>CM071877.1:20713074-22100963 GCA_036759885.1 Tetranychus piercei
TACTTTCAAGCATTCATACAGTTTCGTAAATTCTAATATTCGTTTCAACTAAATGTTTCACATGTAGTTTTCACTCTCAATCAAAGAAAATCTAAGTTTTCGTGTGTTCCATGATTTAAAGAGCCAAACAACAACAAAATGGAAACTGCCGGACTGGGCTTAAAGATTTAATAAAATAACTTGAACTGACAAGAGCCAACTAGATGGCCTTTTAGTCTTCATTTCCTGAGGATACAATAGGAACTACTAATCCATACCATAATCTGAAGCAGCTCTGATTTTTCACAATCTTGAACCGTTCGCAATTGTTAGTTGAATTATTCTTTTCCCTTCAACTTAATCTTTTGAATGTGAAAAAAGAAGAGTGAGTGAATAAGACAAGTGGAGCGCCACACAACTCAAATTCAATCCATTAACTTGTTTATGTTGGAACTCTCAACTTTAGTTCCCATTCTGTCTCTTATTTCTATACTTATTCTTGACTCCTCTCCTTCATCTTCCTCAACGTACATCATTTTTCATCATTCATGATTTAAATTATCACCAAAAATTTAAAATACTATTTCAAAATGAATTCTAGTGAGATACATATTGATTCCCTTCTGAAAGCGACACCAACATTTAACTCTATTTGGTGTTTATCTTTGGCTGCAGCTGGAACCATTGGATTAACCGGGGTCATCCCGATACTTTTCATGTCCTCAATTTCACATGATGATAAAGGTAAGTGGGTCAGTTTTATTAAATTGTTTTAAGCTACGTTTATTCACTTTAAACTATGATGGTCATATTCTAGCCCTATTAATGCCAAAAACACAGAAAGGTTTTTATTTATGTTCTTGTCGCTTCCTCAGTAAAAAATTTTCTTTGATAATTCGATAGCTCAAGATCATGATCTTACACACATCAACCTTAATCTTTAAGCCATGTTTTCCATGATAGAAAATGAATTCGTATTAAATACTGATTGGCTTAGTCATCAATGCTATGTGATATTATCTGTTGTAAATGTAAACAATTTCTATTGGTAAAGTCAAAGAGTAAAGAAGCTTCTTCATCACTTTTTACTCAGCATCTCTTTACAGATTAATTTTCAAGTCTTACCAATTATCTATTTTAAGCTTACTTTTTCATATTCTATCAAATCTAAATCAAATCTCTCTTCTCTGTCTCTATTCAGATGCCAACAATAGATTAAAATTATTACTGAGCTTTTCTGTCGGTGGTTTACTTGGAGATGTGTTCTTACATTTACTTCCGGAAGCTTGGGCTTATGTTATCAAGTCTGGTTCACTGGTTGAAAATTACTTATCATTAGGACTCTGGGTTGTTTCTGGGATATCAACATTTTTAGCTATTGAGATGATCTTCACTCTTTCAGGATCAAACTCTGACCAGGTAAAATAACCTCAAAAAATCTTTAATTGATTCAGTTTGTGCTCGACAAAGGTCATGACTTTTAGTTTTTTTTGTTCAAAGCGAATCTTCGGTGACTTTTTGACACAAAACACTTCAATCAGTGCTCGAATTAAGAATTGATAAGACCCCATTTACAAATCCAGACAAAACTAAATCAGTTGTAACATTAGAGATTAGTAGCGAATTGAACATTCTAAAACATTTTCAAGATTCAAGAAACAATCATATTTGAACTAATACTGGTTTTAAATAGTGCTGAGTGTTCTGATTGAGTGGAATAATTTAAACGGAAGAATATTACTATTTTTTCGGTTAAAAAATAAGTAAATCATTTCTTTTAGTTTAGTAGATCATACGGTTCATTGATTTTCTTTCTGTTTTTTATTCGAAGTTGTAATTTCAAGCAAAGCAAGCCACTCATTTACAATCAAACAAATTAAGTATCGAGATAGCTTTTCAGACATTTATTCATTTCGTCATTTATGGCTCAGATAGTTAAAAATCTTTCCAACCATCAAAGGTATGCAAATTTCTGATTTTCCGGTATTCATTGAATACAAAATGTAAGCTGAACAAACTGCAAGTCAACAATAGTTACTAACAAAAGATCAACTTTTTAATTTCAATCTCTATAATAGTCACTTCACCAAGATCCATTGAATTGCCTGATGTTAACTTAATATTCTGATTCTTTTTATTTTTATTCAACTTTTTCATAAAAAGGTCAATGATGAGGAGATCAAGGCAGATGAACATGATGACAATAGAGAAATAAACCCATTAGCTGTGGATAAGAAATGGGCTTCGCCTTCTGTGACTGGATATCTCAGCGTTTTTGCCAATGGAGTAGACAATTTCACTCATGGACTTGCAATCGCAGCCAGTTTCTCTGCTGGGGTTAAGGTAATTCATTTAATATCTTGAATTAATGCAGTTTAACTTTAATGAATAACTTGGTTTCTATTCTTTAGATTGGTGTCCTTACAACCATCGCCATACTAATCCACGAAGTTCCTCATGAGTTTGGAGATTTTGCAATCTTAATGAAATCAGGATTTTCTCGTTGGAAAGCTATTCAAGCTCAAATGTTTACTGCTGCTGTTGCCATGATTGGAGCTGCAGTAGCACTTTTAGCTCAATCTTCAGAAACTGAGGTTGGATCACGAACACGATGGATTCTACCATATTCAGCTGGTTGTTTCCTCTATATTGCTATGAGTAATATTTTGCCTGGCCTTTTGAAAGAGGATAACCCAAAAGAATCATTGAAACAATTAGTTGGAATCACTATGGGTGTACTCATTATGGCTCTAGTCAATATGATTGACGACGATTCTCTATCCCTGTTCATGTGAACAATCTTACCAAAGTGCTTTTCATATCAGACAGAAATATCTATTATTTTGATAATTTCTTTGTATCGTTGCAAATTTTCTGATAGATGTTATTACGATATTGTAAATATTAGTAAATCTATTGATTGTATATAATTATATGTATATTTGTAATACAATAAAAAAACAAGACAAACTGTAAATATTTAATAACAATATTTTTCTGTACTTTGAGGTTGTTCAACATTTTTAAGCTTTTTGATGCTCGATAAGATCCCTATTAATAAGTCACTTGATTTTGCAAGAATAGGATAGTTTCTTTCATGTTGCAAAGTTAAACCACCTTACAATAGACTGAAAACAGCTCGAATTGCAGAAGAATCATCTGCACAACTTTATTCAATGAGCGAAATAAAGCGACTTGTGACTATAAGATTAAATTAAAATGCATGGCTATGGATGGTAAAACTAATCCAAGCATAACGATAAAAGCTTGAAAAATATTGATAACGACTGTGAGCATTCAAGCTTTAATATCGATCTTGTTGGGCCTGAAAAGACCAGTTTGTAATGAATTGAAGCTCTTCAGATAGCTTCAAGATTTGATCAGGCTAATTTGCTCGAAGCAAATTTCAAACTGCATTAAATAGAGAGTTGAGTTTATCTTATTCTAATTTTATTATAACCAGCATTATGCAAACCTGCAGTAAAACTTAATTACTTCTTCATCAAAACAACACCGATAGCTAAATTTTATAACAAACTTAAAGAACGATTATTATTAGATTGACTATTGATCCTACATGTGTATTAATATTGAAACTCTTTTGAGACAATAATAGTCCTTTCAAGTAAAACAATCAATTATCCAAGCCAAACTTAAACTTGATCCTTAAGAAGTTTGTTTTTTAAAATTTCTAGTTTTAATCATTGCAATATGATTTGTCTTACATCTTAAAAGTAATACACGCTCTGCGTGCTATGATAAATCATCAATTGTAATTGCAATACAGGATTCATGTGATCTATTCAAACCATTCAAGAATTATTTCATTAGCAAATTTGCCATTGCAAACAAATTCACAAGTGCACAATTGAACATTTCACGTTGAAAGTGAAAGGAGATTGTTTTCGGACATTCATTTACAGTAAAATCACGGTCTTTAGAGTTTGAAGATTAAAAAGACAATAATTACTTATACTTCACTTTTACTTAATAGCTTGATTATATCAGTCTTCATTTGAAAAATAATATACCGAAACAGCGCTCATTAATTTGAATAACTCAATGAAACGATTCAAAGAAAGACTTACTTACTTGTGCAAAACTAACTTATTAACAGAAAATGGTGAAAATTAACAAAAACTCAAATTCTGTCAAAATCAACTTGATAAAACATTAGTTTATTTATATTATTAATGTTATTAATTGTATCTGCATCTGCAATAGAGAGCAAGGAAACTTTGATCAGACACGAGATTTTTTTGAATTCATAGCTTTTAGTCAATCACTTCCATCCGTCTTTTTGGAAATTAGGACATTCAGCAAGATGAGCAGCAAACAGAGCTGGATCAATTCGATGATAAAAATTGTATGGACATTTAACCAGCTTTTTTTTCGAGTTTTTTTCGCATTTTATGAGATGCATTGTAAACTTGGCCAGACTAATTTTGTGGGCTGGATTGTATGGACATGTTCTGGTTAGATTCTGGTATTCATCAGGCCAAAAAGTAGCCATTGTCTTTATAAACAAACAGAAATACAATATACTGAAGAAAACTATAAAAGAAAATCAAACTAATAAAAAGGTAGTTAAAAAAGCAGTCAAACTGATTAAATCTTAAAATGGTAAGCATTTTATAGCGAAAGAACATTAAATACAACTTTTTTGTTTTGGCTCAACAGTCCCTTAATTTTTCCCCTCTTTTTTCCCTTGACAATTTTTCTGTGTTATTTTGTGAAAACATGTTTTGTTATTTGAATGTATTGAGTTAAACTTAATTTATTTACATTTAATTATAGTTTAATAATTTACCCACAATAATCTTTCGTGTCAACTAAATCTTGCTTCTTCTCTGGGCTATTTTATTATTTTGACACCTAACTGTTGGTAATCCGGAATTTGTCAGGTTTGTTGTCTTATTTATTTGAATTTCTTGTTTAAATCTCCTGTATGTATAATACAGTTTATTTTTTAGTAGGTATGACTGTTGAAATTGAATCAGCTGATGTTATTCGACTTATTGAACAATATTTGAAGGAAAACAATCTTCATCGAACATTGGCTGCCTTACAAGAGGAAACATCCATTACTTTAAATACCGTCGATTCAACTGAAAGTTTTGTAAATGAAATACAATCTGGTCACTGGGATGTTGTTCTTAAAGTTGTACAAAGTCTGAAGTTACCAGATAAAAAACTGATTGATCTGTTTGAACAGATTGTAATCGAGCTTATTGAGGCAAGAGAATTAGGTGCAGCTCGAAGTTTACTGCGTCAAACAGATACAATGGTTAAGTTAAAGCAAGAAAATCCTGAAAGGTATATTCATTTAGAAAACTTGTTAACTCGAAATTATTTCGATCCAAGAGAAGCTTATCCCGATGGTAGCTCTAAAGAAAAAAGAAGAAATCACATTGCTCAGTCATTATCGAAAGAAGTTTCTGTTGTTGCACCTTCTAGACTGCTGGCATTACTTGGTAAGTTGAATAAAGTTCACAACAAAATAGAATTTTGATGTAAAATGTTATCTAAGTTTAATTGTTGTTTATCAGGTCAAGCACTTAAATGGCAACAGCATCAAGGTTTGCTACCACCAGGAACCTCAATAGATTTATTCAGAGGAAAAGCGCAGATCAAAGAAGAAGAAGAAGAAGCTCCTCCAAATATGCTATCCAAAACTATAAAGTTCGGAAGTAAATCACATGTTGAAAGTGCTCAATTTTCTCCTGATGGTCAGTTCCTTGTAACTGGGTCTGTTGATGGTTTCATTGAGGTCTGGAACTTTACCACTGGTAAAATACGTAAAGATCTAAAATACCAAGCTCAAGAGAATTTCATGATGATGCAAAGTGCAGTTTTGTGTTTAGCATTTAGTCGAGACTCTGAAATGCTCTGTTCCGGAAGTCAGGATGGTAAAATAAAAGTTTGGAAAATATTAAGTGGCCAGTGTTTACGACGTTTTGAAAAAGCTCACATCAAAAGTGTTACTTGCATTGCTTTTTCTAAAGATTCGTCGCAAATTCTATCTGGAAGTTTTGATTGTAGTATTCGTATTCATGGCATTAAATCAGGCAAATTATTAAAAGAGTTTCGTGGACACTCATCATATGTAAATGAGGTAATCTACTCACATGACGGTCATCATTTGGTTTCAGCTTCATCTGATGGTACAGTTAAAATCTGGAGTCTCAAGACAACTGAGTGTATCTCAACATTTAAGGCTGCGACACTTTCGGGCTCTTTAAATCTTGATGTAACTGTTAATAGTGTTGCTATTGTTCCTCAAAACCCTGACAATTATTTGGTTTGTAATCGCAGCAATACTCTTGCTATTATGAATAATCAAGGACAGGTGAGTCCTATTTTTACTTTTACTATGTATATAATTAAATACCAAATCCTCATTAATGAAGAATACATAACATGTAAGGGTTCTTAAATGAAATGGCATGGCTTAATGAAATTTAACTGAACACCAATTGAAATTCGCATTTTTTAATTTTACAGATTGTCAAAACTTTTAGTAATAATAAAACCGAAGGCGGTGATTTTGTAGCAGCAATTCTTTCACCTAAAGGAGAATGGATATATGCTGTCGGAGATGATTTCGTTCTTTATTGTTTTTCAATGACCTCAGGAAAACTCGAAAAGACATTGGAGGTGCATGATAAAGATATTATTGGTCTATCCCATCATCCTCATCGAAATTTAATTGCCACGTTCAGTGAAGATGGATTGCTAAAACTTTGGAGATCTTAGTTTCATACAAATTTTTTTATTGTCATATTTAATTCTTCATAACACTTTCCACGAAATCACTTTTTGTACAAAAATTACATTGGTAAAATACAAATCCATTTATATGAAAAGAAAAAAAATTGTATTTCATTATAACGAATGAAGCTTTCCCTGGTCAACTTTCGTCTGGATTATTATCGGCATTTGTTGTACCGATTTGGTTAGAAGCACCATTAGAAGTAGAAGCAGATGTATTAATCACACTTGAATTTGATATTCCAGAGACTGAAGCTAATTTTGATTCCAAAATGGTGAGATTTGATTCGCAGATATTCAGCTTTCTGTTGATATCCATAAACTTAGAATCAACCAGATAGTTAAACTCGTTACATTGATTAATAAAAGAGAGAACAAATTGATTTACGAAAGCAATCAAACGATTCTTCTCAATAGATTTAACTTTATTGAGATTTAAATGATTAGACTTGATTTGCGCGATACTTAAAGACATTTTTACAAGAAAAGATTGGTAAATTAAGTAAATCAGGCTTTAAATGCAGACAAGACGAATTGCAGCAAATCAAAACAAAGCAAAACATGAACAAAATAACAACAATTTGTTCCTATCATCAAACAGCTGTACTTTAAAGGATTGAAGAATTATTAACAAGAACAATCCACAGAAAAGAAGATGCAGAATAATTTTGATCAATGAGTAATTGATGAAAATTATACATAAAGATGATAAACAAATGATCAAGAATAACTCCCTCTGTAAGTGTATTTCAATGAATCATTCACTTGTCAAGGCTTTCGATATATCGATTGCAAAGCATATGATTTATTGGTTGTAATTCGCGCTTTACTATGGTTACTTTGGTTACGCGAGCTAAATTCATGTTCAACTAAATTTACCGTACAGTTATTTTTTTGGAGTAATCTGACTAGTCGGTTCTGTCAATATTATTTATCAATGAAATTTTTTGATAAAAATCATGATACTTTTTAGGAATTTCATTTAATTTTTTATTCTCAATCTGATTCGCATTTAAAGCAACCTTTCAGATTATAATTGAGGTGTAGTTGAAGCTATTTATTTACTTCTTTTTTAATGTTTCCTTTATAAATTCGATGTCGGCTATTACAGAACCTTTCCGGTCCAAGGTTTTGTCGACAAATCCATCGGATACATCAATGTTAACCAACGACACGAATGGAAATGTTGGTTTCAGTGATCTACCGAATCAAATTCACCGTAAAACTATCAGGAAAGGGTTTGAATTTACCCTCATGGTTGTAGGTAAGTCTTCCCCTCTTTTTTCAATGTACATAAAAATGTGTTGGAAATGATTTAGTGTCCAAAAGTATGACGCTTAGTTTTTGTTGAGCTGTACTTGAAAGCTCATTTCAAAGAAGGTTTTAAAGATGAAACAGTTTTCTTAAAACTCATTTTTCACCTAACTTGTTAATAGCTTTTTCATACTTCAACGCTAACCAGTTAATTGATTTAACGGTTAAGTGATTTTTTCAACATATATTAGTTTGAACTTTGTTTTCTTAATGATTTTCTGCTGATTTTTTCATTTTCCGTCTATTTAGGAGAATCAGAACTGGGAAAATCGACACTGGTCAATTCAATGTTTTTAACTGATATTTATTCAGATGAATATCCTGGGCCATCCAAAAGGCTTAGTAAAACCGTTGATGTTCAGACGACCAAAGTAAACTTGAAAGAAAAAAGTGTTAATTTATCATTAACCATTGTGGATACTCCTGGTTTCGGTGATTCACTCGATAATACTAACTCATGTCAAAAAATTAGTCAATATATTGAAGATCGATTCGAGGGATATCTAAAGGAAGAAACAAAACTTTACCGAACTCATGTACCTGATAATCGTGTGCATTGCTGCTTGTATTTCATACTACCTCGTGTAACTTTGAGAGCAATAGATATAGAGTTCATGAAAAATTTACAAGATAAAGTCAACATTATACCAGTAATTGCCAAAGCTGATAGCTTAACAGCTGAGGAATGTCTACAAATGAAGAAAAATGTAAGCCTTTTGCTATTTGCACTTTTGAATAATTCATAATTTTTTATTATTAAGAAAAAAGAGCAATTTTAACCTAAAGAGTCGATGATGCAATCAGATGAACTGATTTCGATCAGGATAGGTCAAAGAGTAAAGAAACTTTCTTCCTTTACTTTTTGGGATAGGTTAATCAATAGACAGATTCAAAAATAGATGAAACAGATAGAGAAAAACCGAAAGATTGCTCTTCCTTGCAGTCATTTTACTTTTTTAAGCTCTTTTACACTATTTTAGACCAATTTTGTTCACGTGAAATTTTCATTTTCCTTTATGCAGATTTTGAGTCAAATAGCTTTGCACAATATCAAAATTTATGAATTTCCTGACAGCGATGGCGAAGAAGATGCTAAATTACTGAAACAGCTCAAAGCTCGTGTTCCATTCGCAGTCATCGGCAGTAATTTTGTTATAGATACTCCAAGTGGTGGCCGAAAACAAGCTCGAAAATATCCTTGGGGAACTGTCGAAAGTAAGCGCGAAAAAAATTCCATCAATGAATTTTCACAAATTAATCATTTTCTTTTTTAGTTGAAAATTTGGAACATTACGATTTCACGGCTCTCCGTATGATGCTCATTAAGTATTACATGCTTGATCTTGTTGATACAACAAATAATGTTCATTACGAGAATTATAGATGTCGAAAATTAACTGGAATAGGATCTGAACAAACCCACTGTGAAAATACGTAAGATTTTTCAGTTCCATCATAAGTTGTTCTTTGATTTTATTCTATTTTCTGATTCAATTCTAATTTATATCAACAAAATGCAAAAATAGATTGGGACAAATGTCAATATTTAGTGATTTTTCATTGCTAACATTTGTATTGAACAAAAGACATTTCTCTGTTTCCTGAAATCGATATTTATCAACTGTGATATGGTGCTTAATCACTTGATTAGTTTGAGTTATCTAAATGACTGATAAATTAGAAACCATCAACCCAAACTTTGCTATTCAATTCTTCATGATCAAATTTGTTATCCGATACTATTATTGTGTATTGTATTTTACGATCAGCTATTAATCCATTAGGGAAAACATTAAGTATTAGTAATTATCCATCATTCGGATCTCTTTTTTATCATCAGTATTGACTGATTTATAGTGATTTACCATTTTAGGAAAAAGATGCGCGGAAATTGATATCCGGAGCGTAACATCCGTTTAATTACCTAAACTTTTCTTTTACTATTAATATAATAAATTTTCAATTTATTCAATTCATTAAATACTTTATTTGTACAGAAATCCGTTAGCTCAAATGGAAGAAGAACGTAAAATCTCAGAAGCTAATTTGAAAAAAATGGAGCAGGACATGGATCATGTTTTTGAAACCAAAGTTAAAGCTAAAGAACAAAAACTCGAAGAAATGGAAGCAGAAGTAAGTTAATTGATATCTTTTGTAACAATTTAATCAACCTCATTTTGATTCCATTTATTGATCTAGATAAACCGTTTCGACGAACAAAATCGTAAAGTTCGTGAACAGGAATTACAAGAATTGGCTGATAAAAGGGCTGCCTTTGAAAAGGAAAGAGATGCCTTTGAATTAATCATACGACACATGGAAGAGATGAAAAGACTCGCTGCGGATACAATTAATAAAGAGTGAGTTATTTTTACAACTGATTCTTCAGGAGTTTCACTATTCTCATACATTTTTTTTTATTTCCTTCTGATTCTCTCCAGAACAATTGAACCAAAAGAAAAAAAGAAAGAAAAGAAACGTTTGTTTTAACCAATATTTCATTGGAATCAAAATTCATCAAGTCATTATATTAATACAATTGGTTTTTATCACAAGGATAAATAAGCCAACATTGCGAAACAAGAAAATCAAACACAAGTCATGTTCATTTTATCTAACAATCGAGTCACTTTTTAGTTGTTTTTCACTCTCAATCCTTCACACTTTTAAACATAGTTATTTAATTCTAACTATACCTAAACATCTTATTATAAACCCAAAGCTCGCTGCTTGTCATTTGAAGTAAATAATTATCTTAATTTAATGCAAAGTTGAATGACCTACTCTTATTATTACGATGCATCACTCAGTAATTTCAGCATTGTGAAGTTAACCTTGGTTCAAAAAGAGTTGAATAACTTTGGATCAATATAACTAAACCGAATAATTAGACGAAAATACAATTAAAGCGCGATGCATAAAAAGGGTAGGTGAGGAGGGTTGAATAAAATTGCGCAAAGAGATAGCGCTATGTTTAAATTGCCGTAAATAGGCAAATAACTGGTCAAAAAAGTTGATCAAAATCAGAACAAATATTTTCATTTAAGTAATGATCTTTAATTTATAATAGCCCATAGTAAAATCTAGTCATTAGTCAAAAAATGATGATTGTGTGTAATACCGTTCTCGAAATATTGAGGCTCTAAGTTTTAGAGGCCAAAATCAAGAGAAATCAATCTATTGGAAAAAGTGTTCGATCGATCATATGTAGCAACTATTTTTGTCAACGAATAATATTTTTCGGCTCTTTAACTATTACGGTCGCAGATAGCGGAAGTTTCAACTGAAAATCGAAGTGTTCTCGTCATCACAGTTCTGAAAGTTTATCTTTACAGTTGATAATCAGCGGTGGAGGATTTACAATTAAAATCGGCAATCGTTGATTCTTATTGAAGACAAAATTTGCTCCTCCTGTTCATTGATTTCCTGATTAAAGAAAAATTAGAAGAAATTAGTACATTGAGAACATCGACTTGGAAAATTAGTCCTCTTTTAATATTTCATTTTTAGTTTTAAATTTTAATAGATCTAAAAAGGCAAACTAATTAAGTGCATGAGACAAAGAGACAGAAATTCACAATTGATTCAAGATTCGAGTTTATTATTGATGCATATCTTTTCTTCGGAGCAGATAGCTTTAAAATTTAAGCTTTAAAAATTGAAATGCATGCCTGTCTGAAATTTTCTTCCAGGATATTAAAACTGAGCAAATGATTAATGGATTCTTCTCTAGTAATTGAATGCCTATTTTCCCCCTTATCGCAGCTTAATTCTGTCCCGAAAGCCTTCAATTGTCTCTTAACGGTCATTGGCTGTTCCATATTTTCCAGCAAAACATAATCTTTTTTCAATGTAAACTCCAAATCGGACAACGGAATCGTATATTTGAAGTTAGCATCACATGAACTGTTATTGGGAGATCCGCCAGAATCTTTACAAATTGTTAAAACTTTTCTTGGAATACAATTAGCATGAGCTTTATGGGGAACAGAATAATCTGAATTTTCCCTCAGACAGAGAGAAAGTTTCAACCGAATTTTCAGCTGAGGTTTGAACTGTCTGTATGATATCAACGGAGTCAAATTGTTTATGCTTTTTATTTGAGCTAAGTCCTTTATTATTGAATGTGTTGAATCTGTCATACAAGTCAACTTGCAGTTTAATATTTCGCTTTCCAGTTGCCGAACTATGATGACAAGATTGACCCCCAGTACCTTCACCACAACAACCAACACCTAAATCGCCACTTGATCCACCAGATCCACCAACCCCTGAAGATTCACCAGTTGAACCGTGATAAATTGTCACCAGTTAAATACATTATTGGAGCCATAAGTACATGGGGTTTACTAGATGTTTGTCTAGGATAGGAAAATGACCTGTGAAGTTCTGTTGGTGTTAAAGCTTGATTAAACACAACTGGAAAACCAATAGGCCAAGTTGCGGGCATTGTTTCATGTCCAGATAAATTGATTCCTGAAAATGGGGTTGGGATAACTTCATGATGTGCCGATCTGCCATTTGAATTGAATTTACGTCTTGATTCGGTATGAAAACAGGCTTGCTTAGGTTTGGTATGCACAATGGATTCTCATGAATTATAAGCACTTCTTTTAAATTTGGAAGTTTCCATTTTGTTCTGATTCTTTGTGCATCCTGGTCCAGTTGATTTGACCATCTTTTTGGACGTAATTTTATTATGATGTAATAAAACCTCTTCTGTCAATGAAACGCAATTAGAGGGAACTGGTCGACTTGAGACAGGATTTTTCCAGTGTTCTTTGGAGCTTTGGAGGTTGGACCATTATTTTTGGTTGTTGGATCTGAAATTCGGCTGTTTGGTATATCAAGTTAACTACATTATTGGTACGTCAAAGGAAATAGATGAAGTTCCATTAATCCCTGAATCCATTGAGTTACAAGTTTTCTGAATCATCATTTGAATCTGATCCATAATGTGAGTTGTTTTGTGTTGTTGTAGCTGAATGTCCCAATGATGAAGATGGAGCACAATTTGTTTTTGGTTGAGAAGCAAAAAATCTTTCTATATTATCCTGCAATCTCATTTGTTGGAGTGATACAGGTGTTTCAGAAGATAAATCAGAGTCATCTTGATGAGGAAAAAGGGCTCCCATGACAACGGATTCTGGATCAGAACAGGAACATTCCTGACCGGAAACTGAGGCAACTTCAATACCATCAATAATATTTGATACAAAGGCTGCTAGATTGCGTTTACGTTTATTAGCTTTCATTTTACCATAAAAATGTTTAATTGGTTTGGAAAGCATATTACGAACTTCTTCTTGCAGATGTTGTTTCTCTGCAGGGTTTTCAACTGGAACTTTCTGATCAGATTCACAAAAAACATTCGGATTCGATGGTCCTTCGACTATTCGGTGGTGACCAATAACAAATTCCATTCGTCGAGACCATGGATTAATAAATGATGACCAGTCTGTTTCAAGTGTAATGTAATCGCCATTGAAAACACGAAACCGATAAGGCTTGGAGCGAAATGATGAACCTTCTTCTCGGACAACTAGATGACATTAAAAAGTAAATGCATAAATTAAGTCGGTTCTAGTGCAGTTCTGTTTGGTCGTATAAGACGACTGTAAATTTTTCTACGTCTTGTTTGATATTATTAACATGTCTTGAGTCAGGGTAAGGTTAATGGATTATAGTTAATGCAATATTTTTACCGTAATGATAGGTTTAGTATAACCTTTCCATTATTAATTTCCCTGATTAATCCATTCACACCATTTTCTTGAAAATAGCTTGATTTACTCAAAAAATGTATCAATAATGTTAACGCTTAACTTAATCTGATACAAATGATAGCTAATAACATCATGGTATAGTCAATAAATTTTCTGTATTTGACATCATCTTATATAATTGCAAATAGTGAAAATAACGACAAATTAACTCACCTAATTCATATAAATTTATATCACGTATCAAGTGTAAATCATCTTGATGGTAGAAATCAAAAACAGAATAACCAACAATGTCTTGTAGACGGTAACCCAAATAAGGTATACTGCTTTTATCAATATGTGAATAATGACATGGGAATGTATGACGAGATGAGAAAGGAGTCATTGCTGGATTTTTTTCATTCGGAACTGCAAAATTAGATGAACGATTTCATTAAGATCAACGATAAACTTAATTATTTTAGTAACAAACCTTTATGAGCTGGAAGAATAGGCGAACCAAACAAATTGTGCTGATTTCTGCATTAGCTGGCTTTGGCTTATCTTGTTTACCAAGAATGATATCCTTAACCACACAAGTCAATTGAAAGGGTTTGTAAACTTTTTTTTCCGTTCAACAACACCAAATACACCAGAAAGAGTCTTGTATTCTCGAATACGAACATAGAATACAATCTTCTCCTCGTTTTTTGGATCTTTTGCCGCAAATCGATATTGAAGTCTTTGTGAAAGATGGTTTGCAAAAGTCAAACGATCTCGAGGATATAAATAATTAAGAATACATTGACCTTTAAGCATATCTTTAGGATAACCAAGGATCATTGTGATCGGGTTTGTCACATGTAATGTTGTTGCGTCGTGAAGAGAAACGGTGAAACAAAATCCATCTTTAGTAAGATTTTAAATTGAATATCTTAAAAATTCATTCCATTTGATCGAAAATCCACAAAACCACAACAAGGAAAACCAACAACGGTAATAAGACACAAGGTAACATAAAGATGAATTTTCATAACATAAATTTTCATCGTTCTCGTCTGTAAGGCGATCAGTTCCAAATTTTTGGGCTTAAAATTCAGGTATTTGGTACTTATTAAATACAAAATTCGCTGGTCAAAAGATAACGCCATAGAATTCAGTCAGAGATACATAAGTATAAGAATTTAGGTTAAAACCCAAAATTTCAGGAATAATTCGCCTTACAAATGAATAAGTTTTTCACAACTTTCGCTTGCAATTGAAATCTATCATTCAAACGGTTCTTGGTAACTCATCAGATTCCTCATAAGAGTGACAATCAAAAATAAATCACACAGTTGCCTAAAAAACAAAACAACTTACATCATTTCTTGCAACAGAGTCGATTGTAAAATCAAAATCATCAGGTGTTTGGTTTCTTTTTCATACAAATATAATGACGGTTCATTACCAGATTCTCGATCTAACTGTTCGCCTCCTAAGGCTAACAATTGAAACAAAGAAAAAATGGCATCATGAGTGAAAAGCATAACATATTCAAACGCATTGAATTGTTTTTACCCTTAACAAACAAAAAGTAAAACTATTTAAGGCGCAAGTAAAGAAATAATAATTACCTGATTCAATTCCTTTCCATATTGGAGCAGTAAAATCATCAATTGGATGTTCTTTATTCTCCAAGAAGAGACCGAGACCTTTCATTTTTAATAAATGTCTTGGTAATCGGTTAAATAATGGCCAAAAGAAGAGACACAAAATTGATTTCTGCTTTGACACTTTTGGCTTCTTTGTTAATTTTCCCACCACAAGAAATTCACTGACACAGAGTTGAATTATTAATTATAACCTTACACTTAATTAATAATTATAATTGATAAAATCTGGTTTCTACCCTTTTTTAAGATTTCAACACTGATAAGAAATGATTAAAACAACATTGAATTAGAGGGAAGAACCAAAATATACAAAAGTCAGTATTTGGTCAAAGTTACTGGTAACTAAAAAGGCAAAATCAAATAATTTTCACTTTGATTCGACTCCACTACCAACAGTTTAAGCTTAACAAAACTCACTGGATAAATTGAATGTAAAGATTCTCACGCGGGTCTCAAATTGCTATCAACTTGCAACAATTTTCAACGTGATTTCAATCAACACACACATACACAAATCAACAGATTAAACAGAACACACAAATCAGGTGAAATATTCACGAAATCGCCCAAATATAAATGTGTTGTATCCATGTAAAATGGCTACTCAATAATGGTTTAACCAGCAAAAATGACAAAAAGAGAAGCTGCCTTTTACCATTCATTTATGTACAAATCTTAAAGCATTAATAATGTCCATCTGGATTCTTCATTATTCACGTCGATTATAATAAAATGTCTGAACAGTTGATTCATTACACTTTCATGTGCTTCATTCAATTCACACAACCATTTATAAATGTACATTTGACTAACCAATTGAATAACCATTAGTTGGAACCATATCCAAACCATATTCAAGGCACATTCAAGTTAGATTGAGAGTGCATTAAAAGCCACGAGTTTAATACATGTGACTTATTTAATTGCTACGGAAATCATAGAAATTTTTTCAACTTATTTCTTCTTTTCCTCTTTCTATTAATAAAATTATATCATTTCACCCGAATTTAATCAACAATCAACTATTACTAAACCCAAAAACTAAATGCAAAACAAAAAGTAAACTGCACATCAATAGAGATGTATTATGTATTGAATAATATTATGATAATACTCAAGATGTTGACTGTCAAACTATTTCTGTATTGATTGGTGCGTTTTAATTTTGTGAATTAACCGAAAATTGTTTAATCAAAAAATATTTATACGAAGAGAATGATTTATTTATAAATTATGTTAATAGAGAAGCAAAAGATTTTAATAACAATGCTTTGTAATAATATTTTTCATATACAATTGTTTGAATATAATCAATAGATAATTTTTTGTCTCTTCAATTTGTACAATTAAATGGCAAATATATTTTTAAAATTGTTACAATAAATTAACCATGATTAAACAGACATAATTACTCTTGTTTTAAGCATAACAATGATAATGTTTTAGCAAAAAAAGTGTTTCTCTTTTCTGGTTTACATTGAAAACAATTGAGAAATTAATTTTACGATCAATTTTGATTAACATTTACAGGTGTTAAATACTCCATTAAAGTGTCTTGTATTTAAATATGTATTACTTTAATAATAATCTTGATACAATGGGAGTTTACATTTGAAGTTATCAAATGATGAATAAAAGGTTGGCTCTTGTCCAGTGTTAATCATCAAAAAGTGTCTCTATTTGATGCTAAGAAACGATGTACTTGACTTGTTGTCCTCTTCAGTCTGTGAGCTAACCGGAAGCCTTTGAGGAGACGAGGTCAGTAAATACTCTTTACTCAGCTCTTCATTATCCTTACAGGGAATCTCCATTTGATTAGGTCTCTAATAAATGATAAGTAACAAATAAATACAGAGAGATTTAGAGAGATTTATCAAGTTGATTGAAGCAGATGAATGTTGCACAAATATTCAAGCGAACCAGAGTTGAACCAGGAAAAATTGAGCGTTTAATTTGGCTTGAAGCATTGAGATGTAAACTGGTTCAACTGTATCCTCTTCCGGTTGGCTCATGACCTAAGAAGAGGCAAAGAGATTGACCAACAGATCAACCAATATGACCATCAAACAAATCATATTCAATTGTTTCTATTCAAATTTTATCACTAAAGTCATGATTATATCAAGTTATTTTGGTTTTTGTATCTAAATTGAGCTCAAAGTTTCCATATTGTTTTGTTATTTTGTTAAAGTTTGTACAATTTAAGCTAATAAAATAGACTTAAAATATTCATCTTTCGCTCATTTATTAACTTTGAAGATTAAGATCAATAGTCTGACCTACAATCGACTGTCCTTTTATATCAAATGAAAAGGATTTTAACAAAACAACGAAACGAAATGCGATTGAAGTTGCAAAATTAGGTTTTGGATGATAATAACAATTGAAATTGAAATAATTTGAAAAGAAGGATTCGCCAACTTAATCAATTTAAAGATTTACAATTTAATGAACAATATATTTATATCTGGATTGCAAATTGGCGCAAAATTGAAATACATTGTGAATGGAAGCAATTTATTTGGTGAAATAAAAAGATAAACCTTTTCGCTCTGTTCAGCTCATTGATCAAGTTATCAATGAGGAAAAGTATCCTTAACTTAAACAGGTCGTTCCAGGAAGACAGATCATGGACTCGGGATGATGATTGTGATTATGATGGTGTAAAGTGTTGATGAATATTTGATAACAAAAGGGATTGCAAGATGAATTTACCTTATATAATCGGGTGTCATCATGAGATTGAGAATTTCTTTTCCTTCTTATTTCAATGAAAAGTGAAACCACACAAACAAGTCCATAAATCTGTTCAATAATGTGATAAAAAGAAGAGATAAAACATGAGGTTCATTAAAATGTGATAAAATGCAAAATGATGTGACAACAAATGTAAAATCAATCCTCATAATCGTCTACAACATCAACTTGAAACGCCTTCAAATTTAAAGGACAACATCCATTGAACCAGAATTGGAAATAATCTAAGCTCAGTTTTTCAAGTTAAAGACATGCGAAAATGGTTTGACATTTTGATCATCTTTTATGCAACAATATTTTCCCAAAAAATCATTAATGTCATTCTGGATCATTGAATTGAATCAGATTTATTCTTTTCTTTGTTCTTGATTGATTCTCACCGAACCAAACAGTCAAACATTGATCACAGCTTCAATTGCAACTTGCATTGCAGCCATAAATTGCGCAAAACTATTCATTTTGTAAATTTATTCACGGTTTTAACCGGAAAAACGTTTTGATTAACGTTTAGTTATTGCGATATTTTGCACTCACAGGTAACAATGGTTAAGTAACGTTCAAATATTGACATTTGACTGTTGATATGAAAGTGAATGATTTGTCCTCCGAATGTCTAACAATGAATCAACATCAAAAATAATTTATTCTGCATTTCACTTGTTTTCGTTGTCATTTTCATTCGATTTCTTTTGACCTGGAGTTGACCGCTATATTAGATTGACCATTGCTGGAACAAAGGAAGTGTTGCTTGATGAAAGCCTAGATTTACATTTAAACTTGTTTTCTTTGGTTAGAGCTTTCATCTTTCCAGAAATGACAAAAGCGCAATAATTATTAAGATTAATGAACTTTTCCAGTTGTCAACTGACTCTACATTGAATCTCGAGAGACTTGAGTAGATGGAAAATGAGTAAAACAAATGAACAGAGCTTGGATCAACACATGGAAATGTCCTGAAATGCAACTGGAAAGCCAAGTTAAACTAAAATCTGGTCGTTTGTTTCAACTTTCAAGTGAAACCAAAGAGAATGAAAATTTTGATTAATTGCTCTCGAAAATTGTCAAGACGTAAGTTTTAATTAGGCAACATTAAAAGATGACCATTTTCACTGTTATACATCAAAACGAAATGTTTGTGTTTCCATTCAAAACATTCAACATTTTATGGTCAAATTGTGATGAATTATACAGTTGATTCAATTATTTCGAGTCTTTGGTAAAACTGCCTTTTAATAAACCTGACTATAGCAATCAGAGATTGTTTATTTTCTGATTTAATGAAATCCTTTTACTTTCACACATTTTCAGTGAAAATCTTGCGATTTGTGAATTTTTACTCAAAATCATTGTGAATTGAGAGGATTTTGTTAGGCAGGAGGTTCTGATGAGGTCAATGCTACTTTGAAGGGATAATATGCTTACAGTTCAAACATTAATTTGAAGATTGCGACTTGAATTGGATTACTTTCAAAGTGAATGATCTTTTCTTCTGATTTGATATTCCACGATTCGAGCTGCTTAAAATCTTTCAAGTTTTACTTTATAAGAAAGTTGTCAAATCATGCTTTTATTGATTTGTTTTATTGGCAAAAATTGGTGAAAATCACGATTACTGACAAAATTTAGCATGAAATGAATGCAAATCATCATTGGAAGAGTAAGTTGAAGCTTCTGGTTTATTGATCATTTTATATCATTAATAGAGATTGGAATAGAGTCTAAACATTCACAATTCCTGGGAAAACTAATTGAAATATTATTGAGTTGATCATCAACAATTAAGTGCTTTTGATGCAATTCGTATCGATAGTCTGAAATGATGTCACCTAAAATTGCAATTCAACGATTTAAAGAACTCAATATTCAACTAAAACCAATGATAAATCCTAATAATCAACAAAAGGAAGGCATGAAAATTTTGAAACAAATCGTTGTCATTCTGACTTTAAATAACTTCTTTTATCGTAGATGCATTTTCAGATGAACTTTCATCAGTAAATTGCAATTATCTTAATTAGTTTTCATAAGAATTGTAAACATCCAAACTTTATTCCAATTTATATCAATGATAACAATTGATCGATAACTTAAACTCTCTTCGAGCTATTTTTAGCAGTTTTATGTTTAATTCTGAGAATCTGTTTGCGACCAGTTTTTCAAATAAAACAATCAAGCGTGTACAATGTTCAGACTTTTGCCTTGAAACGCAAGACCCAAAGAGAGTAAAGCTTGACCTCTTCATCTGAAAATGTCCATTTCATTCTTAGATTCCAAGTGAACCTGTTTCCAAATGCTCGGTGAAACCTTAACTTGGCTGAAAAGTGAATGAAAAAGGCTGAAATGAGTTTAAAAGAAACTTATCAATTTCTCTGAATGCAAGTAAATATTGAGTTTGGCGAAGAGCATGAAAGTCAAAAAGCTTAATGAATATCAAATGTAATCTTGCAATCCATTCAAGTTGTTTAGCAAAAGTAAACTCAACTCTTCTGCTCTGATCAATTTATGCTGAATGAAGCAACTTGTTGTGTCCACCTGTGCCTCAAGTCCATGAAAAGTAAAACTTTTATCAATATTTACTCAAGTTAATCTGATTTTCTATTCACTGAATGAACACTTTTGATAACCTTGTAACAATAGAAGTGCGAATCAATTGAGACAATGAAGGGAGGAAAATGCTGTTAATGATCATTTACTGTTCATTAGTTTATCCTGCTGATCCTCAAAGGCAATGATTAATTGTTGTTTACATAAGAGTTGATTAATTTTGGCACAGCCTAGAGTTAAGTTTATATTAAAACAATTCTGATAACACTCAAGTCTAATTAATTATTCATTGCTTTAATTGAAAATTATAACAATAATTAATGAGTGTAAAACCTTGCATTATAAATGAAAATGTTTTCACCAATAAATTTATACCTTTGCACTTCACTACTTCACTCGTGAAACTAGCAACAATTATCGATTGATTTTCTCAACATTTTCAATTCCATGTGCAACTTGATAGTTGTCAACATTGAAATTCAATACTATTATGAATCAATGAATTTTTATCAAGCAAAGCTTGTTCATCAAAAAATGTTCACTTTTGTTCTCGTTTCGATTCCATTTTGGATTCCAAGCAGCTGCATTTACTTTCAATGGTCAAAATAACAAGATGCAAGTTACGTTTAATCTCAGATTCCATGAAAAGTTGAGTCTCGTTATTGAGGAAGGAAAATATTCTGAAGAATTTTGCTTTCCTCGCCAGAAGCTCTTAATCATTTGTTGTCAAATCTCAACCATTTCAAGTTACTCGTTAAAATGAACTCAAGAAACACAATTTTGTACGATTTTGAAACAAAAAGGAAATCCGATTTGAAAAAAGTTCCACTTTCTGTGAACACTAATCTTGAACAAGCAGATATCGTTCAGAGTTCAACAGCCAATCCACAGAAATTTTGTCTCGAAATGACGAAAGTAATAAAAAGGGGAAAAGCTCGACACTGAATTATCTGATAGCCAAAGAAAAACAATTTGAAGAAAGAAATGAAAACAAAAGGTTGAAATTGATGAAAATTTTCTAAATTTGCTCAAGTTCATCTTGTTATCAAGAAGAAGAAAGATTATTTTGAAATGTTTCACTTTTACAACGAAACTTGTTGAAAGAAATGAAGTAATCCTGTCAGGTTTAAATGGAAGGAAAACATTTTCTCATGAAACTTGTGAAAACAATTTCATTGAGAATCACATTTGTTTAGTCGATAAGTGCAAAAGACATTCACAGAAAGTGTCACCAAAGGTTCAAAGATGTTTCAATCTTCATAACTTTCAAATTCACTGGTGATCAGATGAGCGATAAAAGGAAGGGAGAAACAAGAAGCTGATTTATTTGTTTGCTTTCAAAACAAAATTGATCATGATTTAGTCCAGAGAATTTCAATACTTTTCTAAATTTCATACTTTGATAAAATGTCTTCCATTGTTCATCATTATCTAATATGGAGTCTATCGAGTAATCCATTGATTGTGTTAATTGCTTTCTTCTAGTCTAGTTGGTCTAAATAAACGGACAAATCTCAACGCTTTTCAATTCCAATTCATATATTTATGAAATAATCTACCTGATAATGTACATATTATATTGATAATTACTGAACCCATTCACACCATTTTACCAGATTCTGTTTTATTTCTGGATAATTCTTGTATTCATCGCTTCTGTTGTAGGTTTACAATTAACAAGTTCTTGCTGTGAAATGTATTATTAAGTGTTTATTAGAAACGAAATATTAACTGATACTTAAACCTCAATTGGAATAGTTTCCGATTTTAAAACTTGAACCATGAACTTTACATTTCTTTTGAATTTTCATCCATTTACATGTTCAAATTTTGACACAAATGAACAGATGAAAATTGAAGACTAACATCAAGTGTTAGTTTATTAATAAAATGCTTATTTTTCTAGTTTGCTATGATGTTTGATGTCGCTAATAATTGCTAGCATTTTAATAGCTTAATATTATGAAATTAATTCAGATTTAATTTTATTCGAAAGAATCTTTTCTTTAATAAATTCTGTGAAAACTCCCATAAAATTATCAGAATCTATCAAATTACCAAGACTTTTGCAAGTTTGATGCTTATAACTTGTGGTTAACCTTAAAGTAAGGTCTAATGACTCTATGGACTGCGTTTATCAAACTCCATTTTGTGGACGAACTCGATCTTTACCGAGTCGAGAAGATGAACTTTCATTAAAGATCAAGCATGAAAAGGTTTTATCACATAATCTGGGTTTAAGACAGTTTGCTTTTCGATAGAAGCTTCAGTTCATTCTAATGAATCTCAACATTCAGGAATTGCAGAAATGAATATAATCTCTTGATTCTTATCTTCATCTCGACTCAGCTATACAAATGTATCAATTGAATTGCGTTAAACCTTTCAAATTTATCATCTACAAAGACAGTTCAGGAAATGATTAAGTTTACTTATTGAGAAGAATCAACGTGATTCTGAGATCAGATTCTCATACCTTTTCCAGGTTAGAAAAGAAAGAAACGTTGAAACTCGATAATTGATATTTACCAATGCCAGTTGAAGTAAACAAATATTCACACGCAAATGGAATGATTAATGAAACATATTCAATTCTGTAACATGTTTACACTGAACCGATGAATTGTCACAACCAAATGATTGATAATAACTACTTTTAAATGAGATATTATCAATATGATTATCAATAACCACAACAATGATTCATCATTATTCATCGCAAAATTGATAACCAAATGGAAAAAGCCTTTCTTGCTTTGAGAATAGAAAAGCTTCTTTTCTTTCATTCTGTTAATTTCACCATTTCTCGATCATCAACTTCTGTTATCATGTTCACCCTTGCGAAATGGTGAGCACTTTTTTCCTCTTTCATCCAGTTTCCTCCACAATTGTCTTCATTTCGTTTCACCATAAATCATTTGTAATGAAACAAGTTGAACAGAGAAAAAAAGATGAATCCAGAATCACAGTTATCATTATCTTAACCGTTTTCACTAAACCAGATCCATCCGTTTTCACCTCCCAGTAAGTTCATATGCTACCACTGATTACAATCAAACTTTACATCAAACATTCACTTTACCATTTTTTGCTACTCAAAGCAATTAGAGTTAACCTTTTATCTTCAAGATTAATGAACAAGAAAGTAAAATGATTAAACAGTAGAAAGAGTTTTTTTCCCTCATCATTATTATCATTATGAAACTGAAAGTTGTATCAGTGATTAGCTGATGATGAACCAGAGAAGCTTGCAAGTCGAGACAGATTGAACCCAATCCAGTAAAGGTAAGACAGAGATGAAGAAACCTGGGACAATCATTATCATCTTCACTCCAAAAGGAATCCCTTGAAATGAGATAAGTTATGTTAATGGTTCTGTTTAATTAACTTCATTTAACTACAATTACAATGTAAGAGGCACAGAATGCAACTCAATTTTCATCTTGAAATTACGTTATCAGTGTAAGTGCAACTTCAAGCAAGGATTTGGGATTTTCATTGCCAATTGTCTTGTTTACCACAAATTGATAGCAAATTGTAAAGACTAAAATTGATAAATTGATTTGATTCGATAAAGGATTGAGAAGAAAAGGCCAATTTTATTGAATAAAAGCGCGTTTCTCATCATCTTTTTGACAAAACCATTGACATTACATTGAAATATCTTGTTCTTCCTCCTCACCTTACAAATGTTAAAATGTAAAGACATTTTTACCTTGAAGAGGATCGAGTGTAATTTACTGGAAAAAGATAAAGATATTTCATTTTACTTTAGGCTTTGAATTGTTTAGCGACTTATTTTATTATTAAAGTTTTATTTTCATAATTTTAATAAGACCAAATATTAAATTGTTTACAATGCTTTTTACAAAAATATTATTGATTAATGTCTCTTTGTGATTACATCTAAACTTAAAGGAAAGCTATCCAGACAACTTGTTGTGAAGCAAAAAAGTCATTTTCAATCAACTAAACATTGAACATTTCAAAATGTAACTCGATTGCTTCAACATTGTTATTATCTTGATTCCCGGTAAATCTCAGATTTGTTCAATATTTTGACTTTTTTATGCTAGTTTTTGTCTTCATGGTGAAATAAATCAGATTACAAAACTGAATAATCTCAACTACTCTTGTAATGTTAGGCCAAGATTTGTTTTCTCTTCTCCTTCATATCAACATAAAAAAGTCTCATTTTCTCATCTTTTTTTTTCTCCGCTTTTTTTTCTCTTCACAAAGCAATAACATATCAGCCCATCAGTTCAACTGTTGAATACACCATGTACTGAGTAAGTAGTTGGATTACTAAACATTCAAAAAGCCATAAACTGTAATCCGTTGAATCAAAAACAGCCTTTGGTTTGATTCATTACAAGATTTTTTTCTTCACCTTTTTATTATGTTCATGTAAATATGCAAAAAGATTGAACAGATTTCATTAAGTTGTTAAAATTGAGTTGATAAATTCATGAATTGATGCAATTTTCATGGAACAGAGTTACGAGCAAAAATCGTTGAAATGTTACAATAGTTTAACTGAATTTGAATCATTCAATTTTTCGATGCAAATTTTTGCTTTTCCTTCGAGACAAAAAGCAGCTTTTAACAGCTTTTTGTAGTTGAAAAACAAGTAACTTTCGCATGGATCAGATTAACATTTAAAATGAACATTTAAGGACAACATGTTCGACATTCAAAATGAGATTTGTGCTCAACGTAATTGAAAGTAATTTTCAAAATACAAATTTTCCCTTTTGTCTCATAAAAGAAGAGAATCAAAATTATGAATTATTTTTTTCAAGGAAATGTCTGTTTTCTTGTAACCCACTTGTTTCAATTTCAAGCCTTTAATTGAATTTTTTGATTGAAATTTACACGATTAACATGTTTGACAAATTGAATGGATGTTGACTTGCATCTAAACTTGTCATTTTCAATTGCCAGTTGAATCACAGCATATTGTTACCATTTATGGCTTCAAGGTGTTCAACATAAAGTTTGAAAATCTTATCAATTTATGCTTCGAGAATTCAGTAAATTCCATGATTAATATGGAAGTATTTACCTGTCAAATGTTGGTAAATGCTGGGAGGCTTTAGAAGTTACGAGATTTCATGGTGAGAAGAAACTCGCTTAGCTAGTGTAAACCCTCTTCAAACAAAATTATCACATGTTGGTAACACTTTTGTAGCTAAACTTATCGATAACTGAATACTTACATTTGCAGAAACGATAATAACATCAGCAATGACCATAGCAATCATGAATGGATCTAAATTCTGAAAGAAACGATGAAAAGAAAGTGTAAGTCATTTTACAATCTTAATATTCATTGATCAAATGATCCATCGTTAGTGATTTCAAAGCTAAGGTTATTGAAGGATTTGCTTCTTCTTTCCAACTAATCTGTCTTGATTAGGATCATGGAACTAAGACTGATACAGTTTCTGGATACAATGAGAAATATTAAACAGAATGTGATTTATCAAAACTTTTATAAACTCCATGCAAGTTGAGTTGCCTGTTTAACACGGAATTGAAATGAAAAGGCAAAATTGATTGCAGCTTTTATTTCATTATTCAATGTCTAACATGATTGGTGTTTCAATGAGAGGTGATTATTGTTATCATTATTGAACTGACAGTTGAACAAATGTACAATGTCAATGTCTGATTGATGAGTATTGATGAAAATAATGAACAGAAACAAAGCAAACAAGGTAATATCAACAGGGAGCGAACAGAGGACGATGTTGATGATGAACAATATGATTCTGCCAACAGTAAATATATGAAAATAATCTTTTCCACCGTGAAACTTTATCCTTTCTCTTCCAGATTCACGTTTCCAGATCATTAATCAATTCAATGTTTCATCTTTCTAATCATCCAATCAACTGGCAATGTTAACACAAACATTTCACTTTCAGTTGTTCTCAGGTTTCTCATGGAAATGCCCATGCAGAACGGTTCAACAACATTTTGTCAAATCCTGAACAATAAATACAAATTGTTAAATCTAAAAATAATGGAAACTCGAATAAGATGAAAGAGTAAATTTAATATGCAAATCGTATTCGAGCTGGACAATGATTGGCAACTTTTTTCAAATGTAAAAGTAATTAAATTTGACACTTTTGATTTATTATTAAATTGTTGAACAGTTTTGCATGAAATGTTCAAAATTGAATGGAAACTTAAATTGGAGAAACGAAACATTGAAAACATGAATTCATTTCAATTGAAGCTAATGTAGTCACAATCAATAAGAGTAAAATGTTTCAAAACTCAACATTTGCCCTTTTCTTGTATATCCGTCAATCCATCAATTGAATGTTCAATCATTTTACAAATCGCATGAAACATTATTGATAAACTTCAGTTGAAACGTTGAAACAAAACTGAGGAGTAAAAATGCTTTGAAAAGTCACAGGAAAAAGTGAAAAGTCTGTCAGTTGAGCTAAAAAAAGTCCAAGAAACTGCCTTTTGATTGACACTTAATTTACCTTCAATTCACCAATTAGCCTTCATGCAAATAGAAAAAAAAGAAAAGAAAATTTTTTTATAAACTTACCGTTCCTTTAACAGATCGAACCATCATAAAGATAATTATGAATATTTCAAGAACTGTTAAGATTGAAATGGTCGCTATCCAAGGTAACAAAAGGCTAACATTTTCCTGGAAAATGGAAAGAAGACAGAAGCGAAAAAATGAATTGAAATTGAATTCTTTTAACTCAACTTACCCCACTTATTCCGAGGACCATGATAATTGATGTGACAATTGTCAACGCTGACATGATCATTAAACAAAGCACGGAAACAAAAACATCTGAAAGGATAGAAAGAAGGAGAAAAGAGTGAAAAGATGAAACTAAAAAATTGGACAACATTAATGCTCATCAAGTTGTACCAACACTTGAGTCGTTATCAAACCTCAAGTTAATTTGAAGAAGCAAAATCAGTCATCTTCATGCAAATGTTTTATGATTAAATTAAGAGTCACGCAAAATTGAGCAAATATTGAGTCGAGATTGAGTCGAGATTTTATCAAATTTTGCTTTTCTGTTTCTTCACTTTCTTTTCCTTTAAACTTGATATTATTTATCGCAAGAAGATGAAAAAAATTATTAAATTTTCCTGGCTTCCCTTTAGTCAAATGTATGCATTGTTATGTAATTCACGTTTCAGCCTTTTCTCAGTCAGTCAAACTCAATAACTCTGGATTGAGGCACAAGATTCAAAATGGATCTTCGAAGACATTTTAAGTATGATGATCATGGTGATGATTACCATGGTCACATCAAGTTAAAGGTAAAAATTTGGTGATAAGTGAAGACAATGCGCAGCCAATTGAATGGCCATGGATATCATTATCATGAATTGTGTTCAAATTATGGGCCTTCAATTTTCACAACTTTTTCTCCTTCTTTTCCAGAACTTTTCTTCTTTCCATTTTCCTTTTCTTGCTCAGTTCTCTGGACAAATTGTTTTCACCATTTTCGCTCTCCCCTGCACCTTGCTCTTTCCTTTTCATAAGATTTCATCGACTCTTTTTTATTCCATCTTTTGCCTTCTTCTCTAGTTTGAGGCAAAAAGCCATTAAATATTATCTATCAATTTTCGTGTGTTCAAGGAAATGTTCATCATCATTTTCATCTGTTTGGAACTTTTTACAGCATCATTCTTCTATTCTTCCCTCTTCTCTGTCTTCCCAGTTTTGTTCTACCTTCGATCAATGAACAGATGAAATTCAAAAGGACATGATGACAATAATTAGAGCGAAATTTGTTTTGTCTTTTTTTCGGCTATTTTCTCACTCTTGGCTCATCTTATGGTTTCACTGAAATTGTTTTGCTTCTAGCTAAGAACACTTCTGTTCAGGAAATCTTGGATAATTTTGATCAGAGTTTTCCATTCAAGGTAATGATAGAATCCAAGAAAAGCAATAATTTCTACTCGATATCAGCTTTGAATTTATCCAAACAGAAACAGAAGATTTTGACTTTTCTTTTTCATACAAATTTTAACTTTGCAATCATTTGTTTCATGTTTGACCAGTTTTACAGGGAAAATGTGAAAATGAGCATTTCATTGTTAAAAGCATTTTTGCAAAATTGATGAGTTTTCTGAAGCTAAATGATCTGAAAGTTATTCATCTACAGAAACATTTCAACAGTAAATACTTTTTCAACTTTTCTATCCATGGCTGACTGGAACACTTTCAGCAATCAGATCATATAGCTTTATAAGCTATTAAATTACCAACTTTGAAACGATTCTTTTTGAATCACCTTCGTCTTAAAAGGCAAAGGACAATAATCCTTATGAAAAGGTCAACAAAGCAAATTAATTTATTTCCATCCATTCATTACAGTTGTTTAGTTGCTGGATGCATTGAACTTATTCTTATTCATTTTTCTTCGTTTTTGTAACGAAATACTTTTCCAGTTTGGGAATGATGAGTAAATGCTATTATACATTTGAAGCAGTAAGCATTTACCGTACGTGATCATGGTTAGGTTGATGATGAAGTTCATTGAGTTGGTTCAAAGTGAATCCTCATTTTTCAAGGCTTATCAGCTTAAATTAAATTTAAAATGCATTCTACGGCTCATTTCGCATCATTGTGACAAGTAATTGATGTAGTCATAACTGAAGGAGCTAACAATGATAATTCTGGTTAACTGGAGTTTCAGTTTTATAATAATTTCATTTTACAGTGTAAGTCTACTCTGGCTTTTAGACTAAGTTTACCTGATTAGGCTTGCAACTCATCATTGGCCTTTTACATAATTAGGGAAACAAATGAATGCAATTTCAACTAAACCTATTGACCATTGTAACCATTTTATGACTTGAGTCCATCCTGAACATTTGAACATTTGGATGGCTGTTTGTTGACTCAAGATTTAGTTGACTTGCTCGAGTGATCCAAGGCTACTCTAATCACCAGTCATTGTTCAGACTATTTCGATGATTGTTTTGCTCAAATTGATTTGATTCTTGAAAAGAAAACATTTCATTCTGTTCAAATATTCAGTCCGATATCATGTGTTACATGTGTTTGTAGAGCAAACAAAAGTTTTACTTATCGCTGGAACGATACAAGATGGTCAATTAGATGGTCTTTTCATCAGAATCACCAAACAGTGGAAAGCTAAGTCATAAATGTGCAACTTTTTAGGCACTTCATCATTTGGGAAGCAAATTGATAGATTTCAGTGAACAATAAGCAAACGGAATGATTGAAAGGGAAAATTCAGTTTCAACCGTTTGCTTCAGTTTATAAATATTAATATAAACATTGAATCCATTGAAAGTTTGACCTGAAGGCTTTCACACACATGTGTCAGTCTAGATGGTTATTCAATGCGTAACTTGACCAATTCATTCTATTGAACAATAATCTCATGGTTGCCCGAATCTCAATACATTCATGATAATTCCTTGGCAGATCGATTCCCAAGTCAACCAGATCAGCTTCGAGATGAATAATTGAAACTGATTCATTTCAAATCGACTCATTTTGCACTCTATCGACTCTATTGATGGTTCAAGTTTATGTTAACATTGCTGACCAATATATTGAGCTTTGACTTTCAATGATCTTTGAACTACCCAAGCACAAGCTCTGGTATTGAATCAAAACTGGAACAACTTTAAGTTTCCAGATTAAACTTTTTACAATTTAAATTTAAATTAAACTCTCTGAAAATGGTCCATAAATCAACTTGGATAATTAATGATGAAAACAAAAGAAGATTTGGTAATCTTTCCTTGAATCAGAGTCTCATGGCAACAATAATCATCTAACAAGGTCCAATTATTTCGCAAAATTGTTTGAATTGATATTTTGCAAATAATGTCAACAGCTTATTCATATTACAAAGTTTCAATTTATTTCCGTAAACTTAAATTGCAATTTGTAAATTGAAAATGTTGAACTGAAATAAGGTAAAATGAGATTAAATAGTTGCAATGAAAAGTCTCTGCTTCCAATTTTAATACACTTGTATTACTTTGAGTTTCATCTTTAATAGTAACAGTTTTTGCTCCAATTTATTTAAATACGATTCCCAGTTGAAATCAATTTAAGGTTGCCTGAACTGCACAGATAGTAAAATTTACAGTAAAATAAATAGATAAAGCAAAATAAAAAATCATAAAGATCTGAAAATAAGGAACAAAACCAATAAAATTGGTTCGTCACAAGAAAATGAGCTTCATGAGCAAATAAATTGCTCTAACAATGATCAATGGGTTTAATGCTATCGACTTGCAAGGAGAAACCAATTAGAATACAAAATCTGTTTACAAATTTGGTTGATCATCAATTAAGATTTGAGGTTGAAAATGATTAATAAAATGATCGCAAGGATTGACTGTCTAAATTGATTAGATGTAACAGTTTGCTTCAGTTGACATCTGAAAGTTTGTCAAATTTGAAATTTAATTTGAGATTCATGTTTGGATGGAAGCGTTTGCTAATTAAATTTCTGTTATGATTGAATGGGAAAATTGATTTAATTAGCAATGATTTATGAGCAACGTTGAGGATTGAAAAGGATTGAGGATGAAATGAGATTAGTTTGGACTGTGTTGTTCAATTGATAAGCAGAATGTAAACTTGATTAAAATGGATTATTAGGTGACAAAGTAAAATTATGTTAATACTTACAGAAATCATTTTGCATTGAATGAATGTTAATTGTTCCAGCCATAAAAATTACAGTGTAAAATATCTGTTGAGAATTGGGATTGAACAAGAGAATAGAGTTGAGTTTATCATGAAAATACTGAAAGGCAAAATGGGATTAAATTGACTCTTTTGGATGTGATAATGACTTTAGGATTATGGAAAAGTGTAATTCATTTTTTCTTGTTTCTTGGATTCAATGAAAACAACAGCAATAGTCTAGAGTTTGTTGTTTGAGTTTAAATTTTACCCTTTGATGCTTACAATTACAGAAGGGAACCAAATTAAATGTTTATTATGATCTAATCAAGTTTTTCATAAACCTTTTGTTTATTTAGTTTGGTTGAAGTCAAATAAGTTTCAATAATAATGCGAAGTACCCTGATGATTGTAAATTATTTGAACATTAAGATGAGTCAAGTCAGTTGTTCAAATTTTAGTTAAGACTTCGAATAAAGCTAAATGGCTTTTATCCAGAAAAAATGCTTTTAATATGGAGACAATGAAATAATGACTTAACATCTAAATTACATTTTTATTTATAATAATGATAAAATCCACAATTTCATGTTCCAGCAATTACAGTCGATGTTTATTAATATATATCGATATGTACTTATTTAAGCCTAGTCCTGAGCAAAATGTGAAATCAAGTGTAAAAGTTTTGCTCGCATGTTTGATTCAAGTGTATGTAAATCAAATTGCAATAATTCAATTTTATTAGTTCAATTCATAATGGATTTCATCTCATTTTTTCAAGAGTTGACTCGAGTTCATCTTGAGGATGTAATATGTAATAGATGAAAATGTCAAAAAGTTTAGCTCGTTCTTGATTATCTAATTAGACAGCATCCGAAATGGCTTCAAGTTTAGTAAATAAACCGAGTGGATGCATGAAAATTGAAACACATGTGTTCATAAATGCACTTTGTGAGCTAATTAGTCATTAATACATGTATAATGGGACCTGTGACTCAGATGGAACCGAGATGGAACATGAAATTTCGGAAATTCCTATTCTATTATTGTATGTCAATAGAATGCCAGAAATGAGTAATTCATATATTGTTTTAACATACTAACAGTCAAATCTGTTCGCAGTGAGGTTTGGACGAAATGGAATACTTGATTGATCTTGAAAGCCGTAACCCGATCTAAACTCAAAACTGGAGCCTAATCTTTTAAAGGCCAGAATACGTAATAATATGTAAACATTTTATTTAGAACTCGCTCAGTTTGAACACAATCTTGCAGGTACACAATGAAGCTGCACAACGTTTGAAAAGTCTTTTGAAATTGATACCTTTTTATATTTCAGATCATAACTATCGATTGAATTTTTCGGAGCAAACATTGAAAACACATTCTCTAACTATTGTCTTAGGTGAAGATATAAGAAATTGATCTATGGCAATCTGTTACCCTCTCAATCTTATCGATATTTTTGACGCCTTAAGCACTTATGATAAATCACATGTTAAATTAAATGGTTGGAAACTAACAAAATATTAATACGATTGAACAAATATCCTTGCGAGTTTCAGTAAAGAAATGAGTCAAAATCGTTTCTAACCTTCAGAAGACTATCTTTAAATCGTTATTAGCTGCGAAATGGAAGTATATCTTGAAAGCTTTTCGGAGATCGATCTTTCATTTCTTCAGTTTGTGGATCGAGCTGAAAATCACCGATCCTGACATGATGAGATTCTCATTGGAATCGAATCAATTTCAGCAAAGTGATTACTACTTATGGTTCAATAGTTTTTTTCACAATTTCAGGACTCATGAGTCCTGCTTTGAGATTTCATCCAAACCTACGAGTCTCTAAGAATTGTCATTAATTTGGTGAATTAATGAAACAAAGGCATTTTTAAATCATAATCTTTTAATTGCTGTTTTGTCTGAAAATGTTTCACAAAAACGTGTTGTAAACAATTGAATCAATCAATAAAATTTAGCCATTGTTCAACCTTTCAACCTTTCATACTATCAACATTAAATTATAAATACTTCTGGGAATGATCATTATCATTTGTTTAAAATAACACAACAATAATTTTCCTGTTTTTTGCTTATTGTTATTAGTAATAGCAACCAATGTTTGTTTTTAATGTTACATATTTATAATAAATATATTAAACACAACGATAATATATTAATTTAATTTATGAATTGTTAAGTAGTTGATGATGGTTAAAGGTGATTACAACCGTTGTAACTTGTACCAACAACTTAATGTTAATTCATGTGCATAAATTTCAAATTGTATATTATCTGATCCAAGAAAAGGTTGTAATCTTGAATAGGAAAAGAAAAGAGAAGTTATTCTCATTATTTTCATGGAAACAGATGAACTGAATTGGTTGAAAGTTGAAAAGAAAAGTCTAAAGTTGTTCAATTAATTGAACTTTTTTATTCAGTAAATGCATAATCATACTGTTTACACTGTTAGTTGTGTTATTTAGTCTCTTGTATTGCATTGAGATTGTTCAGATTAGTTAAACAGTAATGTTTGTGTTTTGTTGAGCGACATTTTAAGGACAATCTTTTAATCAACAGACTATTAGATTGTTAATTAAATACAATAGATGTAATCAAGAAAAGCAATACAAATGTTAATGTAATCAGCTTAATACAATTGAATGGCTAAGGGAAACTGCTTATTAATCAGATGTACAGTAAGAGTTACTTTTGCTACTGCTGTTGTCTTGTCTTTTATTTATGGATTAATTTAATTAATAATTGCAGTTGGAAGGACAGTTTAAATGAAGAATGTTAGGGAACAATTAAATGGTTGATCAACTTGCATGGGATTCAGATTAATTTGCTTGGGATTCAGAAATGGTTAATGTTGTTACATACCAATGTGTAAAATGCACTCAAATAGCTTCCTTTGCGTAAGGAAAAGAAGCAACATCGCTTGATTAAAGCCATGGTCGATTGTAACCTTGGTGATTAACTAATAAGCACCGTATTGACCAGCTTCTTGATTGTTGAGAGAAACAGTTTTAAAAACAATTAACGTCGAAATGGCGAGTTTATTTTATACAAAAAGTGACTTTGTTTTCTATGGCTTTGATTTTGGTATTTTGCTTGAGGTTTGGTAATTATGTTGATGATTTTGAGGGAGATTTGGTTAAAGATGATCAGATGATGTCAGTGAATTGGTGTCATTTAAGTTTTGGTGTTTTAATGAGAACAAGATCAACATAAAGTATATTGTAAAGTACAGTCGGATTACATTACAAGTTGAAGTTACACTGTTTTCAACTCGCGTTTATAACACATTTGAAGGCAATGGTGATTAACAATTGAATAAAAGATGTTAAACAATACAAAATAAGACTCACAATTTATCATCATGATATTCACAATGAACAAAAAAATAAAGTTACTGAATATTTACTCCTTCAGGCTGCTTCAGAGTCAAAGGATAATAAACGTTCTTGGTTCACTTTTTTCACGTTGAGTCTTGGAGAGCGCAAGATCACACAGTTAAATCTTTCTCACTCTTATCATCTTCAACGATGAAGACGATTATAAAGCTGATGAGCATGATGAAGATGATGGAAATGATGATTATGGTGATGTAGATGGGAAAGTGAAAGAATCTGAGCCACAAATGGAGTGAGTAACTATCCAATTAGAGTTATCTCAAGGGTTCTATGTTGATCTTTTTTCTTTGATTGTTTTTTTGTGTCCACCAATTGTTAAGCTATTAATTGTAACTTTATAATAATAATGATCATAATGGCGATGATGATAAACTAACAATCATCCATTCAATTTGTGATTCAACATATTGGTTTAATTAGCCTATTATTTAGCTCAATGATTTATGATTTCCAATATTCGTCTATAACAATCATTGTATTAATTGTTATTGTATTGGTCTAAATTGTAATATATTTTTGACAGTAAAAGTGTCAATTTTAATGGTCATTTCAACTTGATATTGATGATTTATTAAATACAATTGTTAATTGTCAATCTATTTTTAGTTTCATTTTCTTGTTTCTACTATGATAATGCTTTTATATTAGCAGATAAAAGTTGGACCTTTGAAATAAAAATTTATTTCTGGATGCTATTTTGTATCATTTTAATGCATAAATAAATGTAAACCTTGGATTGAACAATGTTTGTATTGATTAAATTACAGCCGTTGTTAAGTTATGAAAATAGGTAGATTCGTATTACCTTTCCTGTTTTATAATAAATATAAGTAAACATGGGTTTACATTGTCAGCATTCAGATTCAAGCGATATTTGTTGGTTTGATAACCATTAAATCCCAACTTTAGACTGGATCGTGATGCTTATAATAAAATGAATACAAACAGGAGAAGACAAAAAACAAATTAAGATGAAAAAGTATTAAAATACATATGGAAGGCAATAATCATCAAAAAGCAGTGTTATATAAAGTATAACAGAGTTTTATGAAAGGAATAAAAATAAATGGTAAAAAAGGTGATTAATTCAATGATAGAAAAAGAGAAATATCATTCAGTCAAATAAATTTTTTTTGAAAAGTTCTTTAAACTCTCAAGTTGATTTTGGCCTTTTTCAGAAGTTTATCTGCTTTTTTCATCTGTTGACTAATAGCCTTTTCGATGTTCTCTTTTTTCGCTTTGATCCGTTCATATTGAGCTAGAACGGAATTTTCGTCCACAATAGTAAAATGATGGCAAATTATTCGACAAGAATTAATTGTTTTTCTCATGTTAGTTAAACAAGGTTCAATAGCTGTTGAATATTCTTGTGAGTCAATTATTTCTAAAACAAAATGATCCTTATTCAATGAATCTAATTCATTTAGTCGAACAGAAAGTTGACCTAAATGACCACGAAGAAGTTGGTAATATTTGAAGGTAAGATAAACACGAACTGAATCACTTTCCTTCTCATCTGTTGGTTCATCGTCAGTGGTAAAATCATTATGATTATCAGGCATTCTTGATAACAATTTGTTTTGACTCGTCAACATTACAAGTTTTTCAGCTTGTATTGGTGAAATCTCTCCTTTCGAGTGTGGATATTGATTCTTTCTCAAGCTTGATGCTTTTTTAATAGTTATTCCAGTTCCATTCTTTTCAGTTAATGGAGTCAATGTTACTTTTCCATCAGCTTTTTGTATGGTATTCAGTCTTTCATTGATTGATACCGTTTTCCTCTCAGAAGTAGCAACTTGATTTGGAGTGATTTTACCGAGAGAAGGCGAAGCTCCAGATGAATTGTTCAACTTGAGACTCTCGAGGGAATAAGTGAGATCATTAACAGTTCCTTTTTCTTGCCTTTCTAGGATTGCTGAAGGAGAATATTCTTTAAGTCGAGGAGATTCGGTGATAGGGGATAAATTAGACTTAAAAATGGTAAAACTTTTCATAGCTGAAATAAAGCTAGCATCCGGGGATTTTTGACCATCTTTATTATCTTCCAGGTCAACGCTTTTCGCCACTTGTTTATTTAATAGACAATTCAGATCGAGTTTATTGTTTATCTCAGTTCCAGAGGAAGTCTTACCTAACTCAAAGTTTTTACACTTTTTTGATTTTTTGTTTCCACTTTCCTCGGAATTGACTTTAGAAACAGAATCAGCTTTGTCAAAAGTAGTACAATTCGTTTGAGTTGATCTGGAGTTAGGGCCATTCAACATTTTTGATTGAAGAGACAAATCTTTTCCAGTTTTTGATAATAGTTTAGAATCAGTTTGAGTTTTTTGGTGGTTAACATGTGATGAGATACATGTTTGACATTCTTTTTCAGTTGATCTGACTAATTGCGTTTGAGTTGCAGCATCAGAACCTCTTCGATTGCCTAGCAAGACAGCAGTTTGAATGAGAGCTTTTATCTCACTAGCAACCATATCTGTTTGGGTTTCACAATCAATTTTGACAGGGACGGATGAGTTATCCTTGGTTATGAACTGACTCAAATCAGAAAGTAGACCCAATGATGACATGCCTGCAAGAATGAGAAATGAAGAAATTCAGCATAAAATTTGAAATGGAGATTTTTTTATATCATTTCCCTGGTGGAAATAGATATTGAGAAGGAAAATTATAGGCAAAAGTAAAAATTAAGAAATATTGAATAAATGACATTCATGATGGGCTGAATATTTCTTTTAATTTAATTATGTTATAATTATCAAGTTGAATATATTATACTGAATAGATTGAAATGTTTATCTTAGGCTAACTAATAGAAAATACACAGAATTCACATTTCTTGATTTTATAAATGTGAAGTATTGAATAGGTAAAAGGTGAAAGTAGCTGCAGGGGATTGTGAATGAACAAATTGAATTATCAAGATACGAAGATTGCAATTGATTGATGAGAGATAAAAAAATTGGAGAGCCATGTTGAGTGATTAGAGTATTTATAAAACACTGACTGCAAGGAAAATTAATTCAAGGTTCCTAATTAATTAATACATAAGAGCATTGTATTTATAATAACAAGCTTAAAGGGCAAAGAAAGATGAGAAATGCAATTATCTCACTGTTTTAAAAACATCCGAATAATGAATCTCTGATGAATCTTGGTGAAAGAAAGGATAGATTCAATAGATTTATGTTATAAAAAAGAAACGAAAGACTAACAACAGATCATTATGTTATTCAAAAGTTGATTGAATTAGAAGTAAAGAGTAAAATTAACAAGTGTAGCATACATTAGCATGTTTTCTATTGTTCATTGAAGATAATAAATAGCTGATTTAAATTCAATATGACTCTTGAAAATTTAGATTTTGTTCATTATACAAAGCTAGGAACTTAACTTGATATAATTATTGTGTATCCATGAATTATTAGCAGTAAATTGATTAAACTTGAAACTTAAAACCTAAGCACATAATTAAATAAACAGATATGATATAAGCAAAACTCCAATATTCACATTTGGGAATCAGTCGAACAGAAGCAATAAATTTGATTTATTATTAAATGAAGAAAGTCAACAAATTACCTTTAATTTCACTGGATCTTTTGAGTTCCTTCAATTTATTCCGCAATTTGTCAGATGAAGGTTCATTGATAATTTTTGATGATCCATCTCTAAGTTTCTCTATAGTGATTTGACAGAAAAAATGTGATTAGAGATTATTGTGATTCGAATAATAAACAAGGAGAAGTCAAACTTTGGAATACCATTTATAATAAATGAAGATGAATTTAGTATATCCTGAGATGAGTTCAACAAGTTTGAAATAGATTCTAACAAACTGTGATCACCACTTGAATTAGCTTCCAGGAGGAATTTTCTCCAAAAATCGCATACTTCAGTAAGATGCTCCATAAATTGCTTACAGAGATTCTCACTAGTTTCCAAATCATTTGCATACGCTTCTTTTTCACGACGAAGAATTCCTATTTCAAATTTCATCTTGTTGTCTAAGTCATTAAGCTGACTTTTCAAGTTTCTTATTTGATTATCTTTATCAATCAATATCTTTTTAAAGTTTTCTTCGATAGTATTTTGAGGCTTTTCCTTGCGCTCGTCGTCATCTGGAATGAAAAATAAATTTATGGATGCATTTGTATTGAAAGGTTAATCGAAGAAATAGTAGAATCACTCAAAACTGATCAAAATCAATCAGTATTCGAAAATATTTTAAATTTGAGAAAATTGTAAGACTTACCAAAATGTGTCTTCTTAGAACCTTTTTTCTGATTTTCAACATAAAGTCTTAACTTGAGGTCAAAGTTTTCTCTTCGTAAAGCATTCAACTCAGCATCGATTTGTTTCATTGTCATTGCTTGCCCGTTTACTTTTCCCACTGTGTTGGGAGAAAAAACTTTTAAAGGCTCTCGCAAAGATGGCAGTGATCCATCAGATTTGATTGAGCTTTCATCTTTGGTTGCTCCATCATTACTGGATTGAAATTTTTTTGATGCATCGGGAAAACAATGAAAAAAATAACAAAGAAAATGTCAAAATTAATGCCAAGTTAGAAGATGAAAGTTGTCATTTCAAATTATGATTGAAAAACAAAGACAACTCACCTTTTATCAACAATATGAATTGACGATAAGTCAACCAAACTATTACACAGCATAGCTATTAGCCAAAGAAACACGACAAAACAAAAAATAAACGTGATTGGAGTGGAACAATTGGAATAATTAACTTAATAAATGATTAAAAGACTATCACTATCCCGCTTAGGATGAATTCAAAATGAAAAATCCGTTGGTAACTGTGACAACGCAAACAGTTTTTTGTTTAAATAGCTAAACAGTGTTATTCCTACTGCAACTATTCAGGAAACTACTTTTAACTGATTTACTATGAAATTGTTTATTTCTCAAATCACAGAGACATCATTAATTGCATCGAAGATGCAATAATCATTTCAGAAACAATCTACAGTCAGATTATTGATTAATCTTATAAAATTAATCATTTTGAAAATTATTTATTGTTAAGCTGCCATCTAGCATTTTCTATTTGAGTTTATAAGCTCGGCCCACTGGTTTGTTTATTTGTTTCTTTTAAAGCATAATAAAACAACTGTTATCTCAGCTTCTTTGTAGCGAAAATACAATAGTATTGCTTGTGAAGAAAATATCATTGTGCTGTGTTTTAAAGACTTATTATTATAAAATTTATTCAACATGGGCAATCATTTGTCCGGAGTTGTTCCAGTACAAATTCATCCCACAGAGTATTACATTTCGGACATAGCCAATTCTGAATTGATTACTTTTGATGGTAACCTCGGATCTACTCGATTCTTTAAAGTGGCTCGGGTTAAACTTCATCAAATACGCCCTCAAGCATCCGATGTAGTTTCATCTTCCAACCATTCTGGATTAGATGCCCCTGGTCTCGGCGTAGCCAAGGTATTTGTGATAAACGACCCAACTCTACATTTAAAGGGTCATAAAGAAGTGATCGATTGGTTGAAGGAAGCTTTGAAAGATAATCCAAATGCATTGGTTTTCAGTAAAGCTGTTATCAATGAGAAGGCTGCCGTTCTTATAAGACAATACATCAAATTCAATCTGTATGATAGAATATCTACTCGTCCATTTTTAACTTTCTTTGAGAAAACCTGGATAGCCTTTCAGCTACTCAAATGCTGTGAATGGATTCATGAAAAGGGTATATGTCACGGAGACATTAAATTAGAAAATATCCTTATTACCAGCTATTTATGGGTGTTATTAACTGATTTTGCGACCTTCAAGCCCGTTTTTCTGCCTGAAGTAAGTCTAATTGTTTAATAATTCAGGTGTTCAGCCTAATATTCCACCATCTTTTATGTGTTGATAATTTCACTGCGTCAGCAAATCTGTATCATTGTTTATCTTCATAATGTCATTTGAGTTTATTATTTCACTTTTTTTGAGAATTTATTTTTCAGAGTGAACATTTTTTAGAAAGAATAACCAACACACCAAAGATAGGTTCTCTTTGTTTGTCTTGGTTCTAGTTTCAGTCCTAATCTCTTGTCTTGTTTTCTATAGGACAATCCAGCAGACTTTTCTTATTTTTTCGATACTTCGAGAAGACGGACCTGCAATGTTGCTCCAGAAAGATTCATTCAAGAAAGCTATACTCAGGGGGACCTAACTCCACCTGGCTATATCCATTCATCAATGCAGGATTCACATAATAATTTGAAACCTGCCATGGATATGTTCAGTCTTGGCTGTGTTATCGCTGAACTTTTCACTGAAGACTCATCTAATGGTGGTCTTTTCGATCTTTCAGCGCTACTCTCTTATAGATCTGGAGAACGCTGTCAAAACAGCTTTAACAAAATAATTGATTCAATCCCGGATAAACAGATTCGTGATCTAGTTTCGAGTCTCACCGATCTAGATCCTAAACAAAGGAAATCAGCATCATATCACTTGAAAAATCTAACTCCATCACTATTTCCCAATTATTTTAATGATTTATTTATTTTTTTCAAAGATATAATTAAGTTACCACCTGATGAGAAAATTATAAAAATGGCAAACAAACTGAATGCAATCATTCCTTTAATCAAAAAAGAAGATTCAAAAGGATTTCTTTTGATAATTGTACTGGTCACATCGATTATGCGATCGATGAAACATTTGCATGCAAAGATTATCGCCCTCGAGGTTCTAAGTGAGATTCTAAACTGTGATATACCCGTTATTTCCCCACATATTTTGGATAGAATATTGCCTTACTTAATGGTTATGCTTCGTGATTCTGATCCAAGAGTAAGAGCTGAAGCAATCTTTTTTTTAACTTATTGCCTTTCAACTGTAGAAAAAGTCCCTCCTTGTGATAGTAATGTTTTTCCTGATTATATTCTTCCTAATTTGGTAAGTCCTAATTTTATCTGTCTAAATTATCATTTTAATTATCCTTCTTTGGTTTTTATTATTGCTCTACTTTGTAGACACAACTTGCTAAAGACCGTTCAATTCTTGTTCGAATGGCATTGTCCAGACATCTAGCTGATCTTGCCGATATTGCATCAAGGTTTTCATCTCATAGTACTCACGATAAAAAGCATTTTCAAAATGAATTGGCAGTTCTACATTCAGGCTTCCAGATTATGGTTGCAAATCTCTTAACAGATTCATCAAGTGCAGTTAAAATTAATCTACTCTCAAACAATATTTCTAAGCTTTGTAAATTTTTCGGACCTCATAAGACAAATGAATTGATCTTAAGTCACATTTTCACTTTTTTAAATGAAGCCGTGAGTATCTTTTTTCAATTTGTTTAGATTAGATCTCACAGTTGATGAAATCAATAATCTTTTAATATATTTTAGGATCGATTTGAACTTCGGTGTGCTTTCTTCGACAACGTTGTGCCAATTGCTGAATATCTTGGATCCCAATGTTTATCTCTTCTCAAGCCATTTCTCCAACAAGGTATCTCAGATACAGAAGAAACTGTGATCTCCAAAACTCTATTTTGCTTGGCTAATTTAACAAAGCTGAAACTATGGGATAAAACTTCAGTTATAGATATCTTAAGTGAAGCCATACCCTTGCTCTGCCATCCAAATATTTGGATAAGGCATAGTTTAATATACTTTATTCATCTCTTAGCGGTTCAATTAAGTCCAGCTGACGTTTACTGTAAAATTATGCCTTTACTTGCTCCTTATGTCGTCAAAGAAATTTACTCACTTGAAAACACTAATTTGCTTCTTGATAACTTGAAGACACCCCTACCAAGATCTGTATTTGATATGGTTGTTCAGCCATCGCGTTTTGTAAACTTGAATCCCAATAGTTTTGTACCACTTATTGAGTGCCTTAGAGAAAGAAAAAGGATTCGAAGCCTGGGAAGATCTGGAAATCAAGTTGCTAACGAGGTTACTTGTGCTCTTCTGAATGCTATTTCAAACCAAGTGGAAGATAAATTGACTGAAGAGCAAGAAGAACAAATTCTTCATTTGGCAACTATTCTGAGAAAAATTAATCGAGATTATCGAGCTCGAACCGAATCTGACCAGCTTTATGGAAATATCATTAATTTAAATCGTAAAAATCGCAAGACTCATTCCATGTCTTTGTCAGAGATGCTTAAAAATTATCCTCTTGGTAGAAGAAATTACCAATCGGCTTCTGGAATCAATATGAATGAAGAATGGCACACCATGTTCGGCTCTCAAAAAGACAGTATCGAAGTATCTCAAGAAATTTTGGATGTTAATGTTAGTGGTGAAAAATCAACTGATCTCAATGCTATTCCAGTTGCTCAAGAGGCGAAAGAAAATATTCTTGATGATTATGGTCAACAGTTAACAACTTGTCCTCCTTGTATCAATGATCTTCATGGTTTAATGAACCACAAGAAAAACTATTTCACTTATCATCTATCTGATCCTTCTATTTTTGATGATGAACCTCGTGTTACTAGTAAAATTGGTTTTACTTCCCATGTACCTCGAGGTACTTTATTAGGGCAACTTCATGAGCATAGTAAACAGGTTAATAGGATTGCCGTCATTGACCCAACAACTCTCTTCGTAACCTGTTCATCAGATGCAACTTTAAAAGTTTGGGATGCCTTAAAAGTAGAAGATCGAAATTGCATGATAAACCGATCTAAACAAAGTTTCAGACTTTCAGACGAAACAGAAGAGTTTAAATCAGTTACATATCTACCCGGTGTTGAAAGTTTGGTTTGTTACACTAACACCAATGCTGTTTATGTTCTTCAATTGGATCCATCATCATCCAAGATGAGATTACAGCACAGAATGAAGGATTATTGTTGCGAGGAAACCAATTTAGTTCTTACTGATTTGTGTAGTATTTCACCAAATGTTTTTGCCATATCAAATACAGCATCTCAGTTAATAGGGTGTGATCTCAGGCAACCTCCAACACAGTCTCCAGCATTTTCCATTCTTGCCCCGTTAACTAGAGGAATGGTTACCTGTATCGATGGAAATGAGTACCTTTTATCTTGTGGAACCTCTCGTGGTCTCATTATAAATTATGATCTCCGATTTATTCTTGAAGCCAATTCAATGTATCACAATAAGGACAAAAAGAAGAGCAAAAGAGTTATGCGTATTCTCATTACTTCAAACGCTATTTACTCATCGGGTAAGTTTCATACGATCAATTTTATCTCTTCATTTCCTATGCTCATATTTCAAACTTTTCAATGTTTTTTGCTCTTTTTTTCTCTTTTACGATAGTTCAAGGTAATAATGAAGTTGCTGTATGGAATTGCGGTACTGGCGAAAGAATGCGTTCTTACTGGGCCAGTGATCTTCCAGCTCTTTGTCAAGAGAACCGAGATAATGCTTTGCGTTCAGTCAACGGAATGGTAGTACTAAACAGAGCTGGACATGAATGCCTCATAACTGGAGGAACCGACTTTAAGATTCGATATTGGGATTACATAAATATTAACAATAACGGTCTCATCTCAGATTCAGGCAAACCCTCTCCTTGGCCCTATTCACCTCCGCTCAAAAACTACCAAGGCGATTATTCAGTTCATTATGAATCCAAAATGATGGAAGGATGTCAAGTTATTCAAGAACATAAATCATACAGACAACCATCGGTTACTTCTCTCGACTCTGGGTTTCCTCATTCCGCTTCTTCCTCATCTTTATCGGTCAACTCAATCGGTTCAGCTGCTTCAATTGGTTCTACTGGTCTGATTTGGGAGCAACAGGCTGTTTCTCTAGCCCATAAAGCATCTATAACCGACCTTGTTTGGATCAATAAGATGAATCTGTTAATTTCATCAAGTGCCGATGGATGTGTCAAAGTATGGAGATGAATTCCAGTTGTATAAATCAATTTTCAATATCTTCAATTTTCATTGCAGTTTAACTTTTTTAATATCTTGCCGTTTCATTCGCCATATTTCTTTGCAGCAATTATTTTCATTCCTTCACCACCAACTCTTGACTAGTTCACAGTCAACCTATTGCTCATGATATATCTAACTTGACATGAAAAATTGAACCATTTCCCCCTGTCTTCTTCAATTAATCAAACATCGCAATCATTTTACTCTATCAACCTTTATTTCCCATTCTCTCTTTTGTTTGAGCTCAAGAAATGACCAATATTTATGTTGATTGCGTTTTTAGCAGTTTATTGGATTAAAAGCGGAGAAATCAACGAATTAAACTAATTTAAAACAATTTGATGAATGTACAAATCTGCAAACATAATTTGTGATTAATAAAATTTCTTAATACTCTATATTACCCTATTTAAGCAAACAAATAAGCTCTAGTCATTTTGTTCCTTTGTTTTCGTCAAAACTTACATTGATTTTAATCAAACCTGATTACCGCTAATTATTTTCTTAAAAAAAGATGATCATACATGTCACATTAATTCTTGAATATATAATAAACTTGGAAAAAGTTATAATAATATTAACAATGAATAAAAAAGCTGAGATAGAAAATAATGTCAAGTTCAGTTAGGAGATGAGCAAGGAATTGAACCGTTTTCTTATGAATAATCCATCAACCTTAAAAAAACAAAGAAGGAAAATAATGTCAACAACATTATTTTGATGATTTGATTTCCTCAAAACAACTCATCTTAACGATTAAATGATGCATGTGATGATAATTTTAACAAGTAAATTAGAGTTAATTTTAAGACACATTTAACCATTTATTCAAAAATTGTAATCACCAATTAATAATATGTAAATTAAGGACATTTTTTCTACCAAACAGTTTTGAGCCTAGTCATTGTCACTTTTTCCCTCTCTTTTTATTCCTTGTACATTCAATAATAGGCTAACTCTTCTGCCTCATGTTAATCTTCTTATGCATAATTTTGACTGTTAATAAGTTTCTTGTCACCTCGCCATAATCAAGTTCAACATAACATTGAAATGTTTTTCAACGATTGACAAACAATTAACATAAGTTAGTTGATTAGCGGATGATGATTTGGAAACACACAATTTGGACAACCATTCCTACACAATTACCTTGACGTTGATTTTAACTCTGTCAACATGGTTAAATGTTCACTTTTGCCCTGCCTAATCCTCCTAATTGTTTCATTAGAATCAACACTTTCTGGTAAGTTTAACGTTTTTGTTATCACTCAACTCTGATGTCACCTCTTCTATCTAATTTAATTTTGAATATCTTTTATCTTTCTATACCAAACGACATCTTGACGTACAAGATTAAAATTTTACAGTTTTATTTGTTCTTTCCTATTTTCTTGTCATTTAGTGCTGCAACTGAATAGTTCTTTGAGATTATCTTCCTCAATAAATAAACCACAATTTGCTGGATCAAATAGGCAGTATAAAATTGTTTGCTACTATTATGCGGTTGAAGCCTGGTACAGAACAAGTCGAGGGATGTTCTTACCTGAAGACATTGATGCCTCTAAATGTACCCATATTCATTATGCTTACACAGTTTTAAATAGTGAGACTTTGTTGATGGAACCAAGTGATAAATGGGCTGAAATCGACAATCGATTCTATGAGGTAAGATAAATTTAAAGTTAATTTTTGCAAATTCACAATTTGTCATGTATCATGATAAGCTAATTTCAATAATCATCTAATTAGTTTGTGTCCATAGAGTGCACAGTATCTATCATAGCCTAAGCTAAAGTAAAATTCATTGCAAAATAAAGCTCTCACTTTATAAGTTAGATTAAAGTTGCATTTATACATTAATGCAATTTTAATTTCAATTGAATCTAAAATTTAATCATTGATGATAACGGTAATTAATTTGGTTCTCTCTTTATTCTTCTTTTTAATCTTCTGCAGCGAGTGATTGCTCTGAAAGAATCCAATCAAGGATTGAAGATACTTTTATCGATTGGAGGCTGGTCAGAACAATCAGACAAATTTTCGACTTTAATATCTGAACGGTTGAATCGAAAAGCATTTATTGACCATGCCATAACTTTCTTATTACTTCATGGTTTCGATGGACTGGATTTAGCTTGGTTTTATCCTGTTTGCTGGAATGGTGATTGTCGTTCTCAGAATGGTCACTCTGAAGATCGGGAAAATTTTGGCCATTTTGTAAGGGAATTGAAAGATGCCTTTGATCAATCCGAATCACGTCTTTTGGTTACAGCAACAGTATCTGGCGACCCAATGATAGCGAAGCGTAGCTATGATTTTAGTTCATTAAGTCGCTTGGACTATATAAATGTAATGACATTTGATTATGTCGCTCACTGGAATCAAATGACTGGTCACCAATCTCCACTATTTAGCCAACCAGGATTTCCAGTTGATCTCAATGCTGTGAGTAACATGTTTTAATAATAAATCGAATAAAATTTAATTCTCATGATGAAAGTCTAAGTGATATTAATTTACAAATGAAAGACATGATTGCCTGTTGAGCTGCAGCTTTCAATTCAATTCAAATCCTTAACTCTTTGGTTCTTTAATTTAGAATTCAAGTCTGCATCTTTACATGTCTAAAGGAATTCCAAGTCGCAAATTAATTCTTGGTTTCCCCAGTTTTGCACGTAGTTTCACTCTAGTTGATTCAAATGACCATGGAATTGGTGCTGCTGTTAAAGGACCAGGAGAAAAAGGAGAGTTTACTTTGGCAGAAGGGTTATTAGCTTTTTATGAGGTAATTATAACCATAATATAATTTTTAACCACACTTACAGTCTCTATTCACGTCAACGTATCCTTATAATAAAATAAACAAGCAAAAGAAATTGAGAAAAAAGGCTTATTCTCAAACTGTCTTAAATGCTGTAAAACCTGAAGGATTTATTCATGTGGTTTCACTCAATTGATTGATAATTGTTTACTTTTTAGTTCTTACAACAATATTGGATCAAACCATTGTCAATTATTTGTTTCAACTGCTATCAAGCTTATTTAAGATTATGTCGAATATATGTATAAATATTTATTTTTATTCACATTAATCTCTCTTCAATTCATCTTGATGTATAAAATTGATCTAATCAACTGTAAACGATCAATTCTGTACGGTTCTAATAATATCTTTTAACATTTATTCTATTTCTTTTATTCCTTTTTTCATTTAAGTTTACCATAAGAATAATGCTCAAAAGGTGAAAGGTATTATCTTGGGTTATCTGTCAATTCATATTATCCTCACACCATGATGAAGTAATTCAGAGTAACAGCCAACATAATTCCAGCCCAGTATGTGTATTTGAATAGAAGTGAGATCCAAGTAAACATAAATTTGGTTAACCAAAAAGAAAACACCAGAAAAATAAAGACAAAGTTACAGCCTTGTAATTCATTTGATTCAACCCAAATCAAGTAAACAATCTATTCTATTTGCCCCATTCAAGTAAACACTCGTTTAAATCCAAGCCATTTCAACACTAATCTAATGAACAGGGCCTTCTTAGCTCAAAGCACAGCATAGCACATGAATCAAGCCATTTCATTACAAGTTAACAGACAATTATCCATGTTATAAAACATGGAAAATATTTTTATTGCTAATGAAAGAAGAGACAATGGTTCCATTGTAACCAATCAAACTTCTCCATCATCCATTTTAGTGAAAATCATTTGATTGTTGGTAATGGGAAAAGGCAGAGCCTTGGAGTTTAACTTTGCGAATCATTTATTAGCTCAATAGCTTTAGATGTGACATTGAACTATTGCCATAACATTGTCGAAGGTAAAAAAGATAATAGTTAATATCAATATTATGATGATGGTGATGATGCTTCTTAATACCGAATAATATGGTGAAGGAATGCATTCAAGATTAATATTATTGAATAACAAGGGTTGGAGGTGATGAGAAAGATGAACAAGAAAAAGGAAGGAAACAAGAAAATTGTGTTTACATAAAAATACAGATAAGCTTGAATGGGCACTTGGAATCTTTTGTCCTTAATTTGAATCACTAAAAGTTTGCTCAACTATTCAAATTATCTTGATTGACTTTTGGTTAAATTAACCATCGACCCATTTTATTATTATTGTTGATGTTGGTGACTTCAACATTAAGTTGAACAAAAATTCAATTTCACATGAAGATGCTGAAGAATGAGAAGGGGAAACACAGAGAGAGAATGAAAAAAAAGATAATGAAGAATAATAAGAAGACGAAAATTGAATGTTTAATTAATCTTTATTTTGCCTTGTTTCACGTTTAGATATTAATTGTTTCTTACTATCTTTTGCTTTTCATTTCAAAACTTCACTTCTATGACATTTTTTGGTTCTAACAATTTCACTTTATCTTTTCACTTTAGGTTTGTGATCGAATCCAGAAGAAAAGTTGGAAAATTGTTCGAAACTCAGAAAATGAATTGTTTTACACTTATTACAACAATCAATGGGCCTCATTTGATCATCCATTTTCAGCTGCTTTAAAAGCTCAGTTTGTTAAACAATTGAATCTTGGTGGCATCATGATGTGGGACATTGATCGAGATGATTTTCATGGAAACTGTTTTGGACGTAAATTTCCTTTACTCACAGCAATTAATTCAATTCTGGTTCACGGTAAATCTGTAAAAATGGTTCCAGGAATGATATAATGTTAATTTCTGAGAAAAAGACGTTTTTCAAAAAATACGAACCAGGCAATATCAATGACTTTCACCAAAGAAACAAAAGGATTGAACTATTCACACGCAAGGACAATAACAAAGCAAATTTTGGATAGCAAAGATATTTAATTATTTATATAAAGAGTAAAATTTAATTCTTGACAAATGGTTGAGCCACTCAATTAGTTTAATATCATTTCATGATCATGATGATGATGCTGCTTACACTAATGATAATGAGTATGATATTGAACTATTGATATTAATACCAGAAAGTTTAGGAAATGTTGGTGGAAAAAAGGAGAGGAAAATAGCAGCAAAAAATAAGCGAAAAGATTAAAGATGTTGAGGATTAAATTATTTTCACGCAAGATTGGATGAAACATTTAGCTCAAGATTCATACTAATGATTGGTTTTGTTGATGTATTAACCCAACAGTAAAGTTGAAAAGAGAAAGGAAAGAGTAAAAAAGCCTGACAATTTTGGTTTCCATCAAAATTAACAATTCAAGCCACGAAAAGGTCGTTTCAACAGAAAGCCAAGGTATTTTCAGCATGTTATGGTTTCTTTTTCGTCCCTCTACGTTTTGCCATTTTTTGCTTCATCTAATTTTGTTTCATTGATTGTTATCATGATAATGATGAGACCAATCCCAGAATTGGAATAATGTTACCTCACCAATTACTATTGATAACGACGATCAATCAAAATAACATTAAAAAAGAAGAAGAAAAGAGGCAAAAAATCATTTTCGCTCTTTCAATTTCATTTTTATTCCATTGTCCTTTTGTCAATGTAATCTTAGACCATGATGATGATGATGATGATGATGAAGTATCATATTGAATGATTCAGTTGTAAACTTCAATATGTTTTTTCAATAGGATTTTTTTGTCCAAGGTAAACAGGAAATGTTATAATATTTAATGAATCAAAATGGGTAAAACTAATAAAATATATTTCGTTTTTTATTTTATTTTTCAGTTTCAAATCAAATTATTGATGATAAAGGGAATCGTAATCACATCAATTTTAAAGATAAAATTCAATAAATCGAATTTAATTTAATTCGATTTGCTTTTCATTTTCAGTTTGATTTTTTTTATCTTCAAATACACAGAGAAAAAAGGTAAAATTTCTTTTCTTTTCTTTGCTAAAGCTATTATTTTCCGATGGAACGAGCAAACAACCAGATTAATTTAATCATGATAATCAATTGAAGTTTTCAATGTGAATAGCTAATATTTTGTTAACCTTTTTTGTCAGTTTAAAGTTGAAAACCTCAATTAATCACTTGTGAGACGAGATTTTGTTGGTAAACATTTCAAGCAATTGAACACTTAATTTTTCCTCTTTGATTGGCTATTGAAGATGAAAATGAATAAAAATATTTATTATTCTCAAAGGTAATTCCCATCTTTTTGTATCCTAATCATCATGATGAACCTTTTACCTTCAACTGTTCAAAGTGTGCTAATAGATTTCATGGGATCAATTGGTCAATTCAATTGGAATCATTGAGTAAAGGAGAAAACCAAATGTCCAAAATGATAACTCAAATGATAAGAAAAAAGTCAATAATCAAGTAATCTTCATTATAATGGATAAAATCAGCCGAATTCTGATGATTCAATCAACTCGTTTGATGAAACAAAAAGCTTGAATAATCTCTTTTCCCATTCCAAAAGTATTTTGCTTCATTTTCAGTCAAAAAGTCAAGAAACGTCAGTCAAATGTTTTTAATGTCATAAGCTTATGGTTAGATATGAAAATTTGTTCAAACTAAAATCAAATAATCAGTGAACCAATTTTATGATTTAAAAATTGAATCTGTGCTCGAAAACCTGTTTAATCAATTTTGAATACATTTCTCCCTCAATCTTAGATTCTTATATTGAATTGTAAATTGTTGAAATGTCTAAATGTGCCTTTAGATTTGCTGCTATGAAAAGCGGTTGATTTTGAATAATCAAATTGTCGTTTTACTTTGAAAAATTCATAGTGATTTGAAACTGAAAAACAAGTTTACCCTAAAGAAAGGAAATCTTTTTTTTCACGAAAATTTCCATTCATTTTGCAGTGTAACATTTTACTGGTCCAAACCTTGGATTACATGGGAAATCATTTTTATTTGTCTTGATCATACATCACCATGCAATTGATCATTGGAACCGTTTAACGTGAAAACTCCTTTTTTATCCAACATTTTCACCTTTTCCTTTGTAGGAAAGAAGGGAAAATCAGTAAACTAGATAATTCATTTGATGGTTCATTGCAAGTTCACCTCGATAATTGTTCAATATTATCATTTTTTTTATCAATCAGATCACGTTTTTATTTCCCTTTGCTGTACACTATAGCCTCACCATGATCCCATGATATAATATTTGATGAATTAATATTTTGATTGATAAAAAATGGTAAAATTGTTATTGACTTTTTGGGTTTTACTTTTAATGGCATTGCGCTCTAATTGGCAACATTAACGTTTACGTTTGTTTGCCTTAACAAACTGAGGTGACAATTAACAATCTGTGAAAATTCATCAGTATTTAATGAGTCAACAACTCAACGTGATTGGAACAAAGGAAAATTGTTAAACTTATTTTATTGACTTGATTTTGAGTTAATGAAATTCATTCAATTTGATGACAATAAGAAGGACAACAAATGCAGATGAAAATGGTGTGATTACACTTTGAGTCCATTTTCAATCTCATCAAATTACAAGGTTTGTTATCAGTTGGAAAGCTTGAGACTTTTTGGGTTCAGGCTTTGATGGTCACACAGTTAAGATGGTCAGACAATTTGACTTGATAATTGGTATCACATTGAGAAGTGAATTAAATGAAATTGGATGAGAAACAAAAGATGGACAAGAACAGAAGAGCATAAAAGTACATTTCCTGAGATCTTTGGTTGCATCTAATTGAAGGTTTCACATTTGGCCAGAGCTTTATGTTGCTGCTCTTTCAATGGTCCAATTCAAGGTAAGAATGAAAAAGGAAATCAATTCATTGTCAAAGCCATTAGAAAAGGCAAAATAGTTGAGTCTCATTGTTCATCAGATATGAATCCTAAGTATTCATCAAGAATACCAATGAGAATTGATGAAGGCAAACCTTTTCCATCTTTATTCTTGTCCTATTTAGAGTCGCCAAGTTTGCATGATGAGATTAAATCAACTTTGAAAGATTCAATTTTCAAACAAATCACAAACAGATTCATTTGTGCGAATTTAAGTTTAAACTGAAAGATTCTGATGGAAGCTGGACAATCTGGATCATTAGCTGGTCAATTGAGCTAAAGCAAATTTTCAATTTTAAATCTACAAATCAAAAAGGTTAAACAAAGCAAACTGCAAGTATTCAAGCTGAACTGAATTTTACAATTTTTTTGTTCTTTTTCTGCATTTCTCAGCATTTATTCCTTCAAGATGTAATAAGATCAAATGGTTATCTTTGAACAAGTCAGTTGCTCTTGGCTTTCCGATAACACTGGAGTTAAACTTGGAAGACACTTGGGAGTGAAATGGAACAAGCTTTTTTTATCAGTTTCCATGAGGATAATGATGATGATTCAGGAGAAAGTAGCCAGTTTCATGGGCGATAGTTAATCACAGTTGGGTGTTTGCTTGGTGGAAAAACTTATCAGAAAAAATATATTTATATTGGAACATTTACACGCTTCCATTTCAAGTTTAGCCACAAAATTTCCTGATTTAATCATCGATCTTGGAAACAAAAACTCATGGAAAGCTTTGAATAAAGAAGGGCAACAAAAACAAAGACAAGGAATTCAATACAAAGACCGGATGGTTTTTGTTTGCCAGTCAAAATCATCTAATTGTTATTGCTAACAATCAATCCAACTGACCATTTAATTAATCTTAAATTAGATGTAATTAACTGAAACTCCCATAAGAATCCCATCAGATTGAATCAACTTTTTTGTTTACTGAATAAATGAATCCGAAAACACTTCATGTTTGATGAGTCGATAGTCTTGCTGCAATTAGCAAGTAATATCAACAATCATCTGAATAATTCAACTGTTCAAATTATTTCAATAAATTCGTTTGTTCAACCAAAGGAATCAAATCAAGGTTTGAAACAATTTACCTTTGAAATTGCATATGACAGACTTGAACCCAAGATACACTGCAAAGTGTCGTACAAATTTCACTCGCCTGCTCGAAGTAAAGGAAGATAACTTTGCGATTCATTACTTGAATTTGGAGAATGAAAATTGAAACAAATTCATTGGTTATTTTACAGTAGCTTCTCGAACACCTTAACATCAATACGAAACACGCTGTATAATTAGCTGATCTATGACAGTATAATAATTCACCATGAAACTATAAAGTAAATATTAATAGTTGTAAAGCTAATAATAGCAAACATTTAGCTATTATAATAGTAATGATAATAAGCTTGAAGAGTAAAGTAACAACGTGATTCTATTATTGTTGTGCAAAGGTAATAAAATATGATAACAGTAAAGTATTATCATGTTATGAACATTATTGTTACTATTATGATTAGTTTTATTGTTCCTCTTTTCATCATAATAATGATAGTAATTGTGCTTGGACGATGTGAAGAGGTCCAAAAATGAACCATAGTAATAAATTTATTTTCAATTCTCAAGATTATCTTTACATCTCTATTGATTCAATTAATTGGATTCACTCGTTTCAAAAGTCGCGAAAAACGAAGAAAAGTGATCGAATTGAAAATGACATATCAGTCTGAACGAAAGAAAAGGTTGCATCGCTGTAAACTTTCAGTTGTCTATGCATTACAGCTTCACTTATGAAGGTACAGTGCTGAACCGGACTGAACTTTAAAGATCATTAAATCTCATAAGTGTATTTTCCACAGACAAATTAAAGGACAATTGCATTGAGAACCCTCTATGTTAACCAACTATTATCATCATAAATTACAGAATAATAGACTTTCATCCGCGTCACTTTCCTCCCTGCATTTATGTGCTGTTTTTAAACCTGATTTGAATAAGGCTTACAGTCAAAATTCACAGCAAATCATTATATTAATAGCTAGATATCTTAGAATAGATTATCCTTTCATGACAACATTTCTCCAAAAAAAGCTGATCTACATCCCCATTTCCCTGGTATTTTTCACACTGTCTGCAAAGCTATAAACTTGGAAGAAGAATGGATTTCATTTTTGAAATCAGCATTTAAATCCACCAATTAAAGTTGATTAGAAAAATTTTGTCATTTAGCAATTTCTGGTAACTTTTTCCAGGTTTAATAGTGGAAATAAGGTTTTCCAAGGAGGAACAACTAAGGAAACATTTTCAATAAAAATAAAGACTCTTCTTGTACTTATTGATGATACAAAAAGGTTTCCCTTCATAATGGCATTGATAATGAACAAGATTAGTTGATAATCTTGTCAATTTTCATCATCATAGTCACCATCTCAACAGCTTCAATCAATAGCATTTGATATTAAATGTTCAATAGCAACAACGGCATCAATCGTTATTATTACATGAGATGAATTTCATCTTGATTTGCCTTTTTTCAACAAAATTTCGCCTTTTGCCCTTTAACATCAAACAAGTGAACGGATTGAAAAGAGCCTGACTATCAACTCCCTAAAGCATCTTGATCATTATCATTAGATGTATGATGTTGATTATCTTGGTATATTTCACATTTATTATGAATATAAATGTGAAATCATTTGACTGGCTAAGAGCAACTCATAACTCTTCCATTACTAGTTTCTTAACATTTTGCTTTCTCAACAAAACCATTTTTATTATAGCACATAATATCTAACCGAGTTGATAAAAACCAACATTAACTCAATATTTAATTCAAATGGACAGAAAGTGTAATGAAAAACAGTTTCTCCATAAAAGTCCTCTAATCATGATTTATAATCAACTATAAAACCAATGAATCATTGCATTTCATTTTAATATCAATTTTAATTCAAAATTTTCTTTTCAGTAAATCATTCAAAGCTGTAAACAAGTTGAATAAAAATCCAAGGAAAAAAGTTTATTCTCATTTCAATCCAAGTTAACGAGGCAAACTTTTAATGGCTTTGATTGCATTGGCAAACACTTGATAACTTGAGATGAAGCTGAACAATTAAGTTTATCAACAGAATGTTTCTGCTGGAAATTGACATTTTTCATTTCATCTAATTGTTCAACTTTGATGGAAAAGATAAGATTTCAGTTTTTCTTCGTTTTTATTGAAACAATCACAATATCATGTTTACCTCTGGAACTCGTCTTGGAACTTTATTTACTTCTAATGACATTTTGCTCGAGTTTTACCTTTTATTTGAAATGCTATTCACTCTTGGATGATTTATTGAATATTCAGTTACTTGGAATCATTTTTTCTTTAGAAGTAAAAAACTCGATGAAATTGGTTTCGTTTTCAAAATATTAATAAAATTGTTATCATTTCCAATGATGAAAGGAAACCTAGAAAATGAGTTTAATTTGAAAAATTGGACCAAAAAAGAATCGTTGATTTCCTACAAAATTTTGATGAAAAACTTGCTTCAAATGCATCATGGTTTATCATTAGTTACATAAAGATCTAACAAAAAAGTGTTACATTTGCTGATTGAAAATTCGATTGAACTCTCTCTTGGTGAATGTCCGTTAACTAGTCTTTCATCAGAATAAAAAATTGACCAACGTTTTACAAACCTTGACATCTTCAATACTCTTCACTCTTGACATTCACTTAGAATGTCTTTATCTATTCAATATTTATTCATCCATCTGGATAACATTCACATTAAAAATACTTCACTTTTTGTCCCTGGATTCAAGATTCCCTAAAGCTTAAAAAAAATTTTCTAACAGAAATGAAATAATGCCATAAAAGTATTGGATATAATTCGGAATTTGCTTAGAAACTACGAAATTTTCAGAATTACTCCAATAACAGTTTGATTTGCCCGATTTATATCTAGTTTCACGATATGCAGAAAGTTTAGAGGTGAGAATAGCTTTAAACAAAGATAACCATCAGGAAGCAGGTTTCATTTTTATCAGGTTGGGTTAGATTCTTACATACTTCATCATTTTAGTTTAATTTTAACGCCTTAACGAAATTGATTAGTGTAGATCAATAAGTATGTAACATGGATTATTTTAGTTTAGTTTACAATCTAAATTGACTTTGAGGCAGTTGCAAAACTATTCAAGTAAATTTATGAAAATAAAAAAGTACATATTTTGTAGATCATCAAATCTAGATAGATGAAGATTCGCGTTAATGCACAATGAAATATGGAAAAGATGAATCAAGGTATGAGAGTAGAGGCGACAGTGGTTACACACTTAGTTTGATTGATCTTTAAATATTTGCAAATGAATTTGATGTATGTTATCATTATCAATATGCCGCATAACCGATCAATAAGTAGATCGCGAAATAATCTTTTATTGACACGTTTAGAGGTTTTTTTTATGCATTCATTTATTAATTATTAATGAATTATTAAAAGATAGTTTTGAAAGACTAGACGGGTTAAGGATCGATTCAATAATATGATTTCCAGCAAGCATTATGAGCCACCTTCTTAATTATGCCATTGTATTTGATAGCGTCAGTGTAAAGGGAAAGCGAATCTGCACCTTGGCATTTGGATGGGAATCCAACCAAGTAATGCTTTCTGTTGTATGGACGAGCTGTGAATACAGCTTCATCGCAGTCAAATATTTCAGAATCATCAGCAGCAAGTAATGAAGTACAAACTTGAGTGTTTGATACTGGGATCTTGCACTCTCCATCAGCTATAATTAAAACAGAATAAATTAATAAGTAAAATAATGATTCTTGATTGGCTTCTCACTATAAAACTCACCGAAATCATCAAAATATTTAGTTTCTACACTGCTATTGAGTCGAGGACTGATACGAATACGTAAAGCTTCAACATCTGGATGGTCTTTTAGTAGACAAATTGGTATGAATTGAGAGTCGACTGGAGCACTCAAAGCCAATATAGCAAAGTCATGAGAACCAGTTGCTTGATCGTAACGAGGATCGACCCAAACAGAAGAGACACTTTTGATTGATTTATCATTCAATTGAACCTTCAACGACTTAGCTTTTAGACCATCAATACAATGAGCAGAAGTAGCAACGTGTTTATCATCAAGCAAAACTGAACCACAAAGATTTCCGTCTTTACCGCTTTTATAATTAGCCAGAGAAGGGAATAAAATGATTGAAAGTCAATTGATTTAAACTTATGAGCAAATGAATTGCATTAATACTTACATAGTATTTGCAAACCATTGGAATCGACTCAACTTTCCTTCATACAAACTGGTCTCGAAAGATCGTCCAAGTGAATCACCGCATTCTGGGACAATAAAAAGTACGGATTAGTTCAACGTCAACTTGGTTTGATAAATGATCTTACCACAAGCGAAAGACTGATTGATCGAAAAGACCAAAAGGGAAGCAAACAAAATAATATTCATTTTAATACTGTTGTGGTAATACAAGTCCAAGTGTTGTATCTTAATCAAGTTTTGCAGGATTTTTAATGATCTCATGTAGTTTAATCGCTCTGCTTTTATACTTGAAATCACGACGATTCTTTTGATAGCTCAGATCAAATGAATTATGATAAAAATGACATTAGAATACGATTAAGGTAGTTACAATAGCTAATAAACTCACTGACAAAAATATGTTTACAATTTGATTGACATAGTCAATTGGAGATTCTTTATGCTTCAGATGTTCAGTTCAAAAAATAGGTACTTGTTTCTGCACGATACTAATTAAAAAGGGTATGAAAGTTTATAATCGCTTTCTCTCTCTTTATGTAATTATATCGACTCGAAATATTTTTCAATTGCTCTGAATAAATATCAGTTCAAGGCTTATGTACTTTTTTCATTTTGATATTAATTACATAGAAATAGACATCAATATTCAATTGTTTTGCTTCGGTTTAAAAATCTCAGAGTGCATCTCAGATAGATCAGTTTAAAATTGAAACCAGGCACTTCGCTGCTTTAACATACGCTTTTTACTGATTTTGATTATACATCTGTATAACCTTCTGCAAAATTTCATTTGTATCAACAATTTTCTGTTTCTTTCGCTGAGTATCTTGTATTATAAACCATTGAAGTCGAGTTGAATTTGAAATTGCATTATTAACAAAACAGAAGCTTTTGAATGTCAAAAGCTTTCACTTGTCTAAATGTTTACGCACAAATATGACAAAATTATTTTACCTTTTGAAACATTTTCATATATTGTTCTCATTTTCACCCAATATTTCTAACAAGGCTTATCATGATATTGAAAATATCGAATAAAGTTTCATTCGTTTTTCCATATCGCCATATTCAGTCGACAATTTTCATACTCTGTCAACTTGCTCATTCAATTTCATGTTATCCTTCTATCAAACCCTATTTCCCTTGAAATTCGGACATTTCCAGTGAGACTGAACAGTAAGAATAAAACTTCAAATGTAAAGATTATTCAGTGAAAGAGAATCAATGAAATGAAAATGAAAATTTCACCTAAAATGGTACAAATAAAAAGTGAAGTTCAAGTTTCATTTGTTTTTAGTTACAATCTTGAGGCAGAAAATGTTTATACATGAAAACATTTGGTAAAAGAAGGAAAAGAAAAATAATTTTGATTTTTGCACATTGACAAGTGATGAATCCACAAAGTTGACTTGAATTAATGAAAATACAATGGATATTGTAACAATGAGAATCCTTGTTTATTGTTATTGCACTTTCACCATCGGATGAAATGAGCAAGTTGGAATCCAAATAAAGATAAATATCAATAATCAATAGATGAGAAGGCAGAATATGAATTATTTTTTAATCAAAATGGACACTAGAGAGGAACATAAACAAAAGCCAAATGATGAAGGTGGATGAATGGTGAATGATAAAGAGACTGAGTATACGAGTGAACCATAAAGAAGTCATAATTCGTTCGCTTCGGTGAATTTGGTCATTTCAAGAATGATGAACACAAGAAGAAGAAAAAAAGAGCCAAAAAGAGAGACAAGTAAACATGAAAAGAGAACAAAAGATGAACCATCTTTATCATCATCTACTTTCAATGTGGTCATCATTCACATTCATTTCTTTCTCTTCCAATGGACTTGAACTGGACAATAAACTCAAACAAAGATGGAAGAGAAAAAATTGACCAAAAAACCAGGAAACACTGTAAAGTAGCTTTTCAATGCTCGTCTTTCAAGTTGCAAAAAATGAGCGACCGAAGGAAGAGGCTTTTGTTTTCATTGTTTTTATTGCTTCGAATTGAAAAAGACGCAAATTAAATAATTTTTGAACAATGAAACGAGCAAAGACATTCGTATCAACCATTCAACAGAGTGTTTCTTTTATGAAACAAATTTTCTCGACTGTCAGCTTCAATTCATTGTCTTCAATAAAAAGCTTCATCCAATTATGACTTTGATCACTTCTAAGTTAAATTGAAAGTTCAAAAGTTTGTTGAGTCCAGCAAAGCGTATGAAATTTGGACGATTTACAGACGAATCTTCAAGTCAAAGATCGAAGAATGTAAAAAGCCTTTTCGCAATTTCAATGGCAAATTTGAGTGAATTTGATGAAATGGAAAAATGATTCTGAACTAAGAAATTTTGCCCTTAAACCCTAATAACAGGGAATCTCATAATCCAGATTCAATTCACCCATGAGCCTTACCTTTTCATGGCTCTAAATAATAAATAAACACAAGAACAATGGTAAAGCACAAAAAGTTTTCCCTTTACATGGTTATTCAGTGATTCAATGGAATAACCTTGTTCAATCTTTTATCTTCTTTCTTGCTGTTTCTTGTTTGACTATAAATAATTTACATAATAATCATGTAATATTGAAATTAATTCATGTAACTTGGTGAGACTCATTCATTTCTCTTTCCTCTCTTTCTCTTTATGTAATATCGACATGAAATATCTTCAATGAGTGTCCCATGAATATTATACCATTATTTATATGGAATCATTTATTACTTGAAAAGAAGAAGAAAAAGCTATGAAAATAATGATAATTAAGTGAAGTGTAATTTGTTTCCTTTACACTGAATAAATATCAATATTGAATATTGAGATGAAAAGGAAAGCAATAAAACGACATTTTCATTGAATTTCATTTCTCTATTCATCGAACTGGAGCAAGATTTTAACTTGATTTAAAATTATGTTGAACAACAATCAGTGCAATCTTCATTAATTAATAACAATAAGGCTACAGTAAATAGACAACGATTCCATTGAAAGCGTTTTCATTTTGGAGCAACAAATTTTATCCTTTTGTTCGCTTTAGGTATGTTTTTGGTAATATCACCATGTTAATAGAGCAATCGTTGTTCTGTAACATTTTTTTAAGCAGAAAACAGTCCATCAATGATAAGGACTATAGCCAAAAACCTTGACTTTTTAGTTAAGAGTTGGGACTTTGTGGGTTTGTAGGTGCATAAAAACTGAGTCCATTTGTGAAATTAAAAATTTTTTATGATCAGTAGTTTTCGATAAAATCGAGTTCAAAGTTGAAACTTCGAACGCCTTTTGTACATTTGTGGAACCAGATTTTTTCATCAAAACCATTTTTCTGGTTCTACTTTGAATGGCCAACCAGAAAATGTACTTATTTTCGGAGATAAAGCCTTATGTTTCTGTACAACAGATCACTTCGATTTTCAATTAAACTGACCGCTTTCTGTGACCGTAAAAGTTAGAGACCTGAAACTCATTTTTCATCGATAAAACTTATTGGTGAACAATTCGAGTCGGAAACTTTTTTCAATTTAACAACAGTTCTCTTGATTTTGGCCATTGGCCTTAAAACTTTGAGCCTCAATATTTCGAGAACGGTATCACTCACAATCATCATTCTTTCCCCAATCATTAGATTTTATTATGGGTCAAATCATATATTGACTGAATATCGGTGAAAATCTGAGTTAATTCATTCAATAATGAATATCCTTCTAACACATCATAAGATTTGTGCTTGAGTAACCATTCGCCTTTACAAATCAAGAATAAGATTTGTCAACAAAATGAACTCAATGCTATAACTTTTTTTACAGCAGCTTGAATCATCTGATATTAAAATATATTAAAGCCCGCAAGCAAATCTAATGATTGGGGAAAGAATGATGATTGTTAGTGATACCGTTCTCGAAATATTGAGGCTCAAAGTTTTAAGGCCAATGGCCAAAATCAAGAGAACTGTTGTTAAATTGAAAAAAGTTTCCGACTCGAATTGTTCACCAATAAGTTTTATCGATGAAAAATGAGTTTCAGGTCTCTAACTTTTACGGTCACAGAAAGCGGTCAGTTTAATTGAAAATCGAAGTGATCTGTTGTACAGAAACATAAGGCTTTATCTCCGAAAATAAGTACATTTTCTGGTTGGCCATTCAAAGTAGAACCAGAAAAATGGTTTTGATGAAAAAATCTGGTTCCACAAATGTACAAAAGGCGTTCGAAGTTTCAACTTTGAACTCGATTTTATCGAAAACTACTGATCATAAAAAATTTTTAATTTCACAAATGGACTCAGTTTTTATGCACCTACAAACCCACAAAGTCCCAACTCTTAACTAAAAAGTCAAAGTTTTTAGCTATAGTCCTTTATTATAAACTTATTTGCACCTTAACCAAGACTGGACAAGAAGGAACGTCAACTATTCAAGTAAATTATTGGTTACTAATTACTATTAAAAAGTATATATAAGTGTTGTAGATCATCAAATCTGTATGGATGAAGATACGCGCTAACGCACAATGAAATATCGAAAAGATGAATCAAGGTATGAGAGTAGAGGCGACCGTGGTTACAGTTTGATTGATCTTTAAATATTTGCAAATGAATTTGATGCATGTTATCATTAGCAATATGCCGCATAACCGATCAATAAGTAGATCGCGAAATAATCTTTTATTGACACGTTTAGAGGTTTATTTATGCATTCATTTATTAATTATTAATGAATTATTAAAAGATAGTTTTGAAAGACTAGACGGGTTAAGGATCGATTCAATAATATGATTTCCAGCAAGCATTATGAGCCACCTTCTTAATTATGCCATTGTATTTGATAGCGTCAGTGTAAAGGGAAAGCGAATCTGCACCTTGGCATTTGGATGGGAATCCAACCAAGTAATGCTTTCTATTGTATGGACGAGCTGTGAATACAGCTTCATCGCAGTCAAATATTTCAGAATCATCAGCAGCAAGTAATGAAGTACAAACTTGAGTGTTTGATACTGGGATCTTGCACTCTCCATCAGCTATAATTAAAACAGAATAAATTAATAAGTAAAATAATCATTCTTGATTGGCTTCTCACTATAAAACTCACCGAAATCATCAAAATATTTAGTTTCTACACTGCTATTGAGTCGAGGACTGATACGAATACGTAAAGCTTCAACATCTGGATGGTCCTTTAGTAGACAAATTGGTATGAATTGAGAGTCGACTGGAGCACTCAAAGCCAATATAGCAAAGTCATGAGAACCAGTTGCTTGATCGTAACGAGGATCGACCCAAACAGAAGAGACACTTTTGATTGATTTATCATTCAATTGAACCTTCAACGACTTAGCTTTTAGACCATCAATACAATGAGCAGAAGTAGCAACGTGTTTATCATCAAGCAAAACTGAACCACAAAGATTTCCGTCTTTACCGCTTTAATTATTAGCCAAAAAAGAGAATTATATCATTGAAAGTCAATTGATTTAAACTTATGAGCAAATGAATTGCATTAATACTTACATAGTATTTGCAAACCATTGGAATCGACTCAACTTTCCCTCATACAAACTGGTCTCGAAAGGTCGTCCAAGTGAATCACCGCATTCTGGGACAATAAAAAGTACGGATTAGTTCAACGTCAACTTGGTTTGATAAATGATCTTACCACAAGCGAAAGACTGATTGATCGAAAAGACCAAAAGGGAAGCAAACAAAATAATATTCATTTTAATACTGTTGTGGTAATACAAGTCCAAGTGTTGTATCTTAATCAAGTTTTGCAGGATTTTTAATGATCCCATGAAGTTTAATCGCTCTGCTTTTATACTTGAAATCACGACGATTCTTTTGATAGCTCAGATCAAATGAATTATGATTAAAATGACATCAGAATACGATTAAGGTAGTTACAATAGCTAATAAACTCACTGACAAAAATATGTTTACAATTTGATTGACATAGTCAATTGGAGATTCAAGGGTATGAAAGTGAATCCCTTTCTTCAAGTAATTTTTTCGAATCGAAATATTTTGCAATTACTCTGAATTAATGTCAATATTTCATATCAAAATGAAAAGAAAAGAATTTTCGTTGAATTTTCTAATTAGCAAACTGGTGTTAAACTTTAACCATTGTCATAAAGTAAACTACAACTTGGTACAAAATGATGTTGAATAGCAACTTTTTTGTTTGCTTTACGATCTTGTAATAAATTCAATATTTTCCATGTAGCGACGAAGAGGAAAAAATATGATAACCATTAATCGATTTTCAACAAATTTATCAAAATTTGTTTTTCGCATCACATCATTGGATATGCAAATGTGTACAAGTGAATTAGATTTTATCGTTTTTCTTTTCATCTGTTAACATTATCATCATTATTTTCATCGTTACCATCGCCATCATTACCATCAATTCTGGCTAAACAGCTCATTTGAATTCCTAATTTCGCTTTACAAGCTTAATAACCTTTCATTTGCCAAGTTATCATTTCCAATCAAGTTCATATTTTGTGCAGACAGTTTGTTGCAAACATGAAAATAAACATATAAATATTCATTATCATTATCATCATAATTCGATAAAACTTTTTGTTGACCCAAATTGGAAAATGAAAGTGAAGAAGATGCCATAAAAAATCGATAAAAATGAAGAATATTTCGAGAATCATTATAATTTTATTTTTCTTGTCTGTTTCTCTGATTCTAATGTCTCAATATTACAATGATGGTGACATGAGAATTGGGCGAAAAGAGGTTTACTGAAAGAGTCGAAAATTTTGTTTATCTTTACACAGAATAAAAGTTTTCATTCTTCAACAAATGAATCAAACTACCGCAGTGCAATTCTCAATGTTTAATAACAAGAAAACTTAGCTCCCAGTGAATTCTGTATCGATATTATCATGCAAGTTTTTTTCATCAATCCTCTTTTCTGTCAATACTAATTGCTGTTCCTTGTGCTCTTCCTGCGCCTCAATATATTGAATGAAAACTTTTCTCATACTTTCATTTTCTCCTTTCTTTTCCCTGCTTTGTTGTTTCATCATTCTGGAGATGATGAAAATTAATTGAGATGCATTATTAGAGAAGGGTTTTATTTCAGTTGGAAACAAAATCTCATTTCATTACCATAACCAGAAAATGCTGAGGAAAAGATGCGTCAAAAAAGAAAAGTTTTTTTTGCTGATTTGTTGCGTAAATTTTTTGGTCGATAATACGAGTGCAACGGAAATCTCGAGCGCAGTATAAAATGGTTGCCTCCAGCTCATACAGGGTTTCATACGCTTTGCGTAGAAAGAGAAGGTATATTTGAAATAAGCAATAGGGTATTAGATATTGTTTTGAGCTAATAGTGATAGCGAAGGGCTACCGACTTTCTATTCAAAATTTTTGCCCGAAGCAATACAGCGGTAGCGGGGGTTCAAGTTCCATCCCCTCGCATACCGATTGGGGGCTGCGATGCAAGATAAGCCTCAACTTCAGCCTACAGATCATCAAGGCTTGCAAATCTCCGCCACCTTACATATTTTTTCAAATTTTTGAAGAGGAAAAAGTTGGAGGATTAGGTCAGGAGAACAGGGTGTATGGTCCATAGTTGACACTGCTTTGTGTGGTCTTGCATTGTCCTGAAGATAAAGAGGTTTTGTCGGACCTTTACCGTCCTTTCTATTCCGAATAAAAGAATGGACTTCGAGTTGTCAATATACTTCAATATTTATGATAGTGCCTTGTTCCATCCAAAACTCTTCATTATGCCTTCAGAATCCAAAAAAATGTTGCCATTACAGTAGTATATAAAAGTCCTACTCTGGGCCAACTTGTCCACTCTGGGCCAAGTTGTCCACTCTAGGCCAAACGCTTTTTAAAGCATACATAGCTTTTTACCTAAAAATTTCGGATGGCTTTTTTTGTTTTTTTGAAATAATTGCAAGGCTTTTTTCCACAAATGAATTGAATCTTTATTGAAAGAATAGAAATTGAGTTTTTTGAATGGAAGATGAAATGAATCAATTCAGTATTGGCTATTATTAATTATCTTGTTTCTTATTCATGACTTCCATGTATTGCTTAATTAAAGCTTCTTGGGGGAATCCAACTAGGGTTTCCATTCTTTTATTAACGTATTCTAGGTACGAATCTAGATTATTCTTTTCTTCTTCAATTTCCCTTTTTTTCTTGATAACTTTTGTTAATTTGGAAGATAATTGTCGATTTTCTGTGGACAAAATTTCCACCTCCTCGATCCGGTCTTCCAGCTCATCTCCTAACTCCATCACCTCTTTTTGACTTTGATTTAGCCAGAGCTTCAGACGGTGTACCTTTTCTTTTAAAGCAATTATTTCTTCTTTATTCTTTTCATTTAGGTCGATGTATTGGAGAGTATTGTTTATTATACGTTCTACTCCAGGTGGAACTTCTCCAGTTCTTCTCTCGATCCATGATAATAGTCGGCGTAAACCTTGGTTCATTGGAAAATAAGAGCTAGATACAAACAATGAAAAAATGAACACAAATTAAACAATGAAAATTTAAACACTTTAAGTTTAACTTACTTTATATCTTCGATATTATTTTCTTCGGCCATAGTTGTAAATATTATTTCAAGATGTTGAATCAATTTAGAATTAGAAACAAAGTTATAAATAATTAAGCACGTATTATTTCCATATTTCGTAGGTTTGTTTTCAAGGAAATGACGAATGTCAATTCTCTTACAGACACTTTGATTTTTTTCATTGTAAGAAAAACACACACGTAAAATATTAGTTGAAGCACTGACAAGAGGTTTACTTTGTTTCCAAATCATCATGATTGAAGTTTGAAGTATAAATGACTAAAATCCGTTCCAGACTTGTGCTTAAATACCCAGCTGAGTTGTTCGTCGAGCGAATTGAGTCAGAGCGCCATCTATCTGTGACAATTCTTTAGCACCAGTTATTATAATTGATCCAGTTGAATAATAGATTAAAGTTAACCCATTTAGTTTAATGTAGACTGCTGGATAAATTTCAGGTTCGTATGAAGTATCCTCATAAGAGTCTATTAGTTCACGGATATTGAATGTGTATGGAACAAAACTATGAGCAGTTATGTTAACTACTTTGTTGAAAATAACATGATTATCCGGTATAATTCTTGTAATGTTGAACCGGCCTCAGTCACTTCTTTGAATCCTGTAGCAATAACTTTTCCAGAAGCAAAAACTAAGAAAACACCATTCCTTCGGATCACTTGAGCATTAAATTTCTTTTTTCGTTTAGAGTTGTCTATTTCTAATTGTATGGGTCCGTCTATTTTCCATAGACTTACAATGTTATCAATCGTAAAATTAAGCGAGTTTGATAACATGTTCACTTGTTGGATGATAGAATGTCCGAATCAGTAGAACAATAATAATAACTAAGATCATCAAGATTCCGACTATGTTCTTATATGTTAGGGCATCCATTTTCGTGTGAAAGAAATCACAGATGAAAAGTGTCTCATATAGTTAAATTTATCTCAGACGCAGTCAAGCTTGATTGAGAACTGCTTGCAAAAACCGATTGGCTTCGAAAATCTTGGCTCAGAGTTAAGAAAACTGATTAAAACATTATGTTTAGTGAGCTTAGAGTTGAAAAGCTAACTCAGGTAATATGAATCAAATATATGTAGCTTATTATAGCACATAGGCTTTGAAACGCGTTTGGCCTAGAGTGGACAACTTGGCCCAGAGTAGGACTTTTATATACTACTCATTACTTTTAGGTTTCGTCTTTCACTAGTTTCGCGTCGACTCAGTTCTGCTCGGTCACGGACCCATTCTAGTGACTAATCTGGTAAACAGACAACCAGGTCTCATCACAAATGAAAAGTTTTCCAAAAAATACTTTATGGCTCTCATTGTAACACGATTAACCAAGTTGGGCAGCTTGCCTTCTTTGTCTCTCTTGATCACTATTGTAAGTGTGTGGAACGTAAACTGGTCTTAACTTTTTCAGCTATATTACATCATGTACAATATATTGCATGGTGGGCTCCGATACATTGAACATTACGGAAAATTCTGCCAAAGTTGATTTTCGTTCTTTCTTAACTTATGCCAAGATACTGGGGCGCTGCTATCATAATCAATTTTGAGGGGTCTTCCGGTTGAAGGCTTATCTTTCACGACTTTTCGACATAATTTGCCCTGACGGTACCAGTATTTGGTAGTGGACATTACATGGGCTCTATCGTATCATTGTTCACTCAGCAATTTGTAACACATCTTTAATCTTGTAGATGCATGTACCACACCCTATCTATCGAAATATTTCGATCGATAGAATAAGATGTAATATGCTATAAGAATGTAAAAGATAAAATCAAGGCAGTTCAGTTCGATGTTGGACTCGAACCAGAAAAGTTGCAACCTTTTCATTTTGGTGACCCTGACGTGATGGACAAAGTGTTAAGCGCTAACTGACCTTATTCAAATTTAATATCAATTCAAGTGTTTTAAATATACGACGATAAAATATTATTATTGAAATTGTGCTTTAGTTCTTCTCTTTTTTCTCTTGATTGTGCTTTCATGTTTGATTATTTACTGTTTAATTTTCAATTGTTATCACAGCACAGTTTAATGATTGAAGTACGAATCGTCAAGTCACTATTTTGTCTTATTGTACATTTGTTTTATGACAGCCTCTGTGTTCTGCTCACTAACCAATTGGCCATAGAGTCCTCGTTGGGTATTCTAGTGAGCAGAACACAGTTGACCCTTATATGTTCCGGGACTGCAACCATGACTGACCACAGTCAATGTAGATTCCAAAAGAAACTCTTGTTTTTAAAAAATTACATTTATTTTTTCAACCATCAGTTTCTCTTTTGTCTATCCATATTTTGGACATATAAATGGGAACTTATGTTAATCCTTCCGCTCGGCCCCATGCCCGACCTACAACATTAATTGAACCGGTGAACAGTGATGGCGTTCAGGCGGTTAAGACCGTACGAGTACGTGGTAGGATCTGGCTATGTTGGCGAACCGACTGCGAAAAATTCTCGATGGCGGGTCAGGTATCAAGATAACTTGATGGCACCAACTCGCGAATTGGGATGGACCGGTTCCCAATGGCTTGGGACCGGGGGGCAAAATTTGGCGCTTCGCACCACCTTAACCTTCGAAAGGGGGTGGGGACCCTTCCCAAGCGCACGTCGTGTCCTGCACCCTTGCTGAGACCAAACCGCACTAGATTTCCTATTCAATTCGACGTTGACTGATTGAATCAACCTTCGCGTGGTGCTAGTTGCATTGCCTGAGCAGCTCCAAACAACAAAATTGAGAATTTTGATATGTGAGTTCATAGGAGATTTTCAATGTTTTAACTTTTCAATGGGTATGGTAACTTACTTTCAATCCTAACAGTTTCAACTTCCCTATACATGATCAGAATTTCTGGAAAAATGCATACGCACATATAACACGAGGTGTATTATCGCATGTGATGTCATTGGTACAATTCAGGTCACTTTCTAATTGATTAACTAAAAAATCTGAAAAATGACTGTTTTTCAATAGTTTTTCTTATGTAACTTTACTGCGCGTGCGCATAAATGCATGAAAATTTATTAGTGTATAGAATTGTCCTCTATCAAATTATGTACCACATTCGCATGTATACTGGAATGATTGGAATGAATATTTCATATTCCAGCAGGATGGAGCACCTGCTCACTACGCAGTTCAGGTCAGGAACCTCTTAGATGAGACATTCTCTGAATGGCTCGGAAGGAGAGGAACTTGGGAATGGCCTCCAAGATCTCCTGACCTGACTGTCTGTGACTTCTACCTCTGGGGGCGACTGAAGGACAAGGTTTTCGCTAGAAATCCTCGAACCGTAGATGACCTTAAAGAGTTCATCTACGGTGAGTTCCACGAGATAGACCAAGATGAGATCAGAAAGGCTTGTGCTTCAGTTGCTGTTAGGTGTGCAGCATGCGTAGCGCTAGAAGGAAGACAACTGAAAATGCACAAAGATTACAGTTAAGTGAATTTTTCCCGGTAGGCAAGGGCACCCGGGTCACCAAAACTGCCCAAAGGTCATTAAATTGCAACTTCCCCTCCACGTGGTAATGACTGGGTAACTCCAACGAAGCTCTGCATTCATGATAATCTTTAAAGAGTTTTGGTTAAAATAAAGATATCTCACGGCGCACGTGTGGTACAATGATGAAACTTTCTCAGTATGATAATTTGACCTTGAAAATTATTATTTGACTTTATTTTGACCTCTAATATCGATAGGAAAGATTTCCGCAAAATGACCTTGTATGACCTCGACTTTGAAATATGACAATTGAGTATCCGCAAAATTTTCATAAAAAAATTATCTAGTCCCAAGGTCACTCAGGGGCCGAGTTAAAGCCGTTTTACAACGGGAAAATTAGCTGAAATGCCCTGTACATTCTACATCAGCTATTTCCGATATTTCCGGAAGTAAAAATTCCGGACCAAGGGACTTCATAAATCGAAATATCGCGCCAAAATAAGTATATACACAAAGTTTCATCAAGATCAGAGGGGGCTCATATGCAGTCTTACCAAAAATTGTTAATGATTATTATTATGTCTACTGTGCTGAACATAATTTAACTCAATACTGGACCGTGTTCGAATGAAAGCACTAAGGTTTCGATGTATCAGAACTTTTCTATCGATGGTGAAGTTTACCCTTTTAGTGAACTTGCTACGACAGAACACTATGAAATGACACCTGTATCTAATTTGATTAATTGGAAGTTAGTAAACATCAAACCGGTTGTTGAAGAAAAACCATATGATCTTGGAGTGTTAGAAAAACTCATTGCACAACATACAACATAAATAAATCCTGGTTATCCTGAATTAAAAGAAGCCTGATAACATTTTTGTTAGCCGTCATAACTATCTGCATAATACTACTCATAATATCGAAGATGTTTTACACGATATTATATTGCATTAAGGAGCCTGTCAGTGCAGTAAACATGCTTTCCGATTAGAGTTATCAAGATCCTATGTCTCAATCAACGCCAATTGCGATTCCGATAAGCTCCTTATATTAGTTTAATGGTGCCTGTCGTCTGAAATAAAAGCACCTATAATAACAACTATAATAATACCTATAATAATACCTATAATAATACCTATAATAATACCTATAATAATACCTATAATAATACCTATGATAATAACTATAATACCTATTATCTAGACCTAACATATCCTTGATTATATTATCTAGTATACAAATATGTAATCTTATTATATAATTCTATTTAAATTCTAGGTTACAAGGAATGTATCGAGAAAGGCTGAGACCACGACCCCAAAGTCCACCTTTTTTCGACCTTGGTGACCCTTTTCCACCTAGAAGCGTTACTCACCAATAAATTGCGATGATAACAATGATCTGCCCCTGGCAATGTAGTGGATGATGCTAATCCTGAAATATTAGCCATCAACGAACTCCAGAGGTTGAATTTAAAAGAGATTTTGTAGACAGTGAAGCGTGCAAGGGTTTCACTTGTACTGTATGCATGGAAATCATACCTGACCATTTCAAGAACCACACCTGTGTGTTCTGTAGAGCTTGCATGTGTCCCAATACTTGCCTGAAAGCATACAAAGTTAGCATTGAACGGTTACCTTCAGATAGACAAGTATGTCCTACTTGTAGGGAACCATGCAAATATAGAAATAGACCCAAGAGGGGTATTAAATCAATAACAGCCTGGGATGACTTACAGGTATATTGTGAATTCTCTAGATGCAGAAATATTATAAATAACGAAAATTACAATTGGCACACAAATTGTTCGAGATGTAGATCTAAGAATTGGAATCAAGAAATTCATACTAGCTACTGCATGGAGGAACTCAGTTCTACCCAAGCAGTGCTCGCATCTAAAGATGATGAGATTTTGAAATTAAATCAAACAATTGTCCTTAGAAAACTAATGATGGAAGGGATAGAAGCAAAAATAAAAGAGTTAGAAAATAAATTAGCACAAAAAGAACTCGAACTCATAAATAATAGTTCATCACTGAGAATTCCATCCACCTCGAATCCTGTGCGTAGCAGTAAACCGCATGGATGATACACGAAATTTACAATTAGATATTTAGACCAAACCTTCCAATTAGAAAATATGTCCTTAAATGATCCTGGTTCTGTTTTAAGACAAAAGATTAAAGAAACGACTGGTTGTAAAGTTGGTGTTATAAGGTAGTGCAACTAGAAATTGACACATTCATTCAAATCAAGTTTGAGACTTCTGTCTCAACTCTGACTAGACTTAAAGGCGCCATTTTTTCAGGTTTCGAGTCAGCAACCTTACTTCACCTACTTACGAAATTTGAAGTCGATTGTATAAACCATGTTCGATTATACCTTCATTTTAAATCATCAAGAGGCCAAAAGTAAACAAAATTTTGAAGATAAAACAACATAGTTGTGAAAAAATCTCATAGAAAATAATGTTAAATTTGGAAATTTGAAAAATATGACGAAGATTACTTCGTCCAACTTTGGGCCCATGATAGAAGTAAAATAGCAAAAGCAGCCCAGCAGGCTGTATTATCAGTAGCCAATAGATGAAAATAAAAAAAAATTAATCCAAAATCTTAACAGGTTCTTCTTTAATTAACAATTAAAATTATGTGTCAATTTTTAGTTGCACTACCTTATTGAGAGCTGATCATACCTTGTTGGATGACAGTAAACTTCTTTTACAACTTCAACACTGTTTTTAACCAACGGTGATAACAGCATTGCCAATAAACTTTCTTGTCGCTGAATGGTCAAGACTACAAGTCATAATCCTAAATGCTAGAGAAACAACTTAAATATTGTAACTTGAAGTAGTCCTCTCAGATAAAATGGAATGAAATAATAAAGTAAAATGAAATAATCTGTTGAGGTTACTCAAAATGAAATAATTAAGGTCTAAAAACTTATGAACACAATAATTATTCAAGTTTATTAAAATTAAAAGAAAGATTGGTCAATCAGATGGTTTAAAATATAAGTAAAAGAAAAGAAAATTCTAGTACTGGTACCAGATATTAAAGTAAGGGAGAAAAGTGATGGACTTGAGGGTTACTAAGCAAGTGCCGTTCAAGATAAAGAGAAAAGTTAAGTAAAAGGTTTAGTTGACCGGTTGATTGGTTGAGAGTAAAGATGAGCTCAACGAGGACTCAGTTTAGGTTAAGCTAGAGTACAAAGTTAAACATTTGGATACGATATATGGGAAGAGTAAGATTTTAAAGAAAACGGTTTCTAGGAATTAGTTAACATGTGGCAAACAAAAGTTTTGTTTCTGAGAAACATTACTTTTGTAAATAAGAACATTGATAATTATGATACTGGGTGGAGTTATAGCCTGTTGGCGGAGATACATCATATTAGATTTAATATATGAAAAATTGAAATTAAGAAGTATAGTTTGGGATCAGGGTCACAACATCTCCCCTTACTTAGGAAACTAGACTCCGGTCGTAATAAAGAGAAATATTTGAAATATGAGCAATTGAAATTTTGTCATTTTCATCCTGATATTGTATTGTTTTAGGCAGTTTGTCTTTGTAAAAGACATTGGTCACGATGAATGGTCCTTTCTTGATTCGATGTTTACAATGATATCCGAATAAGACAGTAATTTTATCGCCAATATTGATTTTCGTTGGTGATTTTTCAGTTAGAACTGGTTTAGCTCTTGGTTTTAAAATTGTGCCTTTTAAGATAGAATCCGTTATACCAAATTCTTTATCTGCTGGCAGAAGCATTGATTTACCAAGAAGTTCGAAAATCGGTGTACATCCTAGTACTGAACAGTAAGTTCTATTGGCATGACGAAAAGCTAAGTTTAATTTATCTTCCCAGTTACCTTTCTTATCTGAATAAAGTTTACAGTAAGTTTTAATGTCTTTCATTCTTCTTTCAACAATAACATTTGAAGCAGGATGATACGGAGAAGAGTTTATCAATTTGATTTGTTTTTGATCAGCCCAACTTTTGAAACATTTTGACGTAAATGCAGTTCCATTGTCACTGACTAAGGTTCTGATTGAGGAAAAATATTTAAACGATGTAAGGAAAGTAATTACACTCTTGGTGTTTTCACGCATTGATTTACCAGCCACTAATCGTGTCGCTTCATCAACAATTAAGAGAAACGAGCGAGTTGATTTACAGCTATCTGATTTCTTGGCAAACTTACCAAAATCAATGTGAACAACTTCGAAGGGAATATTTGAATGTTGAGGGTGATAAGGAACATCATTTGATCTTGACAGTTTCGCTGTTTGACAAGTATGACAAGTATGACAAGTTCTAACGTATTCTTTAATCTGTTTTTGCATGTTTTTCCAAATGAAACGGTTCTTAATCTTATAGTAAGTTCTTAAGAAACCATCATGACCGCCAGATTCTGGATCATCATGACAAAGTTTCAGGATTTGATCAATATTACTTGGGTCTGAAACTAAGATACGATTTGTGGATTTAAGCTTAGAATGAATTTGGGAATCACTTTGCACATCGCAAAGATTTACTTCAGTACATAGCCTGGATAGCGCGTCAGCGTCGGTAAGAAGTTGACCTGGCTTATGTTGAATTGTGAGATCAAAGCCCATCAAGAAAATTTGCCATCTAGCTAATCTACCTCGAGGTTCATCGAGTTTCATCAGTGATTTCAAAGCAATGTGATCTGTATGAACGATGAATTTTTTACCTTCAAGATAGGATCTGAAGTATTTTACCGCTTTGATAACAGCTAAAGCTTCTTTGTCTGTTACCATGTAATTTTGCTCTGCTTTATTAAATGTATACGATTGATAACCTATCACACGTAACTGCTGAGTCTTTGATTTAGAGATATCTCTTTGATAAAGAATAGAGCCTGTTCCTGTATTACTTGCATCAGTGCAAAGCTAATAAGGAAGTTCATGATCAGCTCATTGAAGTACAGGGTTTTCTGTAATTAATTCTTTAAGTTTACAAAAGGCATTTTCACAATCATCATTCCATTCAAATTGTACATCTTTTTGTTTAAGCGTATCGAGTGGCCTAACAATTTCTGAATAACCTTTGATAAAAGCACGGAAATGATCTGTTAGCCCAGTGAATTGTCTAAGTGTATTAACGTCGAAAGGTCTACACATATTTCTAACTTTTTCAATTGATTCATGCTTTGTCGTTTTGGTTTGACCAGCAATTATTCGACCTAAGAACTTAACATTATTTGCACAGACATAAGTCTTCTCAAAGTTAACAACTATACCAGCATCGGATAGTTTTTGCAATACTTTGAAAGTTCTATTCGCACAATCTTCAAGTGAACTGCCTCCTATACAAATGTCATCAACGTAAACTGCAACTCGTTTATCGTCTACACGTTCACCTAAGACACCAACTATCCATCGTTGGAAAACAACTGGACTGTTTTTCCATCCAAATGCAAGTCTTAACCACTCAAAGTGTCCAAATGGAGTTACGAAGGCGGTTTGATGTTTCGTTTCTGGAGTGCGACCTAATTGCCAAAAACCATCTTTTAGATCAATTTTTGTAAAGAAGGTACAACCTCAGAGATTATTAATGATATCATCAATGAGAGGAAGAGGGAAGGGATTTAAATGAGTCTCAAGGTTAATCTTACGGAAATCAGTACAAAATCTCAATTCACCATTCTTTTTCTTTGCCAATGTTATTGGTGAAGCGAATTTAGAATTGGACTTCTTGATTATGCCTTTAGAAATAAGCTCACTTACTTTATTAACCCAATTGAATCTTTCATTTGATAATCGATATGAACTAGATTTGCATCTGGTTTTAACACAAACGGTGCGAAACTTTTTGTTTCTGGTAGCGAATCAGTACACAAAGATGGAAACTTATTATTCAATTCATCTTTGTTCCCCACTAAAGTGTCTTCAATTGACAGAACACTCTTATTCAATTTGGTCAAAGCAAGATTGAACTTAAGTAAATCTTTTTCTCCCACGAGAAACAATAAGGAATGAAATCCACAATATAAAACGTAACAGAATCAGTGATTCCATTGATTGAAATTCTCAAGTCACAACATTTTGACATATTTGTTGAAACATTGTTAAAAGAAGTAGCTTTTTGGTCACAATCTCTAATTGGCCAATTATGTTTGATGACTGTAGATTTATCAACTAAACTCATGTCAGCACCTGTGTCTAAACGGCAAGTAAATTGTTCATTATTAATCGTTAAAGTGGTTCTTGAATGACAAGTCACAGAGTTGTCAAAATCAAATGATTTATCGAACTTATATTTTGTAATATGCACCTTAGGTTGGCTACTCTCAGAGCCATTTACATGAAAAGCATCTTTTTGCTTTGTAGTAATGTTCACATTATAAGGTTTGTTTGTCTTACCATTCAGATGCGCTGTTGGAAGTTTGGTAATTTTTAACGGTTTTAACTGCTCTAAGGCAGTTCTAAATTGTTGCCTCGTGTCCAAACATTTTCCCATTAACTGAACCTGCATTTCTTCGGGTAAACCTATGAGAACCTTGGTAATAAAGTTGAAATCGTCAAGACCAGGATAACCGATTTGCAGCAATCTTTGCTTCTCGAAGTAATAATCTAATATGGGACCACCCCGATACTCCCAGAGATTGGCTGAAAGTGCGGCTGAAACTCTGTTTTGTCCAAAAGAACCAAGAAAGGATGACTTCCAAGTATCCCAGAGTTCATCAGTCTCTTCACGGATCATCGAGTTGAACCATTTAGCTGCATAACCTTCGAGATTAGCCATATATACGAGATTATATATCTATACATTCTTTTGTCTTATTTTCTATAAATATATCCCCAGCACTGTCCAAATTTTTGACTTTGCATTCTTCTTTTGAAAGGCGCGAACTAGCATTAAAACAAGTCCAAGTAAGTTTTTGCCTTTCCATCTAGATGGATTGTCGACGTCAACATCTCAACAGCAAGTCCACATGATAGCGCTAATCATTTGGATCACAGTAAACAATTATACGATTGTCCGTCGTGTTTAACTGTCTAGCAACAGATCCATGATCCCGACATTTTGTTAGGTATCCCTCCAGAAGTCATTCAAAGCTATGTCCAGGTAGCAGCCCAATAGGATCACCAGTTTCAATTCGTGGAATCGTAGTCAATTAAGTATAAATAAAGGAATACGGATACAATTTATCAAATTTATTTAATTTACAAATGGTTATGTTGAAGCTTGCTTCAACTATTTCAATGGAACTTCTATCACGGTTTTTCCCCATAAATAACCTTTTTCAGTCACATTAAGAAGTTGTTGGTGAAATTGTATCTAAGAGTCAGTAAAAATAGACCTGAAACTGCTGTCTGCTTCGATATTAATTTAGTTGACTTCTCGAGCTATCGTAAAGTTCCGTCTATAAATGTTATCAAAATACTTAACTTGAATTTGAACTTGCGACTGCCTCATTATGCATAAATTATGATCATCTTCAAAAATGTGCATTTATTTTTGTTTCAAAAATGCAATCAAAAATTTTGTGGATTGATCTGAAATTACTCATTGATACAGCTCCGTGCTCTTAATATGGAAATATCTAGACGAAATCATCAAAAAATTTGGAATGACTGGGGTAGATGCAGTTTTCAGCAATTTAGTTTTTAATTCAAATTTCCAAACGTTTGTATAATTATTGGTAATACTAATGAATTTTCATTCTATTATCACGAAATTTAATAGGTGAGATCTAATAGTGTTTATTCCGAGAGAGAGAGAGCGTTTATTTCTAAAATTTGTTGGTCTTTTATACCCCTTTCAGGGTACTAAAATAGGGTTAAGGTATTTACATTTAATTATAAACAAACAGTTAATGCTTCGACATAAACAGACTAGGATATTTTTAGTTACAGATACCTGGTGCCTTTCTGAACAGCCACTGTTCAGTTACAATTGACTATACTTGTTCTCCTCTGCTCAATACCCGAACATTTAATCTTGACCCCTCATCAACTGAAAAATCAGACGGTAATGCAGTAATGAATGTTGGTTTATAGCAAAACTGATGCTGTTTTAAATGTTTTTCATCGTTGAGGAAGGTATGATCTGAACGTACAATTGCGCCTACCTTACCTCCACCTAACTTTTCAATTTTTGCTCTGAGAACAGAACCAGGGTCATCTAGAGAGATATTTTCTATTTGAAACGTTTGATCTAAATATTTGACTATAAATTTGGTGTATTTTCCATCATGATCTTTGGTTCTAACTGGTTTGGATACAGTCTGCAAACCCTTGCTCTGTTGCTCCTCCAATTCGTTGATTATTCGTTCTAAATTCTCGATTTGCTGCCTTTGTACTTCGATGGTAATGGCAGCCCTCGTCAACGATTGTCTTTTCGTTGCCAGTTCTGCATGAAGGGAACTAAGTTCGTCCATGCAGTACCCTAAGTGTATTTCCTGATTTCCTCCTTTGTTAGTAAATAGTGATGGTAAATTGTGAACTAGGTTCTCGTTGGTTTTTTCATGAAAAAATAAGTAAATGTAATTGTTTCGTTAGGTTATTTGATTTAGAACACAGAGAATACTTGCGTTTGATTATGGTGAAACGAAAGATCAGATGTGGTTGGTAACTGATTGTAAGTTTTGAATCGTTTCTTTATCAACTTGATAAGTCACGTGTTCAGTCAGTTTAATTTCATAGGATTCTCCAAAGAGTCATAGAAAGTTTACTTATAATAACTTTTAACTGCTGCTTTTACCAGGTAAAATGTTATTGCTACGATGAGCGTGTGACTCCGCCAGATGATAAAAATTCAGTCAGCTTAATTGTTCTTGCTTTTAAAATCTTAGGGTTGGACAATTCACAAGAACTCCGTTGATAGTGTTTCTGTTAAAATGTCAGTCCACTCAGAAGAAGGAACAATTGCTTCAAATTACAGATGTATCCAGTAATGTCATGTCAAACGGTCTATTCATCAATTGTTCCAATAGATTATCAGTTGTAGCTCAAAAAGGTAAACTTGATTTAGATTACCAGAGAAATAAGGAAAAAACTCAGATAAAAAGAACTAGAATTCATAGATTCACGAATTAGAATTGAAATTTTCCACTGATAAAAGATCTCATCAACAGGCAAATAAAAATCACCTAAACTTTAGCCTGATTCTTAGAAAACTAAATTTTCTCCTTCATATCTGCGTGTGCTAAATCTGTGTGAAAAAACTTATAATGACAAGCTTATACTAATTATGGCCATGGATTGTGGTGTGAGTCACACGATTCTGTGCCAATCCAACAAAGACACGAGGTTCACAAAAAATTGCCAACATGAATCGCAAAAGACAATCATACATTTTACACGATAACGCTAGATCCCATAAAAGTAGCGATGTTCGGACTTTTTTAGACAGGAAGGGAATTTCAGTTTGGCTTCACCCTGCATATTCTCTCGATATATCCATCTTTCAACTGTTTTGGTCAACTTAAAAGACGCCTCCGTAATGTCCATCATTGAGATCGGCCAGAATTTGAAACAGAAGTGGATATGCATCGGTCAGTCGATCAATGGTTCAAATATGTTCAGCTTTGACTAGTACTTTGCTTGATGTTAACTGTTCAACTTTTAAAGTTTGATGATTTTGTCTGAGTGTAATGATTAAAATCCAACTATCCAAATATAATTATAAATATAATTACAAAAAAATGTTTGTCTTGGATCAAGGAAATGAGAATCGGATACTTTCAACAAGCTAGATAATACTCCAAACTTGGGTTTATAACGGATGGAATTAAGAACAGTTGATCGAAGGTTTATTTTATCGTATTCAGTTTTAATTCTATTATTAATAATTGATAAAAAAATATATTCAGATATTCAGTTTGATAAAAAAATTCGAACTCAATCTCGTTTAATCAACGCTTAAAGTGCCTATTTTTCGCAGTAAATTTTCAAGGCAAATATTTATGAGCAATACAAACGGCATCAGCTTTAAATCACCTGCAAACGAATAATCAAAAGTTGACTTTCCCATGAATCTATGTTAATTTAAGCCTCCATGAAGATGAAATATATCAAGATTCTGACTTTATTGGTTCAGATGTTTACCCAATGTTCTGGAATGTATTTCATGGTAAATTTGTGTTCACTGTGTACTGCTTTTCCCACCAATTGACCACTGGTGGGTTTCGATTAACAATCTAATTAGGCAAGAAGTAAAAGTTTTTATTAATGTAAAGGTCAATAAATATTTTCATAATAACATTGGTTTCATATTTTCTCTGAATTAATCATTATAATGAAACAGCTCTTTACTCATTTCCCACCAGAAAATAATCGTTACCAAATTTGTATCTCTAAATGTAAATTAAGTCACCCAACTGATTGGTGTAGCTAAAAAGATACAAATGTTATCAATGAGCTGATCATCAATCTTGGATAATGGCCAATCACAAAATATCAGATTCATGTTGATTATGATTCTCATTTCATGAATCATTTACATTATCTTGTATTCAAAATTTGATTACCACATAAAACCATTCGCTTATTCATCATCAACCAACAGGCTAAAGTCAATTGAGATGAACTCACCATAATTTAACCACATCTAATCATTTGCTGCTCTTTTCCTATTCATGCTCATCATATCCATATGAATAATCAACTGAATCACGAAAGTTGATTAAACTTGCTCATGATAATTGCTGTACAATGAATAAAAATTGTTCACAAAAGTTCATTTGTTATCCAATTAGGGAACAATTCAAATGAGCCAAATCGTAAATGTCAATATACTTCCTTATCCGATAATGTTCAGTTGATTAAAGACGATTATTGTTTAACTGGAATGGAGTGAAATATGGCAGAATAATCGGATGATTTCCATGATTCTCAGTGAGCACGATTTAAAGGATGAAGATAACGATGATGAGGAATCACAAATTAAGCTTATCAAACTGATTGATAAAATGATTGGTCAACTGGTTTATGGTTCAACTAAGATTATTAGTGATGAGATAATAAGTCTTAAGAATGCAATAAAACTAAAAGTCATCATGAACCTGAAGAAGAAAGGAAAAAATACGAAAAAATCGTACAAATAGTTCAATGATGAGCTGGTTAAATGAGGCAAAACGACAAGTTACTATTTGACCAGTAAAGGCAAGTTCAAAGTTGGACTTGCTGGGAATGATAAAGCGTTATTGTTGCAAAGGCAAAATTAATGTTATTCAGTGAACAATGAATATGATGATGATGGTCAAGATACAAATGTTCAACTCGATATTAAATTTTTTCAATCTTTTTTGTTGTTCCAACTGCAAGTTTAACTTTTACATAAATAAACCCATTTAAAGTTGATTTGGATTTTTGTTGTTTACTTTTAATGTTGAACCTTTTTATGGATCCAGTTTGGTGTCAATTGTTTACATGTGACTTTTTGCCTTTTGCATGATAACGATGGTTAAACAAACACACATGAATTGTATGAGTGAAATGAGTCTAGAAGAATGAACAAATTTTACTCTTGAACAGAGTTTTTTCATTCTCTTTCTATTCCATTGTTGCAATTTATACAAAAATAATGATGATCTGCTAGTTTTATGTTAACTTATCAACTTTTTTATTTGACTTGTTATTTATAATGCTTTGGACCAATGGTTTTTATTGATGTCAAACGAGACACTTACATGTCAAAAAGTTTGTCCAAAGCCAACAAACAAGTGATCGTTTAATAAAAGATGAGCACACTGATGATGACAATGATGATATGGATGATTCAGATGATGGAAACAGTTTTTTCTCTCTTACGCTTCATCAAATCAGTTTTTATTCAATTATCTTATTCACAATTTATCTCCTCTCCTTTTCATCATTGATCATCTTTCACCTCTTCCATCTTACTCAGACTCTGTTCATTTGCAGTTGTAGTTAAAAGTGCAAATGTTGGCATCAATCTGTGAATGATTAACAGAGAAGTTGACTTTGATAATTGTTTCAAGTTCGATCTCAATTCTGGCGAAAGTCTGGGCCATTAGCTGCAAGGAAATACTAGAATAACCGATTAAACCGATTATGATTAAACTTGACATAAACTTTTTCCCGATAAATAACATGGCCTATGATAAGTTTCTGCCTTTCTTCAGGAAAGTTGTGAATCGGCTGAAAATTAAATGCAGCAGCGAATTGAAAGTTAGAATTATCTGAAAACTTTTGTTCATCTTGTTCAAAGTAAGTGGACCCAAGAAAAATTCATTATCTTTCGAGGTGAATCAATTTTCAGTCCGAATTTAATAATCATTAAACCATTCAAGTCGTTGCACTATTAATATAAAATACGCTAATTGAACACATTTCACTATGTTTTCACTACTTGTTGGTAATCCTTATGTTATCGGAATTTTTGACTTCAGATTCAGTGTTATTCAGTCATTTGACCTTCAAATGTTATTTAAAAACTGTTTAGTAAAGTACACGCGAGTACATCAACTTGCACTGATTCAATACTTTACCATTGATAGTCTGGAGCTTCATCGCAATTTGAAAAAAGACTAATGTTAATCTTGTTTCATCATATTTGCACTAATATCTTGATACTGACTGAAGTCGGGAGTAAACTTTTATTGCCTTCAAATTTCAAGTAAATTGCAAGCGCAAGGTTTTATTTGATAACAAGATGATATTGAATTTAATCTTTTCATTTGATAACTAACCTGATATTGGAAATATTGTTATCCCATTTATCTTGCTTTTTTCATGTTAACTTTCCATTATTCCATTAGAATTGATGATGAAAGGAAAACATCGAAAAAAGAGAAATATTCTTTTTACTATTTTGTTTCCTCTTTTCTTTATCAAATAGTTTTTGTCATTGTTTTTCTGTTTCCTTCAATTCAGAGAGCCATTCTTATTCTGCCTTTTTCCTTTCGCCTTTCATGACTTTTGATAAGATATTTATAAGGTTTGAGCAAGACATTTATCAAGACTCACAAGCATGGACAAAAAGGCTAACATTCTTAATCTGTTTAGTCACAACGCAATTCTGGACTGGAACTTTCCTCTTCTTTGCTTCCCTTTTTTACAACCAGTCTAGAGATGACAACATTTAATAACATTGGATTATCATAATAAATGTCCATAAGAATCCATTTTGTCGGTTAACTTTCCAGTAATATATATTTCATTGAATCGATTGGAAAAAAAATTTGTTTCTCCTTCTTTTTTGCCTTCTTTGGTGTTCAATGTTCAGTTCTGATTCAGAGGAAGGATATTGAAAGAGGCTAAAGGAGAAGAGGAAGAAAAAACAAATACACAAAAAGAGCAAAGATGGATGATAATGTGAGCCATAGGAAGAAAAAATTGGTCATCAGATTGTAAGGATGATGTTAATGTATAAATAAGAAGAGGAAAAAAATTGATTGAATTGAACAAGTTATCAAATTATCTTGGATAAAAGATGATGAAGAGGAAGTAAAAATGATGAGCTTCAGTTGATCTCAAGTGTCAATAAGTTGAAAATACTTTGATGGCGGGAAAGTTGATAATTGCCCATTTTTGGTCCATTCATGTTCAGATAAAGCTGCATTTGGTCCGTGAAACTCCAACTTACCTTATCAGTTTTTTTGGCTACAAAGATGAAAAAACAGAATCAAACGTCGACTCAGCATCAACCTGAAAGGCCCATCTTGTAGCATCAACCAAGCAAGCTGTTTAACCTCCACTATGGACTACACTTCATTTTCTTATCATGAACTTTATCAATAGCCATTCTGATTAATCTCACACTTCTCGTCACGTAATGCAACGCCCAATGTGAAACAAGTTTATCGACATCCTTTGAGTTGTCCTGGACTGACATGATAACCTTTAATCTTACACAGTACCTTAACTGTTTTAATTTTATTTTTCACTCTGGTTTTTCATTTTCATTGAAATTTACTCTGAAAATTCTGACAATCTTAGACCATTTAATTAGTTTTTTATGTTGCACAATTTTTCATTCCTTGACTCTTCAAATAGTCACGATAAAGTTTGGCAATGAAATTTTATTTACCGCAAACAAGATTCTTGCATAATATGTACACAAACCTGAGTTTTATTTCCATGTACAAGTGAATGTAAATGTTGACTTAAAATAAAGCGCCTTTATTTACTTTTGATCAACCCAGAGAAGCTAGTCTCGTAGCATCAACTTGATAAGTCTAACCGTCAAGTAAAGAGTGTAAAACTTCAATAACTTACAATTGTTAGTTTAATTAGTGAACAAAAATTGATGAACTTTTTGCAAAACATTTAAGCTCTTTATTTGGTCCATTTCATGAGAAAACTTAAAAATTGAAACATTCAAAGCATTTACTCCCACATTGAATTAAACTTGTCTCAACAGTTCGGAAGGGAAACAAGGTCGATTAAAAGGATATTAAATGATGAAAGAGGAAAGAAATGAAGAAAATTTCATTTTTCTCATTCCACAATTCAAGTGTAAATAAAGTTTTTTCACTGTTCATTCATCAATATTAAGGCTATTTTCATGATAATAATTACCCTCATCTTCAAGTTGATTCCGGAAAAAAAGTAACAATTCACCGGAAATAAATAGCTATCAGTCTCTCAAGGATCATGTTGATCACCATGAGCATCATCTTGAGCCATTATTACAAGAAAGTCGAAAGGAATGAAGTAAAAAATAGTAAAAGAAATGAAATAATAAAGTGAAAAGAGAAGAAAAATTTATTCTTGTTGATGAAAAGGAAAATTTGAAATGCTGAATAAAGAGTGGAGGGCAAAAGAGGAAAGGGAGTGAAAGTTATCACAACATGATATATTTATACAGATATACATTATATTTATCACAGTTGCTTTTTATTATCTTGTTATTAGTATTGTTGTTTGTGTTTGTGTTAGCCTCAGAAATGATGATTTTTCATTTACCAAGACAGAGTGGAAAGCAAATGGCTGATTGGCTGCTTCTTCTCGTTTCCTCACAACTCTTTGGCTTCAATTCAAAACGATAAACCTGATGAAACGGATAAAAACAAGAGTTTGTCAAGAACCAGGGAAAATATGATGAAAATGTTCTAATTTACCAGATTGTTTCAGCTTGAAACCAACTATTCGGCTCAACTTCACTCTGAGTTTCCTTTGAATCGTTTCCAATATCAGGGTTGAACTATTAACGATCACGGTTATTTCAATAGTGAAGCCTGAAGAAGTTCAGATTGTGTACGAAAACCTGAAAAGAAAAAGAATTTTTTTTCAGTTCATTTCAACCTGAGTAAACATGATGACGAACAAATCACATTTTTTCCTCTTCATTTTTGCTTTGCTTTTGTTTTGCTCAGTTTTGATTGGAAAAGGGTAAATGTTGAAAATGACGATTGATGATTAACTTATGGTTAAGCTAATGATACGAAGCTGACAAAGCAGCTTTTGTAATGTTGAACAATGCATACAATACTAATCTGATTGTTATCACGAGTTAATGTTGATGTTCATTGGGAAAAAGTTGCGCTTTTTTTGTCTTCCAGCTCATAATAATGATGATACTAATAATAAGCAAAAGTGATTACTGAAGCAATAGAATCAATAATGAGACTTGAGATTGAAAGATTGGAATAGAGCTGACAATAAGCTTTCCGCTGAATCAACATTTATTAATCTTATAATCATTGGTGAGCAGAGAAAGATCAATCCAAGCCTTAATCATCATCATCATCATCATTATACTTCATCAAGTCAACTTCTTTTGTCAACGAAATAAACAAAAAAAAGTATAAACTGAACAACAATGAAAGGATAAAAACGCAAATCGCTTGTTAACTTTTGTTTTGACTTTAACGATCATGAACATGATAAAGTAGGGCAAAAATATTTACCATAATTTTGATTCAAAGGACTAGAGTTTGTTGGATATAAAATGTGACCATAAGAATATCCATGTGAGTTCCATCTGAAGGATGAAAAAATTCATTTAGAAATTTGTTCATTTAATGTTTACAAAGTTTACTTGCACGATGTTCAACTTACAGTAAATTTGCTTGACTTTGCGCTCGACGTTTAGCATTGTTTTGTTCATCTAATGAAAGACAAAGACATTCGCTTGAAACAATTGATTAAAGGCTAATAATTGGCTAGACATACCTTGTTGTTTGATGCATTCAAGAAAAGAAACTCTCAGTTCGTCCTGAAAAAGTTGAATAAAAGTTTAAATTAAAAGTTTAATCCAACTTTTTATTTCATTTTGAATAGTTTCTCCTCAAGCGTTATTAAGGTTCACAAGTGTGCCTACAATTGAACTGTCTTTAGTACTCGTTACTGCATCATTATTCACATTGACATTACAAGGATCAACTTAGTTGACTTGAAGTTTACTGGATTAACTTTGCTCGACTTAAAAGTCTGTTAACTTTAATAGACTTTAGTCTTGAGTTTGTTACTCTTTAGAGTACAAATTCAAGTTGCTTCAACTGGAATAGTCATTTGAATCATGAGTTTAATTCATCAATATTATTTCGTTGGAAGGCATTTGACATACAAAAGGGTTCGTTAATTTGTGATAATCAACTTTTGTACGACTAAATGTTTAATAGTCACTTAACTATCTCATTCATTGTGGTGATATTGAGGCTATTAAATGGCTGGGAGTGAACATTATTACCTTCTATATCTGAATTTCATATCAAAGTCGTGATTAAGAGAAGCTGATTCTAATGAACTCACCTTTTACATTTGGATGGTATCATAAAGGTTTAACATGATGTTAGTTTGAACACATCATGTTGTGAACAGAAGAATGATGAAGAAGACGAAAAAGATGAGAAGGAAAAGGCAATAATCAAGAATTGATGATTCTATTTGATTCACTCAAATCATACAGAAGGGTCATCTATTTCACCACAGGAATCCATCTTATTAGATGGATTATTATTCTCTCTTTTCTCTACCCTCATACAGATATTTTATATCTGAATTTTATCCAATTTCTGTTCCTTTATATCATCTTATCCTTAACTTCATCATCTACTTATTCACCAATTTAAGAGAAGTAAGTGCAAAATAAATGCCCTAATTTTCATCCATTACATTTGCTGTCCAAATCAAATCCACAGTTACAGTGTAGTCCATTTACCCAGCCACCTTTGTCAATTGATGAGCAAAGTGCATTAATGAAATATTTGTATTTCATTAAATGTTTCAACAACTTAATGAATATTTTCAAAAAGTTTATTGATGAAGTTATAAAACGTTCGAGTTACAAGTCGAGTCTCTATAAGAAGACCTAACTTGTGTATCAATTTTGCTTCTGGTTCAGGTCTTAGCTTACGTAAGTTTAACCCTAATCGTACAACTTGCCTTGACCTTACACAAGGCTTCATCTGGCTCAAAGTTAAGTTGTCATTGGGCAGCTTTAGACTGTCAATTTCACTTAACTTAAATTGCACTCTGACTTTCACGAGTTATTGACATTTGATTTTGAGCTTACCAGACGATTTAGTCAGCTTGCAAGTTCAACTTTTCCCTTGCTTCAACTTTAATGACAAGTCATTGTAACTAGAGTGTAAACCTTTTGCATAGTTTTAATGCAATACTTTCATTAATCATTACTGAATTTTTGCTCATCGTTAAATTATGAGCAGTTTTACTGACAATGAGAGTGTAAAGATGTGAGCAATGCAGAAAAAATGAGCCGTAAAGAGTGCAGGAGAAGAATTCATGGAAACTGAGTTAACTGGCAGAAAAAATATATTAAGATTGAATGATTCTGTAAGGATCGATAATTAGAACAAAATTGCATGCAACATTCCAGGTTCAATGTTGCAAGATAATACAAATAATGATATTAAAAGGCTTAAGTAGTTTGCATCGTTTTTCCAGCTCTCGCTGCCTTTCTGTTCATCATTTTCATCATAACTTATATCTTCTTTCGAACAAATTCATTTCTATTTTAGTTTACAATGTTAAATCGATTTTTCCTTTGCTTCATGTTTTTCCTTACGTGAACCCTCGTCGAAACGCAATTGAAACAGTTTCTCCGCCATCTTCATTTAGATAACAGTAAAAATGATTAACAATAAAAATGAAACGCAATGAAGGAGAGGCAGCATATAATTTGAAGTCGACCGAAATTGAATGTAAAACAGAGAAAACATTTTACGAATCCTATTTTGTTCAGCTTGATTGACAATAACATGAACTAAAAGAGCCTCAAATTGTGACTAGAAATGATAGTAATTCAAAATTAGCGAACAAGAAGAAGACAAGATTCCCTATTTATCATCATCATACAATTAGACTAAACATAAACTTAAATGTAATCATTAAAATTGTTCAACCAGGCAAACAATTAACTATTTTTACCAATGATTACACACTGAAATTGCATACTTGCAACCCAAACAAAGAGTTGGCAAAGAAAAGCTGTGAAACTAAAGCAAACACAATATCAATTGAATTGATACAAAATCCTTCCTTTGATTTAAAAGCAACACAAAGAACCCAATTTACTTCAATTGTTTTTTAATGTAAACTCAAAGTGAAACATTTCCATTGAACCAAGTTGAACAAGCTCATTAAATGCATCAAATCAAAATATGAATATTAACGTGTTAACGCAATTAGATTCAATATGATGACAGTAAAGACATAAACTGTCATCATTTCTTCTTCTCATTCAATTTAATCGTTAATAATTGTTTCCACTCTCATTAGTTCACCATGATTTCCCTTACAAATCAAATCCAGTCAAATTTCATCTCATTAGTAAATTTGTATTAATCAACTTATGCTTTTAAATAAGCTTCTTTTGTATGGATTGTTGGAAAGAGTTGGAATACAGTTTTTTGCCTTTTTCACGCTTTTTTGTTCTCATTGGTTATGAATGTTTTCGGCTCCAAGCCAATATGGATTGGCAAAAGTTTCAACTGAAAATGTCTAGAGATTCATGAGCATAAAATGGATGCTCATGAATCAATTGATTAATAGAGTGACTATGAAAAGTTGTGTGAAAAAATGATTAACCTTGTTAATCTTTGAGGTTTCATTATAAATTTTTGTATAAAAATTGGTTTCTACATTTTTAGTAAAGCCTTTAAATGATCAAAAGGTTTGTTTTGTTCAACTTTTCATCAAACAAGCCTTAAAAGCTGATCTGAATATTTACATGTAAAAAGGGTGAAAAGAGTTGAAAAGTAATTTGACCAAATTCCCAAAAGATAAAACTCGAAAAATCGCTTTCTTCTGAATGCTTTGATAATTTGTTTCAATTAACATGATATTTATCACTGCAAGATCATGCTAAATGTTTTTTTTGCTAATATAATTATCATTCCTAAGAATCAAATAGTTTGGATTTCATGTACAGAGAAGGAGGAAAATGTTTCAATTTTCATTTTTAGTTTGACTTCCAAACGGAAAATGCTAATTTTCAATTGAAAAGCTTCATTCGAATGGAAGATTTTCAAGTTTTGTTTCCTCGAAAAGTGACGTTAAACTGGCGTCATTATGTTAGGAGTTATATCAAGGGAGTGAAATTTTATCACTTCATGAGATAAGAAAGTAAGAAAACTTTATCGGTTTGATTTAATCATTGTTTTCTCTGTAAAACAGGGAAATGTCGTGCTGAACAGGGAAGGCGAAAGGCTGAATAAAATCAATAAACTATGGGATTAATGATTTGAAGAAAGTGAACAAAATATAATAAAAACTGGTTAAAGTTTGCATGTTATTCAGAGACTGATATAAACTGATGGTTCTCTTTGCGCGAGTCTTCTGAGTTTCTGTTTCAACATTCAATATTGAATTTACCCAGTTGAATACAATGTATTTATCATGGAATCAGCGGAAAAAACAAAAGTGATTTAAAAAGCAAGAGCAATAAGGATCATCAATAAGAGTGATCATCATCAGCATTATCATCACTGGTGACTCTTGTTGGATGAGTAACAAGATGATGTTCAAAGTCAAGACTAGAAATGGTTATAAACATAATAATTTCGTGAAAAGAAAGGAATTTTTTTCCTTTTCTGGTTTCATGATATATTGCTTACTTTTTTTGCTGATTCAGGGTGAAAAATTTTGCTTTTTAAATCTGATTAATGCAACTGAACAATTGAAGATGATGATAAGTGTCCGAGAAAAGATGAAGAAGAAATGGTTTGCCTTTCTTCTTTCATGATGAACCTGAACAGTCTATAAATCAGGTCTGATTGAGATGGCAGGATCTAGTTGGGAATTGGCAAGACATCTTAATCATTTCCATGGTATGGTCACAGCTCAAAGTGGAAACAATTTGAGCAAAAGTTGAACTGAGCAAATGAATTGATATTGGATGATAAAAAAAGTCTAACCATAACCAAGAGTTATTTACTTTGATTGATAAATTGAAAAAAAGGTTCAATCCATTAAACTGATTCCTTAAACTTTCAAAACATTTACCCTCATCATTATCATCAGGATAATCATAATAATCATTATTCAGCTGTGAACTGCTTCAATCAAGAGACGAGTAAAAAAGTGGACCATAAAAACATTGACCTGAACATGAACAAAGTATGAAAAAGTTGATTGATCAACAGTCAAAATGGATGGACGTTTGAAGTGAATCTTGAGCTTCGTGAGTCGAAACCATACGAAGAGCATATGACAACCTAGAGAAGCCACTTTTCCCCATCAAACTCAACATAAAGTGAGACCTTTTTCACGGTAAACATTTTCATATAAAATCTTCAACTTTATTATTTTCATCATCTTCAGCACACTCACCAAGTCAAAAGCAATTTGAACATTCATGGTTAAGTCACTTTTAACTTTGAATACATTTCCTTTTTATCATGAAATGCAAATATTAAAAAGTGAATAGATGAAAAAAGAAACCTTTCAAAAACTTTTTATTCGATTCATTTCATTTGAAACTATTTCCCTGTCTTTAGTCAGTAAAATTTTTGACGAAACAATTTTTACCTTTCTTGCTTTTCTTTCCTTATTGGTGAAGAGGATGATGAAAGAAGATGAAAATGATGATGAGAAAATGGGACAAAAATATGGATTACAGTGTCGACTCAAAATGGATTCAGCATTTGAACAGCAAAATTCTATTCACATCCATTTCAAGCTTTCTCTCCATCTTCATCATCATCATCATCATCATCATCACAAACAAGGTATTTCATACTTTAGTCTTCATAATCATTATCGTGCTCATTCTCATTTCTTTGTCTCTCACCTTAATGATTTCAACTGTCTTCTTCATATAATCCTCTTCTCTCTTCCCTTGCATCTTCATCGTTTTCTTTCTCTTCTCATATTTTTCCTCTTCTTTCTCCTCATCATTTCTTCTGTTTATCATCATTCCATCTTATTCTGAAAAACCTATAATTCGATATTGAATACTTTCTATTTAGATTGTAAAGTTATAACACATAAAATGTCATTTTCACTCCCTGTCATATTACATCACCTATATATACATATTATACATGATATCACTGAATATGATGATAATCATAAAAGTTATGTTAGAATAAACATTTACCGGAAGGAAGCTCTTTGTCATGAATTTCCTTCTTACCGGATAAGCTTGTTGACCATCAATTGTTTGCAAAATTTTCATTTTCAATTTTTTCGCCTTTTGTTTCTTCAAATCATAAATAATGAACGAAAATTTAGTTTATCAGATTTTTTTCCTGTTTCACTCAGTGGAGTTGTTATTTTTAAATTCAATCAAAAATTGTTTAAAATGTTCAATTCGACATTCACCTGATCTTGCCATGTTCTCAATTTCATTCAATATCTTTTTCTGATTGATATTTTTGCTCATCAAATATCTAACCAATGTTTAGACTTTGTTTCAAGATGAAGTTTCACATTTCAAAAGTGAATATTGATAATATCACATTGAAAGGGAAGCAACATTTTGGCAACTTTTTTCATTCTTTTTTTTCTTTTCATTTCGAAAATCAATTTCAAAACAGAAAACTCTGAACAATCTGAAAGTTGAGAACTGATTGATTGAAGGTCAATTATTTTTTCATGAAAAATGCAATTTTTGATTGCACGATTATCATCAATAAAGCACATCTCAAATGTCAACCATTGGTAATGATTGGTTATTATCAGTGATTATAAACTTTGATTCAACTTGAATTCACCAGTAATTTTGATATTCAACTGTTCATGAAGTTGTAACTATAAGATGCTTTGTGAAAGTGAATATCAATGAACTGGTATCAAGTTGAAAAGCTGATTATGACTGATTACAAGTTTCAATTGTATTTTGGCACATTCAATTGATACGCTCAGGTTCACAGACATATGATAGGGCACCTCTTACTGTGCTTTTAGCTGGATGGTTTCGTTGCTGGGGAACGTCATAAGTGTTGCTTGACTGAAGTGAGTTACGAGGTAATAAATGTTTATTCAAGCTTGGACGATGCGATTCTCTCAGCTGGTCACTCGAGTCAACCATGGGAGTCCCAAGGCGGGAAGAGGCATAAGGTGAGGCTAAGTAAATAGCCTCTGGATCAGGTCCATCGGATCGTGAATAACTATCCATGTAATTGGGTTTACCCATTGAGATGTCATCCAAGGCAAGGCATTCAGCTTTAGGTTGGCTTTCACCACAAGATGAGGTTCCATCTAATTGAAAAGGAAGAATCAAACAGAATTTTTTTAGTTTTAAAAATTGTTTTCAGTTCCATCATAATTAACATTGTGTCAACAGAAGGAATGTTAACATTGAAAGAGAGGATAAATTGCATGATAATGATGGTGGAAGCGAGGAAAGAGTGAAAAAATGTTCAAATTCAGATGAGATTGAAGGGCGAAAGAAAGCATTGAGAATAATTTGATAATGACAGATTGATGAGGATGCTTATGTAATAGGGATGATGAAAGGATAATGATAAAGGATAAGTGACAATAAGCATAATATTTACATGAGAATAATGAAAATGAATTGGTTCTTTTTTTAGTAATTTTTTCTTCTCTCCTCTCTTCACTGGATAAAATTGAGAATATAATTATGATGAAGAGAGATGAAAAATGATGAATAGATGGATGCGGATGATATGGATAGAGATGGAGAATTATAATGAAATCATCAAAATTGTCGGTTAATGAGTTAATTTATATTAATTTGCCTTGTAGACAAAGGAAATGATGAGAGCGATGGAAATGATGGAAATGATTATTGTTGAATGAGGAATAAAAAACTTACATTGAATTGAAGATGATCGTGATTTGTTGTGACAATATACAAGTGCAAAAGTTGTTATGATGAGAGCAAATAGGATGGCAAATGAAGATATAACAGGCACTATTAACGATATTATTTGAGCATTTGAGGAATCTCCTTGTTGATGGAGATATTCTGAAGATGAGGAAGAATGAAGGAGAGAAAAAATGGAAAAATGAATAAATTTGATGAACCATAAAACCTGAATTAGGTTAGGTTAGGTTTTTTTGCTTGCCTTGCTTGTTGTTCCATCTCATTCATGTTCAACCCGATAGTTATCATGTTCATTTAAAACATTACATATTATTTATGTTTTATTTGAACAAGTTAAATGAATTAAATTGCCATTCATGGTTAATATAATAGTAAACCTTTCTCTCATCTATTCGTTTGCTTTATTCAAACTTTGTATATTCAATTTGCTTTATTGTGCTACTTTTCAGCTTTTTGTTTCCATCTTTTGTTAATACAATTTTATACGCAATTTCAATTTATTTTGCTAATAATTGTTTTGCACTCATTTTTAAACAGTCAAATAACAATTATCATCATGTTTAATTGTCTGATCATTTTTGAATCTGTTTGTCGTCAAAACTTTACTTCCAATTGGTTCAGTTGATCAACTGTACATTTTGCTGCGTTTAAAAGTTACAATTTAAGGAAACTAAACGCCAATGATAATCTTTTTGATTTGAAACAGAAAATTCTTGACCATAAAAGATACTGAATGGCCTTTTTCATGCAGCAAATATCTAGCAAGTTCATTTGCATTTCATAACCTTTTCGAAATGATGGAACAAATTAGTAAAATTCATCTCTTGGCAATTCAATTAACAATAACAAATTTTCATGAGATTGAGAACAGATTCAATTCATTCGAAGTATGAAGTTTGAAAACGTAGCGCATAAGTTCTGAAAAATTGAAATTTGCATGGAAAAACTTTTACTCAAGCAACCAGAGAAAATGTTTTATTGTTCAGATTACTGAATTTTCGCTGAAAAATCATGATAAATTAAAAAGTTTAAATGAAGAACTCTAGTTAATGAAGATCGTAGAATCACGATAAAAACAAAAATAAATGAAAATGTTTTCGATGCGTTTATTGATATTGCAGTTGAAAGCTCATTTATCTCATACGATTGTCGTGCATCTTTAGGCTGTCAACTCTAGCCGACGGTTGTGCCAAGAAAATGAACGAATACACCTTTAAATGAAATGATTGTGAATGCTGAATTAACTCATGATGATAGAACCGATAAGGTCAAGTCGATCCCGTTGTACTGCACATTTCACTTTCTGCAGTAACAGAATAAGTTTCGCCAGCAGTAGAACAGACCTTAGAAATCTGAGCTGATCAAAGTGTAATGATTGAAATTGAAATTGAGATTTACTTGTCGATGGTGTGGACTTGGAGGAAATGACCAAACGCGAAAAAAGTTGTAAATTGTAAATTTTTCTTCGAGATTTTCGAGGTTCTAATAAGAAATTTTTAATTATTTTCATTATGAGATTATTTAAGAGTAAATGCAATATTTAATATCAAGCTAAGGTGAGTTGAAGCTTGGCCTTATCACGATCAAAGATAAATTGTAAAAGTCACTTTTTGTTTGTATTCAGTGCAACAAAATGAGATTGTTTTAATAGTAATTCAATCGAGATAATAGTTTAATAAGAAAGCCCAAAGTTGAAGCTTTTTATTTTGTTTTCATTTTTGCTCTATTTTTTGTTGCAAACTGAAATGGTTTTGAACTTTTCTGTTCATCATAAATCACGCATCTTGTTTAATACAGAAGCTAATGGGATAAAGAAAATGATGATGATGGGAAAGAGTAAGAACAAAGAATATGAAGATAAAGTCAGAACTGTTTTTAAACTGGGAGTAAAAGTTATCAAGATTAAAGTTTGACATTTTTTGCTGTCTCTTTCTTTGGTTAACAATTTATACATACAAACATAACAAGCTCCTGTCTTTGATAATCTTTTTATAATCATTTAAATTTTGATAAAAATAATGAAAGAATGCTTTTCTCAACTATTATTATCATTTCATGGGAAAATGCACAAAAAAGAACTTTTCTTTTCATTTTTTCTCCTTCTTCCACTTCTCACCACATTTCATTGAAAATTGTCTATTCTTTTGCCAATTTTATCAAAATTTGTTATTAACCATTTGAATGCAGGCTGAGGCATGAATAGTAAAAAAATGAGATTTTAGCCCTTTTCTTTTGGATGTTTTTTCGTCGACAAAAAGACGAGTTATCCTCATTAATGACTTTCAGAATGAAACTAAAGACTGAAAATTTTGTGCTGCTTGTTAATGTTACATAAAATAAAGTGAAAAAGTTTGGAAAAGTTGAAATTCGCAGTTTCACTCTTTTCCATTTCATACATTTCCACAGTAAGACAATGAAATCCTCTGAATTTATAATAATTCGACCTCCTGTGAACTTATAATCAACATGATTCTTGATATTTCTATAATTCATGTGACACTTTAATATCTTTTTTTCTTGCTTCCATTGAAATTTCGCACTCAACTCTGTTCAGAGAATAAGGTGAAACAAAAAGATGAAAAAGATTCCTCATGTCAATTCCAATCTACTTATCAAGAATCTCAGAGAAACATTTCATTCTCGCCAAATTGCTCAGCCATTTTCATTCCCTGGCAAACAAAAAGTAAAAAGAATAAGAAAATAATCGAATTTTTCCATTGGAAAATTATCCAAAAGGTTCAATTTTTCATCTCAAAAAAGCTCAAAATATTGACAATTTACAAAAACTAATTAACTAAATACAATTCATTAACATTAAGACAAGATCAAGATTCAACAACAAACCTTTCATCGGTATTTTTACTTAGAGTCAAATCAACTTTAAATTGTCTTGAAATCATTTTGCTAATAATGCAAATAATCCGCTGATTATTAAACTTGAGTTGCATCTCTGAGCTTGCAAAGCGAAATTAATGTTAATAGAAAAATGAAAGTCATTTAAAGAGAGAATTGAATAGGAATGAAAGTTTGATGGTTTATTCAAGTTTAAAAATAGTTTTGGACAAAAAAGGATGAAAATGACGAGGAAAATGTTGGCAAAAGTGAACATTGGATAAGTGGATAAGCTTTTGAAAATAAGAGTTGAGAGTAAATAGCATTTGAAATGGACTTTTACTCCAAGTTATTGTGGTTTTCACTGTTGAACGAAAACAATTTTTCATACTCAACGAGAATCAGGCTTAGAAAAGAAAGAAGGAGAAAGAGAAACTGGCAAATAATTTATCACCTCATCATCATTATCAAATTGAAATGTCATTCAACTGTGCACAAAGTTAGTACTGGAAAGTATCATCAGTAAAATGAGAAAGTGCGGAAAAAAGGAAACAAACAAAATGAAATGTTGAACCAAGAAAATGTATAAAAGATGATGTATTATTTAAATTTCAGCTCTATTTCAACCAATTGAATACAGTATCAGTTCATTGCTTGATGAGTTGTTACCAAGTAAGCTGATAATGACTTTTGACTGATTGGACTTTAAAACGATTACATTCGGCTTCAACTCACCGAAAATCACGTAAATGTTTTTATTGATGTCAGTTTGTCTTTTAACTTGACATTGAGCAGCACATTAATGGTTAGCAGAAATTCATCAATTACATTTGTTTGAAATCTAAAAATTTTACATTCGTCAGCATCGAATCGAGAAGCTTGCAATTTTCATGGAATTTCATATTTTATAAATTGTTAAATTGTTATTCATTCTAAGAATGGCACTTTCCGTTTCATTAATAACATTTCAAGTTCCTCATTGGAAACTCTGATAAATGATATTCAATGAATGATCGTAAAATTGAAATATAATAGTTCATGCAATGCTATTCTGATCGACTTTTGCAAGGTAACAAGCATCAAAACTGGGATGGAATTTATAATTCCCTGTAAATTCTTACCTCCATTTTCCGTTAGAGTTGCAATTTTGTATTCGGCTTCAGTGGTTCCGGCTCCATTGCGAGCCGATATCCAAATATTGTACCAACAGGCTGGTTCCAATCCTTTAATGTACAAATTTTTGTCTGACATGAGTGAACCTTCTTCCAATTTGGTCCATTGTTCAGTTTTATCCTTCTTATATTGAACTGAAAAATAGTCTATCAAACAATCCGAGTCCATCCAGGCAGAGAGGTGCACAATCAGGAAGCTAGAGTTGGACGTTAAAAGAGACTCTTTTTCAGGTGCTCTAGGAATCGACCCTTGAGTCTTGACGGACACAATGTCTGAACTTTTTCCTCGTCCCATTGAATTGTAGGCCAACAAGGAGAGATGATAAGGTGTACCACAATCAAGGCCAATGAGCGTATTGGACGTGACCTCACCGGCAACTTGATTTTCATGCCAAGTGTGTTCCTCCTGCTTCTTGTACCGAACAAAATAGCCGAATATTGGATTGTCATCGCTCGGCGGATCCCAGGCAAGCTCAATGTTGTGCGATCCAATTGATAATATCTTCAAGTTGGGTGAACCCGGCTTATCGTACTCGGTTGTACTTACATACAACTCTTCCGACAAAGGTCCAGCACCTTTATTGTTGTACGCTTGCACCACAATTGTGTATTTGGTCAGCTTTTCAAGTCCACTCAACTCTTCGGTAAAATGCTGTTTACTTGGATCAGCTTTCACTGTTTTGAATATGAACGAGCCACTTCGTTTATCGTCAACTTTTTTATAACCAATATAATAACCAGTTACAGTGTTACTCCGGTGTTTGGATATAGGAGCCTGAACAATGAATAAAAATGAACAGAAAGAAAAGAAGAAATTGTCATTTAAATAATCGCACAATCAAAACAATCAGCACTGAAATGCAATTTAGTGCTTTTCAAGTTAATCTCATTTTACGCACAAACTGATCTTTTGAAAATCTCAAAACTCTGAACATGTTTCAACCTTTGAAATGTTTATCACAAGTGACGTTAATTTCATTTCTTAATGAACATTCTTGAGTTAAAAGTTGACAAAAATGATGAAAAAGATAATTATTTTTGAAATTTCCAAAAGTTCCATGAACCATCCAAAGATAAACTTACTGTCATATTCAATGAAAAACTGCAACTTTTAACCTTTCTATTTGCTAATCTTATAAACTTGTTTGTTTCACTTTTTGGATTTAAAAAGCTTCATTTTTCTCTTGATATTTCTCATTCAATTAACATTGAACTTTTCAGGGGGAAAAAGAAAAGATTTCCTCGGTATTGATCATTGATCAATAATCTGAATTCAAAAAAAGATTATTATTTACTGATATTCTTGAAGCTCATGAGAACTGTAAAACTGATTATTGGTGATGTTGGAGGGAAAATGAAATTTATCAATTCAACGAAATGATATTTTTCCATATTCCAATCAAAAGAAGAAAAATTCCATTTTTTTAACCATCATTATTAATATGATTATTTATCTTTTCATTTTATTTCGGAATAAAAAGTTGAACAATAAACAAGATAAATTTGATGAAAATGAATAAGCTCAAGTAAACATGTAAAAAAGCTGATAAACAAAGACAGAAAAGATGATATCATTTGAAAACAATTTCCTAAGGACTTTTCATCCTCTGAGTTTTACCCTGGAAAAAGCTGAATAATCCATAAACGATTGATAAAGTCAAATCTATTATCATGTTTTGAGGTGAAAAAGGTTTCAAATTGAATTGAAAACCAACAAAAATGCCAACTAAAGTGATTACAAGTCGATTGTTAAAACAGTTTTAAAATGAAAAGTCGTTTTGACTTGAAGAGTTTCCATGAAAAAAGAAAAATTTAAAATGCTTTTTCCCTTTGTTCATAAGTTCATTACTGTCAAGTGTTGATATGATAATGATAATCATCTTACCTGCCATGAGACACGAATGCTTGTTGATCCTGTGGCTGATACTTGAAGGTGACTTGGAGGATTATCTGGAACTGATTAGGTAAGGAAGGAATGAGGAAAAGTTAAAGGTTAAGAGTTAGCCAAAGAAAAGCTGTTTTATTGTCTAAATGAATGGTTGATGTTTACTGAAGGTAAACAAGAAGATGATGAGGATAAATGAAGCTGCCAAAGGATTCATCTTACTGTGTTTATCTTGCCTTTCAGTTTCAACCGTTTCCTATGTGAATATATATATTCAATGAGCCTCTTAATTGACAGTTGATTCAGTAAATTCATTGACTCTGTCTGTTTTTATACCATTTTTATACCAATATTAGTTCTCTTTCTCATCCATTTTCACCTTCTTTCTTTTTCTTTCTTCTTCTTCTTTTCTCATCAACATCTTCATCATCTTCTAATGGTCTTAAGATTGAGCATTGAAACAAGAACATTTTTGTTGATCAAAATGATGATGATAATAATGATGAACATGATGATGCCTGATGAAGATTCATCCTTTTTCTCCTCTCTTCCTGTGGCCAACCTTCAAGTCTCCTGCTTAAGCTCATTGATAATCAAATGATAAATGTTTCCCTTTCATTCAAGTCAAATTCATTTCACATTTCAACTCTAATACTGAACCAAATATTGCCTTAAGCTTTTCCTATTTACAGTGGATTTGCTTTGCTTCCTTAAACTTGCTCATTTTTCCTGAGCCTTTTGACTTTTCTCGTCCCAGTTATCACTATCAACTTGCATCAAAACAATCAAAACAATTCAAACTTCAGTTATCAATCTAATCGTAAATTGATACAATTGATGAGCAAGAAAGTTGCCATAAAAAACAGTTTTAACTGAACGAACGAAAAGCAAAATCTATCATAAACTAAGTATCGTTTTTAATCATCAAACTAAATGAACTGTATTCATTGAAATTCACCAAAACTTGTTCGTGGACTGATAATCCACTGAGAAACGAAAAATGAACATTTTTTAAATTTGAGGTTAATTAATAAAATTTTCTGACCTTTGCAACGATCTTTTCAAAATAATCGGAATTGAATGCAAACATTGAAAGTATAATATATAAGGAACGATATGCCAACCTGATTGTTGTCCCAAAATCAAGAATAGTAAAATAAGTAAAAGAAATGAAATTTGCAAACAGCACAAGTGTAAATTTAGCAAATGAAAAAAGTAATATTTAACTGAGAGTCGAAACTAATGTTTGCGGTTTGAAGGGTAGTGAAAACTCTGAATCAGAGATGGTCATTCGGGGCTTAAAAAGGAGAAAATTAGGAAGTTACAAATGTGATGGAAGAGAAACAATGACTGAAACAGAGCAAATTGGTTTTAGCCTAAGGGCAGCTAAAGGGGCAAGAAGTGACAATGAAGTAGCTTATTTAAGCAAAAGGGAAAAAGAAATCATAAATGCAAGTAAACAACTGCTTTGTATGAAAAATAAGGAAAAAACAAGGACAAAATTAAGTGCAATTATAATTAGGGGTTAAACCTATCAGCGCTGATCGATGGTCAACTGATGGGGTGATGGTTGATGGATAAAATTTCGAAATTCAATGGTGGGATATAACACTGATTGTAAAACTGATAAACTGAAATTGCATGATTTACAAAAGAATTTTATATTTTTTGTGGGTCAAAATAGCGATTGAGTTTGGCAGGTTGAAATTGAAATGAAATCGGAAAATTACTTTGTAAACATTGATTTTCTTTGGATCAATTGAAAAGCTACTGTTCGGTAGTTCATCAATTTGTCCCTTTCTAGTTTCTGACCATTGATTCAATTTGCTGGAACAATTTTACAATTAAAATAAAATTTAACTCAATAGTAATGAATTTCGATAAATAAGACGAAGGCCTCTTGAGGGTTGAACTTTTGATTTGGTTAGTTGAAATTATGTTATTTCAAAGGAAACTAACCTTTACTCAAAGAGCTTTTCAAAGTAACAATTCCCAATAAGAAGCAACCTTTCAACTTACATTTAGAGCAAATATGGTGCAATCCAAGGATTGAAAATAGCAAGAGCAAAGACTACAAGAAAAAGGCCTTTTTATGTGTAAATATACAGACACATTGAATTGCTGTCATGTAATCAACCATCACTTTCCCACCAAACCTTATACTTACCTTGAAAATAGCAACGAAACCTTTGATAAGCTTTAATTTCATTTGACAATCAATTGCAATACTTTTACCTTTTCATTTCTTTTTCACCTTCAAACAACTTTCAACTTGTTTCATCCTCATCACTTCCATCAATTTCATCTTAAAATCATCTTTGCTCATCATTTATCATCATCACCGAATCAATTTTGAAATAATTTCAACTTTTAATCTTGGATAAAAAATCAAATGATTTCAAGAGCAAATTCAATCAAGACTAATCAATTAAGAATTGCGAGATTTCACAAAAACAAGAATCAATTTGATTGTAAATCGAGCAAAAATTTATCACAATGTGATTAAAATATTGAAACAAGCCTAAGCATTATTTGAAATTAAAAATGATTTAACTGTTGATCGAAAACTGTGCGCCTTAATGAAGAGCAAATTCATAATTTAAAGCAATCTCAACAATCAATGAGCTTGTGAAAATTGATTGAAAACAAATATTCAAATGGTTAACTGATAATAAAAATAAATTACTTTTCGTTTCAAATAAAAATGCAAATATTCATTGATGCAAAATATTGTAAAATTGAAAAATGAGTTGAACAAAGTTCAATAGTGATGGCAAACAGGCTAACAGACGCTAACAGAGTCAACCATTAAGCCAGATGCAGTGGGCTTCTTCCCTTAGGCTTAGGCTTTTGTCATGGCCATCATTACCAAATATAAGATTTACTGAAATCTCATTATCATTGTCAACCTCATCATCCTCATCATCATTATGATGGTCTTTTATAAATTACCAACTTACCTTCTTCATCAGTTGTAACCGGAACAATTTCACTCCAACCACTTTTACCATAATCATTTTCGGCTCTCACTCTTATATGATAACTTGTTTTAGGTGATAAACCACGAATCATTGCCTCACTTCGAGTTGGCTCTATGATAATCTCCTTTCCATTGGTTTCCCAAATACCTTTGGAGGCAAAAGAGCAAAAGGAGAGAAGATAAATTATGATGAGCAACAATTGAAAGAGGATTCAAAGATTAAGGTGCAATTTGATGAAAAGTGAAGGTAAAATAATAACAATGATAAAGTTTAATCAAACAGATCAATGAAACTTTTTTAATACTTGAAAGTAAACAGACAATTCATTGAGAGTTACATTTGTTACAACGTTTACATTAAGTAAACATTAACAGTATAAAGAAATTAAAGGTGAAATTTCACTCCTTTTTGGATTGAAAATGAACCAAAAAGAACAACAAAGGTTGAATGAAGTAGAATGAAAAAAATAGTTCAACTTAATCTGAAACTTAGTGCAGAAACAAACAAATGAAATTTGGACACAAAAACATACAAGATCAATAAGTCAATAAGGAAAACACTTTAAGGTTTATTTTTTATTATATTTAATTCACCAGTGTTCATTGAATCCAGTGAATAGAGATGCAACTTTTTTTCATCATTTTAAAGGGTTTGACTTTTTTCACCTCCTTTTTGACTCTATCAACTTGATAGAGTCAAATTTGCTGTTAACTTTTACTGTTTCATATAACATTTAATTTAGAGTGAAATTGAAAATTGGACAAAAAATATACTTGTTCATGACAGGCAGGGGAATGTGTGTGCAAACTGTAATTACCATTTTCGGGTTTATAATTGATGATGTACTTTTTGATCTGATTGTTTCCATTGAAAGGTTCGTTCCATTGGATTTGGAAACTTCGACTGTTTACTTTGCTTGTTTTCAGTCCATTTGGAGCATCGGGTTCATCTGAAATGAATGCAACAATATTTCATTGTTTTCAAATTGAATATTTTCTGTCAACATTTTTCTGCGTGTGTTTTGATATACAAAAAAGGGGGAAAAATAAACATGAAAATAACCAATAAATGTTTACATTTTGCGTTTGTTGACTTGTTTTCTCACATTATTACATGAAGAATTAGAATCAATCTCATTTCAAGTATTAGTTTTTTTTCCTTCTTCTTCTTGTCTTGTTTCCATGAATATTCAGTCAAAAAGACTGAGAGGAGAAAAAATCAAATGAAAAACATTATCATGAAAATGTTCAATCTATTTCATTGAGAAGAGAAATACATTAATCTCAGTGAAAAAAAAGAGTTTTCTGTTTCGCTCTTGAATCAGTTTCCGAGTTTGTTCTAGTTGACAGTCGATTCCATTTTCATCGCAACATTAATCATTTACAGTACAACAGTCGACTTTGGGTAGAGAAAAATAGAGAAAGTAAAACAACAAAAGGTCCAAATGCTATAATAATATTGACTTTTGTTTTCCAATATTTTATATAATGCATTGACTTCAATATGATCAAGAAAATAAATGTAAGAGCAAAACAATCAACTCTGGTGACATTTAATAAACTATTATATTATTTTACAAGATGAACTTGCAGGTAACGAAATTGTTGAACGCTTTTTCATTCTCTTTAAATTCGCTGTTGACTTTGAATAGTTATCACGAAATCTTGAAATCAATTGAAAATTAATCACAGCTTTTAAAATTGCTCAAGTTCATAATAAAGATTTCAAATTGAATTGGAATCATCTTTTACTGGAAGAAGGATCAAAATTGATTTTGAAGTTTTAATAGTTTTGACCTTTTTTCCCGTTGATTCTCCACCAATAGCTGGTTGTTGAATTTAACCTAAAATCAGTTCTGAAAATTTAGTTCGAGGTAGTCACTTCATGAAAGTATATTTATATTAAATTGTACGCATTGTTTAATATGTTTTATTGGTGAATCAAATTTGATTGTATTACCGAAGATTAATCACAAGATCAATGATCAAGAACATTGGAACAGTTGTAGATCCAGAATAACAGAAAATTTTGACAAATATTCAGCCAAATATAAGTTATGTTACTTGGTCATCTTTTCATTCGTTTGTTCATCTTTTTTGCTCTCTTTTCACTCACTTGGTCCAACAATATCCTATTCCCATCATCTTTCTTCTTCCTGCTCATCTTGAGTCTTTTTTTTCTGACTACACCATTATCTGTCCACTGAGTGGTCAATGAATGAAATGACAAAAAGAAAGGAAACAAAACAAGTGAACGAAAAGAGCAAAAGTTCAGCATAGTTGATGGTTAAAAGATTTGCTCAAGTTTCTGCTTTTTTGATTATCTTCTGTTCAACTGATCATGATTAAACAAAGTTAATGATTGCAAATCTCAATCAATTATTTCATCAACAATTTATCATTTGTCAAAGTAAAGAAATCAACTGATGAGAATATTTTTCTCAATCAAAATTATTCATAACAAAATGGGAATAATGAATATAATGAGAGAATCTCGTTCTTTTTGAAAATTTTGTTTCATTGTGACTCTTTTATTTGCATTTTTTGCCTCAAATAATTTCAACAATTTTATTCAATTTACTTTACTATTAGCTAAATAGCTTTTGTTTGTTTTTGTTCAATTGAAGAGCGAACAAAAAACTCTAAAATTATCATTTCTTTTCCTTTTCTCCTTTTTTTCATTCTTAATATTAAATAGCTTTAAACTTATTAAACTTTTCAACTTTAAATGGTTCACTGAATCTCCAACCTTATTCAATCTTTTTTTTTCAATTGATCTCAGTAAATATCATTACTCTTTATTAATCCATATCAAAATGTTTTACAGTTTAAAACTATCGATAGTAAAGTCATCAAACTTTCAAAAGGAAAAATTCATATTCCAATGATTAATGGATTGTTCAATAATGATTGAAGTATACATTCTCATGAAATTTTCAGTAAACATTTTGATATTTTTCCTTTTTCCTTTCTTCTTGAAGGCTGTTAACCAGAATTGAGACCTTAAATTTGTCTCAATTTGATGATTAACAGGGAAAGAAAATTTTCTAGTTCAACAGTTGGCGCTCATTGAATCAGTTTATTAGTAAAATTTTGCTGCGTTTTTCTGGGCAAAACAAAGTGTTCCAAGTTGATTGAAAAATGTTGAATTTTGTCATGTTTTGCCGTTGATGTAGAAAACGAAATAGAGAAAATTGAGTCTTTTCTTGTTCACCTTTTCTCATTGAGTTATACAAAGTCATAATGTAATATTGAATTGAAATTGAATTTTATCCTTTTCGTCACTGAGAATGAAGTCAGGAGAGACAAACTGGAAGAGGTAAAAAGGAGCAAAAGTGAGAAGAAGAAGAAGAAGAAAAAACCTGATTAGGAACCAAGAAATGATTCAATAGAATCGTGATTCCAACTGGTTCATCAATCCCATTTGGGTTAACTGTTCCGTAATAACTTTAATTCAGACTTGGTAAACCAATTGTTAGGTTAAATTTGGGCAAAAACTGAAATCAAGAGAAAAGCATTTTGTGTTGAGTTTTCTCTTGCAACGCCTTTTCTTCCCTCAACAGATTCTAATCAGATTAAAATTTTTCCTTTTTTCCTCTTCTCTTTTCACAGGGAATTGATAGAGAAAGGCAAAAGGCGAAATAATTCGAATCTGTCGACATTCAAAACTCCATGACTTTGACTGGAAAAGTATTCAGCGGAAAAAAAAGAAGAGAGAAAAATAGGAAAAGATGAAAAGTATTTCTAAATCATTCTAGATGATATTAATGATAATAATGATAACCTTATTTTCATCGGTTGTTGCAGAGTTGAGTAAACTTATCAATTCTGAAAATAATCAATAAACTTGTTCGCAATTTCATCAATGATTTTCATTTGGTGCAAAAGTTTTGCATCAACAATATATTGACTTGAAATTTATATTTATATTCAAGTTGATTCCCAGTAAAGTGAGGGAACAAAAACTCCCAGTTTTTAATATTATTTTGTTTACTTTTTACATTAAACCAAATGAACAACTAAACAACAACTTTTTGTTCAATCTTTTTCTTCTCTCTCATTTTTACCTTTATTGTGAATTGAAAAAAGTTACAGAAACTGGCAAAACAAAAAGCCATCTCATGAAAAAACAAACTTGTCAGATTTTTCAACATGAAAAAAGTGAGTGAAAAAAGTATTACATTGACATTATTTTCATGTCATAATAATCTGAACAAAACTTTTTTCCTTTTCTTCTCATTTCTCAAAGATTTCTTTTCACCATTCCATTCATAAGGCGATTCATAACAAAATTCAATATATTCAACAATATTTCATGAGATGAAAATTGAAATATTTTGTTTTTCCTCCAAATTATCTTTATCATTACTTTTTTCTTATTGAAACTTTAAGAAAATAAGAGATTATTGCTGGTTGGAGGCAACATTGAACACTTGATGGTGAAACCGCTGAAACTTTTCTCTCAACTTTCCATGGCCAATTGATGGAAACCAGAATCTTTCATCTTTTCAGGAGTAAAAGATGTTAAGAAGAGGAAGGGAAAAGTTAATGTTAACGTAAAATGGAAACAGAATAAACTGATAAACAAGAAACTATTGAAAACTTTAGTTACTCAATACTTGCTGATTCTCATCATCATCTTCATGATAACTTGAAACAAGATATATCTTTATCTTCTTAACATTCCCTGATGTGTCTCAACAGGAGGTTCATCAAGTTCAGATGTTTGATATTTTCTTCCAGTTATTCCTTTGCCTTTTCACATTTCCATTCATTTCTCGCTCATCTTTCAAGTGAAAATGTTTTCCACTCTCTTTTCATGATCACCATAATACTGTTCAACTCTCGCCAATAACTTGAGAAAAGTTCTTCAACTATAAATCATAAATCTAAATGATGAAGATTCATCAATCCAGTTTCAGGTCAACTTTGAAATTCACACCTAATTACAATCGTTGCATTTCTTGAATCTGTCCAACTATTCCAACATGTACTTGAAACTATCTAATATTTCTGTTTTGCTGCAATAAACACATTCGCAACAACTTTCTTCTTAAATTGAATTCAAAATTATCAACTTTGTTCGATTATTTTAATCGATAAGTTTTGACATAAAATGGTTGTTTCAATGTATCAATGTTTTCAATGACTGACTTAATGAAAAACAAACGATTTCGGTCTAACTCTAGATGCGAAAAATGAAGAAACGCACTTCGAATGTATTTCAGAATGAAAGTTACGGTTCATGATTTAAAGACTGCAAATTTTGTCGATGAATTGTTCATGCAAAAGCATTGATTTTTGATGAACAAATAATTGATTATTTTTTAAACGCTGCTTGCCGTGTGTATCAAGAGAGAGATATTTAGTCTTATTATGGACACTGAATCCCAGAAGAGGTTCGCACAAAACTCAAATTCAGGATAATTTTGAGTTGAAAGTGCATGTTAAACCACTTATTAGATTTCGAGCAAATGATGTGCAAAAGGAATAATCTGGGTATTCATTTCACTAATCATTGATTTCACTTTTGAATTGCTGGAAAAGGTTTAAAGGCCTTTTATTTTGAACCAAATTTCATCAGAATTTGTCAGAAATTTCATCATAAACTTTTTCATCATTTCTTACATCATTATCAATATTTCACGAATCACATTTTTGCTGCTGGCTTTTCATAGCTTTCATCTTATTCATCGCCTTCATCCAGGAACATTCAAATTGCATTGATTCATAAGAATTCCTCTTTTTAAAGATTATTTTCTCATTCCTCTCAAGAGACTGTTATGAATATTTATTCAAAAACAAGGAAAGACTACAAAAATATGATAAAAGTTTTCACTGATATTTATTATTATAATATATTATTTGAATGGATGAAAGGCTGTGCAAGTCAAAAGAGAAGCATAAGAAAGAAGAAAAAACAATTTTCGTTGAACCAAAAATCTGTAAAAACAGTATTCTGAGTAAAATTCTTTCTGCTTATTGAAATAATAAATAATAATGATAATATCAGGTTCGAGTTGAGCATCATGAATGCTATTATTGATATTATAATAGACCAAATTGAAATGTGTACATCTTCAGGTGAATAAAGGCAACGTGTTGACCATTTATGGGTTACACTTTTCGATTTCGACCAACTAAATGACCAACCATGAATGATGCACTTTCATCCAATTCTAACTGCACCACTTTCCTCACTTGTTGGTTGAATCATGAGAAGTCATTGAAACTTAATTGAAATCCTTTTGAGCTTGGTTTATGTTCATAAAATAAGCTGACAAAGATTTAGCTTGTTCTTGTTGAATGGCTTTTCATGATGGAATCAATCTTTGATAACCATTAATTGATAGCATTTTTTGTATCTTTTGCCCTTCGATCTGCAATTTCGATTCCGACCTTTTGCCACCTATCAATCTTCATTTTCAGGTTGACAAGCATTGTGTTCAAATTTAATTGCAGCTTCAATTTCATCTTCTTTAAAAATGGCTTAAAATCATCTTCTAGCTAAGACTCGTGAGTTATGGCCTCAAATAGGCATAATATTGGTTCGAAAAAGTTGTTCACGCACAAATGTAAACACAATCTAGGCTAGAATACTATTTTTCAATATTAAATTTTTGGGCAAAAAAATCTTTTGATCAAAGTTGGTTTATTTGTATTGTTAGCCAAAAAATGTAATATCATTTTACGCTTTTTGATTTGCATTGGGAAGTCGGTTTTTGATTAGGATTAAATGCTGTAAATTTTATCGTGATAATTTGAGGGAAAGCAGTTCACATAAAGCTGATGCAAGTTGAAGTCTGCCATTTGCATTCGGATAATTTAACATTACAGTAGGTTGATCAATTAAGTAATTACCTTAATCTTATTATCATTAATTTCATCATTTTATCCTTGCCATTATAATATCTTTATCAAGTTTAGCAACTGTTTTGATTCTTGTTGTTACAAGATTAAACAATGAGTTTTCCTTTGTTTGATCATAATAATAATTATCATCATTAGTAATTAAGATGATAAAGTTTCTGATAGTTGCATGAGTATAGTAAAATATTGAGGTTTTGGTACACTTTGGAAACAGTCTAAATCCATTTTATTCCTATCATGAAATCATATTGCGTGATTAAAGTAGTTTGACAGATTTCGATTATAAATAAAAATTCTAGCAACAATGTGACATAAAAATCTCTCCTGGAACTCAACTAACATTCAGAATTAGATAACTTCTAGCTGCGAAATTGGATGTGTTCAGTTAGAATTTGAAATTCATTTTTGCGTGGATTGACTGATGACCAAGGAAAGCAGAAACAACTTCACACTTTTGCGTGTTAAAAATATCAAAACTATGAATCCAGATAACTTCAAGTTACAAACTTGCGCTACTATGAAACCTTAGACAGAAAAAACTGAATTTTGACTTTCGATTAAATGACATTTTCATCCTTTTTTAAACTTAAACTACAAAAATGCTAATTTCAAAGTTAATGAACGTTTCAGTTGGTAAACCATCGACTGAATAAAAAGGCTTTTCTGATCGGCTTCTGAATTCAAACAAAAATTCAACGCAAAATTTAAAAATTGAAAGGTTATTCGCTCGAAATGCAACCATTTCCAATAGAAATGAGTGTAAAGTTGAAAGGGAAACTTACCTTGGATTATAAGCTCGATTTTGCGTTCATCACTCCCGTACAAGTTGGATGCTGTGCAAGTGTAAACACCTGAATCTGATCTCGAACTTGAACGGATCAAAAACTTGGAAATGTATTCATTGGAAAGAGCGTTGTTTTCCTCGAAAATACTCTGCATCATCAACGGACTAACATTTTTACCATCTTTACTCCAAACAATTTTAATGGGCATTTCACCGTGAGAAACACAGCTAAGTTCAATACTTTCACCTTTTTGAGCTTTGATTGATTGGAATCGTTCAGTAAACCGAGCAGGAACTAAATGGTGATGATGATAATTAATTGAAGGAGAAAAAAGTTTAATCACAATAAACATAAATAATGATAATCATGTTGATGGTTAATAATAATTATAAATAAGCTAATATTATTCATACAATAATAAAGATTTTTTTAATGAAGATAAATCTTTTGAGATCAACTCCTTTCCCTCTCTTTGATTAATGAGGCTTGAAGATCTTAATAATGCATATTACATTCATTATAACTATTATATAATATTTATCAATAGACTAATGAGTTGAAAGGAAAACATTTGTCATTCAGTTTCATTTTTGCTGATTAAAAATGAGGGGAAAACGAGAAATGCATTTCCAGCAATTGTCATCAAAAAGGAATGATTATTGGCCCGATGAAGGCGATAACTTTTCTCGAAAAATTACGACATTGAAAGAGACTTACTGTGAACATTTACTTTGACAACTGCACTTAAAGGTGTTCCAATTCCGTTTGATGCTTCGCACATGTAACTACCAGAATCTTCAGGAGTGATTTCAATAAAATAAAGTGATCCATTAACCAAAGTTTGAACTCTACTTCCACTTATAATTGTCTTGTAATTATTGATTGACCATTGGTCAGTCGATTTTTTCCATAAAACTCGAGGCTCAGGTTTACCAGTAGCTTGACAATCAATGACCAAACTTTGACCCACAATAACAGATTTATCATCAGGTTCAAGTTTCCATTGTGGTGGTGCTGAGAAGGAGAATCAAAAGATGATTAAACAAACATAATCAACAATCGATGAGAATCTAACTTTGATAAATTAAGAAGAGTCAAAATTATGAGATAAAAAATTGTTTTGCATTGAAATCATTGAAGCTTTGATTGTTCAAAGTTGAAATGAGTTTAAAGATATTAAATATATTTTTTGATAGAAACTTGAAAAGCTGAAATTGTTCAAGTTTTTATCGCTTTCTTGACTTGTTGATTGTTGAAGATTTACGGTCAAAGAATATGATTAGCTTTTCATGCAATAGTTTATATTTATCAACAGCCTAAGGGTGAAGTAAGTGATGCTTTAAAAGTTAAAAGGTAAAAATGTCTTTCGAGAGAAAGGCCTTTTCATCTTATTTGAGCGTTAATAGCGTCTTGAGATTCTGAACGCAAATTGTTCATAATTGCAATTGAATCTCTTGTAATTGTTGACTCTTTCATTTTTCACATTTTTTCTTTTACTTTTTTTCCTTTTCTTATCAATCAATTTGTTTGTAAATAATTTGACGCGAAATGCAAAAAAAGAGTAAAAATTAGGTAAATAAGGTGACAATTTATCGGAAGTAACTGAAAGTGTTCAGGATATTAGATGATGATGTTCAAACAAATAGAGTCATGAAAATATTTGATGATGAAACATTGTGCTTTAAGGATTGAATAAATTGTTCATCATTTTCATGACAAGATAAATTGTTGGCAACAATTGAGAATCAATATAATGTTTAAAAGGGTGATGAGCATAAATAGAGACAAAATTGACTAAAATTACAATTGAAGGCTTTTCGTCAACCTTTTTGGGTTTGCATGTTAATAAAGCCTTTCTTTACCCACTTCATTCATTTGCTATTGAGATGCTGCATTATCATTTAAAGTGAAAATTTTGTGATTCTTTCAAAACTTAAATCAACTGTAAGTGTATTAAGTTGTTGAAAAGGCAAGTAAAAAGTAAAATAATGATGAAAACAATTGATTAATGATGTTTCTGATTATCTTTTTGCCTTCATCTTCATTTTTGGATATTATACTTTAATGTAATATTGTTTGGGGTTTCATAATAACAATGTTGTATAGATAACATATATTATAACAATGTGAATGAAGGCAAAGAAACAGATTTAGATGTTTACTAGTTAAGGTGAGAAATGATAAATTAGTTGACGCGAAACCATCAAAATTAATCATACCAATTCAAATACATTTCTTGCTTTCAGGTTTCATCAATCAAATTTAACAGTCATGAGATTAGTGAAGAAGCTTCAAAGTAAAAGCTAAATGCAAAAGGTTAAATTTACTGTGAGCTTCAAGAGGAACCAGAAAATGAAGATGGAATGATATTGGAAAGAAATGAAAAACAACAATTTGCAATCATCAAACTTTCATAGCATTTCAATCCATCAGCTTAGAATCATTATTTTCATGGAATATTTTGAAACTCAGAAAAGCTGGAATTTCATTTAGCCGAGAAATCAGCAGAAAATGTATCAAACTTAAAGAAAGTTAAGCTTAATTGAAGTTGCCTTTCAACTTGAAAATAAAGCGAGTGATTTTGATATCATTTAATTGCTAATTTTGATAAATCAATTAATCTAATTACAATTTTCTCAGAGAAGAATGATATAAAAACTTGTCATCAAAATTGAAATGAAATGAAAGCCTGAATTTTTGGATGAAAAGTGAAAATTGATGAAAAATGTTTGAAATTGTAATCAGAAGTATAAAATGATTTGCATCAAAATTCGTTTCAAATTGAATAGCTGGCCAACTATTCAATATGGGTTCAATCTGTGATCTGTTCATGTTAATCTACAATTTATCTTCTTATTTGATCATTTTGTTAATCAAATGTGTTACTGTGTTTAAGACAATTAATGATGCTTATGATAACTTAAGAGGATTACAAGGTTTATCTTGAAACCCATCATAATTTGGAGTCATTAGCCATTGTTAACAGAGTAAACAATTCTAGATTGAAAGATAATCCAAAAAGTATCATTGCAAGGTGGAAAGGTTGGTGAAGTTTGATCACAACTTGAACAGGTTCTTACCTGATTAATGATTTACAATGAAATTTAAATTAAACATTTCGAGGGAAGCAAAGAGCCAATATGGCATTTCAAGTCTATTTAAAGTGCACACATTTAATGCTAAAATTGATGAAACATCATCAATCAATAGCTAATTTGTATTCCGTTGAACAGTAATTATCAGTTGATGTGTTGAATCTGTTTCTTCATCTTTTAAAATCATTAACTTCAAAACAGTTTGATTTAACTCTTTTTTGCCAATCTTTATATCTTCTTTAATCAGATTAAATCATTTTTGCTTCTAATCACAAGACTAATTAGATTAAACAAGATTACAGTTTTCACTTGAAAATTCCGAGTTGATCTTTAATCTGTTAAATAATTTATCTTGAGCTTTTTGAAAAAAGCCAAACTCTTCTCTTGTAATCTTGCAATTGCAAGTTTGATGAAACAATCTTTGGTTTCTTCAAACCTAATTATCGTAACTAAATTAAACTTTTATGTTTAAATGTTTAAAAATGTTGACCTTTTAAGAAGAAGAAAATGAAAGTCTAAAAATTATGGAAAATAATTTACCATCAATTAGTAAACATTGACCAAGAATAGCCATTGACCTTTGAAAACATTTTTCATGATGAAATTGTGACAAAGTAATCGATTCAACCTCTTTTTTCATCTTCCTTAATGATTATGATGAACATTAATCAGTCTTTTATCACCATTCACATTTAATTCTGACGCAGTTGACATCAAAGCCTCCATCCTTCATTCCCATTGAAATGATTTCAGATGTAAACTTTTATTGATTAAAAAAGGGCTTTTCTCATCAATATGACAAGTTAATCTAAAGATAATAATTTGTCCAAGTAATCAAGGGTTGATTCAATTTTTCTTGAACCAATTCTGACTCAATTCGACTTTATTTTAACGCAAGATTGTATTTAAAGCAACACTAATCTTGGTCTTGAGTTACATCTTCAATGTTATAATTGAAAAGATTGGGAATGATTAAAGAAATGTGAAAAGAGAATAAAGCTGAAACTCAATCAGAATAACCTGATCTTTTGGATGAACTTTTTTTTGCTTCAGTCTTTTTGCTGCATCTCAACAAAAAGGAGAGAAACAAGCAAACAATATTATTCAATGTTTTCTGTTGACCCAAAAGTATCCAAAGGGATTGACCACTAATCTTTATCTTATTTGTAATGAGCAAAAGAAAAGCAAAAAGAGAAAAATTAATCGAAAATCAGAAAAAGCTGAAGTTCAAGTGGCCCAAAAGAGGAAGATGAAGATGATGAAAATGCCAATGACAGAATCCATCTTAATAAAAGTAGAAACTGATGTCAAAAGAAAATGATGAAACTCATGAAAAAACAAGCTTTGATTCGATCGTGAATTAGGTAAACATGATTATCATCAGATGCTTGATTAGAAATATTTGATTATCTGATCAACAATTGCAACCTTTTTTGCATTCTTTCATTTTCTTTCATATGTTATAATCGTATTCACAATCAAGAAAAGGTTGAGATGAAGTTAATTTATTGATTGGCATTGATTTGAATAATAAGTTGAATGTTGATGAACATGATGAATCTGAAAAGATTCAAATGTTTTCCTTTCAAGATGAAAATTTCAATAAGTTTTCTGTTCTATAATTAGAATTGAAAAGAAATATTGAAATTTTAAATGAAATTGAAATGAGCAATTCTTGTTCAGCAGCTTGAAACGCTTCTTTTTACCTCAATTTTACTTTTAAAGTTAATATTGATATAATTGGAGTTGAAATTGAAATTGAAAAATAATTGATTCACTTTTTGAGTAGATTAAAGTTATCAAGGAAAAAAAGAGGAATCAGTATTAATCAGAATTAAGAGTTTGGTGTTCAGCTTTTTACATTATTATTATCATTTCAAATTTTCCTCTCTTCTCATCACACTCTATGTGAATAAACATTAAATTGATTCACAATCAAGTTGAATCCAGGCAAATTATGTAAATCATTTTTAACTCAAATTATGGTAATTTTCATCTCAAAACTCGCCTTTATTAAATTGTTATCAGAATGCATCATAATGTGGAACCGCAAGAAATCTCAGCAGATGAAAATGAAGATCATGGAAGATAGTGAAGAATAAAATGAAGAATTTTCAACGTGAAAAAGGTCTCATTGGGTTCAACATTTGATGGGAAAAGTGCAAGTTTCTTGGGTTGAAAGGTTCATCTTTTAAGGCTCAAGTCAGAAGCAAGTTTGAAATTGGTAAAGATGAAGATGTTGAGAGATAAAACGTTGATATATTAATACAAAGAAATAATTTTCTTTGAAAATTTCAAGTTTTCTTGATAACATGATTATGAACATGTATATGAAAAAGTTGAACTACCAGAGCTGAATGTTAATCAGTAAACTCACATTTTTACAAATTTAAAATGTTAATTCAAACCTAACCAGAAAAGCCAAAAACCTTTGATTATCCATAAAAAGTATGAAATCTTTGCTTCAACTTTTTCTTTCTCTTCAACTCTGATAAAATCATTTGAGCTTGGAAAAGGAAGAGAAAGAAGAAGCAACGAAAAAATGGAAAACATTTCCATCATCATTATCATCATGAACAAGTAACAAATTGAATATATCAGGTGTAACTAGCAACTATCATGAAATATTACATTGAAAATGAAGGTGAAAAGAAGGCAGCCTTTTCCATCTAATTTAATGGGATTTATGTTACCTACGTTTTTCTCATCATCAAATGAACTTTTCATTTCTCAAACTCATTTCTTAATCGCAAGTAAATAAGGTAAATATGAAGAAACAGACCGAACGCTCTTTTTTGCTGCTGCCTTGATGATGATAATATTCACTTGCAGTCAACATTTTGTTCATCACTTTGTTCATCACTTTGTTCATCATCATGTTCATCACTCTTTTTTCCCTCATTTTCATCTTCTTTCTCATCTTCATCTTTTTTTTCTCTGCACATTCATACACACTAATTCAGTGTCTTTACTTGGCCTTTAATATTTTGCCATTTTGAAAGGAATGAGATTTTTTTGTACTTTTTTGCTTCAATGCTGAGAGGAAATAAATTGAAATGTGAATGCGATGAAAGTGAATAGGAAAAAGTTTGAGTTTAAAATTCACATTGAGTACTTTACTTGGGCTACTAACAGGCTTACAAGCCATTTAAACAAATTAAGACTATTCAACAAGATTGACTTTTAAGTGATCAACATTTTCAGATCATAATTTGGCTTCTTTTCAATAGTAAAATCGCCATTTTTCCTCTCTTCACATACTCAGTTAATCAGTTAAATTGACTTGGGTTTTTTGCCCAATATTTTAGTATGTTTTTTATGCCTACTTTAAATGTTCAACTTGGCTTACTGATGTACTAATGTGTTGAGCTGCTCATCAGCAAAAAAGCAAGTGAAAATGCTAACTTTTTCATCATGCTTTTATCAATTTCATTTCCATTGAAAGATTTGATTTTTTTTCTCAAGCAATACTTTTTATTTGTAAGACAATTTATGAGCTAATGTTTAACAATTGTTGTTACCATCGGCATTAAATTATCATAATAATGACTATAAATTATCAGTCTCAATTGATTTGTCAAAGAAATTCAATTCAAATTCAGCTAATTTAAATGATTTTATTTGTCTGCCTTCAAAGCATTTCAAAAATATTTGATATTGAAAAGTTGGAAAAGTAATGAATAAAGACATTTTTCATTTCATTTATTTTTTGAGAGTTCAATTATTAGACGCGATTTGATTAACAATTGAATATTGAGTTTAAACTAAACTGATTTCTGTGAAAAACTTATTTTCTAGTCATATTTTCAGCTTAATTACTAATTGAGCAAAACTCCAAATTCATTAATTGCTGAGGAAAATAGAAAAATTCCAGTATTTCTGAATATTCTGATTTTCATTCAATTCAATCTATTAACTTGTTATGAACTTCAGCTGAAATTTTCTGTGATGAAATTAAAGCTCTTTCAATTCTTTTAGATCTGAAAATTTTCCTGCATTTTGATTCATAACCAGAATATATTCCAAGTAAAACTTTATCAATAAAACGCGAGTGACTGGGAGTGAGGAATGAATGATTAAACAATGCTGATAATTTGTTTAATTAGAGTTATTTACCCAATTAATAGAAAATCTTTTCCTTTTTATTCTTTTACCATGAATTTTTTCATTTCCCTGAAGCAATAAACAACAACTAACAAGCTGGAAACAAAAACAAGAATGCAAAGCTAATGAAATAAAATAAGCTAATAACGATGAGAAACACCTTAAAGATATTATTATCATCTTTAAGGTTGAACAAAGTTTAATGAGGAAAAATAATGATGAATGAGAAGGGAGAAACGATGAAATATTTATTAAGCTCATTTCCGTGCAATTGACATTCTTGCTGTTCATGAGCCCAGCCAAAAGCTGAGTCAATGCAGATGATAATGGAGAGACACTGTTTCTGTAAACATAAGAAACAAATGTGAATCACGATTGACGACAAAAACTCATCTGAATGTTTAATAATAATGCTAATAATAATGGGTTGTGATATTATGCCGTAAGGTAAAATATTTGTCCCATTATTTTGAATAATGTCATTATTCACACTAAATCTTGTACTATTACAAGGAAGTGAAAAAAAATCTAAGAACCAAAACTCAATGTTTTTCTTTTTTTCGGGTTAAATTTCTTTTCTCTTCTCGTTCCAACAGTCTTAGTCTTCATCCTTCTTCTTGCCTTCTTCATCATCATCCTTCTGATCATCTTTCAATTCCTCATGAGACTCAAATTGCATCTCAACTGCTTGAGGCGATAAAAATGATAAGAATCATCAATTTCTTAAATCACATAAATAGCCAAGTTTAGCTAACTTATCAAACTTTACTGTTTATATGGAATAAGCTGAGCAAAGATTTTTGCTTTTGCTTTTTTCTCTCGTTCATCTTTCATCTTCATCTTCACAACTTTTTCCCTGTTTAATGGTGAGTAAAGTTTACATTTTTCTTATTTCTTTCATTTTCTTCAAATAAACAGTTCCATCACTTGAATATGAATTATATTTGTTCAACAGATTTACTTTATATTATATCAAGATTATGCTCGATATTATAGAAAATAAACTCCAAGTTGAACTGGGAGTTTTTTGCCTTTTGATAACAGTTTTTTGCTTCGCACAATGAAAGGGAAAAGTTTGCATTCAAATTTTACCATTTGCAAGTTGCTTCTTATCGATGAACCAATAAATCAAGCAATTGGTGATCGATAAGAAGAGGTCAATTAGAAATTTGAATGAAGGAAAATTTTGAAAAGCGAAAAGTTCTGGAAAAGCTTTTGGTGTATTTTTAAGGTGTTCATTTTGAGCCTGAAAAGGGGGTGAAAATTTCACTTCTTGGTGATTGAAGACACGAAATTAAGTGCAAAAGCTGATGGAATGAGAGCTTTGAAGAGGGAAGAGAAAGAGTTGAGGGGAGTGAGGGGAATGATGAAAGATGAGGAAAATGAAGAAAAGGTTTACAGGAATGAGAAACTGGATAAAGGAATCTTAAAAAGGTAAGGATTGATGATTATTTTCTGACACTCTACTTATGATCAATAATGGATAAGGTGTGAGAAATGTGATTCAAGATTTTGTCAATGGTTGACTGAGCTATAAAAAGGAGAAGTGAGAGAAACCCAAAAAGAGTGAAAATGGAAGATGGAAGATGATGATGATGATCAAGATAAAAATGACGAGGATGATGAGGACGATGAGGCAAGATTCATCTTTTTTGTTAATGATAACCAAAGGTCTGCAGTTGAATCGATAAAAAGGATGCTTAGTCTTTTCTCTCTCTCTCTCTCTCTCTCTCTCTCTCTCTCTCTCTCTCTCTCTCTCTCTCTCTCTCTCTCTCTCTCTCTCTCTCTCTCTCTCTCTCTCTCTCTCTCTCTCTCTCTCTCTCTCTCTCTCTCTCTCTCTCTCTCTCTCTCTCAATTGAGACTTTTACCTTTATCATGTAATGTTATTTTACTCTCTGTTGCTGGTTAACATGATGATTCTGTCAGTTGAATCAGCAGATCAGTTGAAATATTTGTCAATATTTTTCTCACTCTTCAAATCATGAGTTCGTGAGACTGCAGTCAAAAATGAAACATTTAAAGACTCGTTTTAAAGAATAGAATTGGTAATTTCACCAAAAGTAATGACCTTTGCAAGACAATATAATTGCTAATTAAATGAGAAAATTGCCATTTCTGGTGATAAAATGGTCAATATTGACTCTTTTTTTCCTCACTATTGTTAGCCACATGAGATTGAATGAAATTTTCATGAATGAGTTATGCAAATTTTGCCCTTTTCAATGGGTCAACATTCAAATCTGCAAATGAAACTTTTAACCTGGAAACTTGAAAAACAATTTGTTTGTTGATTTTGACCAGAAAAGAGGTAAACTTGAGTGAACATTATCATTGGTACATTATCATGAAAGGTTGATAGGTTGAAGTGAAGAGGTAAAAGGGTCAAATCTTAATTGCTTTTAATGCTAACTTGTTTCTCTTATAATTCATTGAGTCAAAGTTGAAACTTTATTTCACTTGTGTTTCACCTCTTCTCAATGAATCTTATCGATATTATATACTAATGAAAGTTTTTCAACTAAATAACTTTATCTTGTACTTCAACTTGATTTACTTTCACCGTCTAATTCATTGTTCATGTTACTTCATTTTCCTGTAAAGTCAATCAATCAATATATGAGCTATTTTTTGCTTCTCCTTCTTGTCTATGAAAACAAAAACAAAGTTAAAATGGAAGAAAAGAAATGACGAAGAAAAGGTAAAAGGATAGATAAATTGACAATGTGAACAGATTGATGGTAAAGATGATTGTTTACTTACAGTCAACTGAAAGATGAATTGTGTGGTTGTTGGATGAAGCTTCATTTGATGCTACACATGAATATATCCCAGTGTGGTCTTGTTTAAGTGGCTTGAAAATCAATGTTGAAATAAAATCGTCGACTTTCTCTAAATGAATGTCAGCCGTTAACGTTAAAGGTTGACCATCTTTAAACCACTGAATATCGATCGGCACATCTCCGGTTGTAATTGTACATGTTACTGAAGCTCTCATGCCTTCCTGAAGGTTGCCACCAAAACTGAAAGGCATTATCGTAGGTGCAACTGAAGAGTAAAAAGTTCATGAAGAGGTTCAAAAAGACGGTTTTTAATGAGTAATTAGTTGATTAGGATGTGATTAGAATCTGAATTTCTAAAGTTCTTTTAGTTTACAAATTGATTAAATTGCTTTTCACTTTTCATGTTTCCTTATGTTTTTGACTCGATTTACTTTGTTTTTTTTTTCTGTTTTACGTTTTTTCACTTGCTTGATTGGTGATTGAAATGATAAGCTTAGCAGTTTTTGTTTCCAGCTAATCTGATTTAGTGTGTATGATAGGTTATACCGTCTAAATGAATTTAATCAAGCTATACAAATAATAATTATCTTGTTCAGAATTGAATTGTTTCTTCTTCTCTTACGATGATGATGATGATGGCAATGATGAGAAACATTGTTAAGTTATTTTGATCTAACTTTCAATGGTAAAGTGATTAATGCTTTAAGGTCTTTTAACATGATTGTTTGTTGTTGCTTGTTCTTTTTTATTCTGGAAACAATCATTTGATTGTGTTAGACAAGGTTAATGATTAAAGATTGCCTTCTGATTATGTTGACTCAAACTACCATCATTATCATTATTATATCAAATATTGAATCATTAAATGGTTTAAAAAGATTTTGAAAAATTACATTTAAACGATTCCAGTAAACCTTGTTGCTAATATAATGATAAAGTCTAAGGATAAAAAAGAGGAATCAAAAATCAATACAATCAAAAACGTTGAAAAATCTGTATTTAAAAATTATATTGAAAATAATTGAAACGATTAAATAATAATGGCAATGAAAAGTTAACTTTTTAATTTGCAATGAAACGGTTTCAAGTGCAACTCTAGCAACTGAGTCAACCTATTGACTGATGCCTAACAAGTCACCCTCCAAGAGCAACTGTCTGGTCTTGTCAAACCCATTGAATCAGTCATGAATCTTACAAAACTTGAATTGACATGAGACGTGACTTAAAGGCTGTATCATTTGTCACTTGGCTTGTTGATAATCAACAAGATCATCAGCCGACCAAACTTTGATTTTTCACGTCCCAATAAATGGACAACATTTTTAATTGTGAATCTATCATCTAATTAAAACGTTACCTTTGCTTCATTTTAGCTTAATTTGAGTTTTTTTCTTCTTTTTCTATTATCTTTCTTCCCTTTCCATACTATTTATACAGCTTTCTTATATTTCAACTCCCAATCGGCTTGGGAAGGCAAGTTCATTTTTGCTAATAAAAAGATTTGAGAAAAAGTAACATGCAGAACCTTATTTTCATCACAATTAACTAACAATTCTCTTAAGATTTGTATTGTTAACTTTTTGCTGGTACATTAATTAGCAAACTGAGCTTATATAAGATGGAAGTAAATTCAATTAATCAGATTAGAAACATAGTAAAAGGTAAAGGGTTATAAGATGCAATATCAGAATAACAAGCACAAGTTAAATATAATTTTTTGCAGATATTCAATGGATATTAAGCGGAAAAATGTAAAACTTCATCAAAATCAATTTGAACAGTTTTTTTGAATAAAACCTGATGAGTTTTGGATATTGAATCTAACTTGTATTACTGCAGGAAAACAAAAATTTATTTTCAATTTACATTTTAAATTGATGTTTTTTCAATATTTTACTTTTACCAATCCTTAATGAACTGACCAAAGGATGGGAATAAGTTTTGGTTGTAAAATATTTGCATAATCTAGTTTAATAACGAATAATCTAAAAAGTGATGAAAATGAATGAAAAAGGGTTTTTAAATTTCCTTTGATAATCTATCAAACCTTTGTATTATGCAACCTGAAATTAGATCAAACTTGCTCTAATTGTTCATGGAAACAATGAATTCTGAAAAGAGGTTTAATATAAAAAATTGAACGCAATTAAGGAAGAAATTTAGAAGAGATTTTCCTTTGAAATAATGATTATATTTGTGATTGAATTTTTCCGCTAATTTGTCGGTAAAATGTTTGAATAGTTTGCTGTCCACTTGAATAGTGAATGGAAATGCATTGAATTCAATTAAAATTTAGATACTGACATTTGATTTGTGAATATCAATTGTGTTAAACTGTGACCCTAAACACCTTTCCCATGGATTTTAGGTCATAATAGATTATGTCAACCATCATGAGAATGAATTTTCACAAGAGAAAGAACAAACAAAATGAACAGACTGAAAGCAAGATAAAGGGTAAAGAAAAGGATGAGCAAAATGAGGAGTGGAAAGAAAGGAGAGGAAGAAGACAAGAAGGGTAAAAGATGAGAATGAATGAATTGAAAAGGAAGAGCAAAAAGGATGAGAAAAGATGTTTGCGTTATCTTGCCCTCATCCTTTTCTTCCACTATCAATTGGGATCAAACTGAGCTATTCTTGAACGAAGGTAGTATCATGATTCAGGGAATGAATAGATTCACTCCTTGCATGATGGTAACTTACACAGAGACACACACATCTAAATGTCAACCAAAGGTTTATGAATAATGCAACAATAAAAACCAAATAAACAAGCGTAAGCTTATTGTCCAACTTTGCTTTAGATTAGTTTTTATCAATGTATATTATATTGTAGTAGTTGTATGATGTTATTATTAGTATTAGGTATTTGTATTAATATTATGATTAGTTTGGAGAGACTTTCATTTACTTTTTTGTATTGTAACTCCAATCAAGTAATCAAGTTGAAAAAGTCATTTTATGTCTTCGCTTTTTGTGGTTAAAGGGTTTGAACGTTTCAAGTTTACTTACCAAGAACACGAACTGAGACTCGTCTTTCAGCTGATCGACCATCTTTATCTTCAACTAGGCACTTATATTCACCTTCATCTTCTTGCCTGAAAACATTGTGGACAACTAATGTACCATTAGGATAGACGGTTTGACGTCGATTAATAGGAAGCTGACGATCACCTGAAAGAAACATTTCATGAGTTAAACTTGAATAAAATTGATGTTTTTTGTCACAATTTCAGATAATTTGTCGATTCTCAGTTTTTGGCGGATTGATAATCATTTGTAAGCAAATATTTTTTGTGTTTTTACAATGAAAATTTAAATTGAAAATGAAATCATTTCTTGAATTGATATTTTGAAAAATGTATTATTTTTGCAATAAAATATTGCGTTTCTTGTTTGGTAAATATTGATAATGATGGTTAAGGGTTAAGATTAATGGTTAGGTTTGAGTGTAAAAACGAGATGAGAAATGTTGATCAGTTTGTTGACCAGAATTTCAAGAATAATGAGTTTCATACTTTCTTATCTCATCAGTTAAAATTGAAAAGATTTTGAAAATTAAGGTCAATTCATCTTTTTAAACGATAATGTTGACAGGGAAGATGATGATGAAGATGGTTATGTTGAGGATGAGAATAAGAATTTAAAGTTTCGATTGTAACAATTTTACTTTATTTATGCTCTTTTTGTATTGTTACGAATCATTAGTTTAATATAAGTGACCTTTTTTATTTTTCATTCACTTTTTTATGGTCAAATTTAATCAGAACATTGTTGACCAGAGAAAAAGCGAGAGCGAAACAGGGGAAAATATTTCATGATATTATCATTTCTGATATTATTATTATAGATATTACATGATTCAATATAAAGGAATTAATTGAAGTTAAAAGTTTTTTCTTCTTTTTGCTTACAATAAAGTATTGGAAGAAAAGAAAAGAATCCGGAAAAGGATAAGTTAAGTTATCAGGAAATATTGAAAGAAATGATATTTTCGTTTCACTTTTTTCAATAATAGATCATTTCATTCATTCATTCAGACTTTCTTTCCATTCTTGAGATTATTTTTACTTCAATGAACTTTTAAATGGTAACAGATGATGATTGACTTCATGATTAGGAAGGAAATATTGTCAATTAAGTATTGAAAAGAGAGGAAGAGGATGAACTTCGGTCATTTTTGGTTATCACATAATAAGTGCATTTTCAAAGCGATTTGATTCAATAACGAGTGCAAGCTATTGCCCATCTTCAACCATTTAATCAAATTGTTGAACCTTCAACCAACTCAATGTTATTCAAACAATCAAACCAACTATTAAATCTCTGGTAATATAGTGATTAGCATATCAATTGTTAAAGACTACAAGCTAATTGTTTACTGTCATGTATAGCATTCAATTTGCCAATTACGATCGGTTCTTTAACCATCGACAAGCCCTGAGTTCTGGATCAAAAGCATCAGCCAAAACAGGTTTTCACCAGGAAAGTTGTTGACTCGAGTTTTGTATTGACATGATCAAGGTGGTTTGATGAAAAGGTGAATTATCAAACACGATAACTTTTCTGATTATTTTTTGTTTAACTTGCTTTTTCGTTTACTTTTTTCTTGATTACTAGCCATTCAGTTTCATGAAATTTTCGTTTCCTCCTTTGCGGTTGAAAACCTGGTTAGCTAATTAAGTTAAATCAGATTAATTAGAAATTATTTGTGGTTAAACAGTACAAAAGGCACAAATGCAAACCTTTAATCCAATCTATTGTATTGAGTAAACACAATTGATTCCTGTGAGATTCATTGAAAAATAACTCATTGGGAAATGGCGACTGAACAAACAAAATCAAGATACAAGCAGAAAAAAGAAGGCAAAAACAAATTTCATGCAATCATGAAAGAGTGAAAAGGGAACTCAAATGAATTAGTTGCTATCGAGTCAATTAAACATTATTAAAAACTATTGTAACTCTTAACTATCAATTGGTAATGAAACATTTGTTTAATGTTACAAAGTCAATGATGAATAAATAACAATTAGCAAAAAAAGACTAATTGAACTGTTAATTACTGTTTGAACATTGAACAGTTTCGAAGTGAAATGAAAAAAGTGGAAAAATTCTGAAGAGGAAAGAAATTGAAGAACGAATTGAACATTGAATATGTTTTATCAAATTTTTTCCGCCTTTTATTTCAATTTTATCAACCGGAAGGTGATTCTTGTTTCCAAAGTAAACATGAATAATATTGTTCATCACATTTTGAGCTCAAAATATACAATATGTAATATCAATAACAATAAGAGGATAAAAAGATTGTTGGTCATAAATAAAATAATGTTCAAGTTTCAACAATTGAATTGAAATACAATTGAAAGGAAATTGAACATTTTATGAATCGAGTAATTTTTACTGTAATATTATATTTAAGGGAGTAAAAAATGATAATAATAAAGATTGGAATAAGAATTAACTCAATTTCAGAGTTTAACTTATTATTTCAGACTCTATTTCCCTGTGATATTGAGATTTTAATGGATATTAATTTCAGTAGGAAACCAAATCATTTCGCATTGTATTCGTGAATGTTTATCAGAACAGTTCATTGCCTTGAGCAGTTGTTATAAGATTTTCTCCCCATATTTTTGCTGGCATTTTGTGTTTATCAGTGATTCTGTTCATGATAATATAATAAGCGTGAGATTCTTGCTGGGATTTTTTGTTTTTTCTGTATCAAATTTCCTGAGATTTTTTTCGTTTGGGAAGAATGGAAATTTACTCGGATTCAGACTGGCCAGATCAACTCTGGTAAAGTTGAAGATTAACTATCATGGAGTGAATCGAATAGGAATCAAAGGAAACAGGGATAAGTTTCAAATGCCTCCTCCTGAGAAGTGATGAAACTTGAATGTGATTCAGAAAAAGATACAAATGAAAATGAACAAAAAATTGCAGGAAAAAAGGTTAAGTTGATGTTTTGGTGTAAAAAATAGGAAATTATAATAGTATGGTGATGATGAAGGATGAAGGATGAAGAGGATTTTTTCTCATTTAGGGATAGTCTTTAGTTTTTTTACTCTCTCTCTCTCTGTCTCTCTCTCTCTCTTCTTATACGGTTCAAATAATCTGAGGACAACTCCCTGTATTCTGTGGATCTCATGAATGCTTTTTGGTTTGAATCTTAAACGATGACATTGTTCATCGAAGTGTAAGAATCGGTCAGAACAAGAAGGGAAAGTTGCAGAGAAAACAAAAGTTACACCAAAATTTGTTACAACTGGTAACTTCTTGTTTGGTTAATAAAGTTGACAGAGTGGAGAGGAAATAATAACTCAAAGATGTTGCTGTCTTGTTTAACTATTGTAAACCAACCAATTCATTTGGTTTTGATGTTGAACACTTTTAACACCATTCAGAGTTTAAGTTTAGGTTCACGCATTATCTGCATAGTACATGTACTTATCGTTTCTATCTTTTCTTATTATATCAAAAATGAGAATAAACAGATTATTTTCTGATCAAAATGTTTGTATTTCGCTGAGTGTCGAGATTTTGAAACGTATGATTTCTCACCTTTGAACCAGGATAATGTTGATAAACGATAGACTGAGTATGGACAATTAATGTAAATTGGGCGACTAGCAACAACAGTTAAATTTCTCATTAATTTAATAAATGGTGGACCAATAACGTGAATCCAGGACTGAGCCGATTCTGATCCTAGGTCATTGATTGCAGTGCACTCATATCGGCCACCCTCTTCAACGCTTACACGGGATATATTGATGAATGAGATGACTGAACCCTCTGAGGAAACATAATCACCGATCCGAAGTCGAGCTGAATCAGAAACTGGATAACCATGAGTAGTCCACATTATTTGAGGTAAAGGATTGCCTTTGGCAGCACATCGTAAGGATACCATTGAGTCCGGTGATACGGTCACATTGGACGGTCGCTTTAGTAACAATGGTGCTTGACCTAGTAAGATAAAGAGAGAGAGAGAGAGAGAGAGAGAGAGAGAGAGAGAGAGAGAGAGAGAGAGAGAGAGAGAGAGAGAGAGAGAGAACAAAAAATAAGATAAACATGAGATTTACAAATAATATCAGGATGAAATCAGGATGAAATCAGAATAGGAAATGTGAAGGAAAGGGGAAGTCGATAGCAGAAATAAATCACATGAAATAGAAAATGAAAAAGAAGATTGAAGAAAAATAAAGAAAGGGAAAAATAGATAATGGATAAGAGGGAATGTCACTAGAAAACGATAAAATAAATATAATATAAGGTTCTAGGAGGGAAATGTGAAGACAAAAAGGAAGAATAGTAAAGACATTGCCTTAAATCAAGACAAATGTCTAAATTATTTTGATGTCTCTTTGTTCTGCTTCAACGATTTCCAATATATTGATATATTCTGTAGAGAAATTTTTAGCTCCATTCAAGAATTGTTGAATCTTGAAGTTGAAACAGAAAAGAATGAGAAAGAAAATAAAAGTTTATTTGGTTGCCTAAACTTGTTAGATTATCTTGCAAAGTTCCCTTTCTTCGAGCTTTCTTCATCTTGTTAACCTTTTATGAGTGTTAAATTTTTGATGGATAGTTCAATTTAAACAATTGACAGGTCATATTGGGGAGAGGATAATGACACTGAGATGGAGGAAGATGATAACCATTGTTGAATACGCACCATAAGCTTGAGACAAAAGAGAGTAAGTTAACATTAAAATGTAGTGAAAGGCAAGCACTTTAACTATGGAAGATAACATCACTTTAACCTTTGATTTACAATTGCTAGCGTATTAATTATATTATTAACATAATCCGTGAGTTACTAAGATGATCGTTTAGCAGTCGAAAATTGTTGATATCACACATTAAAAACACTGAAACAAATGTAAGCAGCACAATAAAATTTTCGTTGGCTTTTCTGTTTCTTGCAATCCTTCACATCAGGAACACAAAAATGGACATTTATAATTATTGATGTTGTTGTCAACTTAATTTTGGCATAATGTCGGTTTGTTAGATGATCATTTTTTACACATAAACTAGAAATTAAAATGATTGGCTATTTGTTAAAGTTGAGCTGGAATTCAAAGTTTGTCCGATTATAAGATAACTACTAAAACATTGTTTTAATGTTAACATTTTGAGGTAACATTTGAGTTGTATAAAATGTAATGAAATAGATGTACAAAGACAAAGAGAAAGAGAAAAAGGTAAAATAAAAAAGGAAGAAGAGGAAGAGAAAAGAAAGAGATGAAAGTTCTTGTAATATTCACATCTCAACTGAATGTTAACTCGGAATAACACTTTTATGTTCATATGAACATCTTTACCGTTCGAATAAACTCTGAGTCTCACTTTGATTGGAATACTTTCTTTCGTTAAATGCAGCGTCATCTTGCGGTCTCACGAATAACAATGATATTATTCTGAAAGATTTTTCCATTGATTTATTAAATTCTTGATTGGTAATTGATTCGATAGTTGTCAGCTTACACTTCTAAATTTTATTGAGTAAAATTAAATCAACAAAATTTGGTAATCTTTTAAGGTCTTTTAACATCTCAATTTACTCAAGAGTCAATAACATAATGCAATTTGAAACAGTCACTTTTATGTATTAATAATAAAATTAAATGATTGCCAACTTGATATTATTTCAGTGACTTTTTTATGCTCTTTTGAAGATTTAATCACTTATGTTCTAACTGTATCATGCTTTGTAATTAATTATTGTATTCAGCTGTTTATTCATCTCCAATTGAATTGTCATCTTAATATAGTTTATTTGAATGCCACGATTGACAGTTTAGTGGTTAGGTTGTGATTGTGTCTAATTTCAAGAATTTAAGAGTGAGATGAAAGCAGAATTCAAATTGGCTTTTAATTAGGAAAATTAACAACTTAAGTTAATGTAAAAACAGTTAACGAATGTTCATTCAACCAAAGTTAATTGCTATCTTAAAAAAACGGTCCCTTTTTGCTGTTGCTATAGTTACACGGGGCTTTTTTGAAATTTAGTTAACCGCCTTCTTGATTCAATATCATTGTCTTGATTTTGGTAACAAACTCGCTCTTCTTTGGTGTTTGCTAATCAACTTTTCTTTAATTTGTTAATCTATACATTTAACCTAATTAACATGACTCTTTCAGAAAGTAATAACGAATTCAAGTTGACTTCACCTCCAGAAGATTGTATTCAAAGTGTTAAATTTGGATTGAATAGTTCACAGTTTTTACTCGCTGCTTCTTGGGATACAACTGTTCGTTTATATGATATTTCTGTCAACAAATTGAAAACCCAGTATAAACATACTTCACCAGTTCTTGACTGTGCGTTTCAGGTAAGCTTTCATGTTTGTTTCTCAAGTGAATGGATAAATATAACTCATGAGAAATTTGTATTTTATTAGGACACAAATCATGCCTGGAGTGGAGGGTTAGACCAGCAAGTGAAAATCTTTGATTTTGTCTCTGGCAAGGAAACAATTGCTGGTACTCATAATGGAGCAATTAGGTGTGTTGAATATGCACCAGAGGTAAATGTTGTCATTACTGGAGGTTGGGATGCTTGTATTAAATTGTGGGATCCAAGATCACCCGCACCATCGGGATCATTTGCTCAGCCTGAAAAAATCTACACAATGGATATATGCGGTGAAACACTTGTGGTTGGAACTGCTGGTCGTCGAGTTCTTGTTTGGGATCTAAGGAACATGTCTTATGTACAGCAAAGACGGGAATCTTCGTTGAAATATCAAACAAGATACATCAAGTGCTTCCCTAATAAACAGGGTTACGTTCTAAGTTCCATAGAAGGGAGAGTATCTGTTGAATATTTTGATCCTGCACCCGAGGTTCAAAAGAAAAAGTATGCCTTCAAGTGTCATCGGAACAAAGATACAGGAACAGGAATTGAGAATATTTACCCTGTCAATGCAATCTCGTTCCACAAAGTGTATAATACTTTTGCTACCGGTGGCTCTGATGGCTATGTCAACATATGGGATGGTTTCAATAAGAAGAGACTTTGCCAATTCCATAAATACCCAACCAGCATAAGTTCACTCGCTTTTTCACCTGATAATAATTATCTAGCTATTGCATCTTCTTTCCTTTTCGAGACGAATCAATCACAAGATATCCCTGAGGATAGTATCATCATTCGTAGGGTAACGGATCATGAAACTAAGCCAAAGTGAGGGATAATTTATTCAGACCATTTTTCTAATTTTTTCTGTCAACTAATGTTTTCACCCAATCAATGTCTTCTCTTGCTTTTAATCTGGACTTTTCATCTTCCAGAAAACTTAAGGTTTTTTTATAAAAAAATCTTGCCATTGCACTTTGCATCGCTTATGTATTTTATTGTTTTTTTGCACAAATCCAAAAGAAAATTGATCTTTACTAGTAATTGCAAGCATATTTAATTAGTTTTGATAAGCGTCTCCTATGTTGAATTGAATACTCAAATGATTAAGTTATGTTTCGTCAAAAAAAGTAAGCACTAGCAGGTAAATCTTCAGAAAATGTTGCATCCCAGTAGGACTTAGTTTCTTTTAATTTCCCATTTCGAGTCTTTCCATAATAGTTATAGTGAACATAAACTGATTCCGGGGCTTTCGATACGTCAATCTGGACTGTTTTGGAAGAAATGGATGTAGCTTCCTCAAACTCACTATTTAGATTTGTCTTTTGTGATAAATGCGATGTCTTTTCAGTTGAGTTCTCAGGGACTTGAGTAATAGAAGTTGCCGATTTCGGATCTACGCTTAAATTTTCTTCACGAACAGAATTCTCTTTCTTTACTTCGATAGATGACTCCTGAAAAGATGTAATCGAAGTTATTTGCGGCTGATCCAATTCATTTTTGTAAGATTTATTTCTTAGAACTTTTGAAAGATTTGGTTTGTTTTTACGAAAAAATGGATGTTCATATTCAAGATAATTTGTTTCGCTATTGACTTTACGGAATCCATAAATGTTTAGTTGTCTAAGAAACGCTTTGAAATTGACTGTTTTGAAACTCAACTGATTGGTTCTCAAAATATACTGAAATTCAACTGGATCAATACCGATAGCTGTCCCATCTTTGCGCCATTCAACCGATTGTATTTCTTTGGACTCAACAATATTCCAAAGTTTTAATGGGAATTTGTTCGGTTTTTTAGAGTTGGTTTCAGTTTTTTGTTTAAATATTGGTCGTTGCCAGGTTGATTGTTTTTGTTTAAGCAATTGTAAAGATTTACTTCTCGTTAAAACCATTTACTGAATGATGGAGTAAAAGCAAACTATTCTGAACAAAATAAATAAATTGAGGATGTCGAAATTTGATGTACACTAAGCGATCAACAATATACCAAGGAAAGGTTTGAATGGCTTATTTTCGTGATTTCTTGTTAATCGTATCCTAGCGATAATTGTTGAGTATTTTTGTCCGGGAATTACAAATTTTGCAAAACCTACCATTTAACCAAAAAATTTGAAATGTAAATTCAAATTTTGTCACAGAACTCAACAAAACAGAGACAGATATTAAAATAAAAGTTTTTATATAATAAGGCTCTGTCACCGTACATAAGAAAAGAATTTCCCTTTTCGTTAATAATTGATACAGATGTTGACAAGTGAAAAAGATCGTGACGTGGATCTTAAATGATAGATCATTTATACTAATTTTTTCGCTTCAAAGAAACTCTTAAGATGCTTCATTTGCCAGAATCCCATAACAAGCAAAATGATAGTTTGTCCCAAAGACCACCATAAAACTCTCGAGTTGGTACTTTCACTGGTCTGTCTAAACCTTTCTTCTCTATATCTCTGGTAATTCTGCTCTTTTGTGATCTGTTCAACTTGATCAAGAAGTTGTCTCACACGTAATTGCAATTCGCTGAGTTTCTCCTTTTGTTGAACATGAGCGTAATCAACAGCGTGTTCACCAACTTGAATATCCAAGTGAACTCTTAGCTGAGAACCAGCAAACCATCGAGTAGAGTTTGAATACAAACAGATAACGTGCTCACCAGGGACATGAGATGTAAATGAGAATCGTCCTTCAGAACTGTAAACTGTGAGAAAGAAATAATCTCAATTAGTTTTAATATTAGAGTTACATTGAGTCAAAAGTGACACTTCATTCATGGCTGCCTAAAGCATCACAAGAGCTCATCAGATCAAGCTATTTAGAACAGCATAATCATAATTAGACTTACCCTTAGATAACATAATTTTATCATCAGGATCTCTAACTTCCACATGCATTCCGATTCCCGGTGATGATGGCATGTAACCACCAGTTTGTGGATCAAATAGTTGACATTTGTAATTTCCTACAACAAGAGTTTCATCTGGTATTTCTTCTATGAAACATTTTCTCTCGGTTTCACCTATATGGAAATAAAGGCAATCAGCCAATTGAATTATAAACACTACAAATAAAATTAATGAAATACTAGATTGAAACATTATTAATACCACTGATTATAAAACTAATCGTAAACAATTTGGGTTGTGATCAACCTTATTTTAAAAGATGGCTAAAAGACACGTTAACCAGCTTTCACGGCTAAGCAAAACATATAATCAAATAGCGACATCTATATGCCACAAAATCAATGTTATATCTTTAAAAATTTCAGTTTATTGAGTTATTTTCTTGTGAATTGCAATTTTTGGACAAATTTGGTTAAAATCCAGCTAAAAGAACAATTAATTTGAGTATAAATTGTGAAAACTAATTTTTAATCTTGTTTTTCATACTATAATAGCCGGAAATTGGTTCATAGATGTAATCTATCGATAGTTATATTCGTATCGATATCGATGTGTTAAATGTTTTGTTTTGAAAACATCAAAGCAATGAAATAAATTACATACGATTAATTTACTAATTTTTGTTTAATCTTTCTTCGCTAAATTAATTTTATTTGCAAACTCCACCAACAAAGCCACCATGACTTCATTATTAAACTTGGTCAACAACATTGGACGTAATCTTGGTGGTAGAACTTCATCTACTCTTACCTTCATCAAAGGTCACCAAGCTGTTGGTGGTGTGTTAAGTAATTTATCTAATTCTAAAATTGAACAAGTTCGTGGAGCTCGTCAGTGGTGGCCTGACAGACAATGGTATGAATCGTGGGAAACTCCTTTAGGTATTGTTATTGATGAACCGGAACTTGAATGGAAACCTAAACGTAATGATTACATTAGAGCTAAGCCTTACGAAAAAGTGATCCAGAATGCTAGATTCAACTTTGGACCTCAGCATCCAGCTGCTCACGGTGTACTTCGACTTATTTGTGAAATCGATGGTGAACAAATCATAAAATTGGATCCACATATTGGACTTCTGCATAGAGGAACAGAAAAACTGATGGAATATAAAACGTATACTCAAGCCTTACCATACATGGATCGTCTTGATTATGTTTCTATGATGGTCAATGAACAATGTTATTCTTTGGCTATTGAAAAATTATTGAACATGGAAATTCCTAAGAGAGCTAAATATATTCGAGTTTTGTATGCTGAAATTACTCGTTGTTTAAACCATATGATGAATATTGGAACTCAAGCTCTTGATTTGGGTGCAATTACACCGTTTTTCTGGCTTTTTGAAGAAAGAGAGAAATTATGTGAATTTTATGAACGAGTATCTGGAGCTCGTATGCACGCAGCTTATGTTAGACCCGGTGGTGTCAATCAAGATATCCCTTTAGGTTTAATGGATGACATTTATCAATGGGCAACTCAATTTCCAAATCGTATTGATGAAATTGACGAATTGCTGACTGGCAGTGAAATTTTTAAAGCTCGAACCGTTGATATTGGAGTAGTTTCAGCCGAAGAAGCTCTTAATCTTGGATTCAGCGGGGTAATGCTTCGAGGTAGTGGTATTAAATGGGATCTAAGAAAAACTCAACCATATGATGATTACCAAGATTTTGAGTTTGATGTTCCAGTAGGAGTTAAAGGTGACTGTTATGATCGTTATCTTTGTCGAATGCTAGAAATGAGACAATCTGTTCGAATAATTGAGCAGTGTTTGAATAAAATGCCAAGCGGTCCTGTTAAAGCTGATGATAATAAAGTTGTTCCACCATCACGAGCAGATATGAAATCTTCTATGGAATCATTGATTCATCATTTCAAACTTTTCACAGAAGGTTATCAAGTTCCAGCAGGATCAACTTATACCGCAGTTGAAGCTCCAAAAGGTGAATTTGGGCTTTATCTTGTATCTGATGGAACCAGCCGACCTTATCGTTGTAAAATCAAAGCTCCTGGATTCGCTCATTTAGCAGCCATAGATAAACTTTGTGCAGGTGCATTCCTTGCTGACGTAGTGGCCGTCATTGGTACTTTAGATATCGTTTTCGGTGAAATAGATCGTTAAAGAGCGTTTATTTACAATACATATATAAACTACGATAAATTACGGACTTTCGATATTTTTGGGGTTAGTTCATCTATTGGAATAATTAATATATTTTTCTTATTTCGATCACTGTCTAAAATTTTTGCCTTCTTATTAATCTGTCTTTTTTGAAATATTTTCAAACGTAAACAAAACAATTGAGGTTAAGAAAAAGAAGCAAAAAGAAAGAGGAATATATTTAATATTTTAAAAGATGTAGTTACCCCGAAAATATCGAAAGTCCATAAATTTACTGCAATTAAAATGCCATCTAATGTAAATCTCTTCTTTTCCTGTCACTTGTTCAGTGAGATGAAAATCTCAAAGGCTAAAGTGAATTTTATTGTTAAATAAAAGTCTAAAATTGTACAGTCTGGTCAAAATTAACAATTTGTAGTCATTTATCAACCTTCTGATAAACAATTGAATGCTATTTTACATTATTAATCCTTATTTGCTAATGTTTCTTTTCAATTTGGAATATCAAATCGATTTTAATGTTTTCAAATCAAAATCTATTCATAAATTTGATATATTCCTGTCAAGCAAACTATAATGGCTGAAATGTGTTGAATAATGTTGATTCAATATTAATAAGAAAACGATTGTCCTATTATGAATTCATTTTGAATGAAACTTACTCTCTCATTTTAATCATCCTTAATTTGAGGTAATTAACGCGACTCGGTTTCATCAGAATATCATTATAAATATAAATACAATGTTTTGCATGAGTTAATCCATGAAAAGTTTGTCTTTAATGGGAGAAATAAATACGGTAATATGTTACTCTCATGTTAATCATGATCATGTGTGACCATAACTGTAGCTGATTAGAATGTTAAAATTGTGCCAGAAGTTGAGTTAATTGAGGATCAAATGAAAAGATTAATCAATCGAAATAAAACCGTCAAATGACTAATCTGATAACAAGATTAAAGCGATGAAATAAGACAGTTGAGAGTAAGAAATGATTAATTCATGGGCAGATTAAAAGATATGGTCAACATAAAAATAGCTGTTTAACAATTTAATACCGACAAATAAAGGTTATACTGGTAAGCATTGGCGATAAGAATGTTGATCTTTATATATTGCATTAAGTATTTTGGGATTAGCGTTCGAATCTCGCCAAGTGCCGAAGCTAGGGCGGCATACAATAGTTCTTACCCAGGGTGGAGCTTATCCTTCCTTCCTGATGGATTCCCAGCTAAGTTGGATGAAGCCTGACGCCTATGGGTAGGTAAAACACTTAGATAGCAAAGGGTAGACGGTGTCTTAAAAGTGGCCGGTTAACACAAGCAAAAGTTTACTTAACGCTGACTACTATAGTATACTCAAATGTATCAGCAAGTGTAGCTTCTATGATTATAAGTTGAACAATTAACCAAATCCAACTGATAATACAAGCCTTGTTATCCAAATGATTTAACGCTAAGTTTGCCTTTAATCGAATCCATGCATTACTATGTAATGTAATGTTGAAAGGAAGAGTAAAAATGATTTAAAAGGTTGATCCTACAATTGGTGTGAACTTGAACAAATCAAGGTGAATATCAAGACGGCAAGATAAAGGTTGATTCTTACCTATACAGCAATCTAATTCTTACTGTAATAACACATGGAATTCCCTTGATAATCAGTTGCATGTTAACATGATTTAGTGTAAAGGTTTGTGATAGGAAGAGTTGAAAGGAGTAAAATGAAGTTGCATAGTAAAAATATAATGTATAACACTTTTGTTATAACTGATAACTTACCATTGGATCAGTTTTGATATGAAACCTTCAACAAGCAAAAATATAAGACTTATTACTTTACACATTATTATCATTATTATTAACAACCATTTTCACTGTAATAACAGTAATAATAATAATAATAATAACAAGTATTAAGACGATTGATGAAGACTTGCAATATGTACAAGTTGAAAGGCATTTTGTTGACTTGATTGTTCACCCTTAAATATTTATGATTCAATTGTGAACATCTCGGCACAACAACAACAATCCAAAAACCTATCAAAGTTAATATATTCATTTGTTATTTATATTTACATACAATTTCATTTCAACTTCAATAATCAGCTTCCACATTTTACGTATATGCATTTATATTATAAAAAATAAATGTACATTTGTTCACTTTAAACAGTCTATCAATCTTTAGTCACTTTAGTGACTCTAACAATTAACATTGCGTATTATCAATGAAAATTTAAATTAACCTGTTAAAAGAAGACTTAACCAAACATTAATCAATTGACTGGTTAATTTTTACCTTTACTGGTTTCGAATTGAATAATAATAAATGGCTATAAATGTATATCTTACATTACATATCCAATAATTATTGACTTAAATGTGGTTAGCGTTTGTGTAATGAATATATTAGCTATTTGGTTGAAATAAATGTTAAATTAACTTGATTAGCTTCTTGTTTTGTGGTTGTTATAATGATGATTATAATTTAAAAGTTATTCAAATTATTATGCTCATGATAAATGGTTTAATGTTCAATTTGATGGATTAACCTGTCCATTAAATTGTAATCTAACCAGCAACTTTTAACTTTCCAGCTTTTTTACCAGCTCTTTACTTGTTAATACAACAGTGAAGCAAAAAAACTTAAAACAATTCAATTATGTTCCTCATGAGAGTTAAGTAGCTAACTAATAATACTAATTTTAGAGTCAGCAATTTAACCAGAGTAACAATCAACTTTAGACTAAATTTGAGTTTAAAAAGGCAGTTGATTATCACTTTACATTTGAAGTAATTTAATTCTCATTGGAGATCAATTGACAGTTTTCAAATTTTGTATTTTCCAGGTAAAACAAAGTGTTCAACAATTGTAATAATTGAGGTTTAGCCTTTTATTTGAACAATAAATTATTCAATAGGATTGTTAAAGTAATAAGGGTTGGTTTGATTGGTAACAACACTGATCCAGAGTCTTTAATTGATTCATTTGAATTGACTTCACTGGTTGATGTGATATCACTTGAAATCCAACTGGTTTTGGGTATAATTGTTGGTAACTCGGAAGGTTGAGTTAAAGTTGAATTGTTCATCTCACCACTATTTGCTTCCGAATCTGAATCCAAATTGTTATCGTCTTTTGTAAAAATCGAATTGTCAATTGCTTTTAAATAATCTTTCACTGTTGAGAATAGAAGATGAAATAAGATTAAAATTGAATTTACTGATTTATTAAGATTACTATTAAAGGTTGACCAATAAGTTGGGTTTTGGGTCAAAACAAAAGTAATGGTTACATGTTTAATGAAGTAAGCCCAAGAATAAAAGTGTAAAACTCAAAGTGATTTGTATTATACGTTGGGATGAGATTTACGGTTTGTTGGCTAATAAATAGTTAAAGTTGAGGTAAAAGATAATTTTGGCGTAAATTGATGATGATTACTGTAATCTAGATTTAGCTTCAGTAAGTTAGTTTGATATGAAAATATAATTTAAAGGTAAAACATTATCAACAGTGAAACAGTTAATTATTAATAATATTTTCTTCCTCCAAATGATCTTGCTAATGAATAAATCTAACCTGGATCAACATTTATAAACTCAAGTATCAGTTTGATTCACTAATAATCATAACGATGGTAATACGATGATGATAAACCCGTTGAATAGCAATCAATTATTTAACAACTCAAATAATAATCTTAAATACTTGAAGAGGATAAACAGAAAAATTACATTTCCAGTGTTAAATTGGCAAGTTAAACAGCAAACAGCTGACCAAGAATATCATCATAGACTACATTTGTTTTGTTTTTGATTAACAGTGTAATTGGTCAATTGAAGGATATCTTGTTGAGGTTAAAATGATGGTTAAGGATAAGGTAAAGTACTTGTTTTAATGATTCAAAACAAATGACTGTAATATTAATAGGAGCAAGAGACTGGATGTTCAATTGGAACAGGTAAATTGTCATTGAAATACGTGTTGAGTTGGATAATTATTCAATTGAATGGGAGTTGATTAAGGGACTAACTGGGAGTGGTTCAACAAATACCTTTTTATTATCTAATTATTAAGTTTCAAAGTGAGCTTTTGACTATTGGTATTCTTGCTGTTTCTGGTTAAGATATAAATTGGGTTTTGACCAGTTTTATAATTATCGGTTTAATGGGTTAAAATGGGAAACAATTGTGGTAAGTTTTAATTAATGTAAACTCAATCAATTGAAACTAGAAAAGTTGAAAGATGAAAAGAAACTGAACTGGAAAGGTAAAAATACAAAAGATAATTATAATAAAGCAAGATAAATTGTACTGTTCAAGTTTGTTCAAAAGGTTATTATTAAAGTCTCATGGGATGATATGCAAACTGAATCAGAATGATAATTCGTGACCATATCTTGTATACCTTTTTTGTGTTATATTATTGAATTAACCTTTCATCAATTATATTATTTAGTTTTATTGGACTTACATAAAAGAAAACAATTTATTGACGTTCAATCGCGGCTCAACACTTACAATCTATTTACACATTTAGACTGAGACAGAAGTCCAATTGTGAATTAAAATCTATATTTATTTTGTATCTTTACCAATATTATCATTATTATCATCATTAATACTATTATCGTTATTACTATCGCTATTATTGCCATTAGTATCATAATTATTCACAAATCCATATGTTTACCATTCTGTTTGTCCCTTTTGGTTAGATCTACTATTATACTGTATTCAGTTACACATTTTTATACATTTGTCAGTCAACCAGTAACAAAAAGAAACATTGTTTTAAACATTATCAATGGACTTCATTTTGTTATCTTTCATAAATCATCTTTTAAATTGGTCCAAATTTAATGGTCAAATCATTGTCCAACTCTTTATCAACTCATTCAACTGAACTGTATTTATCAAAATGTAAATCTAACCGTGTCTGGATATGTATTGCTTTGTAACATTAGACTGGTTGAGGGGTTAAAGTTGATAAGTTTTGGTAATAACTTGCCTTGCAAGAAAATGCTTGACTTTGCAAATCCAAGAATATTGTTCGCATGGCAAATGTATCGACCTGTGTCACCAAAGTCTAGATCAGTGAGGGTCAATTGATATGTAACCTTGAAATGGTACGTTTTGATAAACTGAATTGTGTATTTTAAACTGGATTTGGCATCGACAGACGTTTTGTTAAGCTTATTGGAGGCTTTGGGTAAACCAGAGGAACTGATAAGTTTACCATTTTGATCAAGCCAACTGTGATCAGCAATTGGACTTGATTCACTTGAGCATTGTAGAGTTACATTTGAACCTTTGGTTCCAGTAACACTTACTGAAGGTATCCTAATTACTGGAGCAACTGCAAGTAAATATAAGGAACTAATTAGTCACTTTTTTCTGATGATTTATAATAAATTAAGTAGATACTTACATTGGACATAGATTATCACTCGACGGCTTATTGAAGGAGGTATACCATTGGAAGCAATGCAAAGATATGAACCCATGTTCCATCTGGTTATTGGTGTGAAACTCAGTTCTTCACCAATAACCGAAGGCACACCTTTTAATTAATGAGATTATTGGATTATCAATGATTGTCTTAAGTAACATACACTTAATAGTAAAACTATCTGGTTAAGGAGACACAGAAAGATGAAATGAAATTTTCATTTGATTTACCCAACAAAAGATATCCTTTATGGGATTATTCAATTGACTAATTGGAAGATTATCTTTTCATGTCTTTTTTAATTCTAGTTAACCATACCTGTCTCCGGATAGGATCCTTTTGGACTAGATTGATATATTGGTCGACCATCTTCACGACGCCATTCAATTGTTGGACTCGGATTACCGGAAGCACGACAGGTTAACGTTAAATTACTATTTTCACGAACCGTTGTTTCACTGCCACTTGCAAATGAGCTTTCATCAAATCTTGGAGGCTCTGAAAATGAAAATGTCAATATCAGATGTTAATGCTAATTTTAAGCGTCATTTTATCTATTCTATTCTGAGTATCGATCACAGTTTAAATATGAAGCCAGGCTTATTTATTCATTCAAGTCATAGCATTAGTTAAATAAAATTTGAATTAATGGGTTAGAGAATCGTTCAATGAAATAGATTGGATGTCAAAGTATCAAAGTTGATCGTCAATCCTTGCTGGAAGATTCAAACAAATGTTAAATGTTCTTCTCGAATAGTTTTCCAATTTCTATTTCAACCTTTTTTTAAATTGTTTCGAGTATTGTAACGACAAACAGAGTAAAAAATGAAAAGCTTCGTTTAGCTTTAAGGCTTAAACTTACCGACAACATTTAGATAGCCAAGTTGTGACTTAGGTTCAAGCCAATTGATACGACAGATATAAAAGCCTCTATCCTCCAGTGAAACGTTATTTATTATTAATAGCCAATCATTTTTATCTTGTTTAATTTTGATCCGAGGATTGGAAGATAAAACTTGTTTATTAATGGTGAGATCAGAATTGGTTTCTAAATGGTGCCAAGAAATCTAAATAGTTTCATATGGACAAATGAAGGGAAGAGTTATTAAAGAATTGTTGAATGTTGATTAAAGGTTGAAAGTACGTAAAATGATAATTACAATATTATTTCCTAAGTTTTTAACGGAACATCTCATAACAGCTTCTTTTCCAGTAACAATTGATAAATTAGGTATACTTTTAATAAACTCTGGTCTTTCTGTGTTTAAACTATGGTAAGTAGGTTGAAGGTTATGGTTAGGAGTACTGGGTAAATAATAGTTTGATGGTTGACATTCAACCAGGAAAAATGTCATCACAATAAATACAATTATCTCTGTAAGAATAGAAAAGAAGATGAAAATTATTAAAACTTAATTTTTCGAAATGAAAACAGTGTTTCAATTTCTTAATATTTAACATGCAAAAATAACACAAATCTTATTATTTTTTCATTCAGTTCGAATCCTGGAATTTATATTTCTATTCAGAATTGCTCAAAATAATATGCAAATTACTATCTATTTGAAAATGTTCTGATTAATTTTGTTATCTTGAACATCAATCCAATCCTGGATTATCAATAGTTGCATATATGCATTTCATTTCTAGGTCTTAAAGTTTAAATCAACAGATCGTTGATTCGCAATTTTGCTTCACGATGTTAATGTGTGTTCATAATCACTCTATTGCTTAACATGAGTGTGTTAAACATTTAAAAACAATTATTCAGTTCTTTTTACTAGGTTAGTTCACCTTTTTTCATTAAGAAATTGCAATATTATTGGAATCCATGTTTAAAGCACTGAATTTATGAAAATGAATTTAAAAGTTAAGATGTACAATGATTAAACAATGTTTTAAAGCCAAATTGTGCACAACAATTGATTAAGCTTAAAAATAAGTCTTATTAACTTGAATTGATGATGTGCTTCATTTCAATTCATTTTACAGCTATTTACCATAACCAGAAATGTTTATATTTATCATCTGATTATCAAATGATAATTTTATTCGGTTGGTAAAATGATTTAACCTTTTTTTGTTAGAGATTGTTTGTTTACCTTAAGTGAATACATTTCAAGGGTTCAAGTTATGCTTTTTACCTCACATAAATAATGATAATCAATTTATCTTTTCAAATTGAATCCATCTTGTCATTATTTTTTTTGGTTACAATCCTAAACATCAATTGTATTAAATGCTTAAGTGTTCAATATATGTGGATTTTCATCAGCAAGCAATGAAATTGATAATTATTGAAGATGAAAACGGAAATTTTGAAACATAAAAATATTATTGATACAATCGAGTACTGGTTGCAATATTTGCTTTCGGTAGAGTGGAAAACTTGGGTGAAAGGTAAACATGAAATCTGAACATCCAAATGGATAAAACTCGGTTGATTAAAATAATATTAACAATCAATATGACTTGGACAACTTATTATTAATATTATTAGATCTTCAATTTGTTTAATCTTACTTTGAATCGTCTCTTTTCCTGTTGATATAGCAATCAAACCACGACATCAACAGCTTTTTTGGTTGTTATGAAAGTGAAATAAAAATGATGAAGTTTTTCCAGTTGTTGAAGCTTCTGTGGTTGACAGAACAGGTATGTTTCAACAATTGGAAAATTGAGATAAATCTGAATCCTTTTGACTGGTTAATGTTTTGAGCAAACAAATTTTAAGCTTCTTGATAAATAACCCTTTTTTGTTGATTATGTTGTTGGTGGTGAGTTATCTCATATATCAATATAAATATAACGCAACCAGAACTTAAAGGCAACCATCTTAACTTCACGTTAAGGCTTAGGATAATAGATTGACTTGAAATTTTCATTAATTGTTGACATAATGTTGAGATAAATAAGCTTTCAAAATATTGTTACACAATTTAATAATAATATTTTTATTGAAATGTTGCACATGAATTAGCTGGACTTAAAAATGCGGTTTTATACGCGCCTCTAAGTTATTCCCTCCTTTGTCTCATCTTTGGGTCTATCCATAAATTAAGATACGCTTTTATGGGGCAAAATTACAATTAGAAAGATACCTTAGAATGGTGTATTTGAGTTAATAGTGTTATAACTAGAGTAAACTTATAATAAAAAATAAAACAACATTGAAAATGATTTGTTATTTTTAGTTTTTTCATGTTCGTCTGACAAGATTGATGTTAGTAGCTATAAGAGTGTCTAAAAAAAGAGCAAATATGTTCACAGTTATTAGAGTGAGTTTAGCTTCTTAAATATAACAGTAACTTTTTGTTGACAGTTTCATGTTTAGCTTTTTTTCGGTTTATTATGTGATGAGATGATTTTTTTCAAATTTCTTCTGATCAATTCATGTAACAAAATTTTCTTTTTATCCGATGTTTCCTGATCGAAGAACCATCAACGCAGATTACTTGGTTAAAAGCAAAAAACAATGATAAACCAACAGCAACAACTAAAACAACCTACAAAGACAACTAGAGAACATCTTTTGTCTTTATTGAATTAACTTCTGTTCCAAGCTAATAGATATAATAGGTGAGTCACTTTCAATTGGTCGGTGAGATATTATTAATATAAATAACAAAATCAAGTTGAAAGTCTATTTTAAAATGAATCTTTTCTTTCTTTTTTCCAGGCTCTCTTTTAATGGACTTGGTCTTGACTATTTCAACGGTTAGACTTCCATGTAACAACTCTATCAACTGAAACAAACCCAGAAGACGAAAAAGACAATGTAAAGACCTAAAGAAACCCTAGTTTTTACCTGGTAAATGGACACAAGGGAATCGATGATTTGTTTTTTTATCAACATCTAATGAAGACTAATCAATTTAAACAATCACAACTTATTGTACAATACACACGGTATACAACAAAACACACTTACAGTTGGTAAATATTATGTAAACTGTTTCGTTGAAACATGTTTCATTATTGTATTATATTCAGACACATTTACAACTTTCTTCCTGCCAATTCTATCAAGATAATTTTAATGTGTAAGGTAATTTGGTTAAATGATCAAGATTAAATTGTAAATTGTCTAAAGGTAATGCAAGGGACAAGTAAACGAAGTTAACCTTAAAAATTGTCATTTTTTTCTTGTTTAACTTTTTTACTTTAGTCTCCATTTATATTTTTCATCTTATTACTTGATGAAAGTTATATAAATGTATGTTTTGTTTGTGTGTGTGAAAGATTATCATCATCATCATCTTCATCTTGCTGTATATATTGATATCTCAATTTCAAAACTGTGAACATGACTTGAAATTTTCATCGCAATCCTTAAGGGTTTTTGGCCTGGTCTTTAAATTGGATATAACAATGAAAGAAACAAAAGGTAAAAAACAAGATACAAAAAAAACTTGCGGATCTAAATGGTTATAAGGAAAGAGTTATGAGTTTGTTTATACCTTTTTTTATATGTATTTATCAAAACCTTTTGGTAAACCTCTCATCCAACATATTTATATAAATTATTATCATTCCTATCATTATTATTATTATCATGGAAGTTTTCAAGTTTGTAAGTGACTCTAGTTGAGATGAAAAAGTTACAAAATAAGCTATTAAGGTTACCATTTACCAAGTTAACCAAAATATTGCCAATCATCTTAAACATTGAAATCAATTGTGTGTAAAACAATATCAACTCTAATCAAAAAAATTTATATTTATTTCATTATTATTACCATCGTTTTCATTATTTAATCAAATTTATCAGCACTGCAATTCTAAATATGGAATAAAATATTTTTAAAATAGTAAATCAATTAGATTTATTGAATCATTAAAATCAGCTGATATTTAACATTAACTTTCATTGTTCCTGTCATTGTTATACACTAAGATTCGGTTTTTTGCTTGCCATGTTAAATGATTGATCAAGTTGGTTAGTTGATTGATTGTGATAAATTAGATTGCTATATTACGTGAGACCTTCTTAAATAAAATTGGTAATTATTGGTATTAAAGATATGATATGATTAACAAATATGGTAAAGTCTGATGATCCATCTTATTTGATAAGACAAATGAGGTATAATCAAGTTAGTAGCAAACTATTTCGATCATTTTGATTGAAATAATAATTTATCTTGATAAGTTCAAAAACAAACAATATGAATGTTTTGATTGTCGTAAAGAACGAATTGTTAAGTGAAGTGATTTTAGGTTAATTTGTTTGAAATTTAGAGGTTTGTCAGTTTAAAACTTACCTTTTCGGTTAACATCGGGTATGAGTTTAAATAAAGAGAAATTAAAACTGTAATTATTGTTAATCGGATAGAGATAATCAAATTTCATTGAAACTTTTCACTTAATAGTCCGATTGTTTGATTGTACTTGTTAACAAATTGAGACACAACAGTGAATTAAACAATCATGTGTAGTCAAACTTTACAAAGTGAAGCAATTTAAGCAATGTTGAGTATAAAAGGTGATGCGTTGAGTGTTTTGTAATTTGTATTGTGATTTAGTGGCTTTATTTTTGCAAGTTTCAATAACAAACTAAACTTGGACAAACTTGTGATGAAAAAAAGAGACGGATGATGGCTCAGAGTGAGATGAACATCATCATTTGGCTGATGAAATGATCAGTTAGTTGTGTAACTTTTGGACGCAAGCGCTTTCATGATCAATATCAACTTTATTGTTATTAGTTGATTGTTACCATTTTTGATCAACATGCTTAGCGTTGTACTGCAAGGTAAATTCAAGATTTATGCATAAAATCAAATTTCATCTTAAACCTTAAATGCTTAAATGTTGACAATTTGTTGAGATTTCATTTACTTTTCTTTTCAAGATTTTCAAGCAAATATTTAACTCCACTTGATGACTATGGTGATGATGATGAAAATACTGTGAACGTATTAATGATAATGATTGCCATTAGGGAGATTTGATAATTTAACTGAATGATGGGGACCAAGTGATGGAACCGTGAATTGAATAAATAAAAAAAAGGAAAAGATGAAGCTTGAAATTATTTGAAAAAGTCATCTAACTTGGTAATGAGAAGACATTTCAATGATTAAAAATATATTGGAACAATGATTTTTAAACTTGTAATCAACAGGAATCAACAGTCAACGAGTAAACATTTACACCAGACAAACAGTGAATGTGAAGTTGTTTCTTGAAGGTGAAGACACGAACAGTCCATTTGATTCCTTTGAAGAGTAAGCATTTTGTTTTTTACCTCGTTTTAGTTTTGCCTCCATTATTATTTTTTGACTCCTCTAAAGTGCCAATCTTGTCAACATCTTTACCTTATCCTTTGCCATCAATGTTTAGTATAATAATGATAATAGTACTAATAATAATAATAATGGCGATGATAATGATAATAAAGGAAGAGAAGAAAAAAGTTATCAACTCTATTACTGATTTAAGGCGATTCACGTTCACCTCAACCAACTTTCCAATATATTTTTTTGAAATATATTGTCAAAAATATATATATATATATTGGTGTAAAGATGATCTACTGTCCACATCGGCTTACAAATAGAGACTATGTTTTTTTATTCATCTCTCTCATCATCATCCAAAATGGTCTTCCAAATATATATATACTATGATAAATGTTCCCTGGGAGTTGGGAAGGAAAGGGAGAGAAGAAGAGAAGTTGTTTCATACAAATATCATTCTCATTTAGTCCTTTTTCTGCAATTCATTTCACGTTCATTTAAAACCAACCTTTACACATACTATACAGCATATTTTTTGACTCCACTTTCATCTCTCTACCAATGTCAGTAACATGTATTTTAACCAATAAAATATAACAGTCAAATTACTGTGTATATGTGTTGACTGGTCTTCTTCAGCTGATTTACCATCAATCATGGGAGTAAAGTAGCGATGACAATTACACATTGATTTGCTACTATTGCTTGGTTTATCAGCCTGTTTACCTTCATGTTTAAAGTTGAATAAAGAGTAATGGGCGATGATGATTATGATGATAATGATGATTGTATTAGTTAAAATTTACTACATTCCTGGTTTTTTACTTTACCTAGTTTAGCTTGTTGGACTGAATCCTTTTGTTAAGTCCATAGTGAAGGTTGACATTGATGTTTAGTAGTTTCATGCACTGTTAATTGTAACGGTTGAAACGGTTAATTTTGAAAGACTAAATATTCACGGATTAAAAAATAAATCAAAATAAATAAACAATTTGGTTAATGTTAACATAAAATAAAATGAAAGTTAAATAGATGCAAAGCAAATATAAAACAAAGAGCTAACAATCACGGTTAGTTTAAAGGTAACACAATTATAAGAAATTTAAGCTTCCAGTATTAAATCTGCAGAAGTTACCAGGCTAAAAGGAACATCTGTTGATTAAGGTATGTTCATTAAGAATTGCAATTATTTGTTTGTGAACAAAAAGTCTGTCATAATAAATCAAAAATTAAATTGAAATTTGCGCTTCCGTATCTTCACATCTGTTTCCACCAATTGAATCGATTGAATTGATTCAAAGGCAGAGCTTGTTTAGTTTCTTTTTAGCCCGTTAGGGTTGGATTGAGAGCTGAAAAAAGGGGGTTCTTGTTGCTAAGACTGTTTTTACAAATTATCAATAGTGAAGATGAAAATTATTATGTCAAAATTGTGATTCTTAATTTTACGTTTTTTTTTGTTTTTAACTAATTTGACCTTTGTGACCATTGATAGGATCTTACCATTACTCTATCGATGCAAATGGCCGGTGAAGAAGAGCGCAATTTTAGATTACCTTATTATGATAAAATTTTGAAAGGAGTTGATCTTAAAGCAATTGATAAGCTATTGGAAGAGAGACCTGTTAATTTGACTAAATTACAACAATATGTTCTCAAGTTTGGATTAACATCTACTAGAAGAGTCATTGCCTGGAAAACACTGCTCGGTAATTAATTTTCGACTCTCTCCTTTCAATTAAACTCCTTTCTTAAGCTCCTTTTCTTGTTTTTTTGCTTTCCGTTTTTTACATCTCTTGTTTAGGGATCACAGCTCGTACGGAACCTGGTGATCAGTATATCGAAAATATTCACAAAGAAACTTGCAATTTCCTCGAATCAGCTTTGAAAAGTCTCTCAATGATCAATGGTTGCACCAAAAACAGTACTAAATTGTTGTTAATGTATATATTAGAAATTAAAGATCTATCTTTTGATATAGATAAGCAAGTAAGTATGCATATAAAACTTTACATATCTTTCTTTTTCATGGTGAATTGAATTTTAAAGACCAGAATTTTGTTGATGGCTTATATGATTGTTGCTATGGATTCCACTTTCAGCCTTTTGGACATGATCGTACACGTAGATGAGAGTGAGGAAGCGTGTTTTGCCATGAAAAAGAAAGAAGCGTGAAAGATCAAGAACCTGTTTTGATCATCAATTGATTTTCCATGCGAAACCTGAACTTCTCTGCACTTTTTTCCATATGTTTAATGATCGAAACTTGAATTTGCGAATTATTGCACCCATTTCATTTTTCTAGATAGCCAATCAATTTAATTGCAATTCACGATGTAACTGCTAAAAATAAAATAATGTTTCATTCATTTTACTTTAGCTTGCTTCACAAGATAATGTTACATGTAATGCTATAGCCATGAGCTTTGAAAATTTTGGTTTCCCATTCGTTGATACTTATTGGTTAATGCGAACCTTCCTTCTTAAACTCGAAGAGCAGAGGCAAAATATTTTAAAAATGGTAAATTGTTATTAAATTTTTGTTGCAAACTTTGTTTTAACTTTTTTCCCTCTATTCAAATCGTAGGCTCAAAAATTTACAATTGAAGACAAAGATTTAGAAAAACACTTGGAAGAAACGGGTGCCATAGACGTTTTGCCAATCTCTGTATGGTTTTGTCGATGCTTTTCTGGAATTATCCATGATACTTGCTTAGTGAGGTAATTGATGGCCACCAGCGACAACCTTGATTTTTAATTGAATTGTAACTCCCTTCCCTTTGCGCGCAATTTACTATCGCGCATCTTCATCATCTTCGCATTTTTGTTATTTTTTTAAGGCTTTGGGATCGCCTGGTTAGTGGTTCCTTCAAAATACTGCCGATCATTGCCAAATACACTTTGTTGGAACTTAAAGACGATCTCTTGACGATATCATCCTCTACTGAAATTCGAAGAAAATTGTTGGAGGTTAGAAAATTTTCTTCGGAATAAATTTCTCTCTCTTTCTCTTGAATGAAATTATTTTTTCAAATTAATCAAACTAAATTTTATTTCATCTTCCTTTAGCCGACTCCTCTATCATTTTCGGAGAACATAACCAGGAACGTGTTGGAAACAAAATAAGAATCGTTCAAAAAATTACTCTTAAAATTATCATCCATGTCAATTCTCTTTTTTTCTTTTCAACCTCATGAAAGTGTCTTGTCACAAGAAACTTTTTTTATCGAGTTACAAACCAAACTGCCTGGGCTAATTTAAATTCATTTTTCTTCGAGACTTTTCACAAACATTCAGTTGAACCTTTCTTTATGAAATGCCCTTTCCTTCATGAGAATCTGTCTAATGTGGCGTAAGCTGACAGCTTGGTCTATGTGAACAAAATAATTTCTTTTTTTTCTTTTTTAATCATTTTTAAGCTTATAAATTTAAAACAAAAACAGCTTAATTTAAAAATTTAAAATTGTCAATATAGAATTAGCTTTTTGGCTAGTCACATCAATTCTCAATGTGAGAAGTTTTACTAAATAACCTCGTCTGCTAAGCTCACGATCTCTTGACTCTAATTCGTATTGAAGTCTCAAAAAACAGCCTAACAATTGAAATTAAATAAATTGCTCTCATGTGATTAATCTTAAGAAGAATAGTTCAACATTATATTATTTAAAAAATCATTTTTATTGATTATTAAGATCAAATCGCATCATCCTCTAATAAAGGATGTTACCGCGTTGTAACATGTTTCAGCAAGATTAGTCAAGATGCTTTCACTAGTAATAGTAGTTTGATTATCGTGAGAAATATCAATAACCGAAGATCTCGGTATAGCTTCCCAATCACTTAGTTCTTCGTCAAAAAATTCAAAATCTTCGTAATCTTTCGCATCAAACAGTTGAAAATCGGGAAGCAAAGAATCTTCGACAGTTAGATGTAAATCTTGAGGAATTAAGATTGGTCCTGATCTGCCAAGATTATTGTTGTCTGGATCAAAAAATAAGTTTAAATTTCTACCCGTCATGATTGGATGCAAAATTGTAGTTTGGACGTTTTGAGAAAGGCAAAGATACATTAAATTTGCATTTAGTTTGGCAGCTTTATGGAATATTTCATTATCTGAGGGGAAAATTTCAATACCCGCACTATCATATGTTGTGTACCAATCAAAAAATTTTTGTTTCTTCGGCAATCGAATATCCAAAATGGAAGAGGCCGCGGAAATGAGTTGAGATATATTTGCTAGAGCAGCAGAAATACGATAAGCAGGAGAATCACGAGTACTGGAGCCATCTTCTAAATGCAAATTTATATCCTTTTTTAACTTTTCACGTTGTTTACACTGTGAGAGAAATTGAGAATATTCAAAAGCTCCAGAGTCTACTGGAATCCAAGATTCAACAATACAATATTGATGAATATCGTATTTAGACCAAGACCAAGATCCTGAAGAACGGGTTTTAATGGAATCGGTTTCAGAATCAATGGAAGCGCTTGTATGAGTATTTTGATTTGAAAGCATTTTTGTAATACGATATTTATTCGGGTCGCCTTTACCTTCAAAAGGAAATATGTGCTCTTTAAGCTGCAAGAGATTTTCTCTATTCTTCTTTTTTATTTCGGCCTCGATTTTGTTACTTTCAGCATAATGGCTTGCTACACGGCTCTTACCATGATCAATAATTTTATTCATGTCTTTGCTAATATCAATGCTTGATTCAACACGGGCTCGTAGCCTTTCTTCATTTTTGACCATTGAACGGGAACGTTCCTCGGCTTTCATTGCCTCCGACTTGCGAAGTTTGATCAAATTTTTCATGTTGGAAATTTTAAACTCATACTCAGCAATAAAACTCTCAATCTCTTCCAATTTTTTGTACTCAGCAAGCAACTCTTCGAAGCGTTCATTTATTTTTGTTTGTTCAGCTTCCAGGAGTCGGGAGAAGGTCTTTCTATCTTTCATCGTCCATTTGATGATTTTGGCATCTTTAGCATCATAAGCGACAGCAGTATCTGCTGTACAGCGATGGCCACAAAACATGGTTGATCTGGTATAATCGCCACTGCAAATGCATTTTACACAGATGAACGCTTCTCTCACTTCCTCACAGACGGGACATTTCAGATCAATCTCTTTTGGCGAAGACATAAGCTCGATGTTTTTGAATTGCTCTTTTAAGAATTACCATTAAAATCATATAACATAATCCGATTGCACCTTTATAAACAAGTTAAAAAATTAAAAAATTTACAATAAACAAATCGTAACTAAAAACGCACAAACAAACAAAGGGAACTGTTGCAAACAAAGAAAACAATAAGGACCAAAATGGCTACTCGTCTCTAAACAATAGATGTTACAGAGAAAGTTTGATATTAATACTCACGGATCCGATAACAATTTAGATGAATAGTTTATTAATATTTGAAAGATAAATTAAAACAAAAGTAATAGATTATAATCACTGATAACTTTACAGTTTATTTCATTTTTGAGATTTTTTCAAAAAAAAAAGATAATAAGAAACAGTTTTATAGTCAATAAAGAAACAGCTGAGTAGGAGGCGCCAGTTTCCTTTTAAAGATGGATGCCAGTTTCTGAAATCGCTATTTTAAGAGGCAGGGATCTTAGGAAGTCCGAACTCGTCAACCAGTTCACTACTTCCGGGCTCACTGCTTGGGGCCGTAGGAACACCAAGCTGAACACCTTCTAGATAGGAAGTGTCAGCATCAGCAGCTAAATCAGATCCTAGTGCTTCTAATTCAGCCTCCAGCTCTGATTCATCGACATCGGGTACACCGTAGCTTCTTTTTAAGGCCTCTTGGACTTCATTTGCTTGATCAAGCATGTCCTCTAACTCGTCTTGAAGATTTTCGATATCATCGATGTTCACTTTTTTGTTTTCTTTCTTCATTTGAGTCACACCCAGTCTCATGGCATCCACTGTAGCTTTCGTATCTTTTAACATTTGCGTTGTAAAATTTGCTTGCTCCATATTAAACGATTGAGCCAATAAATTATCCTTCTGTTGTTCATACATCTTTTTCTGTTTTAAAACTCGCATGGCCTTTTGCATCACTGATTGTTTTGCAGGCCCAGCTCTCATTTTGCTCATCTGTTCTTTATACTTCATCAGTTCGGCGTCAAGTTTTTGGATCTTTTTCTCAATCGATTCAGCACGGCTGTCGACATTAGCAATACAATCAGATATGTTCGGAGGGGCTTCTTTTGGCTTACCACGACCAAATAGACGATTCATCTTGATCTGTCGAATTAAAATGAAAAACAAATTTTATAAAATCACTTTTAAAAAAGGAATGAATGAATAGCAGACTCAGGTATATGAATTGAAATATGAATAAATGAAATAAAAAAACAGATAGGAGCATGCGCCTTTAGTTTTGCATCAGCTGTGTTGACCTTGTCAGATCAAATTGAAATTGGTTAAATATTTACTATATTATTTTCCCTTGTTCATATTTATTAATTTTTAAACAAAAAAATTATGGCATCGCTTCTAAGATCATCTTTAACTCAATTGCGAGGTTTGACTCGAATTAGCAATGTGAACCAAATTGCTAGCTCCACTAAATTATCTTCTCGTGCTTATTCAATGAGTTTCACCTTTGCATCTCCTTACGAGGTAAGTTCAACTGATTTTTTTATCCTCTTATACATATTTTCTATATTTAATTAATTTCTTTTCATTTTGAAACCTTTACAGGTACATTATAAAGACGCTGACGTCAAACAAGTCGATGTGCCATCATTTAGTGGTACCTTTGGTATTCTCCCACAACATGTACCCACATTGGCAGTCTTGAAGCCCGGTGTTGTAACTGTTTTTGAGAATGAGGGAGATCCCAAAAAATATTTCGGTAAATTTTGTTAGATTTGTATCCAATTAGACCATAGAAAATATATCTAATCACTTAAAATAAATGAAATCAAAGAAAGCGTATTTTGCTTGCTCAGATAGGTTTACCTTTTAAATGAGTCCAATTGAGGAAACTAGGAAAGTCTTTAGCTTATGTAAGAACATGAAACCTATTTTCTTATAATAATCTATTCTGATTCAATGGTTTCACCAATTTGCTTAACAGTCACTTAAACGCTAGTGTTTTTGTGGTATGGTCTTTTAATCATTATCTTAAAGATTTACATTTTTGTATTGCTATGGACTTTTTCATTCAAGCTTACTATTTTCCCTGTATTCTTCAGTCTTATTATATATTAATATTTTATTTACCATTCTTTTCAATAGTGAGCAGTGGAACAGTTACAATTAATGAAGATTCATCTGTGCAGATACTTGCTGAGGAAGCAGTTCCTTTGGATTTTCTAGATGTTAATGCTGCTCGTGATGCATTGAAGGATGCTCAAGCTGAAGAAAGTAAAGCATCAAACCCAGAGGAAAAAGCTGCTGCTCAAGTAGCCGTAGAAGTCAGTGAAGCAATTATTAAAGCTATTGAATAAATTTGAAAGTTCTTAGTAGCCTGGTCATTGTCCATTATGTTAGATAAAAATTAAACAATAAATTCATGAGAATTAAATGAAGTGTTTTTTAATGTTTATGTATCTGGTTTTTTCATATAAAGAAATGTAATATCTATTTCAAGAGTTAACCAAATCACCCAAGTATCATGTGTTAGATAGAGTATGGCTCGTCGAGCATGATCTGATCTTCAGTCTCGTTAATCTGAGTAAATCCTTCGTTTCGCATGTTCGCTTTGCTTTGTACCATTCCATCAATCTTAGAATTAGCTTCAACAATCATGGAGGCACATGCTAACTTCTGTCTCAAATCGGCCATTACTTTATCTATATCTGGGTAATCAGGAATCATTTTCAACAATTTAACTGCATCACGAATACTTGATCTAGTTTCGTTGGCATATTTAAGTATCATACTTCGCTCTTCATGTTTATCCAGTAGAGTCCAGTTAGTATCAACTCGAGCGACCAATTGATCAGCTACTTTCTTGTGCTTAACAGTAAATAATTTTATCGATAGATTAATAGCTTCATTCCTTCTGTTCAATGAATCTGTATGATAGCCCATGTCATTCAACAGATCAGCTAACGTTATTAACGTTTCAAGCAATAAATTTTCATCTCGTGGTCTTAAATCGTCGACCAATTTTTCGAGTTTCTCTTGTGCATCAAGTCTTCGTTTAGCTTTCAGCATTACTCTGGCATTTAAAAGCTCATTTTTGTAACCATCAATATTATCAGAATCCATAGTAGTCATGTAAAAGCACAACGGAAACACAAATTAAAACGATATAAAAACTATGCAGTATTGACAGAAATTAAATTTAAATTAAAGCAGGAATGATGAGAATCCATTTAAAATCCATAATAAACGTATCTCAAAATCGGATTATTAAAGCCCCCACAGACTATTGTTACAAAGAGTTTTATAGAGATAAAACGTACAATATCTTTTTGAAAATTTAATAAAAATTTAACATTATACAAGGTATTTGAAAAGTGATGTTAATATTATCCAACCATATCTCTTTTACGTCCACGAGCTCTAACCTCATCCAACTTTTTTATAACAGATAATCCTGGTTTTCCCATTTCTTTTTCATACCGGTTAAGAAGTATAGCGAAAAAGTGACTTGTGTCAAATCCAAGCGTTAATAGGGATCTTTCTAAGACATATAAATCAACTGCTTGATCTTCTATGGATGAACTAAATGACGATAAACCGAAGTCGATTGGCACAATTGTACCATCGCCTTTAATCATAAAGTTGGATGTTGTTAGGTCTCCATGTATTAGACCACATTTATGTATTTCACTTATCACAGTTCCAACTTGGTCAAATAATTGTTCTACTCGGTCATTTGATTTAGTAATTTCTGTAATAACAAAGTGAATGAGTGAATATTTTTTATAATCTCTAACAAATTTACGAATTACCTGACAAAATATTTTCTTGAAAGGTTGTAGCATTTTCGATTCTTGTCATAATTATATCGTTATTTGACACACCGAGAATGGTTGGCATTGATTTTGACAATAAAGATGATTTAGTTTTTAAACAGTGTATTGCCTTCACCTCAGCTCTCACTCTAGATTTAGTTAATCTTTCATCCAATTGTGGATGACGATAGGTTTTGATAAACCTTTCTTTCCGAACTGCAGGGAAACCAACATAATTCAGAAAATATATTCGAGCTTCAGCTCCTTGTTGAACTAATTCAGCCATTTAGCTAATCAATCCAAGAGATCAAAATTCAAAACAGTTTACAATATCAGAACTTCTAGGCAGCAATAAGATCGAAAATTCACATGTGTTTTACAGATTTGTTTTACAGAATTTTACAAATAAAACTTTCGACTGTGTCTCCATCTAAATAACTAGAAGCGGTTCTTTCAATTAATCAAAATTAACTTACCAATTTGCTAACTCGACATTATTTAAAACTGTACTATTAACCTGTTCTCTTATTTTAAAACAACGAATAAACTTGATTTGAATGAGTTAAAGAATGTAAATTAGAATGTTTGTATATTCTTTAATATATAATAGATTGTGACAGTACTTCTTTAATTTCAATACTTGTTCACAGTGAAATATGAATTTATTATAGATTTGACCTTTAAAATTGCAATGAGCCAGCTTCAATTTACCCTAGAATGCTGAAATAGATGAACGAAAATTGGCTTTAATTTCAATTTGCATATAAAATCTTGTTAATACCAACCTTTCAAGCTCAATAAGTCTAACAACTCGGTTGTTGAGCCAATGAGAGCCATCAGTTCGCATGCTGTCGAAGTCTTCCACAGTTGCTCTCTTCAGCACTTGAATTTCTTCAACTGTAGTCATCAGCTGGTAAAAGTATTCCAAAGCTTCACATGTTGGTTGAACGCACGAAATCAAATATCTCTGCAATAAATAAATATAAACGTACTGTTTCGATCTGGTTAGACAACAAAGGATTGAAAAACGAATTATTGCCATCAAAGTCAAAGTCAAAAATAAATACGTTTATAAAAAACCAACAAATTTGATATTACTTTAATATTGGTTGAATACTAACTTGATTGTATTTTTAAACTTCAATTTGGGCAGATCAGCGTTAAAGATGATGATCAAAAAAAGTAATGCGACAACATTGAAGTCACTTTTAAAACGAACCGGAAAACTATCCATAATATAAACGGCTTTTTTGTACAAATTTGGATTTTTCGTGTAAATTCGTTTTCTAGAGCATATTTTATCGCCAAACTGAATGGATGGAAAATTGAAGATGAGATTTAATTAAAATACGTAAATTGCTTAGCATTTTGAATGAATCAACTCCAATAAATGGTTATGGGAGTTGAATGGTAAATATTTTATGTGAAGCAAAATCGTTATTTTCAACTTACATGCCAACCGTCGATTGTATGATCATAAGTAGTTACATTTTTCATTGCATTAAGATCCATAAATGCGTTTTGCAATAATACAATTTTATCATGTAAAGTCAATTTCCTAAATGCGCGAGATTTTTCACAAGAACGTACAAGTTCAACTGGAAGTGGATCAGCGTATAAGTTAGCTCTGACTTCATTCAAATATTCTTCACTTGGTTTTGCACTTGTGACTATTTCTTGCAAAGCAAAAACCGCTTCTTGTAATGCAAATGATTCAAATCCATCCAACGCAGTTTCCTTTGATAAAAATTCTGATTTCATGTTCATTGGTGAAAAATAAACTGCCAATATCTTTTTCCCTGCATCAGAGTTCCAAATCTTGTTCTTCTGACAATCCTTTTGAACCTTTGTTGCATGTTTCTCAGGAATTCCTTGTGCTTGGTTTTCTGGTGAGATTGAATATTGGCAATTTAATGGGACTGTTGGTGGTGATACTTCAATATCACTTACTATAGTTGAGTTGTAGTAAGAATCGATCGCTTGGGTAAATATTTTAATCTGGCCATTCTCGAGCATTCTTTCTTTCTTGGAAGAAAGACTTTCGGTACTATTCGATTTTTGATTTACAGATGTTTGCTCGTTATCTAAATGGAAGGCTGATTCAATACTGACCGGTGAAATCGGTGGGAATAGTGTTGTTGGTGCCACGTCAATAAATTTTTCACCTGAAAACAAGACTTCATTGTGCATCATAGAGAGAACACATTGAAATGGATCTTCGTATAATTCCATTATTGAATAACAAAGTGATAATGAATGTAGAAAAACAGATTGATAACCATTCAACAAAGGAAACACAAGAATGAGATGATAATTTTCTTTTTACAAAAGGATAATTAGCAATTGATCAATTGAATTGAGAATAAAAAATTGAATGAAGCAAATGATAATAAACTTAAAAATCACGCGTGAAGTGTGCTGAGCAATTGCTTGGATTAATGTTTAGGATAACTCAATATATTTAAAAAAGTATGTCACTAGAGCCTCATTTAACAAAAGCTGCAATTTATTCATTTATTGTTTATAATCTTATCATCATTGTATTAGCTTAGTGCAAAAGTATTGGGAAAATTCATTTGAATTATGAATTACAACAATTTGTACTCAAAGCCCTAATAAATACAGTAAAACACAAATTGTTTAATTAGCATAGAAATTTCAGGCCAAGTTTATTTATTAATGAATTAATTGCCGTATTTTAGACCATCAAAATGAAGTTAAGGTTTTCATGCTAAATTATGAATATCTCATAATGCAAGCAAGATATAACATTGAAATCGGGTTTAATCTAATCTGTAAAATAATAAACTAAGAAACTCTGATCTTTGTTAGATAAACTATGAAACTAATGATCGTCAATCTTTTTGTTTCAAAGCTAAAATTCGTGAATGTTCAATTCCCAATAATTTTGCACAAACTAAGCTTTATGCTCTGATGTCAAACGCAGCATATAGTTGTATTGAATCTTTCATACGATTGCGGACATCAGAGTTTGACATAACAAAACTTGTTTCAGACCTTACAAAATAACAAAGATTTTCATTTACTTGGCGGATTTCAGGATAATAAAAAATAAACTCAGACGCTTTGCTCGTTCGCCTTTATTAAGCTCAATCCATTTCATAAATCTATTGATCTAGATTACTGCTCAATTTTCACACCAAATTAACAACAAATTGATAACAAATGCAATACATTGAAATGCAATCAAAGCTCAGTTATTCTGGTATCGAATGCGCTAATGCATTTAATAATTAAAAATCATGTCTGATCACTTCATATTTGCTATTTTTAATTGCATTAGATGAACAAATGAATTCACAAGTTCAGGATTTTACGATTTCCATCTTTTCACAATTTGTTTATCAACAATCAAAGGGACCTTTGCATCTATTAATTCATTTTTAATCTTCAAATGTAAATTAAAAGAAAAGGTTTAGCAGCGGGTAAAATTAATTGATAACAGCCAAAATCAACATGATTTTATCATACGATTGAACACTCGATCATGTATTAATATACTTAATTTGACCAATTATCTGGCAATTATAAATGTTCTGGTTTTTTGGTTTTAAGACCAATTTATCTAAATATAATATAACCGTATGTTACAGCATTTTTGATTCTTGTCATAATTATATCGTTATTTGATACACCGAGAATGGTTGGCATTGATTTTGACAATAAAGATGATTTAGTTTTTAAACAGTGTATTGCCTTCACCTCAGCTCTCACTCTAGATTTAGTTAATCTTTCATCCAATTGTGGATGACGATAGGTTTTGATAAACCTTTCTTTCCGAACTGCAGGGAAACCAACATAATTCAGAAAATATATTCGAGCTTCAGCTCCTTGTTGAACTAATTCAGCCATTTAGCTAATCAATCCAAGAGATCAAAATTCAAAACAGTTTACAATATCAGAACTTCTAGGCAGCAATAAGATCGAAAATTCACATGTGTTTTACAGATTTGTTTTACAGAATTTTACAAATAAAACTTTCGACTGTGTCTCCATCTAAATAACTAGAAGCGGTTCTTTCAATTAATCAAAATTAACTTACCAATTTGCTAACTCGACATTATTTAAAACTGTACTATTAACCTGTTCTCTTATTTTAAAACAACGAATAAACTTGATTTGAATGAGTTAAAGAATGTAAATTAGAATGTTTGTATATTCTTTAATATATAATAGATTGTGACAGTGCTTCTTCAATTTCAATACTTGTTCACAGTGAAATATGAATTTATTATAGATTTGACCTTTAAATGAATCAATTAAAAATGTTCTTCAATCTCAGTTTTAGTTGAATGAATCAAACTGAGTAAACTTTAAATTAATAGTTCATCAAATTGAATGCGCATGTAATCTTGAATGGAACAGAATTGAAAAAAAACATTTCTTCTCTTCAGTCTCATTTACTCACTCAAACTCTAATCGAGTTTGTTGATGGACGATGTAACAATACAATGTTTTTACAACTCTTATGTTAAATTGTGATACCTTTTTACAACCCTTTTCAAATACCATGGATCTCATAAATTGTTACAAGATGGTCAACAGTTGGACTTTAAAAACAACTAGCAACTTATTATACAACTCATTCATTTTTAAGATGAGTTAAGACCCAACGATTTTTTCATTCTTTTTTTGTGAGGCAAAAGTTGTGTGTTCAGTTGTGATTTGCTTGTTATTAACGGCCCAACTTTAAAAGCATTCATCAGTTTAATGTTCAACAATAGTCAATCGACATTCAGTTACGTATCCACCTTTAATTATGAAAAAAATTGAGGTTGATAATCAAAATTGAAGGCCTTGGAATGAAACAATTGTTTTGTCAGGAGCAACACCAACAACCAACTCGCCAACCCATTGATTACAATGGTGTTACACTATTGATCTTTTTTATAATTTTATCCTCGGTGATCATCCCAATAGTCTGTAATACTCATCAATTGAGAAGTGATTTATCTTCAATTGTTACACCCAAGTGCCCAATCGAGTGCTCCTGTAATGGTGTTTATGTTGATTGTTCAAATAGGCGATTAATCAATTTTCCCGGCAACATTTCCTCGGCAACCAAAAAATTGTAAGTTTATTCTTCTTTTGCTTTAACTGTGTAACTGTTTCATCTTAATATCACTTTTGCATCAACTCACGCTTAATTCAATAATCAAACTATTCAATGACACTGATCAATAATCAATTTATTAATATTTTATAAACCCAACAAAATATACTTAATTATACACAAGCACAAATAGAGTCAATCTCATGTTAGGTGTAAAGTAGTCATGGATATTATGCAAATTTAAACAGCTTATTCTGCTGTTGGTCGTATTAGCTGTGACGAGAGTTCAGTTAACTAATATTGACAAGTTTCTCCCATTTCATCGCCATTTTTATTTATTTTCTGGTTAATCAATGGCTTTTTATCAACAACCGTACTTAATTAGCTTCCCAAACTGTCATCGAAAGACACTTTTTTGGCGCCTTTCCCAATCAACATCACGTGGTAATCACACTTTGTTTCTTCTTCAATCCTTTGCTTAGTTTTTCATTTGCTTTATGTTTTCTATTATTCTTACTTCAACAAATTAATATAAATTGTTAACGCTCAACAAAATCTCAATCTGTCATGTCAACTTGTCAGTTTCATCAAAAATTGATTAAACTAAGTGAAGAAATAAATCTGATTTGTAAAATATATGAAAAACAAGTTCAATACAATTTCACAACAATCAATCTGGAAACATCTATTGGACTCTCCTCTCCTCTCTTTATATTTGTTTCACTATTTTTGCTTTACTTTTATCGGACAATTCACCAATTCTTTGGACAAACAATTTAATTAAGATTACGCTCCTGATTTTTCACCCTATAATAAGCTTTGTGATTTAAATTTTGATTACCATCTTGGGATTGTAAATTGAAAAGATACTTAGTGTCAAATTGTTGATACTCAAAGCTTTTCTTTGCTGCCTCTACATGTAACAGAAATTTCATTCCAAGATTTGTTAATAATGTAATTTATGTTATTGTTTATTGTCACTTTGATTGAACCAATTTTCCCTCGTATTCTATCTACCATTTCTTCAATAAGTTATCTGTAAAAGATTCATCATCTAGAATAGCTGGACCATGAATTTTCTTGGATTTCTTACAAGTTAAACTGTTTATTGGAAAGATATTCTTGCTCTATCTATTAGCATCATCTTCTTTACACTCTGAACTTGGTCACCTTAATATATGTTACTACAGATGTAGATGTAGATTCACAAAATTGGTCCAAATATCGATGGCCAAATATGTAACTCTTGATTGTTAGTAATGAATGACGTGTTTTTAAGTATTTCTCAACCATTCAATGAGATGTATATTATCCTTTCGGATTTAACCATCTACCGTTATTGATGATTTTTCACGTGATTCTTGGTTTTCTTAAGAATAGCTGTTCAATATTTTCGATGGATTGGGATAGACAAAATACATTAATCTGATGGACATTCAAACTTAACCTTTTTCTTCAATCAGAGAGAGAAATAATGAGGACAATTATTGATGGTTCAGTCTTGTCTACAAATCAACCCATAATGACAGCTTTCGTCTCATCGCAATAAGCTATTTTTGTATTATTTGTAATAGATTTCTCAACAAAGACAGTCAAAGATATTACTGGAAATATTTCTTGAATATTAGAATCGATGAACACAATTATTACGTGTCCCAAGTATATTTATGGACAATCTAACACTGAAGTTGTAATTGATTTTTCTTTTCTCTGCAGAAATCTTAGTTTCAACAAGTTAACGAGCTGGATTAACGGAACATTCAGATCTTATCCCGATTTGACTCATCTGTTTTTGACGAGTAATATGATTGAAGAGATTGTAATAGGAATGTTTGATGGGCTTGAAAGTTTAATACTTCTCGACTTGTCCAATAACAATATCAATCAAATTGATCCGGACTCTTTAAAACCACTAGTTAAGCTAAAGGAATTGTAAGTACAAATACTGTTACAAGTTACATCAATCTCACTTAAACTTTGCCTGTTTCCCCTTTTTGACCATTATTTTCACTTAAATCACTTATTTTTTCTCAATCTTTTTATAAGCCATCCTTTTAGCAAAACCAATGATTAATATTTGAAATCCTTTTGATCTAAGAGTAGATTAAATAAATCAATCATGAAGATTGTAGATAGGAAATGGCCCATAAAGTTCAATTCATTGAATAATCTGTTTAACTTGCCAACACCAACAAAATTTCAAAGGATAAGGATTGAATCAAAAATTTGCTGGCGACGAAAATTTTCACTCTTCACCAAATTGTTCTTCTCAAATTAATCAATTAACTATCTCGACAATGTAGCTAAAGTTCCCTTCATGAGTGACGTCTCTTTGGTCATTTATATGCATGGATAAATTTACTCTTGTTTAATAACCGGTCAGTCTGGATATAGTTGAATAAGTACTCATCGAATCACAATCGATCCATCAAATCTTGAATTTTGATTATTTAGCGGTACAATCAAGTGTAAACACAAACTTGCACTCCAATTTATGATCAACAAGTTACTGTGAGGAAAGAGTAATGATATTACATCAACCTGTGCAGTTTGACAAAATGATGAAAAATTCTTGAAATGATTTTCAACAATTTCCATCACGAAAGAAAAAGATCAAGAATAATAATAAATTCATCTTCTTTGCCTACCTTTCACTTACCATTCCTCTCTCAGGCCTGTTTGAATATGTAAGGATTAGGATGATGAAAAAGTTAAGTGAAGATGATATGGAGATGACGATGAAATGAAGAGTCAAACTCAACTAACTCTAAATATGTGAATTGAATGAAAAATGACCCTAAGCTTTTCATTAAATTCTGGCACTCTTTTTGTGCTGCTAAATCTAAATATGACTTTCATGAGTTGCCAATATTTACATTGAAACTTATACTTCTATCACATTATATTAATATTATTTCTTTTATTATATTGTCAGATTTTAAATTGGTGGCTGGAAAAGTTAAAGCAAAGTCTTGTTAATACAATTTACCTTCATCTTATCCTTGGTTGTGCTATTTGAAGAGACGAGAGTTTAGTTGATCCAACCAACCGATAAAACTGCTAGAATTGACAAGTTTAATCTACAATTACAAGCTCGAGAATCGAGAAGACTGATGAGAAAACCTTTTTTCTTCTTCCATCCACTTATCAATATCATCTAATTGCCATTTTGGTGATTTCTGATATCCAATAACCTCTTCTAAACTTTAATTATGTTTGCAAAATTTAGTTAATAGCTGCGTACATAATTTGGACACCTTTACTTTCTTTGTCACACAAAGCAAGTTGATGTATCACACTGATCAGTTAATTTTACTCAGCTTTTTGTTATGTTGTCACTGTTTCGCTATTTAACAACCTCATAAATCAAGTTTAAATATAACTTTGTCGATTGAGCAACTTGACAAGTCAACTTTGAATCAGGTTTACTGAATAGATCACAGAACTTCAATTTAATTTACACTCTATTATTAATTAGCTAATTATTGACTTCTCGTCATTTTGGCCACTTGATATATATTTATGTAGAAACAAGAGTTTCAATCGAGAATCGAATCTGGTTAATAATCTTTAATCGTATTAAGATGTTTCCAAGTTTTTCTTTCTTTTTGCACAATTCTGGTTCAATGATGGTAATATCGAATATATTGATGATTATGATTGATAATGGATTTTTCATGAATCTAGTAATAAGTAAATACAATCAATAAGGTCAATTGATCTTCTATGAACAGATCATAGATAATTTAAAGGTTAACCTTACTTGTTATATTATAATTAACTCTTGAACAATATCCTGATCATTATCACATTTTTTGTTTTTTATCTACATTATTCGTCATGATTACTCAAGTATTAATCATTCTGGTTCAAGTCACATTAAATTTTGTCCTTAATATTGTTATGTTTAACAGTTGACTCAAAATAATTCATAATCATCTTCTTTTTTATCCTTTTTTAACAGAGATTTAAGTGGCAATGCGTTGGCGGAGGTACCTGTTGCCATCCGGAAGCTTCCATTGTTAAAGGAAATGTAAGACGATAAATTTTTGCCAACAGAGCTCCCTGTCAACATGGAAATTCAAATTTATGCCCAGATTATTTATTCAACCCTCAAGACACCGTTTGATGTTAGGAAGAACAGCAAAGCCATGATGATATTAGGGAAAGAAAGAAGAGCAAAAAAAGGTTCAAAGCGACAAAAATGGTGAAAGATGAAAATAGCTGGAAAAGGAAAATCCAAAAAAAGAAAATGATTTCACATTGAAATTGAAGATGAGCAGTAGAAGAGGAAATGAAGAGGATAAATAAGAATTTTGGAAGAGCAATATTTTACGCTTTCATTGACGTTTTTAGATGAAGGTACAATTATTGGATAACTGAGGCTGTCAGTATGCGAGAGAGAAAGGATGATAAAGAGAGTTTGTTAAGGTGATGAATGTAAAAGTGAGAGTCACTCGAATGGTTAAGAGAAAGTAAAAAAGTAGCAAAAGATGATATGCCCAAGGAATAGAGTGAAGGTGATGCTGAGGAGATAAGGATGAGTGAAAGATAGATTGAGATGATTCTATTCGTAGGTATATCTGGTGGGAATCCTGAATGAGAGATAGAGTGAAGGTATTTCTGCATGAGAATTAATCGATTTTCTCTATCCCTCGTTATAACCAAATGCTTTTTTCAGTCTCTCACCTTTTCTTGTTTTTCTGTCTCCTTCTTTCTCTCTCTTCAGTTTCTCTTCATTCATCATATTAACTGAGCATTCTGAAGAGGCTCAACTTAACTCGTAAATGAATGAGTCTTTTATAGCCTATACTATTTGATATCGTAGTAATAGTAATACAATCTTGATGAAAGTAGACTTGATTTGGTAAACAGTTTCATATTATTGGAATAGGATTTTGTTGTTGTTTTATGTGAGGTTGTGAGTGTGTGTATGTTGAAGTAAAAGGTTGTTGAACTTGTTTACAGTCTAAATGAGCAAAACATTTTTGGAAAGTAATAGAGTTAGAATCACATTTAACATGGTTAAAGTGAAAACAAGTTGAGCACATTGTTGATTGAAAGATATTGTTCAACTCTGTCACTGAATCAGGGTAAAAACGTACATGTATTTTCTAGGTTATTAAAGGAGGAAACTTAAATGTCATTTCTCATGATCAACACAATTCAAACTGGGCTGTACCAATATCTTTCTGTTGCTGTTGTTTCCAAACCTATTTTGTAATATCACAATCAACTGCTGTTTAAGATGAAGCCAAATGTAACAAAACAAACAACGACAAAATCATATCAACATGACAAAATAGGAAACAAATGGAAAGACGGAAGAAGAAAAGATGTTTAACTAAATCTGTGAATCTGCAAGATTTACCCTGAAAAACAAAGATGATAAACAAGATAACAATCACGTGGACATTAAGAGACTAACCTCAATGTCAGTTTAAAACATGATCCGATGAAAATTGAATACCTTTCAATTGTTACCATCTTGAATCAAAGTAATAATATCAGATTAGCCAGTATAGTTAGTAAGAAAGATTACATTCTTATCTTTCAAGCAATTCTTTCTCAAAAATAATGATTTCATGATGAAATAATGAAATTATCAGATTTCAAGTGTACTTTGTTACTCTTGACAAATAACCTAAATGTATACCAATAGATTGTAGACACTGCAATGGGCAAGATTTTTTCCCATTGACCTGAGCTAAAGATATTACCAAAAACTAATTTTCACCTTTAGCCAATTACCTGCGTAGGTTGACTTCCAGTACATCAAGTGGGCGATGATCAATTTAACGTTTCACTTGTAAATGAGAAAAAATATTTTATCTATTTTTTTGTGCAAATTTTTGATGTGGAAACGTTGAAACTGAGTAAAAGCATATTCACTCATTTATAAAGTGAATGTTCAAATAGCTCAAAATTGAATTTTATCAACGATTTTTTTGGGTGAAAACAGACTTTATTTGAATCTCTTTTAGAGTGCAAGTTATCCCAAGCAAAACAGATTATCGTCAATTATGTCATTGCTTATCCCTTGAAGACTACTTTAAAGACAATCAAATTTAATCATTTAATCGTTTCTTGATCTTCCATATAATCTATGTTTACTCTCTGCTCATTTTCTTCCTCTCAGGTTATCATGATTCATTAATTTTTCGTCTTACTTTACATTAATATTGTTTTCTTAAAAAATTTAGATTTCAAGATGAAACCATTTTCTTGCTTTCTCATCTTGAATTTCACTGTTGAAATTATATTCTCATTTAAAATGAATTATCATGAAAAATAATTGAACCAGACGCTTATTTCTCATGTTGATAACAATGATGATAATTTTCATTCAAAATAAACCCAGAAATAGCAAATTTTCATTGTTGAATTATGTTAATATTTCACACAATTTCCGACTTTTTTTCGCTCAACATTTCAACTTTATCAGAAGAAATGACGAGAAGAAAAAAATATTTTTATTATTATTACATGTATTATTATTAACATTTAACTCCCATTTTCACTCCAAACAGTTCAAAGCAAAGGGGAGAAGCAAGTGAAAACACTGAATAAGATGAAGAATCTAATAATAATATTGGATAAACTTTCATCTTGTTCATCATCTTTTCAGACTTTCAAATGAATAACATGTTTGGTTCAGAAAAAGTAAAAGCTTAAAATGTTGTTGCACTGAGAACTGAATTTTTTGCCTTCTTTTATCTCTTTTGTTTTGCTCATTGAATCGCTGAATCAAGACAATAGTTTATGCATCAACAGTTAACATTTTAAAATGTTTTTTCGTCAACTTTTTTCTCTCCTATCAACTTCATTCAGAATATTTTAACATCTTTTTATCGATTAACTTTTCGCATTTCAAGATTGAGTCACCATCTTTTCCCCTCATTATTAACCTCAACAAATAACGCTATTAGTTCATCATTTTGCTATTTTTCATCATTAAATGACAAACATGCACATTGAACCGCAGTCTGATAGTTAAAAAGACAAGTTTATTTTCAATGAAAACAAAAAGCTAATCAAATCTTTCAAAAAACTTTCATTGCTTTGCTTAGTTTGCTAACTTTGCATAAATTTCATTCAAAGTCTGATTTTCTTATTTTCATGAAGTTCTTGAGTTTTAGCTTAGGTTACAAGCTGTTAATTTACCTTTGAAGTTTCATTAATAAAGAACTGTTCAAGTCCTAAATGACTTGAAAATCTTCCAAAGCTGAACATTCATTGAAAATTAATTTGAATCTGTGATGCTCTTCAATCCAAAGATATTTTCCAGTAAAATCATGAACAAAAAGTGATTCACAATTTTGGTAAAAACAAAAGAACAAATATTCCATTGTATTGAAATCGAGAACAAAAAATCAGGACAAACCAGAGCATTCAGAAGTTCAATTAACTATTCAATTTCTTTCCATTGCTACCAATTTGAATGACCCAACGACTCTCTGAGTTTCATTTATTAATTTTAAATTATATTGAACTTGATTACTTCTTGTTAACCATGAAATTCATCAAAATCCCAGTCAACTTCTGTTTGTTCAAAATTTAATATTCAATTACATTTTCTGTTAGTCTTTTCAAACCTTGTTCATATTTGATTCAACGATACAAAATTGCAACTCAAAGCACTCAATTAAATCTAAACATTTTTCTTTTTCTTCTGCCAACAATTTCCAGTAAAACCGCTCTTGCCTGTAATGACTTTCTCATGATGCTAATCATGGTCGGTTAATTTCAGTCTAATTGTCCAGAATCAGTTTTCTGATCGTTGAACTTTCTTTCCGTTTCTCATTTGGTTGCAGAGATAAATTACATCTTAACCAGTCACTTTTTGGTTCAATACTTATACTTGAGTCTCGAGGAATGAATATAAAAAATAAATGATAACCTTGACTAGACCAGAACTTCTGAATAGTAAATTCATCTTCTCTGTAAATTTTATTTACATTATACACAGTTGAAGGTTTACTTTACACTTTCCAGTTTCAGTGTTTTATCATTTCAGGCTTTTTATCCTTTTTTCATTGAATTTGTTTTGTACTTTTAGTTTCTTGTTTTAACCTCAACTTTTGTCATTGTTTTCCTTTTGTTTTTTTTCCTCATTCCTCTTCCATCTCTAGCTATTCTGGTTAAATTGAACGAGCAAAACGTTTCGGTGTTAAAATGATATTATCCATGAATAAAAAGGAAAACCTTATGTTCTGTTGAAATGATAAATATAACTTGAAATTTATCTGGACCATTAAATTGGTCAACTTGTAATCATTTTTCTTGTGCAAGAAAAAAAATACTTGTGATAATTTGAAAGCGAATCTTTGAATGCCTTTTCTTCCCATTAAAAGTGAAGTTACTTAGTTGGTGAAAATGAGTTCTACTTGATTCCAGAGTAAATATTAATAGGCATTCATTATTAATGTTACGATAATGATCATGATAAATATGATGAACATGAGTATGATTAGAATGATCAAAATGATTGGTATGATGAAAGATTACATTTGAAATGATGTATTGCTCTATTAGACTCTATTATTTGGCTTTGTTTTCATTCTTGTTTTGTCATTTGAGCTTTTTGTTTAGCTTCAATAAAACATTGCAAACTATTGAAACTAACAATGATATGTTCACGGTAGAGTGTATTGACGATGATTTATTGAATATTTTTTTGTCAGATTATAAATTCTCGCCTTTTTTTCTTAACGATTCCTTTCAGGAATGAACAAAAGCCTAGCCAAGTGCTAATAAATCAACTTGCGAAAGGTTAGAAAATTATTTCATCAAAATTGACAATTAGTTTAATCGCATTAAAAGCAAAGTAAAAGGTCAACACTTTTGATAGTCTTTGAAATTTCAAAACCTTGAAATTTTCATTTCAGAATCTTTCATGAACAATGATTATCATAATCTGTTCAAGTCGTTTTGTGACTTTGATTGACAATTCAAATCAAACCTTTTCTTGACGAGAAAGCATCCAACTTCTGATTGAATTTTCAAAACATTTTTCCATTCAAGTCTCCAGTTGAAATGAACATTTTAAAGCTCATAAATTGCGCTTGTTCATCAATTTAATTGCATTAACTTGAATTTAGTAGATCAATTAAGCCTACAAGAACTGTGAAACTCGATAAATCTGATTTATTCTGTGTTCGTTTTACATTTGCTTTCAGAAATTGAACTTCAATCTTCAAAAGTAAACTATTGTTTTGTTAAGGTTGACTGTAAATGTGTCAAAGATTTCAATGAAATGTTTCCCTTTCCCTTATTATTTATGGCTATTGCAGTTGTTCAAGTGTTAATCCAATTGTTAGCTTTTCTTAAATCCTAACAATTTAAATCTCATCATTATTTAAATGAAAGGAATGATTGTACAAAAGCGAAACCTTAAATCTCATCTTAAAGTGCAACACTTTGTTTTTGCTAAGCAGTTAAATATGGCCATTTGTTTAATGTTAATAATGTTATCTTGTTACAGTCAAACCTTTTCCTCTGCATCATTACAAGTTATTCATCATATTTTTTGTTGAAACTTTTCACCAGATAATACTTGGCAACCTAGTTAAGTATTTATATTAAAATATTTAACATGATATTAAGACTTTAGCTAATACACAATGTTGTCATTATTAAAGAGTAGCAGTTGAACTGGTTAAACTCAGTTTCATCATGATTAAAGAAGAAGAATGAAAATTTTCTTTTGAATAATCCAATGAATAAAAAGCAGTAAGATGAGTTTGAAAAAAAAAGTTGAAAGATATAAAAGTACGAAGCAGCAAACTCAAGTAAACTCAAGTTGTATTAAGCTTTTACTTTATATTTTTTACTTGTTTTGCTGTTCTCATTTTCATGATATAATCATGAGATAAAAATTGTTACAAGGAAAAGAATAGAACATTGAAAAAAGGTTTTTGAATTGAAAGTGAAATTTCAAAGTCAGGTTTTATACTTTTAATAATAAAATGAAATGGATTTTTTTGTTCATCTTTTCACTTTTATTTTGAGAAAATTTCTTTTTTCTCATTGGATTTTCATTGAATGACCAAAGATCATTGGTTTTACTCTTGAAATGATTGATTGATTGGGTAATTGACAATTTTACCATTCATTTATATACTCATGATGATGATGATAATAGTAATAATCTTTATGTACTTTCTTTAACCATCTTGGGATGGTTTTTTGATTGAAATGTTTCATCCCTTGAATAGCAGCAAGACAAACTCATTTGAAATGATATAAGCTTCATCTTTTATCTTCATCTTAATTCAATCAACATCAATTGACGTGTGACTAGACAGAGTCACAGACAGACATAAGTTTGTTTAATAAGAAATAGATTCAACATTGTATGAAGTCTTATTCTGAATGCTCATGAGAATGTGTTTTCAGTCTATTAACCAGAATAGGAATGCCAAGGAGTGCAAAAAAGCAAACATTTTTCATGACAAATATCATAATTCAGTCTTTTCCATATTGTTTAATGAAAAAGCACAAAGTAATGATTAAATATTTAAAACATCAACCAGAAAAGTTAATCACATTTCACCATCAGCCGATTTAATTATTCAAGTTAAATGAACCTTGAAACGGTCAGCCTGAGAAGCGATTGCTGGCAAAAATGCAAATTAAAATTAGAGTGAAGATATTAACAAAATATTAAAGTTCATGTGTCAGTTCATCTCAACTCCAAAGCATTGTTGTAATGATAGACTCTGGAAAATTAACAGATGAAGTGGAAAGAAATTAGATTTGATTTGGAAAAAAATTTGAAAAAATTAGATTGAAATAAAGGAACATTTTGGATTGACTTTGAGATTAAATTTTGAAAAAGGTTAAATCATTTTTGTTGTTTTGAAGCTCAACATTTGTGGTCCAAATGACTTTTCCATTGATTTTGTTGATTCGAATTTAATTTAATTTTCTTTTCTCTTCATATCTAGAATGATCAATAAGAATAGAATTGAAGTGATTGATGAGGACTCATTCAATTCCAACAATTATCTGCAACTGATTGAAATCAAGGGCAATCCATTGAAATCTTTGGATTATTCAAGTTTCCTCAACTGCACAAGACTTCGTAAAATGTAAGTTTACTTTTGCTTAATCAACTTTACATTTTAATTTCTCACTCTCTAATCAACTTCACCCTTCGCCAATCAGTGTAATTTCGGATGGAAATGGCTTATCTCGATGGCCTAATTTGTCCAATGCAAATTCACTTCAACATATTTCATTTGATCGAACCAACATTCAAACAGTTTCACCTTTATTGTGTATCTCATCAGCAGCTTTGAAAAGTTTGTATGTATAATTATTTGCTTCATTTTATTTTCTGGTTCAAAATTCAATTTCACCCAAAAACTAAATGTTTATTGAAAAATTTGATGAAAAGGAAAAAAAACAAACCTCAAAAGGAGTAATCAAAATTATCATTGAATTCACTTTGTAGCCAGAAAAAATTATCCAAATATTATCCTTTCTCTACAACTTCATTTTGCCATAAAATTAATGATTCCTCATTCCCTGAATAATGATTTTAATGCTTTTTGTTCAACTTTTCTTCATCACTTACAGAATTGTCAAATCAAGCCGATTAAGATATTTGCCAGCATTAAATAATTGTGCCAAATTAGAGCTTCTGTAAGTATTAAATTATTCATTTTCTGGTCAATGGGATATCACTTTTCACTTGGAGGCTGTAAAAATCACTGAATCAACAATGAAAAAGGGAAAATCTTTTCAATTTTCAGCTGATTTAATCAGTTGACTTTTATATATTTTTTGAGCCTTTATTTGGTTCATTGGATTCAGTCTAAAGCTGTACTCAGTCTTGACCATTGAACTTTTCCATCTTTATCTTCATCCTTCAAACACATCAAGCGCATTTAGCTTGGATAGCAATAATTAAACAATTCAGGATATTTGAATGATCGATCTGAATACTTATAATTCATCGCTTGGATCACATCACAATCCATTTAGGTTTGATTTGATGAAACAAAACAGTTATGTCTTTAACCCTTACTTTGTGTCCTCAACGTTACTAACTTGATTAACTTCATCAGTTTTGATTAATTGCTAAATGGTTTATTAGATTTTCAATCGTCTTGAAAAGATTTGAGAATGATTAAGGGAAAAGGAAATTTTTTTAACAGAAGTTTTTCTCGGAATCTTTATATTGTCATCTGAAATCACTGAAACAATGAAATTAATTTCCTGTTAAATTGACATTGATAAATAAATGCTAAACTGATTAAGATGAAAATATCGAGCCAATGTTTACCTCATTGAAGGGTTTAATGGTTTGTAACATTTGAAATATTATTTGAATGTTCAGTCAGTTTGAAACCACAATTTTTATTGTTACTTGCTATTAAATTGTTGTTTCAATCAGATTAGCCTTTGAGTATCACTTTATTCAAGTGTAAGTGTGAAAGTAGATTAACTTGAATCAATTTTGATGTTTGTAACAATTCAATGATTTTTATTGAATAGATTTTTTCTCATAGTTTATCCAGATAATGAAAAATGCTGTTCATTTATTTTATTATAATTTCATTTATCGAAATTTCTTCAAACATTTTCATTGAGCTTGAATCCCTTCACAATTAGTTGATAATTTATTGACAGATACAGTCAACAATCATTCTGTTAAGCCTTAGATAATTTGGGTTTAATCTAATTTTAAGAATTTTCGGTTAAATCTTATTCATTAATTGATTCTAATTGTCATTTGCTAGAATTGACCTTATTTTATCCAGCCGCTAATTAACTTTAATTAGTATCTCTATTTGTAAATGGGAAATCAAATTGTACTTGTAAATGATTTTAATCAATTCATTTGTTTGATTCTTGTTTCTTTCCATTAGAGATTTCAGTTACAATCAATTAACGATGATCGGAGAGAAACATTTTATCACTCAAAACCAATTAACTCACCTATTTTTAAGCCATAATTGGATTCAGGAAATTCATGGAAACTCCTTTACAGGATTGGAGAACCTGAAAATGTTGGATTTATCAAACAATTTAATCAAGTCAATCCATCCAAATTCATTTTTACCTCTTCTCAATCTCAAAGATCTGTAAGTTTAAACATTTAATTGGAATCAATCAATTCTCAGAAGAAGCTAATATAAACTTAAAGCAACCAGAAAACCCAAAACTCAAGAAACAAAAGATTGTGTTAAGATTGAGTTGAATTTGAGTTTTGTCTTCTCTTTACTTCGCTCTCTATTAATCCAGATTGATTAAACTTAATTGTTGATCAATGTCCAAAATGTCCAGTTATTCATACTGTGATAATATTCAATTATTTATATTCTTAACCCTTTCTCTTTTCACTTGAAGTAACAATTGTTGTTGCTGTTATTTTGAGTCAACCATTATAATAATCAAAGTATCACACTGGGAGTGAATAAATAAAATTGGAAATATCAACGGGAAGTTTACTTTCGTTTCCTTATGAAACAATTTTCATCAGATTCTTGTACTAGATTGTTTAAGAAGGTAGCTGTTTGTTTCCAATAATCAAGCGAATAACAATAATAATAAATAGTGAAAGTAAATGTTATCATATTGATATCATTTATGAAAAGTCCAGATGAGTTTAATAAAATAATGGTTATAAAAATCAATCCAGAAAAGTGATGCTCAAAGCAACACTTGATTATCAAAGTAAATACAAGCGTATATCATTGGTTTAACTTCACTCCAACCTTTCTAATCATTTACCAAACCCAATATTGATTAAATTGTTGGTCACCTTTTCCCAAGATATTGTTTAACCTGGAGTCAATCAAAATGGGTTAAAAGTCAATCCAATTGTTTCAATTTTCACTATAAGCTGATGTAAGGTCTTTTAGGTCATAAGATAATGTTATTTAGGTTAATTTGATAATTGTCTTTGCATTTTATAATCCAACAAATGTTACTAAATGATCAAGCTAATTGTCATTGTTTTATTTTAGGTTTTTCTGGTTTCTCAATACTGTATCACTGTTAATTGATATTAGCTGAATCTATTAATAAGTTATTGTAACCTAATCTAGAGCCTTTTCTTGACAAATAATGTCAAATAAATTACTGAATAATTAACCTTTACATTTTATTCTTGTTTCGCCATTTTTTTCGCTCAATTAAATTAACTAATTAGCTTATTTCTTTGTCTCACTCCTAATTGATCAACAGCAATTTAGGGGCCAACAAATTCTCATCATTACCCACAATTGGTTTGCGAGGTCTTCAACAAATTAAAGTTCACAATAATCCTTACCTAATCTCATTCCCGGGACCAGAATTTTTCCCTTCAATCCAAGTATTAGCTCTTTCCTATGCCTATCATTGTTGCTCGTACAATAATCTGGTCGATGAAGGCTCCTCATCGGCCTCAACAAACAAAATTAATCACTTTGAAGAAGACATTATCTGGCTTCATCGGGATGATGTAAACATGTCCATTTGGAATACAAGTTGGCCCAATATTTGGTCAACCCGAATCAATTCATCTTCAAGCCCAATTTGGTCTCCGGAAACTGATTCGTTTCTCATGAATATCAGCCAATTCTCAGAGGAATATCTCGATGATTACAGGACAGAGATTAATTATGACAATATTGTCTTCAAATATCCCATCAAGTGCCTTCCTCAACCAAGTAAGTTTAATTCACTTTCAATTCAACCATTAACATAACCATTAACATCATCATAATCATCATCATAATAGTATTCATAAAAACATTCATAATCATATTCATGATCATCATTATTTTTCCCTGTAATTTTGATAATTCATTTCGCTTTTCTCACTTAATCATTTCAATTTATTAAAGTATACTTTTAGAGCAATATTTACCTTCACTGTCAAGCTTTGTGAGATTGAAATGAAAAATTGAGTCGAGCTTTTGATCCCATTTTATTGATAATAATTGAATTTGGCAAACATTATCATCTTCCAATGAATCAATGTTGATTGAATTTGTTAATTTATTCAATTGATTGTCCTTTCAATTGTTACATTTGTATCAACTTGATTGTGTCTATTTATTATGATACTTTATGGCAAACAAAATGATGATACAGATAATGTATTATAACATCAATTGTAATAACCATTAACTCTTGAGGATTTTGAGGTCAATAAAAGGTTGAATGATAATAGTTATTAAGATGAGAGTTGATAACTGTTTAAATGGGTAAATGGTAATTGAGTGGATTTATTGTTGTGTAAACATGATTTTACCAATGGTCAATGTAAACATTGGATGTTAAATACAAACTAACTGGCTAGCCTTTCAAGATCCAAATGAATAGTCATTGTCCAATTGTTCATTGGTCAATTTGTAGGTTAGTTTCAAATTACTGTCTGTAATTGATTGCAATTGTTATTTAATTGTTAACGAAACTCAACTGTTGCATGAAATTACACGCTGATTACATTAAATCATTGATCATCATAGTTGCACAATTTTATTGAATTTTTAATAAACTCTTATGATTAATGAATTTGATTAAAATGTTGAATGATTTTGTCTTTGAAAGGTTGGTTAAAAAATAAGACCTAAAAAGCAGCTAAAATGTCAACAAGTTGTTTGTTTTGAAGCAAAAAAGCAATTAACATTTGTTAAACAATTGTTATTGACTTAAGAGTAAATTTAGACTCAATTTACTAGCAATTTATTTTTAATTTGCTTAAATTTCTTTCAAAATTGACCCTTAATTTACCTTAAATCCATCCCTAATTTACTCAGTTGTCAGTTAACATTGAAAATGGTTTTTTAATAGTATTTTGTATCTTCCAGTCAATTTGGTCACTAATTGTTGTTATTATTGAACAGCCTTTTGTTTCAAAGGTTGACAATTGAAATTGCTATTTTTAAACTGCAAATGATCAATAATACAAACAAGAATTTACTTTCAAATAATGATATCATTTGTTGTCATCAGTGAATGTACATTTCTTGTTTTCCCATTTTACTTTTGATCAGAAACATTGTCGTGAGTTGAATATCAATGAATATCAATTGATTGTAACTGTTCTCAGTTTTAAATTAGAGTATCAACAATTGAGTTGTTACAATCATTCAAACGATTCTCATCAAATTGTAACACTTAATGTAATTCAAAGCAAACACAAACAAAATTAAGCTTTTCAATATCGCAACCTGATTGTAAAGCTTTACATTTCAAGTTACTGGACACTTAAATTTCAGGCTTTCAGCTCTTTTTACATTCTTATTCGTCGCCAATTACAAGATACTAGTTCAAATTGCATTTAAATGTGAATAATAAATTAACTTAATTGCAAGAAAGTTGATCTATTAAACATACAAATTAACTACTTAAATATGATACTTAATGCTCTATATTTACAATACAATTGAATCAATTTTTGCTTCTCATTTGTTTCTCTTTCTCAACTTGCTATTTACTCTTGTATGCTTGAAACCTTTTCAATGTTCATTTTGCTTCATCTTAAATCTATTGATTTACCTTTTACCTTAATTCATGTTTGCACAATTCATTTTCATTTGTTGGGATAGCAATATCAATTTGATTAAAACCTTGGTCATTGGCTTGTATTTACTGACCCTAAATTTACCTTTTTGTTTTACCTTAATCAACCTCCCACCATGAAACAACAACAAATCAACAGGGAGTTTCATTGCAACATTAATGTCTACCTTTTTCAACTGATCAGGTAAACATGTCTTTGTTTACCTAATAAATTTAGATAATTTTATGATTATAAGATGGTCATTTTAGTGGCCATTTTTCAGCCACTTGGATTACAAATAAATCTGTATCTTGTGTTAACATGAATCTAGGCTGACTTTTACTGGACGATTTCAATCAATTTTATTCAGCCAATTTTTCTCGAAATGCAATTGGAATCTTCATTATTCAAGATTCAATTTTTTTACTTTGCTTCAAATTTTAATCAAAAAATACTTACTTTCATCAACTACTCTTCTAAGCTAAACTTTGTTGATATGTTAGCTGAATATATGGTTTTTGTCTTACCATGAGCCTGGATCTAGACCTTGATTACTTGAGAATGAAGAGTTGATTACTTTCGATTAACTATAATACCATTTATCAAGATGCTAACATTGGAAAATCGATCAGCATTAAGATAAATCAATATTTTCTTTGCTTTTTCCCTTCTTTTGTATTACATTTTTATCACACTTCGTTCTCTCTCTTCTCATCTTCTTATAAATATCATCACAATCTATTTTAATGATGAATTATTAATAGATTTAATATCAATTTCACTTTTTTTTGTTTTCTAGGTCCATTTACGCCCTGTGAGGATCTGTTTGATTGGTGGACTCTTCGTTGTGGAGTATGGATAGTCTTTCTTCTTGCTCTTCTTGGAAACGGAGTTGTTGTTGTGGTTCTTATTTTTGGACGATCCAAACTCGATGTTCCTCGATTCCTTGTCTGTAATTTGGCCATGGCTGATTTCCTGATGGGCATTTATCTTGGTATGTTGGCCATTGTAGATGCAGCCACACTTGGTGAATACAAAGTTTATGCACTTCCATGGCAACGATCATTTGGATGTCAAATTGCTGGCTTTCTTGGAGTCCTTTCAACTGAACTTTCAGTCTATACGTTAGCCGTTATAACCTCTGAACGCAATTATGCCATAACCCATGCCATGCACTTGAATAAACGTTTATCTTTGAAACATGCTGCGTACATTATGGCCGTTGGCTGGACGTTTGCTCTTTTCATGGCTCTTCTACCTCTATTTGGTGTCTCAGATTATCGTAAATTTGCTGTTTGCTTGCCCTTTGAGATAACAGACATTTGGTCCAGAACTTATGTCATCTCTTTAATTGTTGTCAATGGTTTAGCTTTTTTCATTCTCATGGGATGTTATCTTCGCATGTACTGTGCCATCCGTGGATCTCAGGCTTGGAATTCAAATGATTCTCGAATTGCCAAACGCATGGCTTTATTAGTATTCACGGATTTCCTTTGTTGGGCTCCCATTGCGTTTTTTACTCTAACAGCGATTGCCGGTTATGAGCTTATCACACTCGCTGAAGCCAAAGTTTTTACCGTTTTTGTTTTACCTCTCAATTCATGTGCCAATCCTTTTTTATATGCCATTTTCACGAAACAATTTAAAAAAGATTGCATCCTTTTGTGCAAACGAATAGAGGAATCACGAGTTACCCGAGGAATAGGACGTGGTCGAAATAGTTCCAATTTTTCTAATCGTCATACTCCCATCAATACCGGTTCAGTGGCAGACAAGAAGAGCTCTGGAGATAGTAATCAACTTGTATGTAAATGTGGCTTAGCTTCGACAGCACAATCAACTGTCTCAATCAATAAACTCTTACCTAATGGAAGTTGCAATGGTCAACCTTTATTCCGTAAAATGGCTACCAAATGGTGGCAAGGACGGTCAGTAACCAAAGATCTGGTTGCCAAATTAGATGCAACAGATTCGGGTAGCGTTCCAAGGCGTTCCAATGCTCCCAATAATCGCCTGGATTCAATCTCAAGTGGCAACTATTCATCCCGATCAGATTCATGGAGACATAGCTACATATCACCGCAATTATTAACAACTAAACGCTCAGCTGCTATGGTTAGACGTCGGTCCTCTTGGACAGCTTCTTCATCAACATCAACTCGCAAATTGTCCACAACTCGATCAAGTGTTTCCAGTGACTCTTCATCGGCTGTTTTTCGTCACGATTTAAAGGGTCCTGCGAGGCTTCCAATAGCTGACGACTATCTGCTTACTTTTAATTCAAAACAGAGGTCGAATTCAGTTGTCAGTTCATCGGTAAACTTCAAACAACCATCAGCTAAAGCAACATTTTTGTGTCCTGAATGCTCTCGAATAGGAACGATAAAACAAAATGAAGCTTCAACCAGCATAAATGTTAACAATTTGGCAACTAAATATGGCCGAGAAACGGAAAAAATAATGATGGCTGCTGTTGTTGCTTCATCAAGAGATTCATCTAAGTTTTTCAATAAACTAACTGAATTTACTCGAAAAGATAAAAAAGATTCAAGAGAAAAACATTTCGTCTTGTCATCAGGTGAAACATTCAAAAATTTATTTAATTTTGAGAAAAGAAGCACAGAAGGAAAATAGCGCAATTGATCCAAGATTCAGAATAAAAGTAATCATATATCAATCGAAAGCTTATAGTGTGTAGAGTATGGGTCTAAAATCTTATCGATTATCGATATTAGATCGAAATTCTTATTCCCTTATTAAATTATTATATTTATATCACATAAAGATGACATCAAACTTTCAGATAGAACTTTTTATGCTGATTCCAATGATGTTATGCATTTTGCTCTAAACCGCCTTAAGATAATTCAGTTTGAATTTTTAATCCATGAATTTACATCTTCAAAGTCATGGCTTTTTTATCATGTGAAAACCACGTAGTTAATCAGCCTCAGACCTAGTAAATATTGTTCAGCACCTTTAAACTAACATGTGAGATCAAAAATAATTTTGTAAATGTGCGATTTTTCATTTGCCTACTCTTTTCATTATTCATCTCATGCATAAAAACTTTTTTATGCTACCGTTTATACCGTTTTAGTGTTAATCAGTAAGTTTCAGGTGGAGGTGGGTTATTCTCGCTGACCAGAAAAACAACGTTCTTGAACTCGGTTGACACACAACCACGTTTTACTTTCCCTGTTTTGCATTAATCCTTGTACCTGATTTGCCTTGCGAATTCATCTTAGGTTACAGTTGGGCATCTGTGTAGACCTCTCATTCCTTCACTTAGAGCACAATTGCAGCAGCAGCAAAATGTAGATAGATAGTAAGAGTTAGCTCTCTGACTAGATCTGCAGTCGCTATGGTGTCCAATTAATGAATGCACTCCTTGTTTTTGCCTGTAAATCAGAATAAAAACTTTCCAGTGGACAGTCGTTCTCGAATTAACATAAATAACAGCGCTAAATCATGCCCTACTATGTTACATCTTAATGGTTTAGATCAACATGTATAGCACCTTTGGAATCAGTATAAAGTTCTAACTGAAAGTTTAGTTTGGTGATATCTTCATGGGCTCCCAAGGGGGTTTTTGAATAACTTCTGCAGGGAATAAGAACTTTTATCTGATGGAGGCTCACTCTGCTCATCATAAGTATTCGATTGATACATTATATTATGGTATTCGATTGGTATATGGCTCATTTTATTCTGAATCCTGGGTCAATTTGGCTATTGCCTTTTAATTTAGTTGCGACTTAAATGTCAATTCCCAAGAAAAAGACATTTATTCAGAATTTATAGATTTAATTCTTTTATCATCTTTTGTTATCTTTTTCATAATCCCAGGTGAAAGTATTAAAAACGAGACAACGGAAACATCATTACAAGACAGCATAGCAACAGACACCCAAATTGTGTCCAGTCGATCTAACTCTATAAGCTCACCATTGACCGAGATTCAAATTGAGTGTACTGATGATGATGATTTCAATGATGACTATGATGATCTATTCAGTCCTGAACGAGATTATGACAATTCATATACTTTATACCCTGAACCGGAGAGCAGTCGAGCGTCATCTAATTTAAGTATTCGCACCCAAATACCGAGAGGAGGAACAGCTAGTCCTATAGGTGTCGGAGTAAGCTCAGATGCTGAGCTTCATGTTGACGAATCAACTAATCCTTATGGATCTAGAGAGCTTACGGGTCATGAAGATAGAAGTGATCAAACAGCTGATAATAATCATGAACAAATGGGATCGAATTTGACCCAAAATAGAAAAGTTTCCTCCGATAATTCATTAAAAAGTCCATTCCAAGTCATTCCTTCACTTTTTAAATCTTTTTCTAGTGTTGGGTCACAGATATTTCGTTCAAATAAAAACGCAAATGAAAACCAAAACTTTAAAGAAAATCGTAAAGCTGGTAAATCTGAGGGGAAACAGCCACAGGCTGCACAGAGGTATTTATTATCTCCTGATGCTGCTGATTGTTCCATCCGAGTTTCTAAATCTTGCCAAACCATGGTTACATCAGAAAATTTTGAATCAACACTTCGTAAAAGCTGCACCATGGCTCAATTGGCTGATAAAAATTGGAATGCCCAAATTGACACATTAACTAGTCCTAAATTAAAAAATGTGTCAACTAAAATGGACAAAGATGATACCCGTGATCTCCAATTGGATGAAGATGTACCATTAATTTTTTTCACTCACCGAGATGCTTGATATACCTGTTGTTATTATTGACTATTAATAAATTCAACTCATTTGTTTGTTTATTTTTACTGTTCGATTGTCTATTGTTGTTTTCTCAGTGCATAAAGACATATCTCTTTTTATAAAATTTTCAAGATTTCGATTCATTTATTATTAACTTGAAATGGTTTGTCTTAATGTTAATTATGATACTGATTACACGATTAAATTGAGAAGTAGAGAAATGCAGAAGATGAAGCGAAATTTATTAAGCTTCCCTTTCATAATCTTTAGTTTACTTTAGTGACTAAAGTTTAGTCACCTGTTTGTTTTGAAAACATTGCATGGAAAATGTGTGGTTAACTTGAATTTTGTTTTGTTTTGGTATCGTTAAATTCTCAATTAATTATGAAAGGTGAAGTTTTTAATCATGAAATTAGCTATTTATCAGCTAACTGTAATCGCAAGCCTCATGCTTTCGATATTAGAAACAATTTACTTCTTTATCCTTCATATCTCTCCATATGTATCTATGATTTTGTAAAACAAAAACATATTCAACTTATAAATGGACATACAAAACCGATTAATTGTGTTCGATGGATTGTATCAGGTAAGGTTAGTTTTATTGATAAATTGACATTAAAATAAAAAATATTCGCTTCTTCAGATGATAGTTTTGTATCTTCTTCATTGGATGGGTTCGCTATTATTTGGACTAAACAGGGTGATAATTATGTTCAAAAATACAAATGCTCTGGAATTGGAGATGGACTGATAGCTGTGGACTCTATTGTTACAACAATGAATTTCCAATCCCAATCTCAAAATAGTAGTGATGATGTAAGCTATCTAACTTGTGCATCATCCAACAGTGAACAATTAGGACTGTGGCTCAATGATGAGCTGGTTGCTTCTATTAACGTGCATCAATTCATCTTTGATCTACGTTTGATGCAAAATGAACAGCTTATATTCGGTAATGATATCGTCTTCATTGGTCTTGTTGGCAGTGATTCATTAGTTCATCTTTTGGCTTTTGATAACTATAGAAACGTTCACAATTTAATGAAATTAAGTGGCCATGAAAATTGGATTCAATCCATCGATTTGTTTCCTTATGACTCTGGTAAGTTTTTTCATCCCAACGCAAATTTGTCTTACAGTAGAGTACTTGATAGTTTTGTCCTCGGTACTTTTGTATTTTTGTTAGATTGCTCTCTAATGAAAACAAAATTTTAATTCTTTGGTAAATCAGAATGGCTCTTTGATTGAAAAGTTATGGGGAAAGTCAATCAGAGAGAGAGAGAGAAAGCAATTTTAGCCCAGAAAATTAAAATAATGTCATTGATTATTTATTGATTTCTTTTCAGGTACATTATATTTGGCTACGGGATCACAAGACAATTTCATTCGCGTCTGGAAAATTTCTAGAATTGATTCTGATCATTCAGAACGAGGTCGAGTTTTTGCTTTGAATCGGCAATGGTTCGAGGTTGAAATTGAAACTGTTCTACTTGGCCATGAAGGATGGATATATTCCGTTCAATTTGTTAATACTCATGGTGGGAAAATTGGTTTACTTTCAGCCTCAATGGATAAAAGTATTGTGCTCTGGCAACAATCTGATGATGATGAAATATGGTCTGAGTCTATCCGAGTTGGAGATGTAGGAGGCTGTGCTCTGGGTTTTGTTGGAGCTCAAATTAATACTGATTTAACCAGAATCATCGGACAATCATTCAATGGCGCCTTACATTTTTGGTACCGTAATAAAGATTCTGACACATGGCATCCTGAAATTGGCTTAGGTGGTCATTGGGAACTTGTTAGTGATCTTTCATGGGAACCAAATGGCCATTTCTTGTTAACTTGTTCATTGGATCAAACTACACGTTTGCATGCTCCTTGGTCAAATAAAGATTCAGAAATTACCTGGCATGAAATTGCTCGACCTCAAATTCATGGCTATGATTTGAATTGTCTTACTGTGATTGATGGTTTAACTTTTGCTTCAGGAGCAGAAGAGAAAGTCGTGAGAATATTTGGCGGAACTAAATCATTCCTTCAAAGCTTTTACAATGTATCCAATATTGATTTATCCAATCAACTTAAAGTCAATCGAGATCTTCCTGAATGTGCCAGTGTACCTCCTTTAGGTCTTTCTAATAAAGCAATTTACAGTGAGGTTGATATGGACGAGTATTTTAAAACAGTTGTTCTGGATAAGCCTCCATTAGAAGAGATTTTGCAACAAAATACTCTTTGGCCTGAAATTCAAAAATTATTTGGACATTCTTACGAGATTTTTACTACAACCTGTAATAAAGAACGAACTTTATTAGCAACTGCCTGTAAAGCAAGTAAAGCTGATAGCGCTAATATGATTCTTTGGGATATTCGTTGTGATTTCAAGAAATTACAAGAGCTTCATTTCCATAACCTAACAATCACTCAAATTCGGTTCTCTCCAAATGATAAATATATTGTTTCTGTATCAAGAGACAGAACCTGGTGCCTTTACGAAGTCAAAAAAGATGACGATCTGAAAGTAATCAAAGTTTCTAATACTGATAAAAAGACTTGTTTGCACAGTCGAATCATTTGGGACGTTGCATGGACTCCTGATAATTTATATTTCATTACCTGTTCTCGGGATAAGAAAGCAATAATCTGGGGTTTAGATGAAAACTTTGAGTCTGCGAACCAAATCAAATCAGAAAACTGCCAAACTGGACCTGTCAAGGCAATGACAAATCATACACTAGTTTTAACTGACCCGATTATGGCTATTGACATTGCTAATGATCAAGATTCTCCTTACACGATTGCTTTTGGATTAGAAACCGGACTTATTTTACTTTACACTTGGTCACCACAAACTGGATGGCAATTAAAGCTTAAAATTGATGATTGGTGAGTATCTTATGTTTAAAGTGTTGAATTGCATTTTTGTGGAAATTATAAAAATCTTTTTTTTTCATAGTCATACCTCGCAGATCAAAAAATTACGTTTCAAACCTGGAATAAATAAGACTGGCGAGCTTTTACTAGCAAGCTGTGCTGATGATCGTAAAGTTATTATCCATAAAATTTCGTTGAAATAAACTACACTAGATTGTTACAGTGCCACTGTAATACTAATCATATAATCCTGGTATCAATCAATATTAAGACATCTGCTGTTACATTGTATTAATTTTAAGTTAGCAGGATAATGATTTTCGAGTATTCTATGTATTTAATAGCCTGATGGCTATTATGGACTAGATTGTTAATATTATCTGGAATCTGTGTTTTTTGCATTTTGTCATAATCTTGGATAACTCAACAACTCTTTTTTTCACTTGAAAAATCACAGAATCTTTTATTGAATATTAAACAAATTGAATTTGCTTCAATCTTTACATTTTTATCTCGTTTCTAATGCCTTTAATAATTAAATATCATGAAAACACCCTTTGATAGTTAATATGAAAAGACAAAGAGCAAAGCCAAAGTTTTTCTTTGCGTTTCATTAATAATGAATGAAATTCAGAATCGGATTCAATTCAGAGATGGTCCCTGATTTGAATCGTTGACAACCTACAGTAGTAACCAATCATTGACAGACAGGTTTATTAAATTTATTTGATTTAAAGTTTCAATTATTGTGAATTGCGTTTAGTTTTCTGTTGGTTCTTTGATAAATTTACTTATAACAATCCTCAATATTCAAAATTTACACAATGTCGGGATTTTTTGATTCTATTCCTACACATATGGTAAGCCTTATTTCTTAATATTCATATTGTTTGTTGTGAAGTGTTGAGAAGGAAAATTATATTCTACTAATATCATTGGTCATTTCTATCTTCAGGACTTCGTTGGTCAGAAGAAAGCAGAGAAATTATTCCAAACCTTTATTCTAGCTGCTGCTGTAATTGGTCTCGGAGTTGGCTATCACTATGAACAGTTTTCTTATACTGTTTACTCTCTTGGTGCAGGATTTATCATCTCTTGTTTGGTGAGTTAAAAATTCATGATTTGCATTGAAAGACAGATGCAAAATTTAGTCCTCCATATGTTAGACGTTGATAATTAGTCATCTTCAATTGACAAGTTTTTACAGAATAAAACCTGATTAATCTTAAACTATTGATCAGCTTTTATAATGTGGGATACAATTTGTATTTAATTTGTCCTTTCAAATTAAGTCTCAAATTTCACTACAGCTTGCTAGATTTCAAATTTCTTTGAAAGCGACTGAAATTTAACAACTAGGTTAGGTAAAAAAATTAAATAATTTGTTGTATTCATTTGAGTGATTATTTGTGGCATTTCATTCAAGTTTATGTGAACTCTTAATTAACAATCTATTTCTGCATCAACAGATTACTCTCCCACCTTGGCCTATGTATAGAAGGAATCCAGTAAAATGGCAAAAGAGAAGGAAAGAAACAAAATCAACAAAAGAAGACGAATTATCAAGCCCATCTTCACCCAATTCCAAGGGAAAGAAAAAGAAATGATTAATGATGAATTGTGAAAGTCCTTTTGTAATTTGAGAGTAATAGCGCTGGACCTTTGAAGGGAAAGGAACATCGTTAAAGGAAAACATCATTTCTTTACGATATTGATTTTAGAATAAAAAACAGTTTTTTCTAATCAATTTGATTTTAATCTTATTTACAAAGTCTTTTTAAAGGTTGTTACAACATATTTGTCACGTTTTGTCTCATCTCAGCGCCTGAGAGTTATTTCCAAAATGAAGACAGGATAGAGTTAACATGAGGCACATTCAAAAGCCTCTTTTCGTATCTTTTCCCAAAGAGCAAAATGCAATAAATCATCTTTTGAATTTACAATCTGTTTGCTACTGTTATATCTCGTTTCACCAAATTAATGACAATAAAAACTTGACAAGATAAGGTCAACGAATTACCAAATCTGATTGATACCAATATTTGACCGAAAAATTTGCTGCCTCATCATTGTGATTATATAACAATTTACAATCAATTTAACGATGATTTTTTGATGGAATAATTTTCCTTAAATTAAATTCTTTTCTGTTTAGTTGGTTGAGTCGACGAAAAAAAGGTTTGATAAGCTAAAATTTCTGAGAATAAAGCAAATCAAAATAACAGATTAATTAAATGAACATCAGTCAAGGGAAACCAGACTAAATATGACAATCTTTGCAACAGCATAACGGGATAATAAGATAATACGACAGAACTAGCGGAGGTGACTGTGAAGCAAGGCGATATTAGCTGAAGCTTTTTTTGAATCAAAACATAGTTCTCGAAAAATTTCCGCGTTCTAATTGTTATCATCAGAAAAGTTGACCACAAATTTATTTATCCACCGTTTCAATTTCTCCTGCATTAATTCTGTCAGGATCAGACTGAACAGTGAATCCGAGGATCGAATTAGCAACTTTCTTTGCCTTCTTCTTCTTCTTCTTTGATGCGGCCCCAGAATTACCATCTCCTCCATTGTTGGAGGAAGGATTATTATGTGAGGATTTATTAACGGACGGAGTTATAGCAGGAGCTGGACCCCACATCAGTTCCTGAAAAGTTGAGATAATGAAAAAATTGTAATGAATAATTTTCAATTATCTTTGAAGTTTCTTATCTGCTCACCTCTGATGCTTCTTTTTTAGCTTGATTGCGGAAAAATGATCTTTTTTCTAAGAACTGGTTGGCAAAATCTTTTGTTTCTTTAGTGTCACCCAAATAAGAGTTTACATAATCGTTTACGTCAAATGGAGATTCAACATCTTTGAGAAATGCAACAAACGTTGGAACTAGAAAATAAAAACAAGATTAGTAATTATTGGTTTAATCTAAATTAGTAAATTGATAAATACACTTACTATCAATAGATGATTTATATTTGCTCAGAGCCTCGGTGCACCATTGAGTAAACTCATCTGTCTTTTGCCGACTAAACGCTTTCATTACAGCTTCCTAAAAGTCAATGTAAGAAAAATAAGTTAATTATTTTGTTTAAAATTGAACTTTAATAAATTAAGATAAATGCTGAGCATTACTCACTTCATCTTTTCTAGATTTAGATTTGCCACTGCACCCACTATTATTACCACCACTGGACTTATTGCTGTGCTGCAAGGCACTACTTTTTTGCTGTTTTGGTGCATTAGTTTTGCTTTCTTTAACAGCGGGTGTTTCCCAAAAAGCTTCACCCATGTTACTTGTAAAATTTGGCCCCGATGAAGATGATGTTTGATTTGATGAACTGGTATTAACAGAGGATTGATTCCAGGCATTAGTGGAAGACCCTTTCCAGGATAACTGACTTGCTGCATTACTCCATATTCCACAACTTGTAACCGTGTTTTGCTTAACAGTTTTCTTCTCTTCAACCTTTTTCTGTTTTTCAAGCTTTTGGGCTTCTTCTCTTTGAATCTCAGTCAATGTCTTTACAGGTGCTTGCGTTTGCTGTAAATGACTTCTGGCCCAAGTCAACTGATTCTTCATTTGCTGTTTCTGCTGTTGCTCAAATAACTGTTGGGCGTTTGATTGTTTTTCTCTGCAAAGAATATCGCTAAAAAGTTAAAAATCGAATTTCGATGGTAGGTTATAAAAAATTGATACAAAAAGTAATAACTTACAAATACATATTTTGCCGTTCAGCCTGAGCTTGAGCTTGCTTTATTTTCTCTTCTCTTTCTTTAGCCTCTTGAAGTCGCTGGATTTCAGCTAGAGATATGGTTGTTGAGTTTTTTGAACAGGCTTGACCCCAAATATGTTTCTCAGATGATAAATTATCAGATTTCCAAAGCTGGTTTTGGGATGGGAACTCGACAGAGGATACCGCATTCGAATCAGGGCTTGGGGAATCACTATTGTAAGACCAGCCATCATTCTTTTCGGATTTAGCTAGATCAGGCCAGATTCTTTTAGATTCTTTTTGCGAATGAGCTTGTTGATTTTGTACCTGCTTTTGGTTCTCTTTTCTTTCTTTAACTTTATAAACAAAAAAAAGTATGATTAATGACAGTAAATACAAGTTCTGAAAGCCAATATAAATCAATGTCTTCAGCATCTAACAAACAGAGCGCGATTAAGATAACGAACAGAAATGCTTCTAAAATTATTTCGATTAAAATAACGTAAATAAAGCTTGATCTTCTAAAATTTCACTCATCAGTTATCGAGATAATAAAACCGTTGCTTATATCTGGGTGTACTCAAAGTATTTGATGAGCGGGCAATCGTGATTATATAAAAGTTTATGTAATTGAGGGTTTCAAGAGAATCATCTTATTCATGCAGCATGAAAACAATCTGATATTCTAGCAAGATTAAAACATTGTTATAGAAAGTGCCACGCTGGATTACAATAAGAGCTACTTGCAATTTTCACAACAAATACTGATGACGAAGTGAGTCAACGTGGTCAACGATAAAATAAACAGAATAACAGGCAAATTTAAATTAAATCTCAACAAACCTTGTTGATTTTGCTGCGCCTGTATTTGCTTTTGTAGAGCTGGCTGGTTTTGTTTTTGTTGGCTTAACTGTTTTGATTTCCTGGACTGTGCCTGAAACGAATAAAAATATGAAATAATTTAAATAAATGTTTAAAAGATAATCAGATATTGAGCTAAATAAATGAAAATCATTAGATCGCAAAAATTTATCTCAGGATAATGCTAGATTGAACAGCAATTACATTTGACTGTACATTTAATTTCATATGTAAAATCAAACAAGAAAAAATTAGTGAAATATTATTTTGCTTTGATTATATTCAAAGTCGAAAGAACTTACCATTTCTTGCTGCATCTGTTCTTGTCGTAAGATTCTTTCATTTTCTTCAGCTTCTTTTTGGCGTCTTTGTCGCTCTTCTTCTCTTTGTTTTCTGGCAAGCTCTTCTGCTCTCAACATTTCCTCATGTCTTCGCCTCTCTTCTTCTAAACGCTTTTTTTCTCTTTCTAGTTCCATTCTTTCTTGGTCTAATCTCCGTTTTTCTTCCTCTTCTTCCCGACGCCTACGTTCCTCTTGATCCCTAAGTAATTCTTCCCTGAGTTTCTTTTCATGTTCTAGTTTACGGGTCAGCTCTTCAATTCTCATTTCTTCTTCTCGTTTACGCTGAGCCTCTAATGCAGCTCTTTTTTGGGCTTCTAGTTGTTCTTTTTCCAATAGCTTTTTCTTTTCTTCAAGCTCTAATTTATCTCTTTCTCTACGCTGCAATTCTTCTAATGCCGAAGCGGTAATCACACCACCATTCAAGTCCCAAATGCTTGATGTTGATTGAGTAAGGAGAGGACCGCTACGGACAACTGGTACACCAAGTCTTGACAGTTGTTCCATCACTGATTTTGGTTCATCAGGAATGTTCGTCGGTTGAGGCGGAGTGGGTTGCATACGCCTTTGGTCGGCTTGATGATGTTGAGAAGTTACATATTGCTGAACAAGAACACATTGTTGTTCTTGCGCTGACAATGTCGAAAACCCATCTTGTTTCTTTAGTTGATCCAGAAGTTGTCTTAATTGAGTTTGCATTTGTAATTGTTGATTCAAAAAAAGCTGTCTTTGTATTTGATCTTGTTGGCGCTGCTGGATAATTTGCTGTTGTCTAAATGGATTTTGACTGAAAATTTAAGAAATGAATATGTAAAGATAAAGTTCCGAACAATCAAGAATCAATTAAAATAAATAAAACTTACGAGTAGAGAGAATTTGGCGATAAAGCAGAAGGAATTGCATCTGCATTGATAGGCTTTATTGGTTGTGTTTGAGGTGTCATGCTTACTACTGGCGGAGGATTTTTGTCAGTAATAAAAGGCATTCGACCCCACGCTTTAATTAGCTCACCCAACTGAGAAAATCTTTCATCACATCCCCTTCTGACTAGTAGATCTAAAGTGAAGTAGCCTGAACAAGACCATTCATACATTTCTTGAGGTAAGAAAGGACCTTGAATTTCACCCTGAGGATCACGATAGAACCATTTATAAGCATCATCATGATGAAGTGGGACAACCGTCATCTTATTACTTTGTTTATCTCTCATTACTCTCTCTTCTTGGTCTGCTTCGGCAGTCCATTGAGCGACCATGTTTTCTGCAGCCTTTTCAAGATGAGATAAGCCATCCTCCTCGGGGTGAGGTTTATGGTTAATATGTGAGTTTTCTAAGAGAGATTGAATATGATGCTGAGTGTTGTGTTGAGATTGTGGCTGTTGTTGAGATAAACTTTGAGTCTGATGCTGGTGAAGCAGCTGGGAAGTAAGTTGAGGCTGAAGTTGAGACTGAAGTTGTGACTGAAGCTGGTTTTGTAACTGTTGTTGAAGCTGAGGTTGAAGCTCGGATTGTAACTGTTGCTGGAGTTGAGGTTGCAGTTGAGATTGAGCTAAAGACTGAAGATGGGACTGTAGTTGAGGTTGCATCTGGGACTGGAACTGTGGTTGAGGTTGAGCTTGTAATTGAGATTGCAATGGCGGTTGCAAAGATGAATGCAGCTGGGATGATATTTGTTGGTTTTGCAGTTGGTTTTGCAATTGGTTTTGCAATTGGTTTTGAAGTTGGTTTTGAATTTGTGGCAATAATGATGATTGGTGTGTTTGACTGGATAACTGAGATTGTAACTGAAATTGGGAATCAATATTGTTATCAGGTAAGTTTGAAATCGGTGGAGCCATCATACCTTTACTTTCTTCATAAGAATGAGTACTAATACGATCTTCATCTAAATTAGATTGTAATTTAGAATCATTCTGAGAAGATTCATTTTTGTCCATATTTACACTATCAGAACTAAGTGAGCTGTTTTGATCCACTGCATTCTTTTTCACACTATTTTCTTTAGAGTTGTGACCAGATGAAATATCTTTCAAGTCATCATCCATGGTCCCTTCACGAAATGCTCCCGATGCATCGAATGTACCCACTCTTGCTTCACAAGACATATCATCATCTAAGCTCCATTCTGGTAAGTTTCCTCTACGTTCTTCGTCATCAGCATCATCCCAACCTTCAGAATTTCTTTTATAATGATTGCCATAGCCTCTTCGCATTATTGGGCCATTTCTATGATTATCATCTCCTAACCCATCTCGATCATCAGTTCTCCATGAGTCATGGTTTCTTTGCCAATTATCATCAGTTCTACCACGAGCTCTCCAATTATTACGATCATCATTTCGACCTCCCGATCTCCAGTTATCAGCTAGTCTTACGTCCTTCCTGTTTCTATTGCCTTCGTCGCTGCTTTCCCCTCTTGATAAGGATCTATCGAAGCTTTTTTCCCTAGGCCCATCTTCACTAACGCTAGTGCTCTTTTCATAGTTTTTTCTAAAGGCTTCTCGAGGCTCACCAGTCTCTCCGTTCTCATCAAATGTTCCTGTTCTTTGATAATAAGCAGGCCTTCCTCGTCCTCTACTTCTTTCACTGGTCATACCCCCTCGTATGGTTCGTATGGGAGGGCCAGTAGTTCTTTCATTATTAACACTACTTGCAGTAGCAGTTCTTTCTGCTCGATCACGTTCAACGCTGCTACCAGCAGCATTCATCTTATTAAGTCTCAACATAGCCTCACTATTCACAGACTTAGACCACAAACGATGCTCTTCTTCCGTTATAGGAATAAGAGCTAGAGGTAACTGACATTTATCCACGGTCAAAGTTGGTATTTCTCTCAATTCTGGAGCCATTTCAATATCATTATCAAATAAAGCCAACATTTCTTCACGTCCATAACGATACTGAGCCAGTTTATACTTGTTACTTGGCAAAATAGAAGATGAGCTGTCTGTTGTTATGGTGTTTGCTGAAGATGGGGTATTCTGGTGACTGGAAACAGGATTAACAGAAGAACTCTGATGACTGACTCCTCCATCTGTTAGAGCTCGGAGCCTTGAATGAAGAATGAAATATGGATTAAAAATAGAGATTGATGGCTAAGAAGATTCAATATGAATAGGAGAAACTTACCATTCAGGACCAAATCTGAGAACAGTTTCTGCCATGATTGTAGCTTTTAATTTAGAGCTATCCAATAATTAACAAATAATTGAAAGGAGAAGAAAAGACGGAAGTATATACCAAGGATGGTAAAACAGTGATTTTAGTGTTGAGAAACAGACTGCCAACAGTCTATGTAGAGAACTTAGGAAATGGTGTAACTGAACCAAACAAAAAGACACTGAGAGAGATAAAGAAAGAAGGCAGAGCAGTGATAAAACATGCATGAAATCAAAGCTAATCAACTTTTCGCAGATGATGTTGGCTGTGAATGTTAATAATCAAAGTTAACAGTGTACTTACCGAGAAACACTATTGTTGTAACAAGAAACAAATAGAATAAAAAAAAGCAAAGACTGAAAATTAGATTTGAGAAAGGCAAAAAGAAAGGGGAACAGGGAGATTGAGAGAAAGAAAACAGAGAAAGAAAGAGAAAAAAGGAGAAAGAAAGAGAAGTAGAAAGAGAAAGAAAGGAAAAGAAAGATGTCACAAATGCTGCGATACAAATTAATTTTTCAATTATTTTATGCTTAATTTTCAATCCTCAAATGAACAATAATTTAGTAAATTGAAGGTTACCTTGAAATTCAAAAATTCAAAAAGATTTAATTAAAAATACTGAGAGAGAGAGAGAGAAAGGAAAAAATGGGCAAAGAAGCAACGAGTAAGAGAAAGAGAGAAACTGGGAAACAAAACTACAGTTGTTGGTTTGGTTTTACAGTCTTATCTCACTGGTTAACATAAGATTTTCAGCAAGATAGAAACAATTAATTTATTAAACGATTGACCGAATCAAAGAGCAATTTGGAAAATAAAAATAGATTGAATTGTTAATTAGTATATCACTTGACAAACTGTTTTAAATAATAATTCTGAATTGTAACCAGATTCACAAAAAAACAAACAGATGAAAATTACAGAAGAAGAAACAGTGACACCTTGTGATATTAAAAGTAGTTTGAAAAATCTTTCTTGTTTCAGTTTTAATTAGAAATTTCGAGCTTGAAATTTCAATTCAATATCTTAATCAATGGATAGAATCATTAATTCAAAAAGAACACAGTTTAATATTTGGCTTTTTTATCTAATTTTTATCCTCAAGCATTGTGTATATTGGAATGACTATCAGTCATAGTCAATTAGTCAATTTTATTGCTCAAAGCTTTAAATTATTTGTTCATTGGACGAGATGCGATGAAAAGTTTGTAAGGAAGCTAAATCAACCAATAATCATCACAGGAATAGTAAAATTGTGTTTTATTCTTGATTTATTGACACAAATCTTTTTGATGCACTTTCAAATCAGTTGTTTATCTAGATTGAAGAGTAAATTAAAGAGTTTTTTCATAGAAGACTAATTGCTTGAACATTTTATTGACATTTTAATTAAATATTGACTTGAAAAATTTTTAATTTCAGGTACTTTTGTTATTACAAGATGTCACCAGGTGCTTAGCTTACTTTATTAGTAAATCACGGAATGATAAAAATGCAGATTCATGAAATCATTGAGTAAACAAAACGATTAGCTGCTAACAGAAATACAAATTCAAAATAATTAATCAATTAAGTGACTCTGTCTTGCAGGACTGTTCATTTAAAAATCTTAAAAAGGTTACATTTTTCAGCAAAAAATTGGTTTTTGGACAGACGATCTTTAATCGAATTATTGGTAAGGAAATAAAGATCGATTTCTCTGATCGTTTTACCAAAGATCTGATTTGTGATTAATCGATCTTCAATTCATCTTTGCTTCTTTTCATTTTTTCTTGTTTCTTTGAGGCAGATTTTGGATGGTTTAGGTTTTCTGCTGTCATTCAAATTTATTTTATTTTTCAATTTGCTCTTTGATTCGGTTAATCTCTTATAAATTAATTGTTTTTGTCTAACTGAAAATCTCAAATTAACCAGTGGGATTGAAGATACCAAACCATCACCATAGTTTTGTCTCTACCTTTATCTTCTTTCTCTTGCTCGTTTGTTACTTGTGTTTCTGCATCTCTCTTTCACTCTCTTTTTTCTCTGTGTTAAATTAAATCTTTTTTAAGTTTTTGAATTTCAAGGTAACCTTCAAATTAATAAATAATTACTCATTTCAAGATTGAAAATTAAGCATAAAATAGTTGAAAAATTAATTTACATCACAGGTCTGTGACATCTTTCTCTATCTTTTCTCTTTCCCTGTCTTTTTTCTCTTTCTCTTTTCTGCCTTTTTTTCTCTGCCTCTTTTTGTGGTATCATTTTAGTCTGTTGTGTTTGTTGGTACATCAAAAGTCTATCTCGGTGAGTAATGTGTTCATTTTTATACAATTTAATAATACTCCCAACCAGCATGACTTACCTTAGTTTTCATGGTTTTTATCTTTGCCTCTCCTTTAGCTGGACAAATGTCATCCACAGATGAAATAGAATTAGCGACTAAGATGCTTCAAATACAGCACAAAAGATTTTACCTGGATGTCAAACAAAACCGCAGAGGCCGGTTCTTCAAAGTTGCTGAGGTTGGAACTGCTGGTAGGAAAAGTCGACTTTCATTGGCTATGTCTACAGCAGGCGAGTTTAGAGATCACCTTACTGCTTTCAGTGAACTATATGCATCTTTGGGTCCACCAAATCCTGATAGTCTACCAGAGGATGGAAAATTAAAATCAGAAGTCATGGTAAAAGATAATCGACGCTATTATCTTGATCTAAAGGAAAATAATAGAGGAAGATTTTTGAGGGTTTCTCAAACAATGCCTAGAGGAGTTCAGCGTGCTCAAATAGCTATTCCTGCCCAAGGAATGATCGAGTTTCGCGATGCATTGACTGATTTGCTTGACGAATTTGGAAACTCTGACGGTTGCCGGGAAGAAGATAAAGTTTCAAGTTCGGGTTTTGAAGGCGAATTGCCTGAGGGAAAGTTAGTTCGAACTGACAGTAAAAAATTTTATTTCGATATTGGGCAAAATAATCTAGGAATCTATTTGCGAATATCTGAGGTAAAAAACAATTTCCGTTCGTCAATCACCATTCCAGAAAAGTCTTGGGTTAAATTTCGAGATATATTCACGGAGTATGTTGACAAAATGCGAGAATCGTCTGAAGAGAAGATACCAAGTGGCGGCACCGGTGCAAATGGAGGTGGATCACAAGGATGCCCTCAAACCCCAGGCGGTGATTGTGGGGTGAATGTTTCAGCTAGCGAAGGTGGCAATGCTCTCTCAACAACTACCTCTAAATAAGAATAATGTTATTGTTAGACAGTACAAACAAAGCTTGTTAATTATGATTTTTGTCGTGGTTAAAGAAAACAAAAATAACGCAAATAAAACATAAGTTATGAAATAAATTATCTATACCAAAAATAACATGTCTTTGCTTCTTACATAATAACTAATAACTGATCTCGAGTACAACTGAACAACAATAACAATCCTAAAAAGGATATCTTGTTTCAAGTTGGTCTTGTCATGTAAACAAGAACCAGAGAAAGTGCTTCTGCTTTTGGATTCATTTCAAGGGTTTTTGGGGCGCTGCGCGAACGCAAACACCCCGCTACCAAAAATTTCACTCCCCATCTAGCTCGTTTTGAGTTAGTGGCGGGCTTCAGCCACCCTCGGAGTGCAATGAGAGGGCCTCGACCCGGAGTCCCCGCCTTTTTGATCACGGGGTTCTCGGAGCCAGGTAAGTATGAATTGAGCCGATTCCTACTTACTTTATATACACTCTTGTGAGAGACTAACATTGTGGCTTGAATGCATTTTGCTTAAAATCATCATTTAGATAATTTCAAGCATCTTCAATTAACGCTCATTTAATAGACTTCAGTTTTTTAATTAAAAATACTCGTTTGTCTGACGATTTAATTGCCAATTGCACCTGTAATAACCAATCACATCCAGACAAGAAATCAAGCCTAAGTAAATAAAGGATGTTATGGCCAATAGCATTAAGTAGTATCAATGGCCAGATTTTATCTATTTTGTTAACTTTAGTCATTTTCAATTGTGATTAAGGGTTCTCTTGTTCCTTGTGAATTGAATTATTTCTAAATCATCTTTCAATTGTAATGATTATTAAGTTCATTGATTTTTTCAGCGCTTTCGATGTTTATTTATTTCAAAGTAAGAGGGCGCTAAACATGTCTATAAGACATTTTTTGTATTGATCAAAATCCTTATTGCTTGCATTTCTGAATTAATGTTTTCTTTCACTTTAAATATCTTATTGCCTATCTAATTGTATTCAATTGAGATTTAATAACTCTGGATTCGTTTGGTATTCTGTTAATTCCAATCTGTGTAAGAAACTTTTGTCTTATCCTCTTTATCATTCCTCTTTTCCTCTACTCGATATCTTTGTCTCTTTCCTTGTATTTTTTCTGTACTTGTTTTGGTTTAAACCTTCATAATTTATTGTTTTTTTCCTATCCATATTGTTGTTTTATTTTCTTATTTTTTCTTACTCATTTTTCATTTTATTAGTTCTTAGATCTGCTTGTGGATTCTTCAATTCTTAGTGCGACATGAGTGAAGAACATACTATAGATGAGCTTGACAGTGATCCATATATCTCAGGTGCTGCTCAATGTTTCTATCAAGCTGAACGTGTTTCAACTCTCGGAGCAAAATATCCAGACAAAAGCCAGCATGAACTCATAACTCTTGCTGTTAAAGAATGGAATCTTGAATTAAACATTCACAAAAAAGTTAAATATTTAAGGACAGTAGAAAGAATGGGGTTAGCTCGTCAACTGAAAATTCGGGGCTATCATGGCCAAGCCAATAATCCACCAGCACAGCGAAGTCGAGCTACTGCATCTTCTTTCGTTAATTCCAATATTTCACTGGCTGATTTGTTGAAAAGAGAGCCTAAAAAGCCTCCCAAGAACGGTTACTCGCTATTTACCTCTGAACAATTGGCCAAATATGTAAATGTTGAACCCCAAAAGCGTATGTCCGAAGTTGCAAGAATTTGGAGCCAAGTAATTAGCAAGGAAGAAAAGGCTTCTTTTGATGCTCGAAACAAGGAAATGCTTTTGAAGTACCAAACAGAGCTTAACGCTTTCATAGAAGTATGTTTACATTTCACTTTTGTATTTCTAGCCTCGTTCTGACGTTTGTTTTTTCCTTATTTTCAGAGCCTTACTCCCGAGGAGAAGCAAGTTTATGAGGAATACAGAAATATGAAAACCAAGAGCAAGAAAAAGGTCAAGAAGTTTTAAACTTGCGGATTCGATGCTTCTCTCATAGTATTCCATCTATGAGTTAGCATCTTTTTTAAGTCCCTGACTCCACCAAGCTCTACCAACATACTACACTTACATGATACAAAATACCATTAATCTCTCACTTCATCAAACTCGGTTAAAGAATTGATAAATTATAAAGCTATAATTGATTTATATTAACCGATCCATCCATAATCTATGAAACTTCTCTCAACTAAAAAATCGTATTTACATGACTCTAATAGGGCATTGGATAATTTGCTTGATTGATGTATTTTTTAGTTTAAAATCCACATTATACAGCCTTTTTGTTTTGATTTTTTGTCTGATGTTTAATTTATTGCATATTTTTTTGAAACATTCAGACATGGAATAAAAAATGCTGTTGCAAACCAGGCATATTAAGTTAAACTTGTGAATTTAAGTTAACATCTATTGATAAAATCATACTTCACCGTCACCTTTTGAATTTTTATTGGCTTCAGAAATACAAATTTCTTTCTCTTAGTAACTTTACACTAGATTTATTCTTATACATCATAAAAATCATGATTTTCTGTTTCTATAGGCTTATAAGAACTTGGTGTATTTGCTTCTGTAAATGTCGGAGTAGTGGCTTCCGTATACCGCGTTTCTTTAATTTTTGCTGCATGTTTCTCTGTAGGCTGGATAATGATTTTAGAGCTTGTTTCTTCCCGTGTGGTTGGTTTTACAGTTGTCGACTTTTCTGGTTGGTTTTCCTTCTGATTTTCGTGTGATCCATGATCCTCAGGCGCTGATCTAAATGAGGGAGCCTTAGATATTGGTTTTTTCTGGACTGGTCTCTTATAAGTATCCAATACACCTGCTGAAAGAAAAGATTTCCAAATTAAAACGAAAACAACCGAAAAATAAATACAAAACTTACCATTTTTAATTGTCTGCTGTTCTGGACAAACAATCATAAAACAGACTTTTGGATGTAATTGAAGATCACGAATATCTGTATCACTTGGAAGATTGAATTGTGTCGTGTTGGAATAAGCCGATGAAGCTTTATTGTCATCGTGTTTTTTTCCTGATCGCAAATTCGGAGGAGATGTGGATGATACTTCTGATCTTATTTGAGTTTTCCGTCCATTTTTACCATTCTTGCCAGGTTTCCTCTTTTTGGTTCGATTGAAAATTCTTCTCGCAAATCGTTTCGCTATATGGTGCTCGGATGGCTCACTTTTTAAGCCGATATTTTTATTATTTTGGCATCTTCCAGTTTTAATACAATCGAAACTTGTCATAAGGCTTTTTTCGTAAACATTTAAACTTTCTTCGTTGAAATCATCGTCATCTATAATGAATGAAATGAGCACAACTTTATAATTGCCATCTTTTCTCCTCTTTGTACTATCTATAGGTTGATTAATTTCTTCATTTACAAATTGCTTCTTTTTTTCATCGCAAAAAAAACTGCACTTCGAATTTTTTCCAATGGATTCAAAAGAGTAAGGTGTTTGTGGTTTAACATTCCAGTCTTCGTTTTTATCCTGGTTTTTTGAACACGAACATATTTCCAATTGGAGATGAACTTCTTGATCATATATTGATTCATTCACTCTCTGTGGTCCACTAAGTAAACCATGATAAGGATCCAAATGAATTGTCCATAACAATGAGTTCTTCAAGTTTTCCTGAGATGATGTTAATAATGATCCAAATGTCCAACAACTTTTAAAATCGGTAATCACAATTAATAATAATGAAAAATTTAATAACATATTCATCAGATTGCTTAAAATTTATGTTATTTTTGAAATTTAGCTAAGCTTGATTTAGTAACTCGTTTTCTAGGAAAATACATTGCCATCAATGATTAATACCGATAACTTTAACTCGCTCGCTTTGTTTTATTCATAATAATTACCATATGTTTTTTACTTAACTTGAAATGATGTAACTAATATTGAATTTCACCTCTCTGTGTATTACCCTTCTGGATAATACACTTAATAGCCAAAATTAATAACACTTTATGCAATTCAAATTTTATGAACAGAGTTATAGAAATAGGTGTTATTTTTTCATGACTTTTGTAAAAAATGATTTTTAAATAAATGTATATTACAAATAACAGAGAGGAACAATTGACAAGCCAATAAACTTGACAGAACTTGAATCGAGTAAAAAATATAATATAAAAGAAAAAATTTCACAACCAACAGTAATTTCATTCATGTATTATGCACTTTTTGAATTTTCTCAGTGAGCCTTGCGACGACTTAATTTATTGCTGAGTGTTTGTCATTGGATTTTCCTGAGTCGGTCAGATTTGACGGAGCGATCTTCTGAAAAATTTATTCCTCTTCTTTCACCTATATCTTCGGCAATTTCAACAACACATTGCTTGGGAAACCACCCTCTAGGCCTAATTATAGTTGTATTGATCGGGTGAATCTTCTCCCCATATAACCAATGCTTTTTCCATCGTGTGACAGTAACAACATCATTAACATTCAATGAAATACGAGCTTCGTCACTAAAGGGAAATTTGAGACAAGTCCGCCATCCTTGACTGAATAAAGGAAACCAACTACCATTATATTCAGCAATTACTTTGTATGTTCTAGATCGATGTCTTTTTTCCTTTTTTTGTAAGATTTGCTCATATGTTAATGTATACTGAGTGCACCCCTCTTTAACAGGCCAATTCATTCCATCCATCCATTTACTGTCCCTAAAAACTTGCATAAAGTTTTTTCGGTAACCTAGATCATAAGGATAAACGAATGTATCTGTCCTATCACGAGCCTCTGCTTTAGCAACGATCCATTCTTCGATCGATGTGCGATTCCGTAAAATTATTTTCATCTTGAATTAGTAAAGAAAGAAAATTTAAAATGGTTAAATATAAACGTTGAGATATTTCAAGCTAGAAAATTTGAACTTACTTGGACATAAAATAGTCCACCAACGGCGATAATAACTCCAATAGAAAGTCCAATACTGAAAACTGAGAAGAGGAAAGTGACGAACGTCAAAAGAACAACTGATTCTGGACCTCTGTGATAAAAGTACCAAGTCTGTCAATATAAATAAATTAAGATAATGAGAAATGGAAAAATGGAGCTTTGGAGTTTTGAAAATTACCGCATGATAACCTCGGTAGATTGCTATAGAAAGAAGTATAACCGCATGCAGAGCACCAAGCACAGCAAATAATAAGAAAAGAGTAAAATTAAGGTGATTTTTATGGCCAACACAGTTATTAATCCATGGACAATGATGGTCCATCTTTAAGGTACACTTATTACATGTTCGACAATGATGAGCGCGAGGCCATTTATATGATTGGCAGATCGAACAATATTGAAGTTTTTTACATATAGAGGGATCACTTGGAGCCCATCCAGAGCGGACATGACCAGGGCCAATGAAAATGGCACTAAAGAAGTGATAAAGAGTTAATCCCACAAAGCTCAAGAATATGAGATGATTAATGATTGCAATAGCGGAGCTAAATATTGGCATCCACATGTTTGTCATGTATAATGTGGTAATTGCCACCCATTTTATTATCAGGAATGCAAGTAAAGGTCCCCAGTGCAGTATCCTGTATCCAAAAAGACCGGACATAACGAGTTGTCATTAGATAAATATCTAAGTAGTTTGATTATTTAGAGCCTGAGAAAAAAATAGAAAATATACAAGGTTAAAACAAGTCTAATTAGGGAGTTGCTTCCAAATGATTGGTATCGAGATCTAGAATAGAGAATGAGTGAAATCCTTAACCATTGATTATTTCAATGAGATAATCAATGGTAAAATGTTCATAGAGAAAGTCGTTTTGACTCAATAAACTTAACCAAAATTCAAATTGAAAATGAAAACAACGTACCAAGAGTATCAAGCTTTAATAATTAATTGAACACAAAGAGTAATGTCAATGTAACTGTGATTTAATGTCCAATCCTTTTACAGCAAATTTATTTAAAGAGACAAAAAGAAGTTAACTTGAGATGAGAAACACATGAGTAAGGTTGCTCAACAATAAGGAAACCAAAATAAAACAAAAACATGTGATGACAATGTTGCGTTTACCAAAATACTTTCATGAGGTATTGATTGGTATTAGTCGGGTGAATATTGATAAACTGAAAATATTGAAGTATTAAAATATTGGTAAGCTATTGGTTCAATATTATTGAATAGTATTGTGAATATTGTAGTTGTAGACAATATTGGAAACTCAAAAGGAATTTTCAATTTCAGATTAAACCTGTAATGAACCTAAGAACCATCAAATGTTTGATTTTTGGCTTGATTCGTTCCATTCATCAAATAGAACAACAACTTTGTGTACAAACGTCCTGCATATGCAATTACCGCAGTTTGGACTGTTATAAATTTAATCGAAAGATTGTAATTAAGAACTTGATGGATTTGTCCATCTCTCAAAATTACAGATTTGCTATTCGAGGAAAAACATCAGATTGTGGATGTTTCAAGCTAATATCATGCCAACTTAGCATATAAATTGAATAAAATTGTTCTGAAATTCTGTATCTTTGTTGGTTCTAAATTTATGGCTACAGCAATTTACTGACAGTTTTTTGATCACAATATATATTGTAATCAAAAACAGCGCTAAAATTGTTTTGCTCCACCTTAAATGGGGGATTCACTAAGGGCAAATGCAGTTCATTCATACAATGTAATGAATGCAATGAATCTATTGATCAGCTAAACCTAATTCTGATCCTGTTTTGGGTTCACTTTAATTACTGTGAAATTAATTTCTTTTATCTATCAAATCCACGTTATTTGAATTTCAGTGAATACTGAATGTTTTTTCCCAGTGAAAAATTGTGTTGACCTGTTAGTAATTTTTACCAACGGAATACCATTTTCTAATAAAAAGTGAGTAAATGATTGTGTACAATCAAGCCTCTTGCTTCTCAAATGTTATTTTTTCACTTTTCCTCTTGGTCTTGCATCTTCCTTTTTTCTTTGTTCATCTATCTTCGTCTCGATGTTTATGCATTTCTAATTATTGTTTGCAATTCGTTTCAATTCAGATTGAGTATTTAAAGGGTTTGATGCTCTTTATAAGCCTGTTGCCATTTTCATTCATATACAATAACTGGACTATTTTCTTTTTTTCTTAGTGAGTGGTACATCATACACTGAAGAGCATCTTATTGATTCTGATGGAAATCAAGACGATCCTTACTTAAGACTGACTTTAGAAGAAACCGAAGACGATTACAATATTGAGGATATTTCCAAAGATCAAGTCAAAGAGTTACATGACGATAACAGATTTTTGTTGGAAGATGATGAACCAATAGAGTCTACCAGCTCTCAAATAAACATTATTGACAGACGTGTCAATGACAAAATTAGGTATCATTTTGTTCTTTACAATATTTATACACATTTTTTGTAAATAGTTTTTGTGTGTAATGGTATTATTTTATTCAATCTAACTTCCTTATTCAGTGGTAAAAATAAATCCAGTGACATCAGTCAAGAAATTGGTCCTCCAAGTCCTTCTATTGATACTCGACCATCATCATATACAGAACCAGAATTTTGGTGTTCAGTTGCATATTATGAGTTGAAGAACAGGGTTGGTGATACTTTTCACGCATCTCAGCCATCACTAACGGTGGATGGATTCACTGATCCATCAAGTTCAGAAAGATTTTGTTTAGGGTTACTTTCAAATGTTAACCGAGGTAGTTTAGTTGAGCAAACTCGTAGGCACATTGGTGAGTAGGTTTTTTGATTCTTATACTTTCTGATTCTTCCCATGCCTCCCACTGAGTATTGTCTGTGAATTTTTGGTTTTGAAATCCATCATTTATGTGTTTTTTATTGCCTCTATCTTCTAATCTTCAAAGGTCGGGGCGTCAGATTGTATTATATTGGTGGGGACGTTTATGCCGAATGCCTAAGTGAGAGCAGCATTTTCGTCCAAAGTCCTAATTGCAATCGAATGTACGGCTGGCATCCGGCTACCGTTTGCAAAATACCTCCTCGTAAGTTAGCTTTACAGAAAAAAATTATCAATTCTTCATTATACCTCTGTTTGCTAACTAAAATCAGGATCAGAATTACATTTAATCAAATTTACTTCATTTGATTTAATCTTTGATTATTTGTGAACCTATGTTAATTTATTTTTCTTAGTAATCGTGCCAATATTTTTCAATCTTAATCTACAAAAAAATTATTTCTGAGCTTTATCCCTCTTGATAGTTTTATGATTTTCTTCTTTGGTATAAATAAGATAGTTGATGTTGAAATTTACTATGAAGCATATCTGTATTAAGTACTATGGATTATGTTAGATTTTCTATTCAAATTATTTTTCATAAAAATTTTTTCCTTTTTTTATTAAAAAATATTTTTCTTTTCTTATATTAAGGTTGCAATTTGAAAATTTTCAAAAATCAAGACTTTGCCGATCTACTCGCTCAATCGGTCAGTCAAGGTTTTGAAGCTGTGTTCGCACTCACCAGAATGTGTACTATTCGTATAAGTTTTGTTAAAGGTTGGGGAGCTGAGTATAGAAGACAGACAGTAACATGTACGCCATGCTGGATAGAGCTACATCTAAATGGACCATTACAATGGTTGGACCGAGTTCTAATTCAAATGGGTGCACCTCGAATTCCTTGTAGTTCAATGTCTTGAGCACTCTTATCCTCTCCTAAATCCGCAACCTGAAAAGATGATCGTAATCAACAATCTTAAATCAAATTTTGTTCAATAGATTGTTTAATTTGTTCTATGTTGTAAATGACTTGAAAAAGAGTGAGCAAGATGTAACCAGGGATGGATTATTGATGTACAAAAAAATGAAATACAAACTGTTACCTTAATCAATTCATCTTTTAATAATGATTGAATTAGCATAATTAGCGAAGAATGGGAAATGAATTGACAGTTAAATTAATGAAGCCCACTATCATATTAAAGCTTGTCACCATTGAAACTCATGCCGTTTGTAATTGATTTCGTGTTTGAACACAACCAAATTCTTACACAGATGATCAACATCTCTTGAAATATCCTATAATCTAGTTGATTATTGATTTCAAATTTTTGATTTCAAGTTTCATAAATTTTAATTGCTAATCATCGTTAAATGGGAAATGAATTGATAGTTAAATTAATAATGCCCAAATAATTAAAGCTTTTCACCATTTAAAAACATACCGTTTATATTTGATTTCGTGTTTGCAACCTGATTCTTTCATAGGTGATTAACATCTATTGAAATATTTCTAACATAACTTCACATGTATTTCAAGTTTTTTTAAATTTCCATTTCTAATTATCCTATTATGATTTATTAAAGAGAGTTATTATTCTTTCATGAAAGAATTTACAATTCTTTTGCATAAGTTAACATGTTTAAAGATTACATATGGAATCTTTTCATCGAATTTTTTTGTGAATCAATTGATGATTTCACTAAATGTATCAATATTTTTAAACTGATTCAATCAGTTTATTATTTCATGTTGGAAAGTAAATTAATCATACAGGTAACATTGATTGGTGATAATGCCAACTGGTTGATTGTAATATCCTCTTTTGGTTATTCAGTTATACAGCTATACATGTACTACATGGATATGTACATGTTTATTTTATGAATCATTGCAACTGAAGTAATTTGATTTTGGTTATTTTTGGAATCCATGCTTTTGCTCAGCAATACATTTTTTCATGTTTTAACCGATGTAACTGGCATATTTCATTACAAACATTCTTGGAATGTCACATAATTTACACTTGTAGATACAAATTTTCCCACCAATAACTTCACCATCACATAGACTAATTGGTTCTCCCTGAATCGGCCTCTCAACCGGTAAGTGACCATGATTACCGAATTGAAATAATGGAGCCGCTTCTGTTGATTGAAGATGACCTACGCCAATCATTATCACACTGATCAAAATCAATATCTGGAATAGAAACAGGATTTAATCAATGGAACGAGTCAATTGATAAAAACATTGGTTCCTTAAGATGAAATCAAAATTTACTTACCCTAAAGCAATGAATATGAATCATAAATGTACTTTAACACCAACAAGCCCTATAACAATCAATTGTCAAAGGATGTTTTGGTTTAAAAGTCTCAAATCATCCAGAGATATCAAGAGAATCAAAAGGAAATTTTTATCAAATATTAGATCATTACTTTCAATCATTTGGCTTGATTTGATCGAGAACATTTCTTTTATTGAATTATTTCTACAAATCACAATATTGGTCATTTATTTCTTAAAATTTGCAATACAACAATTATTTTTTGTAATTACCAAGTGAGAAGTAAGTAAGTTTTAGTTTTAGTGTTTTTGTCATGATGTCTTTATTTTAATTGTGAGCAGCTCTTTTTCCTTTTAAATAGCCAATCCATCTTTTGGAAACTGTTTCTAGATATTGGTCTTTCAGAAGTGTATTAAGGTATAAAAGTTGATTTATATGAGTTGTATGATAATCCCAACGAGCAATTTTTGGTTCAGTTTTCAATGAAAAATGCCGTAAATCATAAAGTGTCCCAGATCCAGTGTCATAAAGAGATAGCAAGTGTTTTAAAGATTCAAGACCTTTTTTGAGATATTCCTCGACTGTTTCACATTGTTCAGCACAGCTCATCTTCAAATCGTACAAACCGAACAAAGAGTAAATAAATCCATTCAAAACAAAACTGCTAGGAATTGTGGGATACTCTTCAAACCTAGAAAATTCAAAACAAAATTATATGTTAATAGACAGAATTTCTGGAAAAACTACAAAAACTATTCTTCGAGTTAATATTAATATTAGAAGGTAAAATAATCAAATTTACCAAAGATACTTGTCCAGAAAATAAGTCCGAAATCCTCCCTTTTCTGAGCTGACATTGAATAAACTAAGAGCACGAGTAGCTGCTTTCAGGTAAATTTCATCACCACCATAATGATACATTCGTGTTAACAAGGAGATTGCTTGTCCCTGAGCCATTGCAGAATACCATCCAGGTTTCAATATTAAGGCCCCATTAGAAAGTTTACGAGTAGTTTTAATTGGCCAACCACCTAAATCATCTTGATTTTCAAGTAACCAACGAACAGCGGAGAAAAAATGAGATTCATGAGCACTAGAAGACAGGATAACGTCGTCGATTAGAGCTTTTCCTTTAAAGATTATCCTGGACACATGTAAATTTTTTATTTTGATAGGTAATTTTTTATCCAAAATAGTGCAAGCCTTTTGGAAGTCGACTCCTAGTTCACGAGTTAAATGGTGCCAAACTTTACTCTGCCCGAAGCCATAGGTTGGTCCATTTTCATCAAAATCAATATTTGTATTAGCATAGGTAATGGCATATTCGTAGTTACCAGAATCACTTTGAAGGTACACTGTGAAACTAAATTTATCCAATGGTTTGACACGTAAAGATAGAGTTAAATCATTATGCATTTTTTTTCTTTTAAGTTTGAAAGTGATAGCTTCTCCATCAACAAATAATACTTTGTTATTAATATTGACAGTATTATTGTCAATGTTATCATTTAAAGCTCTTTTCATTTCTCTAATTATTGGATAGCTAGTTTCAGCATCGATTTCACTATTATCTTCCATGGAATGAATCTGTATTCGACTACCTTTAACAGCCACATGCCAGTAATCTTGTTTAAAAAAACCATCTTCCAAGATTGTAACCCTTGGTTTTCCTAGAGTTAAACTTTTACTGAAATGACTTAAACCAAATTGGGCGATTTGTATTGGATAAAAATGACCTCGAGGCTCCCATTGAGTTGAGATTGGAACACCCTTGAGGCCAGATAATAATTTAACTCTATCTCGCACTTCTACATTATAATTGTCAAACCAGAGATAGGTGCTTTTGTAATCATATGCTTCCTTCGGGTAATAAACTTTAGAATAACTGTGTTCCCAATTAAAAAATTCTTGCTTGCTTGAGGTTTTAACCAACTTTCCATAAATATCGAAGTAACGTCTAATAAAATTAAAAGGTACGTAGACCATATCATCGCTAGTTTTGAAGCAGCCAATAGAATATTCATTGTTGATCAAACAGTCAATTTTTTTGAAACCAAAACATCTGAAGGAATCGTTTTCAATTTTTCCTAATATTATTGGTGCAGCAGCTGTAGGTGACAACAGGTCATTACTTCTAAGTTTGTATCCATCGCTAAGATCGTTACCTTCAATTAACGGTGGTGTTTTGAATCTATCAAGTCGAATGAACAAAGTCCAGCCAATGGAGAGCAATCCAAATATCAAAATAATATAGATATGAGAACGACGAATTCTCAATCTCATCTTGAGCTTTCAAGAATCATTGTTTTTCTCCATAGATTATAAGATCACAGATTCAATCTCCACTATAGTCAGGCTGCATCAGTTGAATCAAATATCATAGAGGGAACCCTTTCCATCGCACTTTAACTAAATAAGAAAAATCAAAATAAATTGCCCTGTATTAGATTATATAAGGTGAATTTTAGTCAAATACAGGCAATTTTAACAATATTTATCAAGCACTAGACCATTCGATATTAACTACAAGACTTTAGGGTAAGAATCAGTTAATCCGTATTAATAGGTAAGTGTCTCTTTTTTCATTATCTTTGGAACATACGTGAACATTAGTAAGTGAAGGGTTGATTGAGAAACAACATGATAAAGATTAGGTTGCATATTAAGAGACAGAGACAGAAAACCACTAGATGCAAAACAAGACTACATAAGTATGAGAAAATGTAAACAAAGAATAACTTTGTAAGTGGTTCGGTTCACCTTTTTAGCAGTGAGTCTGTTTCAAAGAGTAAAGTAAGAAGAAATAGCAGTCAGTCAAAGAGGCAAATTTTAATACATTCTTATACTCACTGGATGACTCTGTTCGCAGTATTTTGCATTGGAAAACAGTAATAAATTTTCATCTTAATTTTTTAGTTATCTTAATTATCTTACTTTACTCTTTGATTTAATGCAAAGTGAAAACATGAACAATGACCAAGCCTACCTTTAGAGTTAGGTGAAATTGTGGAGATTGTAACCATGATAGAAAGGTAGAAAGAAATAGAAACAAATGGTTATTTTCGAAAGAGAAAATTAATAAAGCAAAAGAGAAAATAACTTAAAGGCTGAATAATTCATTCAATAATAATTACCTGATCAGCGAGAAATTTGACACAAGAATCCAATGAAGTTGGAGAATCCAATCACAACCTATTTTTCAATGCTTGAGAACAATTGAAACAGATTTTATTCTACGAGACTGATCGGAAATGTAGATTGAAATAGAAATTTAAAATTGAAATCGAATGAGAAAAATATTAATTTGACACTAAACTTTATGAAATTAAAAGAGATGAAAGGAAAGATTAAAAAGAAAGGATTACCAGGTGAATAATAAATCAAACATTGCGCCTTTAAACTGACATTTTCAAAAGTCACTTGATGAATTGATTAACAAAATGAGCAACAGAGATGAAAATTTTCTTCCTTTTCACAAACAGATAGATCTTGTTGATTGAAGGTGCCTTTCTAATTGCTGACTGCTTCTGTTATAATTAACTAATTTTTTTTAATTTATTAACATTTGAATACTCTGTGAATCCAGTGTTATAAACAAATTTTATTTGATTTGTGTTTTTATTGCTAAAATAAGGTAAGTATCAGATACAATGGGCTCTCCACGTGTCGTGAAGATATAATGAACACCCTTGTGGTGTTACAATGGACAAAATTTTATCGGACTAAAATATGATACGACTGCATATGTGCTAAAATAAAGAATCTGAAATTAAAATTCATTTTGAAAACGGAAATATATGAATACGGACATTATTTATGAATACGGACATTATTTATGAAAACGGAAATACATTGAAAACGAATCTATCTTAACAAAAAGGGGGTGAGAGCTAGAGATACTTTAATCTTACGCTTGAAATCAGCCTACAGAAGATAAGAAATCAAAAGACCAAACGTGAATTATATGAGCAAATGCCAGCTCATAGATGGCAACCTCGTGGGTGGATTTTGAGCCACTCAGACATTTGTGCTTTACTCCTTCGGCAATGCCAATAAGGAAACTTACTACTCGATCACACTCAAAAGTACCGAGAGCAAAGCCTAGCTCACAAGAATGGCAACGAAGGGGGTGGATTTTGAGCCACTCAGCCATTTTTCGGCTAACAGCCTTCTGCTCTGCAGAAAGGCACAATGACTTAAAATCAGCCAAAGTTGGTCAATTGTTTCGAGATCAACAATTGTAAACAGTTGTAGATCAGCTGGATTCAAAGAGTAACTAGCAAAGAGTAAGGTTGTCTTACTCTTTGTAACTAGCTCCTCTTTGAGTTATCTTTGTCCAATTGTGCTAATTCAATGTTTACCTTAATCTTCATTCTAGTGTTTCTCAGTTGGCACTCATTTTATAGTGGCATTCATTCAACTAGTGTTTATTAATATTTTTGATACCTTTTGCATATATTTCTATTATTTTGCATTTTTGTGCGTACAAACATTGATTCCAAATATAATTATGGCTTCCCATGATGATAATTTAACTGAAAAAGTGGCCACTATAAAGTCAACAATAACAACTTATCCTGATTTTCCTAAAAAGGGAATTCTATTTTATGATATAATGCCGATCTTACAGAATCCTGATGTCTTTCAAACCACCCTCGATGTTTTATCGATTAAATTAAATTCTTTTGGTCCAATTGATGTCATTGTTGCTCTTGAATCGAGAGGATTCCTGTTTGGCCCAACCTTGGCTCTACAACATAAGCTACCTTTCATAACAATCCGAAAAAAAGGTAAACTTCCGGGACCAACACAAAAATTGTCCTACAAACTTGAATATGGAGAAGATACGATTGAAATTCAACAAGGTGCCATCAAAAATGGATCACGAGCCGTTATTATTGATGATTTATTGGCCACGGGAGGAACTCTTGAAGCTTCTATCAAGTTAATAAGAAATTGTGGTGGAGAAGTCGTTTGTAGCATGGTGATCATTGAATTGGTAGATTTACATGGAAAGGATAAAGTCGATTCACCATTTTACTCCATAATGAAACTGTGAATTTATTGTAGCATATGCAAATGTTAACCTATTGAAATACATGATTTGACAATAGATAAGTTTGATAAAAGCATAAATAGTTCTTGCCAATTACTTTTTATAAAGATTCGCTTCGATTATTTGAGCTATTTATTGTAATCCAATCAAGGATTATTAGTGATTTTAGTGTGCCACAGTTCTTCTGTTATCAAGAATAAAAAAGTCTGATGTTTAAGATATCTCTACAACATTCACATCATCATTCGTTCAACAAGGAGATATGAAAATGACTTTGAGTTACGCCATTGGAGAAGAGTTGCTGATGAAGGAAAAGAGTATCCCTCTGTACAATTTCCCGCAGTATGTCAAGACTATTACTTTTTTGTAGATCTTTTCAGTTGATCTTATTTTTTAACCTTTTTTCGTATATTTCGTATGTTTACGAAAAGTTAAAATACCATTTTATACCGAAGTTGAATATCAACAGCATCTTCAAACTGACAGTTGATTAAAAACCAAAACAGGCTATTTGTAATTATGAAACGAGTCGTTACCAAACAATCAGTTTATTATTTCACGTTGGAAAGTAAATTAATCATACAGGTAACATTGATTGGTGTGATAATGCCAACTGGTTGATTGTAATATCCTCTTTTGGTTATTCAGTTATACAGTTATACATGTACTACATGGATATGTACATGTTTATTTTATGAATCATTGCAACTGAAGTAATTTGATTTTGGTTATTTTTGGAATCCATGCTTTTGCTCAGCAATACATTTTTTCATGTTTTAACCGATGTAACTGGCATATTTCATTACAAACATTCTTGGCATGTCACATAATTTACACTTGTAGATACAAATTTTCCCACCAATAACTTCACCATCACATAGACTAATTGGTTCTCCCTGAATCGGCCTCTCAACCGGTAAGTGACCATGATTACCGAATTGAAATAATGGAGCCGCTTCTGTTGATTGAAGATGACCTACGCCAATCATTATCACACTGATCAAAATCAATACCTGGAATAGAAACAGGATTTAATCAATGGAACGAATCAATAGATAAAACATTAGTTACTTAAAATGAAACCAAAATTTATTTACCCTAATATGCATTTCAACTTTGATCCAAAGCCACCTAAGTAATCTATTGAGGTGATATAAAACTTTGAATTCACTGGTTATTTATTAAAAACAAAGGCACTGAGAAAGCAAAAAAGCACCACTAAACCATTAAAGTTGAGTTTAAAAGTTCAAAATGATGGAACCAAATGATGTTGATAATTTGGTTGTGGATACTTTTCAGGGCAACATCGAGAGTGAGGCTAAATGGCAATTTCATGATGCTATTCATGTAATCATAAAGAGCTGGTCATTGATAAACCCAAAAACAAGATGGCAACCGTTAGTTGATTGTTAACCTGGAAGATAATATGAAGCTGATTGGTGACCTTGATGTTGAGGTTTACTATATTTAAACAAAAAAATTAAGAGCTATTATTAGATTATTATTAATATTAATGCTAAAAGTAGCTGTTTGATTCAAGCTACCAATTCTTAATTGTTTCATCATTGCGTGAAACCCGCCATTTGTAGTTGTGCATTTGATCTAGGATTTAACAAGTTTTACCAGATTGTCTATGATTTTAACAGATAGATGAATAACAATGTTTGTTGATTTGTACCTTCAAAACGGTTAATTGACTGACTAATATGTTTTGTTGCTTTATCGAATCGCGAGATTGATAAGAATTTAATTACTAATTGCTTGAATGAATCAACAAAAACAACAATCGCGATGATTTCGTAAGTACAATCTAAGGAGGATCTGAAAAATCGCCTATTCTCGAATTGTTTGTAATAAATTCTTCTGAATCAAAATTTTATGCTCATTACGAATGTCTAATTTGTTTTAGTTCTTACTTCAGGAGATATTGAACAAAAAAGAATTGAAGATAAATTTAATTTTTCGCCCTGTTTGACAATATTCAGCTGGTTTTGCGACATCTTTCAACAACTTCAAAGATCAATACAGTTTTTCGCAATTTTCACTCTGTTTGGCGTTTTTTTGCGAAACAAAACTTTCCCATATTATTCAGCATGTTTGGTCGCATAAATCATGAGTACAAAGGCAAGATTTTGCAACCTACTTCAGTATCAAAGACACTAATTAATCCATAATGAATATAGCTTTTCACAACTTTCACCCTTTTCTGCCATTTCTTCAGAAAGCTAACTTTCGTTTTATTATTTATTATTTATTATTCATTATACTTTTTTATTAATACATGGTTACATGGTTAGGAATATAATTAGGTGGTTTTGCGAGCTCCTTCAGTACAAATAATGCATTCTTTATGAACGCATGGTTATATTCAAAATGAATTTATATTATATATTTGGGATCAGCATGAAAAATTACACTCAGAAAAGTTTATTTTAAGTGAACATTTCAACAGGCAATTTTCATTTACAGATCCTCATTAGTAATCAATTGTTCAATAATCTACGTCAATTTGTATCAACTCATTGTCAACAATATTTTCGATATGATTATAGTTAGAAGGTAGAAAGAAATTAGTCATTAGAAATTTTCTCAAATGTGTTTACCAGTTGGATGGTTGATATTTTTCTGAATATTCTTAAAGATTTACCTTGCAAATTGGCATCAGGATCTAATGGTAATTCCGTGTAAATTAAAATGTTTGCCATTTATACTCACATTGATTGACTTTCAATCATTGAAAAGCAACATAAAATAGTCTGAATGATGAACTCTTAAATAGTGGTTTACGGTGATGAACCCATTATGAGATCATCGTAAACAATCTAAGTGTGTTAGTTTACAATTTGGGTTGAAATTACTAACTCTGCACCAGTAAAGTATCTGTTTAAGGTTGACAAATAATAATAAAAACAACGATAATAGTCAATCTACGTGACTCAATACCACTAATCAAATTACAATAAACATCTGGTTATCAATTGTAATAATTGATAATCCAAGGAGTGGAAAATTTTTAACAATCCATCCAAAAATCGCCTAAATTAGATTGTTTAACAAAAATACCACGATTGAACCTTGATTAAAACAACCTTCAAGAGAGGTACATTATTGTCAATGTCTTGTTTTGTTTTTAATACACTTGACTCATGATTTAGGATTTTATTAGTGATTCGCATTCCGGTTGTTTTTCTGGTGTAAACCATCAAATTACCAAGAAAGCCACGATTGTTGATAAAACTGCTATTTTAGTTTATTGTGATTATTAGATTACAAAAGGCAGACCTCAGTCGAGTGAGAAATAAAAGAAAGTTTGGGAGCCAAATATGAGTGAGCAAGTTGAAATGAAACCAATAAATTGAACCAATAAGTTTGTTTAGTGATCAATCCATAGTGACTTAAACTGAGTAAATTATCAGCTGAATTTTAATTACTAATTAGTTTAAACACATTTTTATAAATTCTTAATACTTAATAATTGTGTGTTTGACTCTACCAATGACTTCAAAGTTAGATCAACCAATGCCTGCCAAATGGATTTTTTCTTTCAAACCCTAAACATGACTGCCTATTTCTGTGACCAAAAGTGTCTATCTAGTGAAAGTGTTGAAAGGACGTTTAATAAATTGACTAAAAGTTAACAATTTAAGAATTTGTGTAAAATATTTAATCTTCATCAAATATTGTCAGCTGTGTTTCTTGAAGCGATTAAATTAACCTGAACTTTAAAGTCGTCAAGAAAGTTAAATCTTGAAGTTACTGGTTCCATTTTTTCTGGTGTCCTATTTTTCAAGCTTACCAATCTAAAAACCCATGCCTGGTTACGCTGCAATCAATCGATCTCGGAGACGAAGTCGAGAGCGAAAATTGTCTTTCAGTTCATGTTCATCATCCTTGAATTCTTCAATTTCTGGAAGTGAGATTGATATTAAAGGTGGCCATGAATGTGATTTATGTGGTCTACCTCTTAAATCAATCAGAGAGCATTTTATCTGTGGCCATGACTTTCACATTGACTGCATTTGGCGATGGACTAAGCAAATAGGCTCCAGCCATGAAGACCATTGTCCTATCTGTGGAATCGATCATCCTTCTAGAACAATTAAGACTTATTAACCAAACCTCAATCAAATGTATAATACACCTGGTCAACCGGACTCCTCTATTTAATTGACAAATTGTCACTACCTTCATTCATCATTTGTTATCTACTCATTTCATCATTATATTTATTTAATAACTGTCATTAGCTTTTTCTTTTCATCAATCTTGAAAAAAATTTGATTAAAATTGAATAAAAGATTACAATTGATAATTAATTCTGATAATTTATTTATTGTAATTGTTTATCATCGGTAAACAATGGGGTCTTGGTGGTGTTTTATGGCTGTTGCCAGGCTTAATTTTCTTGATAATTACTTGCTTACTCAGTGAGCGTACAAGATTAAAATTCAAAGTTTAGTGGATCCGTGCGCTTTTTGAGTTTTTTTTGTTCCATCAGATGTCTCTTATTTCAATAAAAAATAAAAAAGCGTGAGTCTGCGGCAAACAGTCTACTAGCAAAATCTACTTATGCTCTGAGCAAACTAAACATTTCAACAATAATATGTCCGATTCATTAAATTCAACCGCTCATTTATCTAATTAGTGTTTCTTTATTTATATCATATTGTTAGTTCAACTGAGTTCAGTCTTTGAATTTATAATTTCTGGATTGGCTTGTTTATTAATCGTTACTTATCAATGTAAGTTTTGCCTCGCGAAATCTCTCTTTACTTTCTCGTTTTGCTATCTGTTGTGTGCATCAAAAAAAATTTCTTCTAATTATATTCCTTGTGTTTCTTTTTTACCAGCAGACTGTTTGAGGACCCTTTCGTTTTTGTTATAATATGAGTGAAACTGAAAATACGCCAGAAGAAGTTGACAGTGATAATGGATCAGAAGAGCCAGAGGTTGAGTATGTTGTGGAAAGTATTGTAGATAAGCGTAAAAAAAATGGAAGAATCGAGTACTTGATAAAGTGGAAAGATTGGCCCGAAGAGGATAATACTTGGGAGCCAGAGAATCATCTATCCTGTCCAGATCTAGTGGAAGAGTTCGAGAAAAATTTACAGCTGAAAAAAGAACGATCAAAAGCCAAAATAAGAGAAAAGGAATTAGAAAGGGCCAAGAAGTTTAAATCCAAGGATAAAGTCAAAAAGAAAGTGAGTTTTTTACTTAAAGTCATTGAGTTTAGATTTTTAATTATTTTTTATCCTACAGAGTCGAGATCGTGTCGAAGATGAACTATCAAGTCGTAAGAAGAAAGCAAGAGTAATCGAATCCTCGTCAGGGACACCTTCACCAGCCTGTGTTGAAAATGGGTCTAGCTCGAACCGTTTCTTCCCATCAGATGATAGTATCAGTTCTGATAATGACGAGTCAAATGATTTGAAAAAACGCTTGAAAGCAATAACTGAAAATAAAACGTTCTCTAAGCTCAATAACACCAAACAAGAAAGTAGTGATGACGCCGATGATGATAATGAGGAAGAAGATGGAGTCACTGGATTTGATCGTGGACTAGAGCCGAGAAAAATCATCGGGGCGATCAGAGTCGAAGATAAACTCATGTTCCTTATCAAATGGGAATCATGCAAGAAAAGCGATCTCATTTTGGCGGAAGAGGCCAACATTCGTTGCCCACAAGTTGTAATAAGCTACTACGAAAAAAGACTCAAGTGGGTTCCAGATTTTAATGGAAATGACGAAAACTAACAAAGTAATAAAATTGTTCAAACATTTATCAAGAGCTAAAACTTTCATCAAGGCTCGATGTTGATTGGTAAATTTTTAATTCTTCATTTAAAATAATGCAATCATTTCATATAGGTGTTCTGCATACCTGATCTGTATCTGCTGCTGACTGTATTTAAGTAGTATTCCATTGTTTTATTTTTTGATATTATGATCAAGTATGATGATTAATCTATCTTTTATGAAATGAACAAATTCCTATCTCATAAACACAAAAATTCAAATCGCTTATAAAACTCATATGAAGTCTCTTTTTCAAAACAATTTTTTACTTTTTTGATGTGTTAATCCAAAGAACTCATCAAATCAAACTATTCATTGTAATAAATTTGCTCACTTCTTCATATTTCATAATAAACATAGTAATATAAAATTTACTTTAGCCAAATTTGGCTTTCTTAACTTGAAATATTTTGATTAAAAAGTACAAGAAAATTAATTATTCATAGTTTCATTAATAATTCAATGATTTATTGTTAATTAGCTTTTAATTTATTTTTTTATGATTTTTTTCTAGGCACCGGAGACCTAATGTTATTGTCTGAAGATTTTGAATCTGAATCAGTTTGGTCGTTATAAGTTCCCATAAGTCGTTTACTTTTAGTTCTTTTGGTTTCCAGATGAACGGTCGATCCACGCTCTAGATCTTTCTGCTTAGGAATTTCTTCCTGGTCAGTACTAACATCAGAATCAGTCGACAATTCTGTTAAATTTTTATTAACATCAAGTTTACTGTTACGAGATGGTACTCTGGCCTCATGTTGTGAATCATAACGACCGTACCGATAACTAGTAACGGATACAACAGCGATTATACTAATATAAATTAAAGCACAGAAAAAAAGGATTAAACCACTCATTTTGATGGAAAAAAGACTAACTTATTCTCCAATTACATTGAAAAAAGTTGGTAGCTGGATAAGGGATTCTTTCATTCTTTATAATCTTGGTAAATATTTGTGTCTTTCAAATTTTCATATTTACTTTGATCATTTGGTCTTCCAAACAAATCCTCAATGCTTTGATAAGGCAATGAAAGTTTATAATCAAATAAGCTACGTTTAACGAGTTTAAGCACTTTTTGGATATAATCGTTATGATAATGGAATTTAGGGCAAGTGAAATGAAATCTGAATTGCTGCAAGATTGCAACAGTTTGCTGGTAAAAAATGCTGAATTCTAAATCTAATGAATAAGATTTTCTAACTTATACTTTATCTTCTGCAGTTCCAGATTCAATCTTTGGCGTTGCATTCGAAATGGTGTAAATCTCAGTTGAAGCCTCATTTTTTTTCCTTTTAAGTGTTAAATTCTCAGCTTGAACATGGTAAACTTCCGATGAAGGAATAACACTCGTTTCTCTGCCTACGACTCGTTTCTTGTTTGATTTTCCGTGCTCATAGTCTAAAGTTCCCCAGGGTTGAGGTTCAGCTGTTGCAAAGAGGACAAATACAGTGCCCCCAATCAATGAGACAATTCCTGAAGATATCCAAACCATGTCCCATGGATGAGCTGAGCCAGCCTGCAATGAAATATTATTTTTTTGGTAATTTTTATCGCAAAAAAACTTGAAGAAAACTAAGCAATTGTGATAAATCTGATTGTATTTACATTTGCATCAATGATTAAACCAGCAATTAATGGAGCAAGAAATCCCATTGCTGACGAAAATGTATTGGATATTCCGAAAGCTAAACCAGAAGCATCAGGGGCCATTTCTGAAATTATTGATTGATCGCCAGCAGTTGAGAAGCCTCTCATAAACATCAGCATGACAAGAAGAAATACTTTGATCCATGGATCTTCACCAGTGAATGGAATAAGAATGGTTGATATGGCACATCCGGTGTTACCTGATTAATAGAAATTAAAAAAACTTTTGTTTATTTGATTTGAATTGATGCTATGAAGATGAAAAATGTTGCTATTTTGTTCTAAATGAGCAATCTATTGATAGCATAGTATGTAAGGAAAGCTGGTTACATCAATATTAATAACAACTAAGTTGCACTTACAGATGAATTCGAATATTTTTCGAGTTGTTGTAACGGAAAAATAACCCTTTTCTATCAACCATTGAGACGCTGGAGCAGAGGCAAACATGGTAGTCATGATTGCGATGTAAAAGAGTCCATTGATAAAGCCATTATCTTTGAGATTGAAGTTGAGCTCTTCTTGAAGATATGCCGGAGCTTTGAAATTCATTAACATGTAAGCAAATGAATTTGCTGCTCGAGCTATTGTTACAGACCATAAAGGCAGTGAAAGCAACATACCAGACCAGTCAACTTTCATCTAGCTTTTCCAAAAAATAATTAGTTCGTGCACTTCGAAACCATCTTTATGAAATTACTAAAGTCGAATGGACAAACCTTTTTCTTTTCAGAATCTTTTCTTCTGCTTCTTATAAACTCAAGTTCAGCCTGTGAGATCCATTTGTTATCCTTTGGATTTTTGGTAACAAAAATCATCCAAAAAATGACAAAGATAGCGTTAAGAGTAGCAAAAAGGTAAAACGAAAGCGGCCATCCTTCCCAGTATTGATCAAGAGGACATAACCAAGCAGTTATTGGCATAACCAATGCTGAGCCAACATTGGAACCAATTAGTACCCCAGCAATTGGAAGACCAACTTCATTTGGAGGGAACCATCGAGCAAAAATAACATAAAGAGTTGAGATTATTGGTGCCTGAACAACTCCTTGAACTAAACGAATTGCAATAGCCCAACCAAGTCCTCCATAAACAGACAAAGGCGTTAAAGCAGTACAAAGAAGGGATAAAATGTGTGATACTGTGCTAACATGAGCAGCATCATATTTGTCCGAAAGGCGTCCGCAAAGAATTTGAAGGGCTGCATATGTATACGAATAAGCACCGAGAACAATTCCTTGTTCTTCTTCAGTCCATCGAACTTTATATGGTCTTGGTGGCCTGTCAAACAATATAACATGTTAGAGCAAACCGCCAATTGAATTCTTTATAAATATTACTTACCCGGTGGCATTCAAAGTTTCTGAGGGAGATTCAAGCATATCAAGTATAGCCAAACTGAAAATGGTTCGAACAGAGAAGCACATTAAAGACGAGAAAAGACCAAAAACAGCAATGTAAAAACGAAATGGGACTCGGATTCCGTGTGAATCATTGGAGGAATCGGTTGACTGATTATCATCTTCATGAATTTTACCTAGATTTTGGCTGGATGTGACTCGATTTTCTGAATGGGACATTTTCGATTTGGAAGAGACCAGTTTCAATTAGGATTTAACAACTTGATGTAAGAAAACACAATAAAACTTAACTTGGCTAAACGATTTTCACAACTCCATTCATAATTATCTAAAAATCTAAATTGTTTTATGAAAATATTATGACCTCTCACTTTCAACAGCTTACTAATTTATTACTAACTTATTTCCAGTGTAGTAATTTAGCAAAATTAAATGCTCCGTCTATTGAAAAACTATTGTCCTGTGATTTGATAACCAAATATCATGGAGATTATCGTAAGATTGTACAATGCTCTTTTAGGGTGTTTTTAAATTATCTAACCTGATGTAATGAAATCTTCGTGGTATGAGACTTAGATTTATAAAATATATGTTTATTAATAGCTGTTCAACAGGAAAATACTTGCGTCAATTGAAATTAAAAAATGACCTCCTGTTCACCAGATCGAAGGTGCTTTCTGCATAATCTCTGTAATTATAGAAAATATGATGAAATTTTGAAATATTGAAACAGAGAAAAATCATTGTAATAATAAGGCAATTAAAATAGATTTTGGTCAAATTTTAAATCAATCCATGACAGATACGAATCAAACTACGTAAACAACGTTCGAACTGCGTAATCCCCCCCAGAGAATTAAATTGATTACTCAACCTATTTCCAGTCAAACTGTAACTAAATGTCGATTCTTGTTCTTTATTGCCTCTCTCAATTTTTATGTATGTAAAGTTTCAATTATCTTGTCTCGATGATATTTTGGATTGTTAATCTCATGAAAAGGTTGTTAAACGGTGAATAAGAATCCTTTTCTGTTTACAATATTTAACAATAAGAGTCATAAAAAGATGTACAAATAGATTAAATCGAATCACAAAAGTACAGAAATTGTTATACTCGTCTAATATAATAGCTTATTCTTAATTCTTAAAATATAAGATTATTAAAATATTGTATAATTGATATTAATTTAATAATTCGAAACCAATCAATAAAAATTTGAACGATCAAATATTTGATTTTTGTTTAATTTATTAATATTTTGGTAAAAATCATAAAGAGCTCATCAAAATCTTTTCAAAAATAAAAATCTGTTTCTTTGTAGCAATCGGCTTGTATGATTCTAATCCATCATAATCTATGATAATTTTTGCATTTTAATAACTTCTAAAATTCTGCAAAACTTATGCTTTCATGTTTAAATTTGGCGTCCTTATACTTTTTTGGGTTACACATGCTCCTAACAGAAACCAGTTTTTAGCTTCATGTTTGAGGCAAACATTGTTTATGTTCACTTTTTGAAGGTTCATCTGAAGAACTGAATTGAATTTACATCTGTGTTTTTATTAATATAGTTTTATTGTGAATTAATTATCAACCATCGAACTATTTTTACTCTAAAGTAGATTATGGACTAATTCAAGCATCTTTTGCTTGTACTTTCATAGAAGATTTAAGAAAAAATCATTTCCTGATTTGATGACGTTTCAGAAGCTTTAAACCAATGAATTGATGCTTTCTAGCTTTGATTTCTTTTATTCATGATAATTTTCTCTCTTTAATACATTTATTTATTTTATAGATGTTATCCTCCATGTTTCTAACTACCTTTCAAGATTCTTTATCTATTTGTTTCAACAATTTAAGCTGATCGCTGGTAAGCGTTATGAACCAATAATATCATTTTCAATTCACTGAATCAAGTCCATTCTGGATTGGTCAAGGTTCAGTGCCAAAAGAAGAAGGATATAAGAAAAAGGGGATTGTTATAAGCAATAATAAGCCCAATCCTACAATTGCGTGTGAATAATTTTTCATTTGTATGGGTATAATCGTCCATTAACAAAATTGAGCCTGAACAAAGCACTATGCAAGGCGAAGGTAAACCTATGTTTCTTCGCCACCATTCTAAGGAAGTCAAAGGGGTTGTATTTAGTCCAACAGATAGATATCTTTTCACTTCTGGAGGTAATGATGGAAAAATCAACATATACCGAGCTCATAATAGAGGTTTCCATAAACATGAGATGTCTTTCAAACTCGCTTCACCCACTACAGGTTTGTTTTTATATCACTATTCAATCGTAGATTCGATCATTTTTCAAATAAACATGAAGATAATACATGTAGGCTCAATCTTTGCTAACCTAATCTGTTGGCCTCTTTTTTGCTTATAGATTGACTTTTACGTTTCTTTCTCTTTCTCATTTTTGCGTTCTGATGTGTTGCTATAAAAGTTACCCTGTTTTAAGAGGGCCTCTTCCCCTGTTCTTCCCTTCTCTTTCATTCTCCATTTCGTTTATAAACATCTCACTCACCTTCTTCAATTCTCTTAACCTGGTTCTACTATTGATATAACTTCTTGTTTATATTAATATACGATTTTACTCATTTACTTTTCGTTATTTCCCCCTTTCTTTAGGTCGCACCATTACAGGTCTTAAGTTTACTCCTGATGGAACCAAAATTTTGGCTTCTTCAACCTCGCACCGGCTAGCTGTGTTAGACGTCCATCGAGGTCACCAAATTCAAAGTTACGAAAACTGTGTTGGTCATTGCAGAGGTCGAGCTGCATTAGCCACTGATCCTAACAATCCAAATATGGTAGTTTGTTGTGGTCCAAATGGAAAAAGTCTTAACCTGCTTGATATCAGAATGCCTTTGCCATGTGAATTTCTTTTCGATGTAGGTCCTTCACATTTATCCTTGCTGAACAATTCGAGATTTTATTGAATCTCATCCTAAAAACTTGGTTTAGGCTGCATTATTTTTGTATTTTAGTTAATTTATTCATTTATGAAATGTTCATTATGTTACTTAATATGTTAGTCTGCATCGCCGTCATCAAAACATTGATTATATTTAGTTTACAACTTATAATTTTTCATGTCTTGCAAAAAATCTTCAATGTAGGTGGTAAATGTATCTTTTTTCTCCTTTATCCTTCCTTAGCTCCACACTAGTGCTATCAGAGATATATGTTTCTTGAACCGTAGTTGGCCATTTGTAAAATCCCATCAAAGTGGACTTGTTTCCCTATCTGGAGATGGAGTTTGTAAAGTAAGTTTTTATTATCAAATTTAAATTTATTAATCTATGGCCTCTATTTATTTATCTTTTTATCTTTTTTTTCACAGACTACAACACTAGAAGGACTTTCTTTGCACACATTTTCTGTTGGATATGAATCCAATTCAATAGCCACAACACCAGAAGACTACGGATCATCAAGAAGTAATGGTTTAAAAAGCCATATAGTCATTGGAGGTGATACAATATCAAGTTATACACCAGAAAATGCTGCTAACGAAAAACATAAAAAATTTAATTATATTAATCATTATCTCATCTGGAAACTCAAATACACATCTAATGGAAGTCTTCTTTACTCTGCCTGTGCTGGAGGGAAAGTGAAAAGGTTTCGTCGAATGCAAAATGATCATGAATACCTTGGTGATGTTATTGTTCATAAAGCAGATGTTTACGACATGGACATTTCTCCTTATAATGAATTTTTGGTCACTGCTTCTAAAGATCACACCGTCGGTATCTTGCACTTAGGACCACCTAATCATGGGGACAGCTCATACTATGAGCTAACATAACGATTGAATCCTTTAGTGATACAAATTTATGCAATAGATTACAGTCAGTAGTTTGTGATTCAAGTTACTTACTAATCTTTACAACAAAAGATTCGCAATATTTTTTGAGCAAATGCTAACACAAAAATTTCAACAATTAAACTAGTTGATGAAACTTTTTTACTGTTAATTAGAAATTTGATCATTCTTATTTTACATATCTTGATACTATGTATATTTTCATTTTTTAGAAAACATTTTTTTCTCGTTATTACTAATTTTTCAAATCTTTCCTTGTAAAAAAGAACTTATCAAATCTAGTTGATCATAAAGGGTCAAAAAATTGTTTCATCAATCTCACTTAATTGCTGAACTTAATGTTAAATTTGCATAGTAAAAAATTGCGAACTTTGTCACAGCTATTTCTCATTGAAAAGTCCAAAGCTAGAATGTTTAGGTCCACATAAGCAAAATTTAAGACTGTAAAAATTTAAAATCGCTCAATCTTCTTAAAAGTATCTTCTTAGAAAGATAACATTTAATCATTGATTACTTATAAATTTTCGATACAAAAATAAGCTAACAAATCACTTCATAAGCATATCTTATTTTAGTGAAATGTTCATCGTTGAGATGACATTTTTTGTTTTCAATGATTCGAAAACTAAGATGAATCACTCGAACATTATTTACAGCTCAATATTAATATTTTTACAAGAATTATTCGATTAATACCATCATATGTTGATTAGCGCTTCTGGACAAATTTAAACTTCTTGTGAAATGACTTTTTTGAGTGAAAAATTCAAATAATTTTGAAGAATTAGACTTTCATCTTACAAATCATGAAATTGGTTTGGCTCTTCCTAAATAATGCAATCATTTCATATAGGTGTTCTGCATACCTGATCTGTATCTACTACTGACTGTATTTAAGTAGTACACCATTGTTTTATTTTTTGATATTATGATCAAGTATGATGATTAATCTATCTTTTATGAAATGAACAAATTCCAATCTCATAAACACAAATATTCAAATTGGATAAAAACAAAGTCTTTTTCAAAACAATTTTTTATTTTTTTGATGTGTTAAATCAAAGTAACTCATCGAATCAAACTTTTCACTGTAATAAATTTGCTCATCAATTGTTAACCGTTCAATTAGATGGCAAAAATTTAACCCAATTTTTAATTAAACTAATCCTCATAATGGAAAGCATTAGACGAAGAGATTTATAGATGATTCATTTATTGTAAATAAAGACACCTTTTCTGAACTCATATCAGTTGCTATCAGAATCATATTAAAACATTCAGCACTAAGTTAAATGTAAACTTTATTAATGAATCAATTATCAATTAAATTAGATAACAATTAATTAATTAGAGAGCACTACTTCTTCACACGCAAATTTCATTAATTAAAAACCTCGCTTAAACCAGTAAAAGTTGGCAGTAGCAAATGAAAGATGGCAGTAACTCTGTTTTTCATGTTCAGGTTTGATTTGATTCTTTTTGCAAGGAAATTTGTTTTCGATTAAGGAATATACGCAAAAACTTTTCCTTTCGGGTTAAGGATTGAGACTTGTGGCGTTTGTAGGGCATAAAAACTGAGTTTATTAGTGCTATTAAAAAATCTCTTCGATAGACAGTTTTCGAAAAAATCGAGTCAAAAGTTGAAACTTCGATCGCTTTTTGTACAGCTATTGAACCAGATTTTTTTCATTAGACTCATTCTTGTGGGGCAACTTTTGATGACCAACCAGAAAATGCACTTATTTTGAGAAATAAAATTTTCGTTTTCTGCAACAGACTATTTCGATTTTAGGTTAAACTAGGCACTTCGGGTGACCGTTAGAGTTAGAGGTCTGAAACTTATTTTTCATCGATAAAAATTTGTTGTTAAACATCAACAATCTAAAACTTTTTTCAATTTATCGGCAGTTCTCGAGATTTTGGTCATTGGTCCTAAAACTTTGAATCTCACTATTTCGAGAACGGTATCATCATTCTTTGACCAATCAATAGATACTGTCATATATTGAAATATTGAATCATAATCAAATCTAATTGTTATTTTATCAGCCTTTTCAATATTAACTATCTAATTATTCTCTTCGAATATTATTTTTGCTTTTTGAATTCGTGGTTATGGAAAGAAGTAGCGAATATGACCTTGATTCAGGTGGTCCGGTCACAATTGAATGTTTACCTCCTGGTTTAAGTGGGTTTGATATTTAATGGTTAGTCATTAAATTTTGACGAGCTTCTTTAATTTGACCTTTTCTAGCTGATATTAAACATCTATCTATTTTTTATTAATTCTTAATTATTGAAACTTCATCGAAATTACAACTATCCTTCAAATCTATTTTATTTATAGATTATACTTCGAGGGAAAATCTTATGCAATGCATAGTTTATATTTCTTTGATGGAAACTTGCAAATCTGAGCCTTGTTTATTAGACTATAATTTGAAAATGCGAAACACAAATCTTATGATATGTCATAAGAATAATCATTATTTGATGAGCCAGCTCAGATTTTCTTCAGTATTCAGTTTATCATGTTATAGTCCATGAAAGCATCTAATGATTTGTAAAAGAATGATGATTTTAGGTGATACCGTTCTCGAAATAGTGAGATTCAAAGTTTTAGGACCAATGACCAAAATCTCGAGAACTGCCGATAAATTGCCCGTTAAAACGTTACAACTATTTATTAAACGAAATAATTGACAATCATGTTGAGATCACCAAATCAAATCTTCAAACTTCACAAGTATGATCAAAAACAGGCTTGACATTGCATTTATTTATCATGTAAATTATTGAAAGCTGGATTTCTTAAGATGCTGAACATTATTACCAATTGTAAATCAAATTGCAGTTTTTTCATCAAAAGAGTTTCCACATGATTTTAAATCAAGTCTTTATACATTATGGAACTGTTAATAATCTGCCTAAACTGAATAATAAATCTCATTTGAAAAGATTGTCAAATTGTTTTCTAATTTCCTTTATTACCGTATCGACGCGCATAGTGGCGCCGTGCTTCAAAATGAGAATGTCACTCTTAAAGGCACAACTTTGTGCCAATAGAGGCACAAATGCACACAAAACTCTAGTTTCACGCAGACTCAGTAGCTCCAAAGGCGCTTATATGATGGCGTACTCTTTTATAAGCACGGCGCCACTATGCGCGTCGATACGGTAATCGTTCCTTTGTTTCCTTACATTCTATTAAGAATTGAAAGAAACAGATTTAAGGGACAATCAAAATGAAAGATTTCATAATAAAATAGTAATATAAAAGTTAATTAAAATTCATAATGAAACAAATGGTAGTAACTGTTGAAGATTTATGAGAAAAATTAGAAAGATCAAAGGGAATAAAGTTTTCCATAGATTTGTTCAATAGCTTCGTTTTCTGTGGTTTGAACATTAGCGTAGTTGGCGTGGTTTTAAGTTTGATCTCCTCCTAGGAGCTTTGATTTCCTGATTAGATATAACATTGTCTCATCAGTTCATAGAGCAGTTCATAATAATTCTGTTAAATTTTTAACCCATTTATTTTTAATCCATATGTATACTTATGGATACATGCATTAATAACTAGTAAAACGCGTAGTATAAATTGCAATACCATTAACGGATAGTGAGGACGAGGATTCAAGCATATAGATTGGGAAAACATTTTTATTATTTCAATAGTATGTTAGATTGTAAATATTAACAAATATAACCAGTCGATTTCAAACTGATTTATTCAATATTATGTCTGTTTACCAGCATTCTTTGCTTGAGACTTAAGTCGGAAAAATTCGTATAAACTTAATTGCTCCCAACCATCTTCATTTCGTGGTCTTTCATGAGATGGCGGTGCGTAAAATGCTTCCACTGCTTTCAATAGCCTTTCACTGACAGGAGCCGGAGGAGGAAGCCGTATTTGGTCAGGATCTAATGGTTGATATTCAAAATCCTCTAGTTTCACTAATGGAACCATCAAACCAGCTGGAAGCTCGTAATAAGGTGCATCAGGCCGAGTTGGCTCTTTAGGTATAATGGGTGGCTGTGGTGCTGCAAGTGGTGGACCCGTTGTTGGCGGTCGAGGAGGTGGAGGAACAGTACTGAAAAATTGTGGATTAGGTACAGATGTGAGTTGAATTTGAGCATTCGGTGGAGGAGCGAATGATGGTGGCGGTGGTGGAATTTGAGCTATCATAGGATGATGTTGACTCGGAGGTATATGCATAGGTAACGGGCCAACCATTGGTGGTGGATGATAAAGTGGTACATTAGATGGTGGTGGCTGATGAATTGGTGGCGGGTGATGACCATAATCCATCATATTTTGGCTAGTAGCTCGATGTTGTTGTTGCTGTGTTGGCTGTTGTTGTTGTTGTTGTTGCTGCTGCTGTGTCTGCTTTTGTTGAGGCTGTTGATTCCAATAATCATAAATTATTGGAGGTGCCGCAACAACACTTTGGTGAGGGGGAATTGGCACTCTTTGATCACTCATTTGAACATGCAGTTGTCAAAAAAGTAAAAAACAAGATATCATTTAAATTGAAAGTCCTCAATGGTTAACTACTCAATTGAATGAAAATGGCGCGAATATTGAATTCTGAGTTGTGTTTTAAAGTCAGTTCATACAAGCCTTAATATTAATAAAATGATTGATCAATTTCATGGCCTTAAAATATTGAGAATCCCAATTCAATCTTTTTATGCATAATAAATTTAACAGTTAATGTTGAGATAAAGTTTATTCAATATGTACATCTTGCTTAACTAACCGTAAACGACATTTTTGACCAAAACGAATATTATATATGTTCACTTCTTAATCCTATGTTGAATAACAATCATTATTCATAATGCTGCTTGAAAGGTTGATTTTTTGTCATGATTTAAAACAATGAAAAATCTAACGATCAAACACATAAACAATTAATTATTATAATAATAGCTACAAAAAAGATAATAATGATTTAAGGAACTTGAAAATTGATAGTTATCGTATGATAGTATGTCATGTATCCGTTTTGTGAAATACAATATTTCCAGCAGCCAATTATCAACTATTAGCATGGCCATAAATTATCTTTCAATTGGAAATAAGAAAATTACCAGATTGTAATCACCGTAAAAAACATTCTAACACACTATACACATTACAAAGAAATCTACATAAATACAAATATTTATTATTTTATATAAATTAATAAGACAATTTGAGAAAAGTATTACTAATCTACTTTTTGTTAAAAGCCAACTACTCGTTACTGCATTTTCTGTTTCATAATTTATCCAGAAAAGCTCGAATTTGAATAGCTAAAAAATTCTTAAAGAAAAATGAATGATCGTCTGAACAATCATTTGATATGATCAGACAACATAAACCCGTTTGGCAAAAGCTCTTTGATCATTGATTTTGTATATTTATCTTCTTGATCGACAACATAAATCCAAATTGTAGGTCCAAACTATTTCAAAAGAGAAAGAGATATCTGAATAAATCATTTCTTCTGCTTATTCCTGTTTTAATTAAAATCATTACCTCATAAATAAATTGACGACAAGCGCCACAAGGATATGTGAGGCCACCAGCAGGAGCATGAACGGCAATCGCTTTAAACTGTTTTTTACCTTCTGAAATTGCTTTACAAATTGTTGTTCGTTCAGCGCAAATTGTTAAACCAAATGAACTATTCTCTACATTACAACCTAGAGTGTTGAATAAAAAAGCGATTGTTGATTGTTGCTACATAAAAATGGTTATAAAAAACAAACCGGTGAATATTTGACCCTCTGCTGTTAAAATTGCACATCCAACGGGGAATCGACTGTAAGGCGAGTAAGATAATTTTGACGCATCTTTTGCCAATTTGAATAGTTCGCTCTTTTGGTCTTCACTCAAATCATCTAAAAGAAAAGGAGGGAAATGAAAAATTAAATACATTGTACGATCGAATGATTGTTGAAATGGTTATTCTTCAGTGTTTCTCTTAATAAGTGGCGTTATATCAATATTATTCAATACAATGTTAGATGTAATCTTGATATATCTTGATCACTCTGTTATATACAATTGTTATAAAAGGAGAGAAAAACTTATCGATTTCAGTGGCAATTTAACTACTGACTATTCAACTTCATCTTTACCATCATGAACAGTAAAAAAAGTGAAAAGTATCATACAAGTATAGATACTTATATGTTCGCATAAACAAGACAATCAAGCGAGAAATGAGATCCAGTATAACACTACATTACTGTAAGTCATACAAAAGAGAAAACAAACCTGTGGCCATTTTAGAGTTTAAGATAGATTTCTTGTGCTTATAATTCAAATAGAACCAAGATCAAAAGCGCCAATGATCAATAACACGATACCGAAAGGCAGGTTAATAATTGATACTAAAATCAATAGTCAAGTTGATACAAATCAGTTAAATGATAACCATAGGATGCAAAAGGGCAAAGATGGCTTCATAACAAAGATAAGCAAAGAAAGAGAAGAAAATAAAAACCAATTAAGAAACCGAAAGCTTTTGGAATTGTTCTGTAGACTTACCAGGTTTTCAATTAGTATTGGAAGATTATAAATCAGAAATCAAGACGATGATAAAAGTAATTCTATAACAATCAAAACTAGCCAAAACTAAGGGCTATGATCCTTGATTTCCTTGTTAAGATAAAATATACTAAAAGGTGAAAATCGTCACAAACTGATAGCAATTACCTTGAAATCTAACCACAAACAGACAGCAATAGTAATTCCGAATACTCTATTTTCCACGAGTAATTACAAAAATTATAATAAAAAATATACAAATCGGTAAGATTCAGTAGGAAAAATCTCGTTCAAAGCTAAAAAAGTGTTGCTTGGATACGGTCTCGATTTTATCATATGTTAAGGATTCCTATCTTTATTGTCTCATACTATTTAACCAGGAACATCTTCGTTCTTTGATAATCATTCAGCAAATTAACTAGATAAGAAGCAATTTACGAGTCTTGAAATTGAATTAGGTGATTACCATGTTTATCAGTGCAGGTGAATTTGTCCAAGCACAAAAGATTTGGAAAGGAACATAATATCCACCCATTTTGTTGGAATCGAGCCAATTCTGGTTCTCATCTAGAATAATTCTATAAATTAAATTAGATTATTTCACTTAAAAATAAATAGTTCAAAACCGTTTATTTTTTCCTAACAGATATTTTTATCACATATCGATACTTGTTTGATGCCTTCTTGTGTACATATCTTGATACTGATATATGATAGAAATATCTTTAAAAAGCAGGTGAAAAATGTTTGTTTACTGTGTAGTCGCTTTCCTTAAAAAAAGTTGGCAGGAAAGTTATGCATTGCATTTTCTTGATTAACATTGAACTTAAATGTCAATTTTACCATTTGCAAATTTTGCCATCTAATCATATCGATTTAATGTTAATTGTTTCCTGATCTGATGTTTGCAGTTAGCTGCAAGACTAATTTGGTTATTGCTTGCGTTTGTTTATTTTTCTTTTCATAATACATTTATTTCCATCCTGTTTGTTAACATTCAGCTTCCATTGTTGATTGTTTATGATAATTTTTGCCACCAATTTAATGTAAGTATAAAATGATCTTATACTGAATTAGGATTTTAACTCTGATTGAGTTGTTCAGCCTCATATTTCTTCACAATTATATAATGATAATACTGTTGGTTCGAGTTTTGTAAATATTGAGAATAGATGCTGAAGCTAGCCATGTCAAGCCAGTCGTTGAGTAAAGTAGGCTGTTTTGAGCCGTTTTACTGGACTCGAGACATTCAATCAGTCGTGTAATTTATGTCATATTTTAGTTTCAAAATGAATACTAAATAAGTTGAATCTTTCCATTAGAGGCAAATGAGTCTACAAATATTCAAATGGTTTCGTATCTTGATAATCGAAGAAGAGTTTATTGTTATTTCTCTTGATAACTAACATCTATTTTACCTTGAAATTGTACTGAATCACCTTGAATAAATACTGATCTATTAATTCTTACACCTATTAAAATTAGAGATTGTGGTTTGTTTCATCCATTTAAGCATACATTCTTGCCATTGAAGATGGTTTATCATATCCAACATGAACCTTCCTGTGACATTAGAATTTGTTTTTTTTAACTCTTTTGGCCTTGAAATGGTTGTGTTGTTGTTAAGGGGGAAAGACCTTCACTTGATTCATAATTGACTTATACTTTTTGTATTTTTTTCTAGATTCATCTATTATTCAGAGCATTATTCTAGTTATTAGACGAAACCTGCAGCTAATATTAATGGTTATTGAAACGTCAATTGTGTTTCCCCTTTATTTCCATGTTTTCATTTATCGTTTTTATGAGGTAAGTTTGATTAATCTATGATAAAGTCTTGTCGACGATGTTTCAATTAATTGCTTCCCGAGGTCATAAACAACCCTTTCATCTCCTAGTTTCCCACAAGGCAATCCCAGTTTATGTAACGTCTACGAGGGAATCAAATTTCCAAAGGTTATTGATTTGATTAACCGGAGGCCAGACTTGTAACTGATATTTTCTCAGAAAATCAAGCTTATGTAATTTTATGAAATCAACTAAACATCAATAATCATTATTCCAGTGTAATGAAATTTTCATGGTAGCAATTCACTAATTGAAGTCAGTTAACCCACAAAGCAGAATTACCTTTTAAACTTCAACATCTTCAATATGAGGTCAAAATATTATAACGAAATGCCGCAAGGATTTGTTGATGCAACTTTATCCAAATTTGCAACTTTCATCATGCGATTAACACTAAATCATGATTTGCTGATATTAATTTTGATTTCATTTTTTATTTCACAGAAACTTTCATTCAAGTGACCGGTTTAACCAGTTCATATCTTAAGAATTGCATTCTAGTTTTTTTATTGTAAGTTGCCGAGTACTTGAACCTAATCATAATTGCAGAGTTGTTTCAATTTGAATGGAAAATTTCATGAATGCATCCAATATGTGCATGGTATTTATTTTGATGATCAGTCGATTCCTATTTTTGACAGCTTTCCAAGAGAAAAATATTTTATCCTTAAACGGATCGTATGACTCCATCAATTATCGGCATTCATCAAAAACCGATGATTGTGTTGAATGTTTTTCTCTCTATAAATGATAAAATCAATTAATCTAATCCTATCTAATCTAATCTAGATAAATTCGTGTTAACTAAGGTAAATCAAGATGAACCTAGATTTGTCATGTTGTTATGTAGTGTTAGCTTAAGTTGTCAATCCTAGGCTGATAGTATTTGTTACTAATATGTATTAATAGGAAATTATTCGTTGCCTAATTGCTGTTATTGATATCATCATCGACTGATAAGGTAAAATGTATTACCAGAAAGACAGATTACGTCGATTGAGTCCTGCTTTAGCAAACTATGTTTCCATTTCTATCTGGTAATTGAACTAACAATTTAGGGTTCTTACTAGTTTCTATTTTTATTAACCCCACTTAACTAGAAAAGAGATTATTGTAACTATGATTGTAAATGATTAGTTAATGATTACATGATGATGAGATAAAATGCCTCGATAATATAACGTAAATCTTCCTTCTGACGTCTTTCAGCAATGTTTAGTTTTTGTTTTTGATTTTATCAGATTTCTCTGTTCATGATTATGTTACATTGATTATCAAGCTCTTTTAATTTATTTCATGGATCAATCTTTTTGATTCATAGATCATGTTAACTTTTGCCAGTCCATGCAAAAATGTCAGTATGAACTGCCGAACCAATTTCAAGAGTTGACTTAATAAATATCAACACCGATATCGGTTAAATCATTATGTTATCGATGTAATGATTATCTATCGATTCTCAATAATTTCATGATTAAGAATAGGAAGAAGAAAGGGGAGAAAGAGAACGTCTAACTATGATACAAGTGATTCAAAAAATAATCAACATTACAATTAATCTGTTCGTTGATTGTTGGAAGGAAAAAAAACGAAAAAGATTAGTATTTGATTATAATCAGCCTTGAGCTTTGCTTTACGATTATTAGTCTATCTTTCGATTATTATCTAATTATGATTGTAATTTAATGCGCTCACCAGTCTGCAATTCAATTCATTCGTAAAAAAGTTGATTTCTTAGTAAATCAAACAGATTTTGAAATTCACTTCAGACCTGTCATAAAGAAGATTGAATTTTTCTTCAATTCATATTCCCTCACTTTCTTTCTGCTCTTTCTTTTAACAAATCTCTCCTCCTCTCCTCTCCCTCTCCCTGAATAAACAACAACCCTACCAAGAGAGTTATAACAGTTTATGAATTCATTCTGATTAAAACTTGTGTTTTTCGTGTTCCTACAGCCAGCGTATCTCAATTTCAATCTACGATCAAACTCAACACATATCTTGGCAAAATAAGTTTGTTGAACGGAAACCATTTGTTAATTAACCGCTGTTGATCTATATATAAAAACATATATAAGTATAAGTACGGTTAATCGTTTTCAATCATCGTTAAAAGCTGATTAAGCTGATACAAAGAGATAAATAAAGAGTTATAAATCTGATTTGGAAAAGTCTTTCAATTAAACAAATAATTGTTTCATCCTTGCATCGTTCGATCAGCTCCATGTCAACTAAACAAGAAAGCCTTACTCGAGCCATTTGGCGATCAGCTGATGCTGTTTGTTTTGATGTCGATTCAACTGTTTGCCGTGATGAAGCCATAGACGAATTGGCCAAATTTGCTGGCGTTGAGAAAGAAGTTGCCGAAATGTAAGTTTTCTATCAAATCAAAATCATTCGATCTTGACTACATTACTACTCTTCAAATTTTATCAGTTTAACTCAACATTAACTTTCTCGTTCTGACATTTCCCTTTAGGACACGAGTTGCTATGCGAGGTGACTGTTCATTTCATGACGCTCTAGCCAAAAGATTAGAATTAATCAAACCTTCACAACATATGGTTGAAAAATTTATCACTACAAAACCTTTAAGATTAACTCAAGGAATAAGGTAAGAAAAGTTTAAGGATTACCAAGATTTCACTGCAAATATGTCAAGACCATTATACCTCAAACTTTAACACGGGAAATCTACCTCTAAAAATTACTTTTACCCGAAAATTCAGCCTTTTGTAAGTTTTATTTATTTTTCTTTCCTCTCTTATTCCAATTCAGAGAACTGATAAGTTTACTTCAAGATCGCGATATTGACGTCTACCTTATTTCTGGTGGATTTGATGTAATTATTGAACCCTTAGCGAAAGATCTTGGCATACCAGTGAAGAATATCTTTGCCAACAGAATAAAATTCTATTACGATGGTAATTAACTGATTGACTTTTTTTAGGTTGAAGTTACACCAAAAAGTTAAAAAGTTTGAAACTAAAATGTTGACATGTTTCCATTCTCATAAAAATTTATAGGAAGCTATGCTGGTTTTGATGAGGAAGCTCCAACATCACAACAAGATGGTAAAGCACAAGTTATTAATTATCTCAAGAAGCGATATGGTTATCAGAGAGTTGTCATGATTGGTGATGGTGCCACTGACTTACTGGCTTGTCCTCCTGCTGTAAGTGCTTGTCAATAGAGAAATTTTGTCGCCTCTATTTACAAAATGTTGCTTTTCAATTATTTTCAACAGCTACTTGACAACTTTTATCTAATGTAACAATTTTCTCATTTCCCTCCTTAATTTTCATCGTTTTAGGATGCTTTTATTGGATTTGGCGGTAACCAGGTGAGAGATAGTGTTCGTAAGGAAGCAAAGTGGTTTGTGATGAGCTTTTATGACCTTACAGAGGAATTAAATAAAAATTAAACCACCCCTTGACCCTTGACCATCGGATGAAATCAAATTTCACTAATCTCTTACCAATAAACCATGTATCTAATCAAATATAAAATGTATTATTAATATAAATTTGCAATTGCTGGCAAGTAAATTGTTCTAGAATGTAAATATTGAAATAAATATTAATATTATCACTTAAATTTGACAACAGCATGCATTAAAAAGTTATGATGATTATTTATCTTTGAAACTATTGTAATCAAGGCTGCCACTTAGAGCCTCCCACAATTGCACTTAGTTGGATTAGCCTTTTGCTATTTAAACTCAACTTTATCGAAAAATAGCTTATTTTACTTCTTCTAAGAATAGCTTTATCGTGATTAACGGTCAAATTTCTTATTGTGTTATTTGTAAAAATTTACTGTGAATTAGTTAAAACCTAAATTTCATTCTTTTTAACTTTCATCATGAATCGACAGAATCTGAATGATGAAAAAGAGCCAGTTTTTGACCCAACTAGCTCCGTAAAACTTGTTGGCCAGCTCTTCGCTAAAGATACACTCGAAACCATGTTGGAAAAAGATTTTTATGTAATGGAGTTTAATATTAGTTGCAGGACTCGCAACAGTATTTTCATCCCAATCGAGGTTGGTATTGTAAAATTCAGTATCAAAGACGGAATTAAAGATTCCTTCCACGACTTCATCGATCCCGGAAAGATACCGTTGGGTTATGCAGCAACAGTAAAGGATCTTTACCAAAATTATCATGGCATACCGGTACATGGATTTGCCAGCAACAATTACGAATCGTTCTGCGAGAACAGTTTGAAAGCGTCCAGATCTGATGAGCCGGAAGATTATCTCAATTCTTTAAAAGAAGCTACCATAAGAATTGACAAATTTGTAAAACCTGATATTGTTTACAAAGAAGCAGAAGCAGGCAAACCGAGAATAGGTGTTCGACCTGTTTTCAGTTATCCCATCGATTTTGATGGAGTTGCTCAGACTGATGGGTGTCTCAGACGATTGGCCTCAGAAACTAAAAACTTGTCGTTCTATGAAGGTTTTCAAGTAATGGATATCGTTCACATGCTCAAATTTGCGTGTCATTTGAAGTCTGAGAATGCAGATCGACCGTACGCAGTTTTCAGTAATACTATTTCTTCAAAGATCCTCGACCCTCCTATTAATAAATTGTGTGACTTCCATTATGACATAGATAACTTTCGTTGTGCTATAGCTAGAGCATATGCTATTACTTACTGTTTTTTGGATTATGTATGTCCTCATTACCCTGTAAAAGTAACTCCTGAACATTTGCCACCTCCTATACCTCCAGCAGAATTTGATTTAGAATGGGAAGCACACGTGGAAAAAATCTTGCGTTCGAATAACCGATGAAATACAATTCTCTTTTCATTTCCATTTTCTTTGAATTAATTCTTTTTTTTGTATTTGACATCATCTTTTATTTATTCATTTAATTAAATTTGATTTTTGATAGATTTTGGTTCAAAATTTTGTCCTTTTATAACTCATTACTAACCAAATCGACAAAATTTAAAGTTAAAGTTCTTATTCTAAGTACTTTTGAGTCAGTGTATTGTAAACTTTGACGATTCTCGCTCTTTTAAGATACACTTTTTTCGTTTTCGTAAAAAGCAATTTTAAGGCAATTAATGATAAAATAACAATTTTCATTCCAATCTTCACAATAAATAAGAGAACGGTTAAGATGGGCAGATGAAATCTTTTATTATATTTACAAGATATAATCTATAATTTAACTATGAAAGTTGAATCTTATCCTTTCTCATCTTATTGATTCTTCGTATCAAAATAAATGAAGATATAAGTGAAAATGCGATGATAGCTAAAATGGTCAATAAAGAAACTATTAAACCATTGAAAGGCATACAAACGCCATAAATGATTTCTTCTCTACGACCTTCATAGATCTCGGGTAAACCAGTGGAATTAGGGTTGAAATCAAGATCAATTGAAGTGACCACTTGAAATTCTTTTCTAACACTAACCATGGGTTCTTTTGATGATGATCGCTTAGACCGAAATGATCGAGGTCCATGTGGAAATGCTGATGATGTTACTGGAGAGGATGGAAAGTTATTTCGTTGACTATCCTGCCTCTGTATTGATGTTAAAAATGGTAAATTAAGATTGGATAAACCGGCAAAATTGGCCAAAAGGGATGCAGCTCGATGTAAAGGTATATTTGGTAAATTAGATGGCGGTGGTCGTTGTCCATGTGGCGGTCCATTCAATGGTTGTTTCGGAAGAATTGGTCTTTGCGGTGGTCTAAATTGGACACCATCAGGAACCATTATTGGTCTTTGTTGTTGTTGAAAATGAGGGTGATGACGATTAAGAAGTTGGTGCTTCTGTTTTTGAGGAATTTGATGAATTAAAGGATGTTGCAGTCCCTGAGGCTGAGGTATCAAGTTGTTGAATTTAGGTGGGACAAAACCATTGATTGGACCAATCCCTAATTGTAAAGGAACAACTTGAGCAACCGGATTCTCAACATTCAATCCCGTTGGTGCTTCAGGCTCAAGGTTCTTGTGTGCAAGATTAATTCCTTCTGATGATTCCAAATTAGGGTTCGCATTTTGATCAAGTTTAGGCATACCAAGCCTCACATTCTGATTATCATTTTGATTTACTTTGATAACGGTGGGCTTCACTGAGCCAAAAGATGAACTTTGTTGATTGGAAATTATGTTATTATTATTATTATTAATCTCTGATAATTGACCTTCTTCCTGATCACTTTGATTGACTTGCCTTTGAGTTCCTGTTGAGGTTACTTCTTTAAATTGTTCATTAGTCTGTTGATTTTGTTGTTGCAAGTGACCTGCTTCTTTATTATTTAATAATGAATTAGGATAAGATGAAGTTGGAACGGGCGATGTCAAATGTTCAGAATTGGCAGCAGATGACTCTTCAGGAGCCAATTGCTCTTCCTCGTCATTTTGATCGTTATTTTCTTGGTTGGGTTTACTTATTAAGGGTTGAACTTGAGGAGACAAATGATTGGTTTCTTTCAAATTAATACCCGCTGCTTCGACCATATCGCGAACTTTCGAGTTCTCTAATAATGAAGCAATGTTTGGCTTATTGTTGGGATCAATCCCGTGGATAAACCCTGAAGCAAATTCAGCCATATCTACATTAACACCAAGATCTTTGAAAAGTTCCGAAGCTTTGTCAAGATTGTCATTGGAAAATTTTGATAGAATTGAATCTTTGGGTTCATTTTCAGGAACAAAAATTGGTTTATCGTCTTCTTGCGAAGAGGAAGAAGTCGAAGGATTAGATGAAGGTGGAGGTGGAGGGGGGTGATGAGGTGTCTGTGGAACGACTATTTTCTTATTGGTTGATGATTGTGGTTGATAATCAGATGTCTTAAAACTCTGCTCGCCTTCCTCGGCAACAGGCTCTTCACCAGAATCTGAATCATTTTCATTGGAGGCAATGTTTTGATTACTAACACTCTCAGATGAATTGTTTTGTACTTTGTCTTCCTGGTGTGAATAAACGGGTAATCGTTTCGCGTCAAAAGTTTTTGTTGGAAATGGTTGAACAGATAATTCTGGCTCAGAGGGTAATGATGAAGCTGGTTTAACCTGTGATGTTTGTGAAACTGTGAAGGCTGGTGGTGATGGTGGTGACGGTGGAGGTGATGATAGAGATGAAATATCACTTGTTGCTAATCCTTGTAAGTCTTGTTGAACTTCTGGTTGTTCCTTGATTACCTCATGGGGCTTGCTGGAGCTTGGTGGGGCTGATCTTTGATCATATGAGAAAGATATTTGTGGTTTAAATTGTCTATCGGGTTGGTGTTGGTACGGTGTTTTTTGACAAGCATTTGGACAACCATGTCGACAAACTTCAACGGTACACTGTATTTGAACATTCATTGAATCTGGAAATTTGAATGCATAGAAATGTGAATAAGAAATGACGGTAGCTTTGCCATTGGGATCTTTTACTTTCTCAAATTTGGTCAACATTTTAGGTCTTAAAACACAACCATGTTCATCTGTTAAGTGTATGGGTGGTTTAATACCATCATGAGCAAAGCATGATTTAACTCTCATGTCAAATTCCCCTCCATAATCATTAATAGCAATCACAATGGTCATGGGCTGTCCAACAGGAACAATTCGTGATACTTCACGTCCCCAGGGTCCTTTTCCTTCTTGAATCTCCATCCAACAATCGATATCATCTCCTTGGAAGTTCATTTCAACAACATCAAGATCAGCAACAGGAATGGCTGGACGAAAGGTTGCCGGTTTCTCATAAGCTTCAAACCATTCACATCGAAGTCTTTTTGCTTCATCCCAGGCTTCAATAATATCAGTTCCATATTGAATAACAACAGTATTCTCATAATATCTTCCTTGAAGATCAGGCTTGGTTCCACATTGGTCGTAATAAACTTTAAACGTGGCATGAGTTACTCCTGAATAGGGTTTGATATAAACACAATTATCTTGTCCATAAGTTCCTTTGGAAGCTACGATTCCGTGAAATGGTCCAGCAAATTCAGCTCGTACCGTCATATGATCTTTACCGCAAATTACATCAAGAGCTGATAGTTTACCGAGTCCATTTCCAGTTGGACCATCGTCACTCCAATGGCCATTAACACACAAAATCTGAAATTAACATAAAAAATACAATATTTTAATATGAATTTCTGACTTTTTATGTTTTTAATTCATAAAGACATTGAACTTCTCATTTCAAGGACAATCTTTTTCATGATCACTTTTCAATTCTTCACCATTTCACCATTTTAACCGTTTGAGTATCTCATTGAGTAATATTGATAAATTACTCTGAAATACAAACTGATACTAATGTTGATGAAATATTTCCTAGATGTTAATCCCTCATTGCTAGACAATCACATATTGTTAATTGTTGAATATTGAATTGCTCATTAAAAGCATTGACAAGTTAATTTGAGTTTGTGTGGTAAATATTCATTGAAGTTGTCAAAATTTCACAACTTGAAACATTGACATTGAAAAAGTTTTAAGTTATTATTACAGGAATAACTTAAATCAAGGATTGTTACTTAAAGAGTAAAATTAAGAGCTGCATTGAAATGAATTTCAAGTTATCTTCCGCTATTAATTAATCCACGCTTTTCAGAATAATAATTTAGTTGATTGAGATTTCAAGTGAACCAGCTTTTTTAGTATTTATTATACATGCATTTTCAGTCGACATTATTATAGCTAGAATTAAGTAACTATCAATCCTTGTAATTCATAACATTGAAATCTAACTCAAGCCAGGTATAAAATCCTAAACTTTTGCATAAAAATGGTAGCTATTTCAATAAAATCAACAAAAAGTGAGCAAAAGTGTGATGGAAACTCGAGTGCAGGTACACGAAATATCCAATCAAAAGCATAACGACTGTGTATCATTGAAAGGTGTAAAACTTACCAGAAGTGTAAAGTACAAAAATAAATTAATCCAAATCATTTTGATTTTAATGGCACAAAAACGTTGACTTCAATAATAATAAGTTAAACTTGGATTTTTAAAAAGATATTTTAAGTAGTTAATTGATAATTGTCCGGAAACTGAAGCCCGGACAATTGGTTGGTTACTAAATCTAGTAATAAAGTCGTGTCCACAGTAGTAACATTGGTAAACAATGATGGATAAACCAATATGAAGAAGCAAACTTTTTAGAATGGCGAATCAAATCAATGGTTAAAAGCAAATGATGATCGTCCCCATCAAAATTAAAGGTAAGAGAGGAAGAGTCACAGATGAAAATAGAGGGAAAGGACAAAGAGAGAGAGAGAGAGAGCAAAGACAGGCCCGTAAAAGGAGTAGCGGGCGGCTCAGTTAACCGAGCCTTAGGCCTTACATTTTGTATTTTGTTTAATGGAGAATCAAACTGGATTTAAATAATAATAATGATAATAGTGATAAAATACATTGAAGTGTACCTGGTACTTGACATCATCTCTTGAGGCTATCTCCATCAGATAACTAAACCTGATCGAGTCTTAAGGCCACTTCTTGTTGACCGGTTCTCGCCCTTTTCCCCTCTCCTTTCAACCTATCAAAGGCATCAACCGTTACTCAATGTTTTCATGTATTTCATGTGAGTAACTAGGTTTCCAAGTATTTAGTTAATGTGTATACATTTAATGAATAACTTATATTATAATTTTACAACTAGTTATTGATAGCATGAAAACTTGGTTTAGTGAAACTACTAAAATAGATAAATCATTTTACATCACATTTAGTGGTGTAATACTGTCTGTTCAATATGATTACATCAGGTAACTTGATTAAGAGCAGCTTTTTCAGAATTAAAGAGTTGAAATTAACTAGTATAGCTTACTGAAGGGCAATACTGTTGATAACATCTGCTTGACAATTTTAATCATCCAACTTTTGTATTGTTTAAATCAGCTTAACGAGGAGTAAAAGTGGTACTTCGCAAAACATCGGTTTTTTTGACTTAATTGCATATTAGTGTCTTCCGACAACTTATTCAGGTATTTTAATTAACTTGAAATTTGGAAAGTTGAGCTGGTTTCTTGACTAACCATCATTGATACAGTTTAATTGGATATAAATTTGCAAAGTGATATATTGAATTCAAACTGTCATCTTAAATTAACTTGGTTTCCTTATATTTCCGTGTTGATGACATTGGATGATCAAGATAAAGGCGATGGGCATACGATATAATAAAGGTATTCATGTTTGGTAAGCAATAAAAATACATATTTTCTGACCTCAAGCAAATTCAGCTTCTTTATGGGCAATTAACTTTTCAGTATTTGTTGTTTATCTGTGCAATAATTTAATACAATAGCCAAGACGGTGAAGAATCTGGCAAAATTTTTAAATAATAGCACAAGTAATAAGTCAATCATTGCGATTCAGCATTACATACCTTGGATTGAAGACATCAGATACAGTTGAGTAGGAAATCCCAAGTTTAATAGCGGATACGATTCAATGAAAGTAATGTTTAGCTCGAAATAATTTGTTTATTATTCAGACTCCGCTTAAGTTTTCGTAGTTAAATTGGCCGTCTTTCACTTATTGAAATGAATTTCGAACTGTCGTCCAAAAACTTGAAGAATTTTGTCAAGTCCAATTTTTATCATTCTAATTTGCGCATTATATAACTGCGAATCGTGATAGAAGAAAATCACGATCAAGATTGTATTGCAGTGTCTAAATTACCTGCTATAAAAGGAATGTAATCAAAACTTTGCAAATGTTTGAATAATCAAATTAACCAGACAGCTACTAGTTGGTTATTTGACATTGATTTAAATTTGAACCATGCAACCAATTTCATTCATCCAAGCAGCAATATTCTTAAAAGAACATCTTCCAATTTTCCTTTTACATTTTGCTCCATAATATTGCTTGATGAGCTCAAAAATTGAAATAATAATGCAATTTTCTTCTTGATTGGTGATGATGTTGACGATAAAATATATATTTTCATCAACCATCAAATTTTTGAACCAATTCTATCAGTCAAATTTGTTTACAACGAGCGTATGTTTAAGTGAGTTTAAAGTCATCAGTTTTTTATGAAAGTCGTTCGTAAAATTTTTTATTGTGAATAACAGTCTTCTAGAAAGCTAACGACAATAAAACGCTTTGCACCGTTTCTACCTTCTTAGGATTTAATATTAGATTTAGGTTTCACTAAAAATCTAGACTTTCATCTTGTTTAATAAGTCAAATTAACTAACTAGTAAAGAGCGGTGCCAAAAACGATTCTGAACAATATTGGTCACTTCGAAGTTGAAATCATAAAGCATTTTGAGCTATAATACTGTTTAAAGTGTGAAACAGCACTAATAAAGAAGTAAAACCCAAATTTTGTACAAAAAACTTAGTTCTTAACACTTTAACTCAAAGGAGCGATACCAAAAACTTTGACTTATCAGTTAAGAGTTGAGACTTACAGGGTTTGTACGAGCATAAAACTGAGTCAATTAGTACTATTAAGAAGTTTCTCCGATCCACAGCTTTCGAGAAAATTGAGGTCAAAGTTGAAACTTCGATCGTTTTTTGTTCAATTATGGAACCAGATTTTTTCATAAAACTCATTTTTCTGGTGTTACTTCTGATGGAAAACCAGAAAATGCACTTATTTTATGAAACAATATGTTAAGTTTTTGTACAACAGGTCATTTCGATTTTACAGTTAAACCTTCGTTTTTCTGTGACCTTATGAGCTAGAGAGCTGAAACTTATTTTCCGTCGACAAAAACTGTTGCTACACATCAACGATTGAACACTTTTTTCAATTTATCAACAGTTCTCTTGATTTTGGCCTTTAGTCGTAAAACTTTGAGCTTAAATATTTCGAGGACAGTAGCATCCACAATCTTCATTCTTTGATTAATCAATAGATTGCATTATGGGCTATAATATATTGAAATATTAAATCATTCAAGATAATGCAAAAAATGTTATAACATTGTATGACTTATGCTGTCAGATTTTATGCTTCATAAAGGCAAATGTCTACTCAAAAACAAATCTAATGATGAGTTAGAACAATATTAATAGTAAATTAATATAATTAATTAAATAAATTAATAGTAATAGATTTCCTTATGCATTCAATCATATTATGTTATAGCCCATAATGCAATCTATTGATTAATCAAAGAATGAAGATTGTGGATGCTACTGTCCTCGAAATATTTAAGCTCAAAGTTTTACGACTAAAGGCCAAAATCAAGAGAACTGTTGATAAATTGAAAAAAGTGTTCAATCGTTGATGTGTAGCAACAGTTTTTGTCGACGGAAAATAAGTTTCAGCTCTCTAGCTCATAAGGTCACAGAAAAACGAAGGTTTAACTGTAAAATCGAAATGACCTGTTGTACAAAAACTTAACATATTGTTTCATAAAATAAGTGCATTTTCTGGTTTTCCATCAGAAGTAACACCAGAAAAATGAGTTTTATGAAAAAATCTGGTTCCATAATTGAACAAAAAACGATCGAAGTTTCAACTTTGACCTCAATTTTCTCGAAAGCTGTGGATCGGAGAAACTTCTTAATAGTACTAATTGACTCAGTTTTATGCTCGTACAAACCCTGTAAGTCTCAACTCTTAACTGATAAGTCAAAGTTTTTGGTATCGCTCCTTTGAGTTAAAGTGTTAAGAACTAAGTTTTTTGTACAAAATTTGGGTTTTACTTCTTTATTAGTGCTGTTTCACACTTTAAACAGTATTATAGCTCAAAATGCTTTATGATTTCAACTTCGAAGTGACCAATATTGTTCAGAATCGTTTTTACAGCAATCGAGACTTAAACATTAAAAATTGTTGAAATTATTATTTCGGTGATTTTCACTCTGTATTTTAGGAACAGGAATCTTTATTTGTACCCTTTTTATCTTGATCATCCATTTTTATCAACACGGAAATGTGAGTAACCTTAGAGGTGACAATTTATATTAAAAGAACGAATTCAATATACCACTTTTGAATCGGCAACTGATACTGTAATGTCAACCAATGACAGAAACCAGTTTACATCTTTAAAATTTATTTTGATCATTTTGAATACTTGAATTAAGTTGTGTTCACCAGGAATAAAACCAAAAAAAAAACAAAAGCAAAATGATCAATTGCAATTATTTTGGTTTCACTTTTACTCTCACTCAGTATAGCTGGATTTTTAAGCTGGTTAAACAATACTAAAACAAGTTCATCTTTATAATATCTCATCCCAAAAAATCAATTAAATAACTCATTTCAAGGTACAAAGTAAAGATTCTGATTTGAATTGAACATTTACCAATGGTAATAATTCGATCTGAATAAAAATTTTGACATCATCAAACAAGACTTTGTGCAGAACGTATGTCAAAGTTAAAATCAATTTTAATGAAACTGTTGTATACTAATAACTTTCTTGGTAAAATATGATTAAAAAGTGCTTTTTAATTAATTGTAAACGTAAAAAGCGATGAATTTTGAATTTAAATTACTGCAACTATTAATTCAAACAACAGATGGCATGTATATCGAAGAAAGGTATTAGGGACCGTTGAATAACGATCTCCTTGCCTATTGGTCTTTCTTATGTTTGAATGAATCAGTTGTTACAGGTAGCAATTCATTTTTTGACTGTTAAAAACATCAGCCCAACAAAAGCAATTTTTGAATCAAATTGGTGATTAATTTGTCATCATGTCTTCGGTAAGTATGCTTCTTTAAATATCAACTTTGCAAGTTTTCACAAATTAATGTCATTAATTTTTAATTTTGATGATTTTAACCAACTCTGTTTGCCATCACCATTTTCTTCTCCTTTCTTCTTTAGACATCTTCAAACGTAGAAAATTTATCTCCTCATGTAATCAAGCAAGTCACTAAAGAACTTCACAAATTGGTTACTGAACCATTAGAAGGGATCAAAGTAGTTCTAAATGATGAAGATGTTACTAATATTCAAGCTATTATTGATGGTCCAGGTAAGTCTCAGTGAGATGTTACACTGCCAGCGATGGTTTTCATTTTTCTGGTTCAACTGTCAAATCCAATACTCATCCATTGGTTTCTTTATCTTTGTTTTGTTCATTTTCAATTGAATCTAATTTCTACTTTCTCTTTTTTACCTATGAATTATCGGGGCTATTGATTAGCTGGAACACCTTATGCTGGAGGATCTTTTCGTGTTAGATTGGTATTGGTGCAAGATTTCCCTTCTGCACCTCCTAAAGCATACTTCATCACTAAAGTTTTCCATCCCAACGTATCAAGAAATGGTGAAATCTGTGTAAATACCTTGAAAAAGGAGTGGAAGTCTGATCTTGGTATTAAACATATTCTTCTTGTAAGAATCATTCATTTTACTTTTAACATCTCCCATTTACCCTTTTCACATATCATTTCATGCCTATCTTGCCATTTCCTACTTATTTAGCACCATGTTAATCTAAGAGCCCTTCAAGTTAATTTTTACCTGAATGATGGCTTTGTTAAGCTTGACTGATGAAGCTTGTTCTTGGCAATCTTTTTTTATTGAAAAGTCAAATAGGTCTATGGTCCAATGATTATTGTAATGTCTTCTCATTCAATAATTCATATTCACCTGATTTAAGTCATATTTCAAATCATGAGTTAATTACGTTCTAGCACTGTTAAGTTGCTCATCTACTCATCTGGCCAGTCTCTTGCTATTGTTACTAATCTTTTTTATCTTAGGCTGTTATATTTTTTTTATTTTACTCTCTTGATTATTCTTCCTGATTAATTTATTGTTGAACAAATTAGCTTTTTTAGCTAAATTTATGACAATTCATAGCTTTTAATTTCAGATCAAGGCTTGCTTCAAAATTTTGAATTGCTTCATGGCCAAAAAGTGAATTACCAGGTTGCTTGCCTTGTCCCTATCATTAGCCTTGACAACAATTTGATTTCTGTTTTCTTTTTATTTTCTTATACAAATAATTTTCGTAATTAGTCTCATGGTCGGGCATTTTTATTTAACATTTACCTCTTCGCATTTCGTTTTTGAATGATATCTTGAATTTTACTATTTACCAACCTCTCTATATTCACTACTCTTATTTATCTTGACATTAAAATAATTTTTTTTTGTTTTTCAGACAATCAAATGTTTGCTGATTGTTCCAAATCCAGAATCAGCTCTTAATGAAGAAGCCGGTAAATTGTTATTAGACCATTATGATGATTATTGCAAAAGGGCCCAGATGATGACAGAAATTCATGCTCGCGCACCAAAGGAAAAGAAGGAGACCACTGATAGTGATGTTGCAGGAACAAGCTCCAAGAGCACAACAAATGAATCAAATAATGATAATTTACCACCAGCTAAAAGGCTTAAGACAAAGTCAAATCCTGCGAAAGACAAAAAGAAGACCCTTAAAAGATTATAAATGATCATGTTTTAGGAAAAACGTAATTGACTATATATAATTTAGCATCTTTGATACTTAAGACGCTTTCTCTCCAGTCTCACTATGCCTAATCTTGCATACCACTATTTTCAATTTTTTTCATTTACTTGTATTCTCAATGTCTATCTGTCTTTTTATCGTGATCTTCTTTTTTTCAATCAGATCGCTCTGAGCCTCTTTTTTATCGTTTTTTCTTTCAAATTGAAGAGACTGGTTGCATCCTCTGTAGCAATATTGTTATTTAACAGAGCAGGAATATGTAAACAGAAACTTCTTCGATCACCAACAAAATGGTATTTTCGTCTTATAATTCATTGAAATTATCGCAAGACCATGGGCTTACTTACCATATTTCTTAATCAACTTCAAGCAAAAGTTAGTTGACTTGAAGGAAGTACGAATTTTCTGTTTGTTTGTATTGTTTTTGTTTCGTGTCATGTTAAAGGTTATACTGGTCAAAACCAATATTTCATGATATGATTCTATGCTATCGTGAAGACTGACTTTTTTCAAATATTCATTATATATACCATTTCAATTCAAAACGAAAAATATTTCATCGTTTGAACGTTTTCCAGACCATCGATAATTTTTTACATTTTAAATTATTCACAATCTAGACTATTCAATTTTATCGATCAATAACCGTTTAAAACTGATGGAAACAAAAATTTACTAGGCAACACTTATTAAATCAACTAATCTCTATTCCCAAATTCACCACTAAATACATTGTTTATCGAATTAAACACTGTCCATCGTAACCTTTGTCAAACTCTAAACATTGTAAGCTCAAAAGTTCGCATCGATTAACTTAACCTAATCAAAATAAACTCTTAACTGCAACTTTCAATTCTATTGTTTTTTTTAATTTCTGTCTAATTTATCTATCTCGAATCTAATCTATCTTGTTTTGTTGGCTCATTTTCTACACACTCCTTAACAAAATAATCAATCTTTGCAGGCTCATGGTTAATGATTTTGAATTAACCATCAACGAGTTATTATGTCTAAACAAATAAGTATTTTAATTATTCTGATCTTAGGCCATTGTACTTTAATTGTTTGGTCTGTTTCGTTAACACGATCTGTATCATCAGAATCAATTTCATCAAATATTACTAAAATAAATGAATTTGTCACTTTTGATTATTCAAACCCCAAAAATATCTTCGAAATATCTCGCCGCAGTCAAGATCAACGACTTAATTACCCTAGTTTCATTGACCAACTCGCTGGAAGTAAGTAAATCAATCTTTCAGTTTTGAAAGTCTATCAAATACTATTTTTATTCCCTCATAATACATGACGAGCTTACTATTCATCGTCATTATTTTAGTAACTGACAAATGAAGTTGATGTAATTTTAATGTAAATATTCATATTTGTTTACAAATCAATGCGTTTACTACAGCACCTGATATGCAGTTGACTAATCGCTAATGAAATATAATAATTATCAAATTAATGCTGATATAGCAATGATTTACCTAACTTTGTATTGTTTCACATTTCTTTATGTAAGCCTTTTTAAAAATCAAATAAAGAAACATTTGTCCTGAAACTATTAGTAGTAAATTTCATGATCAAATTTAAAGTGAAAGCTATGGAATCTGGTGAGTAGATGATGAAAAGTAAGGTCAACTTTTGTAAATTACATGACCTAAACCGGAATTGGGTTTTGATGACCTAATGTGTATTCAAAAAGGGAGTTAAGTTTGAAAAGCTGTTCAACTACATGCTATTCTTGTTGGATGAAAATGCCCGATTCCGTTAGATCCATATTTATTTGAAATCAAAAGACAGTCTTATAATTAACATTTTTTTCCACTATTTTAATCAACTAACTAATTTACTCAACAGAAATGAAGTTACATTTACATGTACATGTTTGCATTATGTTGGATTGGATCTGGAATTTATATGATTTCAATTTTGTTTTTCGTTTTTAACGATGTTACAATGAACTAATCAATATATAATAATATGCATGTAATTCTGGATGATCAGAAGTACCTAACATATTTAATCATGAATATCTTTTGTACAGAATGTCAGATCATTACATTTTAGATCAATAGTGAAAATTAAATTTTTTAGACTTTATTTGAAATTTACAAAATTTTGAGTTTTATGAGAAATTTGCTTTGAAAATTCGGTTTTTTGTTTTATTTGGTTAAATTGCTAAGAATTGAACAAAAAAATTGTTAAAGATTTAACATGTGCAAGTATCTAGTATCCATTAAATAATCTAGTCATATAATCTATTTTTGACTTGGAGTTGAAATCGGAATTAGTCTTCAAGTGAGCTGACAAAAACGTTCAAACCAGATCAGGTTCAACAAGTTATATTCAATATTTAGTGGCAGTCATACTCAATAATCAATAAGCTTTTTGGAGGCCGAGTGAGAATCATCACTCTTCTTCCGTTTAGAATCTGAACTTTAGATTAATCTTTATGTGTTCAACTTACAGTTATTAGTAAACAACTACCAAAACATGTTTATGTCTAAACAAATAAGTATTTTAATTATTCTGATTTTAGGCCATTGTACTTTAATTGCTTGGTCTTTTTCGTTAACGAGATCTGTATCATCGAAATCAATTCCATCAAATATTACTAAAATAAATGCATTTGTCACTTTTGATTATTCAAACCCCAAAAATATCTTCGAAATATCTCGCCGCAGTCAAGATCAACGACTTAATTACCCTAGTTTCATTGACCAACTCGCTGGAAGTAATAAGTAAATCAATCTTTCAGTTTTGAAAGTCTATCAAATACTATTATATTTTAATGAAAATATTCATATTTTTAGGTGTCCAGATGATTTTTGTCTTTCCAATTGATGCAACGAGTATGTCGCCCCCAGTACGGATTATTCACAGGTTTGGAAACAATGAATGAAGTTAGTGTAAACACAACAAAAAGAATATCGGAAACCAGATGTAGACTGAATTTAAACTGTAAACTTGATAGAGTCTACGAACCTTTGAAATCTAGTGAATCTTCGTAGAGTAAATTATGATCTGACTGCAATTCTGTAAAATCTTGTATGTTCAGTTGATATTGAACTCAAAGGCTCTCTGATTACTTTCTGATAAAGGTGATATAAGAAAGTAATTGCTTTCGCGCAATAAATCATGATCGAACTTACACAAGTTTTTAAACAAATTTCTTGTAAATTCATAAACTCGGTTGCAATGATATGTTTTATTTAACAGTTTTTAACGATGGTGCAATGAATTAGATAATCTAATATATAATCTAAGTTGAAATCGTAATTAATCTTCAAGTGAGCTGACAAAAACGTTCAAACCAGATCAGGTTCAACAAGTTATATCCAATATTTAGTGGCAATGTTGCTCAATAATCAATAAGCTTTTATAGTAGGCAAGTGAACACCACTGTTCTTCATCCGTTTAGATCCATCTTCATGCGTCCAACTTACAGTTATTAGTAAACAACTACCAAAACATGTTTATGTCTAAACAAATAAGTATTTTAATTATTCTGATCTTAGGCCATTGTACTTTAAATGTTTGGTCTGTGTCATTAACTCGATCTGTATCGCCAGAATCAATTTCATCAAATATTACTAAAATAAATGAATTTGTCACTTTTGATCATTCAAAGCCCAAAAATATCTTCGAAATATCTCGCCGCAGTCAAAACCAACGACGCAATCACATTGGTTTCATTGAGCAACTCTTTGATAGTAAGTATATCAATCTTTCAGTTTTGAAAGTCTATCAAATACTATTAGATTTTAATGAAAATATTCATATTTTTAGGTGTCCAGATGGCTTTTGGCTATCCAATTTTTTTATTGAGTATGTCGCCCCCAGTAAGGATTATTGAGGATGTTCTGAAGAAAAATAAACCAAGATTAAATCCAATCAGATACTTTTCTGAACGTTTCGACACATATTTAAAGAATATAAATAGCGATAATCCGTAGATCTATCTGTTAATGGTAATATGAACGGAATAGGATCTACCCAATAGCAATTATTGCCGCTTATTGTGATTAAAGTTGATGAATTTACTCACAGTACCAAATGCGCAGTTGAAATACAAGACTGATCGTTATTAAATTTAATAATTATCCTATCAATAAAATTTTGATAAACAGTCAACAAGATGAAGAAAATCAAATTAATAATGGTTTAGCAATGATTTAACTCTTCATTGTTAGATATTTCTTTATGTAAACCTTTTTGTAGATCAAATAAAGAAACATTTGTCCTAAAACGAGTATAAATCAATATCAAATTGCGAGCCATAGAATCTGGTGAGTAGAATATGAAAAGTAAGGTCAACTTTTGTAAATAACATGAACTAAACCGGATTTGGGTTTTGATGACCTAATGTGTATCCAAAAAGTGAGTTTAGTTTTGCAAAGCTGTTCAACTACATGCTATCCTTGTTGGATAAAAATGCCCGATTCCGTTAGATCCATATTTATTTGACGTTATTTAGGATTTATATTTATTAAACAAAAATCTTATATTTTTAACATCTTAATACTCACACTTTTCGCTATTTAAATTAACTAATCAGTTATCTTGAATCTTCACTTTACTCAACAGAAATGAAGTTAAATTTATCTGTTTGTTTCATCTATTTTTCATACCTTTTGTGCCAAACTAACCTTTCATTTGTTTCATCGGTTCCTCTTCCTGTGACACCAACGTTATTAACTTCAGCAACAAATGTGAACTCATCAATTTCAGATAATTATAATGCAACGGAATGGTCAAGAACTGACCAGGTTGAACCTAGATTTTGCATTTTCTGTTTCAGTTATGGTAAGTTTAATATTTTGAGAATTATCTAAATTATTATTCGTATTTTCTTATTGCCTGGATAATCAACAGTTGTTTGTTAAATATCATTTCAGAGAGCCTTTCTTACCCCTGGAAGTTAATTTACCATGCTTTTGAGTCAGTGATTCATGCTCGTAATATTGCGATTGAAATCGTCTCAACTCCTGTCAATTGGTCAATCGATAAATTCTTCACTGGTTTGGAAACAATGCATAAAGTCAGGGTAAACACAACAAGAAGAGTGTCGGAAACAAAATGTAAACTAAATTTAAACTGTAAACTCTAGTGCCTACGATTCTTAGAGGCCTAGTTAACTTCAGTAGTGTAAATTATGATCTGACTGTAAAATTTATAAATGATGCTGAAAATTCATAAACTCGATTAAAATGGTATGTTTTATTTAACTGTTTTTAACGATGGTGCAATGAATTAATTAGATAATCTAAGTTGGTTTTGAAGACTATTGCAATGTAGTAGCTATCATATGAATAAGATGATACATATCCAACAAAATACAAATGTATAATAAGATGTATAATAATCAAATCAATAAGCAGTTAATAATGATTAACTTTTCATTGCTTATTATTTTACAAACAAACCTTTTTCAGACATCAAATGAAGATATGTGATGAAACTAGCGAAAATAAATATGTATTTCAATGTCTAATTATAAGTAATAGTTATGGAACCTGGTGAGTAGATGATGAAAAGTAAGGTCAACTTTTGTAAATAACATGACCTGAACCGGATTTAGGTTTTGATGGCCTAATGTGTATTCAAAAAGTGCATTAAGTTTGAAAAGCTGTTCAACAACTTGCTATTCTTGTTGGATAAAAAGGCCCGATTCCGTTAGATCCATATTTATTTGAAAACTAAACAAAAATCTTATAATTAACACTCACTTTTCCCTATTTGAATAAACTAACTTATTTACTTGAATCTTCACTTTACTCAACAGAAATGAAGTTAAATTTATCTGTTTGTTTCATCTATTTTTCATACCTTTTGTGCCAAACTAACCTTTCATTTGTTTCATCGGTTCCTCTTCCTGTGACACCAACGTTATTAACTTCAGCAACAAATGTGAACTCATCAATTTCAGATAATTATAATACAACGGAATGGTCAAGAACTGACCAGGTTGAACCTAGATTTTTTCCTTGCCTTTTCTGTTTCAACTATAGTAAGTTCAAATTTTGAAACTTATTCAAATTTCCATGAGCTTGTTTGTCTTATTGATTAGATAATTAACTTTTGCGTCTTTATCTTTACAGATTCCCTTTCTTTACCCGCAAAATTATTTTACGATTTTCTTGTGCAAGTGGTTCGAGCCCGTAACTTAGTTGTCGGAACTGTCTTAGCTCCCTTCAACTGGTCAATTGATAAATTCTTCACAGGTTTGGAAACAATGAATGAAGTTAGTGTAAACACAACAAAAAGAATATCGGAAACCAGATGTAGACTGAATTTAAACTGTAAACTTGATAGAGTCTACGAACCTTTGAAATCTAGTGAATCTTCGTAGAGTAAATTATGATCTGACTGCAATTCTGTAAAATCTTGTATGTTCAGTTGATATTGAACTCAAAGGCTCTCTGATTACTTTCTGATAAAGGTGATATAAGAAAGTAATTGCTTTCGCGCAATAAATCATGATCGAACTTACACAAGTTTTTAAACAAATTTCTTGTAAATTCATAAACTCGGTTGCAATGATATGTTTTATTTAACAGTTTTTAACGATGGTGCAATGAATTAGATAATCTAATATATAATCTAAGTTGAAATCGTAATTAATCTTCAAGTGAGCTGACAAAAACGTTCAAACCAGATCAGGTTCAACAAGTTATATCCAATATTTAGTGGCAATGTTGCTCAATAATCAATAAGCTTTTATAGTAGGCAAGTGAACACCACTGTTCTTCATCCGTTTAGATCCATCTTCATGCGTCCAACTTACAGTTATTAGTAAACAACTACCAAAACATGTTTATGTCTAAACAAATAAGTATTTTAATTATTCTGATCTTAGGCCATTGTACTTTAAATGTTTGGTCTGTGTCATTAACTCGATCTGTATCGCCAGAATCAATTTCATCAAATATTACTAAAATAGATAAATTTGTCCCTTTTGATTCAAATTCCAAAAGTAACAACACATCTCAACACACTGAAGCCCGAGCATTACATACACCGTCAAAAGGTGAGTTTATTGAAATTTGAGTTTCCAAACTCAAGTTTCTATTTTTTATTCAAATTATATTACTCTACGAACTAATATTTATTAATATTAGTTTTGTGTAAACTTTGTAACTTCAAAATGTAACTTTTCCTACAGAAATCGGCCTTTATGAAAAAGCATCTAGGGCACTCAAAATTGTGGCTTCCGTACCCATGAATAGCAAGTATACTAAAGTTTTAGTTGCGAATTTTCATTGAATCCTATTTTTTAGTTCATAATATTCAAATATGTTAATAGGCGTCAATGAATAAAATTCAACTAATTTTCACATATTTTTTCCAGTTCTTTCATGGACGATTTTGTGGATTAGAATCCATCCAGAAGCCTTGATTCGTGATGTTATTAAGAATAATCCATTGCGTCCTGGTCCAATCAGATACTTTCGTCAGCGTGCAGTTAAATCTTGGCAAAAAATGAAAAATATTAGATATCCTTCAATCGTTGAATGAAACAACGATTAAAAAATGGTTTGTCAGTAAACATTAAATACTACATGTATAATATATGTGATGACTCTTTGATGGATGATGGATCAGTAATCAACAAGATGAAATATAATATATGCAATTGTAATATCCGTGCTCTGAGGTTTCAAAGGAACCGAGTCTGGTAGGTTAATCATATAATCGTTTTTATATTATATAAAAGGGTTTATCACAAAATTATTGATAAAAAACAAAGATTTAAATATTGATTATATAAGAATTAGAATAATATAAGAATTATATTTAAATATATGATTGCAGTACAATTGTAATAAAATAAAAAAAGGTATATAATACCCATTGATTAATGTTTTTTCCCACAGATAAATGATTTATTAAAAATTAATTCTAATTAAACAGTGTTTTAAATTTTCATTGTTTCACATTTTTCTATGTAAACCTTTTTTAAAAGATCAAATAAAGACGCATAAACGTATTATATTTGCTCAACAAATGGGTAAGTTTAGTAAAATCCAAATTTTATTACCATTTGTACTCATGGATCAGACGATTACTTAACTCCAAACAATATTTTATAGTGCCTTTAAGTCGTACATGTAAGATTTTATTTTGGCCATCACGAGATCTTACCTTCTAACAACTTGATAAATGTTTCACTGAGATGGAAAATATGCACAGAATTTTGTATAAAAAGATTAATTGTTAAATGATTAATCTGATGAGAACTTGATGTGCCTTTGTAGTGCAAATTATGATGCTGATTTGTTAAAATGTTATTTTTGCATTTTTGCATTTGTATACTATATTTTCAGCTCAAATTGATAAATTAAATTGAGCATTATTATTGATTTAGAAGTTTAGCTTTGACTTCCGGTTTAAATCAAGGTCCAACTTCAAAGGAATGCCAAAAATACTAAACCAGTCGAGGTTCAACAAATTATATTCATTGGAGCTAATAGTCAATAGCCTGTAGTTTTGTTATCATTAACCTCGCTCACTTACAAATTCATACTTACTGTAATAATTCACTAAGTTCACAAACCAACTAACATCCTTAAGTAACAAATATTTATGTCCAATAATCTAGGTATTTTTTGAACATGATACATTGATCATGGGCATTCATATTTGCCTGATTTGGAGTTAAGCCATCTCAGCCTGGATAAGTACAATTACGGGTAAAATTAAGCAACTAGTATGGAAAATAAAATATTGTTTAGTTAAAATCGCAAAAGGATTGAGTTTTCTGACTCAAAAAAGCACTGAAATATTTACTATTTGGTATACGATAGGGAGTCTAGAAAATCAATTATGTTTACAATTAGAGTTCTTAGTAGATCAAGTAGGAAAAAAGAGTGACACCAACAATGGTTTTTCAACTGTGTCCCAAATGTAAAGAAAATGGTGTTACCAATTAAATCAAGACAAATTAACAAGTTTAACAGCAAATAATATTTAAAATAAATTACAAACAGACTAAACCTATTAAATAGGAGGTAAAATCAAATACGGGACTAAATCATTCAATTCGAGGAGAAAATGGCAACTGATAAAAGTGATTAATTTAGATAATCATTGTGACAGGATCCTCTAAAAATCTTTTAAAATGCTGAAGCCATTGAGCTCCGACAGCTCCATCCACAACTCTGTGATCACAGCTCAGAGTGACATTCATAACATTAGCTACTCTAAATCCTCCATTATCATCGGGTACAACTTTCTTCTCGGCAGCACCGACCGCTAATATACACGATTGAGGAGGGCTGATTATGGCACAAAAATGTTTCACTCCAAACATTCCTAGGTTTGAGATGGTGAAAGTTCCTCCTTGGAACTCTTGAGGTTCCAATTTGCCTGTCATTGAAAAAATAAACTTTCATTAAGAAAAGCTTCGAATATAGGTATTAAAATTACTCACCGTCTCGAGCTTTAGCAGCTAAAGCTTTAGTTTGCTCGCTAATTTCTTTGACTCCTTTGCTTTCAGCATTAAAAATGATTGGTGTTATGAGACCTTTATCAGTGCTTACAGCGATGGAAACATCTACATTTGAATATTGACGGATAAATGATTCTTGCCAGGATGAATTGGTCTCTGGTACTTTCCTGCATGCTAAAGCAGATGCTTTTATAACAAAATCATTCACTGAAACCTTTACGTTTTCCTTGTTGAGCATTTCGTTTACGCGTTTCCTTAAACTGCAGTAAGTAAAAATAAAAAATGTCAACATAAAATTATAAGAAAAGTAAACACAGCATACTTGAGGAGTTGATCCATTTCAATATCGACAGTTAAGTAATAATGAGGAATAGATTGCTTGGACTGTAATAAGCGTTTAGCGATGGTTTGACGCATTCCTGTAAGGGGTATGTCAACATAAGAACCTCCAGCGACGGGAGCCACGTTAGTTGGTGTTGTTGGTGATGATGATAATACATCTTGGGCAATAATTCTTCCTCCTGGACCTGAACCTTGACCAATTGCTGAAAGATCAAGACCTTTCGATGATGCTAAAGCTTTAGCAAAAGGACTAGCAAAGATTCTTCCAACGGTTGAAGCACCAACAGCCGAGAATGCAGGCTGTTGTGGCACATTCTGCGGGAAGGATTGTGGAGTTTGTTGCACAGGAGGTTGTGAGGTCGATTCTTCAGCTGCTTTTGGTTTTACGGAAGATTCCGAAGGTACATAATCTTTAAAGGCAGAAATATCCTCTTGATTCTGGACGATGATACACAGCAACTGAAAATAAAATTAAGAATGCTAATCAACGATGATTGTCTATGTTTTCTTAAAAGCTCTAAAAATGAAATTTGTAAGTACCAAAATAAAAAATTGAAAGGTACATCCTAATGATTCAAATTTCAAGAAATTGTAATAAGATCATACATTTCCAATTGGAATATCTTTGGTTCCAGCAGGCACGATTATTTTTGCCAAGTAACCTTCCTCTGGAGTTTCAAAGCCCATAGTAGCTTTATCTGTCTCAATTTCCGCCAGTAAGTCACCTTCATTTAATTTATCGCCTTCCTTTTTCTCCCATGAAACTATAGTTCCCATTTCCATGGTTGGTGATAGAGCAGGTAATGGGACCGGTGTATGCTCGGGTAGATCTCCAGATGAAAAACATCTTACACTAGTGAATTGCAAAGGTCTACCAGATAATGAACCAGAATGAAAGCTATACTTCCTATCAAATTTGATGCACCTAGAAATATGAGAATAAATGGTTCAATTAACATTAAATGGTAAGAAGTAAATAATATAAACAACTTACGATGCTAGCTTTGAAGATGAATATAATCGAGTATTACGAGAGGTTACCTTGAAATTAACTAGAGATTCTAGATCTCTAGTAATTACCGTTGATAACTTTTTAGCATTGATAGAATTAGCTCTAGCTGTAATGAAAGTTCGAAACATCATGTAACAGTATTAAAAAACAAATCAAATAAGTAAATAATTTCTCAAAGAAGGTCGTAGGTCCAGACAACAAAATCAAATGACTGAAATGACTTTACTTTGATAACCTGAAAACGAAAAGGCGCGCAGCTTGAAATAATAAAATCAATCACGTCTCTGAAACATGATTACTATTGTGTTCTTAATCAACCAATCAAGTGAAAAGCAATTAATATCGATTCTTCTATTCAAAAAATCGAAAATATATTACAATCATCAATATTTGTAATTATTAATTATCACCGAGAATTATCAAGATATTCAATTCTATCCACTAATATTTCATGATTTATTTCAGTTTTAGATTACCGATATTTTAATGATATGGCCTGATTGTGATTCATGCTATCCATTATTTTTTAAATAACATATCATTTATAATTCAAAACATTAGCAACCCAGAACTTGTTAACCATTAAATTGTCAAACAAATCTAATTGAATAATTTTGAATAATCTAATACCAGGATCGACTCAGTTGCTCATCATGATCTCAGCCATGTGCAAACAGTACATCTTCCAGACAGTACAGTGCGATCATCATTACAGACCATCAGTCTATTTTTGTTAATCATTGTGCTACGATATTTAATTGTGTGGTTACAAACAAGTGTAAAAAGTATCATTGAAAGGAGACAAAACAAAACCGGAGTAAAAATAATAATTACTTGAAAAAACTAGAAGGTACAAGACTTTTCAATTACTTTACTTTGTTTATGATGATTATCACCTAAATCTGAAGTTGTTAAATGATGAAATGAAGAAGGTGAATTAGTAAGAGAAAGTAAAAAGAAAGTAAAAAAGATACTAATGATGATGATGATGATGATGATGAAGATGAGAACTAGTAAGAAGTAGTAGCTTAAGAATAGGAAAACAACTCCTACATTAGACCTTGTTGCCAATACCCACGCCCGTTTAATCAATCAACGTGGTTAGTATAAATTGTTAGTCGGTTATGTTTCTCTTGATCAGTTAGTCAATTGATAACATTATTGTAACGTATATAATATCAGAAAACATTTCCACATTATCAACCTAACAATTACATTTGATTATCTTCACTGATTTTGCTTTACGTGCAACAACTAATTTGTTTATTCTTTCTGTTTTCTTACTCTTCCTGTTTACTGCGTATTTATTTTTTTGGTTTTGTTTTACGTTAAGTTAAAGAAGCAAGACGAAGATGACTTCTGAACGAAAAGTTCCTGTTCTTAGATCTGATTTTAACTTAATTGACAAGGAATTCGATTCAATTCGTGCAAGGTTCGAAGCTGAGATGGCCAGAATGGAAGCCGAGATGAATCGATTTCGATCTCAACTTCAAGAAAAGGAGCGAGACTTTTTTGGTGGATCACATTTAACCTCTCGGATAAGCTCATCTAGCGAGGGAAATAGCCATCGAAATGAATTATCTTCATGGTTAGATGATTCTTCACTTGTCCATGACACTCCTGATGGTAAAATTGTTAGGTTAAGATATGATGTTTCACAATATGCTCCAGAGGAAATTGTTGTCAAAACAATTGATCGAAGATTAAAGGTAAGAACAACTATTTACAATCAATCTATTAATATCTACTTCTTTGAATTATCAGCTGATTTAGTTTCGTTTCAGTTAATCTGAATTAACCTAGATTCCTCTGAATTTATTCATTTTATGACTTAGATCTCGACTAACTAGAAAGTAACAATAGTGTATTGAGTTGATCATTTACAAAATGGCACTTAACATCAACTTTTGCATTTAAACTTAGATTTCTGTTATAGCAGGATTATTACAAAAGTAGATGGAACGCTCCGCTCAAGATATCTATAAGGAATTGAGCGAATCTTGAATAAAATATCGAGATTAGTTGTTAGACAATTACAGCAATCATCCTCTGTATTCATATAAAATATTGCCTACTAAATTAGTCACCAAATTACTTGGTATTAAATTCAACTATTACGATGGTTATTAAGTTCGCCGTAAAATAGCCTTATGAAGGTCTAAATGACCCTTAGTTTTAACTGATTCTCATAAAATTGACTGATTGACAAAGCTTTAAATCCCAGTGGTTATTAACCAGTGGTATTAGTAAATGCTTATATTTATGATAATGCTAACTATCATTAATTGAAATAATTTAGATTAAATCTAACCACATGATGAAAATTGAACCGCGAAAGTAGATATTGACTATCTACAATTTATATTTCAAACTGAACTAATAAACCAACTCTAATATTTTCAATTGATTGGTCTTGGTTTATTAGACTCTTGGCTAAATAAGGTTTCTATTAACAATTCAATTTAAGGTTACTAATATACAAAGTAAGGAATAAGCAAAACAAGCCTTTACCCTGTAGCCAATGAACTTGCTTATTGACCTTGTTTTGACTTATTTAAATGCTTCTTGTAATTTAATACGTTATAGTCATTTAAAGTCACATGAATCTATGATTTAAATCTGTTTAAAGCAAATACAATAACCGTCAAGAAATGTCAAGCACTAAGACTAGCATGATTGTCTAGTTGTTGAAAAATACAACCACAAGACGCAAGATTTCCATTGACTTCGAGGCTATTTTTAACCAATGTTAACCATGTTAATCAATATTAATCCATACTTAGATGCTAGGGAAACCAAAACAAAAATCAATATTTATTAAGGTCACCGGGTAATATTGAAAAATATATGAAACAGAGTTTCATTAGTTTATTGTAATGTCATATATGATTGGTTATTTCTAGTTGATTGTCTGGTAAACATCAATCAACAATTTTTTTCCGGTTTCCTCTTAAGTTTAATCAAAGAGGCAAATGAATGCTGAATATAACTTTCGATTAGCTCAATGATAAACTTGATTAGAAGCCAGAATTTTCATAACATGGAATGTTTGAATCTCACTTTTTTACCCTCTTGCTTACCATTTTATCATGACTTAGGTTTTTTTTCGTTGATTCATCACCATTGAATTTGCGGTTTTTCATTTCATTTCCATAAACCACATCAGCTAGATTATAACAAATTAAAATAAAAAGATATCATACACATCATCGTGTACTTGGTGTTTGACATTGTTTCATTGTAACTCAATCCCAGTCCAAAAGATGAGATGAGCCAGCTCATTGTCTGAAAACATTAAAAAGCTTTTGTTGATTCGTTCATAACACTATTTTAACATGAAGATAACCTTGCTTTCTCATGACATTTGACGATAATAAATGTTAGCCAAATGATGAATAGTTTCATGACCAATCTCGCTACCAAATTGAATTAAAACAGTTTCAAAAATATACATTTTTACATTTTGACATTCAAAAATGATCACCTCTTGACCATAATTTTGATAAACATTATTAATAGGCATTAGATGATCAAAGTGGGCACAACTCCAAGCGAGGATACATTAGCATTTCATTTCCATCATTGAAAGATCATCTACAAACCATCTTTCTTCCTCTTTTTTATTTTACAATCTATCAGATGAACATTTAATTTCCAATGATTAGCCTTATAATGATTATTTATTTCCTAAAAAGGCAAAAGACTTACCATTTGATTTTCAAGGTTTTAGTTAAGACCATGTTAAAATTAAACAGAAACTTCAACCTCCTCCAGATTGTTGTTAATTATCATCAACTGTAAAGTAAAAATGTGGGTGTTTGACTCAGAGAACCCTCGGAACCCAATTTGCTTCAAACTCTATGTATAGTCATCTCTATCAGACATATTAAAGTTGATTAATTAATCATCTTGCTTGTGAGAATGGCAAATATTACATTTGCAAGAGTTTCTAATTTTCCTTTATTGCAACAGATAAAAACTGAAATTTTTTTTCTTTGCTTTCTCTTCATTTGCAGGTTCATGCCAAACACGAGGAAAAATCAGAGAATCGCCATGTATTCCGTGAATATAATCGTGAATTTTTGCTTCCTGAAGGTGTTAATCCAGAACAGATTCGATCAACATTATCAACTGATGGTATTCTAACCGTTGAAGCACCATTAGCCGCAATTGAAGGATCAAATGAAAGGCGAATCCCAATCGCTCATAAATAAATAACAATCACAATCGAGTCCAATGCAAGCAACTTACCCACAAATACAATCACTACAATTAGCTATTATCAGTTATTAGTTGGGCAGTTTATTATTAATTTTGGATCAGTCTTGTATAAGCTACTAAATTGAGGTTTACTTTGTAATCTTCCGTTGTAACCAGAAAACAATTTGTTTCAAACAAAATCAACAACAATAATTATCCTCTGATTTGTTTGTTGTTTTCAATTGGACTCTTCCTGATTGTCCTTCATTAACTCTTTTCACTCAATGTTGCTAATCAACCAATTTGATTTACTCTTAATTGTTTTCCTGCCTAAAACACACAGCATCTATTGTTTGATTGTAATCCAAGTTTACCATTATTTCAATTTTAACTTTTATTTTTCATAATTATGCATATAACTCTTTCAATTGATGATTGTGATGAGCAAATTTCTGATAATAAAAGTCTCAACTGATTATTCTTGAAATTATTTTTGATTTTGACATTTTTCTCTATTATCTGCTATTGTACATTTGTACTAAGGGGTGATAACTAAAAAATGGCACAAAATTTAAATTGTAATAATTAGGTAATTTGTAGGTTTATTTTATCAAATTTAGTTTTAATTCAATTATTAATAATTGACAAAGGTACGTGTGCAGTTTGATAAAAAAATTTGATCTCAGTCTCATTTAATCAACGCTCAAAGTGAGCGCAAAAAATTCACCCGGTTCCAATTTTAACATGGGGATAGGCATACAATGTTTGAACAATGGCAGTTCAACTTTCTTTAATTAACAAATTAATTTGAATTGAACATTGTTACTGGGTGCAAATGAAAGGTGACGAAATTTGAAATGATGTGAGAGAGTTTCTTGAATTTTGATTTAATATTTCATATAAAAAAGTGGCCTTTTCCATCGACCAAAACTCATTTTTTCGAGTTTTTATTTTTTGAGGTCACTTTTTCACATGAAATATTAAATCAAAATTCAACTCTCACACATCATTTCAAATTTTGTCACCTTTCATTTAAACCCAATAACAATGTTCAATTCAAATTAATTTGTTAATTAAATTGATTTAAAGCTGGCTCCGTTTGTATTGCTCTTAAATTTTTGCCTTGAAAATTTACTGCGAAAAATAGGCACCGTTCACTTTGAGCGTTGATTAAATGAGACTGAGATCAATTTTTTTTATCAAACTGCACACGTACCTTTGTCAATTATTAATAATTGAATTAAAACTAAATTTGATAAAATAAACCTACAAATTACCTAATTATTACAATTTAAATTTTGTGCCATTTTTTAGTTATCATCCCTTATTGCTTGATATGCAATCAAACCATAAACATCTTAAGCAAAAGGACAATAGCCAAATCAGTCCGAGATTCAAAATAAAAGTAATCATATATTAATATAAATCGAAAGCTTATGATAAATAGCGTAAACTATGAATCAGATCGAAACTCGCATTCGCTGCCACAGTTATTCAACGATTTCCTTGGGACCCCATGAAGACCTCACCTCAACTTTCAGCGAAAATATCAACTGTGGAATAATGAGTCCTTCATCGTGTAAGATTTTAAGCAAAAAGGACGTTATAATATGAACAAGGTTTGATTTTATTCTGGAGGACCAGAAAGAAACGCATAAATACGTTTATCCATTAAACAAAACTTTAAAAGTGTGATATTTCAAAGAATCGCAGGTTTAGAGTATAGCATCATTTAAATCGGAATAAAAAGTTCTATCTGAAAAAATAGTGCTCATGTGATCCTAATGGGGTCTCAAGTAAATTGTTGAATAAGAGGGCATACGAGTTTCGATCTGATTCATAGGCAGACTTACTCTGCTCATCAACGGCGTTCGATTGATAAAAGGTTACTTTTATTTTGAATATTGGGCCGAAAATCTTACATTTTGTCTATTCTTCCTAGTTATATTCAAGTAAAGATATTTTATTTTAGTCTATAATTTAGAAGAAGCCTGTTTGATCATAGCAATGACCTAGATCAACGGTCGATCGCCAATATTGGAGCGTGTGATTTATATTATTAGACTTTTAATGAAAATTCATTATTATAATAGATTGGTCCGAATGAACGATGAGCTACTAAAAGTGGCATAGCTTGCGATCTAGAATGCTCAAATCAAAAGATAAAAATAAGTTTCGACTCAAAAATATCAAACGTGAGTCAACGAAAAATTATGGTCTTTTATACTATTTTTCGCGTCGATAAACGTTTTTACAGTGCTTTACACTGTAGAACGAGAAAAATTGTAAAAACCACTACATAGCCTCTTAACCTCTCATAGACTCGAATTAATTTCAGTTCTTGAAAATTTCTAAATTAGTCATATGACAAATATCAAATCATATGTAATATTCTTGAGGTTTTTTGAAGAAACCAAAATTTAAAGTGCAATTTATTCAATGATATTGGAAGTTAAAATCTTCGCTTCGCTTTGCAGCGCTACAGTAACTACTGCAAGTTACTTTTAACAATCTAGACGGAAAATAATTGATTACTGTAAAAGATGAAACTGATGGAATTTATAATTTTTTTAGTGATCCATTTAACAATAATTAAGCCACCGAAAAAAGACTTTATCCTATTTTTATATATTGTTACATATTTTATTAGCTGTATCTTATGGCAGTTGAAAGTCTTTAGTAATTTAACTTTCTTCATAAATTAGTTTTTTTAAATTCATTGATACTTTGGTAAATTCATAAAATACAGTTTGATCACGATCCGTTTAGACAAATTTGTATTGAAATCCAGAATAGATTATCGGATATTTTACGGGGTTATGTAAGGCACAATCGAACAAAAAACAACAAAAAAGTATATTCAGGAGTTTCATTACAAGATTAAAGTTGATTTCCTCATATTAAGTTTTCAAATAATCGTTGATATTTTATAATAAGTATATAATAAATGGTCTATTCGTAGCTCCTTCAATTCCGTTTTAGCATAAAACTATAATATTAAGCATGAATCATTTTTTCAAGAATTGGTATTACTTGATCAAATGTTGGCCTTTTACCGGGCTCTTCGTTCATACAAATTTTGGTCAGTTTTCCCATGTGAGAGGATATTCCAGGAGGTATAGAAATACGTAAATCTTCCAAGGCTATTTTCATACCGCACTCCATTGGTGAGAGCTCAGAAAAAGGTACTTGCCGAGTTGCTAATTCCCATAAAAGAACAGCAAATGACCACATGTCGGCAGCCTTTATATTGATTTCTGTAAGCTTTTTCTGTAATACTTCTGGAGCCATCCAAGCAGGATGATAATATTTGTTACGTTCTTGGAATGAAAACTTAGTATCAGCCATGTTTATTCTAGCTGTAAGATCTTCATCAATCTGATAGAGAAAACAGTTTATTATTATCGAAATTTCTTTAAACATTTTTATAACTAATAATACTTACATAGACATGTTTAGAGTTGAGAAAATAGCGCATTATCATTGGTTCTAATGAGTGTAGAAAAGCCATTCCTTTGGCGATATCAACAGCAAATCTTAAAGCTCGAGTTTGGTCTACAACAAGATTTGTTGGTTGATGAAGTACCTGATAGAGACTTCCATAAGGCATAAATTGATTTATTACAACCAAATTAGGCGGTGAATTGGTACAACCAATAACAGGTAAAACATTTGGGTGAGAAAATATTCTGAGTCTCGGAAATTCTTCAGAAAAATTTCTAGAAGCTCGACGAATTACATCAGCCGAAGGTTTCACTCCAAGAGATAAAAATTTAGCGGCAATCTCATTATTTTGCCAAATGCCTCGCCATGTTTCACCAGATTTAGTGATTGATATTTTCTCTTGTAAATGAAGATCTTCCAGTTTTATACCCATGTGACGAGAGAGTGTAGCATCTCGAGAGCGAGTTTTAGTTCCAAGCCAGCCTTGTTCTTTATAAGGCACTTTTTTTGACACATCTTGACCCATCTTCTCGGCTAACTCAAGTAAACTGGAAGCTACTTGTCCTTTACTTTTATCTAATGGCGTTTCACCATACTTATTTATAATATTGACTCGAGCTCCAGCGTTGATTAGATCCTCGGCAATCTGCTGATATCCCCAGAAACAAGCATAATGTAAAGGAGTGTTCCCATGTTCATTAATTGAATTAACGTCAGCCTTATGACGAAGAAGATAATTAACAATCTCTCTGTGACCATGAGCTGCCGCTAAATGAAGACCAGTATCATCACCCATGTTGGTTGCATTGATTCGAGCTCCTCGATTAACTAACATCTCAACAATATGTCCTCTTCCAGATTTACAAGCCCAGTGAAGAGGGCTGAAGCCATGATCATCACTAGATTTAGGTTCAAGAAAAATGTAAACAACATTATAGTACTATTGGGATGCTAGGAAAAGGTTAAGAAAAAGTTAAAAAATTAGGTCATCAAATTTACTGATTTTTTAAGAAATTATATAAAGGGGTAGTTTGAAGAAATGGATTTATTTTCACTTACCCATGATTTAAATCATGAGTTGTATCGTCAAGCCAAACTCGGACAAGAACACCATTACCTTCACGGCACCAGTGGAAAATATCTTCCATGATGAATTATTGTTAAATTTCGAGATGAAATACGGTTATAATTCGTTTATTAAAACAATTTAGAAATAAATTCAATGATAAGAATAACGACTAAAATTATAAACTAAAATCAACAGGAAAATGAAGTTAAGATGTTTAAAAAATCTTCTTTTACCATAAATAGCATCGGATGAATGATGATAATGTTTACAGGGTTTAGAAAGTTTCTTTAGAGTAGGTGGAGAAAAAGTTGCGCGAGTTTAACCTCAAATCTTAATCATTCTGAATTTTGTAAAACTTCCTACGCGATTATGTATTGACCAAAAAAGTTTATTATGAGCGTTGATCTCACCATTTGATGAATACAGTTGAAATGGAGGGATAGGATGATACGAGGGAGAGAAAAAGAGTTCTGAATTTTATAAGCTTAAAAATGAGTTGATCACATTACTGAAAACCATGGAAGATTTACAATGATAACATGTACTGACTTTGTGTTTGTAAATACAAAGTGGATTTATTTTAAATTTGGATTAAATAAAGATCTGTTGTTCAGCAAGACGGTCACAAAATGGAGCCACTAACTGAGATGTAGTAAAATAAAAAGTTAACCCGAAAAATATTGATATTGGAAGAGCAGGCAACGCTTTCTTGAAGAAGGCAAGCAGTAGTAGAGTTAAACAAAGTCCGATTAGAATCGATACAAAACAGGCTAATGTGGTATTCCAATCGCCATATGATGACGCTTTACCCACGAGAACACTGTAAAATATAAAATCACCTAAGCCTAATTTAACTCCCCTTTCTTCTTCAAATTCATCATGAGCTGCTAAATCGGGTCTAAGATTGTCTTGTCCTCGAAATGAGATCGGTGGTATATCAGATTCAGGTTGGGTAGGTTGGGTTGAAGAAGGCGATTGAGATGATGAAGATGCTTGTCCTTCTATGATATTCTGGTCTTGTTGAGTTGAACGACTTTTATCGACTTCTTGATTAGTAAGAGATGACTTTTCTCCACCGTCTGCCATTCCTGTGAAGTAGGTTACTGCTGAGGAGTAAATGAGAGAAGGAAAAATAGACTCATTTCGGCTTTGTGCTGTTTCAACCAAGATTCGAAGAGGACCTTTCGGGCATAAAACAGCAACTAAGTCCCAAACTGATATGACACCAAGTATAACCCACACAGTCCATTCTGGAATGTATTTTATAAGAACTAAAGCCATAAGAGCTGAAACAACTAACAGGTAAGCTTGTTGGACGATAAGTGGACCTTTCCAATGTATGCAAATCATCCCTAAAATCCCAAAGTTCCAAATGAATATAGAGACAGTAATATAATCTACTGGAAGATTATATTTTTGTAAGACTACGGATAAATAGATGAACATAAATAGAAATAGAAGTAATGATGATGAGAGCACCAACCATCCGTAGATAACTTTGTAGAATCGGTATGTATATAAAAGGATCAAGACAAAAGTCATGACAACAATTACGATGAGGAAAATGAATGCATTAGCGAATGAGTGCCAAACTCTAGTCGTGGTATCAGCTTTCTGGTCAGTAAATGGTGTATATAACAAATACTGATTGGTCTTGGTGTAGAATTGGAGAGATCCTATCGATGCAACTACAATTAGCATACAAATTGAAACTGGTATAAATAATTTGATAACATGGCTAGCTCCGTATTTCAATTCTTCTTCTTCAATTGATCTTTGAGCTGAATTTAGAGATCCAGGCGAGGATGAACCTTCAGCGTCATCGTGTTCACCGGCTGGTGCCTCGTTATTAACCAATCGTTGAGGGCTAACTCCAGATATTCCTTCATCGGCAACTTGATTAACATTTCTATTGTTGCTACGCTTACGTTTAGGTTGACCTCCAGCAGGATCGGACATCAAAACAAGAAGATACAAAGCGAAATTTGCTGTGATAAGCATCATAGCAAACTCCTAGAAAGACATAAAATGAATTAAATTAATTGTCTGTGCAATTTTTTTTCAAGTTAATTTCAATTAAGACATGGGGACATAGTTGAAACAAAATTAAATGCTTTAATAAAATAAGGAGAGAATAATAATTCAACTTACCGGAAGAAAAGAGTAATCAGTATCAACTTGATTTATGTTAACCATATTGATTATTGATTCTTTATAATACTAGGGATTAAATTTGTCAACAGTCAACTAAAGTAATACAATGATCATCAGGTGAGCTAAAATATTCAGGTTGAAATCGACACTCAAATAACTGTTTTTTTGTTATTCAATAATCAACAAAGATTATTGAAATTGAATAGAAAGGCGTTGTTGACAGATTTTAAATCAGGTGTTGTGAGGATAGTGCAGATTTGACAGAGGCGCCAATTGTGCTTCCTTTTAAAGATTTTTTTTATTATTACTCAAAACCTATGGAAAAACATCCTTTTTCTTCATGATTACCTCTTTTTTATTGTAAGTTTATTTAATTTATTTATTTAAAATCCTTTCATTTATCTATGAAGATAAAAAATTCATTAAATTGACGGTAATTATATTGGTTTTATCCTTTTACATCTGATAAAGGTAAGCGTTAAGCTTCGTCATATCTTTTACATTTCCTGCATTGATCTATTATCTAATTTTAAGGGTCAGTATACAAGGAAAATTTGATTGCCGATATTTTTATGCAATATTTTCAATACGAAACTATAAGTCAGTCCGTTGATAACTTACAGCTCTTAAATTCTTCAGCTGTTTTTGACTCTATTTTGTTTGAGTTTTTAGTCCAACCCGCCCATAAATTTTGGGATCCGAATTTACTGTTGCCAAGCCTTAAATGATTGAACTTCCTCGGTCTTTGCTTTTAAATATTTTTTTTATTTTAGACTAATTCTTTTACCCTTTAATACAATAAACCATCATTGAAAAAAATTAATTCTGATTATTCTAACATCATTGTTTAATAGATAAGTATCCATTCCTGGATCCGATACTTCATCTGGCCATTCAGGTTTCACTTATTTCATGGTCTTAGCATCATCACTGAATCAATTTTTAATCGTATCTTTTTATGAGAAATAATCATATATGGTAATTCACATGATTATTTCTCTTCAAAGACAATGGATGACACAGTTTCACCATCGTCAATGATTTTTGAGGCAACTCGCTATGGTGAATTAGATAAAGTGAAAGAATTGGTTGAACAAGGCTTTGATGTTAATGAAAGGGACAATGAAGATGTTACTCTCCTCCATTGGGCTGCTATCAATAATCGAATCGAGATTGTCAAGTTTCTCATCATCAAAGGAGCGACCGTTGATGCTATCGGTGGTGAAACTAAGTCCACGCCACTTCATTGGGCAACCAGTATGGGACACCTTAAAATGGTGGTGTTATTGATGAAAAATGGAGCTGATCCGACAATTATGAGTGCAGAGGGTTATAATTGTCTTCATCTCGCTGCTCAATTCGGTAAAACTGGTATCGTTGCCTACCTTCTTGCCAAAGGTGTCGACATCAATGTACCAGATGCATATTTTGGACGAACGGCACTTATGTGGGCAGCCTTTCGAACCACTACGTGAGTTTTTTTCCTCATTAAACATGATTTTTATCCTCATAATCTAATTATTTTCTTCTTCTGTAGACAAGATCCTGTTCGGTTGCTGATAAACCTTGGAGCTAGTCTCAATCTATGTGATAACAAAGAGAATAATACTGCTCTGCACTTCGCAATTTACTCAAGAAATACTAATGCTGTCACCAATTTGCTTAATGCCGGAGCCAATGTTTTTATACAAAATGTGCATGGTGATACTCCCCAAGAGATGGCTAGACGCCTGAATGTTACTTGGTTAGCAAAAAGAATTGAAGAATCTGCAGAAGAAAAGAAACTGCCTTCCAAACCCTGGTATCTAAGATTGTATAAAAATAAGGTAATAATTAATTTTGATTGCATCGAAATTCGCGTTCATATTTTACTTAAACGATTTCGTTCTTTCTTTGCAGAAAATTTCAAACTACGCTTTAAGTAGTGTACCTTTTTTAATTTATTTTACTCTGGGGGCTGTTCTAAACTCAGAATTAACTTATTTTTGGAAATCAATAATCTTTTCTGTTATGGTTCTTGTCACTTGTAAAATCAGTCATCATGATGATGTTTGCCATTTTTGGCCCATTTCGATATATCTTGCTACAAAATTTTGGCTTTATGTTACTATTGTTTTTTATTTAATATTTTGTAAGTAATTTTCAATATAAATCTATCTTAATCATAATCATTGTACATTTTCTAATCTATTGTTTGTTTTTTTGCAGATATGCCTTCTTGGTTACTAATAACATGTTTGGGCTTCTCTACTTTACTAATTTATAGCTTTTATAAAACATGGAAAAGTAATCCTGGTATTATATTAAGTAATCGAGAAGAAAAATTTCGAGTAAGTTTCAAGCGATGAATAATAATTGAGCAATTTACTGAATTTTGCATTTCTGTTTTCATAGACAATCATTGAATTAGCCGAGAAAAGTGATTTCGATGCGGCTTGGTATTGCTATACTTGTCTTGTAAGAAGGCCTTTACGATCCAAACATTGCACTTTTTGTAATGTTTGTGTGGCAAAATTTGATCATCATTGTCCATGGGTCAGAAATTGTGTTGGAGCTGATAATCATAAATATTTTGTGTGGTATTTAATCTCAGTAGTTGCTATGTGTTCCATATACATCTATACATCATTCCTCTGTAAGTAATTGCAATGTAAAATTAAAATCCGGTGTACAACTCACATTTATCAAAAACTATTCATCGATGTTCTTTTTGTTTAGTTTGGGAATCTAACATTGATCCAGATATTTCCGGATTTTCTTACGTCGGAGAAGCCCTCAGAATTAATGGCTGGGTAACTCTTGGCTTTTTTCTATCTGTCCTCCATTTCATCTGGGTTTCTAGTCTATTAGTTTGTCAATTGTATCAAGTATGGCTTTTTTCTATCTGTTCTTACAAATATCCATCTCTAACAAAAATCTAACAAGTTATTTGAAACTTTTATTTCATTAGCTATGCATATTGGGTATGACCACCAATGAAAGAATGAAATGTCATAGGTATCATTATTTCATCAAAAGTCCACAAGGAGATCCGATCAGTCCTTTCCAGTAAGTTCTTTCAACCGCTGAGTCTCGAACTTTGGGACATCTTTTTGAACTAATAATTTTATTGTTACTGTACTAATGTTTCTGGTCTTTGCCTTCATTTTTTTCTCATTTTAATTTTTAATTTGTTCATTTATAATTACAGTTATGGTATTATTCGTAATCTATTTGAGTTCTGTGATTGGCATTGTATCAAATCGTTTCGTACGCCAAAATATGACTGGAAAAGTATTTACGATCTTGATGACCTGAAAGAAATTAAATTGGTCTAATCGAGTTATCAATTATTTATACTAAACATAAACTTAGAAATTTTTGCAACTCCAAAAATTTAAAGGTTCACATTACCTTCATTTTATTTACTTTACTCTAAACCTAATCATTGAGTCCTGATGCAAGGAATAATGATGAGTGAAATGTTAACTAATCTTGCAACAAACCATTCTTTTGAACTGAAAAAATTAAGGAAATTTGATCTCATTTTTTTTCATTTATTATTAAAATTATTTTTCATTGTTTTTTGCATCTCCATTATATGGACAAACTTTGTTGATTTTCTGATGATTAAACATCACTTAATATTGAAGAAAATTCCAACTGAATTATTCAATGAGAAAATAAATTTGCAATTTCAAATATAGTATCTAACTGTTGTAAGTATCAGATTAGTTCATCGTAAAGCAAGATACATAAGCATATTGACCAGTGAACAGGTCCGAACCTAGAAGGATAATGTAATTGATTTTTAACAGAATTTTACAAACAAATAATATTAAAGATTAAGAATGATGTAGATAAAATCATGAAATGATAGAATCTCTCAACTATGAATACAAATCAAATTTTTTTATGGATTTCAATGTGTTTTTACGAGCAAAAGCAGCCAATTCAAGCTTTCAAGGGTCACCAAAAAATGACATTATAATAGGTTACAATCCATTGATTAGCTGAATTGATTACTATATGAAGAGATGCAAAAGTTCAAAAAGTAATCTCCGATACCGGGAATCGAACCCGGGCCTTCTGGGTGAAAGCCAGATATCCTAACCACTAGACTATATCGGATGACAGTTAAGAAACTTATTCGATTTACAATCTTAAACATTACATTTATAGCTAAGTGCCCAAAATTTCTGGTTATTCAATAAATCTTTTGAGATTATGATGGCCAATAACTTTCAATGATATTGATTAAATGCTTGATTAGCATTTGTTAATTTTGGAAAATTGGTCAAAATGAGGCTCGAATTGTTAGTAATTTTGAATATAAAACTGCTACTTGCCGCAAGAACGGGATAGTCGGAGTCAATTTCTTGTGTTTACATCTGATAGATCCGCAATACTAAAAGTTGAAATGTATTTTCAATTCTCAGTCTAACTATAAATATTTTTAACAGTGGCTGGTGAAAAAATTCATTAAAATTAAAGTCTTTTCGTGTTTTAAGAATTTAAGAATGAAAATTGGAAGATTTAAAAGTGAAAAGGCTTTGTTTACAAGTCACATTTTGAGTCAGATGGAAAAATGATAATGTCTGACAGAGGCGCCAATTGTGTTTTTTCAAAGATTTTGCTTTTGGTTAATTTATATCAAACTGCCTTCTCTGCGACTTTTATTTCTTATTGTGATCTAATTTATATTATTTTATATAAAATTTCAACACAAGTTTTCAAAAGCAGTTAATCCATTACATTGAACTGTGAATATCCTCTGTGGATTTTATCCTCTTACAATTGACAAAGGTAAGCCTCAAACCTCGGTTTAAGCATTCATGTTATTACTATTGAAAACAACCATTTTTCATATATTGGATAACTTTAGATTTTTTTGCTGAAAAAGTAGATGAACCTTTTCTTGAGATTATAGAATAATTTATTCAACTTTCGATATCTTTCGAAACACCTTATCCATTATCCATCCTTAAACATTTTATCCAATATATGCAACGCCTTAAGCTATCTTTTAAGAGACTGCAATCTCTCATCAATATGTTGTATTAACATTTTCTTCCTTCCTCTAAGTCTCGCAAATATCACATTTATTGATTTTTTTCTGGCCTGTTTTCGAGCCCTCGAAAAAGGAGCTTTAAACAGTCGTTGAAAAGGGTAAATATAATTCAATTGCTCATATATTGTTCGAAACAAATAAATTATCAAAATTCAAATATGACTAACATTGTAAGATATACCTCTTATGTAACTCCTTTTTCTTATTTTTACGCTTTTTATCGCTTCTTTAATTGAAGATGAGTAATTTTAATGCATCTTCTCAAGCTAGTACATTTTTCAACAAAAAACTCCATCAGGCTCTCAAAACTGTCTATGAATGCGGTGTTAAACTCGAAGCTAAACTGGAAACAATTGCATCAGCAGCTATCTATTTTCATAAATTTTATAAAATATGCTCTCCTGAACAATTTGATCCGATGCTGATTGGAGCAACATGCATATACTTGGCTGGTAAAGTTGAAGAAGATCATATCAAGCTACGCGATTTAATTAATGTCTTCCATGCAACCCTAAATCGAGCTAACAAAATGATTCCATTGCAATTCGACAATTATTACTGGAATCTGAGAGAGTCATTGGTTCGTTTGGAACTATTGATGTTACGTGTTCTTAAGTTTGATGTTAATAATGATATAGCTCATCGGTTTCTCCTTCATTATTTACGATCGATAAACGAATGGATTGGAAAGGATTACTCTTCTTCAACAGCTTTTTCTCAAACTTGCTGGTCATTGCTAAATGATTATTATCTAAATCCAAAGTCCATCAACCATAATGCATCTCATGTAGCTATAGCTATTATCGAGATTGCTATGAAAACACTCGGAATCCAAATCCCATTGGAAAACGAAGCTCTCGTGGATTGGAAAGTAGCGTTGTGTGAAAATGCAACAAAAGACGAAGTTCATGCCATCATTTCGGAAGTTTTGACTTTATACGAAAACGATGACCGAGAAAGCGCATCAAAACAGTCATCAAAAGAAATATCTCCAAGAAAAACTCCTAATTCAGATGTTGCGGGTGGCAATACCAGACAATACACACCTGCAAAAATTATTGAATATCCAAACAAATGAAAACAGTGAAATCTAGTATTGCTCTGGAGTAGCTAAAATAATCAAAATTTTTATTACATTAAACATCATGTTCCATTCGATCTACATTTGTACCTCAGATTACGGACTATAACGTTTTATTATATTTCTCCTTATTTACTCGGATACAATTGTTAGATTTGAACAAGGAAATCTAAACGACTGAAATTTGTTTCCTAAATTGATTATTTTATTTATTTGAATACCTGAGATTTTATAGAATTGGAAGAATTCGACTATTTTTATTTCTTGTGTTGTATTTGTTGATGAGAGAAAAACTAATAACTCCTCCTTTAATATTTAATCGTGTTTCACCAATCTTGCATGAGAAAAGAAAATGAAGAAAATTATTTAATAATTTTTTACTTGATTCTTTGTTGCCCATTAAATTGACTTTGGATTGTCAAATTTGACTGACAAATTTGTCAAAATTTACCTTTATTTGAATGATGTAAAAGAACCATTTGAGGATGACTCTATCAAATTAACATTTCCTGGTGAAAGTTCTTTGCGAATTGTTCTCGGCCGTTACAAATTCACTTTAACTAAACTTCATGAAAAAATTAAAACTCAAAAAAGCTACTTTAAGCGAACAAAGTCAAAGATTGTCATATACATCTGTCATGTACACATGTCATATCTAATTGAAAAAAAAGATCGAAAATAAGCCTAAAAATCAGTTAAAAACCAAGAAATTTAGTGGTCTTATACTTTTGTCACTCACTGTATCTAAAGAAAAAGATAGAAGCCAACTGGAGTAACATTCAGTATAGCAAGCCCACCACTGTTTACGATGAGAAGATCCTGATGTTGATCCAAGTACAGCTTTGATGAGCTCAATGAAGAAAATGTATCAAGAAGGAGATAACAAAATGAAAAGAACAATCGCATAATGGTATAAGGCTCAACATAAAAAAACCAGAAATTGATTTGCCTTGAAATGGTTTGTTTACCTGTTTAGAAAATCTATTTGTAATATTTTTATATTTCGATTCAATGTCTTTTATCTAGTAAAATGGGGATAAAAAATTGATGAATATCCTTGACTATTTCTTTATTCAATTGAATAAATGCTAAATAAAGTTAAAAAAACATCTCAAATACCATTTATTAATCTATTAAATAATACTTTTAATTTCTCCCGCGAAATCTAAAACCTAACCTCTGGTCAATTTACAATTCAATACTAAGTGCTAATTATTCAAAATATTTAAAATTCTAGTTAGAATAGCCTGTGTCAAGAAATAACGATAATTTCTATAAGTTTTAATCTAAAATCTGGGTAAAAGGTCTAACATGAATCTTGTAAGAACGTTGATTTTTCATCACTACATGTACATTGATGTTTTGAAACCAGTTTGATCTTTACTTTCTTCAATTTCTATTATAATATTGTAATTTTATTGTATACATTAACACGTCGAATATATTAATATATTTATCACGTTTGGCTTGCTTTAGCGGACTCCATTATCGCGAGCTTGATATCGAAGGGTTTCATCAATTTAAGATATAAAATGAGGCTGATCTTAACTCTTGTGACATGAACTTCTTCCTAGAAAAAATAGAAGAAAAAAATTAAAGCAATCATTAGTAAGTTATGATTAAAAATTTGTATATTCAGGGCATCAGTAAAATCTAAGCTTGTTACAAATCAAATCAGAAACCTCAAGTTTAGTATGCTTGTTTCGTAAACCAATTACTCCTAACCGTAAACTTTCTTCAGTAATTGAAATACTATAAGGAATTCCAATCTGGTCAAACCTGAAATGACAATGAAATAATTCCAATAGTTTAAAAGACATGACAATATGACGAATAACATCATTGTATGCAGTATTTTGCTGCTGTTATTATAAAATAATTACCACTGAAATGATTTGTCGTCCAAAGTTTTGCTTTGATTCTTAAATGGAAATACAGTTATTCCAAATTCCTTCAATTCTTTGATTAGAAAATCAGCAATGGCAACCAGTTTAGAGTTCAAATTTGAATCTTGTGACGGCTTTATAGTTATAGCAACATGGTAAGGAGTTAAACATTCATGGAACCAAATTTCCTACAGAAAATAAAATAAATGATGATATATAATAAAAGTTACTATTCATAATAAATTAGACTAACTTTGAATCTTCCTGTATCGTCTGTTATACATCCATCAATTAAATACGAAATAGTAGCATTATCTGGAAAAGTTTTACACCAAATAATATGACTAGATGATTCAACACCAATTGAATTTTTGATCTGGTCCCGGTCGGTAATGTACTTTATTGTTTCAAGACACAATGTTTTATCGTCGACTAATGGTGATTTGAAATCAATCGATACATTTTCTTCTTTAGTAATCGAACATTTACCGATTTGAGATTGATGAAAATGAGATGGACACCCTGAAAGCTGTAAAATAGATGTGAGTTAATTGCTAGAAGTTCCTTTAAACGCTGAAGTAAATACCTTCCTCCACCATCTATAGCGTTCATTTTGGAAGGAATAAAATAAATTAAGAGACTTGTTTGGATCACAGAATATTATTAAATTTTTGAGGCAGCTCTTGGATGACCACAGAGAAAGTTCATTGTTTGGTTCACTGATTGGTTCGACGAGATCAGAAGAATCGAAACTTACAGCGTATTTATCCAATTTTTTTCCACAAAGAAGATGATTATTCAAGTTGCTAATACTTTCAACTCTCGAAACTGGAAAAACAGTGAATTTATCAATAAGTCTATTATAATCGTTTAAACACCTTTTCAGGTTAGCTTTGATTATAATACCAAAAGTGTCCAGTTCTTTAATCCGAACAGCTTTAGAATTTAAACTAATAAAGCCTTTGGATTGCAGATAACTGAAACATTTTGGTAATCCAACAGACATGATTGATAAAATTCAAACCACCAATTTAAGACCGAAACATCAAAAGTTATGAACTAAACACAATCTTTTCCTTTGAAATTGAACAATTAAAAATTGATTATAAGCACTTTAATTTAACTTCAAAGTTAAATAAATGTTTAAAGCTGAGGATGAGCATAATTTGAATTTCACATCAAAACATAAACATGTGACTTTCCGATGTTCGATTAACAAAATTTCGATAGTCGATTATTATTTGATTAGCAATTGATTCCTTTCAGTAAGAATCTCAATTTTGGGCGAGACTCACCAGACAAGTCGCAAAAAATCATTTAAACGAAATTAAAAACTATTCTTAAAATTACTAGTAAAATCAACTAATAAATCTGAAAATGAAGTTGCAGTTAAACATTACCGCTACATCGTTTTAAATCAACTCTCAAACATTAACTCATTACAAAAAAAAAGATTTCTTTAAAATCCTTTCGTTTAAATCTTAAAAATTAACGATGAAAAGCAATCATGTAAAGTTATCTAAATTTTAAAAGTCATGAATCATGATGGAGATTACCACAGGTGATTAAATAAAATTGAGAAATCTATGGAAAATTATTGAGAAACAATCGGCTGGTACAATTAAAATATTGTATTATTGTTTATCCAAATATTTTTACAATTGTTAATTTTTTATACACTAAGAAAAGGAGCTAATTTAGGTCTTTTTGCCTCCAGTCGCAGCATTTTTAGTTACTTTAGCTGGTGTTGGTTTAGAGACTGGTTTATCACATGGTTTATCCATTTCATCATAGACTTGGTTCCAAAGGGTGATAATTTCTTTAGGCGTGTGTTTATGACTTGTCATAAGCCGTTTGAAATTACAATGATTAACCTTAACTCGAACATTTTTCATCAAAGCATAATTTAATCGACGGACCTTAGCTGCTTCAGCAACAATACCAGTCATGAAGACATCTTCTAGGTGAAGAGGTTTCATTTTGTAACTTTGTTCACTTAATGGTTTAGAAACATCTCCAGAAAACATGTAACATGGTCCAGTGGCAAAATTAGGGAAAACGGTACCATTGAAAACAGACTGGGAGACAAACCATTTACTTTTAGCGTCTCGATGGGGCTTCCACTTTTTAGCAATATGACCAATAATGGAATTAGTGAAGGTTCGGGTTTCACAGAAATCAACAAGCAATTGCATATTAATAAACATATCATCATCAACTTTTAAAACAAATTTAACTTTATCGCAATTATCACTGACCCATTTCATCATTGACATTGTTTTTAGTGTCAAATTGTAATAACTGTCAATATATGCACCTTGAAGTAAATCAGAATATTGTACATTCTCTTTTTTAACTTTGCTATTAATGTTCGCATCACGCGAATTACCGATAAGAAAGAGTAAAAGAGATCCACGTTCAACAGCAAACTTTCCCCATGTTTGACGAATTGCTTGGCGAGCTTCGAAGTTTCCAACAGCAGAGTTGACCAAAATTAACAGGTCAAGGGAAGCTCCATTATCAGTATCACAGAAGTTTGGTTTGTCAATTAAAAATTGGCGAGTTAAAGCAATTTCGTCAGCTGTGAAGAACCCTTTCGGTCTTTGCTCTTCTGGTTCTTTTAAAGTTTCGTTTCTGGTATTGAATGGCGACTGATTGGGAACTTCATTAACAGAATGGTAATCAAAGTTGTTAACAGGGGAAGGTGAATGTTTCGGAGTTGTTACAATAGGTGATGTAGCTGATGATGATGATGACGGTGGTAGTGGTGGGAGAGAACGAGACGATGAAAGTTGAAACAAGGGTCTTCGTGATGGAAATGACGAAGGAGATGGTGAAGGAGATAGATTGGTGAAGGATGGTGAAGAGTGAAAAGAGGATGAAGAAATTGATGAAGATTTTATCACAGGTACATAAGATGAAAATGATAGTGGTTTTGCTGAAGAGGAGGCAGGAATAGTTGGTTTTCCTGGAGATTGTTGAACTAGGCCATTTACAGGCAGTGAAGGTTTGTTATTATTGATTTGATTAGTATTATCAAGGGCTGGTGAGGCTGGTGAGGGTTGATAAGGCACTAAATTGAACATTTCAACCAATTTTTCCTTATCAACGTCATTTAACACTAATCTCCGTCCGTTTCCAATCCCAGTCGGGCTTCCATAATGACTTATGGTCATTAAAGTTGCCAATACAAAAGTTATACAAAATAAAGTTAACATTCGCTTTTGTGCTGAAATCATTTTGTTTAGTTAATTGTTGGTCACAAGGAAATTTGATATGGATTTGATGAATTTCACTCAAAATTTTTCTCCAAAGTTGTATTAAATAACGAGTCTCAGATAAACTCCATTTAATCATTGATAGACCTGTAAAATAGATACAATAGATTAGAAATTTTATGAGAAAAATGGCTAAAATCAGGTAGGGTTACAAAATATAAAAATATTTTTGGGATTTTTGTCCCTAACAAAATCAACCAATATTTAAGAAGCAAAGAAGCTATTATCTGATACAAGACAAGGTTAAATCTATCAGACTAGCCTTAGTGGGTTTATCTTATATTTTGATTACCTTGAGGCAATCACTGATTAATATTTGATCAGGTTTTCCTGTAAAACCAGAGTATATTCATCTCTCAGATCAAACACCTTTGAGAGAAAGTAAAACAAGTTCAACTCTGAGACTGAAAAGAAAATTTATCAATAATGAACAATAACTGACAGATTCAAAAACTGTTCATGCAACCGAATGTATTAAAATCCAGGAATTCAATTATTTGAATACTGAAATTTTCAGATTCATAGTTACAATAAAACTGTTGTAAAATTTAAATAAACTTGAGTTATTGAATTGAAAACAACATACCTGAAAAAAAGATGATAGAAAAGCGTTGTTATAAGAATAATTAATAACAAATATACTGATATGATTAACCAAACTGTTTAATTGAAGTCTGCGAAGATTTTAACTTAATCCTACTAATAAGTGTTAACGCCTTGATATCAAAAAGGAGAATTGTTTTGCGTAATAAAGGTTGACATGAAAGGGGACAAGACAATGGGAATAAAGGTAAGTTATTGATAGATGAAAAATTATTTAATTAGTTATAGACTCACCTTCTTTTTATTGGTAACCGACAATTACCATTAGATCAATTACATTATGATACTCATTTATTGAGTTGAATAGCGAAAAAAGAATGAGAATGCAAATAGAAGATAACTTTTTCTTGTTCAATTTAGGTGAAATACAGCAAAATAATGGCAGCAGCAAGCAATTTACTTGTCAATTTGATTTAATACCATTGACGTCCGATGAGTCTATTGTCAAATAATCAGAAATGGCTGGTTGATATTGAATGAAAAGTTAATTGATCCACCAACAGCAAAAAAGTGGTAGAAGCACACAAAAGATCAAGTTTCCAAAGGTAAAGGTGAGTTTTGATATAAAAATTGGTGATGAAACAAAGAAAACAAAAGATCACAATTAGGATATTTGATGAAACAGTTTATGATTAAGATAAGAATTGAAATAGAAACCACAGTACACCAAGAAAATGTCAAAAAACAATCTTGATTAGATTTGAAGGCGAAAAAGCATGTTACAAGGAGGAAAAACTAGAAAGGTTGATGCAATGCCAGTAGAGATTTAACAGAAAGTGAAAGGACACCAGAAAAAAGGAAGAAGAGAGGGGAAGACGCACAGAGAGAAAAGAGATAAATAAAAGGATGAAAGGAACACAGAGAAAAACTGGTTTTTGGAATACTTTTTTTTGGTAAAAGGTTAGGCCAACTAGCCTAAGGTAATTTTGAGGGTTCAAAACAAGGGCCAATCAGAAAACCTTGGCCAGTTGAACAGGGTAAAGAAAAATTGAAGCTATTAGGATCCATCAAAGTTAGTCCTTGACCGATTCTTAAACAAAAACTTCAGAGAAGTTGAAGAGAAGGATCATCATCATGGTAATGATTGGTGAAGTTGAAAATTAAAAGTTATCACACTAATTCAAAAAACTGAAGGTTAAGAGATTAAAATGTATGGTGAATAACACAAAAAAGATGACTTGTTAAACAATCCAAGTGTACTTACCTTGTTAAAAATATTGAAATTATAAATTTGTAGTAGTTGTTGTTGTTGGTGATGATGAGCGTGGTTAGCTAATGTTGACTCCATAAGAGGCCAAACTTAACTGTGAAGTTACCAACAATGAATGGTGTGTCTACCCGAGTGAGTTAACATCAACTAGCTTCTTTAGCCGGCTTGGCAGGTATAAACAACATCAACGTGATCAATTCAACTTTCACGATACAAGAAGAAGCTACAGCAACAACAACAGCAAAAGAAGTTGAGGATGAAAAGGAGAGAGAAAGAGGGATTAAGAAAATGAGAAAGAAGAGAATAGTTCGACTTCTTGTCAAACAAGTTAATGTAAAGATCCGTAGGAAAAGGTCAGACTTGGAACTTTTCTCGGAAGAAAACAAGTTTATCTGAAAACCCGTACATTAAAAAATACAAGAAAAAAGAAGTCAAAGATTTCATTTCCATCAATTTCTTTATCTTCATCTGATCCTTCATCTTTTGGCTTCTTCTTCAGCTTCAGCTGCAACTTTCAGTTCCTTGCTGCAAATTTTTCCCTTTTGGCGATATTTTGATTCGGTTTCCGGGGCTAATTTATATTCCTCATATCGTCAAACATTTAACATACTTTAATGGCGCCAACCTGTCAGGATCCAAAGTTCATTTAACATTTCATGGGATATATTATCACCATCATCAAAATCATGACTCCTGACTAACAGACAAATAAAATTCCCCTTTAAATCACCATCGCAAAGACCATCAGCATCACCATAATCATCTTCACAGAGTAGCCTTCATAGGATTGAGAATGCGAAAAGAAATGATCTCATAAGTTACCAATTTACCTTGATAGAGTGAAACTTATTATCATGATTAGTCCTTGGAAGTTAAATATATTGTAAACATTCAATTATTAATAGCATTTCACTCAAGTAAACTAAAATCTTTTGGCAGAGAATCTGAATACAAAGAGATGTAAGAAATAAAAAAGAAATGATAAAAAAGAAAGTGAACAAGCATTGTACACTAGATTGCAATTCAAATGAACAATAACGTACTAATCAAGAAACATACCAATTTTATTTCACTTGCACTTTAACTGACAAAGTACATTAGATAACATATTGGATCCTCAGGTCTAATCAAAATCTAGACTTTTTATATCGATGATGACTTTTGACTGTTGGGTATGATTTACGTAACCTGATCAATGATCATGGTTTTACTCTTATTCCGATTAAACTAGATGATAATAATGGTGAAACTTGATTATCACGAGTTAAATGATTGAGATTTACAATTATTTTGGGTTGGTCAAGCAGTTAAACACGAATTACAAGCAATCAAAAAGTAGAGATAGGGAAAGTGGATTAACATAAGATGAACAAGATGACTGACAGAAAACAAAAGGGCGCAATATTTCGAGGGACAGTTAACTAATTATTTTGATCCTTGTAAAAATAAACAGGAAGTATTTTTGTGTACAAGTATCATTATTTATAACAATTATGTTAACTTATTTGGATTAAATTATGATTTAGTTTCATCATTTAAGCAAATTAATCCAATTTTGTGGATCAAATCAATTGTAGCTTTGTTTTACTCTTATTTAACAAGTAAAGCAACGAGAGAGTTACTTTTATTTTTACCTTGATTTTAGACCAAATCTTCCGGCTTTGTAATATTACAATAATTTTGTTCAATTTTTTTATTGTTATTTGTTGTTAATTCTTCCTTTAACAGAATAGTCAAAGATAATTACCGAATCAAATTAAATTTGGTAAGGTCTTACAAGATGTAATGATGATGATGATAATACAATAATGCAAAACTAGGTGAAGCTTGGATGTTAATTTTTGCTTGTGCTTAGTAGGTTGACAGGTTGACAAGAAGTGAGTAAATTTAAGAATTGATTGATCATTTTAAAACAAAATCAATGGTCAATCAACTAATTATGTTGCGTTAAATGAAAGTAGAAAGAGTAAGATTGATTAGAAAACAATAGTAATTACAAAACAAGTTAAGCGTAATTGAACAACACGAAAAACGATAATAAACAATGTAAACATCTTAAAACCAAGGATCATCAGGTATGTAAACAATGATCATATTGAGACGGGAAAAGTGATAAGTTGATAATGAATCAAGGTGATGATTGTGATGCTGATCAAGATGAGAAGGGCTTAAAGGATAAACCGAGAGCCTTGTGATCAAATATTGAAGCCTTGATGGTTTAACCTAAAATGAGGACAACAATGGTTGATCATTGGTCTAATTGTAGCTTATTGTTGGTTTATTCAATTGACAATTTCCTTGATTCATTGAGAGGAAATAATGACAATGTACAATCTAAGTGAATATCAATTTAGTTCAAACTTTTGTGTCAACAGAGTTAAAATACCACACAAAAAATGATTGTCTCATTATCTACTCAGTGTATATGGATGTGTCTGACCATAATAATAGATTAAAAAATCTGGTTCATATTTGAGTTTTTATTATGGTTTACTGGGTTTATCTGGATAAACAATCACACGAATTAGCAACAAAAAAACTCAAAATGATGTCGATATGTTTCTGGTAACAACAAGCTAACAATTAGTTTGTGACAAAAAGTGAAGTACATGTAAAGGTATTTAGGCAAAAAAAGTGACTATTTGAACAGCAACAAAAGTGAAAAATATCAATGAAAAAGGATGATTTTTACCAACCAACCGATGAAATTTTCACTTCTTTGTCATCGTCATCATAATCATCACGCTGGTGAAAGAAAGTTACTTCACTTTTAACCTGCATTTAGTGGATGAGTGAAGCTTTACTGGTTTATACAAAAAAAAACAACTAAAACAAACTTTAACCTTATGCTTACAACTACAGCAAGTGTACAGATATTTCAATATAAAATTATCAATTTTCAGCTTTTACTTACATACTTGTATTACTGATCCACCATTTAATCAAATTTATTCAGATTTGAAACAGATTCAGCTGTTTGATTATGGTTGAGAAAAATTGATATATCTATTGGAAGCTCTTGACTTGATTGAGTCTAGAGATGTGATTTGATGATGATACTGTAGGCATTGAATAGTCAGACTAGTAAAGGTGGTAAAAATAGTTTGATAATAATAAGAGGTGGGAATTAAATAGACCAGCGATGAAAAAGCATTAAGAACTGAGAAAGATGAAAAAAGAGTTTTCCTTCACATGTGAGTGAATTCTGGATGAATGAAAGTCTACTTTTTTATTAAAGTATCATCTCTTCACCGATGAATGACCACTAATGGTAACCTTGAAAAATCTGAATAATCTTGATACTCCTTAATCTTGTATTTTCATCAAACCATCATCTTCTTTATGATCCTTCTTACCTTGTTGATGACCAAGCCTTATCATTTCTCAATCTTCTCATTTCAAGTGAAGATGAAAAGAAGCAAGACAGAAAATATTTGAATCATTTTCTTTTTCTCATTTTCCTCTCTTTATCAATGGCTAACTGACAATGGACTTAAAATGATTAAAGGTTGTTGTTGTTGATGATGCTAATGTTACTGATGATGGTGGTGGTGATGAGGAAAGGAAGAAAATATCTGGTCTATCATCATCCAGGTCAACTGAATAAGCAGCTCTTGTTATGTCCATCTTCCGGACTTGAGAAGGTTGTTGCCATTGAAATAGCCCAACACCTGTAATGAATGAATGAATACAAGAATATACCTTTTTAGACATTTGCTTTCCTCTGCTAATCACATTCAAACCATTGAGTACAATTAAGTCATTAAAATTACTTACCTTTCCTTTTCACATGATGAACTTGATTGAAATTTCTTTCTTATTTTGTCTTAATGCAAAACATGTAATTATTGGCGGCTTTTGTTTTCAATTTGACTTGAGCGCAATATTCAAAATCATGTTTTTTACTTTTTTGTCCATAAATAGATTGTTAATTTTGATAACATTTGTACGAATCGATCGAACACATGTGAGAACATTGATTGATTTTGAAGATTAATTGCCGCTTATAAATTAATTAAAGATACAATAAAACAACAAATAGCTTATTCGTACTCGTGGGATAATTATGATAATCAAAATACAAGAAAAAATGCCATTGTCTGAATTTGAGTTATTGCAAGGGTATCAGGATACCAAAAGAAATAATTTCTCCCCGCTTTCAAATGCTGCAAAAATTGACCCAAAGACAGACAGAATTCATAAATACTAGTCTTGAATTGGTCAATTTGCTTTAAAGGCCATTTGGAAAAGATGGAGTATTCGTTGCTTCGAATCTAACATCAAAAATATCTAGTATATAAAAATATTAATGACAATGTTGGTGGTCAATGATAATGACTGCCATATTTAACCAATTCTGATTCATCCAAAATTCCTCTCTATTAAAATATTTCACACGTTATTTGTATTATATTTGCTTGTAAAATACGTCAAAGATAATGAACCTCAACCAATTTACATCTTCCTTTGCAATAGCAAAGTTTTTTTATGGTATAATTTCCCATGTATCAGTTGTGAACAATAAAATCATCTGAAATTGTAAGTAAAACATTTAAGGAAAGTGTTGAAGAACTAAGATTTGAAGAATCTGGCAACTAAAGAAAACCTGATTTTTTAATGTTTCTTGATGATAATCCATATCATTTATAGTACCATTTTGTCGTTTTTCGCAGCAGTTAAAGTGCGATTTGAAAACATTGGTAACATTTAGGAAATCTGATGGTAATAAAGCAAATCATTGGTACGAGAAATCTCTTTGTTAAATCATTTTGTCCATAAAATAATGTGAAAAGAGATGGAGAAAAGCTAATATGGTTGGTTGATTATTAAAACATGTTATTATCAACGACCCTAGTATCATTATTACCATCATCAGGTTGATTATTATTATGATCATCAAACTAAACAACATTCAAACTTCCCTTAACTGTTTACACTGTTTTAACTGTGTATTATTATGTTTATTAAAATGAACAAAATATTCAGGAAATGCTTTAGGCAATGATACAATGACTTTGGAGTCTTTAGGAGAGATCAACCCTTTTATTAATAATAAAAAAATATTAATATAATTACAATTAATGTAAAAATTGGGGAAATCAAATGGTTAAAATTGAATTGAGCGGTTAAAAGCAATGGAAAACATTGGATACATTGCATTGGACAATTGAGTGTGTCTTTATGTTAACTACTTTATGGACTTGTACCTCAACCATTTTCAATTTTGTTCAACTGTTATTTTTATTATTATGATTATTAATTATCATTGTAAGTCAATGATGATAATTTCAATAACTCTTTAAGACATTAGTGGCTGCCTGGTACTGAGAAAATAAAATGAAAACAGAATTTAATTGGATATGATTAGATAGCAAGTTACAATGATAGCTGTTGATTTTCTGGTGGTAACCAAATTGTTTTTTCTGATTGATTGGTGCCTTGTAATTCAATGTATGGACAATTTGTTTATTTCTAATTTATCTTGTATTACCATCATCAAAGTCAATCAATTCAATTTTACAAGGGTCATATTACGGCCATAATGATGGTGTAAACTATTCAAAGTTATTGCGTCGTTGTTTCTTATGATCACCCTAACCATTATTATTAACATCATCATTGGATTTTAATGTCAATCAAATCTTGATTTGCTTTTGTTCTTTATTCTTAATTTTATCTAGTCAAATCATTATCCATGTGTTTACGTCTATTGATATTAACACTGTATATGACTGGTGGAATACAATTAACCAGCAGATTCGCACTGTCAATTTTCTGGTGGAACAACAATTGGTTTCACCAGTGATTGGATGACATACACATCATTTGATTGTCAAATAATGTGTGTTGGTTTAATGATCATCTAAACCAATGGGTGAGGAAACTAATAGCTTACGTATGTTTTGATCTTTAATTAGCAACACAGTTTAACACACGTGTGATTGTGCTGTTAATTTGGTTAAGGTCGAAGAAATGGCGATTTACTGAGGGATAAATGTGTTAAAGATGAATCAGGAAATTGTGATAAACAGGAATAACAATGAGATGATTAAGGAACCAAATATCAACAAGGTTATACATTTGAGGTCGAGGTTGATACTTGATAATTGTTTGGATTGTTGCTTCAATTTATAAATTTTTTTTATTGTTTAATAAAAATGGTTTATTGTTATTTACCTTAAATTGAAAGGGAAATGGAGAAAGTGTTTTATCTGATTGAAAGAATGAACCGGTAGCTCAAACAATCAATCCAATAACAAAAATCATAATGATAGTAATAATAACAATAATAATAATAATCCATCAATCTTAGATTTGTTTTTGTTTGTTTTCATATTTTAAATATCTATTAAGACCAATCAACTCGGCAATATCGAATAATTATGAGTTAAATTGGATCAGATCATTAGAGCCACTTTTAAGGGGTTAACTGATTGTCATAATGTTGTGACAATTATTGGATAGAAAGCCACAACAATTAATGGCTATAATTTAATGTTAATCACTGTTAAAAGGGTTTGCTAATGTGTTTATAAGCAGTAACCAGTGATGCTAACACAAAGTAAATGTATTGTAAACAAGACAAACAACGGAAAAGGTGAAGTGATTTGATTAAGTATAACTAGCCAAAAAAAGGGCGATTATGATGATCAAGATGCTTGAAAAAATGAAGATGAAGTCCGTTATTACACCTTAATCTGAAGAATAAGAAACTGAAATTAGCTTGAAGCAAAATTAAAGTCTGATAGATAATACTAACCGGTTTAGACCATCATTACCGGTAAACCAGAGATGATAACCAAAGAAAGTAGCCAACAAGAAGAAAAATTAAGTTTCCTCTTTTTTTCAAGGAGAGTTTCTTATTCATCATAATCATGAAAAGATTTGCTTTCTTCTTTGTTGAGGTCATTGAATTTGTAAGGCTTAAAAGGCAATGTTAACATTAGATTCAAGTTTAGTGTCTAAACATTTTCAAGGGTTGAAATGCTCGTAATCACCATTATTGAGAGACTTTTGATTAAGCTGTCTTTCATTGATGTGATTATCATTTCATTGATGAATCAAATTAAAGATTAGCTAGTAAATTATGTTGATTTAACTTAAATAACTTATTTAAAATAAGTTTTGTTAGACACAAGGTGAAAGTGACTCGTATTTTCTGCATCGTCTGTTGTCTTACATTTTCAAACATTTAAGCACATTTATACACATTTGAAAAGTTTTCATTGGGAAACAATGATGATTACGGTAAATTGGAGGCCTCGAGGGAAACACGATTTGTATTGTAGTCAGTAAATAGTACCAAATAATAATGTAACTATTGAATTGGGGAAAAATGCAGAAACTTGTAAAACCTTGAAGATGTTTCAATTGTTTTGCTGTCTTTGAGTATTGAAACAAGTAATACAAACATACAGCGAATAGATTGAGATTACACATTGTTGTAATAACTAAATGTATTTGGTTGGACGTATTTCATAACTATCAGGTTTGTTGATCAATTAAAATTACTCAATCAATACTCTTCATTAAGGTCTTCCAAAAGTCTCTGGACATTTTTCTGACCAGATAGATCATCAGGTTTCCATCAGCACAATCTATTACTAGCTGCTTAGCTACCTATCAGGTAAACGAGATATTCCTGAGGACCATGAAGCACGCTTCTCTTCTAGAAATCCAAACAAACCGACTCTGAGCTCATCGACAGACATTGAATAAGTTTTTTTATTCCAAAAAGCATTAATAGTCACTCGTTTCCAGGACAGGAGAATACAGTAGAGTGTCAATCAACTTTCATTTAAATTTGTTAGTCAACAAAGATAGTTGAGAACATGTTCGCTATAGAGACTTTTGGAAGGCTCAATTCGTTTGACAGTCGTGTTCATATCAAAATATTTAGATTACTAACAAAAAGACTGAATAAATCACAAGCAGTGCATCTTGAGAATCAATAATTTCATATTCGTACATTGGATATGACTTGCAGTCTCTGGGTTATTGTGATTAAAATGTTATTAAAATGAGCCAATCTTAAATTAATCATTTAAAGGAAAAGTACTGATGTAAATTGATTGAATAAGTTTCCTTGATTTTTGGTAAACATTGACCTTTGATATTAATGTCTATGTCTGCAATTGTTGAACTTTAATTCATAATCATACTTAAACTGCGAATTTGATCGCCTCTGGAATGATTAATGGGATTCCATCATAATGGTCTTTTTAATTTTTCTTAATCTTGAGTGAGACGCAGAAGTTGATTACAATAAGATCGTTATGCTTACGACCGCTGGTGAGATGAGATGAAACTAAAGATGGTGAAAGTCTATCATTGATGGGCCCAAATGTTTGACAGATCTTTGATTTATTGAATAAAAAATCAAGATGAATGAAAATCTATATAAAAAGATAAAGATGCATAGATGATTCAATCTTTATTTCTTTATCTACATTTGGGTAAAGATTATGGAACCTTATTAAACGCAACACCCTTTAGTTCGTCAACCCTATCCTTTCTAGTATTCTTCTATGTATTGAAATGATGTATTATATTCTTTAATCTATTAATACTTGGTGTGTCTTAACTTTCACGCATAAATAATACATAACTATTACTAACAAGTAAGAATAATTATTTGAACCATCTAATTGACAAAGAAAAAAATAATTCAGGAAATTTTTATTTTTCTTAATATATCGTGATCAAATGGCCTGAAATAGAGATAAAGTCTGAATCGCAAAAATTACAATAATGCAGGTCCTTTTACCAATTTCGATTTGAAATTGGTAACTTCATGTGTTCACAATATTTATGACAGAGAATGAAAAAATATCTTTTTAGATAGCAGTCGATGCTCTAAGACTGACTTTATTCTTGCCATGAACGATTTCCATTCTAAAACAGAAATAAATATTGTTTATTTCCACAAGTAATGGAATCTCAAAGTGGATTATCAGTCCAAATAGAGTTTCAGGCATTCTGTGATTTCATTTCTTAGATTGTGGAGGCGGAAATTTTTTACATAATTCATGGATCAACATATCAACTCGAGCTCTCTGAAATGCGGAGATTGGCTCTTCTTTTAACTTTTCACTTTCTTTGTCATTCTCTCTCTTCTTTTCTTTAGATTTACCATCTTTATCGAAATCCCAAGAATAGCCTTTTGATGGATGGTACCTGGCAAAAGAGTGAACTTCTTCAAATGCTTGAGATAAATGGTGAAGAGTAGTAGTGAGACGAAAGTTTATCACAGAGTTCAAATCAGGAGCTTGGTAAACATATCCAGCAAGAACATAATAATCTGTCAATGGTGTAACTTGGTCTTTAGAATGTCTATGTTGCTTCCGAATGACATATAAGATGGGTTCCTGTACATGTAGAAGGATATATTCAGTGCCGGTCATGTTCCTAAATGAAGAAATTATTTTAGACTCAACTGTTTACCAGATATCAACACTTTACGACTTACTCTAATTGATCCAGACTAGCTTTTTGCATTTTAAGTGTCTCATTATTACAGGTTCGGTCGTAAAAAGGGTTACTTCTCTCACCAAAATAATCAAGAACAGTTGCTTGATTGATATGAGGTATCCAAGCAGAATCATGCCATGAGATATACAACGGATTATCTAAAAGAGAGTGAAAACATTAGTAAAAGTTGTATTTCTCAGGAATTAATGATGATAAAATTAATCATAAATGAACTACTTACCTTTGAGATCATTCATTGAAAGTTGATTAATAAAAACTATGATGGAAATAAAAAATATAAAGACTTTTTTACCAAGTTTAAGAAAGTGACACTTGAGAGGTAATCAGTGTTTACTAAACACTGTTTAGCTATCAGCTCAGAAAGGGGCGGAGTATCAAATTGCGCTAAGAAATAGCGGTATTTTCAAATTATACTCTCATATCGTTTGTCTTTGAGTTTATGCAATAGTCTTCGATAATTTTTGTGTGCAAATGTTAATTAACAATAAATGAGATTATTCCAAAAAATTAAGAAATGATTTATTGAAAAAAATGGATAAAAAAACTTATTAAATGTAATAATAGTAAATGTAAAAACTTGTAAAATGTAAACATCAATCCTAGCCATATATTGAGAGAAAATAATTTTTTCCTCTCACACGAACTATCCGGACACCCTTTAGAATTCGGTGTCAGTCTAAATGGAAAGATAACTAAAAAGACTTTTAAATCAGTATCCCATCAAGACTATCTTTCTAAATTCAATCAATGAAATAAAAACATCGAGAAAAACGCAAAGTAAGACACTAAAGCTAATTCTGGAGAGAATTGGTCATTTTTTCCACTAATGCAATAATTTAATATTATAAAGCAATAAGATAACAAAACACAAAGTCAGTACATGTTATCATTGTAAATCTTCCATGGTTTTCAGTAATGTGATCAACTCATTTTTAAGCTTATAAAATTCAGAACTCTTTTTCTCTCCCTCGTATCATCCTATCCCTCCATTTCAACTGTATTCATCAAATGGTGAGATCAACGCTCATAATAAACTTTTTTGGTCAATACATAATCGCGTAGGAAGTTTTACAAAATTCAGAATGATTAAGATTTGAGGTTAAACTCGCGCAACTTTTTCTCCACCTACTCTAAAGAAACTTTCTAAACCCTGTAAACATTATCATCATTCATCCGATGCTATTTATGGTAAAAGAAGATTTTTTAAACATCTTAACTTCATTTTCCTGTTGATTTTAGTTTATAATTTTAGTCGTTATTCTTATCATTGAATTTATTTCTAAATTGTTTTAATAAACGAATTATAACCGTATTTCATCTCGAAATTTAACAATAATTCATCATGGAAGATATTTTCCACTGGTGCCGTGAAGGTAATGGTGTTCTTGTCCGAGTTTGGCTTGACGATACAACTCATGATTTAAATCATGGGTAAGTGAAAATAAATCCATTTCTTCAAACTACCCCTTTATATAATTTCTTAAAAAATCAGTAAATTTGATGACCTAATTTTTTAACTTTTTCTTAACCTTTTCCTAGCATCCCAATAGTACTATAATGTTGTTTACATTTTTCTTGAACCTAAATCTAGTGATGATCATGGCTTCAGCCCTCTTCACTGGGCTTGTAAATCTGGAAGAGGACATATTGTTGAGATGTTAGTTAATCGAGGAGCTCGAATCAATGCAACCAACATGGGTGATGATACTGGTCTTCATTTAGCGGCAGCTCATGGTCACAGAGAGATTGTTAATTATCTTCTTCGTCATAAGGCTGACGTTAATTCAATTAATGAACATGGGAACACTCCTTTACATTATGCTTGTTTCTGGGGATATCAGCAGATTGCCGAGGATCTAATCAACGCTGGAGCTCGAGTCAATATTATAAATAAGTATGGTGAAACGCCATTAGATAAAAGTAAAGGACAAGTAGCTTCCAGTTTACTTGAGTTAGCCGAGAAGATGGGTCAAGATGTGTCAAAAAAAGTGCCTTATAAAGAACAAGGCTGGCTTGGAACTAAAACTCGCTCTCGAGATGCTACACTCTCTCGTCACATGGGTATAAAACTGGAAGATCTTCATTTACAAGAGAAAATATCAATCACTAAATCTGGTGAAACATGGCGAGGCATTTGGCAAAATAATGAGATTGCCGCTAAATTTTTATCTCTTGGAGTGAAACCTTCGGCTGATGTAATTCGTCGAGCTTCTAGAAATTTTTCTGAAGAATTTCCGAGACTCAGAATATTTTCTCACCCAAATGTTTTACCTGTTATTGGTTGTACCAATTCACCGCCTAATTTGGTTGTAATAAATCAATTTATGCCTTATGGAAGTCTCTATCAGGTACTTCATCAACCAACAAATCTTGTTGTAGACCAAACTCGAGCTTTAAGATTTGCTGTTGATATCGCCAAAGGAATGGCTTTTCTACACTCATTAGAACCAATGATAATGCGCTATTTTCTCAACTCTAAACATGTCTATGTAAGTATTATTAGTTATAAAAATGTTTAAAGAAATTTCGATAATAATAAACTGTTTTCTCTATCAGATTGATGAAGATCTTACAGCTAGAATAAACATGGCTGATACTAAGTTTTCATTCCAAGAACGTAACAAATATTATCATCCTGCTTGGATGGCTCCAGAAGTATTACAGAAAAAGCTTACAGAAATCAATATAAAGGCTGCCGACATGTGGTCATTTGCTGTTCTTTTATGGGAATTAGCAACTCGGCAAGTACCTTTTTCTGAGCTCTCACCAATGGAGTGCGGTATGAAAATAGCCTTGGAAGATTTACGTATTTCTATACCTCCTGGAATATCCTCTCACATGGGAAAACTGACCAAAATTTGTATGAACGAAGAGCCCGGTAAAAGGCCAACATTTGATCAAGTAATACCAATTCTTGAAAAAATGATTCATGCTTAATATTATAGTTTTATGCTAAAACGGAATTGAAGGAGCTACGAATAGACCATTTATTATATACTTATTATAAAATATCAACGATTATTTGAAAACTTAATATGAGGAAATCAACTTTAATCTTGTAATGAAACTCCTGAATATACTTTTTTGTTGTTTTTTGTTCGATTGTGCCTTACATAACCCCGTAAAATATCCGATAATCTATTCTGGATTTCAATACAAATTTGTCTAAACGGATCGTGATCAAACTGTATTTTATGAATTTACCAAAGTATTAATGATCTTAAAAAAACTCTAATTTGTGAAGAAAGCTAAATTATGAAAGACTTTCAACTGCCATAAGATACAGTAAAATATGTAATAATATGTAAAAATATAATTCTTCAGGAGAATGTCATGAGAAGAAAAAGTATCTTCTTGTTGGTGTGTATGGTATCTTTTTATAAATATCTTTGTAAATTTTTTCTGTGAAGTAGGAGTGTTCGAGTTGATTTATCACCAAAAGTACCAAATTGAAGGTGAATGAAATTACCTCAATAATCTTTTGCAAATAACAATCAAAATCGAAGGCGTCTTATAAATGGTTCGTTTAATAAAGGTTGCCATTGTTTAACATGTGTATTGATTATTATTCAATTTAATTAATAGCTTGACATAATAAAATGTGTAAAGCTATTTTATAATATGATAATCAGATCAAGGAAACTATTGAACTTGTTTACGGCGAAAAACAAAGGTTTATGTTCAAAATGTGTGCAATTTGTGAACAAAATCGCAGAACAATTTCAACCAGTAATTGAACGGAAAAAGTCAATTTTATTCGCTGGCTGAACATTACGAGCATGCAGTAGTTGACGCTGAAACAAAAGCAGAAACAATGACGAGACAAAAAAGCGGGATATTATCACGGCATTGAGAGTTAAGTGTCATTAATATTAATGGCTTTTCATGCAATCATGGCATTTTCTGGAAGAACAATGGATTAATCGAAGAGACAATTATCGAGGAACATTCGCATGCTAATGCAGTACAGTCATTTAGTTTTGATTAATTTGCATCTTGATTCAAAACAAAAATACATTCGGTATTGACGTGACGCTCAACAAGGCACTTTACACATTTAAAAGATCAACAGTCAATGGAGTGGATGAAACTAAACCCGAGACGATTGGCGACAGCAAAATTTTCAAGCATAACATTTGCCTCATTGTAAACAGCTACATTTTATCGGGTTATTTGAGGAGCATTAATTGTCCATTTAGTCTCCAAAATGATGTACAATGGCAGGTAGTGACCATTAGTATTGATAATAGAAAAATTTTCAAATGTTTCAACTTGTTCATTTATTAACTCGTTAAAGAGCTAATAATTTGATTACAGAACAACTTTTGGATGTAGACATGATATAATTTTGTGATTATTTTACCAGCTATTGTCATGAGATTGTTTCTTTCAATAATAATTTGTTGACGCACATTAAGATAGTATCAAACGCTTTTAATCAATTTCATCTCTTTATTTAATTGTTCAAGGGAAAACTTATGAGCAAGTTGGTGAAAATGCATTTTATGGAAAGGGTTTATTAATAACTTTAAAATGATTGAATTATATTATTAATGAATTCAAATGGATAACAATTTGATTATAATTAGAATGATCAAGTTCATTGATACACTTGATGGGGATGGAACTGAACTTTTCAGGGAGATATTTTCCTCTGAATAGACTAGATGATCATCTGAGATTATCTGTAAATTAAAAGTTCCTTTGGAAATGTCAAGGTTTGGTTGACTTGAGGAGACATTTAAAGATGAGAGAGTTGACCAGGAGCATCGACTATTATAAATGTAAGTATCGAAAAGTTGATCATTAATTGTTGTTGATTTGGTTTCATTTTTAATGTAACCCTGAATCGAGGGAATTTTAAAGTAACACTTGAATGTCAACACTATTTTATCCACATTTGTCAGTGCAATGGCCATTATGGAGGGTTTAGCATCCATTACTTGAGCATAAAAATCCGTCTGGTCTGTTTGATTGATGATCAACAGGTAATTGTCTGTTCCATAAACGTGATTACAACACTTGAGAAATTTCATCCGATAAATGGGCAGTTCACTTGTGTCTTGAGCAACAGTACCATTGAGTGTATCGTAATCAAGTTGTAATGAGAATGACTTGTCACTTATCAAGTCAACTGGATTATTGTAATAAGCTGGCCAGATGGGATCTGATCGCGAGAATATCCAACTGCAAATGAGGACATCTTGCTGATAATATGATGAACCAGAGCCATACTCTGATGAACCTTGAAATACTGAAGCTTTGGTTGCTCCAAGTGGAGACTTGTAACAGGTATAAATGGTTTTGGCCGAATTTTTACGGAAACTCAATCGCACCGTGTGATCCTTGGTTGATTCAATGTTGTACCCTGTCAGGGTTAAATGCAACATTTCAGTTGAACTGGACTTCTTTAGAACCCCAAATTGAGCTGTTACCAGATTATTTTTAGAGCATTTAGTCGAGCCATCGTTTGAGAGGCAATATGTTTTGGTTAAGCATTCATCAGTACACGCTTTTTTGTCAGCTTCAACAAGATGATATCGACTATTTATTATCACAAGATTTATAATTAATGTCAAAAATACCGATACTTTCATAGTTAAAGAAGTTTAGTTTAGGAAGTTTGCTTCCTATGATAACTTTTTCGATGTATACAGGTGTAATGATGAACTGCTGAAATTCTGAAACAAGAATGAAATTAAAATAAGCTAATTTTTACCTTATCTAGTCATATAAACTGATACCTTGTCACGATTGAGTTAAGCTGTTGAAAGGTTTGCAACTTTTTTCCTTTTGGTTTTATTTTGTTTTACATCATTGTTCAAGCACTTGAAATAAAAAGCACAATTTATCACAATGAAAAATGAATTTATCAATTAAATAATTTAATGATTTAAACTTGATTGTTGAATTGGATATGGATGAAATAAACTGAAATTAGTTAGATTTTACAAAATTTTAAGGTAACAAATAAAATGATTTTTTATATTTGAAATTGACACTACACATTACAGTAAACCCTGGATTTTTTGAAACTGACAGAAATTTTGAATTGTGGATTTTCATCTTTATTTTCAAATCTGAGTCTTTATCACTACTTTCACATCAATTAACGATCAAATTTCGACTTGTTATGTTGAAATAATCACCAGATATTGTAACTCTTTTTGTGAAAAATTGAGAGTTTAATGTACCTTTATAGTCAAAAATGCAAAAGGTATGGTCAATTGAAACACAAAAACCAATAATATGCTATTCGAATGCTTCGAATTCATAATCTGAAAAGGTATTAGGTAAAATAATCGATTCACAATGGAAGAAAATGGTTCTCTGGAAAGCAGTGCATTTGTTGTGCACAAATAATAGATTGATCCGAGTAACACTCTCATGTATCTTAAACGTAAGACCAAAACTTTACGAATTTGAAGGATTAAATTGACTTCTTGGTGCACAGTAAACAATCTTTCTGTAAAATCTTGATAGCTGTTGCATGGCAGTGTTTTGAGATGAACACTTGCACAGAAGGATTGGGGTCATTCTGAGCAACCAATCTTGAGCTAATCTTTTTTTAAGCAAAGCATTTTAAAGTCAAAATGGACTTAAGCAAAAATCTTACAAATAATAATTATTGTTAGTAATAATTTAATCTATTAAAAATTAAAGCTTATTTAAACAAAGTTTTTGCAATTCATTTCGAGTAAATCTATTTCAATTAGATTCAATATTTGCATATTTTCAAATAAACGTAATAAAAAAAATGAATCAAGAAATCAAGTTGATCAAATCTACTCGTGGTACTGATTTATTACGTTTGCCGGAAAAGATTTGTGAAAATTAATACAACTCATTGGACTTGCATCAATAAAAGTTGTATTGGCAAAGTTTTGTAACTAATGGAGCGATCAATGGCAATGTTGGACATAACCATGAACCAGATGTGTTATATTATATACATAATAAAATTGTAATTAGTGTAATAATATCTTAAGACAACGGCATCAATTGAAGGCGAAAGTAAAGGAAAGAATAACATGGTACTGTAAGCATGGAAATGTTTTTTATGGTTGATATTATCGGTATGTCTACACGTATTAGTTGAATCAATAATCGAATTTTGCTATGAAGATTTTGTTATCCCTGATCCACCTTTGCCCAAAGAGTATAACTCTATCACTATTTGGGTACAATATCAATATCATATGAACGATAAAAGATGGCGACACAAGAATTAGAAATCATAGAAATATTTACTTTATTTAAAGATTCAAAAATTAAAAGCTGACGAGGGAAGAGTCCCAAACGCTACGAAAATTTCGAATATTTTTTGGGCTTAAAATATTCTTATGGGAAAGATATTAGCTTTTGTCAAGCCTTTCGTTTCGAAAATTATCCGTTTAAAAGTTACAGTTTATCAAATTTGTTTTTCCATAGGTTGAAGTGTTAAAATCGACTAATGTTGATATATGATAAAAGGTAAAATCTGGTTTTCACATTTTTCAATCGATCCAGATTGTTTCTAATAGGCTTAGTCAATTCAAAAATTGAAACTTTGGTGAACTGTAACTTTTAACGGATAGTTTGCGTAAAGAAAGGTTTGACAAAAGCTAATATCTTCCCCATAAGAATATTTTAAGCCCAAAAAATATTCGAAATTTTCGTAGCGTTTGGGACTCTTCCTTCGTGAGAAAAAGTTAGTTTAAAGCAATTTTTATTTGCATTTCTGTAAACCATGATAATGCTCATCCAGCCATCATTCTTGATTGCAACCATAGATAGCGAATTTATTCAACAAACGTAAATTAATTTAATTTTTGTCCTGAAATTTCAACTCTAAACTTTGCTTTGTCTTCACTTTCATCCTCATTTCCATATCATTAGGAGCAATACAAAGTGCTGGCTTACCTTGAAGTCCTTACCATGTGATAAAATCAAGAGCTAAACAAATTGGCCAACAAATAATGTTAATCAATGAGCAAAACTAATCAATCTTTTCTTGGCCTTTTTACGTCCATTCCTATAGATTTTTTTGTTGGTACCGTAAATTGAAAAAGCAGTGGATAAGCAAATCAAAAAAGGATCAAAAGAGGAAGAAGAGAAACGAGATGTTACAGGTCAAAGAAAATGATGTGAAGCTGATGATGATGGCAAGTGATGCTTTGGCTCTCCAGGGATGCTGACTTATTCACATGTAAATAGCTAATAAAATGAGTTACAATTGTGTTTAATGTTGGGATCAACTGATTCCATAGGGAAAATAATAAGCTCAACTAATATTATTTTGTTTCCTCTCTTAAGCTCTATCACCGTGTAACTGAATAAGATTGGGAATAGCTTAAGGCGCAATCAGAAAAGTCACTTTCTCACCCAAATTATCGCACTTTAATTGATTTCCACATTATCATAATCATCGTCTTCAATAAGACAACAAGTGAAAAAAATCTCAGCTTTGAATATAAGGTACGATAATGATCACAAAATCCCAAACAAAACGCCAAAGGTTCTTTTTGTATCATTGATAATTCATTAAATTATCTATTTTCTATTTAAAACTAGACTTCATATATCAAAGCCTATTTGCTGAACGCAATGAATAGAGCGAGATGTCCAGTTATGAAAACCAGTAGGTCACTGTTTACCTAATTTTACCTAAAGTCCCTCAATGGTCAACCGTTAAAGTATTGAAAGAGTCAAATTGACTAACTATTTGGAGAAAAAAGATAAATTGCTGATCAAATGAATTACTCGATCGTGAGAATTGGATTTATTGATGAAAACTCGGTCAGTGTGAAACCTAAAATGGATATATTGACAATTTTCAATGATCGAGATGAGTCTTGGATGAAATATCGGTACAATTCACTTTAATGTTGACCATTTTTGTTTCAAATTTACTCGTTGTTTATGTGATATCAGGCGACATTGACCAAAGGTCCAATGTAAATGTTGACCATCCTTTTGTTATCATCACCAATTGACCCCTTTTATTGACCCAAGATTTACCCTTTTAAAGTTACCCAGTGAACTTTCACTTTCAATATATCTTCGCATTTATTCAAGAAATGTTAATCCAAACAGTAAATGATAATGATGAATAAGTTTTAGCTTCAATAGGTTATGATGTTTAATGGACCAGAAATGAACCAGAAAATTGTCTCACAGAATAAAAAAGGGTAAACAATTAACTAAAAGCTTGGATTAATGTACGCATTTTAGAGCTTAAACAAGACTTGAAATGATTGGTAACAAAATACAAAAGTTAATTTCAAGGTTTCAAATTGTGATTAAAGGCCAACTGATGCAATAAGTTAACAAATTGTTATGGTTATGTTGGACATGAAAAACAAAACCTTGTCTTTGAAAAAGGCTGGAAAGTTAAACAAATTGTGTGCCTCATTGATGATTCAATGGTGAGTTAAGTAAAAGATGATTTGACTATTTATATTTTTACAGAGTCTGAAGAGATGAAGATGATAAGAATGAAGATAAAGATGATGAGGAATGAAAAAGGAACCAAGTTATATATGGATTAGTTGAAGACGATTAGTGTTGTTCAAGTGAACTTGAAGTAGCATTTTAACAGAAGTGAAGAAGTGCCGTTCAATTGTTACCCATTGATAGTAACCAATCCTAAAGATGGGAATAAAAGGTGATGATGAGGAAGATTATGATGAGAGATGATGAGAGATGAAATGAGGTCAGAATAAGTGGCTGAGAGTGAAAATATTTTGCACGGTAAACATTTGGATTGACAGGAAAAGTGTGACCAGAAGTGGCCTTAGATGAACAAGTTGATATTGAACAAGACCAGCACACTGATGATAATATTCAAAGTTATACCAAGCTACACTATTCAATTGGTTTACTGAGGCACTTAAAATAGTGATAATAATAATAATAATAAAATAATACTAACAAAAATAAGCTGAGAAAGTGTGAAAACATCAACATGGATATAAAAGTGAAACTGTTTAGCGTCTTGATTAAACATTAAACTCATTTGATCACTTCAATTCAGATTAAATCTTGCAATAATCTCAATAATCGCAATGTTACCTGGTTAAAGGTCCAAAAAAGAAGAGTCGATGAGGAAGAAAATATACTCAAAATTGTCCATGAATAATGGTAATAACAAATAAGCTCTCGATTGTTGAAGTTGAATTAATGATTGGATTTGAGTCTAATGTTTGAGCAACTCTTCTTATAATAATGATTAAACTTATTATTTTCCTGAACATTTGAATGAAATGATTAAAAAATTTGATGAAAATGATGATAAACAAAAGGCAGTCTGAAAAAGTGGTGCAGTTCAAGGCTTAAACAAAAAAGTCAACATTCAGGTTTGATCGTTTATTTTATGATGAAGCTAAAAAAAGGTTCAATAACATGATACTAAAAGATGAACCCAATAAGAAACTCAATTGATGATCATAATCATCATCATAATCATCATGATCATCATTATCATCATCTTTGTTTATTTTTTTTGTTTCGACTTTTTTGCTTTTTTCCTTTCACTATGGGTTTATATGTTGACACCATCATTTGTACAACAGGTTTTTCAAATGGCTCTTAAATTGTGTTCACAGTATATTTTTTGCCTCCTCTCTTCTTTATCATCATTATCATCATCACCATAACGTCCAAATAAGCAGTCAGAATAGTTATCATCTCATTCATCTTGTATGCAAGGGAAACAAGATGATGGGAAGGAGGGAAGAGGAGGAGAGGAGGTTGACGAGGTTACGGGGACAACACTATTAATATTGAACTGTAGTTATAGTCTTCCTATTTTTTTTAACCTTACTTTATCTTCCTCCTTTCATCATCCTCTTAATCATCTTAAGGTCGTTTTTCCCTATCAGCATTGACATTTAACATTCAACTTGTAACCCATTTGTCTTACCAGAATTGTCATCCTTTTATCATCAAGAGAAAGTGAGTAGAACTTTCAAAAAGGAAAAAATATTATGTTTTGTATTTTGTTCCTAGTTAAGATTTTCAAACAATTAACGGTTTCATTTAATTAATTTGGGTTAATTGAGGTTGAGATTAATTGGGTGTAATTTAAATAATGAAAAGTGAGTCAAGTTATTTGTATTTCTTTTTTTGATTTTGTTCAAATTAGCAAAAAATCATTTATATTGATTGGGGACTTGAAATTTTTACATTAAATGGTAGATATTTTTTTGTTTGCGTTTCGGTTTTTCGCAGGTTTATCAGTGTTTTGTGTAGCTGTTATTTTCAGGTATATTTTGGGTGAAAGGGTGAATTAATTTGCAACGGTAAAATGATTGGCAATAAATAAACAAAAGTATTTACATTTTATAAGAAAAATTTCAAGTCGATTTGTTAGCTTTTTGGTTTGGATCTTTTTTGGCCTCTTTTTCTTTGGTTTGGCAATGGTCAACAGAATAAATAATAATAATTTACAATCAGGTAGCTGGTTTCGTGTTCGTTATTGTTACAGAAATAGAGAGTGGATTGGAACTTGAATCTTATTAATCATAACTGATAACGAAGAAGTTCATTTGATTTTATAGATCTTTGTTGATCTTTCATTATCATCTGTACCAAGTTGAAAGAAACTTAAATCTTTGTATGAGCTGCTTTAAATATTGTTGTTGTTGTGGATGATGATGATGAAAGTGATGATATTGTGATTGGTAAGCTCAGCCTTATGAGATGATAGTGGGATGATGGTAAGGAGAAAATCAAACTTGAAAATATTAAGATGATGATCCTATAAACAGAGACGAAAAGAAGTTCTGAGAATAATATGAGAAAGTAAGAGGTGATGAGATGATGACGAGAAGTGATCTGAATTACATCAACATGGGGTTAACATGGAGATGAAAAGATGATGGATGATCATCATAATCCGGGTTCCTGTTGAAATGGTTTTGTTATTCGAAAGTTGTCCGGAAGTCAAGAGAATGTATTTTTGTTCTCTGATGGGGAACAAGACTAGATGACGATGATGATGATGATAGTGATGAAGGATAAGATGATTTTGACTTTTATCTCTATGTAAAGTTCTTGGATGAAAGTATAAAAGTTTGTGTCTTCTGCCTGGTAGAGGTTTTTTTTACAAAATACTGAGCAACTTTTAAGATTCGAACACAGAAGGGACACAGAAAGAAATGGTTATGAGAAGAGATCAAACATCATCGGAATCATTTTATCTTACTGGAATCTTACAAAATTTAAAATGGATTTAAAACAATTCAAATAATGTCTTCTTTTTTCTAGTTACTCGGTCCCAGACATTCACATTCATTTGAATTAAAATATGAATTCTGCATTGAATAAAGTTTATCAATAGGTGTCATAGAAGAACCAAAGAGACCATTATTGGTTGATCCATTCGAACCCGAAGGTATATTACTATTATTATTACTATTATTATTATTATTATTATTATTATTATCCATTGAAGATGATCCTTGATGGTGGTGATGATGATGATGAGTATGCGGATGATGGGAAAGGCTCTCATCACCTCCATTACTTGCTCCATTCCCTTGTAAGACATCATCTAATCCACCTAAACTGGTTTCACTATCCATTCCTAAGTCTCCTTTTGAATAACCATCTCCGTGAGGTGAATAATAAGAATCTGAGATTAATCATGATAATATAAAGACAATGTTAATTAAATTATGTGTATGTTTACGTGTGTGAAAGAGAAAGAGAGAGAATGAAGTAACAAAGGTCAACAATCATGTTGATTAGGAAAAAGTCAAGAATCAATCAAATTGATAATCCTTTTTTTATTTAATTCTCACTCTTGGATAAATATATGTGGATTATATGCCAACTTACCATCATCAGGACTATGAGATAAATATTGAATTGGAGCTACGGAAAAAGAAGGCGAGTCCACAGATGAATCAGTTAAATGACCACTTCCACTATGACCTAATCTTGAGTAAGGTGACATTTTATCAAGATTAGATTTATCACCTAAACCAGCATTTGAGTCGCTATTAGTTGTATGTTGTTGGTGTGATTGTTGTTGCAATTGTTGCTGTTTGCGTTGGATTTTCTTCAACTAGTTACCACATTAAATCCAAAACAAACGTTTGTGTACAAACAAATAGAGAAGATAAAAAAGGTATGAGCCAGGAAAGTATGTGAGAGAGACGATGATTTGATAAAAGTTTATCAAAATCCATTCTAATAATAATGATGGATTCAGTCAACTCACTTTTGCTCTCTGATTTTGAAACCAAACCTGAACTATTCGAACGCTTAATCCAGTTTCTTTGGCTAATGATTCTCGGACCTGAAAGAAAACAAAACAATGTTTATTAATTGATGTGATTGCATTAATTTAAAAGTTTTAAAAGGTGAAATAAAAGGTGCAGACTAAAAGTTTAATTTTCAACTTACTTTTCTACAAGGCTTTTGACTGACCTCAAATGAGGCTTTGAAGGCTCTTCTTTGAGCTGTCGTCAGAATGGTTCTTGGCCTCTTCGGTCCTCGACGTCCATCTTGTCTTTGACTAGAAGTTACTGAAACAGTTGACCCAGTATTTTGGCCACTTGGTATTGGACTATTTTGATTATTGTTTGGCACAACAGCATTTTCACCTTGAGTCAAAAATTAAGGGACAAGAAAAATGATAGAAAAAAATATAAAGTTATGTTGATAGAGGCATTAATGTTGATATTGCATATTGCATGTTGATCCTAACATCAATATAACACCAAGATAACGATTAATTGTTTCAAGTCACGTGCAATATTTACTCAGTAAGCGGACCCCTGTGACCTGATTTATGGTTTATCTTCATTTATTTAATCCGATTTGGGAGTTTATATTGCATGCTGTTATAACCATAATATAATAATAATATCTAATAGTCAATTCTTATTGTTAAACGCCTTTTATCAACATTCACATTCAAATTACAACTCATCTATCTACATGTTTACAGCATCATCTGAACACAAGAGCAGCACAAAAAAACAGAGTTACCACAGAGAAATTGATTCACAAGGAAACATTACCAAATCAATAAACAATTGAATCAATCAATCAACGGAAATAATCAATTAAAAAAGACGGTGCTCACGATAACAATCTAAAATAACATTTAAAGTCAAGTAAACGATTTGATGACGAGTTACAAGATACAAAAAGATGACTGCATAACGCAATGGCTTTGTGCAAAAGAATTGAATCTTATAATACTAAACACAATGTAGTAAAAAAATTTGTAAATGATAAACTAAAAAGACATGAGTGAATAAAAAACTGATGAACAATTCATTAATTATCATTAAATAAATCACGAATTAAAACAAGGTAAGTTCACATGGATTAACTCTTTTCTTTGGCGCCTTTTTATCGGTGAAGAAAGGGGAGAAAATTTACTGACCCCTTCGATTTAACCTCGCTCTTTTAATTAACCGATTTTCACGTAAGATGGCAACAGTGAAAAATTGATTTAACCCGGTTAAATTAACCGGGAATTCAATTCATTTTTAAGGTTTTTCAACTTTCAGCTTACAAAAAAAATAATTTTTAACTTTTTTAACTGTTATACTTACTTGTTTGTGTGGACATTTGAAGAATGGCAAGTTCCTTCTCGAAATCCGGCCTACAGAACAATCTCCCCGCTCTGATCACAAATTGGTCACCCTTTTTTAACTGCTTACCACAACCAACGCAGGTAAAACAATTAAGATGAAATATTGAGTCCAAAGCTTTCATAACGAGTTCACTTGCTGATATTTTTTCACAACATCCTGTACATTTGGCACCATACAATCTATCAATATAAATATCATAGATGAACCATAATTAACAATTTGGAGGATTAATAAATTTAGTTATACAAAAAGAAGGTAAGTCAAATCATTTTAGCCTTTTCTCATTGTCAGTCCAAGTCTCAATATCTGTGTGCATTAGTTTTACTATATCTTATTTGCTGTCAATGGCTTTTTTGGTGACTCAATGAAAATTGTGCGTAATAGTTGCTATTTTAAGAATGATTTGAAAAATTTTACTTGATCAAATTTTATTGCCACCATTATTAATATTATTACCTTTATTTAACCTCATTTTATTGTTATTATCAGATCATTTTTCAATCACTCATGTATGTTGCAATTTTTATATTTATTTGTATAAAAGGAGTAGAGACTAAATAAATCTAAATAGCAATAAATAAGGTAACAAATAAACATTGGAATGGTGTAATATTGTAATGTGGAAACAATCAAAAGTCAATTTAATGGGCAACAAAGAATCAAGTAAAAAATGATTAAATAATTTCTTCATTTTCTTTTCTTATTTAAGATTGGTGAAACACGATTAAGGTGGAGGTAAAGATTCAAGGAGGAGTTATTAGTTTTTCTCTCATCAACAAATATCAACACAGAAATTGTCTTCATCATCATCTTTTCCTCATCATTCTCCTTCACAAGATCAACTTGTTTCTAAATTTCCTTTCCACTCTGGATTTTTCGTCTTCAACTTCCGATTTTCATCATCTTCTTCCCTCAAGACTAACTACACCATCACTAAGGAAAGAAAGAAAGAAGACTAAAATAATATAAAAAGATGTTTCCCCTAATTTCCTCTTCTCATCATCTTTTGCTATCATCCTCATCATCATCTCCATCATCATTAGTTCTATAGGCTTTCTGTTGCTCTTTTTCCTCTCTTAATATTTATAAATGAAACCTTTGAGATATTTATTGAATGATAAGGATGGGAATGATTGGAATGATGGACGAAAGCTGATAGAGAAAGAAGAAAAGGAAAAAAATACCAAGAAAGATTATGTGAAATTGGGCATTAAGATGATGATGGTGATGGTGATGGTGATGATAAGCATCAATATCAATGGTATTTATGGTTCTTTGACTCTTCACGGACGAGGTCACCTTTTTGATATCAATGGATACTTACTTTTCATTGAAACCTTTCATATCATGAAGAAGAAAAAACCGACAAGAAAACTGAACAGTTTTGTTCCCATTTGATTCACTAAATTTCCTCTACAAGCGATCTTCTCATCTATCAACATTAATCTCACCCTTCTCATCATAATCAACTGATTATCATCTTGATGGCTCAACAAATGAATACCACAGACCATGCACGAAGTCAAAAACAAATTATATAATACAAAACTGTAAGTCCATCAATCAAATGACAATTATCATGTTTCCTCTCTAACTTCAAATTATCATATTATTTAAATGCTGGCATAGGAATGCTTAAAAATACTTTTCAAATATTAATTAAAACTGATTAACATTTGAAATTAAACAATTACATAAGATTATTAATATTTAACTAGCAAAATATCAATGAAATTTGCTTTTTGTGAATTTGACATTTATTTTTATGATTATACTTTTTTTCTGATTTTTTATCATTTAGGGCTAAAAATAATCTGGAAATAAAATGGCGCGAAAAATATTTTTCTCCCAATGTAATTGAAGCGTATTAAGGTCTAGGAGAATCTTCAAATTTAATAAATTTTTTGTAAAACTGATCAAAAGTATATTTTTCAAAAAAGACTTGAGAGTATTACATAGAAAGGTAAGACTCTGGAACAGGTTCTCCAATTGCTAATAAATTAATCTCGGAATGATAAGAATTTCCATGTTGCACAGTTTCCTTATTTTTCCTTCGATTTTCTTTTATATTTCCTCTTCTAATTTTTTCTTCATTCCACTTTTTTTCCTCTTTTTCCAGAAAGCAAGGTCAAGTCATTGAAAAATATAGAGCTGAACAAATGGAATGAATTCAACTGGATTATTTCAAGTCTACGCTGATAAACAGTCAATGATAAATGAAGCATAATGTGAAAATATACAGTGGAAAATATGGAAGGCAAATGGATTGTTGTTACATTCCTTATTCAGTGAAGAATGCGTTTCCAACGTAAACTAGACCATCAAAGATTCCCAAAGATGCTCAAGAATGCATCAATCATACATCAATTTGCGAACAAGTGAGCGAAAGAAAGCAAGAGAAAGCAAACAATCTTTTTCCCCTGCATTTCACTCACTTACAATTTTTTTGCCTGTTTTGTTTTGCTCAACAAAACAAAAATGCATCTCATATTTTATCAATCCCAATATAAAGGGACTGAATAAAATTTCTGAAATTTACCTAACTTTATTGGAATAGAGACTTAATTTTTACCTCAAATCATTTATCGACTGTTTAATTTGCATGCAAAATTTTGATGAGAAAATATCAGAATCTTGCAGAATGAATTCATACATAAAGTTTGGATGTTGTGATGGCTGAAATCATCCTGAAAACCGAATTTGCTATCAAGCATAAAAGTTACTCGAATATTTTAACGAAAACAATTTCATCCAAGGATGTTCAGTGAAATGAATATAACTGTGTATATCAACGCATTATATTTTTACCTTGGATTCAGTTGTGATATTGAAACTATTCTGTAGAATATTTTCTGACAAATGCAAATCTTTTTATCATCAGTGGATGAATGATTTTAGCTAAAAGGTTAAGTCTCTATCGTGAAAAATTGCGCAAATGTCGAAAGCCTTTCAAAGCTCGTTATGTTTTATTCAAGTTAAATGAGTGGATGAAAAGATTTTTTGCTTTTTGCATAAATGAAAATTATGGAACTTTTTTGCTGCTTCTTTGCTAAATGATGTTAGTCAATTGATAGTATACTTGACAAAAAAAGGATTGGTAATCTTTATTGTTTATATTACCAGCTTTTATAATATTTTTAGATAATTTGACATTTCATCCTTTTCTAGACAAGAATAACAATTTAAGATGATGACAATAATGATGATGGGCAGGAGGAATGCTGCTTCAAGGTATTAACAAGAAGAAAGGATCTGTTCATTTTTCATCTTCGTCTTAAACAAGGAGCAAGGAGAGAAAAAAGTAACAATAAGAAGATGATTCATTGAAATTGAATAAAAGATAGAAAAGAAAAGGTGAAAACGGTTGAAGATGAAGATGATGCTGGAAAGAGGATGAGCAGACAAGAAAAAGGAGGAGAGAGAAAGAGAAAAGATAGGATAGAAGATTCTGAAAAGGAGGAGTTTTGAGTAGGAAAAAAGGAAAAGGAGGTGCAACAGACTTTGTGGTAATCTTTTTTTCTTCATCATCATCTTCATCATCTTCATCTTCTCTCTCTTTTTGATTTTGTTTCTTCTTATTTTTTCTCTTCTCTCTTCAGCCTCTTATTCAGCATCGTCTATAGCTAGTCGAGGATGAAAAAAACTCAGTCATGTTGGAAATAAAAAGCAAATATTGAAGAGAAGTGAGCCTCGATGAAGATGAGGATGAAGAAACTAAAGGAGTGACATTTAACCGTAAGATTCATATGACTCTCTTTTTCCATTTTACCGAAAATTCTGAGCTTATTTTTTACTAGCTTACTAATAACAGTTTTTTCCTCTTCTCTAGAAGCAAAAACGAAAAAAAAACAAACCTGGTAAATGGTGCAGCTGAACTTCAGAACTTAAGAGTGAAACAAAAAAGGTAACGGATGATAAAGATGATGATTATTATGATGATAATGATGATGTTGTTGAAGGTGAAATGATGAAAAATAGGAACAAATCTTTTTTTCAACATTTTCCCTTCATCAGATTTTTCATCTTTCAATCGAGAGAAAGAACAAGTTTCAATGAAAAGTCAAATTGAATCTGTTTCATCCATTTCAAAACTGAAATGTTATTCACAGTCAAGCTATTGATATATATATATAAATATATATTTATATATACATAAATAAATGTTTTACCATATTATTAAAATGAGCAGATAACGGCAACACTTTTGCCGAATCAAATATTAAGGTGTTCATATTAAACAGCAAGAGTAAGCTAAAAGGGATAACTTATTTATATCTTTCAACATGAAAACTGTATCATCCATATTTTTCCTCATCTGTTATATTCAATAATAACTAATTCCTGGTTCGTAGGGTTTGAAAAGCAAAAAAATGCAAATCAACATCTTTGATGCTTTTGGTCACATAATTTATAAGAGCAACTTTCACTGATTCAATTTAGATGAAAGTATAATTCATAGAGAACCCAGAAAAGAGTGAAATTGTATGAAGAAGAAAAAATTTTCCGGAAATTGGCTGATTAGTTTTCATATCATTGTGTAAGATTTGATAACAATGATGAAAATGACGAAAGATAAACCTTAGAGGATGAAAGAGATATTTATTTATTTATATTTTTCATCAACAAGTGTTGCAAATTGAATAACAATACACTAAAATAGGGAAATAATCAGTGACATGGAAAAGTGAAAACAGCTTTTACTATTTCAATACAGATTTATCATTCTTTCACTTCTTTTTTTTCATTCAACAATCTCCATCATCTTTCATCATTGAGCATAAAATTACGGTTTGAACTGTCTTCTTTCCCATCTCATCAGATGAGGAGACAAAAAGCACAAAAATTGTTGTTTCACCATTTGATGAAAAATATGTGTTTGGTAAACAGTGATTAATTTTATTTCCACTTTCTATTTCAGGTTATTCTCATCTTAACTGCCTTTCATCAGATTTGATTTTAATCATGCTAATCAGTGAATTGGATCTTCAAAGGGTTGACATTCAAACATTACAAGACACGAGACTTAACATTTATCACTGGACATTATGTTTGTTAAACTGGCAAAAATTGATTCAATGGGTTGAAATGCCTGCATTTTTTTATGTAAGGATTCATTTCAATTCACTTGTACAGCTTCCTAATCATCATAATAATCGTCCCTCATTATCATCATCATCACCACTATTACTAATACTTAGGGTAACAAAGACAAGCAATCAAAGCCTCATCTTCACTGCTATTTAAACCTTTCAAGCCAAGAAAATGGAAAAACTTAGTCTTAGTAATGCCATTGAATATAATGACAATGATGATCAAGGCTTCTCAACTTAACTGTCTTCATTGGATTCATAATGTTCAGACTTCTTGGTATTCACCTTTTTTATCATTAAAAATACAAAGCGCAAAGACATTATAAACTTAAAACAAGGACATTGATTGATTAACAATGGTAACTAGATGCAATAACAGGACCAATATAAAAAAAGGAAACTGGACTTTCAACTTGACTTTCAACCTTCAAATTTGATGCCTTGTAACTTTTGATGATCGATCTAGTAACATTTATCCATATATAAATGTATAAATCAAAGAGTGGGAGAAATAAGAGGGAGTTATAAAGCAAAACAAGATGAAAACAAGGAGAAAAAGATGGAGATGAAAAAGTTTGTTACACATGATGCATTGATGAAAGAGACTTTACAGGGGCCTAAAACCTTGTTGACTATTTTTGCCTTTTTTGGAAGTTGATGGCGAGTAACTAACAACTACCTTGTTTTGCCGTGAAAAAAAGGATAAAGGATGCATAAACTGGAGGAACAGGGAAGTCTTTTGAAAATCAATTGCGTAAAATGGATTGGATATGGAGGGTGGAGAAAGAAGGAGAAAGATGAAAAGTCATTGATGGAAGAAAAAAAGAAGAAAAATCAAAAGGGAGAAGGAATCCGTCATCATATAGTTTATTCAATGGAAAACAATAATATAAAGAATTGCTGATTTAAACAATTGTCGAAACAAATCTGGACCTAAATCTGTTATAATCCGCTCAAAGTGGCTTAAGATTAATACATCCATACACACATAAAAATGACATTTTTGATGAAGGAAAAGGCAAAGGCAAGATGAAGAAACAAGATGACGAAGATGAGGAAATTTAACATGATTTTTGCTTTGACTTTTTCATTTTTAGCTTTTACTTTTCATCAAGTCAATTCATATTTTTTTGATAACATTTTTTTCCTGCTTGCTTAAGCAAACCACTTTGATAACGTTAGTCTGATCTCTAATCTTACATCATTTGACTTGCAATACTTTTGTTGTTGAGCATTAAACTGTCTTGTAAGCTTTTCAACAGAAACTTTTTTCATCCCTTCAAAAAGTCAGATGAAGATGAACAAAGTCTTTTCACTCCCTCTTTTTTATCATCCTCATCATGAAACGCAAAGATAGACAGTTTTTAAGTAATAATATATATACATATTTATTTATTACAGATATGAAGGAACAGTCCAAACAAAGGAAAGAAACAAAGAGTTGAATGGATGATAGAAATAATGTCAGTTTGTTGATGTGAAGAAGGTAAGATGAAGAAAGTAAAAGACAGAACAGTGATGATAAGTGAGAGATGAAGCAGAATTGATGGCATAAATAGAATGAAATGGATTCTCTTCTTAATAACAAACTAAGGTGATAGAAAGAGAAGAAGACGATGATGATAAAAAAAGAGAAAAAGAGAATATTTGAAATTCTTTTCATCCTTCTCATCCTTTTACAGCTACATTATTCCTATTTTCCTCTTTTATCATCATTATCATCATCATTATTATCGTCATCATCTTTTAGCTTTACTTCTTTCCTTGCATTTTTCACTTGCTCAAGCAACTTGCTAGCCTTAGAGTCTCTTTATGTTTATACAGTTTTATGCTTTGACTTGCCATCCAGGCTATTGATCAAAAAAGTTTTGTGTTACCAAGAGAGATGAAAAGGAGAGCATAAAATTGAGGCTGATAGAGATGATGAAGATGAAGATGAGGATGAGGAGGAGAGAGAAGAGTGATTACATATTGAAAGGTTAGAACGAAATGTCTCTAACAAGTTATCAATAGTTACTTCTAGATTTTTATGTCTATCACATACACTTTAGCTTTTTGGCTGGATCAAATGGAGGGAAGACGTAAAAGAGAGCATTTTGTTTGAATGATTCACATTGACCTCCCTGGGATGAGGATAAATATTCAGAATGGGAAACTGCAGGATCAAGGAAGATGAAAAGTGAAAAAAGAAAGGTTAAATCTGAGTCAGGAAAGGATGAAATAAACACATCAATCCTAATTTACCTCCTTCCAAGTTAGCCTTAAAAGATATCCAAGGTTCAGCTCATCCTTTTCATCCTTTTTTCATCTTCTTTCGTTCATCTTTTTGATCCATTTTGTTCATTTTTAAACATTTCATTTACCATGAAAATTGTGCAAGTTAAAATCCAGTCCAAAGTAAAAAGGGAATCTCGATATTACTTTTGATAACTTGCACTCCACTGATCACTCTGATGCATAAGATTAGCCAAAACATTTGAATTGTAATAACTGGACCCGATTTCAAAAATAGAATAAATAACAACATTGAAAATTTTGCAATTTATATTAATAGCTTTAATTTTGTTCACAAAATATGTGTTATTAAATTGATACATTTCTGTGAACAAACAAGTCAAGAATTTAGCCTTTAAAAATGCGTTCATTTGAATAACCTAATGTCATTTTACATTTTAAACCCTTTCGGTTAGGTTATCAAGTTAACTAACTTATTGATTAGTTGATTATGTTGTAACTTTAGCAGACTGAAGAAGCAAAAATCACCAATCATTTACCAATCATCATAAATCACGAAATGGCAAACTCTTGTTACTCTTTTGCGTTTGTGCCTCAATGATCACATGAAACTGAATGTGAAAATTTCAACTGTAAATAGCCTGGAGTAAAATCACCAATCATCATCATTATCATCGCTCTCAACTTTCATCTTATTGTGTACCTTTCAAGAATATGAAGATGATAAAGATGAGGCAAAAGAAGAAGATTAATTTACTCTTCCTTTTTTCTCTTTTCGTTCTTCATCATCTTCCAAACCATCCTTGACTTGTAGATACACACATAAACACACACAAAATGTTTACTGTATATTAGCTTGAAGGGACTTTGATCATCTTTTTTTCATTGCGTTGTTAACTGTGAGTTTGCTTATGGGTAAAAGCTACAGAAACATTTGAGACAATATTTACTCAATTTTTCAACACTCTTTTCATCATCGTCTTCATCATTCTCCTTTTTCTCATCATCTTTATCATCTTCTCATTGCTTTAGGTTATCTTCAACTGTAACCATCGTTTGGATACTTATTCAGCTTGCATCCAACAACAACCTTATGCCTTCCCTCACTCCACTATTTAAACAACCATAACTATTATCAGGAAAAAACTCGAACCTGGCCTTGACTCACATTATTGTTTATCATCCTCTATAGGATGAGCATTGGTTACTCAAACTATTTGCATTGTGACCCTTTTTTATTGACCTTACACCGTTGGGAGTCGCTTGATGCCAAATCATTTAATATCTCAATTTATTGCCATTATTTAAATTACAGGTATAAAGATGTGCACTTTTTGTTGTCTACTTATCACTGTCAACTCTGCAATTTCCTTCCCTGCACAACGTTTAACCCTCACCAATGGTGAACTTATCAAAATATTGATAAATGCTGATCCAGTGAAAACCAAAGTTTCCTATATTGTCTTTGCTTTGAAATTCAATTTTGTGATTTCTCTGTTTCTCATTGTTCAATCGTTTATTGATTAAATTTATATTGCATCAGTTAACCAGATAAAATATGAATACAGTGTAAATACAAAGGTGATATACAGGGTAAACAAATAATGAATACAATTTTTCACCAAAATAACAAAAATTCTTATCAAAAATTTCACGAAAAAAATTTAATTTTAAATTTAGGATTCTTCGTAATTGGTTAACCAGAATATTGGTTTGATGGAAATAATACAAATTTTAAATTCAAAAAAATGTAAATAATTTAGCCTCCAATTATTATTATTAATGTATAAAAATACATGAAAATTTACCTACAAATAACGTTTACACATGGATATTGTTTAAAATTTTTTAAAAATTAATTAATCGTAAGGTTAATATTAATAGAAATGCTTTTGTTTTAAAGTCATCTTATCTATTTATTTTTGTAATTGTGACGATCTTGTAAGTCAATCAATGCTTGAACTGATCTTGAACCAAATCAAAATGAAAAGCTATTTACATTGATCTATGAACGTATAAAGGGTTACAAAATGATGATCTGATAATTATAAAGCATTGTTTGTCACCCTGTAAGTCAGTGAACCAAATATAAAGTGAAAAATCGATTGGTAAACATAACAACATTTAAACTTGCAAAGTGAGTCTCACCTCAAACAGCAAAAAATGCACAACTTGATCGATCAGAGGAAGAAAGATGAAGATGAAAAAAGAGCGAGTTTACAGAGATGATTGAAGAGAGGAAAAGATTGAAAAGTCCATGTTAACCGGAACAAAAAATTGATGAATTAGATTATGATGATCATGTTTCATATTCATGTTTGGATAACCTCAAAAACAAACAATTTATTTAACTATCTTACGCAAATCAATCAAATAGCAAGACATCATTTCACCAATTAAACAAATGACAGTTGACCATTTTAAGATGAAAAATACTGAACCAAGATGAGCAAGAAGAGAGGAAAAATTTTGACCAAAACCTTCAATGTGCAACCATTGATCAAGCTTTGGATAAACCACTACTTGTTACACTTTCCCATACTTTATTGATACAATAACCAGAAGTTAAATTGTCAATATTTGTTGATGCTGATCTTTACCGGCAAAAATAAAGATTGAACATGTTTGACTTTTGTTGAACAATTTGTTTCCATAGAAACTTGATATTTAAATTGTCTCATGATAATGATGATGAATTTTATTAACATATTAACTGTTTATTGGATAATTGTTTGGCAAAATTATTTCTCTCTGTAACCCTTTTGGCTCTTTTTTATGCAACATTGAAGTCAATCTTGTTTGACAAATCACAATTTGATGAAGTTAATATAGCATCATTTAATGCTATTCAACTTTATCATTTTGTTATAATGACAATGTAATAATCAACTTCAACTTTTAACTCAGCGAGTTGAAAGAGCTTTAAACGAGGCAAAAAATTAAACAATTTAATTTGTTAATACAATCAAACATTAAGAATTGAGCTTTTCCCTTTCATTTACATTTTAACCTTCTAATTACCTGGGAGTGAAAAAATGGCTTTTAATGTGATAATAAATATGGTAAATATTAAAGTGTGCAAAAGCGCCTTCAAAACCTTTGGTTAACCCAAACAATCAACTATCAAGGGAACTGAACAAATTATATTCTTATCATGATCCCACGATCATGAAATTTCATTCATTATCTCATGGGATTGTGGAGAGACACGTGAAATCGAACAGATTATTAATAGTTATTTGTTTATTGATTAATAAAACAAGATTAACTTACAAACTTCTGGGATTGATGAAGCAGTTCAAGGGAAAAGTGTAAACCTAAAAATGTATCCACAAAATTGATCAAATAAAAGGTGTTGATATAAGTGTTACTTGTTTGGGTTGATCATTGTTGATTAGAATCAGTTTAATGTCTAGTATTTGGTTAACCAAACATTTGGATAGTTGATAATAATGCATCATTATGAGTTAATAAGTGGACAGAGTATTAATGCAGTTTAATGAACAAAAAAAGAGGTTTTAGATTAGTGATTCTCGGCACAATTTAAGTAACCTAAAGCAGATTAAGTTGAACAGTCGCTTAAAATTGAATGTTGATTGAAAAAAAGATATTCAGTTGAATATAAAATGGCAAAAGCTAAACTGCAAGTTAAATCAAATATTGAATGTGTGAAAAATGGAAACGTTTGCAAGGAAATGTGAAGCTTCAATTTGTTGGGTTGTAAGATGTTCAGATAAAGATGAAGGATGAAGGATGAAGTGTAAAGCATAGTGATGTGGATGGTTAGGAGGAGTGAAGGGGAATTAACACGCGTTAACTGTTTCATGGTTCACGTGCTGGTCAGGCTTGAATTGTTATTAAAAGAAGCATAAGATGAATTTGAGTTTAATCATTCAGAAAAAGTGTAGTCAAATGATGAAGATGAGGAGGATAAGGAGGAGATTAGGGATGAAATGTGCTTCACCAATTAACTTGCGCTTCAATGGTCTTTACTTGAAAGTGACCCTGTTTACAGCTAAACATTTAATAATCAATCAACTATTAACAAAGGTGTGTTGATATTCAACATTTTAACAAATTAACTCTCATATTGATGAACCTTTCTCATTGTCTTCCATTGTTATTGAGTTTGCTTTTTGCATCGCTCAAAGACTCATTGGTTTTGCATCATAAACTGTTAAATTGATTTAAAATGTAAGGTTTACTGTTATTTAAATGAATCACAATTAAATTGATGTTTCAATGTTTTCACTTGAAACATCAAAATGATTATTTCAAACTCATTTTGCACAATTTGAAAACTTAAATTAACAAAATTTTCTTTAAAATAGAAATATCTTTGATTGAACTGATTTTGATGAAATTTTTAGGCATTAATCGCTTTTATTACAACGCAAATTACAATTGGGTAGTTTTAGCAATTGATTCAATTTGATGGGTAAAGTTGAAATCTTACCATTCATCAATTGAATGGAATTGTATTTAATTTTTTGATTTTTGTCAAATAATGAAAAACAATCTCTTTATTTTAGGCAAAAAGTCAATCTGGAGGGAAAGATACTTTCAATGCAATTATGGTGTTTGACTTTATAAAAATTGGCAGTTCTGACTTGACTGTGAAAACCAAACCAATAATCATAATTTTCACCCAAACAATCTGATATGAAATTATTGTTCAACTTATCGTTGAAAGATTCTGAACTGATTCGGCTTAGGATTTGGATGTCGATGAAGGTGGAAAATGATTACATAAAAAAGAGGAAACTCGGATTAAAGGATGTAACCCTGATTAACCCATAAAACTTGTTTTTCAAAATGTTCATCATTTTGTCTTTTCTTTTTCTTCCGGCTTCACTTTTCATCTTCATCTCTACTTATCATCACCATCATCATCATCTTGATCATCATTGAACCTATAACAATCTTTATCCTTTGAGATATTTTTTTCCTTAAGAAAAGCCTATAGCTTGATGATGATGATCAATAGTTTTGTTGTCTTCTTCCCCGCTCCTTCTCAACCTGATCATTACCTTGATTCAAACAATTGTTAAATAATCATTCGTTTTTATTCAAATGATTGACTTGCTCATAAATCAAGGTTAATCACTTTTTTAAGTCGAGGTTAACACAGACCATTTGATTAGCTTATTACAAAAACCTGAATATTGTCTGATTGAATAAAGTTATTGCCTTTTCACTCTTGAACTGCAAATTTTTTCCGTTTTTTCAACTAAATTGTTGCTTTGCTTAATTACTGCCACTAATTAAATTATTGTCTTGATTTAGTAAACAATTGAGCAAAACCTTTGATTGAATGTTGGTTAAATGAAATTGATTAAATGGTTAATCACTTTCACATGAAAACAAACCTCGAAAAGAAAGACAAAAATAGCATCGATTAGTCGTTTAAATGACATAATTTTGACTAATTGAAAGTTGCAAAGTCAACATCAATTAATATCCTCAAAATAATTATTTCATCAAGCAAAATGAATGATTCAGATTTGCCGTTCAAAAATGCAATCAATTTTTGCTGAATGGTCAGTCAGTCAACAAACAAAACCTTGGAGTTACTGATGATGAAGATGACGAGATGAAGCTTAAGATGGCAAGTAGGATGACCGAGCGGAAGAAATGGCTTTTCCAGTCTCTGCTTGTGGACAGATTGACATATTTTTGCTTGTTTTAAGATAACAACATATTTATGCAAACAAAAAATGAGAGTGTAAAAGTCCTTTGGTTACAGCTTGGGATGACAATTTGATGAATTAACTGAACAACAGTAACAAATGATCAAAGATCATTTAACTGTTTCCCTTTTGGTCAATATAATCATTCATAGAGTCAATTTCTGGAGATTCATGTCAGAATGGCTAAAAAACTCTCTCAAAATAGCACTTTTCAATGTCGATCAATTTCGGAGGAAATTTGATCGAGAAAATCGATCTCAGTGAAATCGCAAAACCCTACTTTGTTACTCACCTGAAATAGTCTCGTTTACAAAGTAATAAGTCAGCTTTGGCGTAAAAAGTGTCCGACATTTTAGCAAGTGGGCCTTCACACGATGAACACTTTAAACAATTTTCATGCCAAAACTTTTCAGCCGCTTCAAGAAGATACTGTTCCTTGATTAACTCGTTACATCCTGAGCAAACATGTAACCTTTCACCTATCAGGGAAGATATTGAATTGCCAGATACTTTTCTCTCCATCATTTTCAGATGAAATAAACATCCATAGAGACACCAATATGTATAAATACAAACACACAGTTAGACACAAGAAACACACACACGGAAAGTGAGACACTAAACACTGACAAGATGTGTTTGTTTGTTGAAATACAAATAATAAAAGGCAGTAGTAGATGTAATACTAATAACAAGACAGTAAAAAGATGAAGATGAGGAAGATGAGGAAGAACGAAACAAGTAGAAGATGATAACTGTAAGAGATTTAAACAAAATAAAGAGTAACCGGGATATTGAGTCTCATCATCATCTCTCTTCCCAGGCTGCCTCATCAATGCAATCCCATAAAGCACGCATGATTTTCAACTTTCACTCCAATCATCATCTCACTCTTCACAGACTCCTGAAGGATGAAGTTAAAGATAAAAAGAACTATAGCCAAAAACTTTGACTTTTTAGTTAAGAGTTGGGACTTTGTGGGTTTGTAGGGGCATAAAAACTGAGTCCATTTATGAAATTAAAATTTTTTTATGATCAGAAAGTTGAAACTGAGAACTCGATTTTAACGAAAACTACTGATAGTACACAACTACAGTAGTTTTCGTTGAACGTTTCGTTTAGTTGATCATAAAAAATTTTTAATTTCATAAATGGACTCAGTTTTTATGCCCCTACAAACCCACAAAGTCCCAACTCTTAACTAAAAATTCAAAGTTTTTGGCTATATAATCCTTTGCATATAATATTTGGTAAAATGATGCGTGTGAGTGCATCAACATCAATCCAATTTTGCTGTCTCTCATCATCATCATCATCTTTCCTTCTCTCTCTTTCTAATTTTGCGATTTGCAATAAAAACTGTTTTATCTTTAACTCGCTTTATTGACGTCCTTCACAGGCCATTTCAATAAATTCAACAATCCTATCAAATCTTACAAATCATCATCTTTATCCCCATTATCAACATCATCCTTCATCATCACCTTGATTCTCATTGTTGGCTTTTTATGGCCACACTTTTTTTGACTCTTCATTTGATCGTTGGACAAAGCTGGCCACTTTTTGGTTTATCAGTTTAAGATGTGAAACCAAAAGAAATGATGAAAGATGATGAGAAATGCATTAAGCCAAGAAACTGGTTAAAGTAAAAAGGGAAAATTGAAAAGGAAAAAGCTTACTTCATTAACCAAATGAACTTTTTTCCTCTCTTTCTGTGTGTTTTTTGTTAGACAGTACAAACAAAGCTTGTTAATTATGATTTTTGTCGTGGTTAAAGAAAACAAAAATAACGCAAATAAAACATAAGTTATGAAATAAATTATCTATACCAAAAATAACATGTCTTTGCTTCTTACATAATAACTAATAACTGATCTCGAGTACAACTGAACAACAATAACAATCCTAAAAAGGATATCTTGTTTCAAGTTGGTCTTGTCATGTAAACAAGAACCAGAGAAAGTGCTTCTGCTTTTGGATTCATTTCAAGGGTTTTTGGGGCGCTGCGCGAACGCAAACACCCCGCTACCAAAAATTTCACTCCCCATCTAGCTCGTTTTGAGTTAGTGGCGGGCTTCAGCCACCCTCGGAGTGCAATGAGAGGGCCTCGACCCGGAGTCCCCGCCTTTTTGATCACGGGGTTCTCGGAGCCAGGTAAGTATGAATTGAGCCGATTCCTACTTACTTTATATACACTCTTGTGAGAGACTAACATTGTGACATTTTATTGTTTTCCTAAAAATTCACTGTTAAATCAATTTTATCTTAAAATATTTTTCAACCAATTTGCTTAATATAGTTTTAATATCGATAATTCACGGACAAAATTTTTTTCAAACCAGTACATTAATTGTAAGTTTAAAAATCGATTGGGCTTTTGGGTGTTACCCCTCTTTTAAGTTTTGTTTGTACAACATTGAAAGCTGTTTTCTCTTTGTTTCTCTACTTTTCTGTTTGGTTTGAGCGCACTTACAATTGTTGGAGTTTTAATTTTGTGACTAATGCCGTGAATAATATTTTGTTTTTTTGAGACATTCATGGGATACAATTTCGTTTTAATAGTCAAATTTTTGTTTTTAAAAGATTGAAATTTTGAAAATTTTGTCCAAAAAAGTGTCTCATTGGACATACTTTAATTGAAAGTATTTAAATGGTTGTTTGGGTGACAATTTTTTAAATTTGCTGATAGATAGTCGATGGTTAATGAATAAACAGTGTAAACTATTAACAAAAAAGGACCTTTTTGTTGATCACATATTTGATGTATTTGTTTGCTCTAGCAAAAGATCCCAGTCAATGTTGAACTGAAAAACTTCTCTTTGGAGCCATAACTCGTAATTGTTTTTGAATTCTTCTGTTAACTGGAATTGCTTGCTTAAAACACTTGCGTAATTATTGTCAACTGGTTTAAATATGTCCATTTGCGCTGCATATGAATAGTTATCGTTGAGAGGATTATTACAAGAATTGTGATGACCATTAATAGAATTGATTGAATGGTTTCCTGTTTGTTGATTTGGTAAATGTGAAGGAATACCGGGTAGTGACTGAGATGTATTGTATCGTCGACAGTGAAATCGAGATATATTGGCCTGTAAACTGAATTCTTCTCCTTGAAAATCCCATGGCCTTGTTTCCATGTCATTGCCAAAAGCCCAATCGTCTGTTAATCGATGTCTAACCATTTGATAAATAGCACTCAAAGTTTTCATATTTGATTTCCTCCATTGGCGACCCAAATATTTTGCTTGCATCTTGAGCAATTTTAAAACGTACAATTGAAACATTGCATGCCTGACTCGAAGTGCTCTTTTAAGAATCGGAGCAGATTTGAAGACTACTAACATCATTATTCGTGACATCTTCCACTTTGTAAGTTTATTGAGTATACGGACCATATTGATGCATGAGAATATATTTCGCCATGGATAAGGTTGTTCTTTAACACTCATTTCTAATAATTCTGCAGTTATTTCTGGTTGTTCACCGATAACACAAGCAGGGAAATCGATCAGGGCAATATTATTGCGTGAAATTATATATTGGAAGATATTTTGATTGAAAAACTTCAATATTAATGGGATACAATTTGCAAACATCAACTGTTGGCTGACATTTTCAAATTGATAAATATTGTTAATTTTAAAATGTTTGAGAAGAAGAATCAGAATAGCAGAAACTGCTTTGATGATTATTTCTTTATGTCTATTGATATCAGTACCGAATTTCATGGATTGGACAACAGTCATTGGCATGTTTTCGGGTAAAACTTCACACATTATATTAACTGACTCCGTTTTAGCTTTTGAGGTTGGTGCAGCAGCTAAAAGTATTTTAAGTAAGGCGATCATATATTGAGGTAAGCTAGGTAACATACACTCGTAAAGAGATTCAGCTGGTGATGATAATGGTTTAGTATCCAATTCTTCAAGAGTTAAAGGATATTTAGCTATTTCTTCTTCCCTCTGAATCTGAAGTTCAGATAATGAAATGTATAAATGTTTTTGTAAAGTTCTCAATCCTTCTAATATTGGTTCAGGAAGACCTGCAATTGTTGTACGATTTTGTGGTATGTTGAAACCAATGAATTTGATACGAGCTTGTTCGAGAAATGCATCAATATCCTTATGCCTAACTTTGGGCATCCAAGGCAAACCTTTGTTAATACTTTGAACTTCGGAATCAGCTTCAGCATCTTCATCCGGCTTGTTTACTGGAGTTGACGGCCGAGGAGATGCAGGAACATAACCAATGTCTACCTTTTCTTCAGAATTTTTATCATTCATTTCCTCCGTTCGTTCGGCCTCGCTTGATTCTGATGCTTCGGTTGCTTGTTCAACTTCACCATTTGTCTCGCCTGATTCTTCCATATCATTCATCATATCATCAGCCATCAAAGATTCTTGTTTGCTAATCATTCTTCGTTTGTTCAATTTGATTTTACGAAGTTGGACATCGAAAGTTTCACTTGCGGCTACGGGAGGTGAAGCTGCTCTCATTGTTCGAGTGATTTCTAAAGTATCATCTGGAGCTGGTGGAAGACCAACACGAGATCTATAATAATTTTTGAGATTCTTAAGGTCTTCACTACCACCTAGAGTAATTAATATTGTTTTCCAAAGAAGTAATAAAATTTTTTTGATTGGAAAATGAGGTGCAGATCCATTACAAAATTTCGTAGTCATTTGAAATAATGTTAAAGCTAAAAGCTCATTCGTGGTTGATATGGGTTGCGTTAATTCTTCCTTAAATTGCTCTTGGAGTTTCTGTTGAAATAAAAAATTAAGATTAATTTTATAAACTATTCAAAGACAAACGATTGGGTTTACTTTTTCTTCATTCGTTGCTTGGTCGTTTATGCTGTTTAAAACTTCGACTATGGTGTAGATTATGTTTAAAATTATTCTTAAATCAGTAGAATCATTTTTGTTGGATGGAGGACGACGAGCATCCGGAGAATTTAAACTTGTCTCCACTTCCATCATTAGAAGTTGAATAAGGGTTGGAAAAAGTCCTTTATCGTAAATGAGGAAAACACTCTCTTTTGAAAAATTTTGCTGTTCTTCGATATTTGAGCATTCACCGAAAACACCTTGAGCCAAATATAACAGAGCTTTCAATCCTTTGAATCTCAATTCCTTTTTGCCAAGTTCAACGGTTTCACAAAGTCTTTCAACAATCCAATTTTTCTCATTTGATTCCAATGATGACCATGGTTTAGTGACATTCCATTCAGAGCACAGCTCCTCATAGCTAGTTTTACTCAACTCAAATTCACATACTTCAGTATAAGAGTACAGCTCAGCAATTTCATTGGCATGAGTATCGCAATCAGCATAAACAAAATCTAATTCACAGTCCGGCTGAGCCATTATCCACCAAACAAATTCAATCTAATGTTGGTGGTAAATTTACCGATTAAATTACACTAAGATTCGAAGAGTAGATAGAGCAAGAGAGACCACAAAATAGGAAAAATTTAGGTTTGAGAATTAGTGAAAAAGTTGGCTCTCAGGTGGCGCTGATGGAAAAAAACGCCATCTATTGAATAATAAAATAACTAAATTAAGATAGATTCGCTATACGCTTTAACATGGGACAGCGGAATCTCAGAAACGGCTTTAAGTACGAATTTGATTTTAACACTCAAGATAGTCGCTGCCACATAGACATTAAATTTAAGATAAGGAAATGATAGCAGATATTGAGAGCAGAAAAGTTCGTGATTTCAAAATTAATTTTAACGAAAAATGGCGATAACTCCCGAACTAAGAATGCGATAGAGTTCAAATCAGGGTAACTTACCCTGGGTAAGGGTAAACGAGAACCCGTCAGCTTACTTTTTCATCTTCAAAGTCTCAGCTAGCTTGTATGAAAGTATCAGCGCTAAGAGCTAACATAATCTACGGCAGTTAAATCAAACCTGATTTAACCTGAACTAATCTATCTTATTCTGGCATGAAATAATTCAAATGAAACCAAATCTAATTCAGCTATTTAGATTTGATTTTCTTCATCAGATCAAAATCAACTCAGCTAGCTGAGACTTTGAAGATGAAAAAGTAAGCTGACGGGTTCTCGTTTACCCTTACCATATTTTTAACAATAGCTGATTGTAGTTATTTTAATTGCATTTCAAGGTAATGTGGTGGATAAAGTGTAAATAAAAATGATCAATTGACGTAAATTGCCGAATCAACAATTTTGACAAGCTATTGCAATAAGCTTCAAGTGGTTTCATCACATTCATTATCATTCCGTGAGTCTAATAGTTGCAACTTTATTTTGTTGTTAAAATTTACGCTAAACTCAACGGAGCAAAACTGATTTTTGCTCTGCAATTTGCTTGAACCTTTGAAATTAATCTTATTATAGTTGATTATTCAATCGTTGGATTTATCACTTCTTAACGTATGATGTGATAAATGACGATAAAAGTTTATAATGCAGCAAATTGTACATTGAATTATCTTTAAATGCTTACCTTTTCATGATTGTCTGTGATGATTAGAAATTATAATACACAGAAACTGTTGTTTAACCACTCGATGAAATGATATTACAAGAATATAATTTTGAAAAAGAAAAATCTTTACTTTGTAAAATAATTCTAGATTAAATTAATAACAAAATGGCAGATAACTGAAGCTGTATTATTTGCAAAAAAACATTAAGGAAAAGAAGAGGAAAACACGAATATTTGAATATCATTAATTAAGATTTAGATTTGATTTGAATTTGAGACTAAAAGTAGTAACGATGGATTGGATCAGTAAGGTTAAAGATATATAATTAAAGGCTGTCGATGTAATAATTGTCAAGAGATTGGTTAAGAGCTAATTAAATTGAGTCGGATAAAACTGTTGATGCGCTCAAATCGATGTGCTTTAGATTGGTTGTTGCGTCCATGGATTTTAATGGTTGAGTTGTCGAGATGAGTTTATCTACAAGTTAAGAATTTGAGTCTAATTGAAAAATTGAAGCGAAATTTGTAAAGTAATGGAACCAAACCAATGTTTAAAATCATGCAATTGTATGTTGGAAGAAATGTTGTCAAAAAAAGTAAGTTCACTAACAACAAAGATAAATTTTTTGGCTTTTGTAGTAACTTTCGATATTTAAGTTAAAGGTTAATTTAGACTAGTATTATTATGATGAAAGAGTAATCGAATCAGCTCATAACACCTATTAATTACTGTGAGCCCGTCAGCAGAATGGCGATTGTAAAGATTACTTTTCTGACATTCTTCTTTTCCAATAATCTTCCTAGCGTTTATTACCATAGTACACTAAAGTCACTTGGAATGCGCAGGACTTTTAGTATTATTTTTATCAGAATCTTCAAATTCTGGCTTTCCTCTTCTCTTTTCATATATGCAAATGATTGTACACAAAACAATTACTTCAGCAACAATTCCAAGGAATGGCCAAAGAGCAGCAAGTTTATCTTTGACTCGCACTGTCACAGTGTTATTGGCTTTGATGGCACCGTTTGCAGCCTCACAAATATATTGGGCTCTATCGGAAAACTTAACATCTTCCATTGAGAGGATGGATTTTTTGGCAACATAAGATCCTGTACCTGACTCTTCCACGTACGAAATATTCAGTGTAGTTATCCTTTCTTCGACCCCATTGCTGAACTTTCGATACCAAACAAAATTAATTTCATCGTCTTTGAAGGCTTGTTTCAACATAACTTCACAAACTAAATGTAAATCATCGTCTTCAATCACATTGAATGAGTTCATATCTTTTGTATGGTCAGAAGCTTTAAATGTTGAGAATTCAGGTTTACCTAGAGACAAAAATCAGAGAAATCAATAAAAATTATTGACGTCATTTCGGTGAATAAAATATAGATTCACATACCTCTAACTTTAAATGTTTGATTATTTGAGTTAGTCACGCAAACATAGTTGGCTTCGTCCGAGTTTTTTCTTGGATTTTCAATGGTCAAGACACGAGTTCCATTGGATATTACATATTTATCATCGTTCTCGGATATTGCCTGAGGCTTATTGATATCAACAATTTTAACCCTAATAATTTAAATTAGATGGAAATTATTACAATAAAATCTGTGAAATTTTATTCCAATTTTCATACCAATTGGCAGTCCCAGATCTCACATCACATATCAATTCAATGGGTTCGCCAGACTCAAGATCAACAGATTTAATTGACTGCATAGACACAAACTCTAAAAATACAAATTAAAAGATAAGATAAATTTTTATATCGCGAAATGGAAATTGTGATTCTTGGATTGGTGCTCTGTTCAAGACTGTAAAGTCAACAAATAAATTCTTTGCAAAGAAAATACAGTGATTCCATTTGGGCTGAACCAGTTTTCTAATTGGGAGACAATGGTTTCCAATAAGCAAGAAATGTTACTTTTAACACCTCGGTTCTAATAGTCTAAACTCCAAAAAGCAAGCAATGCTTTCTAAAAAGAAGAAAATGTTTTCTAAATAGCCGGAATTCATAAGTTGATATTATTGAAAATTAATGTCTTTGAAATCTGATTCAATAATTTACATGTAATTTTTTGTTCAATAGAGGAACTTATCGAATCATTTTCATTAAAAATACTCAAAGAAAGAAAAACAGAATTAGAAAACTGGTTCAGCCCAAGTGGAATCACTGTAAGATAGAATGCATTCTGATGAAAAAATAAAGGAACTGATTTCGAATAATTGCCTGAAACAAGTCTACAGACTTGATTATGTGACTCAAATTATATTTTATTTGGCTTCAATCCAAACAAGAAAAGTTAATCTCATACGCCCAAGCTACTTGATTGTTCACCTTAAGTGAAGACACATTACAAAATGCAAAAATGAAAGAATGAACCTATTTTTTACTCTCAAATTGAATGACTGTGAGTTATGTAAAACAAATAAAGACAAATCTGATTATTTATACCGCTAGTATTGAATAAAAAGTAGACAATCTGATAATGATGCACAGCAATGAAGCAAGAAAATAGTCAAGTTGAATTGTCTTACCTGCAACACAGATGAATAACAGGCATGGTAATAGTATTTTGAACATCTTCAAATCAATTTAAGGCCGTTTTTAGGTTAACGATTTGAGTAAAATTTAACTTGGGATGGCTTGATTGGACGGTATAAATTATAATAATCAATGTGGTTGACGCTGAAAATGAGAGAAGAAAATTAGACTTGATGGGAGAAATAAACACAACTTGGGCGTGAACAATTATTCGCCCTTTGTTAATTAGTAGCTAGTCATTTAATAACTTTTAAGGTGAACAGTCACTAATTACTGCAGTCTCATTTTGTTGTGAATCAAAATGGGTTTCACTATCTATTCATATAAAAATAAACATACGTAAGAGCTTAATCAAAATTTATCCAGGGTGGAAGTTATCATCTATTGGTTAATCAGTGAAAGTGCAATGGTTTGGTGGCAATATACATGTATTAAGATTCATAGCGGGAAAATTATTAGTTATTCAATCTGGATAAACATATAAAACTAAATTAACATTAAAAATAATTTTAAACTAGGACTTCTGGATGAGTCAAGCTTCGAACAGTGAATCTTTCTTTCAATGGAAAACTCAATGAATACAATGAATGTAATGCGGAGAAATTAAGGAAATAATAAAGACTGATAAAAATACATATAAAATTTAAATATAATAGAAAAGTTCCGAGAGCACAAAATGAATAATTAGCTATACGCAAGGATTAATTAAAAAACAATATTTTAAACAAGGTTTTTGACTACATCCATGGACACAAAGTATGAAAATTCACTGAAAAATGTAATTTTAAGTTTCGATTCCTTAGAAGGGTAAAGATTTTCTTTAATTTTCTTTAAAGAACGTGATCTGATCAGTAATATAAAAATATAAATATGATGAATATAATGAGCAAAATTTAAATTATAAATTAATTTAGGTATTGAAATATTATCGATCAAAGATAAATGTTCCAAGGTTTAATATGTTCCAATTTAATATTAGATATTTGTGGATAAAATCTGACCAAAGTGAGTTTATAATAAGCAACTAAAAGCAGTAACTTACCTTAAATTTTGAATAATTGATTGTATTAATACGATAAGAAAATGAATTTAAATCCAAAATCAAGTGAAAAAACTGAAACACCTTATAGACATCAATTTCATTTTGTGAAACAATATCACAAACCCAAAATATTATGATAAAAAGTTTCTCTTTAATAATAAAAGATGACGCTATCTACTGGATGGAAAAATTAACTTCTCTCTTCCCATTCAACAAATTAAATTTAATTGTTTCAAAATATTTTAAATTGTCATCAACCCTTTCTGTTTATAAGTGATATATAAGCTCTCAGAGCACCTGAAAATAACGACTGTGATCAATTAAATTCACATTTAATTAAATTAAAAAGGTAAGTAAAAATGGTCATATTTCACGCCAAAGCGTGGAATTTACAGTACCATAAAGATTACCTTATTGGTAATCTTTACTTACTGTAGCCATTAAGAAAAAGAACTCTATGAAAAAGAACAAGAAAAAAATTAAAATTACCTTTTAAACCCTTGCCCTTTAAATTATTGACTTAATTAAATTTAATTTTATTAACTTAAGCATTCAGCACTAAAAAACTTCGCAACGGTATGTTCCAAGTTCACCAATCTTTTAGTCTTTTAAGACATAATCGCTAAGTTTAAGAGTTTTAACTAAGAAAAGGGTGAACAAAAATGAATTCAAATTGATACACAATAGATCTATCAACTCTATTTGTTAATAATGAAGTCAACTTAATCAACAAACCAACTACTGTGAAATGTCTCGAGCTGGAGCAGAATTGATCTAACTTATGTACTGAATGGTGAATACGGTTTATCGTGAAAATAACAGATACATTCACATTTATCAAAATTGTGTTTATTATTATAACAAAATGTGTAAATGGAGAAATTGATTTGTTTATATTGATTTGTTTATGCCATTTAATTTAAATGAATTTTGAAATCCAAAAGTTTAAATTCGGAAACTTGTGTCTTAAGAGCTTAAAAGATTGGTGAAGTTGGACCAAACCCTTCGCAACTGACACACAGTCCATCGACAGCTTACTCTAATTCCTACACAGAATGACAGCTTTCCCCTTAAATCTCAGAATTTGCTTTTCTTTTTTCTTTTTTTTTTTTTTTTTTTTTGGGTGAGGGAGTGGGTCACATTGTAAATGAACGATATTGTTTCACCAGCCATTTTGTAAAAGAAAATTCAATGTAATTTAATCATATTTATTGTATCATATTTATTGTACCAGTGTATTGTATCATAACTTGTATTCTTGTAATTCCCCCTCCAACGGTAGCATACGCCGTTTTTAGCGATGCACACTAGAGTGTATTCGCTTGGTTGCTATCCACTTAACGAGAGTAACCGTTTGGGAGAGCGGTATCCCTATTCCCGTAATTGGGTGAAACAATAAAGAATTAAGTTAATTCATAGGTGTATAGCGAATGAAAAAACTATTATCTGTCTGATTTTCATCAAAAAACATTAATTGCTTTGACCTAGATTAACTATTTGAGAATCAATTGTACCCTTTGAAATTCTATTTAATTACTCGGACTGAAGTTAGGGTCGAATAAGAATTAGAATATAATTCAAATGAATTTATTCATCTCAGCACCCGTTCTGAGTTGTCTTCAATGACTTTTCTAAATGAAAGATAGGTTTGTTTCTGATTTTAATTCTAACTTGCCTCGATTAAAAGTGATTTACTTCAAATACAGCAAAATACAAACCTGTTAAGATTGAATGCTGTTCATTGCATTACAGTAAACATAGCACTTAAATATTGAAGAGTCGACAGAGCATTTAAACAAAATTTGTAATAATTTAATAAATAGAAATTATATCAAGTTGATTCACTTTAAAGTATGATTATTTTTCAATATCTTGATTTGTAGATTTTTTAAGCAATTTGACTAATCAGCTTTTTGTTCAAACCTGGATAACTGAATCTTTAAACAAACGCAAGTTACAATAAAACAAAATTTGAAGTGGTAAGCAAGATTACCACACATTTAGAATTTAATTGAAACCAAATTTTCTTCAACAATTACAGTTATAGTCCCCTTACTGAACTTGTATTTGTTCCTTAGTTATTGCAACGATCAGCGTAAGGTGTAACTGAGAGATGAAGAAAAAATAAGACCTATTGCAACAAAAATATATAATAACAAGAGAATGTACTGATACGTAATTCAAAATTGTTATGACATTTATGGCCACCACTTATTAGAAAAAATTGATGCATCAGCTTGTTAATACATCATCAGCAATGAGCTGTTCGAAGGAAGAAGATGAGCTTGCAATACTTGAAGCTGTGCTTGGCACAGCATTATTATCATCATCAGAATCGTCATTATCTCTGAGATCTTGGTCACCGTCAACTTGTCCATCATCACTGTCGCCCTCTTCACTTGAGCTTTCTGATGAATCTTCGTTCATGAAGAAATCTTGTTGTTTGGATAATGGAGATAGGAAATAAATCATATCTCCTTTGTAAATTTCTATTGAGGGATAAGCACAAAGCTTGTTTTCCTAAATGTGCGAATCAAAATTGAAAAAAGAAAACATTAATTCATTTAATTGGTAATTTGGCAATAAACACGAATTAATACCTTTATATAATCGGTAATCACTGGGTAAACTCGTTTTAAAGCAATAACTACCGATATTGAACCTTTGTTAGTGAATGTGGCAGAAACAACATGATTAACTTGAGGAAGAGTCATTATTCTGTAGTCTTTTGAGAGCAACATCTTTTCAACTGCCTCATTATTTTCTTCAAATAAAACACCCAACAAGGATTTGGTTGACTTGAATCCTAGAGGCTGAGTAATAAGAACGGGGACAAGAGTTTCATCTTTGAATGGATAGAGTAGAGCAGTTAATTTAGTAAAATTAGGTCCAATACTGGCAGAATTAGCCTTGTACATTTTGTAAATAAATTTTTTACCACCAAAGTCATATGGGCTTTCACCGGTTTTTACGGAAATTGTCGCAAAAAGACCAAAGTAACAAAGAGCCAAAAAAACAGTGACAGCTAAGGCGATTGATAAAAAAATTATAGATAGTTCAATTAGCATGATTGTTTGATGAATACCAATTTGGAAGGATGTGTGAATACAGATATATCCAAAAGTTAAGTCAGTAATAGAAGAATGGAAATAATAAGTTCATCCAGAGTCCAAAGGAAGATCCAAAGTTAATCAAATAATTGATTTTTATGGCGATATTGATGGGCTTGTATCTTTAAAAATCAAATCATCTTGGCTAATCAATCATCTTTGTTGATTATCATTTAAAGGGATTACTTAAAATTCTAAATTAAAATTAACTTAGAGAATGTTTATAAGAGTGGGTTGTTAAAGAAAATTTGAAATTACTAAATTTACTCAAAAATGGGTTAACCAAAAAATTGGATGACAATCTAATGTAACAGATAACCAGATGATTTTATAAACATTTACAACAAAAACACTTCAGTTTCTTTTTAAATAAAAGGAAAAAGAAAGAGAAAATGAAAGAGAAAAAGAAAGACGACGAGAGATGAGCGAAGCGCCATCTCATGGTATAATAAAAAGTAATAAAAATACTCCTTATTTTAACAGTTTTCAGTTACAGTTTGTAGCAACTTAATCTTCATCTTCATGTGACTAAACTTTCGGTTGAAAGAAATTGTGATTCAAACTGTTTCCCTCACAACTTCTGTCTCGATAGTTGTTTTTTTTTGCAAATCACTTTTATTAATTCAATTTATTTTTATTTTGTGCGTTCATTTTATTTTCATTCTGGTCATCTTGTTGAACAATCATGAGTGTTTCTAATAATCCATTAAATGTCGCTAAGCGTCTTCTCGCCAAAGGTCAGAACGATGAGGGTAAAAGGGCGAATAAAAATGCGGCAACTCCTGCAATCGTTAAAAGACAACAAGCCATCAAGAACCATGAGATATTCAATTCACCAACCGACAACTTTTTATCCCCTTGTTCTCAACGTCTTTTCAAACCGAAAAAGGAGAACATTCTCTCGATGAGACTGAAATTAGATGAAAGTCCATCCAAAGGGATTGTTACCCAAGTTTTCCAGGATGAAAATTTGGAAGAAGACCGACCAGCGCGTTTAGAGACGAGTATCGAAGAATTAAACAGTTCGACAAATGAATACAATTTTAAGTGATTCAGTGGAAGCAATTTGTAATGTAGAGACAACCCATTTTTTTCTCATTTTGCTGTAACCTCAGTTTCTTTTTATGAGCTCAATAAAAAATATATATATTCTCTGAGTATTCTGTTTTCTTTCTGTGATTGCTATGTTTAAACTGACGTGATTTTGTTTTTATAATTGTTTTTTAATGTGATTTTTTTATCCTTGCTTTGTATTTGAGGTATTCCTATTTAACTGTTGAGATGACCTGAGTTCTGTGAATCAAGCTGTTGGCAAGGGGGCCGGGAGTTAGACAAAGATGCAAGTTCTCAATTGATAGGAGAAACTAGAGAGAATGAGAACAGTAAATAATATAAATATACTATTCAAATCATCTTAATCATCTATAAAAACACCGTTGCCATCAATTCTAATTGTTCTCATCTTGTAACTTTCAAGTAACCTTAACCGTTCAACACATTTTACCCCATAATTGTCCTCTTTGCCTCTTTCTCTTCCTTCTCTCTCCTTTTCTCTTTCTCTTTTCAACCTTTTCCATACAGCCATGTATGATTATTAGACACCACACTTTCTTTTCAACTCATTTACTGTAAAAATTTGGACATCAAAAGGATCTAACTAATCGCTCCAATTTGCCAACTATGGCGGCAGGTCTATATGACATAACTAGTGAGACTCTTGGTAAAGGACATTTCGCTGTTGTCAAATTGGCTCGACATTGTTTGACTGGAGAACTTGTTGCTGTTAAAATAATTGACAAAATGAAACTTAAAAAAGAAGGATTACGACAGCTTGGATTGGAGATTAAACTATTATCACGTTTATCGGAAAAAGAACATCCTAATATTGTCAAGCTGTATCAAGTGATAGACACTAAGACTAAACTATATCTTGTCATGGAGTACCCTGGGAAAGATGTTTGTGATCTTTATGACTATATTGATCGGAAAAGCAGCAAAGGTCTGAAGGAAAATGAAGCTCGCCATATTTTTAGGCAAATTTGTAGTGCAATACATTATTGTCATTCCTTAAGAATCGTTCATCGTGATCTGAAACCTGAAAACATTTTAATTGTCAACCAACCCTCCGATTGTAATATGTCTGATGATGGTCATCAATATCCTCTAGTTAAGTTAATTGACTTTGGTTTTTCAAATCAGTGGGATGAAGGAGAAAAGTTAAGAACTTCATGTGGATCTTTAGCTTATTCTGCCCCAGAAATTTTATTAGGAGATCATTATGATGGAGACAAAGTTGACATCTGGGGCCTCGGTTGTATACTTTATATATTATTGTATGGTTATAACCCTTTCATGCAAATCAACGACAGTGAAACTTTAATCAAAATATTAGACTGTTCATTCACCACACCCAGGAGACCTTCCATCTGTGATTCTTCAATTCATTTAATTAAGTCATTACTTCAACGTGATCCTAATTCCCGATTAACTATCAATGAAGTTCTTGATCATATTTGGTTAAAATGTTCTAAAGAAGATGACGGAAATGGATCTGAAGATGGTGTAGGTGGTAATGAAAGTAATGCTAAAGATGATATTTCCTCAGGCTCACCACATGAATCAAATGATCTCACTAAGTCATCTGTTAAATTGCACAAAACAGAACCAAACATTCATGATAGAGTCATTGATCATATGGTTTCACAAGGAATGTGTTCATCGAAAGATCATGTTGAAAGTGCCCTAAAAAAGACTCGAGATCGTGTTAATCGAACTAAATCGAGTGAATTAATTACATCTCCTGTTGAAATCTCAGTTCAGCTACCTTTGCCCATGAATGGAGAAAAATTGAGTGAGAATAAATCTTCGCAAGATAATTATGTAACTGCCACCTATCATCTGTTGAAAGATAAACTAGTTCGTGAGCTTCATCATAATAATTTTAATTCTACATCTTCATCCGAATCTCTTCAATCAAAAGAAAAGCACCACTTAAAAAGTAGAAGACAACGAAAGCCACTTGTACAGCAAGCTCCCCGTTTAAGGCCGAGCTTCGGATCACCATTAAGAGACCCTAGCAATGATAAAAGCAATAACAAGTTGAATCAATTGGAAGTTTCATCGTCAGAAGATGATCAATCTTTTGTTCTTCCATTAGCTCGAAAGTGTTCCATTGTTAGTGAGGAAGGTAGCTGCGCAGGGACTGATATATCTGGTAATGATGGTCCAAATGAGCCTTTACTGGAAATCGGAGCACCATTATTCGAAATAGATCAACCAACAGTAGATATAATAGTTACAGATTTCAGTGACAATGACCCTAAATCAGTTGACGAATGCATTGAAGAAGGTGAAGATGAGATTGATTCATTTGGACTGGGCTTGCAAAATGAAGCGAGGGAAGGAATTTCTGAACATCAAAAAGCCATTCAACTTAAAAATGACGATTTTAGCGAAAAGGAAGAAGGAGATAACTTAAAAAGTGCTAATGTTAATTATGTCAAAAATGAGACTTCAGATGACAATGAAAATGCCAACACCGATAAAGCTGTGGAAGAATTTTCTTCTCGACTTTTAAAGACATCATCAACTGATTTTGTTGCCAATCAGCTTCATCTTGTTTCAAGTTCGCCAGAGTTATTACGCGAGGATGATTATTCAGAATTTTGTAACGATCAAAATGATCTTTCATCTGCTGATGTTTCTGACTCTACCCCTGCCCCTGTGCATCTCTCATCCCATCGAATTAAAAACTCGCTCACCAATGCAACTTGTGTCACAGCTTCTCCCACTATGATACTCGCCGATACTCGAAATGATAGTAAAAACGATATAGGTGACCATGTTATTAATCATTTTACTTACAACTCCAAATCAACAACCAATGGCGGATCGTCAACTGCAACATCCCTTCGAATTATCGTTCAATCAAAGTCTTGTAACAACATACTCTTCGGTGATGAAGATAAATCATGTTTACCTTGTAATACATCTTCATCGTCTGCCGTTTCAAAATCTAGGAAAGGTCTTAGTAGTAATTATAGAATGAGTTCCCTTTTAAAACGAAATAAAAGTGATAAAGCTGATTGCTGCAGTATTTGTTGACCTCTCTTCTCCCGGAAAAGGGTCACTTAAAGTCGAGTTATCTAAATTTACGACAAAAAGACAATGATTTATTAAGTAAAGAAAAGAAGAAAAGAGACGTTAAAATACGAATTCATCATTAATTAAATTATTTATTTCGTCCTTTTCTCCTTCAATTTTCAAAGCCTTTCAATAGATTATGATTCGGTGAAAGTAACTTACTTTTTTGAATTAATCTCTTCTGCCTTTTACTTTTTTTGCATCTTTGTAGAAAACCTTTAACAATCCTTTCCCGATTTGCTCAGGCCAAAGACAAGACGCAATTTGTTATCATTCATGCAAAGAAAATCATTTAAGAGCTGACGTTTCTTCAGTTTTGTTGCTTTTATGAGCAAAATAATTTAGCCAAGAATGTAAAAATGAAATTTCCCTCCTACTTCATCATAAGCTATCCCGTTCATTGTTGATCCACCCAAAATCCTTATTAAAAAATAGAAAATCCTATTTGCTAACAATCTTCATGGTATAATTGTATATCATTCTTCCTTAACTTATTTAACCTGTTGTACAACAATTAATACATGCCAATTCTGTAAATCTTCCCATCAATCGAAAAAATCCCTATTAAAACAAAATTGCTGTGTTCATTTTGTGGTTTCGTTCTACGCAATTCAATCATATAAATATTTTATAAACTTTTCTTAATTTCAATTATAAATATTTCTAAATAATCAAAATGTAATAATTCGAAGTTTAATATTGTGAAAAATAGTGAAACTAAAACGAATTATGGAGTACACCATATCGCTATCTTATCAGCTTATTTACGAGCGAGGTCATAGTTGTTCCAAAACCATTTGACGGATGTTCGGATACCTTCTTCGATTGGGGTAAACTCGAAATCAGGTAAGTATTTCCTCAGTTTAAGGTTAGAGGCTGTTTTTTTCAACTGACCATCACTAAAACTACAGTCATTGATTAGATTAATTTTTATATCAGGGGCGACCTTATTAAACGATTCTGCAATTAACTGAGCCGCATCATTGATAGTTATCTCTTGGTCTTCATCAACACTCAATATGATGGGTTCCGTTTGTTGATAATTAAAAGAAACCCAAAGCATCAAACGAGCCAGATCAAGGGAATAAATAAATTGTCTCATAGGTCTTCCAGAGCCGCAAACAGTTAATTGAGTCTCTTTAGTACCTGTTGAAATAAAATCATGTGATGTTTAATTGGCAATTTCGATGATTTTGAATACAAAGAAAGCTACCTTTTTGAATAGCATCTTGAACTTGTAAATAAGCTTTATGAATGAGACCAGGAATTACGTGCGAATCTTTCAAATTAAAGTTATCATAAGGCCCGTAAACATTGGTGGGTATAACTGAAGTAAAAACAGGAATATTACAGCCGGATAGTTTTGCTTCTTGCTGCCACTTTTGAGCATATCCACGATTCAAAACATCAATCATTCGTTTTGCATAAGAGTAACCAAAATTTGAATCATGTGGAGGACCAAGATGAATCTGATTAATTAAAGTTGATAAATAAAACAAGATTAAGTAATTATTGATTTTAGCATTGATTACAAACCATAGTCTCATCAATAGGGTAAACGGTTTTATCTGGAAAGATGCAAGTTGATAAGCACGAAACACATTTCTCTACCCTTAATTCATCACACAGTCGAAGTACGTTGTCGTTGATCAAATTATTCATTCTGAAAAATGATAAATTGTTGGCTTCGTTTTTAAACAAGCCACCAACCATAGCAGCTAAATGTAGAACATAATTTGGTTTATGTTGATAAAATATCTTCTTGGCATCTTCATAAACACTTAGATCACCGTCTTTAGACCCAAGAAAGACGAATTTAATTCCAGGGTAATCTTTGCCGTCATTTTGCTTGACAATCTCTTCCACTGCTTTTCCAACTAATCCGGTTCCTCCAGTTACCAAAAAGACTTTCATTTCCACATTACCACTGATATCGGCCATAACTTAAGGAAGTTTTAATACAAATCCAGAGATGAATAAATTGAAGAATATTGAATAACAAATCAATTGTTTAACTTAGATTTCAAGACTTTTAACCTACGTAAATGAAAATAATATTTTCCGATGAAAAAATTTAGTTTGCAGCTGATATTGATATAAATAAGTTGAAGAGAATTTTATCATTAACTTACTTTTGGTTTGCAATGCTAGGAAGACAAGCTCAATAAAGATACTGTAACCGGTTTATTGTACAATTTACAAATAAATTACTGAGAGATTTGCTTACGAGACAGATATAGACAAAAAATTTTTGAATTGTCGTAGTGGTAAAAAGTCTAGAAATATTGATAAAAAATGTGAACAATAGTAAACAAATTGGTCTTTGGGATTACAGTGAGCCTTAAAAGTATCAATTGGAGCTCAATTTGAATTATTATGGGTTCACGATGAAAATTGTTTCTCAAGTCTATTAAATCTCAATTTTAACATAATCTCTGACTAAGACAATCTTAAAATTATCATCAATAAGTATTTTTATTTTATTAATATTATGTCTGAAATTTACAATGTGATGGTCATAGTTCAGTAAGAATTAAGAGATGATCAGATACACCAATATTACAATAAGCTATGTTAAGTGGTATGATTTTAAGTTTCTTTAAATTATTGAGTAATTTATCGGGTATTCAGATCTAAACCTGATTGATTAATTATAAAAAGAGAATATTTTACAAGAAAAATAGTTACCACATTGGTTTGTTTCAAGAAATACTTCATCAAAACTAAAATTTCAGAATTTGACTATCCCGCGTCAATGACAAAATATTTACTTTGCCTATTTGAAAGGCCCTATCATATGCAGCGTCATTATCAACAAACATCCTGCGAAGCAATTTCCCGACTTTTTTAATTTACCATCAAATTTTATCAATTAACACCTTGATTCATTGATTACCTGCATCTAGTTCTACATTTTTGTTATCCTTTTCTCTTGTTGGCCACATCACCAATATCAATAATGATAAATTTCTCATCATTGACCGGTTCTGGTGGTGGTGGTTTACAACCCGAGGAATGGTCGATTCCCAATGAAGATCAATCTAATCAACTAGAAATAAACATTCGCTTGAAGCAGAGCGAGATAAAAATTCTACTGAATGAACTTGAAACGCTGCATCAAATGATGAACCAGTTAGAGAATCAAAAAGCAGAGGCCAAAAAACGATTACAGGATATGTCTTCTCAGGTATTTCTTGTTTATTAAAATCAACTTCATTATTCTAAAAATTGTGTATTTGACAGGTTGAAAGCTTGCGAACTCAGACGGATCAATATAAAGAGAGCATCGAAACACAAGAAAATGAAATAAACGCGAAGAAACGAGAATTGGATGAACTAAAATCTGAAGAAACTCAAATGCAAAACAAGCTATCTGAAGCAAAGAAGTCAGCCGATGCCATATCAAGAGAGCTTGCAGATAATGCAATTACAATAAGTCAATACAAACTAAAGCTGGTAAATCTTGAAGAGTATGAAAATCGCTTGGAAACCAGTAACTCCGAACTAGAATCTGCAATAAGTAAAGAGGACATAGATAAATTAAACAGTATTTTAGCTCGGCCGATTACTCCTATAAGTGAATTGATTTCGGTAAGAATTGTGAAGCCAAAAGTGAAATTCTGACATTCTTATTTATTTATCTTTTATTTATCTTCAATTTTAGGAGTTTCCCGAGATCAAAGACGATTTAGAGTCAGGTTCATTCATGGATAAAGATGCGGGCTTCATGTCATTCGGAAATGAATTTCAGCATGATCCTTTCGCCGGTGAAGATCTTTTCAATGATGGTAATATCAGTCAAATGCTTACAAACATAATATTAACGACTTCTCTCTTTTCAGATGATCCTTTCAAAAAAGATATTTCATCGAGTGATAATTTCTTTGCCAATGACAATTTTTCATCGCCAACGGATTCTGGTATCAAATCAGCTTTCGATCCTTTCAGTAATCCACAAATCAACAACCGTAAAGTAAGAATTCATTATAAAGTTCATCTGTTATTTATTAGCTTCTCGCTTTTTAGTAAGAACAATTTTTTAGAAGAAATGTTTAAAAAATGTTCATATTTTTTCAGGACTCAAACGTTGATCTCTTCGGAGCTGATCCATTCTCTCTCAGTCCTCGAAGCTCTAGTCCTGCTCCAGAACTACCTCCTAAGAAATGTAAAGCACCTCCACCAAGACCTGCTCCACCGAAACCTGGAACTAAACCACCGCCACCAAGACCAGCTCCTCCATCTGAAAGTTTTAAAAAAGCTGTTGACCCATGGGGAGCTTCAGCTGATGATCCTTTTACCGCTTCCAATACAGCATCTGTTGATAATTTTGATGCTTTTGGATCCAATTTCGCTGACTTTTCTGCTTTTGAACGTAAATAGTTGAAGATTTCCCGAGATGAAACCCAAGCTGGAAAATGATCGAAAAGCAAAAGAAGTCAATCCGAACGTTGACATCTTACGTGATTGGCTCAAAATGTGTGTAACTAAAAGAAAACCAATAGCAGTTTGTTAATTGTTCAAATGGAGATAATAAATAATGTCGTTTTATCCAATTTAAGCTTTTCATGTTGGTACAACTGAAGACAAAAGTATTGATATATTCCGTAATCTTTTTAAATCTGTTATCAAGAAATTTTTATTTATGAATTTCAGTGACTTTAGCAAGTATTGAAATCTATGGTTGTTGTCGAGAATATGGTCTGACTGATCTAAATATTATTGACTCAGATTTTACATCCAATTTTCAATCCATTCAACATTTAATTTCAATAAAAAGGACCACTCTAAAATTGTTTTATTTTTTCAAACAAGATGATACTTGTCAAGATTTAGGTTGAGTTCCTATGGCCACTGTTTTCTTTCAGGGTCATCAACGAATTTGCGAGATTATGAGATGGTACAAAAAAATACAACAGTAAACAAAAATGATGAAGGTTGAGATGTAAAATAGATGAACAGCAATTATTTTGCTTATTGCTAAATCAACACGGCGACCTGGGCCATAAGTTTTAAAAAAGGACTCTTTATCAGTATAGAATTCATTCATTATTTGTTCTTTCTCTTTCCATAAATTTCTTAACCATTCAATGTTAATTTTGCTACGTTTGATTTTGTAGACTTGACTTAATGAGGTTGCAGTTCCAGTGGAAATGTTCACGAATGGAAGAGATGTTGATCCATTTGATGAATCATTTTTACTGGCTTCATTGTCGTCTGAATTTAAGCTTTCATCGTCCAATATATCATGAGTAATTTCATATACTCTAAATAAGAAGTACACTGGTTCAGGTTTAATTCCTTTGGCAATGTCGAAAATTGTTATCGGATTTTCTTGATCACAGTAAAGTATTGTTAAATCAACAATATGGGTTATACCAATTCTTTCATCTAAAAGTTCATCAAAAGCTCCATATCGAGGCCAAACTGTTCGATTCAATTGGGGTAGATTATTTTTCGCAGCAAATTCAGCATTCTTGAGCAGACGTTTATATCTGAAGCCACCTATAAAGATAAATAAATAATCAGTTAACACCAGTAATCAAATTCTCGAGAGCAACATGACACTTTACAAGTGTAATCAGTAAGATAAGATTACCTTCAGGAAAAAGGATAAAACAGTTTTTCTTCTGATCACTCAATCCTGTACAATGTTTGACAAGATCGCCTTTAACAAAACTCTTTTGGTTAAGAAAATAATCTTCGTGGGTCAAAGAGACAGGACCAAAATTAGAATATTTAAATTCAGCTGACATAATCCACATCATAATATATTCAGGATTCTGGCTTAATTTATACATTAGCAGGGGCACATCCCCAGTACATTGATGATTACCGACAATACATATTTTGACTGGTTTATTTTTATCAATATTTTTACGGGCATCGGGTAAATCAGCTCCACAATTGTAAACTGTTGAAAAAATTAAATAAGTATCGTTAGTTAAGAAAGCAAATAGAGCAATCATAGAATGTCCGGGATTTCATTAATTGTTCAGTGTGAAAAACAGATTACTTACCATAGATACCGGCTAGCCATGACCACGACGAAACAGTGTAAAGACACCAGTTGTAAAGAAACACTTCAATTCTATTGTACAAATTTGAAGCGAACAGTTTTAGCGGTAAAAGTACTATCCAATTAAGAAACAAATAGCTAAGTACATGATAAATATTATGGACAACAATCACAAGAAATCGGATATAACCATAAAGTGAAATTAACGCTTTCATTTATGATTTCACAAGGTAAAACAACCAAAAATTTTAAAGAAGACTAAAGTGCCGGATAGTCAAGTAATCAATAGAAGGTAAAGGAGAATTGATATTGAATAGAAAACACAAAGATGTGATGATTATGTAGAAAGCTTTGCGAACATAGACTACTCATCTCTATTGATATCTTTAAAATAATTTTAGACACTTAATCAATGATTAACTGATTTTGATGGCGTCACCTTTCAAAACAATATTGAATGGATTATTGCAAAAAAAAGGTGAATCTTGCAATATTCAAGTTTTGCGCATGCTCCTCTTTGGCTGCTGCTCGATACCGATAATAATATCGATAGTTATCGGTAATTCAGTTCAGACAGATTTTCGCTTTTTTTGAGCGGCTTTCAAACCTCAATGTCAACCTCATTTCACGGAGTTAAGTGTGGTAATGTAATCGTGACGGCGAAGCGCATCCATGGAAATTTTCAAAAAAAAAATTATCGATCAAAAACACGAGTAAATCTGAAATGAACTGTTAAGACAAATAAAACTTGAACATATGAAGTTATAGTGTGTTTACACTGAAGACTCTTAAGCTCACTACCTACTTTTTTTCTTTTAGTAATTTCTTTCGTTGAACTTTAATAAATTTTTATTGCAGTTTATAATCTAAATAGCTATTATGTATGATGTCGATATTGATATATTTTAACGGTTTCGGTATTATTCAGTTGATAAATTATCTCAATACCGAACAACTCTGAATAATTTTCAAACTGTTTTAGTTTATTTAACTGGAGATAGATGTCACGATAAACCTAATTGTATAAAAAAATATTAAAACATGAGATTTTTAACAAACGGATGTATGGACCGAATGATGATTTAGACGAAAGATAATTTGTGAACAAACTACTTTTTAAAACAACAAAATATTATTAAAATTGGATAGCCTTTCCTTCCGCTGATAAAATTGTTTATCATTACGCATTAAACAAACAATAACGAAGTATTAGATTTGGGTATTAATTCATTGTACTTCTAGTTTTCTAGTATTTTATTTATCGCACTTATCTTGATTCTAATAATTTCAACTATCCTTATGAGCTTATAAAAGTTGATGTTATTGAAACATGAAAAATTAACCTTGATCATTGAATAGATGAATATCAAGAATTTTAAACATTTGACTATCCCGCGTAAGTTTCTGCAAAAATATTTAATACCACCTATCATAACATAACATACGCAGCGTCATTGTCACTTAGCATCTGGTTCCTGCGAAGCAACTGTCCACTTGATATAATTATTTTTTCTATCGATATTTATTTAATTTTACCTTAATTTATTGTTTCATTTCAAACCAGTTACATTCTTTGTGGTCCAAAGTTACAGTTTATCGAGTCACCAATATCAATAATGATAAATTTTCCACCATTGACCGGCTCTGACGGCAGTGCACAAGCCGAGGAGTGGTTGATTCCTCAATCAACAAAGTTAAAATACACTCAATTATTCAACACACACGATCTTACTAGAACTGGATTTATTTCTGGACCACAAGCAAGGAACATTCTTCTTCAATCTGGTCTTCCTCAAAAAGTGCTAGCTCAAATATGGGCTTTAGCAGATTATGATGTTGATGGAAGACTAACTTGCGAAGAATTTATTCTGGCAAATTATCTTATTGAGCGTGTACAGCGAGGTGAACAAATACCCACAGTTTTACCTCCTGAATTAGTGCCACCAGCCCAAAGAAAACCAAGTGTTGGTTCTGCATATTCACCTCCCAATGGCTTAAATGAATGGGCGATTCCTCAAGCAACAAAGTTAAAATACACTCAACTATTCAACACAAACGATCTTACTAGAACTGGATTTATTTCTGGGCCACAAGCAAGGAATATCCTTCTTCAGTCGGGTCTTCCTCAAGCAATTCTAGCTCAGATATGGGCACTAGCCGATCAGGATGTTGATGGAAGACTAACTTGCGAAGAATTTATCCTAGCCAACTATCTTATTGAGCGTGTACAGCGAGGAGAACAAATACCCACAGTTTTACCCCCTGAATTAGTGCCACCAGCCCAAAGAAAACCAAGTGTTGGTTCTGCATATTCCCCATCTAATGGTTTAAATGAATGGGCAATTCCTCAGTCAACAAAATTAAAATACACCCAATTATTCAATTCGCATGATCAAACTAGAACCGGATTCATTTCTGGGCCACAAGCAAGGAACATTCTTCTTCAATCGGGTCTTCCTCAAACTGTTCTAGCTCAAATATGGGCTCTAGCTGATTATGATGTTGATGGGAGATTAACTTGTGAAGAATTCGTTCTAGCAACTTATTTAATCGATATTGTAAAAGCAGGCAGCCCTCTGCCTGCAGTGTTACCTCCGGAATTGATTCCACCTAGCCAGCGTAGACGATCATCATGTAGTTCACAATCATCCGTTACCTCACGCGGTCTTGCTACATCAGTCAGTCTTATCGGATCATTAGATGATGTTGGAGCTGATAGTAAGAATAATATTACTACTTTTGAAGACAAAAGGCGAGAAAACTTTGAAAAAGGTCAAGCTGAACTAATAAAACGCCGTCAAATGTTACTTGAACAGCAAAAAAGACAAGAGGAAGAACGTGAGAAGAAGGAAAGAGAAGAACATGAAAAGAGAGAACGAATAAGGTTGGAAAAGGAAAAAAGGAAACAACAAGAATTAGAGAAACAGTTACAAAGACAAAGAGAACTCGAAGCTGCTAAAGAGGAAGAAAGGCTTAAGCAACTGGAGCAGAGAGAAGCTGCTCGACGTGAAATGGAAAGACTCAGAATGATCGAGCTGGAAAATCAAAGAAAACAAGAGATGCTTAATCAAGAACAGGAAACTGCAGCTCAATTAAAATCCAAGAAAAAGAGTTTGATGATCGATTATGAACAAGTTTGTAACCAATTTAATCAATTACAAGAGCAAGTGAATGAATCAAGGAAAAAAGTTAATGACTGCAAGTCTGAAATCGACAAAATGAGAGCTGAACGAGATGTTAAATTGAAAGAAATCAATTTTCTTAAAACTCAGATGAAAACCCTACAAGATCGACAGCTTTTAATTGAACAAGATAAAATCAGTTTTTCAGCGCAACTGAAAGATCTAGCTACAAACAATATTACTGGTATTACTGACTCTGCCCAGTTTGCCCTTCAAAATAAAAAGATAAAAATTTCACAACTTAAAACCCAAATTGAAGAATGTGAAAAAGAAAAACTGTCGAAAAGCAAAGATATGCAAAACAAAAGTGCTGAACTCAGACAGTTGAAGGAAAAGTTTGAAACATTAATCAGTAGGGTCAAGGCCTTACAGGAAACTTATGACCGTCAAATACAAACAGCTAATGAAATTGTCAAGAGTAAACAAAAACAGATAGATAAACCTATCGAAAGTGCTTGGAGTAATCAAGGAAATGATGCCTGGAATACCGCCAATGATGCATGGCCAACTACTGATACCAATTCCAACTTCGACGCTTTCTCAGCTGACTTTCAAGCTAGTTTTCCTGCAAGTACAACACAAAATTCTGATCCAGGAACTAAATACCGTGCAGTTTTTGCTTTTGAAGCTAGATCTCAAGATGAATTAACTATTAAAGATGGTGATATTATCATAGTTAGGCCTGACCCAAATGCTGCACCAGGTTGGTTACAGGGTGAACTTGATGGAAAGATTGGTTGGTTCCCTGAGGCTTATGTTGAACCTTTAGAGAAAACGGAAACTCCAATCCTGCAAGCTCCGGATGCTTTCCCTGAGCCTGAAGTAGCTTCAGATACTTTATTCAGACAACAAGTTAGCTCATTCGAAGCGTCTAAACCTACTGACTCAGGCTTCTTGGATAACCTTACAACAACAGAGACTCCTGCAGACACTTATATTGATATAAGCATGCGAAGTTTCCCATTGAATGCAGTAGCATTGTATCAATGGTCAACATCCGAACCTAATCATCTGACAATCAATAAAGGAGATATTATCAATGTTAAACAGCTCAAAGATGAGTGGCTTTTAGGAGAAATTGTTGACAGAAGAGGGTGGTTCCCAAAGTATATTGTTAAACCAATATCAGGAAATATTGCATCTGAAACAGACTTAGAACCCATATATCATGTTTCAATGTACCCATTCCAATCTTTAGAGATTGGAGATCTTGCATTCGAAGCTGGTGAATTAATCAAAGTAATCAAAAAAGAAGGAGATTGGTGGTCAGGTGAAATCACACCTGATCGTATTGGTATATTTCCATCTAATTATGTCAGGGAAGCTATGGTTGAAGAATTGGTGAGTAAAATGAGAAAACTTCAATCCTGATTTTAAGAGGATTGCTCAAACTAATTTGAAACTTTGACGAAAGTCCACCGAGATTGTAATTTAATTGCATTATCTTTGCTTAAAATTCTTTTTGATGTATGAGAAGAAATTAATTTGTATTGCATTCTAACCTTTTCTATTTTCTCATCTTTTTTTCTCTAGCCAATACCATCAACTTTTGCACCTCCACTTGCGGTGCCTGTGACAAAGACAATAAGTTTAGAGGTAAAACAAACGTAAAATAATTTATTTTTCAGCTTACTAACACATCTTTCAACTCTCATAATGCTTACCAATTACTAGAGGAAGGACTCGGATACTCCATCTCGATCAGATTTTGCGGCTAGTCCAGCTCGTTCTGTTGATAGTCCCAAATTAAAGGTTACTTGATCTCAACTATACTTTGATTTAATTTCAGTTGATTTTGTTTCTTTCTGTTATTGTTTTAGCTGTTGAAACTGTTAGCTATTTGAATATCTTTTTTGTCTGTCTACTCTATTTTCCCATGAATTACTCGATTTAATCTAGCTTATAATTTAATTTGAAATTGTTTTTTATTTTCTTTTTAGACTTATAATTTTTCTCGATTTTTACACCTCTTTAGGTTCACATCAGTCTGAAAATCTCATGATAATGTTACAGCTTTTTCAGTTTTTTTGAGTTCCATGAGAATCAATGTACTTTTTTGTTTTATCAGCGCAAAAAGGGCGTTTAAGATTACTCATTATATATTTTTTTTCAATTTCTTTTGTTTATCCTGATCCTAAATTGTTTTGTAATCACTACCATACTGTAGCATTTACCCTTTATTTGCTTTATGCATTTTGAACAACAATAAGCTAAAATAATTTTATTTTTTAATTCATTCAGAAGGGTAAACTTAAAAAACCAGAAATCGTTCGTGTTATAGCTCCTTATAAAGCAACTGGGCCTGAACAGCTCAGTTTAGAAAAAGATCAGCTAATTCAAGTTCGCAAAAAGAATGCATCTGGCTGGTGGGAAGGGGAAATTCAAATCAAAGGACAGAAACGTCAAATTGGATGGTTCCCTGCATCATATGTAAAATCTTTATCTGGTTCTGGTGCCGGCTCTGGAGGAAGTTCAGCTCGATCAACTCCAGATCCAAATAAAGCAGAGAGTGAAACAATTGGTACTTAATCTTCCCCGTTGTTAAATCTCTCGCTTCTAAACTAACCCATTCTAAAGAACATCAATCGACTTTTCCTTCATTACTAATCACTAACTGTCCAAGGCTTCTTTAACGTCTTTTATCTCATAACTCACCTTGATTCTTGTTTTCGCTAGTATTTGTTTGCTTGTTTTAGATAGATTTCTTCTAAAATAACCTGCAATTGTCCCTTGTTTTTATTATTTTTTTTTGTTTTAACCTAACTTATGTTTTGCCATTTCAAAAATTGTCAACTTCAGAGAAAGTCATGTCTTTGTATCCATTCGTGGCTCAACATGATGATGAACTTAGTTTTCAAGCCAACGAGGTGATTAAAGTTCTTTCCAAGGATGATCCTACTTGGTGGAAAGGGCAACTAGAATCAAACAATGCAATTGGAGTTTTCCCATCTAATTATGTTCAAAGTTTGGCTGATGCAAATTTTAGTAGATGTAAGTTATCTTCGTGAAAAGTAATCCCTTTAATCAATTTCTTTATCCAATTTTGTTACAGCTTATTAGATTTTTAAAACACTAGTTTTACTCTATTTTATTGTCTATCTTAGCATTGAGTACTAGGTGATACTCTTGAAGAAAAAACCTGGCATCTTTTTAAACGCTAAGATAGTCAATTCTTAACCATTTCCCGTTACGTAATAATTATTCGTATTTTTTCATTCACTTACAGAAGTTCAATAATTTCTAAAGCAGATTTTTTCCTTCCTTCCTTATTTTAGGAGGATCTTTAAAGATTAAGAAAATTGACACACAATAGAGGTTCTAGAGGCAATAATTAACGGGAAAGAGAGAGACCCACTAGTCACACAATTCATGGCCATAATCTTTGCTGGAAATATGGACACAACTTTTATAACCCGTCTTTTTATTCATCTCCATTGATTACTCATCACCAGATCTTTTTTGCCCAATCGCTAAGCGATGCGCGAGTGTTTTGTATCACCTTTGGAAAAAAATGAATAGATCACCTGAATCTATCTATTGTTCTATATATAGATTTATATTTCTCTCTTGCCTTTCTTCTTCTTTGCTTATATCATCTTCTTTTGAGTTAAACAAAGTTTCTCAATTTCCACTATATTGTATGATTTTTGCTGCCAAATTTTCAAATAATTAGTCAGGAAGTCATACCTAACTTAACTCAAGTTTTACAAAACCCTAGCGTTGCATCGTCTTCCTCCTCACACCCACCCACAACTATTCTTCCTTCTCGATTCCTTTTCATTTAACTCTTTTCAAACTTCTAGTCTGCTTTTTCATCTTTTGAGCTATCAACTTTTTTGGCCACCTATTTGTTTGCTCAGTACTAAAGTTTACGAGTTGTATTATCTCTCTTTGGATTAAAACGGAATGAATATAACTTTTGGATTAATTGGCTTAAGTTTCATTGTGATGTGCCATAGATAAAGATTAATGATCGATTTCGTGCCGTTTTTCCAGTTAATATTTGAATAGTGTTTTCGTTCACCATCTTTCAATCCTCTCTTTACAAAATCATCTCACCTTTACCTTCTGTGTTAACCTAATGATTGCTAATAATGACAAAATTATATCATGTCTTTAGTTGTTTTATCACTTCCATTCAAAGTCGTTCCTGGTATCTCAATGCTATTCTCATTGCCCTTGCTTATGACTAAGTTTGACCCCTTACTATCCATCGCAATTTCATTAACTAAATCACTTTATTTTCTCATCTCTTTCCCATTAATTGTTACTCCCGGGTCTCACCTTGTACTTTCTCTCTCATATCGTCTCATATCATTTGTTCGTCTCCAAGTTTCACTCCCAATAACACCTAAAGAAACACCTTACTTTTCAATTGCATTGTATCCACCATCTTACAATTGAAACCCATTGGACGATCAAATTATTGGTTTGTTGAATTATCTTTTTTTTCAAAATTTCAGTGTTTTTGCCTATTGATTAGTGGGTCTCCTCTTTTTAACTATTATCATTGTGTTTCTTTGTACTCTAATTTGTTGATCATTTTGTTTCTTTCACCATTCTCAATTCCTAACTCCTTTAACTTGCTTGTAGATGATATTTGTTATGAAAAACATCTTTCCTAACCTTTAAGTGATTTGCCTGATTCAACTTCATAGTTAGTCATCAGTGTAAACTAATCATATTGCTCACTAATGAACTAACTTTTGAAGTCTTAAAAGGATCAATAGAAAACCTAATGTTTTTAAAATTACGATCATTATCATACATTTCATTGGCTTGATATAAGTCTGTAGCTGAATAGTACTTTCATTGATCAATAATACATTTGAAAGCATCTTGATTGAAAATGAGAGAGATTAAGAGATGAATAAATAGATTTGGAAAAAATACTAGATAGTTCAAATTACCTCTTTTATCCTTTACTTTAATTATCCGTTGAATTTTTTATTTTTTAATCTTAAACTGTTGATTTTTTTTCTTGAAGTTTTGTCAAATTTTCTGTTTCATTAATAACGGTGCCTCCAAGAAAGTGTATTGGTACTGATTTTAATTTTATTATTTTAATGCGATATTGCATTATTACATTGATTTGAGATTAATTTCTAAACATGATGTTTTTAGCAGATTTTAAGAGACTAAAGAGTTTCAAGTTTTTTTAATCTTTTTTAGTAGCAATCAACTTTAATAATGATCATAAAATTATTAAATATCACCAATACACTTTCCCAGTCATCACATCCAATCTAGACAATTATGAGAAGCGACTTGTGTTAACATTGAATCTCTCATTCCTCTGTAATTAAATTAGGTATTACAATTTACAATTGATGTTAAAACTTAAAGCGAATGAGTGATTATATAATTACAAATTGAATGTTCATCGATCTGGTGAGAATGATGCCACAAATAATTAACACTAATATAATAATATGGAATTCAATTGTATGATCAGTAGACCTAAATCAACTTCAATCTAATCTACTTCATTCATTCAGCTTTAAAACCTGAAAAAGACGTTTTGTTGTGATAATTATGGATTGAACACACAAAATACAAATGTACTCATTCCTAAAATCTAAGCAATAACAAATTTGATTTATCTTAAAACACGTCTGTCCCTTTATTTCACTTCATTTTATTCTCATGGTCAATACTTGATTATCGATTAATTTTTTTCTTTATTATTTTTTAGACAGTCCAATAGGTAATGGTGATCAATTGAATGGAAGTCCAAATGAGCGACAAAATGAAGACGAACGTCAAAAACCAATACAAGAATTGATTGCAACGGAAGAAGTTTATGTACATGATTTAAAGAATGTAATTAGTGTATTTGAAAAGCCACTACGGCGATCCAATGTGATATCGAGTGAATCATTAGATACAATTTTCCTCAACTGGACTAGTTTACTTGAATTCAACTCTAAATTTCTTCAAGCTTTACTAGAACGACGTGCCTATTATTTGCAAAATAGTGATGGAACTGTTGAACTGATTGGTGATATTATTGTTGAATATATTCCTGGAATGATTGATATCTATATTGGCTTTTGTAGTCACCAGTTGAAAGCTGCTAAATTGTTGCAGAAGAAAATTGAGAATGATGAAGCATTCCGAGAAATGGCAAAAAAATGCTCAATGAACAGAAAAACAAATGGCCTACCACTAGGAGCTTATCTGCTTAAACCGATGCAGAGGATAACCAAATATCCTTTAGTTGTTAAGAAAATTTTATCAAATACTCCAAATGATCATCCAGATCGCGAATCGTGCGAACGAGCTTATGAATTGGCACAAAATTTGTGTGATGCAGTTAATGAAGCCTGTCGAAGTCAAGAAAACGAAGAACGTCTTGATTGGATCCAAAATCACGTGAAATGTGAAGGAATCGATCAAAATATTCATTTTAACTCAATGACCAAATTTATGGGACCACGTTTGATCTTAAATTCAGGATGTTTAACCAAAGTCAACTCTGGCAAAGAATTAGTTGCCTTTTTGTTTAATGACTTCTTCCTCTTAACTGTTCCTGTTAATCAATCTGCTCGTTTCAATAATCTTTGGGCTTCTGAAAAGGGAATGGCTAACTCATACAGAATGTACAAAAGGCCAATATTTTTAAACGACATGGAGCTAGTTGATGATTCAGCCCTCCAATCAGCTCCCAACGGAATACTTAATGCATCACCATCGTTTACTTCCCCATTTTCCTCTGAGAACTTGAATTTCATTTTGAAGATAAAATCAACGGAACGGATTTACACATTCAAAGCGACATCTAATAATGATCGAAACAATTGGGTCCGCAGTATAAATTTGGCTAAGCATGAATATTCAGAAAAGCTTGGTCAACGTAGAAGTCGTTTAAGTATGGCTTTAAGTAAGTAATTACGCTCATTACTATTATCATTTTAATATCATATCTTATTAGATGTTGTTTACAATAAATTATTAAATTTTTACTTTCACAGACGATTCGCCAGGGAATGGTATTGGTCGATTACTGGTTACAGTATTAGAAGCTGTCCAATTATTCACTCGTAATTCAACACTAAATAGTTATTGCCGTGTTAGCGTTGGGGACAAATCTTGTGATCAAACAAAATATAGACAAATTTCCGAAACTAAAGTAGCCAGATCTTGTTTCCCCACCGAAAGGGACAGAACAAACAACCATGGATTGGTGCTATTCACAGCAAATTGGAATTATTCAATGCAATTTATTCTGAAAGAACCTCTCCAAAATACTTGCTTAAACTTAGCTTGTTTTGATGAAGATCCATTTGCGCCCGATTGTAAGTGTAAATCATAATATTTTATCAATCATGAAATTTTCATTGAATTATTTGTATACTTATTTGCCTTTTTTTGCAATATATTGTAGTACTTATCGGACAAAGCACTCTATCACTTGACGATCTTGCGGAAGAGATTAAAGACACGACTGCTCGCCCATTGACCAAAGCATGTAAACTAAAATGTGCTGATAAAATTGGCATGAACATAAACCCAGTTGTCTATTTAAAATTAGACTTGCTACTTTTTTAAATGCTTCAATCTTGAATGGTTTTCATTTGCTTTAAGATTGCACACTTTATTTATTTTTTTTAGCTGTAACATACTTAGCCACCAACTCTTTGTACTTAATATGTAGACAACACTTGTCACTTGATCATACTCACAATACAACCATCGTTTATACCATTCAATTAAATTTGATTCAATTACCATGTAAATTTCATTCCATTATGATTGTCAATCACGACTGGTCAGAGCTTAAATTCAACCATAAATATCAGTTAACCGAAATGCTTTCAATCATCAAACCATGTTATTAATGGGCAATAAATATTCAATTCACATTCTCGACTATTTTAAATTCACTGTATTATTTATATTTAATGTATTAGCTCATTTAGCATATTAGCACATATTCAGGCATGATTTAAGTAACAATATTCAATAATATTCAATCAAATTTTAATTTGTCTGAATGTTTATTTCATATGGATTTAAAATTCAAATCCTTTGATTGTTAATTATTAATATCCTGTTTCACTACCAATCACATTGTACTTGGATATATTCAATAATATGGTCACAGATAGTTCACCACAGCTCTTTAAACTATTGTACACTTATCGAACTGCTACTATTAATAAATTAACCTTTTCTTGTTTATACAGGCTTGAAATAATTGACGTAGAAATATGAAAGGTCATTGAGTTATTATATTTGCAATAGACCAATGTAATACAGTAGTTGGTCTAATAACTTTATTTATAGCTTTTGCAGGGACATGTACTTTAATCATTGTGGAAATATTTGAATAGTGATCATCAACTTTTTATGCTGACATTTCAATGCACTTATTATCTCTTGAATTGATAATTTAAACATAAATTTAAATTAAATTCGGGAAAAATGATTCACCCAAAAGACACCTTTTTTATCGACATAGAAATTTTATCGATAGTTTAGCTCTTTATCATTACAATCACTCGAAGTGATCTGATTTACAGAAACAGAAAATTTTCATTTTCGAATTGAGTGCATTCTCTGGTTGGTCGTTGAAAGTTACATCAGAAAATTAGTTCGGGTAAAAACCTGATTCCATTACATCGAAAAAAGGCGATCGAATTGTTGCCTAAACTCATAATGAGGTTAATACCGATGACGCAAACTTTAACTAATCTAATATCATAAGAACTAAGAATAGAATATCCATTTTTTAGTTCACAATTTCTGAACTTTTGGGACTCAATTACAATAATCTATTGCTACATCTTTTTATAGTGTTTTATTGTTGAGTAAACGTAAACGTAAATACGTAAACAGAAAAGGTTTTTTATTCACTGTTTAACAACCTTTTCATGTGATTAGCAATCCAAAATATCACCGAGACAAGATAATTGAAACTTTTACATACACAAATTAGATGACAATTGAAAGAGGCAATTAAGATCAAGAATCGACATTTAGTTACAATTTGACTTCCAAAGGGGGAATTTCATTTGCATAATTCAATTCTATGGGGGAATTACGCAGCTCGGAAGCGCTACGTTTTTTACGTAAGTTGAATAAAAATCTGTCATGGATTGATCTGAGATTTGACCGAAATCTAGTTTCTAACACATTATTATCACGCAATTTCTCTCTATTTCACATATCATAATATTTTCTATTATTACAGATTGTATGAAGAAAACACCTTCAACAAATCTAGTCTAATCGAGGCTATCTTTAATTTAAATTGAAGTAAGTACGTTTTTGTTGAACTCAACATTAATCAATAAACTCAAATTTTTATCTAAATCTCACAACAATTGAAGAGTTCATTACATCAGGTTAGCTAATTTAAAAAACCTTGAAACAGTTTTGTACAATCTTACGCTAATCGCTAATCTCCGTGATATTTGGTTATCAAACCATAGAACAATAGTCCATGGATTAGTTCAGCATCTAATCTCTAAATTAGTTCCACTGGAAATAAGGTGTTGAGAGAGAGAGGTAATAACATTTCATAAAACAATTTAGATATAATATTTAGATAATTATGAAAATCGTTTAGTCGAATTAAGCTATATTTATGTGTTCATTTCATCAAGTTTTTAAATCCGAAGTGAAACTGATCTCTTCAAGTCGAAAATGTCTCATCCAGAAAATCAAATCACATCCAGTCAAAATGTTGGTAAAAGTCATGAAGGTGGTAATCAATCAACCGAATCCTCCAAGGATTCACACAGAATCCGTGTCCCTTTTCGTTTTTACATTGCTGTTTTTGGTCTTTTCTCGTCTATAATGTGCTTCTCTGTTCGAACCATTTTCAGTTTAGCTATACTTGATATGCTTGAATCTCCATCAGAAACTTTGAATGCCACCGGGTAAGTATTAATATTTATAGTCGACTGAATTGGCGGTTTGTTCACACATTTTTCAATGTTTTACAGGCCGCCAAGACCATATAAAGTGCGTTGGACTAAGGCAGAACAAGGAGTTGTTCTTGGTGCTTATTCGTATACGTATGCAGGCCTTCAAATTCTTAGTGGACGCCTTTCGGACAAATATGATGCTGCTCATGTTAGCACAGTGGCACACATCTTATCTCTTCTTTGTACTGCTTTAACGCCTTTGTCTGTTTATGGAGGACTTGGTTGGGCTATTGCAATTCGTTTAATTCAAGGAGTTGTCCAAGCACCAATGATCTCAACTCTTTATGTTATATTTTCTCGATGGTTCCCTCCTGATGAAGTTGGTCTTCCAATCGCTGGACTACAAATTGGTTCCAATGTTGGCTCAGCATTGGTTATGCCAATAACTGCTTGGTTGTGTCCTCTTGATCAATACTGGGAAGGATGGCCGCTGTCGTTTTACCTTTTCTCAACTCTTAACGCTATCTTTGTCATTTTGTGGATAATTTTTGTTACCAAAAATCCAAAGGATAACAAATGGATCTCACAGGCTGAACTTGAGTTTATAAGAAGCAAAAGAAAAGATTCTGAAAAGAAAAAGGTTTGTCCATTCGACTTTAGTAATTTCATAAAGATGGTTTCGAAGTGCACGAACTAATTATTTTTTGGAAAAGCTAGATGAAAGTTGACTGGTCTGGTATGTTGCTTTCACTGCCTTTATGGTCTGTAACAATAGCTCGAGCAGCAAATTCATTTGCTTACATGTTAATGAATTTCAAAGCTCCGGCATATCTTCAAGACGAGCTCAACTTCGATCTTAAAAATAATGGCTTTATCAATGGACTTTTTTACATCGCGATCATGACATCCATGTTTTCCTCTGCTTCAGTGGCTCAATGGTTGATAAAAAAGGGTTATTTTTCCGTTACAACAACTCGAAAAATATTCGAATTCATCTGTAAGTTTAACTTAGCTGATATTTACAATATGTAATATTTTTGTAACCGCTTTCCTTACATTCCACGCAAGACAAATCACTAGATCGCTCATTTAAAACAAAACAGTAACTTTTTTAATATTCATATCAGCAATTTCAGACCAAATAAACAAAATTTCATTTAATTTCTATTAATCAGGTAACACAGGATGTGCCATATCAACCCTTCTAATTCCATTCACTGGTGAAGATCCATGGATCAAAGTATTTCTTCTTGTCATGCTGATGTTTATGAGAGGCTTCTCAACTGCTGGCGATCAATCAATAATTTCAGAAATGGCCCCTGATGCTTCTGGCTTAGCTTATGGAATATCCAATACATTTTCGTCAGCAATGGGATTTCTTGCTCCATTAATTGCTGGTTTAATCGTAGATGCAAATGTAAATACAATCAGATTTGTCACAATTGACTTGGTTTCTTTAAGTTTAATTTCAAACAGATAACCAAATAAATAATATTTCATTACAGGCTGGCTCAGCTCATCCATGGGACATGGTTTGGATATCTTCAGGAATTGTCTCATTGATTGGTGGCACTGTATTTCTCCTCTTTGCAACATCTGAGCTTCAACCCTGGGGAGCCTTAGACTATGAGCCAGGAAAATCAAACAAGAAGAGAGTCTTAGACAGAGAAACGAGTGTTATTCCTTCATCGGAAGTTTACCATGTTCACGCTGATAATTTAACACTTAAAAGGGAGAAAAAAGAGATTTCAACTGAGATTAACACCATTTCGAATGCAACGTCAAAGATTGAATCTGGAACTGCAGAAGATAAAGTATAAGTTAGAAAATCGTTGACATTAGATTTAGAATTCATCATTTTTCTCATTAGCGCTGCTGCAATTCAGAGTTAATTGCACTTGACTTACATTTCATTATGATAAAAATCATATCCAGTAAGTGATTAAACTCGTTGAACGTAGCTTAATTGGTTATAAACGTTCATTGCCCTTTTCAAAGTATTGAGGATTTGTTTGGAAGAGCAAATGATCAAAGTAAATATGAAAATTTGAAAGACACAAATATTTACCAAGATTATAAAGAATGACAGAATCCCTTATCCAGCTACCAACTCTTTTCAATGTAATTGGAGAATAAGTTAGTCTTTTTTCCATCAAAATGAGTGGTTTAATCCTTTTTTTCTGTGCTTTAATTTATATTAGTATAATCGCTGTTGTATCCGTTACTAGTTATCGGTACGGTCGTTATGATTCACAACATGAGGCCAGAGTACCATCTCGTAACAGTAAACTTGATGTTAATAAAAATTTAACAGAATTGTCGACTGATTCTGATGTTAGTACTGACCAGGAAGAAGAAATTCCTAAGCAGAAAGATCTAGAGCGTGGATCGACCGTTCATCTGGAAACCAAAAGAACTAAAAGTAAACGACTTATGGGAACTTATAACGACCAAACTGATTCAGATTCAAAATCTTCAGACAATAACATTAGGTCTCCGGTGCCTAGAAAAAAATCATAAATAATTTTTTATGTTAAAAAATTAAAAGTTAATTCAGATATGATATTTAATAAAGCATTGAATTTTTAATGAAATTTAATTACCTGTTATTTTTTTAATCAAAAGTTTCATTGTGTATTAATATAATAAATAAAATTAGTTAACTATCCTAACACAGGATGGCCTTACTAAGCTCAATGATTCAAAAGGTTAGCAAATTGGACTAAATTTAGTAAATTGTTCATGTTCATTGCACAAAACCAAAGCCTTAATAAACTAAAAAAATTTAATTACACATTAAAATTACTCTAAAATTAAATACAAAATTCATTCAAAAGCCTGTAAGCTTACACCTTAATTTGTTGAAAAAATCCTTAGATCAAGAGACCATTCAATGAAAATAAACCAGAAAATTCATATGCTTTTACCCAGAACCACAAAATCTGGTTCATTTCAAATACATTACAGACAATAATTAGAGTTGAACCTTCAAATATAATGGTACAATCAAGGTAAATATTGATCCTAACAATATGCTCAATAGTTATTACCGTTTTTGGGTGAGATTTCATTTCATTTTTCATCTTTCTTTTCATCTTCCCATCAAATTGATAAATTTAATGTACAATGAAAATGAAATGCAAAAGTGACTATTTGTTATCTTCCTTAGCATGTTTCATTGATTTGAAAAACAGAGCAAAGCGAAATATAATAAAACTAAATGTGGTTTAACCATGATATACACAATAAGAAATGATGAGAAAAAAACAAAAAACAAAATAACATTTCAAGAATCCTCTTCTTATTGATTCCTTAACTCTGATATTGACAGAGAGTAAAAACAACAGCAAAACAAAATATCCTTTTGTTTATCTCACCAATAATATTATTATTATCATATTATTTCAGACTAATATTGAATTGCCTTTCTATTTCCAGTGATTGACAGTTTTACATTAAAAATATATTGCAATGAATTTTTTGCTTCAATTTTCCCAGTCAAATAACTTGAAATTACATTTACTTTTCTTCCTACTTCGATAATCATTTGGGTTCAATCATTTTTATCATAAAAAATCAGGTTTCAAAATTGACTTTTAATACATCCTTTATAATCAAAAGTTGACCGAATTGCCATTCCATTCCAATCTCGTTTTCATTTCTTTTCACCTTTTTTCATTCTTGCAATTTAAAGATGATACATTATATTGTAAATAATAATGCGTATGATGATAATTGTGATACATTTTGGGAAACAATTGAAGCAAGAAGCAAATAAAAGAGTAAAAATGTGATCAAACATTTTTCCATTGACTCTTGATTTGCAACTTTTCATTGCCGATTCAATTGTTGTCATCTTGGATCATCTTAATTCAATTTCCTGGCTCAAATGATGAGGAAAAAGCAGATTATAATTTATATTCGGAGACTCTGAAAGCTCAACTAGCATCATCAATCATGAATATCCGGCCTTTTCTTTACCTTTCTCCTTCTCGTCCGAATATCATCAAAGTGATCAATTCAAGAGAAGCAAAAAACTATCAACAAAACTATCATCATCAGTGTTTTATATCAACAGGAGTTCATTCATGTTTCATATTTGAAGGCTTCTCGTTTTGGATCATCATTACTCTCATTATCATTAGCATGATCATCAATCGGAATATTTTAGCTGGAAAATGAGAGAGAAAAGAAAGAAAGAAGAAAATTTGGTAAAATAAATGCAAATGTTTGATAGTTTGAAGGTGATAAAAAGTTGGATTGTCATTATAACCACAAGTTATCATTGAATCGGTTAAGATAAAATCATGAAAGCTAAACAGAGCCATTATACAGTCTCTTAATATTAAGAGATACACAGTGAAGGAAGAAATGGTTCCCAGTGAAGATGAAGATGATAATAATAATAATGATGATGATAAAACAACATCATACTCAATCATGGAGACGCTTTTTACATGAAAATCCTTGAAAATTATCAATTTTATTCCCTAACCAAGCTCAACTTTTCCTCCTTTCATCTAAACATAATCATGGTTTCATCAAATTTCTCATCATCTTCATTGTCTAATGTCATAAAAATATACTCCAAAAGCATTTACTTTTTTCTCATTTTTTTGTGGTTTCTTCCCTTCGAAACAACAATACAGTTTATCGTAACAACATTATGAATAACCCAAAGTTGACTATAAAGTCCATCAACCCAAAACTGTATTAAAATCAACTCTTTCCAAACTAAACAATCAATAATGAAAACAGTAATCCAACAAATTTGGTGTTAAACCAAAATCAAAAGTCAAACATGATTAGCTTATTGATTGGACAAAAGAAAGTGTTGAAAATAACTTAAAAATTAATGATCGAAATGATCAAAATGATCATTTTCCGCAACAAAACAAACCAGGAATAAGGCTCAATCTTGATCAATATAATTGTTGGATAGGAAAACCTTTTTGTTGCTCTTTTCACTCTCAGATCAATTTCATTATGATCATCATCTTAATCATTCCCAGGCCTTATTAACCATCCCACTCTTGAATAGCCTTAATAGCAATAATAAATATTGAACCATTGAAAGCTTCAAATGATACTAATAGAGACACAGACAATTGTTACAATTAAAGCTGAATGTTACAATGTGTTGGATAAAAGGTTGCTTTAAACAAAAATAATTATGTAATCTAGCCATTATTTCAAAGGTAAATATAATTAAGGTGGAAAAAGATAATGTTTACAGTTAATTGATTAAAATGACATCCATTTAGTTTCATGTTATTAGACCTTCATCATCACCATCATCATTATAATGAGTAGAAAGCTGTAAGAAGCAAAAAAGGTATATAAAACAGAAGATGATGAAGATGGCGGAATCACTTTAACAGAATCATTTATCCATTATGCTTTTTACTCGTTTATTTTTTGCCTCTTTTTGTGTTCCGTCTGTACACACAATTCAGATATATCATTATCAACATTTATACATTTTCACCCTGTATCACTGAATGTTCATTCACTCTCATTTTCTTAAACAATCGCTCACTCATCTTACAGAATCACTTGCAGAATTTATCTTTTCAAGTATGAAACTTTCTTTCCCCTGTTACTTACCAATCTAACAACATGAAAAGCATTCTCTTGTTCAACACTCACTTTTTTCATCTCTTTCTTTCTCATCTTCCTTCTCATCTTACTCTTGCTCTTGCTGTTGAGCCACCTTTTAACTCAGTGTTGAGTGTTGATGGGATGAATCCTTATGGGTTAATGAAGATACATTTTGACATTGCTTTCCTTTTAATGCACATTCAGTCTCTATCAATGTGACTCTCTTGATGTGCCTTCACCCGGAGGCTGGCTCACTCTTTTACTATCTAAATCCAATAACTTTCATCTCTATCATCAGGGTGATGAGGAAATAGAGAGGTAAAAAATGGCCTCACATTTAAGGAAGACGATAAAAGGATCTGTCTCTCACTCTGTGTCTCCATGTTAACAGTTAAGTCCTACAAAGGAATCCCATTCACCTCATAAGGCAAACATAAATACATACAAATACACTTAACCTATCATATATAACAACACAACTTTAACCGTTCAAAACTCTTTCATCATTATCATCATTCTTCTTCTTTCTTCTTCTTTCTTCGTCTTCCTTCTTCATCATCAAACCTTATTTCAATTTTGCCATCTTCCAAGTTAACCTTTCTTCTTACTTCTGATGAAAAAAAAACAAAAAGCCAGTAAAAAACAAGACAGTAACAAGATGAAAAACAAAAACAAATTACTTCTAAGTTTCAATCCTTTTCTTTTCCCGTTATCCAATCATTTGATTCACTTTGCACTTAATAGTGAAGTAAGAAGAAAAAAGATCCGAAATTGGGCAAAATTCAACATTAACTTGAGATATTCAATTGTTTGTCAGAAACTGTGACAACTGAGTAAAAATGTAATAATAAACAAGTCAACAATGGAAAAGTGATGAAACATTTAATATCACGTAATAACAGTAAAATGTTTTGAAAATGGCTTTTTGAAAAGAAGCACTTCGAAAGTTTTTCATAAGGGAAATGAAAGTTCAAAGCCGTGTCTTTACCCATTGAATACCACATAAGACCTACTACAGCACTATTCAAACTATCATGAAAGATGAAAGATAATTTAGTAAATGTGTGGTTTTGGATGCACCGATGGATCGGTCGATTACCTGCTGAATAAGAACCCTGTATATACGACCGAAGAAACTCTTTCAGGTTTTAATTCGTAATAAAGATTTTCACAGTTCTATCAATAGATGTACAGTAAACAAGGGTCCAGTAAAGCCACAATGAAAACAAATGTGAAATGAAAACCCGAAAACATGGCTTCTCACAGAGTAATTTTATGCATAACCACAAAATAAATAGCACAATTAGTTAATTGTTGATAATTATTGATGATCTTTAACCCTTTACGCTAGAGCAAGTTCAAGATCAGAAAGGCCAATCATATAATTTGCATATGATATGTACTAATAGTAGTGCTGATGTGGTGTTCATAGGGTAAAATGAAACGCCACAGCTTTGAACATTCATTTCCACTATGAAAACTTTCTAAGTGCTTCATTTGAAAAAGGTTTAGAGCGACTTGTATAGCACTATTGGAATCAGCACGCAAAGCTTTATCTAAAAGTTTAGTCTGATGCGTTCTTCATGGGTCGCAATGGATTTGCTGGATAATTTCTTTTCAGGGAATTCTTTTTCGTTAAAAGCTTTGGATTGATGCATGTTTCACTAGATTCTGAATCGGGTCGAGGATCCAGCATTTGTCCATCCTCCTTTAAAAGGTAAGTTTAACTCCAAAGGATAAATTTAACCTGCCAGTTGAGCAGAATGAAGTTGATCAAGTTTACTTGTATTTTTTACTGTCCACAGGTTTGCTATTAAATATATTTGTTGGATGGGAAAGGAATACATCTCAATTTACTAATGGATCCATCCAATCTAGTTAAGGAAAGTAGGAAAAGTGAATGAGAAATATTAAGTATATAAGATGATGAGGGATGAGAGGGCAATTAAGGGGTAAAAACAATGCAAGTATCCACTTATAATATTACTTTTTTGCTTCTCTCGCCATGTTTCACGTAATGTTACTGTTTAAAGAAATTGAATGGTTACAGAATTGGTTGGAAGAGAGAAGAGAAAGAAAGACAGAAAGAGAGAGAGAGAAAGCTAACATGATGATGATGGGAATGATGAAGGAAACGGTGAAAAGGTTTTCTTGTTATCAACAAATATTGAATTGCTATTGAATTGAATGGAATTGGCCATTAATCAAGATTCTTTCAGTTCATTCTTTACGTCTTTACTTGCCTTCTCCTTCATACGATCATCATATTAAATGTTTTGCTTCCCTTATTTCATCTTTTACCTTCATGTTATACTTGCTCAGCTGATATATCGTTATTCATCCAATCGATTTAATTAAACTATCCTTTTACTCTTTCTTTCTGCCTTTTCCCTGATCACTAAAACTCTGGGTCCAACTCAGTCTAGCCTTTGTCCAGCTTGTGTCCAAATTTCTTGTTCATCTTTTCTCTTGATCAACTCTCTGTCTACATTGAGATGGTTCAGGAAGAGAAAAGATAGAAAGAAGAGAAAGAAAGGAAAGAATCAATTTAATCCAGAGAAAAGCAATTTTCGCCAATCATTTCAATCTCTTTTGTTTGGACTTGTGATGGACATGACTCCATAAAATGGATGACACAATCACTGCAAACAACCTTTTGCTTGACCAAAAAGCTTTTTTTGGCTGCCTTTGCCTTTTGTATTATAAAGCAAAGTTGATTCCTTGTGTTTAACACACAAACAGTTTTTATAACCTAAACTTAATTGTCTGATTGTTGTTTAGCTTGAAAAAAGCACCAAACTCAAAATAAATAACAAAATGAGAGCAAATCTTTGTTATATTATCAATGTAATAACCAAAATTGAATCCGAAGTATAATAACTTTGAAACAAAAAGAGCAACTTCAATTGTAACAATCAATAGAGACAATCAATAAATCCAGTTTCTCACGTTTACTTATAAAGTCACTTTTCAAGCAACAATTTACATTTTAAAATTGAACAATTTATGATGAAAATTGGGAAAACATTAATTTCAACAGATTGATATTTGCCAATTAAAGGCACTGCTTTACAATCTGTTTAATATGTAACAATAAAGGCGGAAATTTGATTTCCGTGTAATTACTTGTTCTGATAATGAAATGATTAATTGAATAATCATGTTGATCAAGAGTATCAATGGCGTTGAAAAATGATGTAAAATGAAAATTAATTAACTGTAGCAAAGTATCGATTAAATAATCTTCAGTCAATTCATTTTCTCCATTGATTGAACACTATTTATTCAAATAATTAACTTTAATTACCGTAACCAGAGAATACAGATTCTTTAATTATCGTGATTAACAATGGTAAAAGAATCGATATTAACTTGAAAAGGAAAAGTTGAATTTGTTTTGTAAACCTTTGAGAAATTAAATGAAATGCAATGGAAAGTTCAACGTGAGTTGTGATTTGATTAACCCAAATTTTCAATGAGAAGATCATTTCAATTAATGTAATCAAAATTGGATATAAAAGTGAAAGATTAGTTGAAACCTTTAACTGTCACTGAATGAGCAACAATTACGTTGATTAACTTCTTCTTTTCTTGACAGAAAAAAGTAATTTAATAATAATTCAATTGAATGATTGGGTTTGTATTGGGTTTGATTATGAAAATGGCAAGATTTAGATTAACCAAGAAGCCTGAAATAGCATTAAATGAGCAAATTAATGTTAACCTTAGCAATAAATACATGTTTAAATGTAATTAAATGACAGTCTTTTTAATACTTTGTGTACTTTACTTGATGCCATATTTAATTAAATTGTTGACAATTGAGAAGATTCAATGATAATGCTAAGTTATAAGGCCAAGTGAGCTGCCAGTTTAAACTTAAATGATGACCCTTCATGGACAGTCCAATTACACTTGGCTGATGATGGTAAAAACAGTCAACAACTCAAATTGTTTGTCATTTAAATTAGCTTACCAAATGTTTGAGACTTTTATTTGTCCTTTTTTTACTTTTTTGTATTTTTAATTAAAACTAAAACTCTTTCCTTCTCTTGCTTTGTTGCTGTTTTAATCAACATCAATCTAATTAAAGATGAGTAAGATTAAATTGATTGTTACCAATATAATGGGACACCAAGTAATCAATAGTAACCAAGCTCAAGTTTGTTTTCAACCTCAAAATGAGAAGGCAAGACTAAACGAAAATGTTTTACAGGATTAGTTTTAATTAGGCAAAATAAAGCAATTAGCTGATGGTAAATGGTCATTTTCAAAGGGTTTAGCATTTGGTCATGAAGGGTCACAAGTAAGATGGTAGAAATGGCTAAATGAGTCGAGTTTCGGGTCAAGTTTACAGTTATTAGTCAATGTAATATGAAACTCAATCCTTTTCATCTCATCTTGCATGTTTGCCTATTCATTTTGAAACATTTGTATGCTAATGGCTACTGAGAAAACTTGATCAATCTAACAGATCAATAATTGTTTGCCATTTCATTTCGCGTGAATTATTAATCAAGCTTAGATTATAAGAAGTTTTAACCTTTGTTCCGCAATGGAATGCGATTGTTTTCTTGATGAATTGAATGAATCAGAACGTGATTTTTCGATTCTTAACGATACATTGAAGCAATCAAAAGGTAAAAATGAGGGCAAATCAAGTAAAACATTTTGCAAGAAAAATTTGCTTTGAAACTGAAAAAGTTGAATATAAATCAGTCTCAATTGAAAGTTTCGATATTTCTTCACAAAATTAAGTTCGTCAAATTTATATTAATAACTTGCATGACAATAAATACAGAATTTAATTTTCGTATTTATATTGTAACTCTTTTAGATGTTGTTTTGCATGTTTGGGTTTAAAAGCATTGAATAACTGGATTCGATTAACGCAGGATTGTCAGTGAATTATTATCCAATTAAGTTTACATTTAAAAGGTTTCCGTTTCAGAAGATATTGAACAATTTCACCGCAATGTTTTTCTTGAGATGAATTTAAGCGATTTTCAATGGGATTCTTGAGGAAACTAATTGTCAATGCTTGGAGTGTCGGTTAATTATTTTCACTCCAAATCGACAAATTGGATAATCAGTTGATAACATGTATTTAGTATCTAAAAGAGATAAAATATCAGAATAAAATAATTCAATATCAATAAGCTCTGTATTTATAATCATGCAACATTCAATAATAATTGTGATATACAAGTTGTAATATTAAATCTCCCTAAATCTGCGATTTAATTGCTCAAACAAATAAAGAAATTGTTATTAAAAATCAAGAGTATCACAGAATGACATCTCAACTTATCAAGGATGATATCCTTGGATACCTTACTCTTGATTACACGCAATTTAGCCATCATTTTGGTCTTAATTCTGACTGAAGTTTTATTCTTGGGTTCAGCTTTTATTGTGACTAACATTTTTTTTATTTGAGACATTTTGCTCGGAACTTTGAGTTAACTTCAATTAGTTTGATTGGCTGTATTATAAGCACTTTATCAAATTATGTGATTCAAAAGCAATATAAGGTTGAAAGATTTTAACCTGGAAAAAAGGCAAAATTTAAGGCAATTTAGGAGTTATTTAGGAAAGATTAATAATTAATCTTTAATGGTTTTCCCGTAACTTAGTGAGCTTTTAATGTAAAAATGGTTTTCTTGTTATATTAATAGTTTCAATCAACAAATAACCAATAAAATTGTATTTTCAATCACTTGTAACCTGTTTATTTATTATAAGTTTATGGTTAAAACTCATTCCAATGATGGCTTTTGCTTGCTTACCGTTTGATTACATACAATATATATTTTTATATATACGCTGTATTTTACCTTTTAATTTAATTTATCCATTGAAAACGGTTTACTTTTAATGAAAAAACGAAGGGAAGGAAAGACAGAGTTAAAACATATACTAAATGAAATTTAATCAAATGTTAAACTTGATGTTAATTACTTGCCAATAAAATGAAACTTGTAATTTTCATCAAAGTTAAGTCTCTTTTTGCACTTTTTTTCCTCTTTTAGCATCATTTGCAGTAAAATTCAATCAAATGATGAAGAGAAGAGGTAAAATGAAAAGTGCTGCCTTTTCGTGTGTTGAGAGACTCACATTAATTGAATAATTTAATGCAATAAATGCACATAAATATACACAAACAATACATCGTTCACAATGGTTCCTAATATAAAGGTAATTGAGAAAAATAGTAATAAATTGAAAATTAACTGAGATATTTGTTGGAGTAAATAGGTAAACCTAAGGTGCCAAATTGAGTGAAAAATGCGTAGTTCCTTGTGAGAATTGAATAGTATTAAGTGAGACTCGATGAGACCGTGAAATGAGATCTCATTAGGGAGTCAATTCAAATTAATGGTAGTCAGCTAAATGAAAATCTATGTCAGAGAAAAAGAGAGAAAGGAAGAAAGAGAATTAGAAATCGCTGGAGAAAGGATGAAAAGGAGAGGTTGAAGGCAATTGAGCGTGGAGAGATGAGGATGAAAAAAGAGAAGAAAATAAATTAGTGAAGACTTGAAAACGAATGACTGTTACTCGTAAATAAAACCAGTTTAATTGAGTTAATTAAGTTTGCATTGACTTTTGTATGAGCTCAGACTCAAATCAAGATCAGATGCAAATAGCTTTGCTTTCTTTCCCTTCTTATTCATCCTCTCTTCTTTTTTGCTTCTTGCATTTTAATTCTAGAGAACCATTAGGTCTTCTCATCATCAAATATAATTATCATTGTTACCATTTTGTCCTCGTAAATAGCATTAACATCATCTAGTTGTAATCAGGCAAGAGAGAAAAAAAACTAAAATTAACAGACACATTCAAAGTTAGCTGACTTACATTTCTGGTGAAATTTTTTCCCCTTTCTGTCTTAAATATCTGTGGCCATATTAACGATCAACTTGATGTTTAACCATATTGATGATTGATAATCAGAGCAATACGCGTCTACTTCAAGTCTTGTTATAAAAAAGGAGAAGAATAAACAAAATTATTTCAGGATTTAATTTGAATAAGAAACAAAACAAACCAAAAATACAAAAGAGTTGACTTAACCCGTTCTTGTTCTTAACAAAACTTTACATCCTAACTTTGTGAATTGTGAACAATAAACCATAAAATGACACACAATTACAGATAATTATTCTTTAAACCAAGCGTATATTTTTTTAGAAAAAAAAGCAAATAAATTAGAGAGAAGGAACGATTATCAATCTATTAATTAATAATTAAAAACTTAATTAAAAAAGCTAAAACAGCTGTTAGTAACCAAACCAAAAACAACGCCTCCTGGAGACTATCAGATTTACTAACCGTACTTTTACTAACGGTTAACTTAATATTCACAATAGCTAGTGATTTGTATATTTGGCCTCATCCAGAATGCAATGACTTGATTCATGACATAATCTGAGTTTATACTCAGTCTACCTGATTCTGATCACTTCCAACAAAGATGGACTTGTATATTATCAAGTATTAAATAACGGACGTATCTCCTAAACTGGTAACTTGGGTTCAATTGGATAAATGAATGAAAATCAATTTTAATTTAATCTAAATAAAGTCATTAATTTAAACGCTGTGAGACTATCTAAATAAAAGCAAAGAAGCAAGAAAATCAAGAAATAAAAAAAACAAAATGGAAAAGGTTTGTTAATTGTTGAACAAAAAAAGTCAAATAATGATTGTAATTTATGGGAATAGTTTCTCATTAAAGACACAATGAAAATGAATCAAGTAAAAGTAAAAGTAAAACTTGTTTAATGGGTAACAATTAAAACCTGTTAATCTTTGCCAATTAACGAAGCAGTAAAGATGACAATTTAAAATGAATTGTGTGAAGAGAGTAAGGAACGGAAACGGACTAAAAGTTAAGGTCAAATGAAATGAGTTGAGGAAAATGGAAATGGCGCAAGATTCAAAAGATAACAAAACAAGACAAGATTCACAGTTAAAATGATTATAATTATCATTATTATTGTTATTACTGTTTAATGTAATTGGGTATTGACTGTCCTGGTTCCTATCTTCATTAAGCTAATGAGGTTTGTTACCAGTAAAAATGTTACTCACAACAAAAAACATACACAGAAAGAGAGGAAAAAAGTTCATTTGGTTAATGAAGTAAGCTTTTTCCTCTTCAATTTTCCCTTTTTACTTTAACCAGTTTCTTGGCTTAATGCATTTCTCATCATCTTTCATCCTCATCCTTTTCATCTTCCTCTTGGTTTCACATCTTAAACTGTTAAACCAAGAAGTGGCCAACTTTGGCCAGCTTTGTCCAACGATCAAATGAAGAGTCAAAAAAAGTGTGGCCATAAAAAGCCAACAATGAGAATCAAGGTGATGATGAAGGATGATGTTGATAATGGGGATAAAGATGATGATTTGTAAGATTTGATAGGATTGTTGAATTTATTGAAATGGCCTGTGAAGGACGTCAATAAAGCGAGTTAAAGATAAAACAGTTTTTATTGCAAATCGCAAAATTAGAAAGAGAGAGAAGGAAAGATGATGATGATGATGAGAGACAGCAAAATTGGATTGATGTTGATGCACTCACACGCATCATTTTACCATTTATATACAAATTTTTCTCTTTATCTTCATCCTTCAGGAGTCTGTGAAGAGTGAGATGATGATTGGAGTGAGAGTTGAAAATCATGCGTGCTTTATGGGATTGAATTGATGAGGCAGCCTGGGAAGAGAGATGATGATGAGACTCAATATCCCGGTTACTCTTTATTGTGTTTAAATCCCTTACAGTTATCATCTTCTACTTGTTTCGTTTTTCCTCATCTTCATCTTTTTACTGTCTTGTTATTAGTATTACATCTACTACTGCCTTTTATTATTTGTATTTCAACAAACAAACACATCTTGTCAGTGTTTAGTGTCTCACTTTCCTTGTGTGTGTGTTTCGTGTGTCTAACTGTGTGTTTTTATTTATACATATTGGTGTCTCTATGGATGTTTATTTCATCTGAAAATGATGGAGAGAAAAGTATCTGGCAATTCAATATCTTCCCTGATAGGTGAAAGGTTACATGTTTGCTCAGGATGTAACGAGTTAATCAAGGAACAGTGGCTTCTGGAAGCAGCTGATAAAATATGGCATGAAAGCTGTTTAAAGTGTTCACTGTGCCATGGTTCACTTGCTGAAATGTCGGACACTTTTTACGCCAAAGCTGACTTATTACTTTGTAAACGAGACTATTTCAGGTGAGTGTAAACACTGTGTACCATCAAACCTTTATGTGTTTCATTTTCAATCTATTAACCTTCATGTTTGTATCAGATTATTTGGACAAACAGGAAAATGTTCAATTTGCCAGAAAGAGATTGCCAGCTTTGAATTAGTGATGAGAGCTCGTGGCAATAACTATCATCTTGAATGTTTTGCTTGCCAATCGTGCAATAAAAGGTTAGTTAATTTTAAGGTTAAATCCATCATTTACCACTCAAACCATTTTTATATTCATCTCAACCCATTAACATTGATTTTAAAAATTTTACATTTTTGTCTTGCCCATAATTAATTAGCTTTTAGCTTAATTAACTTGACCAAATTTGCCTGTTGTTTATGTTTTAAAAAGGTTTATATTAATTTTTTGTTCCTTCAACATTATTCTCTAGTTAATTAAAATAGCTTCTTGTTGTTGTTTCACTTTAATTGTTGCAGTGTAAGTTAATAAATTGTTAAAATTGTGAAGCCAATCAAAAATGAAAAATATCATCAAATCCATTGAGATATTGTATTATTTAAAAAGGAAGGTTAAAGTGAAATTGAAATGAAATGATGAAAATAATCAATAACAACCATTGATCATAAATCATCCGATTGACAATTAAATAAGCATAATAGTGATAAATGAGTAAAGTAAAATAATCATTAATTTATATATTGATTCAACATGGAAATGGGTTTTCATCATGAAAAAGCAATTGTTTTTTGTTCGCTGTTATTGTTTGTTTCCATGTTATTAAATTAACTTTTTGATTTGTTTTCCGCCTTCTTTTGTGCTCATTCATTTTACCAATTGCAACAAATTTAATCACATTTAATTGTTGCTCCATGTAATCATAATAACGATCCTCATTGACAGTTTACCTAACAATCAATCAAATTAAATTAAGTGATGAACAAAAGGAAAGTGAAATAAGGTTCAATTTTTTAATTTGGTAATCAATTCAATTTAGATGATGTGATACGCAACGATATTGTTGAATCTTTAAAGGTTAAATGTAGGAAAAAGTTAATTTCAATTGTCAAATAAGTGGGAGAAAACAATTTAATTTAAGTTAATCTCAGGATGATTAAATCAACTAAAAGCATTTGATTCAATTTGAATCAATCAATTAAAGTTTATAAACAACAACAACGATGCAAATTAAAATTTAAACCTTTTACTTCAATCTTTTGGGTTGGCATTTTGTTTTCTGGTAAATCTGGTTGTTTCTAATTTATGTTTAATCATTTATTCAGCTTTTGCGTTGGTGACCGTTTTTACCTGCATGATGATAGGATTTTGTGTGAAGACGATTACGGAGATATAATAAATTCTCGTCGCCATGTTCATGATCATCTTAACAATCCGGTGATTGGAACCAATAATTGTGTTAATAGTAATGTAAACAATAGTTCGAAAAAAAGTGACCAAAGTGGTGGACATAATGGCCATACAATAACTCACCAGCAAGGCCACCAGCCTCATCAATCACACCAACCTCACCCTCATCAACCTCATCAACCTCATCCACATCAGTCCCAGTCAAGTCGTCTTTACTCATGCCATGACCATTAGTTGATCAAGTTGAAGTTACACTCACCAACAGCGCCCTAAACACGCACACGTTTCACCTTTGGTGACACTTGATAGTTCATAATATCACCATCATCTTCATCATTTTTGATCCCATTCCTCCTTCCTCTTGTTTCTTACAGTTTATTCTGGCCAAACTTAAGTGTATATTATACATAAAAATGTATAAAAAAATGAATAAATCTATCTTCATCTCATCTTGTTTCCACTCACTTTGCTTTTAACAAATGGTACTGAGAAAAAAAATGAAATAACTTGTACAGTAAGTAAACAAAAATTTGTTGTTTCATTAAAGACTTGCATTCTCAATCAAGTACTGGTGCATTATCATCCTTGATTGGCAACCATTTTTAATTAGACCTTTGCCTATGATGGGAATCATTAAACAAGTGACTGAAAAGTGTAGTGAAAGCCTATTAATTAAGTTTCCTTGTTAAAATTGTAAATGCAAGATAAGTAATGAGCAAAAGAGGATAAACAGTTGAGTTAATATTGATGAGATGAAAGAGAGGGAAAGAGAAGAAGAAGAGAGAGAGAGAGAGAAAACGTTATTTCAATTAACTTATTCAATATACTAAGTAATCACAATTTAATGGTAGCAATGATGATACATTTAATAAGAGGAAAAGTAGGAGGTTGATGATGAAGGAGAGAGAAAGAGTGAGAGAAAGAAGATGAATTTGATGGGAAAATTCGGGTTTCAATTTGAAATTGAGAGAAACAAATGATGTTGAAGGGAATGAATTATTGGTTGGAAGCAAAGTATAATAATAATAATAATAAAAACAGGAGAAACATCTAATAGTAATATAATAATAGTGAGGGTGAAAGTGATAGCAATTGAGATGAAAATGAATGAAGATGAAGGAATGAGAGGCAAGAATGTGAAGATAAGAGATGATTGTTGGTTATTTTTGATGAAATTTTGATGATTACCAGTGAAAATATGGAGGCCATTTTGGTTATTAAATAGATTCATCTTTTTTTCTTATAACTTTTGGTGAGGGGTGATGATATTGGCCGGGAAAAGATGAGAGTGAGAAGATGATGAAAGATGATAAAAGAGGTTGGAGGCTGGCAAGGAGGAGGAAGAGGAGGGAATGAAACCTTTAAGTTGATGCAATTTATAAATATAAACTGGGAGTGAGAAAGATTATAAGTTTAATATAAGGTGAATTGTAATGATATTTTGTTGTGTGTTTGCTCTGTTTGCTGTTTCTTACTTTATATTCAACAACATAGTACAAATGATGATAATAATAATAATAAAAACAAAGTATATTTATATTCAAAATGGTTACAAATTGTATAAATGAATATTGTTTAAAAACAAGCAAAAAAAGGGGAAAAGAAACCTGAAAAAAGTCTAATATTTTAAAGCAAAAATTGGTTAAGATTTGGCATCTTTTTTGCTTCTCAATGATTAAGCTTTTCAAAATCAAAGTGTTTAACATGAAATTTTATACAAAGATCAATGTTAAGCTGGGATTGATGATAACTTGAATCACAATGTTTGTATACATAAATGGCTGGGAGGTAAAAAAGCGATGAAACTTGATATACAGATGATAAAAGATTATCGAAAGTGATTCTAGATTATTTGATTAAAAGATGATTGAAAGGTGATTAAGAGATGGTTGCGTCCCGTTTGAGGATAAAATGTTTTCATCTTTTGCTTCTTTCATTAGCTTTCAGTTTATTAAATGGCAAAAATTAATTCAATTGAATCGTTTTTTTCTGGTCTCTTCATTCAATTAAGCTACAATTGAATGAAGATTATTTCTGGTTAATCAATGTTTAACCTTTTTACCAGTTTTTTATTTGCTTTTTCATTTTCAATTCACTTTGATCATTTTTGTTGTTCAATTATTGCACTATTATCAACCTTCACGGATAATATAATTACAAATCTTTGTTCACTTTTTTGAACAGCCATTAATTGTAATTGCTTAAATTACGATGTCAATTAAATTTCATGGTTCTTGTTTGCATGTAATAAAAACTGTAATAATGAGTTTTCCTGTTCAATCTCTTTTTATCTCTGCTTTTGCCACTTTAATCTAATCAATAAAAGTAATTTTTACTTACCTAATCATTAATCAATCATCCTAATTACTTGGAAGGGAAAAATTGTGGAAAAGGATAAAAAATAAAAAAAAACTAATTTGTCTACTGACTATTGGTAAATGAATAATGAAACTATCAGTCAATAATAATATCAATTCAATTCAATTCTTTGATTGTTATTATTGTTATTATTATTATCTGCACTTTGTATTATTAGTCTATTAGTGATAATAAATAGTAATAGTGAAAAAAGAGGAAAAAAAAGTAATCACTGTAACTCTAAATGGAGGTTGACGTGATTTTTTGTGAGTGTGTTTTGCTTTTCAAATCATTTGTCTATTTGCATTCACAATTTATTTCATTCCCTTGGTGTTTATTGTTATACATATTAGGTAAGTAACTTGTTATTTTGTTTGTGCCTATTGTTTGGTCTATCACCATGTTAATCAATGTTAACATTTACATTCAAGTTACAATTAGAGTTGAACACAAGATTATACTGAAGTTAGGAATGGTGAAAATTGATGCCGAAAATATGAGACACTTTAGCATTGAGAAAGGACTGGATTGAGTTGTGAGTAACAAAAGATTCATCAGGTTGCAAGGGATGGAGATGAATTGACTAGCTTTTGCTGTACACAGGATAATCTTGGTTGTGAGGGGTGAAAGGTCAACAGTCAAGAGCTTAGTAACCTATCGGGAGTAAGTTTGAGTTTAATTGTTCAATCGATTCTCTCCTAATATTTATGCAAATTTCTTTTTCTTTCTATTGTTGCAATTTCGATTTGGAAAAAAATCCATTTTCTTTGATTAAATGCAAAGTTTCATGAATAAATTCTGGGAATAAAAAAATGACTGAAAAAAGATGAATTTAACGAAAAGTTTCATTTTTTCCAAAAAAGCTTGGGTTTAAAAAAGGCTTTGACCCAAAAAAGACGTTCTGAGCGTTCATCTTGGCCCAGACTTGAACATTTATAGCTACTGACAAGTTGTAAGAGGCAAGCGATGGTTTAGTTGGAAATGGTGCGTCTGTAGCATGAAAGACTTAGTAACTTGTAGAGGAAAGGAATGGGTAAAGATGGTCCAGTAACGATCCAGAAAAGACATCGATTCTGAAGTAAACCTTGGTCCAGACTTTTTTTAAAACTACTAATGGATAAATGATTACAAAAGTGGCTAAAGGTAAGTGTGGGTTTAGTGGGGAAAGGTAAGAGTCTGTAGGATGACTAAGAGCAAAGCGATGGATAAAAGTTGTTCAACCGATTAACTGATCAAGAGGCCGAAGGAATGGTTAAGGTTGACGGTAAGGTTAAGCAGTCAGGCTGGTCTTGTGGTTGTTACTTACGATGATATTGAGGCAAAAAATGTTATTTTATTGAACCTGCTTTTGATTATATCTTCTGGTTTATAATGAACTTTGTGAATCAGTTTTTATGCCTGATTCTTGGTGAAGCGCACTTTTATTGATCAGTTTTGTGTTAATTTAGTTAACAGGGCAAATGAAGATAGGGATGAAAAAAGATGAGAAAGGTAAGTGAGAATGAATGAGACTCAAGTGAGGGCGGGTTATATTTAATGAGAATCTTGTGCTCACCGGATAATATTTGCATTAACTTGATTGCTCTCCATTGGATCCATTTAATTTCATACATTTAACTAATAATTTATGGCCTTCTTCAACTCTCATCCTCTTTCACTCCCAGCTTCATTTCTCACAGCATTTTCACTCCAATCAAACTGATAAATACAAGAAGATAGCAGACAGAAAGCAGTATTTATTTATAGATTCACCTTTATTTTAAACAAACATTTCCATTGAAAATTCAAACAATTACAAAAATATAATACATTGATGAAAGGCAAAGGACGAAAGGGGAAAATGTTAACCAACAAATATTATCCAAAACACAAAAAGCAAACCCAAAAAATAATATCAACTTTTGAAGGTAAATTATAAAACTAAAAGGGAGACAATGGGATGAGAAATGATAAAGTAAAAAAGTGAATTAGAATTCCCTAGAAGCAAAATTAAATTGAATTTTGTGTAATTTAAAAATGCTGTCTGCCATATTCAATCTCATTGTTTATCATCAACTCGAACCGAGATGCTTTCTTTCTTTCCCTTAAACATTAACGTAATCACTTAAATGACCAAAAGACTCTTTTCAATATTAATATTTCCATTAATAATAATCACAATAGTTATTTCACTCCCAGCAATAATAACACTCCCAAAGTCTGTCAAATGTTTAACTCCAATCTCGGTCAATTTCCCCATCAATTTAATATATAATAATAATAAAATAATGATAATAATAATAATAATAATAATAATGTATCTCTATGTTGAACTGTGTGTTTCCACTTTAATATCGATTTATGTTGAAGAAGAAAAAAACTCATCACATGAGATTGTTATTATTATTGTTTAGTTGAATAACAATGGATCCAAAATAATTAGAAATGAAAGTTGAGTTGTGAGTAAAGTTTAGGGTTAATTAAATTACCATCAAATCTGATTGTAATATATTAAAGGCGCAAACACAAAAGATGATCAACAATCTAAAGTACAATATTATTAAAGAAGCAACTTGAATCAACTGTAAGCTTTCCATTGAATAACCATTTCTGTGATAAGGTTAACAATTTAAATTGCTAAATTAAATGTAGTTGTAATAATAGATGATCAAAAGGAAACAAAAGCTGGTTCTAATTGTATTTGGTTGAAATTTTTACTCAGTTTTTCCCATTCATTTTTATTTATTGAAGGAAAGGTTTTAAATGTAAATGTTTTCTGGTTTCACCCAATTTGGGTTTCATTCATTAATTCATTATAACTTTAATAATTGGCACATTTAATCACTTTTTTTCTGCTTTTTTATTCTTGCTTTCAGTTTTGTAGTTCATTTGGAGTGAATGGTCAGCCAATTGCAATTAGTAATTTGAGCGAAAGTAAATTAGGCAAAACATTTTTAATTGAACTCGGAGAATGCCAATTATCATAATTGTTTCGACTTGCAAATGTTATTCAAATTGTCCGTCATTATTATTGATTTTTCTCTAAGAGGTTCAATTTTTCATTCCTTTTCAGTTAATTGCTGATCATAATTATGACTTGGGTAAGTAATTGGCTTGAGATAATTTGTTTGATGAAAAAGGTTTTTCTTTCGCCTATTTTCTGGTTCGTTTGATAAAACAATTGTAAACGTTTGATTGAACAACTTGCTTCTCAGATTGTTGATTGAATTTGATCAATGTTATATCCCTTATCCGGTTCCGTTTTACCTGATTTTTTTCACACATTTGGCTTATTTCCTGAGATGAACACGAATTTCCTGGAAACATCCTTTAACCCAATTTTCAGTTAACTCACTTCTCACCAGCTCCAGGTTAATCTGTTCAATCAACAGAATATCATTTAATATCATATTTTCATCATCCTTTATTGATAACCATTAAATTCAATAGCAATTACTCTTATTTCATTTACTTTAATAAAATAATCATCAATGGATTATTAATAAATGTCAATGGTTAATCAATCACCAAATTGGTAATCAAAGTAAAATTGAAAAGTCTCTAATGTTCAGCGTAAATGATAAAGAAACAAAGTAAATGTTTAATGTGATAAAATTGGTCTTCTTGTTATTAACAATAATCGTTAATGTGATTGAAATTGTTTTTAAATCTCATCAAATTGAAACATTACTTTGATTATGATATAATGTTGAACCAGAAATTACCAAAAATTACTTATAATGAATCAGATATTAACTTAAAGATCAACTTTAAGCCGGACTTTAGAGATTTCAATAAAACATTAACTGATAATGACAAGTTGATGATTTAACGAGACTTTTTTGAACAATCTTTGTATTCATTAGTCAATAACAGACTGATTGATTTGTTGTTTGATAATAAATTAACCCAAAGATGGCAAAAAGGTAAACCAAAGGAGTTCCTGTCACCTAAAATGGACCCTCGCCTAATTGAACAAAAACTTTATGAAAGATGGCATTAAAAACCATTCCAGTTCTTATCAAAAGTTTCGTATGTTGTGGCGTTTGGCCACAATTTTGCTCTAAAGTTCAAACTAATTTTGTTTGATGATTCAGTCTGATCAGTTTTAAATGCTTCAAATACTGTGGCTACAGCTGGACGCGAAAGTTTTAGGAATGGGAAACTGACTTGGGAGAAAGTTGAAGTTACGCGCATGAAACAGTGATCAACGCTCAAAATGTATACTTTTTGAGGGCTTTTTTCCCATTACCTCAGAAGAGCCACATCTTTAACTAAAATAAAGTTAAGTAAATTTTAAGCCTTTTGGTGAAAGTTGCATGAGTATGTTGAGTAGATAGAGACTAGCGTCCATAGGGCCATACTTGAAACAGTCAAACTACTAAACATATCAAAAAATTGTCGAAACCAGCTGTAGCCATGATATTTGAAGCATTTAAAACTCATCAGGATCATGTTTAACGGGTATAATACGGCATCTGAGGACTATGAAACAAATACCTTGCGTCAGGCGCCGACCTTGTTACAATAACTATCATTAATACCGAACTTTCGATAAGAACTAACATGGCTTTTACTTTCACCTTCCAATTAAGTTTTTTTCAATTTGCCGAGGGTCGACTTTTTGGCACAGGAAGCCTTTTAAAACAGTTTTGGACTTGAAACAGAGTTTTGAATTGAGCAAAGATTGCAGCCTTTTGATAATCAGAGTGATTATGTTTAAATTGTTGGCCTCATTTGATGTGTAAAATTACTGGCGTCATTAAAGTTTGATGTTAAGAAGATTGAGCTTTTTATGTAAACCCTTGTATTACTCACAATTAGAATCGTATTTTCTTTTGTTTTCAGTTCTAATTACTGGGCACAAACTATTGATACAAGTATGTTTAATGCCTTCAGGTGAAAATAATGATAACCATTATCACTGGAATGACGTTAAATAACATTGGGTAAACAAATTAAACAGAAATACTGTAACAATCATCGCCATAATTCATGGTAATATTAATCATAATCATATTGTTAATAATGATGATGATAAATATAAATATTTCTGTGTAGTCTTCAAGTAAATTATTATTATTATTAATAATATTCACTTTATTATTTGATTCTGTCATTTTGCCTGAAATCAACAGAAAATTTAATTAACGTATAACAAAAGTTAATTACTTATTTTTTTGTCTTCCCTTCTGTCTGTCTTTGTTTTCATCTTTCTCTTTCTCTCTCTTTCTGGCTCTTCATCACCAGAAATTGTTTTCATTAAACATTCAAAGTATTATCAACATAATACATATATCAATATACAAAAGCACTTTTGTTGATTCTTTTACTTTCTTAATAATTAATTATGAAAGTATAATATGGAAGTTAGTTTTTTATGGTTTTTGCTTTTTTCCTTGTTGGTAATGGAGTTAATAGTTACCAACAACCAGAGACTATTTGAGTTTGCCCGTTAAACAATTCAATCTTTTTTTGTACCCAATTGTAGCTATCTACAATCATTATCAGAGATTAACATCTGGTCATAATCGGGATGCTTATTAATCAGTAGGGAGTTAAGATTAGATGTAATCAATAAAGTTGATTAAAACATGGGTCGAGATACGAAATCCATTTGGTCATCTTGACTCTTCCTTGTAGCTGTTACCAATTATCTTGAAAGGTGTTTTCAAAATTGGGTTTTAGGTTGATTGAATGAACCAATTTTATTGTCACAATCAATTTCAATCCATGATTAAATGTTGAGTGATGCTGAATGGCGATTCAAAAGGTTTCGAATCAAATGAAAACAAAGATCACATTTGGTTTGAAGCAGATTGATTCACATGTTTTTTTTGGATATTTTGGGTTAAAATTGAATAACTGACACAATTGAGGGAGGCCAGATTTTAAGATAAAACAATAGTCAAGAATAATATAAATAAGTTTTAATTATGATTAAATTGTCTAAACAACATTTAAGAAATATTGTTATCTTTGCTATTCTCAGTAAATTAACAGAAAAACCCAAAACAAGATAGATTGGGACCATAATGCCATCTGTTGTTAGTGAAGTGAACAATTTTGTGAAGAGTACACAGTTTCCAATTGTTTACTTTAACTGAAATATTTTGGTATAAGACAATCAAATGTTTCAAATGAAGCAACCAAATCTATTTTTGCCAAAATTAGCGTGGTTGAATTAATCTAGTGCAATTTAGATTTTTGGTTTGATTGCACTCTTTTCATTCAGTTTTTTCAAACGGTCATCAGTCTAATTGCTATTACAAATGACATTTAACTTTTACATGTTATACAAATCAGGTGTTTTTGACATTTCGCTTTCGATTCAAAGATTGATTTCGATCAATGATTATAATGAAATGAGATTCACGCATTTATCAGATTATTTCAAACAGTAGCTTAATCGTCATTAGTATTGAAATGTAGATCAATCTAGAATATATATGTTTACATTTTATTGATTTAAAGTCTCAGGTTACACACATTTTATCCATATTCAATTGATAATTGAACTAAATTATATTATATCATTTGAACTTCTAAAAGTCAAGAAACACAATTTGATTAATTTGACATTTTACTGAATAAGCCAAAAACTTTAGTAATTTTCTGAAATAAAATAAAAGACAGAAGCTCTGAAGACATGTTTCAATCAGAATTAAAGATCAGTTTCTGTGGTCATTTTCAGATGAAATTATCATTAAATAAGACTTGTCCTTTCCTTTAACCTTAGCTGGCTATTTTTTATTTGTGTCAATTGCCAAAAACAGTTGACTTTTAATCTGGTAACACTGCAATTTATAAAAAATCATCATCTCAAGAAGATTAAATGGTTAAAATGACAGTTCGCAGGAAAAAGAAGCATTTGATTGACCGGCAAATATATAAATAAAAATCGATCCGAGCTTAACAGTAAATTACTTTTGACAGAGAGCAAGACTGAAATAGAGAGGGAAAGAGAAAGAATGTCAGAAACAAACACAATTAAGATAATTTGATGTCCATTTTCACTCAAAGAACTTTTTTGCTGAAAATGAAAAGCGAATATTGTGATAATTAAAGAATTTGTTGTAAAAATTAGGATAACTTAAGCCACGCAAAGACCTGGCCATAATGGATTACTCAGAAGACAAAATAAGATATCTAAACAAAAACCAAGATTAATGTTTGATAATAAATGGATAATTCGTGATTGTATTGAGCGTTTGGAAATTAATAGAATCAAAGCGCATGGATTGGTAGGGCTTAAGATTTATGTTTAATAAAATGAACAGTATTAGTTGAGAATGTTTTGATTGATCTCATTCAAATACATTGGATAAGCTTTCGTTTCTTTCAACAAATTTATTTAGTGTCGAGATCATCGAGGTCATAATTTTGTCTGGTGCTTGTTTCGACATTTTTGAGCAACAGGAAAAAGGTTACGGGTTTCGCTCCTTCCTTTCTCCTTTCTCCTTTGTTCCGTCTAATGTTTGAGCAAGACTATTACAATTGAATAATTTAAAAACGCGAGGCCATAGTTACCAAAGCGGTAAAAAACCCAAATTGGAAATTGGAAATCGTAAGACCAAATTCCAAACCCTACGCATTGCTAATAAAACAGGTCAAAATTGCACAATATTTACTTTTGATTGTAAAATATAAGCTTGAAACTCAAGAGAAATGGTCGGACACACAAATCAAATAAAAATGGTCAGAGTTGAGTTCATATTTAATATGAATTGATAAACTCTAAACCACAACTTCTTACTGTAACGATGGAAATCCTATTTATCTGGATTAGGCAGGTAAAATCAATGAATCCAATAATTTGATGATCAGTAAAAAGATGCTCAGTAAAGTTTTACTTGTTGATTCCGATTAACATTAAGTATGTTTGTGTGTGTGCGTGAGCTCAGTGTTTCCCCTTTCACTTTCAGAGTTACTCCATCTTCACGCAATTAACAGTTTTGTTTTGATGGTTAATGGTGCATCATAAGCTATTCAGCCTTGCTTCTTCATCAATCATCAGGCAGCCAAAAAGTTAACAAGATAGACTCTCTTTTTCATCATCTATCTATCAATCTATTTAGGGAAACAATCTTGGTTCATTTACAAGGTTACTATGGTAATGAATGGTGGAACAAATTTGTTAACTTCAACTTGACCATTTAATCAGTTGTCTTATCCAATGTCCAAATTATCCTCAACTCTGGATCAATTCGACAGCCATTTTGATGAACCTTAAAGTTTCCTGGTTTTTTGAGTTTCTGGTCATCATTACAACCTATTGTTGATTTACTGACTTTTTTCAACACAAAAAATAAATGAACTGAATGTTAATTTCCTCTTCATCCATCAAACTGAGTCCAAACTAATATAACTATTACTTCTTAATTCTGTGCCACTCGGAAATTGGGAAACCAACGATGTTTGAAAGGTTGATTAAGTATCAGCCATCTTTCAATTCATTTGTCAGTTTTATGTTCAAACCAGTTGATGGCCATAGTTTAGCCATATTTCGCATTTTATTTGGTTTCTTGATGTTAATTGATTTACAAGTTGAACGAGCCTTCCATGCAGCCGATGAACGTTGGTCTGACCCAGATGAATGTCGATTCCCATTGTTTCACTGGATTAAGCCATTACCAGGTCATTATATGAATCTTTTATACCTGTTAATGACGTTGGGTAAGTATGAAATTTCTCGCAACTATCATATATGTAATAATAATAAATCTAAAAAATTTTGTTACCTACGTTCATCAGGTTCGATTGGAATGATTCTTGGTTACAAATTCAAGCTTGCATCAACAATTTATGCATTAATCTATTGGTATATATTTCTGCTAGACAAAAGCTACTGGAATAACCATACTTATCTATTCGGATTGATTACAATGATGTTAACTTTTTCTGATGCTCATAAAATTTGGTGAGTTCAGCTAGCATGAATTTTTTAACCTGAAGATCAATTTTTGTGAAAATCAAACAGTAAAACTTTCCGTAGTTACAATTTAATCATCAGATAAACTTATTACAGGTCTCTTGATTACCGTACTTCAAAAGATGAAAATAAAAAAATTCCTTTCTGGCAATATTTCATCATAAGATTCCAAATAAGCTTGGTTTATTTTTTGGCTGGAGTAAAGAAAGCTAACCTTGAATGGATTGGTGGCTATTCAATGAGATATTTGTCAAATCATTGGGTCTTCTCACCTTTCAGGTAAAGACATTCAACATTATTTTACTTCAATGGGTTTGGATAATGGACAAAAGTGTTTCTGCTCAAAAAAGTTGGTTATACTTTGGGTAAACCGGGTTTACCCTCACAACAGATAGATATCCTTCCCGTAGATTGATCATACTACATGTATCTTTGTCAGTAAAACCAAAAGCCATTGTAAGCATAATGTGTATATTTTGCTAGGGGCGATAAGTTACACTAGGGCAACACTGTGAACCAGTCTTGGATCGGCCATTTTGAGTTTAGACGGTTCACTACTCTCTCTGTACAAAGACAACTAATAGTTGTCTGTACCTTTTTCAGATAAAATTCCAGGTAATAATTAAGATCGAGTGAGAAATTATGAATCACAAACACCATTAGCATAGTGATAAAAGATCCTCCCTCAATATTAACCAGTTACTTGGTGAAAAATGAAGTTTCTTATCATTAGGGAAGAAAGGCTTTGTAATAAGATAGCTTTAAATATTGGATTGAATGTTAATCAATTTCATGTCCAACTTGCTTAATTCAAAATTCAACAATTGCTCATTCGAAAAAGTAACAAAAATAACTCTCTATTTTCGCCACAACAGACTGGTACTCTCCCCAGATTTGGTTGATTTGTTAGTTGTCCATTGGTGTGGCTTTTTGATCGATGCCTCGGTCGGATTCTTTTTATTATTCCAATCAACACGTCCATTGGGTTACCTTTTCACCGGGTTATTCAATTCAATGAATTCACAAATGTTTTCTATTGGAATGTTTCCTTATGTCATGCTAGCAGTTCTTCCAATATATAGTTCACCCGATTGGCCAGTGTCTTTAATCAAATCATTAAACCTTCACGTTGATTCTTCAAACAATCAGCCAATCGATAAAACAAAAGAAACACAGGATGAACAAAAAAAATTTACAAAAACAAATAAAGATTTGAAGTTAACCCATAGTGATACTGATGGCGGGAAAAAAATAGAAAAGAACGTAGTGAAAAAAGCCGCACCCAATTGGACAAACGCCCAATCAAAAAAACTGTTAGTCCCGTCATCTATTGATAATAATAAGGTCACTAACAAACAACAATTAGTCTGTCTCTTCCTTATAATTTACATGGGATTACAACTGGGGCTACCCTTTTCACACAATTTAACTCAAGGTTACAATACTTGGACCCAGGGTATATATGGTTACTCTTGGGATATGATGGTTCACAATTGGCGTCTTTTAGGTAAACGTATATTAATAATTGACAAGAAATCAAAGCGAGAGATGTATCTGAATGTTGAAAAATATTCACCCAATAACCGATGGACTCATCATGCTGATATGGCGAAACAGTTTGCTGTTTGTGTAGGAGAAAGGTTAAAAAAGACAACCGATCTAACCGATTTTGAAGTTCATATAGATGTATGGATGTCATTAAATAAACGCTTTGCTCAGCGTATCTTTGATCCAAGGATTGATCTGTTAGCGGCAGATTGGTCACCATTCAAGAAACCATCCTGGGTATTACCAATGCTGACACAATTCACAAGTTGGAGGTCAACATTGAAAGAATATGAAGAAAAGATATTAAATTCAAATGAAACTTATGTAGTTTTTATGGCTGATTTTCCAGGCAAGTTTCATGAAAGCTGTAACAATACAATATTTTTCCTTAATCTCTTGAAAAATTATTTGAAACAATTATGACAGTTGAAACTAACATATGATTCAATTAATTGTCAGGTCTTGATTTTGTCAACTTTGTTGACCCTCAATTTGGAAATACAACCTTCAAGGTTCTTAGTGGTTGGGTTAAACTGCAGGTTGAAGGATCTTTCTTACGCATTATGTCACGAGGAGATGATTGCAAATTACCATCAGGACAATTCCATAGTGTCGTTCCTATTAAATCAGAACCAGCCTCTTATATGTATACGTTTACGAACAAAACTGCCGCTGAATCCGTATGGGAACCGGATGCACATCGAAAAGAGAAATCAAGAGATGCTTGGATAATAAGATTTTATAAAAAATGGGTGAAAAGGTGAGCCAACAAATATGGATTGAATTAGTTAACCTTACTAAAAATGTTTTTTCAATTACAGTTTCCAGATAACACTAGAATCTCTTTGGATAGTTAAAGATATAATCCTGAACAGAATTATGACCGGATTTACGAATTTCACGAAATTCGCGGAAATTTTGAAGTAAAATAAAAGCAAACAAAACATTTGAGATTAATATGATGTTTATTTTAATGTGTGAAATTTCCAAATAAGATGTGAGCTTTTAATGAATGAATGTCACAATAATGACTTGGTCTTGCAGTTTGATGGTTGATTAATGAAGAAAAGGAAAAATAAAAAAGAGAAAAATCCTATCTTAACTATCAGCTTATTTTCCCACTGAGCATATAAATTGGTTAAGCGGGTTTCTGGCCAGTAGCTCCCTTTTTGCCAATTAGAGATTTGTGAATATGAGGAATGACACCTAAAAAGAGAAAGAGTCCACATATAGTAATGATAACAATAAGTGAAAAAGGCGCCAAAGGGCGGGGCGGGAAATGTTTTGGCGCCTAAATGTCACATTACCCTATGACCTACTATCGAGAACGTAAAGTATCTAAAATATTGAGAATTTATAAATTTGTAAACTTACCACCACCAGCAATAGTAGCTTTGATCAAAGAATCCAATTCTTCGTCACCACGAATGGCAAGTTGAAGATGCCGAGGAGTGATTCTTTTTACCTTCAAATCCTTGGAAGCATTACCTGCCAATTCAAGAACCTAAAAGGCAACAACAAAACAACAGAGTAGGTTAATAACAGAAAAAATACAAAAGCCCGCCAAATAAATCTAAAGAAATTTACCTCAGCAGTAAGGTATTCTAAGATAGCTGCTGAATAAACTGCAGCAGTAGCACCGACTCGTCCATGACTTGTTGTTCTGTTTTTCAAATGACGATGAATACGTCCTACTGGGAACTAGATTATATTAAGATAGATAAAAAATTAAATTGAATAAATGGAAAAATATGCACAAAACTTTATAAAGCAACACTTACTTGAAGTCCGGCACGGGCGGATCGTGATACTGCTTTGGCCTTAGCCTTTCCAGAGTCTTTACCAGCTTTACCTCCAGCCTAATGAATAAAATAAAAGTGAAAAATGTTAATACTATAACTTAAACTAAAATAAAAATAATAAATTAATAAATATGGAGGGTAGACAGACAAAAAGACAGAGAAACAATAGGAAAAGAGAAACATGCAAGTAAAATCTAGAGTAACATTTGAAACAGAGAGAATTAATGTCGCAGTAAATTGATTACTTACCATAATTGATCAGATGAAATAATTAGATGAAATTTAAACTAAAGTACCAAAAGATGGTTAGTCAATTGAATTAAAAGATTTTAAACAAAATCACAAAATTATCCAAATGCAAAGAACGCAGAGTGAATTTTCCCTTTGTGAAATTAAGACTACAAAAATTGCTCCTTATTAACGGTCTCCAATATTTTACCCAATCAGAGGTCTCTGTGAATTGTTTCCCCCTAAATGATGCTGCCGCCATCTGCTGAGTAAAAGGAAGGCGGGCTTTTGGTAATATTCAATTTTCTTTTTTTCACAGTTTATTTTAAAATTTACTATTTTAAATTATTTTGTTTCTTGTCAAGAAAAAATCTGAAAGTTCGTATATGGTTTTAAGATCACTTAGGCAATTTAGATAAAGGATAGATGATGCTCTTTGCGATATACCCGAATTGACATTACAGTGATACAAGTAAAGCTAGCCATTAGTTTTTTGAGCTGTACCAGTTAAAATCGAGCATTTGTGATATCTTATATTTTTGCGACTAATCACTAATAGTTTTTGTAAACATATTAATTGAACTTCGCTTCGATTAAGTGCTTTGAAGGAATGAGATGGTGTCCTGAATTTTCAGCACCTAAGTTTCACTAGCACGATATACCCACTCGTTTACTTGGAAATTGAATGATAGATATTGAGAATATGTTGCTCACTTGAACCTTGAAGGATTGATTCTGATAAAATACAGTTAAATCTAGGTTCAGATGAGTTAAATTTGCGAAAAAAATACAAATTAATTGTAAATCAATTAAATAGAGCGCCAACCAAAAGAAATATTATAACCATCCCTTGTTAAGTCATTTCTTTACTGTGAAAATTAACTTGAATCAATCTAAAACCTTTTAAATTGTGTCCTAACCACATCTACTAATTTATTAATTTAGGTGTTGAAAAGATGGCTTTAAAACGTATTAAGAAAGAATTGGAAGATTTAAAAAGAGATCCTCCTGCCCAATGTAGTGCTGGACCTGTTGGTGATGATTTGTTTCATTGGCAAGCAACTATAATGGGACCTCCAGATAGTCCATATCAAGGCGGTGTATTCTTTCTAACAATTCATTTTCCAACGGATTATCCTTTTAAACCACCCAAAGTAGCTTTCACAACACGAATATACCATCCTAATATAAACAGTAATGGTTCTATTTGTTTGGATATACTGAGGTCACAATGGTCGCCAGCTCTAACCATATCCAAAGTACTGCTATCTATATGCTCTTTACTTTGTGATCCGAACCCAGATGATCCATTGGTACCTGAGATCGCAAAGGTGTATAAAACAGACAGAGAGAAGTATAACGAAATGGGACGTGAATGGACTAGAAAATACGCCATGTGATACCCTATTAGGAGTAAAGAATGTCACTGATCAATCTTAAATTTCCTTTTTCTTTATCTTCTCTCTTTTTCCTTTACTCTATTTCTTTCAAGAGTTTTCTTGAGATAATTGTTCTATCTCTTGAATTTATTCTTCTTTCTTCCATTAAAATGTTGATTTCCGCTTGAGCTGTAAGTTTTCGTTCCGAACTTTCTTCGACAGCTCTATCAACTTCATGAAATTTCGGATCATCTTGCATTAGTAAACAAATAGTTATGCAAGAGTCTGTGGATAAATAGAAGAACGGAACATTAATGACCAAATTACAATCAATTTGGCATTGCATAGCTGAAAAATGTAAAGCAGAATGCGTTGCAAATAATAATCCAGATTAATTCGGTCTTCTTCACACCCTTAAAATTCAAAATGTTTCTTGAAGCACTGCGAATCATGAATAATAGGAGAGACTTTAGTCAAATTCAATATCCATCGTTAGTAGGAGCTTTTTCATCGTAAATATCAAAGTTATTGGTGAGACAGTCTCTGATTTCAAATTAGCAGCACGTGTGACATTCCTAGACATAAGAAAAATTAATTTAGATTCCTTCATGAATAAAATGAACAAAAAACAATTACCAATTTCATCCAGAAGAAACCTCATCACTCGAATTGTAATGTTGGAAATAAAAAGAAAAGGTGCATTTATTGGTTATGGTTATTGTTCCGTTCTGTTTCTTTTATTTTTTATCAACTTTTGTTTCAACTTTTGTTTCAACTATTAGATTGAATTAACAAATGATTCGTTTGTTGAAAATTTCTGCTATAACCCTAAAACAATCGACATTTTAATTAACAAGGAGAGTAAATACCGCGAAAAATTCATTTCAAGATTGAAGATCTAAGGTTAAATATCAAGAATTGAAGAACTCGATATATTTGATAGAATAATACAAAATGTTTCGACAAGTTTTCATATACATATTATGTGGCGAATCTTACAGATATCATATTCATTACTTGATTATTCATATATTTGTTAATAAATGTTTTCAGATAAAGTACATATACTGAAACTATTGCAGGATATAAATCAGGACGATCACCAAATAATCACATTAGTTGGACAGATTATTAATGCATGCGATCAAACCACTTCGCTTTTACTCCAAACCGGAAAAATTATTTAATTCGACAGGGCCTTTACAAATCAAGGTGATTCTTTTAATTAATATGAGAATTAATTTCAAATAAACAGTGTAGAGATAAGTCATCGATTGAATTTATCAATTTTAGTTCATTTATACATGTTAATTTTTCACCGGATTTAGCATTTATCACCGTCATCATGTTAGCCGGGTCCCTTTGAAAGTTAAGGTGCCTACTTATTGGCTAGTGTAGTTGGCTCTCAATTGAATCGTTGATTGCTCTTTCTCGCTCTGGTAAAGAAGGAAGAGTAATAAAGAAGAAGAGGAACTGGGAAAGGTGAGGAAACAGAAAAAGAAATAGAATGAAAATGGAAACAGCAAAGCAAGGAAAGAAAGAACAGAAAGGAAGAGAAAGAGAAATAGAGAGTAGAGGGAAGAAGAGATGGAGGAATGGAGAAAGGGGGAAATTAAGATTGATCAGTGACTTTCTTTACTCCTAATAGGGCATCACATGGCGTATTTTCTAGTCCATTCACGTCCCATTTCGTTATACTTCTCTCTGTCCGTTTTATATAACTTTGCGATCTCAGGTACCAATGGATCATCTGGGTTCGGATCACAAAGTAAAGAGCATATAGATAGCAGTACTTTGGATATGGTTAGAGCTGGCGACCATTGTGACCTCAGTATATCCAAACAAATAGAACCATTACTGTTTATATTAGGATGGTATATTCGTGTTGTGAAAGCTACTTTGGGTGGTTTAAAAGGATAATCCGTTGGAAAATGAATTGTTAGAAAGAATACACCGCCTTGATATGGACTATCTGGAGGTCCCATTATAGTTGCTTGCCAATGAAACAAATCATCACCAACAGGTCCAGCACTACATTGGGCAGGAGGATCTCTTTTTAAATCTTCCAATTCTTTCTTAATACGTTTTAAAGCCATCTTTTCAACACCTAAATTAATAAATTAGTAGATGTGGTTAGGACACAATTTAAAAGGTTTTAGATTGATTCAAGTTAATTTTCACAGTAAAGAAATGACTTAACAAGGGATGGTTATAATATTTCTTTTGGTTGGCGCTCTATTTAATTGATTTACAATTAATTTACAGTTTAATCCACATTTTAGTCATATTTATACTTACGTAAGATTAGGTACTACAGTAATTTATCCTTTAAAGTCCTAAAAACGACCGAATATTTGTAAAGATTTCTACTTTAGCTATAAGTAAACGTGGAAAACAATTGTGTAAAAGTGAACCCAACAAGTAATGACACAACCAGAATATAAGTATATTAAGAGACAATCCCTCGAAAATGTAAAGTTTTTTTGTTTACATCATTTTATACTTTAATATCTGCAATTAAACTTTTTTATATGCATCATAAAAATTTTATGTTATATTACAGTAAAGAGTTATATCTAAATCTGATAGAGTTTTAACTATTCAACTTGAAAAAAATTCACCTTTTCATAATCTCTCGTGGAAATAGTAAGAATAGCGTGCATGAGCTATTCTTAGTCAAATCTGTGGTCTTAGTTTTTGAAATTGTTTGCACAGTAAATCTCATCAATTATCATTCACAAAACATAACTAAGTTCGCTTTCTGTTGTGTTCTCTTATGTTCTTCTAAGTTTGTTGAGCTCAATTCGTTGAATAAATCGCTGTGTTATTCTTCTGCAAATTACAGCCATGGAAGCTGGCTCATCAAGTCGTTCCTATTTCTGTTAAAATTGTAGCCAGCCTTTGATTATTCACTCATCTTTATCTCAAATTGATGGTTCAACATTAAGTGAGCTTTCTGGAAATCTAGATCTTGATGGACATATCACCACATCAGGTATACTGACAAGGGAAGTTCCCGAAGTCATCCGAACCGAATTCAATGATTGATGTTTCATTTGATTCGTATTACTAACCAACAATAGAGTTCGCCGTCTTTTCATTAGCAAATAAGTAGAAGGTTCAAAAAGCGCCATTTATTGTCATTTGGTGCACATAAATCAATGAGATAGAAATGGTACGTTTCATCGCGATGAGTCTTTTCATTTCACTCATTTTGTTTTGTACTTATTACAACTCTTTATATGGGAAAAATCGATTTTTGATTCTGTTTTCATGGTTATCTTTAATTTGCTAACCGATAGATTTCGAGAGAGATAAATGCTCATAGAACCTATTTATTCTATGATAAAAATACTAATTTTTATTCGTATGACCTGGGGTACTTCCCTTGTGAGTTAAACTGGAGACTCTGAATATGATAGTGACAGTTCAGTTCTGGACGAGAATCAGAGCGCCAGTAATTGCTTCTTGACCACCGGCGTCTTAATTTTGAATCTAGAAGTGAAGATGTCCGTAAAAGTATCTCAAATTATTCATTTTTTGAAGTGAGTTGAGAGATAGCGAGTAGAAAGGGTTGAATGAAATTCAAAAGATAATTGAATTATCCAATATTCCTTTTTGGAATAAATTCAATGTTATATTTTCAAGTTACAGACTGCCAAATACAATGTACTTTTACTTATTAATGTTTGTTTCTTCTGTTTATCCACAGAATGCACCTGATTTTGCAACTTTTGCAACATTCGAAGACTTGGGTCATGATATAAGAATCACTGGCAAACTATTTAACATACTCTCAATCCATCATTGATCATCCTCTATGTTAAGACTAGGCTGTTTCCGCAGCTGATAGATCAATACAAATTTTAACCGAATATCTCGAAAAATGGAATAGGTACATGAATTTCAGTTAGCAGTAATGAAGTGAATCTGTCTGTATTTTGTGCTTGTCTGATTTCATGTTAATCTGATAACCTTCCGGGATAACCTGATTGTTTCAAAAATTGTGTTGGAATTTTATCAGTTTGATTTAAATTAAACCCAGAAAATGGCAAGCGAATTTCAATGAAAGACATACCCGATTGCTAATTCTGATGTAAAATGTCTTATTGCAACCGATTGAGAAACACGTAACTAACCAAATAATCTGGTTTAAACGACAAACCTGTTTTCGGTATAAAATTCCCTAAAGGGGCGATTTATAAAATTTCTAACTCTGATTCATATTTATATTTTATGTCTTCCCAGGTAGAGTTCATGTTGCGTACTGTCGATGGAAATTCATTTGGGACAGTTGCCAAATCATTCAGTTGATTGGACAGAGATGAAGTTACTCAGAGTCAAAGACCTTTTGATTAGAGCATAATATTTGCTTCTGCCAGAAAATTATTCTTGTTATTTGACAAGCTCTTTAGAAATCAAGGTGACTCTTTTAATTAATATGAGAATTAATTTCAAATAAACAGTGTAGAGATAAGTCATCGATTGGATTAATCAATTTTAGTTGATTTATACATATTAATTTCCCCGGATTTAATTTTATCACCGTCATCGTTTTAACCGGGTCCCTTTGAAAGTTAAGGTGCCTACTTAATGGCTAGTGTTGTTAGCTCTCAATTAAATCGTTGATTACTCTTTCTCGTTATGGTAAAGAAGGAAGAGAAATGAAGGAATAGAGAGAGGAGATAATAGCAAGACAGAGAACAGAAAAAATGAGCGTAGAAACAGCGGTGTAGAATGCATGGAGAGAAGAGAAAGAGAAGGGACGGGAAGAGATAAAGAAAGGGGAAATTAAGATTGATCAGTGACTTTCTTTACTCCTAATAGGGCATCACATGGCGTATTTTCTAGTCCATTCACGTCCCATTTCGTTATACTTCTCTCTGTCCGTTTTATATAACTTTGCGATCTCAGGTACCAATGGATCATCTGGGTTCGGATCACAAAGTAAAGAGCATATAGATAGCAGTACTTTGGATATGGTTAGAGCTGGCGACCATTGTGACCTCAGTATATCCAAACAAATAGAACCATTACTGTTTATATTAGGATGGTATATTCGTGTTGTGAAAGCTACTTTGGGTGGTTTAAAAGGATAATCCGTTGGAAAATGAATTGTTAGAAAGAATACACCGCCTTGATATGGACTATCTGGAGGTCCCATTATAGTTGCTTGCCAATGAAACAAATCATCACCAACAGGTCCAGCACTACATTGGGCAGGAGGATCTCTTTTTAAATCTTCCAATTCTTTCTTAATACGTTTTAAAGCCATCTTTTCAACACCTAAATTAATAAATTAGTAGATGTGGTTAGGACACAATTTAAAAGGTTTTAGATTGATTCAAGTTAATTTTCACAGTAAAGAAATGACTTAACAAGGGATGGTTATAATATTTCTTTTGGTTGGCGCTCTATTTAATTGATTTACAATTAATTTACAGTTTAATCCACATTTTAGTCATATTTATACTTACGTAAGATTAGGTACTACAGTAATTTATCCTTTAAAGTCCTAAAAACGACCGAATATTTGTAAAGATTTCTACTTTAGCTATAAGTAAACGTGGAAAACAATTGTGTAAAAGTGAACCCAACAAGTAATGACACAACCAGAATATAAGTATATTAAGAGACAATCCCTCGAAAATGTAAAGTTTTTTTGTTTACATCATTTTATACTTAAATATCTGCAATTTAATCTTAGCGATTTGAAAATCGCCAAGTTTAGAGGCTTAAAAATTCATGAAATCTCATGAAGTGCAATTTTTAGTTCGATAAACTATTCCTTCGCGATTTACTGTTAAACTTGGGAAAATAGCCCGATCGTATGAATAAGCTATTTTCCGAGAGTTCTTTATTTCATTTCTTTGATAATGTAGTTCTACCAGTAGATGGCCTTCAATGTTTTGTTTTCAAATTTTTGTAAATATCCAATTTTTTGATATGTGATTAATTCTTGTAGTTTCGCCTGAAATTGGATTATTTATTGTATTTATTTCTTAATTATATCGTTACTAACTGCTAACAATCATGGAAGCTGCTGCACCAAATCGTTCCTATTTCTGTAAAAATTGTAGCCAGCCTTTGATTATTCACTCATCTTTATCTCAAATTGATGGTTCAACATTAAGTGAGCTTTCTGGAAATCTAGATCTTGATGGACATATCACCACATCAGGTATACTCAGTCAAACTGGAGACTCTGAGTATGATGATAACAGTTCAGTTTTGGACGAGAATCAGAGTGCCAGTAATAGCTTTTTGATCATTGGTGATTCAATGTTAGAAACTACTTCACCTGATTTGGCAACTCTTGCAGCATTCGAGGGTCTAGGACATGATATGAGGATCACTAGTAAACTATTTGACATACTCTGTGATAAATCAATCGTTGATCATCCTTTATGTGAAGACTGTGCTGATTCATTAATCGACAAAATGGACCAAAAACTTAAAACACTTGAAGAGGAGTGTAAAGTGTACCGAGAATGCCTTGGAAAATTAGAGAAAAAGACGAATCATGATAATCCAGAATCTAATCTGGAGCATCTACAGCAGCGAGTTATTCAGCTACAATTGGAAGAAAAACGGTAAATATTTCATTTTTCTTATTTAGTCCCAATATCATATCTATTGTTTCTATAACTGCTCTGTTTAATTTTCTAGATTGATTGAAGAATTGACCAAAGTTGAAGCACAAAAGAAAAAGTTTGATGAAAAGATTCAAGCTCAAGAAGCAGAAATCAATGTTTTAATGGAAGAGAAAGATAAATTCAAAAGAGAGCACAATTATCTAAAAAAGACTCTTTTTGAAGTCGATGATGAAAGATTGAACGTTGAAAATTCCAAAAAATATATATCAAGACATCTCGATATATTACGTAAAACTAATGTTTTCAACGCAACCTTCCACATTTGGTTTGTATTAAAGAATAAAAATAAGCATTGCTCGATTTTTGACACATTTGGTTCTTCATTCTATCCAGGTATAGTGGACACTTCGGTACTATTAATGGATTTCGCTTGGGACGGCTGCCAAATCATCCAGTTGATTGGACGGAGATAAACGCTGCTTGGGGTCAAACTACTTTGCTATTGTTTGCTCTTGCCAGAAAAATTAACCTAACTTTTGAAAGATACAGATTGGTTCCCTATGGTAACCATTCATTCATTGAAACCTTAGAGGATAAACCTAGAGAGCTTCCTTTGTAAGATCTCAATTGTTTTATTTGCTTTTCATTGTCTTAAATCTTGATTATGAGTTTTTAAATCATTAATTCGTATATTAACACATTTTTAGATATGGATCTGGTGGCTTTAGATACTTACTCAATAACAAATTTGATCAAGCTATGATCGCTTTTCTTGATTGTATGGCTCAAGTCGTTGCAGAAATTGAAAGAGTCGATAAATCCTGGTATTGTCCATACAGGTAAAAGCGCAAGTTTGGTTCAAAAATTGGCATGTTTTACACAAAGTCTATTTTGACAATTCACCTTATTCTTACCTTTTATACTTTCAGAATGGACAAAGAAAAGATAGAAGACACAAAACGAAACAATTGCTATTCTATTAGGTAAATAATCTCTTATTTATTTCTGCATTTTTTCTGATATTCTGTCTGAGATAATCAAATCGAGAGGGAGTTTAGTGAGTGTGAGAAGTGTAAAAGTAAAGCAATAAAAAGCAAAGAAAAAGAGACTTATGATGAGAAAATGAAGGTAAAGCTGCTATTATTTTATTATTATTATTACTATGATTATTATTACCATTTTCCTTGCTTAGTCGTGTTCACCTCAACCACAAAATTTAATATTTAACAAACCAGAGGCTTAAGTTGGTAATGAAAAAGAAAGTGAAGAAGAGAAAAGAGAAAAAAGAGTAAGAATATGCATACTTTTTTAGTGAATGGATCCATCAGAGCGTAAAATTGGACTAAATCGAGAGTGAAAGGCACACCACGTTGGTGGTTCTACCTTTTTTATCTCTTACTTTACTTTATTTCAGTTTCTTATTAGGCTCATGAAGAAGGTATTTGTAGACAATTTAACCTGAAACTGTGTTAATTTTGGTTACCCGTGTTGTCTCTTTGTGCACTTTCTGAGTTTCAATCTTCAAGAAATATTTGGAAAGTCAGTTTCATTAGGTAAACCCAGTTGGTCATTAATTGACAGGAAACTCGCTAGTGAGAAAGCGTTACCTTTTTTATGATATTTTACGCTATTTTTGCGATTTACTTAGCTTTCCAGGTAAAACGTGTTTTGTTTGTGTGTTTAATCATTCAATTTGCCCTAATAAGTTATTCATAGCAAAGCTCGCCATAGATACTGGGAACTGTTGCAGCATAACTCTGAAATGTCTCAATTTTTAAAATTAGACTCTATTAGTATGATCTAATAGTATGATAATAATAGCACTGATTACTCATGATTAACGCCTTATTTGAAACACATGTTCTACTTTTCCTCTCTTCTACTTCTTTTTTTACCAGGCAACATCAATAAACGCTACACTAATGTTTCAATTAATAAATTAGTTTACTCTAGAAAAGATCTTTTTCAGTTAATTGCCATTTAATATGAACATAAAACGACAACTTAATGCTGTTTTTCAGTTTTAATTTCATAACTAAACCATTGACTTTGTATATTTAAAGTTGTTGCATCGAATCCGATCATTGAAGCAACAGCTTTAAATTGTTAGGATCTAACTACTAACTTCAATTTTCAAATCTTTCAAGTCTTTGTTGTTTTATCAATTCAATGTCTAACGAAATTCGTTAAACGAATCTAAGGAAAATTTATCTTAACTTTTCTTTTATTGCTTAAATTACGACTTGAAAAATTGATGTAATCAATATTTCAACTCAGTCGATAAAGTTGTCAAGATTAAATTTAAAATAACTGAGTTATAATACTAAAATTTTATTTTGATTTATCCTTACAAACTATTATCATGTTAAAAGTTAAGCAATTTGAGTAAATTGAGATGATTCGTGTGAAGATTTAGACGAAGATGAAAAGTGTAAAGATATTTCCGAGAACAAGAAAAGATGGAAGATGAACTATTTTGAGATTTAAAAGATGATGATGGTGGTGAAGAAGATGATATTTTACTCTCTTCTCTATCTACTATCCATCTATCCTTTATTGAAGAAGAAATGAATATGAGAGAATAAAATGACTATAAATTTGGCTGAACTCTTTTATGATGTTGTTGAATTTACTTTTTTAAGCTTACTTCTAATTGAGATGAAGTTACCTCCCGTAACTTTCATTTTGCTGCTTTACGTTCCTAGTAAACACATTTTCCCCTGTATTTACCATCGACGAAGGCATAAACACTAAGAGAACACATAAAGACGCCCTAAATTGTCTAACATTTTATTAGTAGACCTCGTGATTGACCCATGTTACGAACAAACCTTTAGGCTATTTCCTCTTTGATAGACTTACATGTGATTCTTAACTTCTCTTTTTTTGTTACTTGTTAAAAAGTTTACCCAGTTTCTCTCACTTTTTAAGCTTACCTTACCTTTTTAGTGAAATCTTAATTCCTCCAAATTACCTACTCAAATCCTCCCTCCCAATTGACATATTTTCTTTAACAAATTTTCTATTCTTTCTTTCTGTTGCCTTTCAGAATCCAATACAATTCGGAGGAGGAATGGACCAAAGCATTGAAATATATGCTTACAAATCTAAAATGGATATTAACTTGGGTGGCTCGACCTGAAACAAGTGAAAGATGTGACTCTAGTGTTTCAAGCTCTAAATAAGACAACAAAAATTGTCGATTTAGACAGTTGTAACAGAGGCCAAAAACCCAAGTGATATAATGTGGAGAAAAAGTTTTCCATTAATTCATACTTCAACCAAGGATAGGCGAGCCAAATAAAACCTGTGAACGTTGGTTTACCATTTTAAGAAAAAGCATTCAACTCAAGTTAATTTCATTACAAACAATTGTCCCTCCTCACAACAAACCAATAATTTTGAGAAATCCTTCAAGTTCAAGCATAATTTCATTTTTATTGATCTCATTAATTGAGTGAAAGATAAACTTTTTTTCATCTATTTTTCATAGACAAAAATTTGTTTTTTCATTTATTTATAATTTTGTTAAAAAATGGATGCAACTGGATTTCTTCCATTAAATGCACGATGATGATGATGATGATGATGGATATGTTGATGGTAGAGATGAAAATGGCAATTACTATGTTGTACAATTTGATATGAAAAATGCGGTAACAAAGTTGTACCTTAAAACATTAGTTTCAGCAAAATAATATGTGACCAGCTCATATTTTTTCACATTCTTGTAGTTGATTGGATCCTCAAAGAGTTAGCTTGACTATAAAATAACGAAAAAAAGATACAAATGTATTCACAAGTTGGATCCAGCATTGATTGGATCAAGTAGCTAAACAAGAAGTGTGCAAGACCCAAATGATGTCCAGAATCGGGTTCAATATCGGATTTCATATTCATTTTTTTTCAGATACACAGGATTCGATTAACGAACACTGGTGGAATCACGAATACTCCAGGATCCGGATTTGGAACGGATGGAAACATTTCCTTGATTCAAAAGGCCGTCGTCTTCTCGAAGACAGCGAGAGATGCTTAATGTGTTTAGTGACGAATTGGCGGATTCAATAATGAAAATTGATGTTGTATGGAGAGAAGGAAGAGAGCATTTTACAAATGCAATCGATGGCTTTCAGCAGATCAAACAGCTTGGGTTCATTTTACTTCGTCGATTACTCGATGTCAGTCATATTTTTCAACAGGCTTATGAGTTTTCAAATCAGTTTAGATTCCTGCATGAACTGAGCATCTGATCGAGAGAAAGGTAGAGATAAATTTGAAGAGATTGTTGCTTTTGTTTGGTTACAAAACAAAACTGGAACAGTTTTTTTTCTGTTTGATTGACAGGAAAAAAATGAAAGGAAAAAAAGAGGAAAAAGTTCACATGTTTTGACGGTCTATCACTTTTCATTTGCATGTATATATCGTCTTTTTTGATGAGCATACATCGCAAGTTACTTCACAGCACCAATTGAATCGACATTTACAAGTCTGTTTGACGTTTATACGCTCCGCGTTCGCACCACGACCACAACAAAGCAGATCACAACCGTCAACACCCTTTGATGTAATATTGCATTCACGCCCCTGAGTACCTAATGAACCAGTTGATCTATCAGCTTCGCAAAAGTTGGGCGATTCTTCTGAGTAAACTAAATCCTCTGAGCTAGGTAATTTGATTGAGCTGATTTCAGGAGTAAAACTGCGACCATCATTTGTGGCAATCACTTTTGAAGCACCATCAAATTTGTCTTTTAAAATGACTCCAACTTCACGGAAAGACGGTAACTTATACCAACACGTTTGGATTGTACAAGATCCCGACATTCCATGGCATTTACAGGCTTTTTTCATGTTCCTTTTGACTGACTGAAAATTAGATAAGTAAGAAAACAAATAGATTATTTTGATGGAATCGAGAAATTTCAATTAAATTGGAAACAAAGAGGATAAAATTGCCAATTATTTTCAACATTTATCAAACCAAAATAAGTCACTTGAGGTGATGAAAATTCACAATAAACAGAAAGAAAAATTTTCCTGTACGTTGATTTGGAAACTGTCTTATGTCTTTAAAAACATTTTTTAATTGAATAAATTAATATTTCTTGTTTCTAAATTAACTATACAACGATTCTTTGGCAACCAAAAGATGAAGGCTTAATTAGTCACTATTTATTCACTTAACAGCTTTCTTGTTATGACAGAAAATTGAGCGATTTTGTCTTTTGAATGTTTTCAACGGCAGTTTCGTCTCTTAATCAATTGATCAACTTAAAACCGTGATGAATATTCCATTTCAACATGTTGCCTCATAAGTTATGATCAGTATGAATATCGGTCTATATGTAAATTCATATTCATTGAACAGTCAACTTAAAATTTTCATTCGTCAAATATGAACTCAAATTTTGTATTATAAAAGCGTTTTTCTGTTTATAATAAGAAAATCATCACCAACAAGCAATGTTTGGTTGATTAGACAAATTGGCTTACCAATCGTCCTGCTTCATAATTGTGCCTTAAGACCAGCGTTTGGACATCATGGCCCTTTTTCAATCTACTTTCCAAAAATTCTTTAGACTTTTTATACCCAAAATCAACATTATCCCCACAACCACGGAAATCAAAATCTTGAGCCATTGTATTATCTGATTGAGGAGAGGACATCATAAGGCAAGAACAATCAAGAAGAGTTCCTTGGCTACACGCTTTAGCTAAGCTATGTGTCATTCCAGCTGCTGTGATAGCATGAACAAAGCCAGTCTCCCGAGTATCTGACGAGAGTACAGTAATCAACATTCACAGTTTTAGTAATAATCAAGCAACCTTCAGACCATCTCAAGTGAATTGAGGAAACAAATAAAAACAATTGGATGGAAAAAGACTCAATTAAATTTGCAAACATTTTCAACATTCTACTCTTTCGTTATTTTAATTGATTCCTTATTTTCTAACATCCTTTCTTTCTCTCTGTCTTCACTATATTCGCGTGTCTCATTTCTTTTAAAACAACAATCCAATCAGCTAATGCTTGCCATGTTATTTGTTTCTTCTTCCATATCAAATTAAAAACTTAAAGCTACTGCCAGAAGTGGGTAAAGCAAACAGACATCTTTAGACGTTTACCTCTCAAAAGGATCTTCCTCATCGACCTTCGTGATGATGTACAATTCCATTGACGATTACGGAACTGATATTCACACTCTTTACGGGCAATTTTAGCACCTTTGGTTATTTCCCGAATGATCTCCGGTTCTTTTTCACAAATACCTGTTTGTTTACTTTTCAATCGACCTGCTTTACGGCAGATTTTATTCGGATCTAAAACAAGTTTCATTCCCGTACTGCCAAGTAAATATACAAGAAAAAAAGCAAAGAAAAGAAGACAAAGATGAAGGGTGAGGATCCAAGTAAACCAAAAACAATGTACAAGATAAGTGTAAAAATGACGATGAGTTTCCTTCTTCCCTCACAATGTACCTTTGCGATACATGCTAGTAACAAAGTTAAGGTCAATCTCTTTCATTTCCCATTGCAATTGAAGTATTTACTGAGAAATTGAATCAGATCATGCATCAATCATTTAGTATTTCATTTGTAAGTTATTTGCTTTTTATCAATTTATCTCTCTAACTAACCAACTAATATTTAACTTTTTGCTTTTCTCAGGGTCAATTGAGATGGTAACAACTCTTAAGAAGTGTTTGGAGCAATGGAATCGGATGACAGGTTAACTTAATTGGCCAATCACTTGTTGAACAAAATAAAAGAACTAAATTTGCTCAAATTGAGGGTAAATCGATTTGCAGGAAAAGTAATCCTTTTGTTTGTTTTCAATCAACCTTTCATTTTGTTTGGACAACAAAGCAAGTATATGTATTTGGTGAGTATTTTTCATCTTCTTTGCCTCCCTTGTTTTTTTCAACAACCAAATTAACCTATTCTCCTTTTTTCCCCTGTCAAAGGTTATCGCCACTTAGGTGCTCTAAAGTTTTAAATTGGTTTCAAGTTAAAATATCAAAAAAAAGGAGAAGGGAAACAAACTGATTTTCAATTGAAGAAACGAAATGATGGAATGTCAATATGGAAATGGAGTGATGTTCGCGTGATACCAACAATAATCACGCAAAATGTTGATTCAACATCGCACCATTATCATTGATGAATGATCAGAGGCAACAAAACAAAACAAGAAAGAAAGACAAGAGAAGGAAAAGTAAAAAAGTTAAAGGTTCAATCCAAACTCAATGGTTATACCTATAATAGAAACAATGATTTATGATTGATTGGCTGAACAGTTTCTTTCTCTGATGGACAAATATCATCTTCATCATCAGCAACAACAACATCATCATCAGCATCATTACCATCATATGTAATCGTCCTTTATAGAAGCTTCATTCAGACCTTTTTACTATCCTAATTTAAGTCTCTGAAAGCTTGAAGAAAAATATAATTTGATTGTTAACTATATCATTATATTTGACATCAATTCTTTTTCTTCTTCGCCTTCTGTAACCAGAATCATTTCATAATTAGTATTAACACAAAATTCAATTGAACTTTTAACTAGCAACATTAACATCAACAACAATCACATTAGCACAAACAAACAAAACTATTTCAATACTTACCTATACTTTCAATACTTAGCTCACCTTTTTTTACCTATTATGCTTCAAGATGAATGCGTTTTTTAACAAAAAAAGTATTTTCTCGTAAAATATTTATTATCAAACACTCTTATTTAGTTGTAAACAATTGATCACACCTTAAGTTTTATTGCAAAATGAGGAAGAAACCTTATTACTTTGGGTGAAACGAATTACTGAATCAATAAAGATATTTGCTTACTGAACAATCTAAGAATAGATGATTGGTAATGATGATGATAATGATGATATTATAGGAAGGAATTTTTGTGTTGAACCAAGATTAAACAATGTTTCAAATTGATTGTTACAGAGAGACTAAAAAGAATCATTTCAACAATCAAAGGGTCAACTTGAGTTTTGAAAAGAAGAGAGTCAACATTTTCAATGATTTATACCAAAAATTGCTGTTATTTTTTCAGCTTCTCCTGTTACTACTTCTCATGTTTAGTGTTGACCGATGTTTTGTTTTGTTTATGTCAAACCATTGAATCTAATTGTAAGTAAACCAGGTAACAAACTCAAAGTGAGCTATCAATCCTTTACATTTTTCCTCGTTGGTTACTGTCAAGTTTCCAAAAATATCTTCAATATAATAGCAAATACCAAGATGCTAAAGGGCATTTGGACAATTTTTACGTTCATACTAGTCAAGTGTAACTAATCATTTTTGTTTTCAAGAATAAGCCTTAGTATCTAATATTTTTTACTCCTCCTTAGGATTGACCCATTGTTACCAAGCAAGCAACAAAACAATAAAAAAGGATAATGCCTTTAACTGTATTCAACAAGCAATATTGATCAGATAATGTTGGTGCGTAACCTGGTTTTACAAGGAAATACATGTTCACTAAAAAATTTACTTTGTACATATTTACACATCATTTTAATCATAATGATTTCGTCATAATCTTCAACATACATTGAATGTTTTCCTCGTCCTTTCTCTCTGGTACACTTAGCGAAGCTCTACATCTCAATCAGTGTTTGGTTATCATTAATAGCTGCTGAAGGGAATAAAAATCAAAGCTACTAATAGCTAGTAATTAGTTGCTGAAATTGTACGCTATTACGGTTGATTATTGTGAACAATTTTTGTCATCCTTTTGTCAACAAGTTTAAGCACCAACAGTCACTCATTAACCATGGTATTGAGAAAGAGATAAAGATATTTGAATGGCGCACAGCAAAACAGCTAGTGGTGTGACTTTTACAATAATAAGGCGGTTGAATACACAGTTTTATGCTTAGTGTGTTGGCCAACAGGAGAGATGAAGACACCTTAATTAAGGTCTTAATGCTGGGTAAATATACTCATCAAGTGTACGCACATGAAAAGGCAAAGAAAGAGCGAGAAAGTAAAAGATAGTTTTACCTCTTCATCTCCTTCTTTACTTTCTCTTACATCCTAAACTATCATCTGTATCCAGCTTACCAAAAATGTACATCTCACTTGTCAATCCACAGAGAATATGTCTTCACCCACAGGTAACACTCTCTAGGTGGTCCTCTTTATGTTAGTCTTTTATCTTCCTCTTTCTTACCTTTTTTCTTGCTCATCACACTCATCATCATCTTCATTCCCTCCTCCTTCTCATTTTCATTCTAATTCTAATTCTAATTCTCTTTCTTCTCTTCTCTTCTCTTTTTTCTTTCAGCCTACCTAATTCATGTTTTCTTCTTCAATTATTACCTGCAAGGATTACAACTGTTGGATGATCTTTGAACATGACTGTGGTCATAATAGCAATTCATTTAAGCGATCTTTTCCCGAAAAGAAATATTGTCCACGGTACATTGGAAATAAGCGTTAAGTAGACATGAGAAGCTCAATGTTCCCATACAAAAGGCGAACAGTGATTACCCTTTTCCTTTGGTTCCAAAACCCATTACACATGTAAACATATTGTAATGCAAAATGTTTAAGAGTTAACTAATGGTGGTTAATCATTTCTTTTTCTCTTCTTTAATGCTAAGTAATTTATTATTAACCACTATTAATAGATGATAATCATAGTGAAAAGTAGCTTTTCTCTCCAAGCGATTTGAGCAAAACTTGATTCTCCTTTAAACCTTTTCATATTCAAATCTCTTAACTTCATATCAAATGTCAATTATTTTGATTGTCTCTGAGCAAAAAAATTTTACGAGAAACATCATAAACAAATCAACTAACAAAACATCACAATAGCAATAGATCTAGAGAGGCAAGTTTTGGTAGAGCAATAAAATTACCCCAAGAAGGTCAAATTGAACTCCAATGGAAAAATTTTTAGCATTAGTAATTTTTCGACTAGAATTCATGAATTCATTCATTTTTCAGACTATTTGATAAGAACACAATTCTGACGCAGATTTTTTACATGTTGTGAACTTCAATTTTCATTGTTTCACTTTCTTTTCTAGGTTTTTTTCTTTATTCCTTCTCCTCTTCCAAGTGTTGATGGCCGATTGTAGAGTTATAACAATCAGTGTTACAATCATGAAAACAAAAGAATAGCTAAAGATTATAATTGACTAGATACTAAATGCATACTACAATGCATTTATGAACTGGAATACAAAAAACTAGTTGAATGGATGGCCGGGATCAGTTTTGACCAACTAATCAGTGATTTATTAATTGCTTACTGTTTTCCTGTTTCTATGGGATTAAATTGACACATGCAATCAACATGACAATCAAAAGTTAAAGTTGGTGGAATAAAGAAACATATTGTTAATTGTCTTCAACGAGTGAGTGATAATTATGAGAAAAATAAACTACACAATCGCAATCACTGAGCACCTCTATTATCAGTTATTAAGTCAATTCAAGTGTCTCTTGCTCGTGAGTCTGTGAGTATATATCAAGAGATAGATATTGCGAGGAAACAGGACGATGATACATAACAATGAAACTTAAAGAAAACAATTAAGGTAACAATAAGAAGATAATATGTGCTAGTAGAGCAATAAACAATAGAATGAAGAAGATGATAAATTATGATGATGATGATGATGGTAATGAAGATGAAGCAAAAACTGGATAGCTGAAAATGTAATACGAGAAATACAATTCTCTGGTGTAAAAGTTGATTTGTAAACACAGATTAATGTAAAAAACATAATTTGTTCATGAGTCAGGCTAACTGTTTTAGATGCTTTTCAAAATTACTGCTAATTTTCAAATGAGTTGATTGAAAGATAACTTAAACAATTATGGTTATTGAACTGAAGCTGATATCACAATTGAAATAAGAAACTTAAACAAATAAGATGAAAAATAAAGAAACAAGATGGCGACATATTTGATTTGTTGACAACGCTGAGAGCAAGTATGAAAGTGTAAACATTTATTTGAAAGTGTCATGTTAAAATTAGTGCTAATTAATTTGTTAATTGTTTGTTGATAATTTAACCGATTCTCTTACAACTTGGTGAAAAACAAGATTGAAACAAAATGACACTCTCAATACGTTATGTTGTCTGTTGATTGTTTTTTGAGTGGATTCAAGTAAATCTAAGGCTCAACGATTATTTGACTCAAGTATACATGTTTTTGAGTGATAGTTAATTCTTCATGCAATCTTTCATTCATTCACAACTAATTGTTAAAGGTGAGATAAAATAGAAAGCTATTGTAACATGAAATTTTTTCATTTTCCTTCTTTGTTTCTTTCTTTTTCTGTCCATGATTTATTCAATATCTGTCGGTTCATCAGTGGATTGGTCAGTAAATGGAATCCAATGTATCGCAAAGAAGATGGAAACTCATCAATCATAGCTGTATCATTTTCAAATTTGGACTTACCCCCAAAATGATTCACTCGTGCGACATTCGATGATTGAAATCAGACAAAGAATTTTTACGAATAACTGTATCAGTTCCATTGGTCACTTGCGAATCACATTCACACTAGACAAAAGCAACACAAACTTTAAAGCCATGAAGCTTGCAGTCACTTAAAGTACACATTAGACACAAATTGAGCCAATTTCAAAGGAAAGGTCCAAAAATGAAGTCACAAAACACCAGGAAGTAAAAGGAGAGGGAAAAGTCAACTTTAAACTGGTAAAATGAGAAACATCGTAAGCCACTGAAAATATCAAGTTATCAAAGGTTGATTATTAATAAAGGATGATGCTGATTACATGAAGATGATTGAAAAACGGTAAAAGAGATTGAGAATAAGATGACGATTGAAAGTGAGTGAACTTTCTCTCTTTTTCTCTCTCTAACGCAAACTCACTCTCCTTATCAATAATACAGTCGACCCTCCGATAAGTTAACAAACTGGGTGGATAAAGCAATAGGCACTGTAATAAGTTTCTCTCTTCTCTTTCTTTTTCCTCTTTCGTCTTTCGATTTCTAATTGATCGCCAAAGAAAAGGGAAAAAAGTAAAGGGTAAAACAATAGAGCTACTTTTGTTAAGTCTTCAAGAGTGTTAACTTATGGAACGGTTGACTTTAATTAAATGGATGGCGCCATCTATTTTAATTGTTTTGCCAGAGATGATAAACAAGATCAAGATAATCAACAAGTTACAAAGAAACAATCAAGCCATATTGATGCCAAGGAAAGATCATATGAACGCAATGGAAATGATTTCATCATTTACTTGGTCAACAGTTAAATAATTACAAGCCATTTTTCACTCAACGCAGTTTGTCTTGGAAATCAAAACACTAACAATTTAAATGAAATCCTTTCATGTCAAAAGATCAAGCTCAAGTATAACCAAAAACATGACTAAATGACAACAGCCATTATCAAAACTAATCGCTAGTAAATTATTAGGATGTTTGCCAGTGCTTTTCTTGAAAACAGCAATTAGTTAAAAGTTGATTCAGAGCTATTGCAAACAAACCATTTATTTAGCTTTGAAATATTCTAATTTGTAAAAGGATTGAGCAAACAAATCAATTTAACTTTGAATTTCCAAAAAATCTATTCTCAATTCCTGTTAGAAACAAAATCGAAGTTATTCAATTGTCAAGATTTTTTACTGATAGTTTTAAAATTAGACTTAGTCAATGAAATTTTTCTGAGCAAAATTTTGATGAGATTCAAACCTTGATTGATTTAAAATCACAAAAAAAGCTAAGAACATATCAATTACATTAAAATCTCTGTTGCTTTGGAAACTTTAAGCTAATAAATTCAATGATTTTAATTCTGTTGAACTCAATTGGAAGTTGTATCATTTTGCAGTTGAATGAAAAGTTCATGTTTTCTCGAACAAGCAATCAATAGTTAATTTTCATGTCAATTTGACTACACAAAAAACGTGCAAACATTTATTGAACATCATTAATAACAATATTAAGTAAAATGTGATGATAATTAATGAACATTTTTCAAGTCATTTCACAAGTTGCATCAGAAAAGACACTAATTTATGCATTTAAAAGTATTACTTGAAAGTGAATTGCAAAAAAATGAAGATGAAAATTGGATGAAACTTACACTTTAACTCAACAAACACAAAAGGCAAAACGAAGTAAAGAAATGAAAGAAAAAGTAGAAAATTTTCATATTAATAATGATATTTTTTGTTCATTATTGTATTTAAATGTTAAATAACATAGATATTTATGAAATAAGTAAAAAAAGGGAAAAAATTCACATTATCAGACTTGTAATTTGAAGACTCTTTTTCATCTCTTTTTGTTACCTTAAAACATAAAAGCCAAGTTACCTTCGGTCTGCAATGTTTGTGCGTTAGGCCTAAGCACGCCTTTCATAAAGTTTTCACGTTTCAACGTGCAGCTTATTTTGTCTGTTTGTGTGAGGAGGGGTCAAGCCAATTTAATTAACAGCTAAAATCCATCATTAAAATGTTTCCTTTGCTTCACCATCAACATCATCAACAGCAACAACAACTAAAAACAACATCATCTTCATCTCTTCATATTCAAACTATTCTTTCGTTTTCTTCATCATCATCATCATTCTCTTCCTTCTCATCATCATCTTTTTACAATTGAAGATTACTTTCAAAGCCAATGACGCCCACTATTAAATAGCTACAATCAACCACTAAAAAGAGTCACTTTTGGACTGGATTTACCTTTTAGCTTTCCTCTTATCATTGAACCGCTAAAAAAATATTGTTGAAGTAACTCAATTTTGTTTAAATAATAGTAATACATATTATTATTTCTCTTCTTCTTTTTCTTCATCTTACCTTTTGTTGGTCAACATAAAGCCACACAAAATTAAGGTAATTTACTTGGATCAACAACATCTTTTTCACACTTTATTTCATACCTGTAACACTGTCTTGTATTTACATTCATTCAATTTTAAATTCACTCTCTATTTACAATTCAATATTTTCATTGACAATTTATCCCATTGAGACAGCAAATTAAATATTTAAAATATACTTTAAGACAAAAGCAGACATGAAAACAGTTAACCATCAATTGACAATTATAAGTTGAAAATGAAAAAAAAAGGTTAAAATTATTTTCTCACCTTTTAGCTATTTATTAGTATTTATACAAACAGTTATTAGCTTCACATTAACCAAATGAATCTGATTAAATGAAGATGAAACAAATTACAATTATCTGTTACCTAAAAGCTAATTAAAGCTTTTTCCTAAAACATTTATTGATTAATAAAGCGATAAATTACAGTTAACTTATCTGGTAAATATTAACACAAGACAATCGGTAGCAATTACCAAGGTAAATAACAATGGCAATGATCCATTATCAACAACAATTAGCAATATAAATTGGCAATTATCTTCAACTGAAACTGTAAACAAAATGAAACTCGGAAACTTTCAACTGAATCGCGCAAAGTCAAAGAGTGAAATTGAATTGAAATTGATCAATTCATTGAAAACCTTGAAGAAATGAAGACGAAAAATTTTCTGGTAAAAATTTCACAAAATTTAACCTCATTAAAGGTTAATCAAGCTTTCAGTATAAAGTCTAACAAAGGCAACAGTTATGCAAACATAATCAAAGGTTAATGAGGCGACAAAATTTAAAATTTTCATTAACCTTTCAATAAATTCAATGAATTAACCTTTTCAAGTAAAAAATAGCAAATTAGTTTCACTTGAAAGGTAAAAAGATTTGATAATATAAATGATTGTTTACCAAAATCAAAAGTATATGTAAATAGGCATTTGTAATGATCCTTGTAAAATGAATATTAACTTTAGTTGATCAGGTAATTTGGTTTCAATTGTTTTTGTTGGTCAACGCTGGTCAAAAGGAACCAATTAAGGCAAGTAAATTGGTTATTTGAAGAAAGTGGCAAATTTGACTCAAAAGGCTGTTTTACAAAAAAAAATTAAACACTTACCAAGCGTCCAGCTTCATTGTTGTGCAAGTTGATCAGATACCTCAAGTCTCGACCTTTCTCGGCCACATCAATAAACCTTTTAGCGAATCGATAGCCAAAGTCAATGTTGTCCGAACAGCCTTCCCATTCAATGTCTACGTTATTTGAATAGCGAGCTCGACGGTAAATGCATGAACAGTTTTTTATTGATCCTTCGGCACAGGCACGAGATACTGCATGAGCTACACCAGCCGATGCAATTGCATGGACAAAGGCTGATTCACGGCAACCTTCAGATCATGTGGAGATTGAAGGGAAAAAATGAAAGAAAAAAGAAAAGAATAAATTAATTGATCGCAATTTTGTCATTTTTCAATTTTGACTCTATTATATTCTTATAGGGTCATCTGATGGTGGACATGATGATGAAAATAAGTTAAGGTGTGGATCGTCAAGACGTGGTGTTGTTATTTGTGTGTGGTATTGAAATGTTACAAGGAGGAGTTAAGGTAAAGCCACCCAGTAAGAAGAAGAAGATGAAGAAGAAGAAGAAGAAAGGAAGAAATTGACTCTATTAGGGAAACTATTCACAAAAGTTAATGAAGACATTAGTGGAGATGAGGATGATGATGATGATGATGGAGACGGTAACGAAAATTATAGGCTGCAGATGAGAGACAGAGAAACTCTGTTAGTAAAAGGTAAAAGGCCTTAAAATTATTGTTAAACTTGTATATCTTTTCAATCTCTCACCTTATGTTTGAAAGATAACACTTAAGGAGTGAATGAAGGCACAAAAGGATAACATGATTTAACAATGATCAGTGATAATGATTAAGATGATAATGAAGATAATGGCGATAATGGGACGGTGAGAGTCATAAGGCGCGAAGGGGAGATTCATAATCATGCCGGTGATGAGACTTAAAGTCTTTATGAAATAATTAACAACGAAAAATGTTTCAATTGGTTCAGTTTGATTCATTTGAAGCAGATTAAGTGAGCTAACAAGAGAAGTGTTATAAGTCGTCCGAATTTATTTCAATTATTAATGTCTCATTCAATTGGGCTTACTAACTAACAATCAAGTTCGTCGTCTTTTGATTCGCAAACGAAAAGAAATGCCGTTTGATAAATAAGAAAGCAATGGTGTGTGTCCATTGAGAGCAGCTTTTTTTGTTTCATTAATTTTGTTTTGCAAAAATTAGTGCAAAAGTGTTGGAAAACTCATTCTAACTGTGATTTACGACGATTAGACTGTATTTGTTAAGGTTTTGTACAAATTGACAATTCACTTGGATAATCAATTGAACTCCATCGAAATACCTTAGAATAGCTCTAATGATGAGGGTGAAGAAGAAGAAGAAGACGGGAAAATATGAAAAATGTTACCTTTTCGTTTGATTTTACCGAAAATCCAATTTCCATGTGAATCAATTACCGGACAATTCCATTGTCTTTCCCTGAACTGATGTTGACACTCTTTGATTGCCAGTCGAAGTCCTTTCTCAACTATTTTCAACAGTTTCCGATCACCTTTGATCACCGAGATTTGCTTCTTGTGGATTCGATAACGATACCTTAAAGGTATATTTGATGAGAAAAATAATTGACGAGTTGGATTGTTATTGTCTCCAGAATACTTTGAAACACCTTTTTTATAAAATTTATCCGCTAAACTAAATGTTGACTGATGGGTTGCATGAATACACAAACACATGTATAATACGTATAAAGGTTGGGAAAATTAGTTCATTTCAATTGGCACAAGTTTAATCAAACTGTTAATCGAAAGGTAAATTTTGTTCAAAATTAAAATTGTCAACTTACCAAGAGTAGGAAACAAGTGAGTTGTAAAATAATCCGATTCATTTTTGATTCAAGTTGCAGGACTTTTCATAAGTTTGCTGTCTTTGATCAACTTAATGAAATAAATACTGTAAACACTAATCAATGCTCTGGATGTCGGCTTTCAACTGGCCACTGGAATCAATACAATTTTACTTGATTCTGGCCGATACCACGGAAGATGAGAGTGAGAGAAAGGGAGTTGAGAGAAAGTTGTGTAGAGAGAGAGAGAGAGAGAGAGAGAGAGAGAGAGAAATGACGATGATGATGATGTTAAAAGGAGGAAGGAAAACCGAAAGGCCAAATAGCCGGTCTTGCGCTGTGATTTGTTGAAATTAGCCTTAATAACCATTGGTTAGTTTACCTTTTCAGCTCATTTCACTTACAAATCTATGCAATTTAACGTTAATAGGTGTTCAAATGTCCAGGTATAAAGTGTTTAAATTTTATCAGAACTTATCAAATTTATTCATAAAGACTTTGATTCCTATTAGGTGCTGTGCTGCAGTGTAAGTAATAAATAACATTGCGTGCGAATCTTCAGTTTTTTATGAGTTCGTTTGTAAGTTATGTCATTCTTGAAATGTTGACAGACAAAGCGTTGAAGTGACTGGCCAAAAATAGGAAACCCTCTAATAAGTTAAAAAAAAGTTTCAGCTCTTTAGTTATCGAAGCTTTAGTTTAGCTATAGTTATCATCAGTTTTTTATATTCTGCGACAATTCTTGCTATTTTTTCGTTGCATTTATCAACTGAACAAGATTTCAATCTATTTTTTGAAAGCATATCCAAGAGTCAGCTTCTGATCTATCATTGATGTTTGGTATGGATTTTTGTGAGTATCGATAAAAATCTAAGAAAATAAAAATTTAATCAAATGAAATTTTTACTCATGCGAAATCCATTAGAAAAAAGTTCTGTTAAATTCAAGCAATTTTTAACTGATAAACAATAACAAAATGTCAGTCTATTTCATTGTTTGTCGGTTTTTAATAAATGAAATCCACTTTCATTGAAAAACTCAACGTTAAATGAAAATTAATTTTCTTCATGCAAATTTTAAATGTCTGAAAACTGTCTTTGATAAATAAAATTTACAGTTTCTGTATAACCGAGCACTTTTATTTCGGATAAAGCTTTAGCTTCGATAACTAAAGAGCTGAAACTTGTTACTGTTTTAATGTATGCAAAGTATATTGATGTTTATTAACGAATCGTAATCTACATCAAAAACGTAAAAAACGATTCAACATTTTTCCATCTTATCGGAGGGTTTCCTGTTTTTGGCAAGTCACTTTAACACTTCGTCTCTCACTTATAATCACCATTGATCACTAATTATGATAGGTTACAAATATGCAATAAGTTTTATTGAAAGCTATTGAAGAATCTGAATTCCCATAAAGAGTAGTATAACAAGATGATACTTCACGTGAATGATCCTTTTTACATTTGAGATTCAACTCAAAAGTTTACTCTCAGGCGACGTTAATCAAAAAAATTGATTAAATGAATGCATTTATGCTTCAAGCAACAATTTTTAGAGCATTCATTTAATAAATGGCGTTTTTTGCTATCAGCACTACCTGAGAGTGAAGCTTTTTACTAAATCTCAAAACCTAATTCTTCTTATTTTGTGGTCCCTTGCTATATTACTCTTTGACTTAACTTTTACACATACAAAGAATTGATAACATTACTTAAGTATAAATATTTTAATTGTCTAATTGACAAAGAAAAACGAGAATTAAGGCAATTTTTAATTTTCTTAATATCCTATGATCGAAAAGAAATAAAGTCTGAATCGCAGCAACTAAAAATAATGCAGGTTCTTTTTTACAATGTCAGTTTGAAAGTGCTAATTCCATGTGTTCACAATATTCTTGCCATGAACGATTTCCATTCAAAAACAGAAATTAAGATTGTTTACATCCAATACAGACAAGTAATAGAATCTCGAAGTGGATTTTCAGTCCATAAGAGTTTCAGGCATTCTGTGATTTCATTTTTTAGATTGTGGAGGCGGAAATTTTTTACATAATTCATGAATCAACATATCAACTCGAGCTCTCTGAAATGCGGAGATTGGCTCTTCTTTTAAATTTTCACTTTCTTTGTCATTCTCTCTCTTCTTTTCTTTAGATTTACCATCTTTATCGAAATCCCAAGAATAGCCTTTTGATGGATGGTACCTGGCAAAGGAGTGAACTTCTTCAAATGCTTGAGATAAATGGTGAAGAGTATTAGTGAGACGAAAGTTTATCACAGAATTCAAATCAGGAGCTTGGTAAACATATCCAGCAAGAACATAATAATCTATCAATGGCGTAACTTGGTCTTTAGAATGCCTATGTTGCTTCCGAATGACATATAAGATGGGTTCCTGTACATGGAGAAGGATATATTCAGTGCCGGTCATGTTCCTAAATGAAGAAAATATTTTAGACCTAACTGTTTAACAGATATCAACACTTTACGACTTACTCTAATTGATCCAAACTAGCTTTTTGCATTTTAAGTGTCTCATTATTACAGGTTCGGTCGTAAAAAGGATTACTTCTCTCACCAAAATAATCAAGAACAGTTGCTTGATTGATATGAGGTATCCAAGCAGAATCATGCCATGAGATATACAACGGATTATCTATAAGAGAATGGAAATATTAATAAAAGTTGTATTTCTCAGGAGTATATGATAATCAAATTAATCATAAATGAACTATTTACCTTTGAGATCATTCATTGAAAGCTAATTAATGAAAAACTATAATGAAAATAAAAAATATAAAGACTTTTCTACCAAGTTTAAGAAAGTAACACTTGAAAGATAAACTCTGTTAAGGAACATTCGTTTTAACTTATTACAGTCTTGTCCAGCAGACGGCTAGAGATAATACATAGAGCAGTTCCATCTGATGTTATTACAAAAAATTAACATCCATAGCGGTATACGCCACCGCTTAATTTACAAAGGAGCGAGTTACGAAATCAAATTAGATTATTGAGTTACTTTCTCTATAATTCCTTTCATTTTCGAGTTTTTTGCTTTTGCTGAAATCTACATAAACTACAGGGGAAAATAATTAAATTTTCATGGAAATTTATCAAAATATTAATTCGGCTAATTGCAACTAACAATTGTAAGTTCGCACAGTAGTTTTATTTCTGGTTGATTAAAGTGTATCAGAAAAGTTAGCTTACTCGTAAAAAATGAAAACACATTGAACAAAATGACGATTATTTTGTAGTCTGTTTTCTCCACATTAGAGTGAGCTACCTGTCTCTGTGAAGTTGAGATGGCTGGTTTTTTTCCTAGCATCTCTTATAATTTAATTTAAAATAATTAAATAAAAAAATTAAAACTTCTTTTTTACTTCAAAGTTAACCAGCGCTGTCAACAGTTTTTCCTTTTTTTGGGAAGGGTGGACAATTGTTATGTAAAATATTCTTTGCTCTGTATATGCCACCATATTTAATGATTTTCCCACTATGATAACCCCCCTAACATTCGACAAATTGTCATGAAATTTAATTTATGTAATAATTTTATTTGTTAATAACATACACATGTATACCTTTTTGTAATTTTCCCCTTGAGGTGGTTGAACATGCCGCCAAAGCGATACACTTGAGTGTATACGCAGGTTGTATCTCCTATTACCGAGTGTAACCGTTGGGAGAGTGGTATCCCGAAACCCCGTAATTGGGTGAAACTAATAAAAACTCAAACAATGATTATAACCTCATTCAGTAACACCTATGCTATTACTAACATTGTAAGTAAAGGTATACTTCAGTTACAAGTAACCATAGGACCAATGAGACGGATTCAGCATATACTCTGGGTACTGTTGGATATTATGCAGTTGGTTAAAATTGTGTTTCACTGTTAGGTGATCAAAAGTGTGATTAAAGGACTGAAAGTCACAAGCATTCCTCTGAGTCGATAACAAATGCTTGTACCAAATTTATAATGAATCAATCAAAACGAATCTACATGTTGGTAAAAATTAGCTAAAATGATTTCGAATCGATTATTATATCTAGTCTTTATATGCGAAGCTTGAAAAATCGTTTATTCATTATTCATCAATCTTATTTGATTGAATAATCGATCCAGTATAGTTTGCAATATCATGCAGTAGTTGGTTTCACGATAATCGCCAATTCCGATGCATATTTTATTTACTCCCAGATGACAATATGTTTAGAGTTTAACATAATTCTCAACATAATCTCTTGTCCTGATAAATTCAAGATAATGGCACATGTTCAAATAACAGGATAACATTTAGATTTGCAAGTAAAACCGAGTTTCAAACGGATTTTCAAAGTTTTAAAGATAAACAATGAAGTCAATAGCTCCTATTGGAGTAATTTGATAGTAAAACAGAATCATATCTGTTCACTCATGCTTGTTGGACTGGCAACGAAACTCTGGTTTCCAGTTTCAGCTTTCAATCAGACAATAAAAAATGCGATTCGGATGTGATATTACTTATCAAAATGAATACATTTCATTTGACCAAGTTTTCATTTTATATTGCCTTGAATTATTAACAATTCAATTGATTTTGTGAAACAATTTCAAACAAAAGCTCACGCTCACTTTTAATATCAATCATTGATATATTTTATTTATAAACCACAAGAATGAGAAAAAGTTCATGTCTCATTGAATAGAGTAACAATCTCATGAAAATTGAATTTATTATTCAACATAATTGAATCGTGTGTACAATGTTTGCTAAGATTAATAAATTCACCTCTTTTCCATGCGTAAAGTTCAATTCTTGTTTAATTTAAACTTTAAACTGAACCAAAAATGAGTGAAAAAATTCAAAGTTGGATTAAATCTTGGATAAAATTTCATTATCGTTTCCATTCTTGAGAAATAGGTTTCAATAGCAAATGTTGAATGGTGCTGTGAATGTCACTGAAGTGATAAAAAAATTTATAAAAGATCTTGGATAATTGGCAATTTTAGTTTGATGAAATATTGTGTCAAAAGCTTGCAAGAATGAAAAATTTCACATTTTAAACCAAATTAATGAAGTGTTAAGAGCAAGCCAATTGTTGTAAACATTGATGCACTTTTGCCTCTGCTGTCCTTGTTAAACTTGATAGACTTGGTCAATACAAGGACAAGATTTTCAAATCCAATTTGCCATTATTGTAGGTTGTGGGTGAAGCAACAAAAGATGATGGGAATTAAAGTCTTTATAAAAAAACCAACGACATAGAAAATGTTTCAATTGGTTCAGTTTGTTTCAGTTGAAGCTGATTAGGCGAACTAAGTAATTGCCTAAAATCCATGTAACCACCAATTGTCAAGACGCTCTTTCATGGCCATTAAAGTGTTTCCTTGAAAAACGTCACTCTTTCACTTTCACTCTCTTCGACTTCATTTGTAACAAAAATTCATATAACTGATCAAATGGGTCAAATCGAGTTAGCATTTCAAAGAGAACAGATTTTATCAAAGTAACTCAATGTATTAAAAAAATTTATCAAAGATCAGTTCATATTCAATAACAACCCTCTCATCATGGAAAATATTGAAAAATCCATGTTGAAGGCAAAGTCACACATTTAGGAAATTATTTTTTAACTTTTATTGTACTTGCAAGGCTGCTGAACAATATGTATTAGGTCTGATCTGGTCATCATAGGGTAAAAAAGAAACGCCACGGCTTTGAACATTCATTTACATTAAGTAAAATATTTAATTACAATATCTTGAAAAGCCACAGGTTTAGAACAACATGCATAGCACCATTGGAATCAGAATAAGAAGTTCTATATGAAAAAGTAGGTTTGATGTGGTAATCATAAGGTCCCAAGGGAATTGTCGAATAACTCCCCAGGGATCGCGAATTTCGATTTTTAGGGAGGCATACTCTACACATCATAAGCTGTCGATTGATATATGGTTCATTTTATTCTAAATCTTAGGCCGAAAATCCAACATTTTGGCTATCCTCCTTTCTGCTGCATTGGCACAGCGGATATGCACAATAATTTCGTGGAAAACCATTAATTTTTACGGTTCGAACGAACTCGCTGGTAAAAAATTCGAGGTCCCATTCAGATATAGAAGAGGAATTCAATCTTTTAACTATGCGAAAAGCATATTTTTTGAATGGAATATCCTCATGTCTTTTGTGGTCCTGTGATAAAAAAATATTAGTATGCATTGATACATAGTTTAGAAGAAAAACTTCCGGTCTGATTTTCAAGTTTTTTTGATTAAGAATTAGAAATCCTGAAAATTCTTCAAAAATGATAGTAGATTATATTTCTTGTCAAGAGAAGTTTTTTCTTTGATTTCGTCAATTGAGGTTCCTGATTCGAGCACCTTCTGTGCTAACCCTAACACTAAGCAATATTTTAAAAATTGCTCGAAAGAGATCGGTGGCTCAAAATCTGCGTAATTCATCTGAGTATCCTGGGTGGAATCTTCAGTTTCCATCGTTTCATCAACGGGATCAGTTTTGTCGAGCATTTCTTTCTTCCTTTTTGAAATTTCCTGAGCCGCTGCTCCTCCTTTGAGAAAAGTACAGTAGTTCTATGGTGAGACACAGCCGTTGTTTGCGCATTAAAGTTTTGATCACACGAAGCACAAAATTAAACCGCATTAAATTGACCACACGTTTGAGGATGAAACGTTCAAGTTTTTGATTTTGAGCCAAATCAATCTTTACCATCGAATACTCGGTTAGATTAAAATTTTATATTCTTGTACATTTCTTTTCCTGCATTTCATTAGCTTTTGTAGTTTATGTTAGAAGCCGGGAGAATTGAGAAAAAAACGGGAATTTCAGATAATCTATCGGAATACTCCTGGATATTTAATTGAAATCCATTGAATTATTTTACTTCGTTACAATCGTTTCAAGATTTGAAATGAGCAGCCAGACTTTCACGATTAATCAGAAAGTGTCTGAAGTGAACCTTTGTTTTGTTGGAATAGAGTTTTTCGAGACAAAAAAGGCGTAGGAAAATAATTTCCATTGATAATAATCATGGATGAATGAAAGATCTAAAAGGCTTTTTTCGCTTTCATCTGAACTACTCATCAAATGGATTAATCCTGTTCCAGGATTTAAGTTTATCCCTTATTTTTGTCATCATTCTCATTTTCCTCCTACTCAATCTAATTCTCGTCACTCAACTATTGCTTTTTTATCACTAAATTGCTCAAGCTGAGTAACATTTTTACGAGATGATAGCACCTGAAAGTCAGAATAATGGTCAACCTGTAATCATCAGTTAATCAATTTAATCATTTGTGATTTAATACAAGCGACACATACAAAGCTTATTATAAGGTTAAACCTTTGCGCCTGATTATCTTTATGGTCATTCAAAGTAACAGATAAAAACTCTTAATCTCGATTCCAACCTATTAATACCTTTTCATGTTGCGGATCCAATTGTTTCTAATACTTTTTTATTATGTCCCTTGAACCAAGTTAGATGCTTTTAACGTTCACTTGAAGACCAGAATGATACAAGAATAATTGGCGAAATTGTTCAACATTATTTTCATTTCCTAATAAATACCAAGTTAAACAATTTCATTGCTCTTTCTTGTTCGCTGCAACCTTAACTTAATAATCATAAGATATTGTATTTGACGCAATTCAGCCTAATTAGTTGTTAATCAACATTCAATTACTTAATCAATCAGTGTTTCTCAATATTTTGTATCCATTTCGATGTCAATCTTCTCATATAACAAGCGAGCCCGACCGAGCTTGGAAGCTGATAATGAGTCGATCGATAATCGTTTTCCCTTCAGTAATGACGAAGCATAACTAACAGCATAATCGGTCGTATTTTGGAAATGATGCATTTCCAATTTCAAATTACTCTTTATTAAATGTTCTGTGGGTGAAAAGACTCTTGAAACTCTCCGTAGCATTTGAATTTTTTATCGAAAAGTGAGTTTTCGAAATTGAACGGTTTATCAGTGAAAGTAATATTTAAGCAACAATTTCATTTGTATTTTCCAGTTTCGCTCTTTTATCTGTTGATTCTTTAGTAAATTTGCTGTTCCCAGGATAAACTTAAACCCCTTAATGATGCTCTTCAAAAGCCAAATAAAGCCTTTTCCTATCCACACATTACATTACTATCTTCATCCATGCACATTTTACGACCTTTTATTTCAACGAAAGTTCATCATGTCCTTTTGTTTCCCATTTTCACACATAAAAAACATACTTTTCTCGTTTTGTCAGAAAAACATTTTATCTTTAACCTTGTTTCAAACATATCACACTTTTTTACTTGTAAAGTTATTTAATAAAACCAACTATAAAATGTCAGTTTCGTCTTCATTTTTTCTTCTTTCTGTTCGTTTGTTACAGGGAAAAGGTAATTTTTCAGTAATTTCAACATTTTCTGTTCATTAACTTTCACTTGTTTTGTTCTCGCCTTCTTTTCCATTAAATTTACCTTTTCATTTAACACTTTGTCACTTTACTTGCCTTGCCTTACTCATTTAACCAGCTATTGTTGATTATTATTTACGTTTAAATGCTAATTGTATTTTTATTTGCTTGTTTCCAGGTTACTAGCATTGCCAACATGATCGATACCATTGATTCGAATCTATTTACCATAATTGAATGCTATATCGTGATTAAAAGTTTTCGCCTGAAGCATATCAATGAAACAGAGATTTGTTTTTTTCCCATCTCAACTAATAAAAATGAATTGCATGTTACAACTACTGATGTTACTCATTAGCAATAGTAGTAAAGGTTGACTATGGACCGGAATGGGAGGAGCCTAATTGAGGGGGGTGAGCAGGGTGTGAAAAGGGGGAAGCATGAGCAGTAGATTATCAAAGTTGAGTATTGAATAAGTGCATTTCGGGTGGTTTTTTCAACTAATCCTCTTTGGTCAATCTTCATTACTTGCCTAAGAGAATATTTCATTTCAGTCACAGGCGTTGAGATTATAAACAATTTCAAAAGAGATTAGAAGTTTAGAGATTAAAAGAAGTAAATGTTTCAATTATATCCTGATGCTCTCTGACTGACACATTCATAATCTACCTAAAGCTCTATTTCATCATTCTATTTCATCATTCTATTTCATCCTTCTTTTGACAAACCTTAGGGTATAATTTGACAGGGATAAACTAGAAGGAAAGGTTTCACTGATAAACCTCATATTTTCGTTGATATTTGTTTTGTACTTAGACACACACTTTCTTAGCTACTAATCTTATGATCCTAGCTACATATAAGTTCCATTTCTATTTTTTGTATAAAAGTCAGCATTTTTATTTTAGATATTTCATTCTATCTTCAGTCTCCAAAGAAGAAACAAAAACATATTTTTGCCTTTCTAAGTTCCTAATTTTCAAAGTTTTTTTTACTTATTTTCAAAAATGTGTTCACATACTGACTACTTGTCTAAGTTGAATAAAAAAGAAAGAGTAAAATGTGAAAGTTATCGTATAAGAACTTTCCAATGTGATATGGATGAATGGCCTATCGCTTTAGAAAAGATATACGAACTTGCAGCTGATGGATTCTACTACGCTGGTTATGGACGTATAGTTAAATGTGCTTTCTGTGGATTCATGTATAACGCCCCGTTACAGATGGATCTACACTGGTATGAGCATCGTAAATCTAGATCAGATTGTCCTTTCGTGAACGGAAAAGATGTTGGCAATCTGAAGTTTCCACATTGTAACGATAAGCGCGTTTTAGCCAGATCCGATGAACAAAAGAAATATGGGGTTTTACCTGACTGTGAGCCCCCCGCATATACTCCAGCACCTCCTGACACTGAAGTACCAAAAAATCTGTGCACCTTCAAAGAGTCCAAGTATGAAGGTGATGTACCAGAGGGTCATGAAGCTTCGGTTAAATGCACGACTGCCCAGGAAAATTTTTTACAAGTAGAAGCTCGTGAAGGATGGAAGAAGTACGAACACATATTGGCTTGCTCAGATCTATTCAAAAGACTTGCTCTATGTGAACGTTCATATAAATCTCCGAACCCAATATCACCCACAATCAGGCTAACCGAACTGGGGGGAGTCAGAACTTTGAGTACTAGAGTTGTCTGCTTCTCTTATGGGTACAATGTAAATCCTGAGTATGTAGCAAAAGTTATACATGCTAGAAGACCGGATCTAGCTGAAGTCAACACGCGGTTGGAAACATACAAGGACTGGTGCCTTGAAGATATACTACCAGCAGAGAAACTTGCTGTAGCTGGGTTTTATTACCGTGGATTGTTTGACATAGTGAATTGTTTCCATTGCGATGGTGCAGTACGAAATTGGATCAAAAATGATAATCCTTGGATCATTCATGCTAAAGCTTTTCCTAATTGTGGATGGTTGCAGAAATCAATGGGCGAAATATTTGTCAAAGAGCACTGCAAAGATAGTTTAAATTATGTCTAATTCCCTACCTAATCTCATTTTCCTTTTGTCCTCATGTGTCTTAATAGACAAGGCGTGTCTAAATTTGTAACTCACCAATGCGCAAAATAGGCGTATTCTGATATTTACTTTTCAGCAATAAAACAAATGAAATAAAACAATAAACAATCATTCTTTTTTGAAACTCTGTGTTGTTCATTTCACTTTATACTCTAATTACTTTACTTGTGCCTTTATTATCTTTTTACCAGCAAAACATGTCTACTACTCTAGCTAACGATGCAAATCCACAACGAATGGTCTCACTAGACGAGAGACTTCAAAGTTTTCTTACTATGCGATCGCTCTTGTTTGAGTGGGGCCTTAGGTGGAGTGAGCGCTCAGCACTTGCTGAAGATGGTTTCTACCACACAGGAGAAGATCGAATAATAAAATGTGCCTTTTGTTCGCTGGAGCTTAATGTTCTATTCATCCCAGGTTATCACCTCGTTCAACATAGGAGATTCAGCCCACACTGCAGATTTGTAATGGATAGAGATTCAGGTGTTGTGATGGATGCGGTTGGTAGTAATGTACTACCTGTTTTCGGTGCTGACTTGGACATATCGCAAGGGAAATGTAAAGCCAAAGATGAGCTAAATGTTGTAAACAATAATGCTGGTAGTCTTTTGGTGTATCGAGATAATAATACATCCCAATCTATCATCACGATTGAAACCATCACAAACATGCTACCACATCCCAAACATACTAAATCCAAGCGGAAAGAGTCACACGGAATCGAGAAAGCTAATGAGATTGTAGCTCAAGCAAATGTGTTCAACCGATTTGTTATTTTTCAACGTAAAATATATGCTGGTAGCTGCCCAAAAACTTATCGCTTGAAGGAAAATTACACTCACAAAAATGGATTGCAAATGGATAAGAGAATCGTTGGTATTTCTAGAGGATATCCTAACATAAGATCACTTAAATATGTACACGAAAATTACACTACATATGACCAAAGAGTTACTACATTCAAACATTGGCCATTGAAGGGAATAATCAATTCGGATAAGCTTGCTGAAGCTGGATTTTTCTACTCAGGTTTTTTCGACATAGTTCATTGTTATCACTGTGATGGTGCTTTACAAAACTGGCAGATAGGCGACGATCCATGGGCTGTCCATGCTAACGCGTTCCAAAACTGTGCCTTTATTTACATAAAACGAGGCAAGAGGTTTTTAGCTGACTGCAAACTTGACTACATCAATAAACCTACTTTTGAACCCCCACCGGAAGCAAGTGTAGCTAGTGTTTCACGCTTTACATGTAAAGTTTGTTTAACAAACGAAATAGGTTGTGTGTTGTATCCATGCTCACACTCAGTAACTTGTAATGATTGTACTCTTAAAATCAAATCCTGTCCTTTATGTAGAACAGATATCAAAAGATTGTTGAGACTTTATTTAGTTTCGTGATTGTTTATTATTGAATAAAAATTGCATTAATTTATCATATACAAAATTCATATCTTCATTTGTTTTGAATCCTGTAAATACAAGTTTTCCTGTATGAAAAATTAGTACTTTAGATGTCATACCAGGTAGTTTGAAGTATGCAGCAGGGTATATTTCAGGAAAGTATTGAAAATATTTAGGAAACTTATTCTGCAACGAACACAAATCAATTCTTTCCTCGATATCACAGCTAGCTACTTGGTTCACAATAGTTTTTTCATGATTCTCCGCAGATTGTTGGACTGCTTCACAAAATTTCCTTACAGCGTTATCGGCTATCATTTCTGATTTCGCACCAACAACATTGATCCTTCCATTTCTGAAAACGAGTAAACAGCAACCGAAATCCTTCACTATTGCTCCATTGAATCTTTTAGCGCGGTAATCAACATTTTCCAAAACAAACTTGAGCAAGTCAAGCTTTATATCAAATGGCATCGTATACTTGATAACGATGTTACAAATCTTAAGAGATCTTATTTGTTCCATAGTTGGAGGTCAAATGAAATTTTTATAAACCATGCTATTCGAGTCAAGTTTTACACATGCGTGTAACAATCTTGTCATTGGATTTTGTGTCTCTACTAAAGCGGCTGATGAAATCAATGAATGATTGTTTCATCATTCTACCTTTCACATATGAAATACAAAACTCACCACATGTCTTAGATTCAGGATGCTGTAAACATCTTCCATTCCATTGCAATTTTCTGTTTCGATACAGCTTTCTGAATTCAGGGTAAATAGGTGGTACACCAAAAGAGTCAAAATACTCACACTCATTACGAGTGACCCGGAAAGCAACCCAGTGCATACCAGGTTGGGAAGCTTTGTCTGTGTTTACAATTATGTAGTGAGGATAAAAATTTATCACCGGAATTTTATCGCGCGCGAAAACTCCTGCAAATGCTGGTGAATTTTCAAGACACATTGCAATTTCGAAATCAAACATTATACTTTATTCAAATTTAATCAATTATAATCTGTTGTTACATTTCGTTCTCCATCTACTTCAATTAAATTGTCAAATTCACAGTAGAGAATAACATCAATTACTTCAGTAATGGGCTTCTTGAAGCGCAGGTAAACTCTTAATGTACCTCTTTTTATAGAGTTTAAATGACCGATCACTCCACAACCATTTGATAGATCAGGTGCGAAATTGAAACCAAAGATAGTCTTTCCATGGCCGAATTCCTCCCTTGTTATGTCGATTGTAGTTTCAGTAGAGTTCATGTTCATACTTTGAAATAGTCCACTGTATTCCTTAACATAGAGGTTATTACCAAAATCAGGTTGATATGCATTTGCAGGGTACTGAACACCATCATAATAACAGGCGGCATAGCATATATCAAAATGATGGAAAACAAAGGGGTCAAGAGCTCTATTTCCATTATAAGCAGCGTTTGACACACACGATATGAAAACACGTCTTGGCAATTGTCCTATAACAATATTATCAAGCATAGCATCCATTGAACCACTGGGTATGGCTATCTGCTTTAATTCTACTCGAGTGACTGGATACTTAGCTGATGCTATAGCAAGAGCCTTTGTGTGAGCAGTGAGAAGTGAAGGGTTCGCTCGTAATCTATGAACAAATAGTGAACAGTCTAATAATTTCAAATTTAAATTTAGATCTGGTGGATAGTTCATGAAAAAATCCACGTTGTGAGGTATGATTTTGATTTTCAAATCACAACCTCCAACAAGAGCTTTGCCTTGGAAGGTGAGGTCAATATGTAATCTACCGTAGAGATCTACAACATTGCTTTTGGAACCTCCAATAGCAGGTTTGAAGAGTTTTCTCCGTTTACCGACATCTTCTATCCACAAGCATGATGCAAGATGTGACTTTTTTGCACTTGATGAAAACCCTAAAAGATTGTCAAAATATGCGCGGTAAGCATACAAATTATTCGTCATATTGACCTCTTTGTTTCCGATCGACAATGTTACTCCTTTAATCATTGAATGTAGAAAATTATTGGTAGGTGTTATAGTGTCCCAATCTGCCGCCGAGAGTATCTTATTATCATTTTTTACAGCTTCAATTTGCAATTTCACATACATGTAAGTCTCATGTAAAAGTATGTATTCATCATTAGAAGTAGGTATATGAAAGTCAATGTGACTGTTTGCATCTAAGGCAGAGACGGGTCTATGTTGAGTTTCATAACCTCTTTCTATAGATTTTTGTGTGGCGGGCACAGTGAATATATCAAGCTCGGGAAGAAAAGCTTCACTTGAAAGTTTATGTATTGGATTCATTTCAGAAAGTCGTATATGTCACGTTTCGTACTTCTTTTTTGCCGTTTAACTCCAGAACCAGATTGGTGATCTTCTTGTTTCGGTAGTTTTCTTTTTATAGCCTCTTTAGCTACTTCATTCACAGTATCAATCACTCTATTTGTGGCCGATGTCTTTATATCTTCAAGTATAGCTTTTCCTGTACCCAAGGCTTGTGACCCCAAATATCTTAAAATAGGCAGAATATGTGTTGAAAATACACGACCGAAGAAACCAGACCCTCTTTGATACTTTATGCCTGCATATGCTTGAATTGGTAAGCCATCACCTGCTTGCTTTAAATAATAGCTTTCCATTTCTTTCTGAAATGTAAAGTTACTGACACTCGACCAAAACGGAAATCCATATCTTTACCACTATCATCCTTTATATTGATTTTGATTCGATCAATTTGTGTAGTGGATAGTGGTCTGTAGTAAGGCTTAGTGAATGTCATATTAACATCATCTCCGTGTTTCACTTGATTACTAATTGGTATAGATCTTAGTAAGTTTGCATACATGTTGCCTACGATTGATGGAGAAACTATATCAGAGTATATCAGTAGTGAATGTATACCAGCATTCATGTCTGTCCCATTCGCTCTCTTCGGCTTGAATTCACTTAACCCAGATTCAGGTAGATTAAATACTCCAACATTTTGCGTGAAATCCTCTTTCAAAGAAGTTTCAAATCCTAGCATGGCTTCAAGATCATACCCCAAGTGTACGAGAAGTGGCATACCATGCTGGTCATTGAAGCCTTCTTTCTCAACAAAGTATCGACCTTCTGTCATAAGCAAAGAGCGTGATATTTCATCATAAACAAGTTGAGGAAGATTATTGTGACCATCTGCAAACTCTTCACGTATACTTTCATTGATTATCCGTACGAGATTTTGAACAGACGCGTAGTAAGAAGGTCTGATTTTTTCCATTTTCTTAACAGTGATAACTTCTACAGGATTATAGAGTGTGAAGTGAGGAGTCTGCTGGACGTTGAACCAGCTATTTGTGTAAGTTATCTCAGTAAGAGCTACTTCGTAGTTTTCAGATAAATGTAATGGAGCAGGTAAATACGTTGTAAAATTAGATATTTTATTTTCAGAAACATTGAATGTATTGCTCGGTAGAGTTAAATAAAATGAATTCATCATGTTACAATTAAGTTTAATAAAAATAGAAAAATGAATAGTCAGGCTTTCAAAGCAGTATCATTGGTATCAGTTATGGAAATGTTGCTTTTTATATTCATCTTCGGTGTTGGTAAAAGACAACCGAGAGAGATAGACAGTAAAGAAATCCATAGTTTTTGATCACCTAAATTCAGTGATAAATTCACAAGAGAGGCAACAACTACGATGAAAAGAGTAGAGATTTGACCTATAAACAAAATCATTTTTGATTCATTTAAGTTAATGTCTTCAGGTCTTCCAAATTGATCCATGAGTTATATGAAGCAGAGTAACCTAACCATTTAATAAGATATTGTATCTTCCCTTTATATGTTCTTCTCTTCAAAATCTTCTCGACCCTATGTAAATCTGCATTGACTGTTTGTAATTCTTTGTCATAGAATTTTTTATCATTGATTTTATTTCCATCGTAATCCTTTATTTCATAAACAGCGAAATCTTGATTCTTATCGATACTGTCTATTTTATATACTTGATCAGTCCAATTAGGATAAAAGGATTTATCGAAAGGTTTGAGTTTATATTTCATTCTAACTTCCTGGCCCTCCTTGAGTTTTGGACTTGTTTTATATTTTGTATAAAAATCACGTAGAGAATCAACACCATACATATTCCGGAAAACTACGTCAGAGTTATTCTCATCAACAGCAAGTGGAGGCATTTTGATTGTTCGGTGATAACTTTTGTTATAACTCGACATCAATGCTTGTAGCACATCAGTGAATTTACGAGTTCCTTTTGCAGTGAAAAACTTGAACATTTTACTTTTCAATGTTCTGTTGAATCTTTCAATTATAGCACATTTGATATCTCTATTACTTGAAGTGTAAAAACGGATATTGTTATCTTTCAACAGCTTTTGCAAATTTGAATTAACAAACTCTTTTCCTTTATCCGTACGGAGAGAAACAGGCTTTCTTGATCTGAATAGTTCAGTGAAGACTTTAGTGATAGCAACTGCTGTTTTCTGTTTTATTGGAAATGCCCAGGCATATTTACTGAAAGAATCAATAATGGTAATTATATATCTATAACCATCATTTTGATTAGCAAATTCCTGCATTTCAACAAGATCAGCCTCCCATTGTTCATCAATAGAACTAACAACAATGCGGTTTCTATGGAAATTTCTCCTGACCGGTCTATGCAGTGTATATGTTAACTGAGATTTCAACCATTCTATCACTTCTTCCTTTTTGAGTGATGCATTAATTTTTTTAGCTTCTTTAAAAAGTTTATCAATGGATGAAAAACTAGCTGGATTCTCAGGGCTATAATAGATATTCGATAATATCTTGTCATTCGTGAAGTTTAATCCATTTCTTGGCATCTCTTAAATTATAGGGACTTCGTTTAGAGAATTTTATTGGACCTATACGTTTCTGCTTAGTATTCTTCAGGCTCACTGAAGACTCTACTGCCTCATGTGTCGAAGATAGTTGATCAGTTTGCGATAATGAAGACTCTAAAGGTGATTCAGGGGGTGTTGAGTAGGTCGGAGTTGATTGTGATGGCTCTAAATTTTGCGATGACGAGTTTTCAGATGGTTCACTTTCACTTAAAGTCGATGTTGGATCACTTTCATAACCAGCATAGACATTTGGGAATACGTTCGGTCTAATTATACTGCCTTTACGTTTATCAGATGTCAAAGGTTTTAAACAAATTTTTCTTCTTATGGCTTTATTGGTGATAGTAGAAGGTTTCACACCACAGTTCTTCAGCACTTGTAGAAATTCTGTAAATCCCGGACATTTATTTCCTTCAGTTACAATCGAGTGAATCAAATCAACAATGTTTGTTCCAGGAAGTGGTTTTTTCTGATAGATCAATCTACCATATGAGTCATACACTCCTTTAAGTGCGAGTTTGAGTGCAATGACAGTGACTTGATTTATTAAAAACTTAGAAGGAACTGAAGTTATAATTTCTTTAGTGTTCTTTTTGACTTTTTTTGAATTCTTCTTTGGATTTACATCTGCTTCAATTGCGCCTCCATTTTGAGTTTCAACAGTCCCATTCGAATGCACATTATAGATTTTTTTTGTTATTTCAGTCATTGATAAGCGAAGAAATTATTGATAACACAGTTGGTATTATTACTGGTAAATACCCCCCAAATTGTGTGACGTGTTTTAGTCTGCGTGTTTTAGCTTTATCTTTCACAATATCAACGATACACTTTTTATGGCGTCTAAGTTTAGCTTTCTGTTTTGCATCGAGTGGGATATTTTTGTGTACAAGATTTACAGCAATTTCCTTGACTGCTTTATATATCTGAGGATTTCTTTTGAAGTAGTCAGATAAGAACTTTTGCCTGAGTTTCAAACCCTTAATTTTGGCAGCTACATTTAAAATTGAAAGGGAATCTCGCAATTCATCTGAAATCATATTTCATAAACAGTTACTGTAGAAATTTTTTTATTTTGAACTAGAATTTTGGCTTGTATACGCAAATTCTCAGGAGTTTTAGGGGTTAAATCAACCTTTAAATAGCTGTAAGGTTCTTTTGTAGCGTCCTCATATACTTGAATGAATTTCCGTGACTTGGTAGGATACAACTGCCTTGCGAGACAATAAATCTGTGATTTATCTCTAGGGTTTTTCATTATGATTAAATACTGACAATTGAGGCTTATACCTCGCATATTTTTAGCTTGATGAAATATATTCTGCACAATAAATATGACACTGATGTGCATATGATGACTTCCCTTTGTGAATAAATTCAATAATCGGTTATCAGCTCCTAGTTCATTCATTAAGTCATCAACAACAATAAGGTCGTAGGATTCCGGATCTTCAACTAATCCGTCATTATAAATTATCCCACTACCATCTTTGTACCGATCTTGCATCTGACCATGACACCAAATGAATTTCGGAGTGTGCGGTAGACCTTCAATCGTTTGTTTATGATTTTTCAAGATTGATTCAACTAAAACTGTCTTGCCACTTGAAGTTGGTCCAGCAACCATACATGTGAAAGGATGTATAAACTTGTGAAAATTCATGGTTAAAAAAAATTTTATTCGTGAAAAAAGTAATACATTCATAGGTTTAAAAGCGCTCATCTCTTTAAATATCTATTCTTTTCTCTGTCTTTTACGCTGTCCTTTTCCATCAAGATTTTCTGACTTCCATTCCTCGCGAATTCGGGCTCTAACATGCATCAATGCAAGGCCAAGCATGTTACGACCAGTCCATTTTCCAGGGTTTTCGGCATTTATGTCCTCCTTATCCAGGCCACATGAATACCAATCGTCATCTTTGCGACAAAAAACAATCATTCTTGATCCTGTTGAGAGTAGCATCTTTCTCATAGCGGGGTTGACTTTACATTTAGAATAGTACCCTGATGTTAGATGTGGAAATAAATATTCTTTGAAATGGTCATCTATATTTTCATATGTGCCTTTTTCAATTCGAACCCAATTCCAAATAAATTGATCAACGCTTGGATAAGATAGATCGTTTTCAACCACAAAAGAACAACTTTCATCTGTGGGTAAAAGCAAACCCCATTCCTTATCAGTGGATCCAAATTTGAAGATTGAGTAGTCTGGCTTGTATTCACTTAAAGTTTCACAAGGCTGATGCGATGTAGAGGCTACATCAGCTATCTCATCTTGGCTCTTACACTTGATATGATACCAAGTATTTCCAGGATAGCGTTTGCGGGGTTGTTCATTTTGTTCACTCATTTTAAAATATGATGAAATTAACTAAGTTTAAAAACAGAAGCAGAAATTCACAATAGTAAACTAAAGAGAGCTTCAGAAAGCGGACTTGAAATGATTGCAATTTGAAATGTGCTGTGAATAAATAGGAAAAAGTTAGGGAGAATCGAATGACTCCCTAAATTTTCATGAAATACTATTGGTCTTAAAAGAGGTAACGCATGCTCACAGACTTATTTATAACAGCAATATAGCTTATTACACGCCCTAAATTTTGAAACAATAAACATTCTAGTTTGACATTGTATGTTAAGATGATGACATTTTCGCTAAAATTTCTGCTATATTTTACATATTTCTTGCATTTTATCACAAATTTATTAGAAAAATTTACATGTTATTTGAATACATTAGTTTCAAATTTTACAAATTCATGCGAGAAAAAAAATATTATGTACACATTTTGAAAATTTATCTATTCAAATATATATTTCTGAAAAAAATTATGAAAATTCATCATGATTTGTATCCATATGGCCGAGTGTTGTTTCCTTCAATCCTTCTTTTCTCGGATACTGCTCTATATATTTTCTCAAAACATCGTGTACGTACAATGTGAGTGAACTTATTAGATGTTATGTTTGTCTGGTTAACCAACACTTCATCTTGTTGACCTTCAATATAATTAGTTATCATTTGAACAAGACGTTCGATGGTAATGATATCGAGTGCTGCAGCAGTCAGTTTGATTCCTTTCACTTTGATTGTGGCTTTTATTTCCCCATTCGGACCAGTGCTTTCATATCCATAGTTTTTGGGTCCCAATGTTACGAATTGAGTACACGTCCATCCGGGTTCAATCTCATCAGTCAACTCTCCAAGATAATCTCCACAATTTATTTCCGGGTCTCCATCTCTCTCAATGAATACAACACTGTCTGTGTCGAAGTATAATACCCTTCCTTCTCTGTGATTTTCAATTTTTTGCATTAACCTAAATAATTCTAATCGTGCATAAGCTGTGACAAAACTTGCAACTGCTATATTTGTCTTTCCTGGGTTGACTTTGTCTATGGATTCCTCATTGAATTTATGTTGTACTATGATAGTATCTTGATTTGCTTCGAATAAACCTAGCGTTTCGAAGTCAGGGTTATTTAAAACCCCCCAAAGATCAGCATAGCTACGAAGAACATCGGTTTTAGGCATGTTCTGATTTTGCGCAAGCTTTCCCCAAAAGCTATTCAACATAAGCTTAGCAATACTGCGCTTGCCGGGATTTTTTTCAATCTTATTTGAATCAAGCTCAACATCCTCAGCCGCTTTGTAATCAGCTACATATTTGATTTTATCATCTTCAGTTTGACACCAAGAAGGCCAACCACTTGATTCCTGTTTGATTTTCAGCCACATTCGAATATAGGCTGCGAATTGGGAATCCGACTCATCTGGTCTCGGATACTGTAATACTTGATAAATTTTCACTATTCGATATCCATTTTTAACAGCTTCTTGAAGTTCGATTGAAGTCCATGTGTTCGTTATACACCTATCATTCTCACTATGGTTACAGTCTGTTGATGACATTTCATTTGCGCATTTTCTACAAAGTGGAAACATCAACTTCTTTCCAAATCTCATAGGTAAAATGGCGATATTCAAGTTTTGTGGGGGCAAAACTTTACATTTTATAAATCCAAAATAGTTTTCTATTTCGGTGAAGTTTTCTTGAATCAACTCAGGATGGCTCATTGGGTATTGATACTTTTTAAGGACGTACGGGTATAGAGAAGTAAAGTCCACGTACCTTATTCGCTCATTACTTGAACATTTATGGTGAAATTTGATGTTGTTAGTGCGCCCCCCGAAGAAACTTTCTCTGATATTAATTGGGCCCACACTTTTTAATGTTTCATAGTATGAAATTCGCTCGAGAGTATATGGGTCCCTTTTATTTAGTTCATGTTCCCATATTTCGTGTAATGACAAGCCTCTATGTGAATAGTAATTTCGCTTAACTTGCACACGATCATATAGAACAGAAACGCAAATATCTTGATCACCAATTCGTATAATCTGAGTTCTATCTTGGTAACATAGAGGACATCCGTGATAATAACAACCCCAGAATTCGAAGACTTGTTTAGTTTCAGGGATATAACCGTCAGCATAGAAGTTACCTATCCTGTGTTCTCTAAGTATCTTCATATTAAACACTTTTTCTTGAGAATCAAGCCATGAAGCACCTACGATTGAATGTTTACGATCTGCGTATCCAATTGTAGGTGTAATGCCAAGAGAATCAGGTTTTAACATATTTGCCCTGAATGTTTCCATAGCTATAGATGCCAGTGTGAATCCTCTCGTTATGGGATTTAGACCAGTTATAGAAGTGAAGAGAGCCACAAATTTAAGCATGGAGGTTTGAAGAATCTGTACATCAGATCTACAATACTCGATGATCTCTCTATTGAAGTCAAACTCAACACCCGATTGTTGTTCATACCAATTCATAAACTCAACATGTTGAGAAGGTTTCATGCTTGAAGGATCATAGAATTGTAGTTGAGGTATTGGTCCTACATAGCATTGATTTTCGGGTGTATTGAAACGATGCGGGAAAAATCCTTTTTTCATTTCTTTAATGTTGAAAGATTTGCATAGTGAGCTTAACGGTTGCATGAAAAGACTGAGAGAGTCTATGAATCGTAAATTAGCAATCGAAGCAAACATGATTTTAGAACCAGTCATTATTAGATTTGGCGTGGCTTGAAAATCTCGTTTATAGAAATCTTGAATTATGAAATGTCCATCATAACCTCTCTGATTGTGAGCTATAATAGTAACTCTTGCTTTTTTCTTGTGTGCTCTTGGTGCAATATAGTTATAGAGGTAATTGCAAAAACTTTTCACACATTCAGTCCCTTGAAAAATATGTTCCAGCTCACCACAACTGTTGCAAGTTGCATTATTTTTAGCGAATGTATGATAATCAACACATTCATTGCAAATAGTGTGACTTATTAGCAGATTAGGTTTGTGCTCATGCTCTGAGTTGGACAATGGGAGTTGCATGGATTCAATATCATAGCATACCATAAATGTTGGCTTTTGATCATCTTTTCGTAGTTCTTCTGGGTCTAAAACTTTGATGTTGCAATAGTGAGGTGATTGACTATATTCACAATTGCATAGGGTACACTTATAAGTATCACATATGTGAGGTTGACCAGCAGTGTAGACTATCCAACAAGTTTCACATTTAATCTTTCTAATACACATAGATTTTTGTATATGTATATCGAAACATGTTTGAGAATTGAATTCTATATGGCAAACATCACACTGAATTGGTGTTTCAATAGGACACGGTATGATGTTTGAACACTTTGAGCAGCTATCACGGCAGAAATGATTAGCTCTATTCCCTTTGACCCAGCAATGGGTACAAAAAAAGTTACAATCCATATATCCTGCAATCTTAGTAATGACATTGAAATGATTAGGATGTGCATATTCAAGAAAAATTTGACGGTCTCGTTCAGGACCCGAGAAAATTTTCAGTTGTGTTCTTTGATCGATGACAAGTATCTGATAATTTTCAAGTTTCTCTTGTATATTTGCTAGGATGTTCATATCAAGAGCTACCTCGCACTCCATATCGAGAGACATGAACAACTCAGCTGCTATTCTTCTCTGATTCCGTTCATGTCTTCGTAAATTTTTCCAGTTTGTTGATAGATTGGAATCACCATTCTGCAAGTCTGCAAGGAATTTACCAATGGCTATTGCAATGTATCCACATTGATTATCATCATTAATTATTTCGTGGACACTTTTCTTGAGGTGAGAGCGTAGAGAACCTGGTTGAAGTCTTGAGACTCTATTGGCTCCTCCTGAAAGACATTCTACTATTTGTACTTTTATTTCAAACACATTACTATCCAAAAAACTACCAGCTGATTGTGCTAAAGCATATGCTCTATCTAAAAATGATTCTTTATTAAAATTTCTTTTGAGGAAGGCAACATATAGTTCCCGGTTTTCACTTGTATTTCTAAAAGTAATGTAAATCATATCATTAGCAGATGCATCGGAAATGAGTTTCTCTACAAAACGTTCATAAGCCGTATCGATAGCTGAAGCAACTTGTATGCAATCTATCATTCTATTTTCATCATAAACAAGTTTAGCTCTTAATAGTTTGGTTTTAGAATGAAATGTAGGGTTAGACCTCCATGGACCTTCTTCAGTAACTTCGAAATCTATCTGAATTTCTTGCATTCTCTCCCGTAGGTCATCATTCGGATTGTTACTATTGGAAGATGTAGCTCCATACCCTACTTGTGCTATACGTTCTGGTTGATATTTAACAACATGCTCTATAATTTCATCTGATGCTTGTCTCATTGCTACATTACATGGTAGGTCAACTTCCATCTCGTCATTCAACATAGCATCAAATATATCTTCTTCCCTGATATTTACTTCGTGTATATCTTCTTCTAAACTAATGAGGATATTTTCTACTTCTCTTACTTCTAATGGATGGTCTAAATCACACTGCATATCAACGCATTCGTCAAAATTGAAATTATCACTAAGCTGTGCATCAAAGTTAGCTTCTGAAATCTGTCTTTGGTACATGTTAGAAACTTCCATACAGATTGCATCATCATTTTCACATTCCAAACCTAAGTCAAAAACTAATGCATCAATTGACTCTAAGTCAATTGAAATATTGAAAACTGAATCTTGACTCATTTTGTTTTCATACGTAAATTTATGAGTTAATGAACTGAATAAATGAGTGAATAGTGAATGATATTAATAAATGATTGAATATACACGAAAATTACCTTTAGATGAATGGACCAGAATGAACGTAAAACAGAATTGTCTCCTGGCAAATTTTGAAACTTGTAAAGATGGGTAAATAAAGTTGAAGAAATGTTGGTGATTAAGTATAAATACTATGCATTCAAAACAACACTTAAGACAAAGTTGAACTAATGTTGATGGGTGCAAAGAACATTGAGGAATGCTTGTTTCTCTCGTGGAACAAGAAAATAATAAGACGAGTTTGAATTGAGCATGCTTATGATTCGAAGCAATACTTCAATCCTTTCTATATTATCTTTTTCAATCGGACAAACAAACTCATAAGCGGATTATCTTTTGCCTTCTCCCTCACTAGCAAACAAACTCATAAGCGGATTATCTTTTGCCTTCTCCCTCACTAGCAAACAAACTCTAAAGCAGATTATCTTTTACCTTCTCCTATTCAGCCTCACTAACAAACAAATTTTAAAGCATATTATCTTTTCTTTTCAAAAATTGTCAAAAGTATATTATCGATTCTTCTCCCTCAAGGAATAGCAAGTAATAAACTGATTAAATTGAAGGAGTGAGAGAGCTTCTTCATAGAGAGTAATTGAAACTTTATTCGTATTTAAGTCAACAATTTGACAAGTCAATTCACTCCAGTCTTCGTCTTCACGAATATCACAACTTCAAATTTGTTTTTGTTTCTTCATCTCCACTTCTCTACCTTCAAGTTATCACCAAGCTATTCATCAAGTTATTCACCAAGCTATTCATCAAGTTATTCACCAAGATACTTATCAAGTTATTCATCTAGTTATTCTTCAAGTAAACATCGAACAATCAAAATGTCATCTCCATCACCAATGCCATCATCATTACAAATGTCAGCGTCCAATTGCGTAGCTACGATCAGATGCATCATTGATCGTATTGATCATGGATTCACAAGTGAAATGGTCAAAAAGTTTTGTCTTGAGTGCATAAGTGACATCGAAGATGACTTTTTGTATGATTCACCAGAGGAACCATCTTCAACCACTTTAAGTGAACGACCGATAAGTCTTTTTTTAGAAGCATGTTTCAAAATAAGATCTATTGAAGATCCGGAGATAATTGATTTAGTTTCCGTTTGCGATGTGGAAGAACAACAAGAACAACAAGAACAACAAGAACAACAAGAACAACAAGAACAACAAGAACAACAAGAACAACAAGAACAACAAGAACAACAAGAACAACAAGAACAACAAGAACAACAAGAACAACAAGAACAACAAGAACAACAAGAACAACAAGAACAACAAGAACAACAAGAACATCAAGAAGCAGAAGAAGCAGAAGAAGCAGAAGAAGAAATAGCCGTGTTGATGGATCGACCATTCAAACGCCTGAGAAGTGACTCCATAAGTTTATCTACATGTAAACGCTTCAAGCCATTGGATCTATCAAAAAAGTGATTTTTCTTTCAATACCCGGAATATGGATACTTTTCTTGATAAATTTTGCTTTTTTCATACGCTTTTTCATTCTGCTTAAAATTCCCTTTCTTTTTCTATGTATTCCTTGCTCTTTTGGGAAAAATTCAACTAAATTTTGTCATTTCTTTTCATTTATTTCAAATTTCAAATAAAAAAAAAAATTTGCTGCACAATTTTATTTTTACATTTTTATCAATCATTGCTTTGAAGAATAATTTTTCTTTTAAAGAAACTAAAAAACAAACACAAAATAAAAGCTAGTTTAACTTTAACTCAGACGCTAATTAGAGATATTTTAATTTTCTGAAAAAAAAACTTCTAAAAGAAACTAAAACGGAAAAAATAGAAGATTGATTGATTTTCATGAATTACTTGACATTGCTAGATAGCGTGTAAAAATTACTTTGAAATGCTATGTTGAACATCCTGTTCAATATGTTCACTTTCAGTTTTTTGAAAAAAATCATAAATTTTGCATGTATATTTTGAATTTTTTGTCAATAACTTAGCTTAGTCATCTCAAATCACAACATGTAGTATACCATTGAAAAGTACATGAAAAAATACACTAGAATATATGGTTAAACCTTGTAAAAAGTTAATTCAAAATTAGTATTTATCATATCTAAAACTTTTTTGTCGTGCAAGTATGACGTCCCCGCACTAGGTAGGTAGCTATTTCCCGGGTATCCTTACTAAAAACCCCTCGACCAAAAAGGGCCCTGTTTTTCAACGCTTCGCTCCCCTTTTCTTAGATCATACGTGCGAAAATCGCAAAATTTACCCCTCAAAATCGCGAAAAAACGCTTAGTTTTCGAGATATCAGCGTTTTTTTGAACGAAGAGGTCAATCATTACGTATCATAGTTCATTTGAAAGAGCTTTGCAAGCGCTTCAAAATGGTGTATAGGTTGTATGTTTAAAGTCATTCAAACAGAAAATATAAGGAAAAAACTTTATTAATTGTATACCCCATCCATCCTGCGCAGATCAAAATTTTTTAAAACATTTCTGCGCATGCTTCCCCCTTTTCACCCTCTCAATTAGGCTCCTCCCATTCCGGTCCATAGTCAACCTTTACTACTAGCAATACCTTTGCATTGTTTCATCGATCAATAGATTTCATATGGTTTAAACATTTACACACTTATGTCCGGAAAATTCAAACAATGTTTTTGTTTCACCTGAACTGGACTACAGAAATGCGTCTCAATGCATTCTAAAATGGTATCTGATGACTGCATATCAGAAAGTTCAGAAGATGAGCTTCAAATAATGTGTAGAGATCAAATAACCCACGCGGAAAAACTTAGAGAAAACATATTTGATCACTTATATCTACTTAGTTGATTGTTTAATTATTTTTATTTAAAGATGAAAAGATAGTAAATTCATTCTTCTTTCATTTGATATATGGTATTCCATTTCCAGATGCATCATTAATTTTGAATTCAAGGTTTTTCATGAACCGCGTGCAATATTGAGAATCGAAATTCTCAATTTGTTTTTAAATCGCAAAATCAAACTTTTGGTATCCTGAGCCACGCAACCATCTGCATAAACTTCTGATTTCAAGTGACTCCAAAAGGTTTTCTATCGTCCTAAGATTAGGACAATTTGGAGGGTTAGGTAATTTGGGAACAAAAGGAATCGAAAGTTCATTGAATTTGCTTAAAGTTTTTGCAGAATGATGAGACGAGAGAATCTCTATTAGTCTAATCATATCATCACAGCTTTTCAAGCTTATATTCACTAACCAATTCGAGTTGATTAGTCAACAATCAAACTGTTAAACAATCAGTTGTTCATAGTAACTAAGCAAGATGCAACTTTATAACGCTACAAAAATAATGGGTTCTCATTTCCCTAAACTTTCGATAACTTCTTTTCTGATGATTTATTTTGGTGAAAATGGTCAGCTGGCCTATTTTGAGGTCAAAGAAGACTATAGACGCCATCTAGAAAAAATGACTCGGTAAAAAACTTTTGAAAAGACCGCACATTAACCTCAGACAGCAGGTATTATTGACGCTTTTCCAGCCTTTCTTTTCCCTTGTTTATTCTATTACATTCCGAAATGAGATCGCCGTTTTAATGTGTAGATAGACCTTATTTGCTGCTAATTCGTTCAAATGTTTTCGAAAGTGATCCCAAGCAATCAGTTTCAAATTATCTAATAGTCCTTAAATTCTGAATTTCAAATAGATTTGAAGCGATGCCTCTCGGAGTTTGATCTGGTGGTTACTGACGCAAATGTGAAGCATCAATTTACATTAAATTATAAATAATGGATAATACTTCATGGTTCGTTTTTATAAATTGGATTCCGAGTGACTTGTTTTTCCAGTTAAACAGAAGAGCGCATTGTAATTCAATAACAATTGTTCTCACTTTGTTTTGACAGTTAATCAATGCAAGTTAATCATAATCAAACGCATAACATTGACAAGTTTCATCAACTTTACTGAATTTCACTCTTAAAGATGTCAATAAGATGCTATTAAGTTTGAAGTAATTCCTTTAGCTAAGATTATCGTAATTTCGTTGAAATTTTGCATCCTTAGTGATCTTAATTAACTAACAATTCTTACTGGGAAGCTTGGTTACTTCCTCAGCTCCTTTCTCATCCTATCTAAAAGGATTAACTTGTCTGAATTATCATCGTTCACTGGGAGGGTACCTAAAGACTACCTAAAGAAGAGGATAAAATGACGAAAGGTGAATTACAACTCAATGAGTCTGAATCTTTATGGATGATAACGATAATAATAATAATCTGTTGCATTTTCCCTTTCATCTTGCTTCATCTTTTCCTCTTCACTTTCCTCGTTTTTATCGTCATTCAATTCTTTGATGTGTTAGCAGCTCATACAGTGTAATTAAACCCTAAAGGGTTTAATCTGTTTCACTTTATTGCCTGAATAAGGAAGAGAGGGATTCTGTTTCTTCATTTTGAGAGCTGGTTTCTTGTATTGAACAATAACAGGACGATAATGATGATGAAAAGTTGAATGAACAAGAAAATTATCAGAGAATGAATCAAGTATCTAATTACAATGGTGAAGGATGCACAATGGATTGAGATGAAAAGAGTTAAGTTGATTGATTGCGAGTTAAGTAAAACAGCTTTACCAGTCTCAGGCTAATGCAATGATTTGTGATTCATTCAGTTTAACCGATCAAAATGGCCAACAATCTGACTTTATCAGCATTCGCAATTCCATATAAATATATATATTCATATTAAATCGTAACTAGATCAAGTCCCATTGGAACAGCTTAATCTTACTTGGCGTAAATAATCAATTAAACTTGAATTGAAAGAGGCAAAAAGAACTGCAAAGATGAAGACAAATTGATTCAGTTCATGATGAGATGAACATTATAATCAAGAAGAGATAACATTTTTGCCTTCTTCCCATTAAAGGGTCAATTTAAAGGCAACCAAGTCAACATTACAATTTGCTAATTTCACTTTCACCTTATTACAAGTCAAAAGAAACTGGAAAACTTTTCTAATTCAGTCAGACCATTGCATTGGCTATATCAATGAGCTACCCTTAGGAAATGTGAAATGATTCAAGAGTAAAAACTAAGTGACAATTAGTTAATGGGTTTTTGCTTCTATTGCTTTTAGTTTCACTTCAATTGATGAAAATTTTCATTTCATGTTGAAAGATGAATTATGCTGAAGCTTTCTTGTTATCATAAAGATTTTAAAACGAGACTAACATTAGTTCATCATCATTGGATAAAGTTTTACCTCCCAGAGCCTCGGGGAATTATAAAGGTAAATATTGTCTCATTATGAGCATTTAAAAGATTAAACAGAGCTCAGAGTAGAAACAATTGAGTTTAAATTAGACTAGAAATGTTTCAACTCTAATATTTACTGAGCTTTAAGATTGTGAGAAGCAAAGTTACAAGGCAAAAATGATGAAAGGAAAACAATTTTAGGTGAAGAAGAGGAAGAATAAAGTTGGTTAATAAAGTAAATTATGTGTTAAGGTTATTTGGGTTGAAAATTGCATTGAAAATCATGCATCTGTTTCAACTAATGAAACTCTTTTTTTCCTCTGAATATTCAATTCTTTTTTTGCTTTTCTGGTGTCAATGAGAGTTTCAATTCAGCTCTTTTCGGTTAAATTACAATCTTGTAGCATGAAAATGTGTAAATCTTTTCTTGCTTTACATCAACAATTGTTTTTTCATTGAACAATATTTTTGCTACGATGATTTTTCATCTCTCTGAATGTTCAATCTTGTGCAGTGTTTTCATGTAAACTCTTTTTTTCTGCAAGTTTTGTTTCAGATATTGCAAGTTCATTCGAACCATGAAAACACCTTTTTTTCATCATTTCCTCAATTACAATGTTACTAGAGATTGGTTAAAGAGATTTTATGATAAATATTTTTTCATTAAAACTCTGGTTCTTGGCATAACAAAAGAAATGCCAGTTGAATAGCATTCATCATGTGTTGCTGCGTTTGAAGCTCAGTTTGAACTTTAGACACTTGATGATCAACTCAAATTGATCAGTCTGTTGGATTGGAATTGCAATGATAAATGGTGATTTATGGTTTTTCATTCTGCTCACTATATGATAAAACAATAGTGAACAAATTATTATCGTTATTCTTGTATAACTAATTTGTTTTCATCTTAAGTTTAATTAAACTCATTCTTTTTTTTCCTATTATTTTGTATTTATTTTAACTTCGGCTATTATACTGGGTGTTTTTATATCCTGTACGCCTGTTTGGAGTTATAACTCACGAAAAGTTCGTGCTACAGATCTATGATACGAACTATAAGCTTACGAACAACCTCAAGTTTACACACTTTTTACAAAAGGTTGGTGTGTGTTAAATTTTGAAAACTCAATCAGTTAGTAAGATAATAGGATTTCTTTCAAAACCAACTGATTAACTGGATTGTATGGAAACTAATATCTTTTGGCCAACATGAGATATGCACAACACCAATAAGTTGTAAAAAAATTTCAATCAAAGAAAATGACCTCCAAATGTCAGTTAGAGGTCAAACTGAGTGACCTTGAATACCTTGAGAGTTCAACTTGGTCTTCCCCAATCCGCGAAAGCTCATAGTTCGAATATTAAAGCTTTAGCATGAACTTTGTGATTTATAGCTTCAGACAGGCGTACAAGATATAAAAAACGCCCGATATTTTGCTTTACATAACGCAAAACTTAATTCAGTTTAGAATAAATTTGCTCAAGATGCTTGATAAACTCCATTTATTACTATTAATTAATTAATACATTATTACAATTACACAAATATACACAATTAATCTATTAATACATTCAATAGTAGTACACTTGCTCCACTTCCGTCTGTTTTTTCAGGAAGTTCCGGTGGCGTCAATGACGAAGTTTTTAATGAAAGTGATAATTTTTATTAATTGATTGAACTTTATGCTGATTTGCATCATAACTGCCAATAAAGATTTGTTACGATTAAAAATAAAATTAGTAGCAGTTAGAATAAAATCACTAATAAAAAGTGTTTATTCTTAGATAATTCAATGAATGCTAAATGCGTAGGATGCTTTTGCTAGAGTTTGTCAAACTACAGTATTAGTTATACCGGAAAGTAATGACATGGTTGCAATTCAAATCATTTATTGTAAATAGCAATTAACCGGGGATACAAAATCAATCGATGGATTATTTTCTCAATAGCATAGTGACCATTGGAAGTAAGAAAATATCAGATCCAGAGAAACGATTTGTCTTCAAACAGGCTTGGTGAACCAAGGAGAATTTTCCACAGATAAATTTCGTTAGAACTGTAAGATGACTTGATCATGTGGCTGAATATGCTAATATTGTATAATATCAATTTTACCTTCATTATTAACTGCATCAGGACGAGCTTAGCTCTCAATTAATAGTACCATCACAGGAAGAGAGTCGCATTTACTTGCAGTATGTAATGGAGTCCACTCTTTCTTATCTAATGCATTTATTTCTGCTTCTTGGCCGAGGAGCATTGAGACCATGTTGCTATGGCCTGAGCACAACCAAATGCAAACTTGTTACACCATATTTATCTGGTTTAGTTAAAAAATCAGACGATGGACTGATCAATAAGCCAGCTACAATCATATGTCCACCTTCAGCAGCATAATGCATAGAAACCGATTCGTACATTTTAGCTTAAGAATTAACCTGAACGCCTGTGGTATTCATGAGTCACCTGATTCGTGATTTGACGACTGATTTGTGTCCATTTTTAATGTCAAATAAATAGTTGTCGCCCCACACTCTTAATTCGAACCAATTGATCCTTTAACGCTGTGTAATTCGCTGGATTCATTTGATAAAAATGCAATAACAGTATCACTTCGACCATAGGAGGTGTCTACATAAAGGAATTCCAGAACCATTTCGTTTAGAAACCATTCAAACTCAACAAAGTCTTTTAGAACGCGAAAAACGTCGATGTGGCCATAATACCGGGCGTTTTTTATTCATTTTGCGCCTGTTTGACATCATAACTCACGAACGGTTGATGCTACAGCCCTGAGATTCGAATGTCAGTTGAAGGTCACACAGATAAATGACCTTGCATAACCTTGGGTGATCCAGGGTATGGCATTTTCATCATACTGAATTGTATGTCCGTTTGGGATGTTTTATTTTTTAAAGCTTGCCAAAGTGTGCCAGATTGCTGATCTTTATTTGCGTTGCTGTTATTCTTTGCGAGACAAACTGTGAAAATATTGGCGATGGCAAAAACAACAATAGTAAAAATAAAAACGAGACAGTATTTTGTTTTCATAATGTACTTTTTAGGGTCACAAAGACTAGAATAGTAAATTGAAATGACTTTGAGATTAATACTTGAAATGTGAATCAAATGAAGTTTTAACAATGGTACTTTAGACTAAATTCACATTGACTTTTATTCCCGGATTCATGGAGGATAAGCGTTTTAAATTTTAAAGAATTTAAATTGCATAACTCCTTGATTGATTGCTATGTATGTTTAAATCTTAAGGTACAACGACTAGAATAATAAAACGGATGCACAAAAATGAACTATGATTAGAGATGATTTGAACAATGATATTTTTTGCATTTTACACCTGTTTGATGTCATAACTCACGAACTGTTGATGCTACAGCCCTCAGATTCGAACCATGAGCTTAAAAAATTGAAGAACTATACCCTTGATCTCTCAAGGTTATTCAAGGTCATTCATCTGTTTGACCTCTAACTGAAATTTAAAGGGCATTCCCTGTTCGAAGAAATTTTTTGTAACTGGCTGATGTTTGTGCGAAGTTGAAAGCTTATCTGGTTATTAAGATAACCGAATTCAACTCAAAACCAGTTAAAAGACTGAACGGTATAAAAACACTCATATCTTCTGAAATGGATGAGTTATGATAATGTAAAAAACATCGCCAGTTACAAAAAATTTCTTCGAACAGGGAATGCCCTTCAAATTTCAGTTGAAGGTCACACAGATGAATGACCTTGCATAACCTTGGGAGATCCAGGGTATGGTTCTTCAATTTTCTTAAGATCATGGTTCGAATCTGAGGTCTGAGGCATCAACCGTTCGTGAGTTATGACGTCAAACAGGCGTAAAATGAATAAAAAACGCCCGGTATAAACAAAACCATATTTAAATGTACAGGACATTTCAGCTATCTTTACCGATGTTAAACGGCTATAACTTGGCCTGTGATTGACCGTGCACATAAAGCCAAGGAACAAAGAATTGGGTTGATCTATCGTAATGCTCGCACCATATTCTCATGATCTTGCCTCAAGTTAATTTTTAGTTGTGGCCATCTCGAGCATATTTAGTTTTTAGACAAGAAACGGGACTAAATTAAGTTCGATCTTAATGGCACTTTTACTTATTGTTAGAGGGCTACTATGAATAAAATCCCCATTTTTGTTAACTTAAGAGGAACTAGTAGTGTATCTAGTTTTGGCAATTTTGGATGCTAGAAAAAAGTCATTCATTTTTGTTAAATAAATAGTGCACCAGATAGTTTTTCTTGAAGAAAGTCCATTTTTGACTTTTGATTTTGTCTTTTTGACAACCTCCTCTATCGTTCAAAGGTTACTTTTCATAACCTTATGTTTATTCTGACACTGAAAATTTACAAAAATTACCAATGTTAATGAAATGAAATGAGAATAAATGAAAATAAAACAGAAATAGTCATGACGAAATAACACAAACTCGCCGATAATTTCGATAGTAACCTCGACAGTAAATGAGAAAAATTTTCAGTATTCATTCAAACGATCGTATTTTTCATGAAAATATGCCTTCAACTACCTAAATTTTACCTTATTAAATATTATATCTTAATCAAGAACATTCGCTGAACAATTCAGAATGTATCCACGAATGCAAATAATTGATCAACGAAAAAGAATCAACACAACATTTTATCTTCTCTCTACATGAATCATCATAATTCAATAACATGTCGCTATAGCTTGAAGCTGAAAAACCATATCATCATCTGTAAAACATGAGACTCGAGAGAGTTTTGGTAACCAGGGAAACGGTGAATGAAGAGGCGAAAAAAATGAGGAATAAAAAGTTTTCTGCTCGTTCCATCCCAATGATCCATTCTTATCTCATTCATTTTCCAGAGATACTCTCCATCCCATGCCAAAACAACGAGGATGATAAAAACAAAGTGCATGGTAAAAAGGAGGGAACACAAAGAAAAAGGAATAAAAAGAAGCAAAAAAACTTCTGCTGTCCACGATTCGACAAAATATCCATTCCCAGTCAACATGTTATCAATTTTATTCAAAATAAGAACAATGTTTCATCATTAATATTTTTTCTCTTGAACATTCATTCCAATAACTCATCTTTGTTAGTCAAGTTTACGACAAACTTGTTCATTTGGTTCAAATTATATTTATTTCTGATATTGAACAACGAAATGAGAAAAAAGAAGTTCGTAAAAAACAGAAAGATGGGCCATTCTCATGTCAATCATGAACATTACTTATTAACTACAGGATATGTGAGCCATAGATTGAAAAGAAATGATAATACTTGTGAAATGAAAAGTGTTCATAAAATTTTCACCGAAAATTGAAGAAACTTCAGATAAAGCAATAAAAGTTTTGACCCAAAAATTTAAATGCAAAAACAAAAATGATTGATTGTTGCAACTTTCATCTGTTGAACTGTTCAAGTTTATCACCATTTGAAACGAATGATGAAAGTAAATCAAAAGTATTGAGTTAAAAAGAGGGAAAAATGTTGATAAAATGTAGTAAAGTAAAAGAGTTGAAAAGGAAAAGGAAAAGGAAATCAGATAATAGTTTGGGGTTTACAGAAGGATGATTATTAAATTTTCAAGACGAACAAAAAGTATTACTAAATGGTTTTTATCTTGAAGTAAGAAGCAAATAAAGATGATCATGATGATCATGATAGAGAGAAAAAACTTATTTTGTAAATTATTCTGAGCGAAAAAAGAAGCAAAAAGTTTTGATATAAAGTTTTTTCTGTTCACCATTTTTCACCAGAATCAAATAAAGACACTAAAGAGATTGAAAAATGTTTGAATTTTCCATTATTCATAAATTATCTCATTTCTATGTTTTTTTACTTTCCTATTTTCGAGCTTCACATTAATAATAAAGTTTTTTCATCAACATTTTTACTCCCAGTTTTCACTCCCTGTTATTCACTTATTTTATTCAAAATCGTTAATATTGAGACTCTTGTCTCTTTTCACATCAAATAATCGCAAAATCTTTATGTAAATAACTTACCTTTTTTGTGCCCTTTTCAATGTCTATTCAACATTCATTTTTGTAGCGTTTTTTTTCCTAACTAAATGCACTTTCATCAATTAGCATTTCACTCACTTAGCATTGTACAAGTTAATGTATAAGTTTTACATGTTCAGACAGAAAAGAAATGATACATTTTTTGGAAATTTTTCTTCTTTTTGCGTCTCGGCTTCTTTTCTCGTCAAAACAAGTTTACATTCAAACCAATCGATTAAGTCTACAGTTTTGGGTTACTTATGTTTACTTATGTAATCATGAGATTACATGGTTTCTTCAGCATCTAAAGTTGGAAAGTTTTGAATTTCAAAGTAAAATTGATTCGAGTTTAGCTTAAGGATTAACTTGATAGAGATTTTTGATTGAACTTCGGAATTTGAAAGGTTTCAAGTTTAGCAGAAATGGTACAGAATCGATTAAAATGTCATTCAGATAATTACAACTTTTCTGGTTTGCTTTTCAATTAAAACTTGGCAAGAAGCAGAATGCTCAGTAACCATTGAATGTTAAATTCAACTGAACGAAACAATTGGCTTTCATGATGGATAATTAGCTTTGAAAAACAATCGTTATCTGTGCAGTTTGAAGTCAACATGGAAAGCTCATGAGAATATCAGAAAAGACAAATGAACGATTCGATTTGCAGAAAATTTATTTAGAAAGAAAACCAATTTTCCATTCAACTCAATCAACATTGAGAAAATTGAGATTTTATTCGAAATCTTTTGACTATCAAGCGAAATCGGAAGTTAGTGAATATTATCATCTGAATAACTGCTGAAAGTTTGCGATTTGAATAAAATTTCTAATCAATTTCAGGGTTGAACATTTATAATTCTTTTCGTTTGATGCAGAAAAAATGATTAATATTAGCATGTTTAGTTTGATGTTGAAACAACAGTTTTGGTGATCAATCAAGTCTAATTCATTTCTAAATATTTACTCAATGAGTTTAATTTGATCAGAACTGAAAAGTTGGTTCAACTAGTTTGTTGATTCAAACATCTTTTTCCTTTTCCTATTTCCATCTTGTCTAATCTGTGTTTAATGAAATTTTCAATCTTGTTCATTATTTAAATTGATCAGGTTTTAAGTTTAATGTGTTTGAACTGTATCAAGAGAAATGTTAATTCAATCAATTTAAATAAGTAATGAATGATTGGAAGAATCATTTTCAAAGTAAATCCTTTTCCATCAAAAATATAAAATGCTAAATCAGGTTCATTTAATTGAATATTTTGCTTCCAAATTTCAATAATAAGCAAACAAAAATCCCTTTATTCATCAAATAGGCTTCTGATTAAAATGGTAATTGAAAGTAATAGTAATGAAAGTAAGAACAAAATATTTCAATATTATTATAAAATCATTTAAAATTTATTAATTTTGTATTCAAAGAGCATAAGCATAGCTTCAAATTGCATTCAGCTCATTGAATATTCTTGATGTTGAAAGAAAAAAAGTATCAAAATCTTATTCAAAAGATATTGAAGCAAAATAGTAAAAACTGTCTGAGATTCTGTCCAATCATTCAGGTAAACAAATATCCATTTTGCCCTGTAATATTGCAATTCATTTTGACTGACCTTCCAAAGTCAATCACAACAAATTAGAACAGATTTTTTGAAAATCTAACCAAGATTTTTGGTTAAATGAATTTGGAAATGCAATGTTTTCTGAAAAGGAAAGAAATTGATCGAAAGGTTTACATTGCAATTTGATGAAGATTTTTGGTTTTTGAATTTGTATTGAGATGCGTTGCATGATTTAAGAAGGCTTGTTCAACGAGAAAAAATGGATTTTCATTTTATATTCTCTCATAATGTTGTCTCTAATTTTACATGCTATAAATGGTAAATTGCAACTGCTAGATCATGGTGTAAAGTTGATGCTACAAATGACTACTAATATCTTGTTATACTCGACGATATTACATTTACCTAATGGTTCAACATGACTTTGTTTTTTTAACTCTTACAGTGTCACTATTGGCTTTTGATCTTCTTTCACTGATCAAAATAGATGAGATTTCAATTTTCTTGTTACTCCAAGTAAACCTTATTTTTACCTCCATTATTAGCTTTCAAATTGACTATCATAAACTCAACTTTATCTCAATCCCTGAACAAAACGAGTTTCCCTTTCCTAGGCTTTTCACAACCATTAATGAATACTATTTATACCACTTTTGATTTTCCTTAAAAATATGATCTTGTCAACTCTAATACAGTTTAAACCATGTTACTTGTTTTGACCAGAAAATGTTTTCTTTTCAAGACTAAACATGGAAAAATTTCAAGAATTCGAGTTGTTTTCATGTATTCATTAAACGACAATTGATGATTTGATCAAGTCTATTCAATCCTAAACAGAATACTTTTTAAAAATGTTTTGCTTCAAAATTTTCCGTCCATTGTAATGGAAGCCAAACATCTTGCCGAGTTGTGCTGCAAGATGAACCTCTTTGGGTTGAGCAAATGTATGATCTTTGGGTAATAACGTAAGACCGTCTAATTGAATAATCATTAAGTCACTTTGAGTATCTTACATAAAATTTGTGTGTCAAAGTTTTAATGATTAAAACAAATGTCTAATCTAATGTTCAATTTGCCTTCAAGTTGTTGATTCTACTTGATATCGATTGTCTCATTACAGGTTGCCTGAACGAAATTTCAATGCAAAGTTTACTTTCATTATAAATTACAATATTGCCATTGGATTCGTAATGGGATTCAGTTTATTGTTTTGAACCATGAAACAACAAAAACCTATTGTAAATAATAGCACAATCTAATGATGGTATTTATTGTTAATTCAGTCATTCTCTTCTCTTCCCTTCTCTTCCCTTTCTTCCTGGGTTATCAATTTAATCAAACAAAAGCTTTAACATGCAATACACTTTGCCAGTGTTGAAAATAACAGAGTTTTGCTTTTTTATTTTGTACTGTTTAGAAATGGATTTAGGTGAATATTGAATGCAAATTCACGATTAAGTCAGCTAAATGAAACTGCAACAAGTAAAAAGAGTAAAATTACCTATTCAATAGGTAATAGTGAAAGTGAGAAAACATGTTCGCTAAAATATGCAGAAGCTCTCCCAATGATTAACTATGCAACTTTATCTAATTAAACAGATTTGATCACATTGGCTTTAATCTCAATGTGAGCTCACATTGAAAGGCCTATTTAAATGATTTTAGCACAAATTGCAGAATCACATTTAATCACAGTGAGTAATGTCGACTCCAATTTGCGATCAGTCAGACTGGAAACAGTGCGAAAAACAATTGCTCCGAATTTCAATGATTAGGTTAAGATATCACTTGAGACATGATCATGATATGGATTCTTGAAGTGTTTCACGACAGGCAACATCAACTCGACTCCATCAATTTTAATTTCATCCTCACTGGTCACGTTCAACTCATTCACTATTCAATGTGATTACCCAATGAAACCCAACTTTTGAAAAGTCGTGAAATTTCCTACATTTCATCTCATTATCATCTTAAGATGATCACAATCAAGAGTAGCGAAAGGGCTAAATCGCTAGCTCTACCTGAATCGTTAAATGGTCACAAAAACAATTCCCTCTTCTCTCATCACTTACAATCAATATGGCAAACCTTTCGCATTTATTGATTAAGAACGATTGTTGCCGTAATTTTTATCATGAAATTGAAGCTAAAATGAGAAAACTCTCAATCAAGACAAATGATGAAGCAAAAAATAAACTGGTCTGGAGCTTGAAAAGTTTAAAATGGTGAAATGGCAATGAGCGAACATTTGGTAAACTCGAAAAGTTGAAATGATTAAGAAGGTCATAAAAATATCGAGATACTTTCAGTTAATTGTTGTGTTAATAGAGTTGACCAAGTGTTGCACTTGCAACGATAATGGGCCAACTCTCGAAGGATAAATGAACAGACTTTTGATCCTGATGTTAACATAATTAGTCTCTAATTGAGATGGCTTTTTGGTTCACATCTTGATATCGATTTTGATCACTAACATAATTGGTTTGACCAAATGTTTCAAAGGCAGTTTTAATATGGAACAGAAAAACGTTTTTCCCTGCCATTCAATTTGCTCATCAATATGGATGATATCATGTTCATTGGAAATCATGGCAGAAAAAAACATCTTTTGATAAACTTCAAGTTCAATTGGGTGAGTTGACTGAGAAAGCAAATTGAAACGTTGAATCGAGTAAAGTGAGAAAAACTGTATTCTGTGTCTTTTCATCACAACCATCATTCATAATTTATTCAGAGTTTCTCTAATTACTAATTTAATTTCATGCTTCTGGCCAGTTTCAAGTAAACTCGTTAAATTTAATTCAATAATTATGTTCAACTTTCATTTGCAATCTAATCGAGACAAAAGTTTTAATCACAATTCGAACAGATTGAAAGATGAATCTTTACCATTTCATCGTTTGAAACTATTGGTTGATGAAATTTGCTGGCAAACTCGAAACATGAAAAATCGATATTTACTCGATGAAAAATGAACTTTTTTATTGTAAACAAAAAATTCATCATTTACTTTATAAATCATTTTTAAATTGATTTACAATCTTGTTCTCATTTGTTGATCTCTGTCTTATCATTAACCTCATCATCTTGTATAGACTTGAACTGAAAATATGTTATTTTACTAAAGAAACTTTCGATTCTTCAACTTGCATTTCCTTGGTTCATTCATGGTACCTTTTCTGGTCCAATTGATTCATACAAATATTTTTGTTCGCTTCTTCATCAACAACTTTTACATTCACATTCATAACTCTTGAGGCTTTTGTTGAAAGCAGCAGAAGAGGAAAGTTTCAATTAACCACAACGCAAGCTCATTATCAGACTGATTCATTCATCATGAATGACAGTTACGATTACAGACGAGCAAAGTATAAACGTGAAAATGTAGATAAAGTGTGGAAGACTTGTTTAGCCTGGAAAATTATTTCACAGTTGAAGTCTTGGAGAAGATTTCAAAGCTATTATTACAATAAGCAAGTTGAAATTTTTGATGAAAAGAGGAAAAAGTTGATTCTCAAGTTGAAAGGATTGACTTTCAAGTGTTTCTGATACTCTAACGAATCTAAACAGATTAAAAGTTGGAAACTTTATTTCAAGTAAACTCGTTTTTTACTCAAAATATTTTGTTATTATTAGTTAATCCTTAGAGTAAAGCACAAAAAGTCTGTCAAGAATATTAATAGTTTTAGGTTAAACGAGATAAAAGAAGAACCGGAAAAAAATCAAACTTTCAAACATGAAATGGGAAATGTGAAGACAAAAATTGCTGTTTGTTGGTTATTCAAATGTTGGGATGATGAATTGAACAATATGTTTAGCTCATTGACACTTTGATGTCTAGATTAGCTGTGTAAATTCATTTGTTCAACATTTGTCTTTGAAATTTTTCATTCCCTGATGACCAATAATCGTTCAATTCATTTGGTTGAAGGAGCAACAACAACCAACAAAAAAGGCAACAAAGTTTCACAGTCAAACCGAGCAGTTTATTGCTTTTCAAGTGCATAAACTCATAACCTTTAGGTTGACAAATGTAAACAAAATGGACGCATCGAAAGTGATCACAATGATTGATGAACCATAAGTCTTCATCCCTGAAAGTAATCTGACATGAATTTGATGGAATTAGCTTTCATCTTCATTTGGATGAGTTTTTAAATTGCGGTTGAAAGAAGAAAATAACGAGAAAATGAATGATTTTGTTGAATTTTATTGGTTACAAGTTCATTAGTAAAGCAGACGAAGAATGGTTCATTATTCCAGAAATTTAATGACATTGAATGCAATATTGTTTGCTTTAGCTGAACCCTCACTAGTTGAATTGCGAGAATGCCTTCAGAGCATTTACTAGACTATAAAAATATTAAAACTAATATGAAATGTAAATTATTTTAAATTGTGTTTGTAGAGAAAAAGGTTAGAAGAAAAAAATATTTTTCTTTCGCTTCCAACCCAATTTTACCTCAATTTACACAATTGTTCAATAGTGAATTGCAATTGGTCTAAATAGTTATTTGAGATTTACTGGAAAATAGCTTTTCCATTTTACCTTTAAGCAATTGTGACACTTGATTAGCTTCCAGTGGAAAGTCAAAATAAGTAAATCAATACCAGAAAAAGCTTTACCTTTTTGCCAACTTCATCACATCAAGTATGCCTGCCAATGATAGCATGTTTTATTCAAGTAACAAAAACGTTTTCAAATGCTTCAGGGTGAAAAAAACAATGTTTTAACATATTTAATTGCAACTAAATACAATTGGATGAGAAACTCGTTTTTTATTTTAAACATTACATTGAAAAACAAGGGTATAATGTTGAGCTAATTAGATTAGGTTTGTGGTTTACCTGAAGTTTACTTAAAGGGTGAAAAAAATTTCTACTCATGTTGAAATTTCCCAAAGGTCTTTTGGTCAACTTTAATTGTTGTTTCAATCTCTGAATACAGTTGATTCGCCAGGAAAAAAGTGAATCAAGAAACGTTGAGTTCATTAGTTGAAACACGAAAAGCTTTTTTCAATTTTTTATGCAAAAATCAACAGCAAAAACTGAATAATAAATCATTTTCATTACAATGTCAACCTTATCATTCATTTTTGATATTTTTTCAGCTTCTCGACTCAAAGTTAATATTAGATGAAAATTATCAGTTTAGAAGCTTCATTTAATCCATTTACGAATCAGTAAAGGATCTAGGCTCACATCATCGAAAGTATCATGAAGCAACTTATTGGAATCAGAACTAATAATGTTGAAATAATTAATAAAAATCTTGATTAATCATATTCATCTGTCAATCTAGAATTATTGGCAATCACATTTAGTTTTCAAAGACTTGGCAAAAAGCAATTGTTTCAACGGGATTCTTGAGAAAATTTGCAATTCCTGTTCTCATATTCAAGTTTGCACCATTCAAGATATGAGATTGTTTAAACTGAAAAGTTAATGGCGATGATTAAGATTGATATTTTGTATCATCAATCATTATTTTTGTGAAAATTTTTCATCAAAATTAATACATTTTTGGCCATTTCTAATGTTCAATATTTGATATATTTATTTTTGCTCTTGTATTATTATTTGTCTTGTTGTTATCTTTTCATATATTAATGAGTTGAATAAGCATAATATGAGAGTAATATCTAACAATGAGATTGAATGTTTGGTTTATAATTCAGTAATGATGGTAATAATAATAATAATGCGTAAATAATGCAATGTCAAAGAATGAAATGAAAATCAATTAAATGTGAACAAGTGAAAGATGATTGATGATTGATTAAACCATTAGGTGAATGATAAACAGATCCATATTTGATTAATATTAGTTAAGCTTCATCACTATTCTGCACTTTCATGATCAACAAAATTATCGTCTATTCAATTTGCTTGTACTTTTCTTCAAAACGAAACTTATAAACCTGGAAAAATCTGGGTTTAATAACTTTGATTGTAATTCAGTCAAATTCCGGTTCTCCTGTCCATTTAATGACCCATTGAAACTGTAATATTTAATGGATAATGAATTTATCCTTTAAGAGCTATTCGTTCATTATTCGATATCTTTTTAACGCAAATTTATTTTCATATTTTCACAGTATTCAGCGACTTTCTTCCACTCTTTATTGATAGTAGGCTCCAGACTTATAGTCATTGCAAGCTTGATAAGATTGGTAATGAGATGTAAAGGTGTATTTGTAGGGCCATTCAAACCTACACGACAATTAAATGAATGATCATCTTTCTTTTCAAAAGTCCAGCAGGTTGGACGATTATCCATTCTTTGTGTTCGTACATTATTTGCGAAATGAAACCCATTGATTGGTACTTATTAATATCACCTATCCACACGGTTGTATAACTGTTTAACCGCTGAATCGGATGAGGTAAGTACGGAATCGGTATTAGTTCCTTTCGATTTCAGGTTCCAATCCATCTCCGTCTATCATCCATTTTAGATGGTGATAAACTTAGGTTGTTAGCTCACTGGCTGACTTGGAAGACCAATAATCTCGGTGGAATCTGCAATTGTAAAGTTGGTGGACTTTAAGGTGTAAAACTTGAAAAAAGTTTAAAGAGGAACAAAACTTCTTTGATTCAGATACTGGAGAAGGCACTGATTGATTTTGAGCATTCGGTTGGGCTTAGATACAGAAATATTAAGCAAGGAAAATAAGTTTTAAATCATAAAGTTTGTCTTTGAGGCCAAAGTCGTAGTCAACATGTAGATGCGAAAAAGGGTGAAAGTCATAAATACGTAAAGTTTTGGCCTCGGTCAAGTAATAAAGAAAGGTGAATATTAAGTTGTCCAGAGCAAACAGTGATTGTTATCTTTTAATATTTGATCAAAGCACCAAGCTTCAAAAAACATTTGACATGAAAAAAGACCTGAAAATGGATCGGCAAATGGGAGACCTTAAATGATTAACCATTTCGAATTTATTTGTTCTAATTATCCTTATACAGTTAAAGCGAATGTAATTTGACTAACTTTATTTTATGCAACTTGTTCTCAAGAAGTAACAAGATCAACGGCAATGGTTTTTACTTTTGAACGGAACACTCAAGATACGATAACCATCCATTCGAACTTCTTAAAGTAGCAATAAAAGACTGTCTCAAAGGAACTTGATTGAACCTTTTATACTCTGAAAAACGAAAATTAAAACAAATTTTTCTAACTTGTAATTAATATTATTCACTCGAGATGGAAAAACTAAATAAAATCTGATTTAAAAATTTGATTGGAAACTGAAATGCAGAAAGCAAAATGTGCTCAAAAAGGCAATCGAAACAACTATAAAAATAATAACAGTTTATCAATATTCATATCGACAGATGAAAATTTGTGCTTACAGGTTGCAAATTATTAACATTGACTGGTTCACCATTATCCTCTCTAATGATTATCATGATTACCATTGTTATAGCAATAAGTGAAATGATGAGGAATTGCAATGAAAAAGGTGAAGGTAAAGCCAATAGTCGAGTAACAGAAAAAGAAAATTGTAAAAGACTATTGGGAATTGTATTTATTATGGTAAAGAGTGAAATGAAATATTTTTATCAACCTGTGAACACATCAATCGACATGATGGAGAGAGCAAAAGGGATGAAAGGAAGAAAAAAGGTGAGAAAAGAGAGAAAGTAAAGAGAAGGCAGAAAAGTTGGAAGAAAAGGTAAAAATGTGAAATTGTATGTATAGGTAGTTGAGTAGTGTTGGTGTGTTATGTGCAGTCTCCAGAGTTGATTTGACATGAACCACGGAATGAATACCTCACTCAGGTTTTTCCACTGATCATCTTTTACCATCTTCATCCTGCTCATCATCATCCTCATCATCAACATGAGCAAAGAGTCACACTTTTTTGGTTGCACCAAACAAACACAGTGAAGCTACTCAAACAGTTAACATTATTGAGTAAAGAGTTGTTGCATTGTGAATCACAAGAGAAACGGTTTAAACAAACAGTTCAAATGTGACTGAACAAAAAATGGATTCACAAAAAGTTATCCAGATAATAATGAGGAGAAGGGAATGAAACTTTTTGCTCATCATCATCATGCTAATAATGGTTCATGATAAAGTGTAAAGAAAATATTTTCATTTGAAAGGAAAAAAAGAAAATCATTTTACTCTTGTTCACCTTACAGTTTGTACAATATGTGTATTCACCTTTTTTGACTGTAAAAAGTAAAAAGTATTTCTATTTTCGGTGCAAATTTCAATATTCATTTTCAACTTTTATTCAAATCTCTTGTTCTCTTCTTTTGCTACAAACCTTGCTCTTCAATATCATCATTACCTGCCTTGTCAGCCTGGTCAGTGAAATGGTTTACTTCTCTGTTTACTGTTTGTCCATTTACGGCTAAATCTTTGGCGAGGAAACTTGAAATTCAACAGAAATTTGTTTTCTTTTTGCGGATAAAATTTTCACCATTTACCAGTGCTTTACGGCTTTCTGTCATCTTGATCTTGATCTTGTCAAAATTTATATTAACCTGTACAAAATTGGATGCAACAATGAGAATAAAACTGAAAAGAAAAATGGATTTAACCATTATTTATTGTTCAATTGTCGAATCCAAATTAATGTCACAAATTTCCGTTCTCATGGAATGAATTTCAATGTTCCAGCGTTTCATCATTTCATCCTTTCATGGTAAAATAGAGACAAAACCAAGAAACTTTAGACACTCTTATGATCAGATCAGACATCATCAATCATCATCTTCACCTTCATCATTCCCATCATTTTCACTGGCATCTTCACCATTCCCATCATCAACAACATCAACAACAAAATTAACAACGAAAACGTAAAAATAACAAAAACATGATTAAACTTTCACAGTTTACTTGTCTGTGTACCTTAAGGTGTGCCTTACTCGTCAATGAAATACGCAAGGTAACCTGTAAAGGTATTGCTGTTATTGGTGCTTCAGGTGGTGGAAATGAAGGTAAGACTAAAGAGAAAAGTGTTTAATCAATTGTTCATCATCAAACTGATTATCATGAAACAGAAATAAATTCAAGTGTGACGTGTTGCACTCAATTTGCTGTTCAGCCATTTGTGCTTTTACTCGATGAAAATGAATGGAAGTCAACAATTAATCGGAAAAAGTACAAAACAAACTCATTAATGCATGTTAACACCAATTAACTGAATAAATCATTACTTTCATGATTATCTTTTTACAAGATTAGATTTGTTTCTTGTCCACTTTCATCTCAAATGCATTTTATGCTTGGCCAACATTGAAATGTTGAAATTTGATGAACTCGATGAGATGAGAAAGAAAAGAACTGCTCAATTGATTCTTTTACTTTTACTCCTTTATCCTGCCAGATTGAAATGTCCAACAACATTATCATTACCTTGTCATGATGATTACCATTCATAAAGTGAAACTTTTCAAGTTGATTTTGCTTCTTATTTACTTCTTTGTTTCTCTTTTGCAGCTACAAATTAGTCTTGTCAGTGAAAAGCCATTCAATTTCAATTTAGGAAAATAACAGTTAGATTCACTGTGACATTCATGATCAGGTGATTGCAATTTATTAGAAAATTAATTTCAAAACTTTGCCAAAATAATCTCATTTTTAGCTCCAAATGCAAGAGTTAACATAAAAGTTTTTTATGTTCACTTCAACTCGAATGGTTCAACCTTTTAGACTGAGTTTACAATTTGCTGGGATAAAAGAATCAGATAATTGAATTAATTTAACTTGGCCAATTTTATTCAAGTTCAATGAATCATAGAAACTTAAAGCCAAAAAACTTTAAAACGAACACAAAATAAAAGTTAAACTCATTCATGGCTTCACAGTTGAATCACTTAGAATAAAAATATTTGTATTTAATAATTCAGAGTTTTGCGAATTTTCAAAATCCAAAAATATAAATCTTTTAAAATGCCATTTCTCGTAGTTCAATATTCCTGATAATTTTCATGTTTTTTTTTCATTCTACAATTGGAAACTTGTTGGAGCTTCAAATGAAATGAACAGTAGCAATGATTATTTTTGAATCTTCAATTTCTCCATGTTTCATGGTTGTAAAGTCTGAGCTGATTAAATGCTCTTCAGACGCATTACAACAAAAAGTGTAGCTTGAAGAGAGAAGAGTTTGGGTTGAAAAATTGAGACGATAAAATATTGGTTCAATATGGTTCAATAAATTCATATTTATGTGCTGTTAATGTTGAGTTAAATTATCATTTTTGGTTCAGTTTTTACCAGACGAAAAGAAACGAGGAAAACAGTGAAAACAAAACAAATCTCATTTGAGGATTGAACCTTGCAAGATGTAAAATGATGGAACAAAAAGAGTTCATCTTTTTTCCTTCACCCACTTCATTAAGCTCAAATCTTATATCAGTGGGAAACTGGAAAAATACATGAAAATTGAATGTTATTTAAATAATTAAATCTTTACTTCAAAACAACAAGTACTTAACAGGTTAAACTCAATTGCCTCCAGTTGAACCAAATGTTTAGCCAAATCGATCCATAAGTCTGAATCTGTTTTAACTTAAAATCAATAAAGTAATTTGTCTTTGTCATTTTGAATTTAAACTTTTTCTTGATTCTCATTTTGTCTTTTCATTCATCAAAAGTCTGCCAATTTGTTGAACATGATCATTCATTGATCTTTTTTCCCCTTGATTAACATGGAAAATTGTCTGCAACCTTTTGTCTCTCAACATTCAATGACAATTAACTTGAAATGTTCAATCAAATGTCAATAGATAAGTTGATTGCATGATTAAATCGCATTATTACTTTGTAACTCTTGGCGTATCAATTTACGTTTCTCAACCACCATTGCATGTTATCAATCCTTTTTTAACCTTTTTTTCCTGGAGAAGCTGAGAGATTGAGAACGATGTTCAGTTGATTTGAAGTAACAAAAAGCAAAGGTAACTTGATGGCGAGGCAAAGAGAAAGAAAAAGTTAAATTGATTTTGCAGTAATTAAATGAACAAGATTGACAGGGAATCAAGTATTAATGGAAAGGGTCAAAGCTGAAATAATTTTCACTTGACCAGACTATCTGATCATCTTATGAACATGAAAAGTGTCGAGATAAACTGAAAGGACAAACAAATGGTTGAAAAAAGATTCAAGATGATTGAATATGATGATCATCTTGAGTTGTCAAACATCATTTCAACTGAATTTTCGGTTCATTTTGGAGAAATGCTTCTTTATAATTTATTCACACAGTTGAATGTGCAACAATCATGACTTGAATTAATGTCAGGTTTAATCAGAAAAAGGATAAATAATAAATGTGCAAATGAACAGGAATGAAAGGTAATTGATATAATCAGGTAAAAAAAGAGTTACAAGAGTAACAAAAGTCAACAGTAAATGAAGTTATACCAAAGATTGTTTAGTTTAACCAAATATAATAAATAAAGCAAAAAGTATAAATGTTCATGTTATTATCATTCTGTTATTAAATTCATCTGCTATTATTTATAGTTTCAACATGAAAATTTGTTGCGCTTATCTCAACCAGTCATTGTTTACATTGTTACAGAATCGGGGAAAAGGCAACATTTGAAGGAACCACAGATAAATAGATAAAGATAACTCAGCATAACCTTTTTATAATGATTGATTTCTGTCCATAATATAATAATAATTTGATTTATCCTCTTCTTCTTGATCGAGATTTTCATTTCTCTAATGCATATATAAGCATCATCATGACTTTACTCAAACTTGATACCGTAATTTAAATATTTGTTGTGTGAAAAAATGTCATCCAGTCAAAATTATCATTTCCTTTGAATGTTTTCTTCTTCTTCTTCTGACTCGAGTATCATTTCATTTTCAAGTATAACTGTACTTGAAGTACTTGAAGTTACGTTGAAATAGTAAATATGAAATATTCAAAGGTTGAGCAACGCTGGATAATACGATTGGCAGTGAAATAATTGATAAGTTTGCAGACAAGTTTAAAAATGGATCTAAATTTTATGAACATGAAACTGAGTTTCCAAATGAAAAATGGTTTCTTTTTTTGCCATAAACTTGCAGTTTACCGGTTACTTGCTATTTTCATTATCATCTTGACCACTCAATCCTCGAATTGGTTCCCCTGCTGAGTTAGTCTGGTAAAGGTTGATCAAGTTTTTGCCTGACTGTTGCGGATAACTGAATAACTCAACAAGATTATTGGATTCAATGGTTGACCTTTACTCTCCCTGCTTTTTACCTTACCATTGTTACAGGTGAAAAAGTCAAATGGTAATTTTGTTTTTACCTTCACTCAAATTATTCTTTCCCATTGACTTAGTTCATATCTTGACCAGAAGCTATTTTATGATATTGCTGAAAGCTCAACTTGCAGCCCTTCCAATGGCAGCATTCACTCCCTGCTCAATGTTGGGAGTAAAAACTCCCGGCATTTTATTGGTCACTTCAGGTTCACTTTTGGAAAGCAAACAAAATCATTTTACAGGGAAAAGGTAATCGTCTTATCAAATATAATGAGATGAAAAGTTTTACTCAGCGAATTTGGAGTTTTTTCTTCTCTTAAATTAGTTTACTGAAACAATTGAAGGGCTAAAGATTTAAATCTGCTCAATGGTTCTGATTCGTGTAAAATAAAGTTGAAGGAAATGCTGAATTCAGAATTGCACTTTTTACTGCCATTTTTAAGGTTGAAACATTTCCATCTCTTTCAACTTACCTCAACGTTGGTTGAACATTTTCAGAATTGTTATCCACTTTGTTTCGTTGAGAATAAAGTTTGCTGTAAATTATTCACAAGACTGAACAGCAAGGAATGAAGTGAAAAGATTTCAAAATTAATTAGTCAAAAGTTGGAAATTTCAAGGCAAAATTCATTTTCTTTAACAATTATAATGTTAAGTTTACTTTTCATTTCATCTCTAATTAAGCTTGAACTTGTTTCGCACTTGAATAATACAGTTTAATTACTCACTTTTTACATTAGATTCAGTTCATGCGTTAATCACTGATTTTAATCTTTACTTTATCATGCTATCGTGATAACACTGGGAGTTGGCAAAGAGTATTTCCTTTGCTTTATAACATTAAAGCATTTCTATCAGATAATCGCGTCTTGAAACAACAGTCTTTCACTCTTTCCTTTCTTCAACATTTCAATGATAACTCATCATTTTTTTCAGCATTTTTGCGTTTTTACAGCAAACTTTTCGCTTGCTAAGCAGATAAACTTGAAGATAAATGAATTTCACCTCAGTTCCAAGTAATCATTATCATGGATATTAAGAAATGAGAAATATATTATTTTTTGCCACCGTTGTTGCTATTTACATCAAGTTGAACTCCATTGATTAGACTGTTTATCACAACTTGCAAGTTTCCCCAGATTCAAGGTAAGAATCATGTTAAAGTTCAGTAAAGGTTGAGAAGAGAAAGAAAAAACAAAAATATTTTCACATCACCATTATCATCATTTTCACCCTTCAATCCCATCCTCAACCTTATTGTTAATTTTTTTGAGCGAACATTTTTTTTTCTTTTCTCAGAACTTTTCTTCATTCCTTCTATTGTGATTATCAATTTTTGCCTTCCTTTACATGGCATGGATCAATGGTTCTGTAAATAACTCATTGCTCTTCATCAAAAGTATAATCAGTAAAACATTGAGGAGTTGAAAATGATATTATTTCATTGTTACTTGCTTGTATTATATTATTGTAATAATTATTGCTACAAACAGAAAAAATCTAGTTTCTAGTCAAAATACTAGTCTAAATGCAAATACAATGCTGGCTATTGCGATGCCAGCTGTGTACAATATGAGCAGATCAATCATGTAGTGAAATGACAACGGAATTGTTTCCGAATCTTCACTGTTCGAATCTTTTACATTGTAACATGAAGGCGATGGTTTCATATTTAGACGCTTGTAAAGTTGTTTCTCAGAGCGTAAAGCGTTCTTTGAATTAATGTCCTGCTCAAACATGGCATATAATCCCTTCGATATCACATCCTTAACTTTAGGTGAACTATTTATGTTCATTAAAAAGCCCGTAAAAGAATATGAAATTGGCAGTTGAATAAGCGGCCATTTCATTTCTTGTTCCTTCGCTAAACTGCATCCAATTTTTTTGACGACTTTATATGTTGAATCTTTTTCCAAAGTTACATGTCCAATCTTGTGTATTTGGTTATAAGTGTCCACCCAATCACTTGAGAAACCTTGGATGAATTGAAGTCTTTTGACGACCAATTTAGCATAATGATCTGTTGACTCAGTCAGCAGTGAATGACAATGGGAATCTGGTAAACAAAATGGTTTATAATTGTATTCGATGATGTCTCGGTAGTTTGTCAGCTTAATATAATGTTTATCAATAATAAGTCCTGTTTGAAGGTTTGAGGTTAACAATATTCTGGCGATAAACAGCATTATGATGTAAAAACCGTAAACCCATTTTTGGGTTAAGCAATCGGGTGATAATGAGTTTTGGCATGAAAAGTATTCAAAGTTATTCCAAATTACTTGCGTTAATGATGATTGAGTGTGCTTAATAATGATAGCCATGGATAGAAGGGTTAATAGAGCCATTAAACAGGTAAAGATCAAAATAACTTCGAAGCCAAATTCACTTAAGGAATCGAAAGGGGTTGAACTTGAATGTCTTGTAATGGCGTTTTGTGCGTAGATTACAACACATTGTTGCACACTTTGGACAGTTGTTGTTAAGTTGGTTCCAATGTTAGTCAATAAGTTAGTGGTGTACTGTTTGGGAGCAAAATCAAACTGGCCTCTTTGCAAAGCACCCAAAAATCCTTCACAAACACCATTATCAAAGCAAACTTTACCCATTGGATATGATGGTGGATATGCGATGTAAGTGACATTGCATTTTCTTGTCATGAATAGCAAAATTTCATTCGTGAACTGACTGGCTGGACCATGGAGTTTCTTATTCTTTATGTAAAGACTTGATGAGAGGACAAATGCAATCTTACAGTCACACATTTTAACAAATGAATTCACTTTATAATTGAACAGGAGAGCGAAACAACGAGCCACTGAAAGCTTATCGCGACTAGATTTGCACGAAAACTTGAAAAGAGTAGCTTTTGATTCACGATTCTTTCCTCTATTACATGGTTCGATTAGATCTTGATTGTCTGTCTACATTCAAAGTCTTTTATTCATTCAAGTTAATTATTTCTAAGTCAATTACTTTATGCTAGCAAAATTTATCATTTATATTTAAGGAACATCAATAAGTTTTGCCAGATTTTTAGAGTGCTTCGATCCGTTTGATTGAGTGAATGCTTCTGCAGTGAGACTAGAATTTAAATGCGTCACTTAACTACTTTATTTGAAGTTAATCATTCAGTCTCAATTGGTTAATCAATATGTTGTAAATTAATAATCAATAATGAAGTGGCAAAGCTTTATTAGCACCTTTGATTGAATTGACTGGCTTTCCGCTGGCAAAACTTCAATAACTCATCATGAGAAAAGGTGGAATCCAGTTTAACTGCCAATATTATTGTTTATTAATCATTTCTCATAATTGGATAATTATCCAAGTTATTATGCTAGTAAATGATTTCATTGTTAATCAAAGTAGAAATCAATTCCTGGATAATCAATAAGTTGCTCTAACAACACAAGTTCACATCAAAATAGTCAGTTTATTAAATAATAGACCTTATTTTTAAAAGTGATTTAACTAAGTAGTTTCAAGTAAGTGACGAGCATATTCTGAGAGCTGCAAACGCGACTATCTCGTGTTGTTAATGATTTAAAATTATTCACTACAATTGTGTAAACGTTATGTGAAAATTATTATACTTTTGGCTAGAACTCGTTATTAGTGTTCCTAATGCTTGCGCATCTTCATCAAAGTTCCCTCATGTTGTTTCAAATCCTTTCATATTAATATAACAGCAAAACATTCGTTTGTGGTGAATGTTGAGAAGTTATTGAAGCTGTGAATTCAGTTCATTTGCACAGCAAATGTTATATTATCTCACAGTCACACATTTCAAGCAATTATTTTGTAAAAACTTCAATAAAATTAGTTAATCATACAGTTGAACTGCTTCCAGCCTAACTATGCAAACAATCAACAGTTTTATGTCAACACAACTGTCTCGAACCATTGAAATGAAACGAGTCTGCTTCATTTTAAGGTTAACATTTTATTGCGAACTCAAAACGACAATTTACTGATCAATTGTCACTTAAAATAGTTTCAAACTCGGATGAAATCTATCTAATTATTGAACTGTAACACACAAGAAATTGAATTTTTAGTAGATTTCATTATTACATAAGATTTTTAATCGTAAAATAGTAAGAATCAATCAATAGTTTCTTATATTATTCCGTTGTTAAACTGAATTTACACTATTTTGTCATCTTCGTAACAATAAGGCACAATTTTAGGCTAAACCGAGTTTGGTTCAAAACACTGAGTTTACTCTTATCTGCAACTCAAAATAAACTAATGAACAAGTTATATAATAAGTTCAAGTTCAGTTCGAGTTTGGTTCTTCTCGTCAAATTAGCAAGTCTAATTGCTTCCAATTCACATGTTAATTCCTTACAAAACAGCTTTAATCTGCTAATAACTAACAAAATAATTCGAGTGACATTTAATTCGCTGTCCAAATTAGTAAATTTTATGATGAATTTAGCTCTTATTTTTAACTTATTAAAGCATTATGAAGTTTCTCAAAGTTATCGTTTCGAGTGAACTTGCAAATTCATTTAAAATCTAAAATATATTGAATTATAATTTGAAAATGGAAGTTTGTGATCTGAAATCAGCATAATTTATTCAAACATGTGAACAATCTTGACGTTCCTTGAGGATGAAACCAATTGAGAAACAATTTTTATTCCTTTTCTATCCAATTGTCTTGGCATCATTCTGTATGACTATTATTATTAAAATAGTTGGATAAATGATATTCATCTGAATAAACAAATGTGATTATCATTGTTGATCTTTGATATTAATTTTCTGATTCCTCTTCATCTTTACCTTAACTTTCTACCTTCCTAGTCACAAGCAACTTTAATAAAATGATCCAATATCAATATTAAAGGTTCAGCTTGTTTACCAGAAAAAAACCCAAAAATGTCTAACACTTAAAGATGAATAACAAATGAAATCACCAAAAACAGATGAGCAAACAATAAAATAATTCAATTGCAATTACATGAGAAGCAGCCTCAAACTTGTTATATTAACAACGATTGCATTTTGTTACTCATTTTCCTCTTCCAATTGAATCATTCATCATTCAACATCATTTGCATAATGACTACAAGCGGACCTCGACCATGAAACTCTTGTAATCAGTACAACACACTTAAAAGACCCAAATTATCAATGAAAACCAACTTCAAAGAGAAGAGCCAAAAAATGAAATAAAATCTGGTTTAACAATTGAACAAATGCAAGTCAAGTTGAAACGATTTTTTCAAATACCGTTGACCAGAGAGAGTAGTTGACTGACTAAAACCGTTTTTCAATTGCACAAATGGATTTATGTCCCTAAATGTCTACCTGATCGCAAATCTTTGCTCGAAAGCTATACTAATCAACCAGCAATATCATAACGTCATTGAATCAAGGAAATAAAATATTTTTACTCTTTTACAAGGCTTAAGAATACGGATTTTGTTCAATCTTGTACCCTGTTAGAACATGATTTTCTCAAAAACCTAAATTCCTACAAATTGTAAAAAGCTCAACCTTTTTTCGTCAAATCATGTTCATTATTTGTATAGAATTTAACTTTTTAGTGCTCTTCCCATGTAGCCAGGATTGTGACGCAAAAGTGACTGATCGTAGTTTTTTTACTGCGTAGGATACAATTTAACGGCATAAAAGACCAGAACTCTTAATGGAAAAACTATCGTCAGAGCAATAAATCCAAAGGTTGAAGTCTTTAGCTTTCTTCACTCATAATATTCACTGTGGGATGAAAAATAGTAAAAGGTTTTTGTTGATTGTAAGAGCACAAAATTGAGTCCATTTTCTCTGATCGACAATCTTCGACGATAATGAGCTGAAAATTGAAGCTTCGATATCCTTTTGAGCATGTGAGGCACCAGATTCTTGCCAAACTATCTAGTCTTTACTCGAAAGACAAAGCTTTACATATAATCCTGGTACAACAATAAACCATTAAACCAAAGCAAAAAATTTCCCCAAATTCAACAGTAATAGATACGGATTCTGCATTTTTCTCAAACCTATTCAAACGTGAATTGCTCAGTAATTGATCATGATCAAGCTCTGACTATTTTCCTAATTATTGTTTAATCGTGGCTTTCATGAGGTGTAAAAGCATGCTACTTTCTTGGCTTTCAGAACTCGCTCAAAACTCTTGGCAAAATTCATGTTTTGATTTTATATTGTACAGATAAAGACAATCGAGTGAACCTTTAAGATTAATTGAAGGAATAAGTGAAATTGGAAAACCAAAGAAAAGAAAGAAATCCTTAAATTCAGGAATGAAATTAAAAGGAAAACAAAATATTCTCAAATGGATTGGAAGAGGAAAAACGTATGTAAATGAACAAAAATGTGAAAATTCAATTCTCGTCGCTTAACAGGGAAAAATATTCAATATTAAAATTATAACATTTTCACTTGAAATTCATTCTATTTCTCAAAACAAAACAGAATCCCAAATGTAATCAAATTTGGGCTCAATTTATTTTCATCAATATTTATACATTTGAGAGATGAATAAGGTCAATACAGCGATCCATCATCACCTTGAAATTTGATGTGCATTACCATTATATCTGTGACTTATCCTGAAATGGTTGGAAAGGCTGAATAGAGAAAGAAAATGGTGCAAAAAATGTTCAATTTTCATTCAGCTTCACCATTTTGTCATCTTTTTCACCATTTTTTGTTTCACAACATTTCCAATGTTCACTTCCAAATAGACTGAAAATTGATTTTGACATTTTTCATGGTTTAAACTGAATTGAAATTGAACTGAAATTGCCACAATTTCATCTCTTCTCTGTACAAAACTCAAATTTTCAATTCTCTGGTGCAATTAACATGTTCATTTTACACAAAAAAACCAGAAAATTTGAGTTTTCTTGTAAAGAAGAAAATCTCAATCAAATTTGTTCATTTCACGAAATAAAGTAAACTTGCAATTTGTTTAAATTGAAATTAATCATGAAAACCTTTAAAGCTAATGAATGGGAATTAAAAAGGGAAAAATCTCGGTGAAACATGATAATGAATCAATTGAAATTGATTAAATATTAAGCGTAAAACGGTAGATAATGTCAACGATAATGAACAGGATTTATGTTCAATTGAATAATTTATTTAAATTTGGCTCAAATTGATTTTACTATTGAAAGGTTTAGCAAAATTGTGAATAATAATGGAAATGAAAAGATAAAAAATGAATATAATTCTTGATTCTTCATTTTTCTACTTTTTTCTTGTTCCTTTCTTCTCCATTCTTACCTCGTTTTTATAGCACTTAAATCATCAGGAATAAGTAATCAGATAATACAAGTCTACATGTACATAAAACATTCACAAATTGTAGTTGAATATTAATTTAACTGATGAAATTGAACAAAAGGCATTTGCATTGGCAAAAAGCGAGTTTAATATCATTAGAAAAAAGGACAAAAAATAAGAACTGAAATAATGATGATAATGTAATAAGATGAGGAAAAGAGCAAAATGGATCGCTGTAAGTGCTGATAATGAGTAGGGCCTTTGAACAGATAAAGGTTAATGTTGCTTTAATTATATGATTGTTGGAGTGGAGTGTTTCAAGGGAATGCAAACAATTAATAAAAACTGGTTAAACGATAATTGTTCGTGCAAAGTTGAGCTTGAATATGTGATTATAAAAAGTTAATCAAATTCAGGTTATTTGATGGCAAATGGTGAAGCTTGCTGCTCATGATTAGCTGATGATTGTTATGGATTTGTTTGTTTCAATTTTTGCTTCTTTCCTTTTCCTTGTTCCTTGTTGTGAGTGTGTTTCCAGTTAACGAGTTGATTAACTATTTCTCTCTTTCTGTTAAATGGTTATCTTGTTATCAATCAGAATAAATGATGATCTCACAAGTAGCTAAATATTAATAGTTATTCATCAAGGAACATCAAAATAATCATGATAATAATGTTAATCAAGAGTAAAGCTTCCTGAAGACAATTGGTTTGAGCTAAGAAAATGTGAAACTCCTAAGGGAAGCAGATTATAACAATTGCAGTCTTCAATCTTCATGAAGTTAACACTTGGCAAGTTTCAGATCATCATGATTATCATGAAGACCAAAAGCTGTGGAGAAAAGGAGAAAAAACAGTGAAAATATATCCAAGTTTATCAATAATCTGATGTTGTTGTGAGTCTTCCTTTTTTCTCTCTTCATAACTCAGCTTTTTTCACTCCAAGTAAATATTTTTTGCCCATTTTTTGTTTCACATGCAATAGCCTCACTAAGCTTCAACTTGAGTCCAGTTTTTTTCTTTTTACTTACACTTTCACCTTTAGAATCGATTATCGTAAAGAAAAGTACATTTTCCAATCTACGCTCTAAGTGGACTGATGAATGTAAAAAACTGGTGAGCTGTAAAGGGAAGAACCTATTGGTTTGACCAAACATCTTCTGAGCAAATCTTTTCAAGCGTCAACCTCTTGGGAGGTTTAGTCTTGTAATTAATATGATAAACATCGTTATTATAGCAAAGATGAGATTTAATTTGCTTCGCTTTGATAACAGTTTCCAGAGTTGCAAATTGTTAGCCTCAATAAGCTTGCTTTTTAATGGCTTTGCTTGCAGAGTTTGGTTTCTGTCAATGTTAACATCACGTCTTTGCAATTACATTAAACTAAACGTTTTGCTTATTATTTATAGCTCGATTTGACCACTGTTTCACCTGTTTCCCAACATCTTTATCTGCCTTCAGAAATTAATATAATAATTTCATCTTTAATATTCTTTGCTCTCTTGGGTTATCACAATGGTTTCAAACTGAATAATTTTGTTTACTTTTCTGTGTCAATCCAACTAATCTGGACCAATTTCACAGCGTAACTCAAAGCCATTTCGAACTTTCCTTTGTACAGTTTTTATTCTATTGAATATTGCATATTTTATCAGTTGAAAAGCTTTTGTTAAAACAATTTTTTGCTTCAATCAAAAGTTTTTTACCTTAGTCATGCTTTAAATCCACAGTTTTTGTGTTGGCAAAAAAGCACAGTTTCAGTTGAAATTTATCCAGCTTTGATCGTTAATTTTACTGCAACTTTTTTTCAAAACTGTTTATGACTGAAGATACTGAATGAAAGTGACAAGTTTTATTTATCAAAATGCTGTCTATGGTAATATCAATGTTGCCTCAGGTAAAGCGGATGTTACTGAATCTTACCTCAACCATTTTACTCTCTATTCAAGCAACATGTCATGAACAACACGTGAACTTTATTCATCCTTTCACAACGTTTGCCTTCTTCATTATCACGTCTATTGTTCCCATGCATTGTTGAATTTTGTCAGAAAGAGTCACCGGCGAATCAAGTGATCAGAAGAACAGTTGCTTCTGAACAAGAAGCGATCGAAAAGAAGCAAAAAATGAAACTCGGCTGATATTGAAAAAAGGCGAAAATTGAATGATCTGTGAAGTCAATGAAAACAAATTGAACCTGATAATCTTGACAAAACAGGTTTACTTTTTTAACCAAGCAATTGATGAAGCCAGGGAAAAGAAGTGAAATGAAAAAGATGAGAAACTCATTGATACAACATTATTGCATTCACACCATGAATGATGATACACGAACTTGAAAAGAGAGAAAAAAAGATGAAATTTACCTTTAAAAAGGTCACCCAAGTTTAACTCTTTTCACAATCGGAATCCAGTCTGTCATAGATGAAGCAAGAAAAACTATTAACGATAAGTTCTGAAAGAAAAGGGCAGGAAAAATCATCTCAAGAGAATTTACTTTTTCTTCTCTTGTTCATCTTCTATTTTCGTTTCATTCTTGTTCACCTTGAAAGTGTATACATTTTGAGAGTTGATTCCTCTGAAATGCTCATTGAAACTTTCTCTCAGTTTTAAGTTGCAAGTAAAAAATGTCTTCAATTGGATTGGAAGAAGGATTGACGTTGAGCAAAGTGAGAATGATGATGGTTAAGATGAAGGATAAAGGGAAATGAGATCCATCGATGGATGAGGAGGAAACTGGGTGAGAGTGAAAAAATTACAGGAAGCTATTAGATATAAGATGAAGAATTATCTAGAACATGGACTGGGAGGGAAAATGCGAGTGCTAAAGGGAATGCCATGGGAAGACAGAACAAGTGGAAATGTGAGTCAACTGAATGAATGCAAGCTCAGGCTGTGACCTTTTCCTCTCTTTTCGTGTATAAATTAGTGTTGAGAACACAAATTGCTATTCCGATTGAATTTCACCTTGCAGTGATTCAAGGTAAATCTCAATAGAATTGGTCAGATGAAGAGAAAAAAGAAGAAACCAAAGAAGTCAGTGAAAGCTTTTCATCAACTAATCATTATTATTCACCTTTTCATCATTTCCCATGTTAATGGTTGTTCATTAAAATTGACAAGATCAAACTCGTTATAAAAAAGGACTTTGATAAAGACCATTTAATATGGTTGAAGCAAGACTGATTTACCTTTTCACTCGTTTAAAATGATGTAAAATTGATGATACATTTGATTGCATTTTGGTTTTGTTTTGCACATTAATTTCATTAGAAAAACTAAAGTCTTTTGTTTTCTCGTTTTTATTGACCTTTCCGTACAAACCTTCAGATTTGCTGGTTCAATTGTAGTTTGTGTTTGACATTGATGCTGTCAAATGAGTCGGTTTTTGATTAATGTTTAAAATGCTTTCATTTGGATACAATGGGTTGAGGTTTAATCAACTAAATGTTAATAATGAAAAGACTTTTGGGATTCAATACAATGAAAATGCTTGACAATCGATTTTAATGCAATTTAAATCATCTTGTGTTAGCACATGTTTACATTTGAATCGTGAGCTTTTTTGTTCAAATTTTTGATATTTTTATTCATAATTAGTGATTGAAATTGTCTTTTATCAAAGAGTTACTTTCATTTGGAATCAGCTTCATTTCGTTTTCATGTTTTAATGATTCTTTGAATATGATTGGCTTTTTTGATCCGTCATTTTAATCAGCTTTTGAGTTGCAAATGCTTACTGAATCTGAATTGATTTTGGAATTATTTGCTTGATTAATTTTTAGATTTAATCTGTTCAATTTCAAATCTTTTGATGTAATCTTGTGATTGAATCTACAATTGCACAATTTTAACCGTTTCATGATGAAACATTTGGTTGAGACTTTTTTATGTTATTTTGTCTGTTATCTTCAAGAGTTGAAGTATTGATTGAAGCATAAAAATGTCTCAAATCTATTGGAAAAATTGAAAGGTTTAAAGCTTCTTGCTTAGTTTATAATAAGAGGAACAAGAATGGATACGAAAAAATGCATTTTTACTCAACAAAACAGAGTCTAAAGATGTTCACAATTGTAATCATTATCAAGATTACAATTATTTTTTGCTTTCACTAACAATATTCATTTTTATCACAAAAGCTGCAATATAATAACAACAAAATTGAAGAATCAACTTAAAGATGCTCGTTTCAACTATTTACGAGTAAAATGAATAAGATTATACTAGCAAAAAGACGTTTTCAATGATTTTATTTGCTCTTTTCAAGGATAAAATTTAGACATTAAATGAAAAAATTATATTAAAATTACATTAGAATCAAAACAATTTAGACATTAAAAGGCAATCAAATTGACTCGTAAAACCAGTAAAAACCTTTTTCTTCTCATGCAAAGGATTTAACCATTTTAGGTTAACTTGAAGACAAACCTTGAGCTGTAAACCTTAACCTAAAGCCATCGAGATTACCTAATGATAAAACTAAAAATTGAAAGAGATCAAATTGAAGCTGATAAAACTTTTATCGTCCAATCACATTGCCTGTTCTGTTGAGGCCATCATTCACCTGTCCAACAGTAAAGTCACATTTAAAAGGGTTTTCACCTTGATTACCCAGGAAAAATGTTGAACCTGAAAAGAAACAACATTCTGGTTAAATGTCTTTTCCTTTACTTCTTCTCTGGTAACAATATCAAAGAGAGAGAGAGAGCAAGGTAAATATCAAAATGAACAACTCGAAATGCTGTTGAAATAACCTTAGGCTACATGTCAGGTCATTCATCTATCAACATGAAAAAAGCAAAGTTTTGCCTAAAATCGGTAAAAGAAAGGTGAAAAGAAAGGATGAGCGAAATATTACATTTATTTATTGGACAGAAATGGCCGTAAATCACTTGAAGAAAAGGCTGATTGTATCATTTACTTTTCGTTCCTGATTTTGTTTCTTAATGCTTTACCATTCCAAGATTATCCTCATCATTACCATCCACAGTTTACAGGATAAATGAACCAGTGAAAATTAGCGATGCAAAAAGTTAATCCACAAAAATGTTGGTGTAACTTTAATGATTACACGAAAAAAGAGAGAAAAGGTATTCATTAGTCTTCGTTATTATTATTACTCTTGTTTCCCTTTAATAATGTAATATCATGTTGTCAGTCCAGGTAAACTGCATGTAACTATCAGTTTTATCATTAAGATGAAACGATTTCACCAAAATGAAATGTTTCACCTTCCTCATGACCATCAGTTGAATAATCAAATCTGATGAATTTAACTTGAATCATTAGTCTAAATTGACGAACATTTTTTTCTGGTAAACTGTTATTCGAATTTGAATTTTCGCCAATTTTCTGGTTCAAATTTGTTTCAAATTTTTGAGTAAATTTTCAAATTAAAAGCTTGTAACTTGAAATTTTGTAAAATACTTTCTCCTCTCTTCAATGTAATCAAATGGATTCAAAATGCTTAGATTTTACTTATTTATATTGAAAATAGTAAGATGTTAACTATTATATTCTGGAAGGTTACATCGAATTATAAAATCTCTCATTCATAATTGATTAAAGAATTGCTTTTCAAGTTTAATGATGATAAATGGCGACTTCAATTGCAGTGAAAAGATAGATGAGATTCGGTCAAAATCGGATGACAATTGATCAGTCCGTTGATGCCTTTTGCTGGGTAAAAAAGGTACGATTTTATGTTCACCTTTTGTTTGGTGATGAAAATGGAGTTAAAAATGACTTTTATTATCAGAGATTGAGGATGAAGTCGTTTTTACCAGTTGATAATGTGAGGCAAAAAGCTTGAATCCTAATTTTCAATATAATTACACTTTTTTTCCTTCAAATATACATGCTATTAATAGATGTTTTACTCATTAATATGGATATTTTTCACTCTTAGTTTTAATACAGGAAGATATTGTACATTAATCAATGTTATCAATCTGTTTGATTAAAAGTGAAATGATGAAGAGAAGATAATTAATCTTTCTCAATTTTTGTGTAGCTTCGTTAAAAAAGTACTTGACATTAACTTATTATAATGATTGAACCTTTAATGTTTTACTGAAGGTGTAAATTGAATACAGACAAGAATAATCTGGTTTATTCAGAAACACTCAACATTCATGAGCACATCTTGAGCATTTTGTTAATCAAAAACATTTTTTGAAGCAAAAATTCCAGCTTCAATGGCTAGCTTTGTACATGTAAATAAAGTCCCATTATTCAATTGATCATCATCCAAACGCTCCTTATGTTACCAGATGTAACCTAATCCAAACGACATAAAACAATGTGATTTTTGGTTAGGTTTTTGATCATTGACCATTCTGATCAATCTTTCAATCAACATTTTCTTAACATTACAAATCTTATCAAACAACAGTTAAAATAATGCAAAATAAAATGCAATTGTTGGATTTATAAATTAGTTCAATGAAATGAGCCGCAAAGACTGCCTTCAAGTAATCTGCAGCAAAACTTTCCAGGTGATTTATTTAGAAGTATGTTAATCTAAATCTCGCATTAATCACACTAATAAACTCATTAATGTGTTCTAATTGAATATCAGTTAACCAATCAATAACTGTTCAACTCTGTATCTACAGAATCTTAGCATCATTTAGTAATTAACAGTTTCATCCGCATCACATTAGTATGTTGCTAATTACAATTTAAAGCACAATTTTGATAGTCATTAAGATTCATTGGGAATGTAAAAATTTCCAGTCAAACAAGTAATCTAATGGGTTTGTTTCATCGATTAAACCTGTTGTATGATCATCGACTCAAGAGCACTTCTAACGTACATTGTTTATGGCTGAATGGCTGTTCGGGCTGAACTTGAAACCGTTTCTGAAAACACCATTCACAGTAGATCTCACAAGTAACTTATCATTTGTTAACTTAGCCAAATAGACAGTAATCTCATGAAATGTTTATTTACGCAGAATAGTTTCTACGAAATCATCCAAGTAAAGTATTAATTTTTTCCGAAACCGAAATCCCTCATTATTTGAGTACATTTGTACCCAATATTTGATTTAGTCAGCAGGGAATGTAATCAATTCGACATTTTGCAATTTGATATATTCAATTACATATTCAAAAAAGGCAAAAAAGCTTATCATCGTTTGTCTTTATACGATACAAAGGTATAAAGATACTCTTTAACTCGAGAGTTTTGTCTTATGAAAGTTTTGGCCATTTGAAAGTTGGTTCTATTCGAACGAAAATGATCTTAATATCAAGTTCCATGATGATAAACATGGTGAATGAACAATTGGAAAATAGCTTAAACTCTTTGCATTTTAAAATATTAATTAACTTTTTTCATTTAAACCTTTGAATTAGTTTGTGCCGATTGTGGTGGAAATTATACTGATGAAGAACTGGAACTTTCCCTGTTGATATTAATGGGTATCATGTGTCTATTCTTTATTATCCTCTGTTGCCAATGTTTCTCTCGTATCCTTCACCATTGTCGCCATGATGATTCAACAAACTATCCGTATCCAGAAAAGTACAAAAGCCTTCCACCTCCACCTTATGTGCGAAGCGTCAATGGAGTTTAAGCACCAGCCATTCATCCGATTGTAGCTCTTAAACTTCATTTCAAACCAAACAGTAAAAACACTGAAAACTCTGAAAATTTCAATCTCAACCCTTGAGAGATTTTCAGAAAACCCAGCAAACTCTAAAACTTGAAAATGCTCAGAAAACTTGATTCTGAAACGCTCCAGAACTTTGAAAAACTCAACATAATTTTCATGTAAATAAATATCATTATTGTAATCATTTACAAAACAACCTGAACCTCTATCTCATCTGAATAATGAACAATTTGTATAAAGGTAAGTTGAGGATGAAAATAAGCATTTGAATATTTCATGTTTTCAGGTTTTTTGAACAATTTTCAAATTTCTTTGTCTCTTCCATTTAATCATTATATTAATCATTCCTTTTAGTTTCCAAGCTGTTAGCAAAATGTAAATATTACTTTGTTAAATGATGAATTTAAATGTGAACATTAATGATATCATCGATTTGCTTGAGCTTTTGATTTGTTTTTGCTCACAATTAGTTCACCCAAGCAGTCAAAAATTGAGTAAATCTTCAGCAAAACTTATAGTAGGTTAAATGTAAAGAAATATGCAACATTAAAACTTAGATTTTATATAAAAAAATCTTAATTAAACCCAAGTTAATTTCTGGAAAGTATCGATAGTAAAAAAATCGATAATCGTAATCTATCGATCTAAAGAAAAGCTTATTAGATGATGTAATAACAATAATTTGGGACTAGTAACTTGGGATACTTCTCACCTGAAACTTTCATCATTAGGTGAGAAGTATCCCAAGTTACTAGCTAAGATCTTTATACTCACTGTAGCAATATGCACTCATCTATTAAACGAATAATGCCGATGATTGAGACAAATTAATATAAAAACTCTACACATATTAACATGTCATATAACACTAAACGTTTATGCTTATGGTCAGCTGACATCACGTGGAAGTATCCATGCTAACGTTATCATTTATTGTCATGTCTTGTGTTTAAAATGCATCGTATATGGAAAATATAGATTAGGGGTTCTTCAATTTTTGTACTCAAATAGAAGTTTCCGAGCAAAAACTAACATTTTTTCTTTACAAATCATTATATCTAAATGAAAAAAGGCTAATACCTAGATTATATATGAAGTTTCAGCAAGAAATCAAATTTATTTACGTTAAATCTGAGAAAATTTACAGAAAAACTCAATTTCTGATTGCTTGGGCACTCTTTCAAGTAATTTAGTAAATTGTGAATCTGCCCGGAATGGACATTTAACTTCCATTAATTTAGGTTAATTTCATTTTCTAACTGCATTTAAATTGATAATAATAGGCATAATCTTTCATCAACTTATAATCATTTTCAAATTAAACTTGAAACAAAATGATTCCAGTTGACATCTTATTTTTACGTGATCTTATTTGCGTTTCACTTGTCAACTTGAATGAAAATAAAGTTGTACTGAAACATATTATTATCATTATTATTATTGAAACCTTATTGCTTTATAACGTATATACAAGAATATAATAACTTTAATATTCAATAACAAGGTAAAGGGAAGGAAGTAAAAGTACAATTTTGTATCAATTTTCACTCAATTTAATGCAATGGTTCAATGCATTGTATTAACCTTAATATTATCATTGAAAGTGATGACAAAATAGTGAACCAAATAAAGCCTTGCCATGTATCATTAACATGGTAATGATACCATTGGTTTGCTTAGATTAAACTTCCATCATTTAATATAACAAATTAACCAAATTAATGTTCAAAAACAATGGACACATTGAATCTCATTGAACCTTTTTTTACTTCTTACAGATTGTTGTCATTTTAAGCATTTGATTATCACTGGTTTACATCTTTTTGGATTCTGAATTGAAATCTGGTTTATCGTTTCCAATGGTTACTTTCATCTTAACCATCCAAATTGATCAACTTCAAATAAGGCCACTCTGATTCTGGTTAAATGCTCAAGTGAACGTTTCTGCCTGTTTCTGAAAATTACTGTCTAAACTTGTTTGACAATAAAGATACCAGATTAGTTTCAATTTTGTTAAATTGAAAATTAATGTTAAGAATGAGATTGATTGGAATGTATTAATATCTATTAATATCTATTATTATTGTTATTATTATAAAGCAAAATATTATCAATTTAAACCTATTATCATCAGTCAATGCTTAATCTGTGATCTTACAATTTTAGATCCAAAATGAAATTTTTAATAAAATAAAATCAAGTCCATGATACAAGAAAATTATCAAGTATTATTATCGTGAATACATAATGATTTAATATGAAGGAAAAATGAAGGTAAGTTTTCTGGCAATTTAGCTGATTAAGGCTAAATTGAATATTAAATTATTAATAGAAATTCAAAAACCTAAACTTTTGATTCTTTATCAAGGTTTAATATTGTCATTGATTCAGCTTACTTGAGCAGTTCAATTCTGCTGTTTTCAATTTATATGATGAATGAATTGTTAGTAAAGTTCATGAATTCGCTGGCTGATATTGCAATAATCATGCATAATTATTGTATTGTATTGATATGAAAGTTATTAGCTTACCAACGCTCGCCATTTAAAGTTCAGAAAAACGCTCAATCAGGTAAATCGAGGTAACAGTATTGTTAGATAAACTAAAGAACGAGAAAAAGCAATTGCTTTTGAAAGAATCTAGGATTTATTTCAAGATATATTCTTTATTTATTCTTAATAATATTTAATATATAATTACAACGTGATACTATGCAAATATCAAAGCATGGGTTTACAAGCATTTTTGCTCCATCTATTGATATTTTAGTTAACGCTTTAATATTATTTCAAAAAACTTGTCAGCTCTTTGAAAAAGAATCAGACAGAAATTTTGTTTAGAAAAGTTCTACAATTTATTTTCATATCTTTGTTCTGAAAACGAAAATGAAAAGATAAAATACCAAAACATTTAATTCATCAAAAATAAAATCATGTGTTCATTTTTCAAATGTTGGCGCTGTAACCAACCGGTTATTTGTAACTAGAGGAAGAACTAACCACGGTTACTGGTTAGACTAAACATTTGATAGGTAAACAGAGCTTCTCTATCACTGTTTCGCTCAATTAAATTACTTTTAAATTTGATTCGATTTCTGTGATTTTTATCCTCGTCTCAATGTTGACATTAGAAACAGATGACTCTTCTCCTGATCTGTCAGCGCTCCAGCAGACCGGTACTCTTATCTGTGGTCCTGGAGCTTTGCGTGCATCGGCGATACAGGCTGGACTGGTTAAGTTAACGCTGGAGCAATACGAATCCATCACTAAGGCCAAAAAATATGCCATGGAACAAAGTATTAAAAGTGTTCTTGTGAAGCAAACCATAGCTCACCAACAGCAACAACAGAAATCACTACAACGACACCAAGCTCTTGTGCTTATGTGTCGTGTTTATGTTGGCAGCATTAGCTTCGAGTTAAAAGAAGATACAGTTCGACAAGCTTTTTTACCTTTTGGTCCTATCAAGTCTATTAATATGTCGTGGGATCCATTAACTCAAAAACATAAAGGATTTGCCTTTGTTGAATATGAATTACCAGAAGCAGCCCAGTTAGCTCTCGACCAAATGAACGGAGTGATGATTGGAGGTCGTAACATCAAAGTAGGGAGACCGAGTAATATGCCTCAAGCAGCGCCAATTATTGAACAAATTACAAATGAAGCTAAAAAGTTTAATCGCGTTTATGTTGCATCTATTCATGCAGATTTAACTGAACAAGATATTCAATCAGTTTTCGAAGCATTTGGTAAAATTAAATCATGTAAATTAGCTACATCACAATATCCAGGAAAACACAAAGGCTATGGTTTTATTGAATATGAAACAGATCAAGCTGCTACCGATGCGATAACCTCAATGAATCTTTTTGATTTAGGAGGTGAGTCTCTTTATTGTAATTTTGTTCTATACTGAATATTTTTTGTACTTTTAGGACAGTATTTAAGAGTTGGCCGAGCAATCACCCCACCGAATTGTTTAGATGGACCAACAGCACCTAGCACAATGCCAACAGCGGCAGCGGTGGCTGCAGCCGCAGCAACAGCTAAAATACAAGCTATGGAAGCCACTGGCATTACCGCATCAACAAACTCGTCGTCCGGAAATACTCCTCTCGTGGAAGGTGTGACAACCATCTCTCCATCCAGTCTAACAATTCCAACACCAATTAATATTGGTGGATCTGCAAGCCTGATGACTATCTCTGCAACACAAGTTCAGCCAGTTCTTGCAGCAAATGCACCGGGTATAATAACTGGTGTAACTGTAAACCCTTCTCCGAGTCTAATAACAACTCTTCCCATTCCTGTGGTTACACAAGTAACGACCCCAGCATCTCAACCCATTACCCCAGCAGTTTCAACGCATTCAATTTCTAGCTTAAAACCTGTTGCCAATGAAGTAACAGCAAAGAGCATCGCTATCAGTCTTGCTGCTGCTCAAGAAAAAGCATCGGCCATAGCTGCTTCGAAAGAAATTGAAGCAAAAGATCAAATATCTGGTGAAGAGCCACAAACCTTGCAACAACAAGAAAATATAGTAATTAAAGGATCTAACGCAAGGCAGATGCTGATGCAAAAATTAATGCGTAAAACAGAGGTAATAATTTTAATTGAGCCATATAAGAAATGTAGCTTTTCTCATAAAAAATTTATCTAACTTTTTTAGTCAAGAGTGGTGGTCTTACGTAATATGGTTGGTGTCGAAGATATTGATGATGCTCTTGAATCTGAAGTAACTGACGAATGTGGTAAATTTGGAATTGTGAACCGTGTCATTATTTATGAAGAAAAACAATCGGAAGATGATGACGCTGAAGTTATAGTCAAAATATTTGTAGAGTTCAGTAATAGTCAAGGTAAGAAATTTTTAATCATTAATTCATATTATCATTTTATTATAATTATAATTATAATTATAATTATTATAATTTTATTTTCAATCAATTAAACTGTGTTCGTGTAATTTTTTATATTTTTTTATATAATCACAGAGGCTATCGTAGCACGAGACTCATTAAATGGTAGATTCTTTGGCGGACGAATTGTAAAAGCTGAAATCTATGATCAAACATTGTATGATGAAAAAGATCTCTCTGGTTAACATTTAATTTTAATTTATTGAGCTTAATTCATCAAACAGAACTTTTTTGCCACTCTCTATCTTCTATTTCTCTATTTCTTCCTCTCTATTCTTCTTTCTATCTTTTCTTAACATACACTCACACACATATACAAACACTTTAATTGACAAATTAAACGATATTTCATCAACCTTACAAAAAAGTTATAATGTTTCAATTTATCCTTATGAACAATGACCATGCCATGCTACCTTTGTAACCCCAAATGGATCTATAATCAATCGTCCAACGAAGTTAATGATTGAATGACGCTCATATGCATTACAATCATTGGTTGCTGTTGTTGTTGATGTAGATGGGGCTGTTGCGGTTGTTGGTTTTGTTGGAGTTGGGATTGTTGGTTTGATTGGAGTTGGGATTGCTGTTGTGATTGTAATTGCTGTTGATGGTGTGATTGCGGCTGTTGTTGCTGTTGTTGTAATTGATGTTGTTGGGGTTCTTGTTGACCTTGCTGTTGTTGCTGTTGTTGCTGCTGCTGTTGCGCTTCTTGTACTTGTACTTGTTGCTGTAATTGTGTTTGAGGTTGAATTTGGTGTTGATGATTTTGTGGCGGTGGTGGCGGTGGCTGTTGGTGTTGGTGTTGAAGTTGATTCTGATTTTGTAGCTGCTGTTGTTGTTGTTGTTGCTGATGTTGTTGCTGGTGCTGATGTTGCTGTTGCTGTTGCTGTTGCTGCTGTTGCTGTTGTTGTAATTGCGAACTTGATCCTGCTGGATTTTTAGGTCTACGTTTTCGTGTTTGAATACCTTCTTTCTTCATAGTCATTGGACGATTAACTCCATGTAATTTAAAATATAGACCACAAGCATTACAAACTGGTGCACCTTCAATATTACGCCTCCAAAGGGTTGTTTGAGCTGTTCCACAATTTGAACATGATAAACCTGCTCGACGATTATTTGGTATCTTCTTATGAGGTTTGATTGGTGGTCGATTCATTCCATTGATTTTTGAATAAAGTCCACAAGCATTACACAAATAATGCCCAGTACCGTCTCGACGCCATAAAGGCGTTGACATCGCACCACAGTTAACACATTCCCTGGCTTCACCACAGTATTCATATTCAGATGTTAGTTGAGTCCGATAACATGGAGAGGGAAGCAAAGCTAATGAGTAGAACAAGATTAAAAACAAAAGAACAAAAAAAGAAAATAGAAATAATAAATTCGATAAGAAATAAAGAAAATAAGTGAAGTATAAATATGAAAAAAAGTGAAACGAGAAAGAAATAAAGATTGAGCGAAGAGAGAAAAAAAGTTTGATAAGCAAAAAAAAGATAATTGATATTAATACTTTTGATTACAATCAGTAATATACTTACTTGTATAATATTGTGTGTTATGATTAAGAACCGCTGTCGGTTGATTGGTATCAACCAGATTTGCCGATGTTGTATACTGTTCAACATTTGCATAAACGGTACCAATTCCAATGGTTTCTTCATTCATTGCCATTGTGAGGAGTTTTATCGTGATTTCGATGATGATTTTGACGGAGATGATTTAGAGTGCAACTAAATCTCACTTTACCTCACTATGCTGATCGTCATCATCATCCTCATCATCCTCTCATTCTCTCCCTTTGTTTGCCATTGGTTTAAAAAATTATCAGAAAGAACTTTGGATCTATTTGCTTTATTGCTGCGAATTTATGGATTCAAGATCTATACACACTTTTACACACATATTCCATAATGATAATACTTGACATTTTTTTATCACTTAGTTACCATAGCGTCGCAGCAATAAAGCAAATAGATCCAAAGTTCTTTCTGATAATTTTTTAAACCAATGGCAAACAAAGGGAGAGAATGAGAGGATGATGAGGATGATGATGACGATCAGCATAGTGAGGTAAAGTGAGATTTAGTTGCACTCTAAATCATCTCCGTCAAAATCATCATCGAAATCACGATAAAACTCCTCACAATGGCAATGAATGAAGAAACCATTGGAATTGGTACCGTTTATGCAAATGTTGAACAGTATACAACATCGGCAAATCTGGTTGATACCAATCAACCGACAGCGGTTCTTAATCATAACACACAATATTATACAAGTAAGTATATTACTGATTGTAATCAAAAGTATTAATATCAATTATCTTTTTTTTGCTTATCAAACTTTTTTTCTCTCTTCGCTCAATCTTTATTTCTTTCTCGTTTCACTTTTTTTCATATTTATACTTCACTTATTTTCTTTATTTCTTATCGAATTTATTATTTCTATTTTCTTTTTTTGTTCTTTTGTTTTTAATCTTGTTCTACTCATTAGCTTTGCTTCCCTCTCCATGTTATCGGACTCAACTAACATCTGAATATGAATACTGTGGTGAAGCCAGGGAATGTGTTAACTGTGGTGCGATGTCAACGCCTTTATGGCGTCGAGACGGTACTGGGCATTATTTGTGTAATGCTTGTGGACTTTATTCAAAAATCAATGGAATGAATCGACCACCAATCAAACCTCATAAGAAGATACCAAATAATCGTCGAGCAGGTTTATCATGTTCAAATTGTGGAACAGCTCAAACAACCCTTTGGAGGCGTAATATTGAAGGTGCACCAGTTTGTAATGCTTGTGGTCTATATTTTAAATTACATGGAGTTAATCGTCCAATGACTATGAAGAAAGAAGGTATTCAAACACGAAAACGTAGACCTAAAAATCCAGCAGGATCAAGTTCGCAATTACAACAACAGCAACAGCAGCAACAGCAACAGCAACAGCAACATCAGCACCAGCAACAACATCAGCAACAACAACAACAACAGCAGCTACAAAATCAGAATCAACTTCAACACCAACACCAACAGCCACCGCCACCACCGCCACAAAATCATCAACACCAAATTCAACCTCAAACACAATTACAGCAACAAGTACAAGTACAAGAAGCGCAACAGCAGCAGCAACAACAGCAACAACAGCAAGGTCAACAAGAACCCCAACAACATCAATTACAACAACAGCAACAACAGCCGCAATCACACCATCAACAGCAATTACAATCACAACAGCAATCCCAACTCCAATCAAACCAACAATCCCAACTCCAACAAAACCAACAACCGCAACAGCCCCATCTACATCAACAACAACAGCAACCAATGATTGTAATGCATATGAGCGTCATTCAATCATTAACTTCGTTGGACGATTGATTATAGATCCATTTGGGGTTACAAAGGTAGCATGGCATGGTCATTGTTCATAAGGATAAATTGAAACATTATAACTTTTTTGTAAGGTTGATGAAATATCGTTTAATTTGTCAATTAAAGTGTTTGTATATGTGTGTGAGTGTATGTTAAGAAAAGATAGAAAGAAGAATAGAGAGGAAGAAATAGAGAAATAGAAGATAGAGAGTGGCAAAAAAGTTCTGTTTGATGAATTAAGCTCAATAAATTAAAATTAAATGTTAACCAGAGAGATCTTTTTCATCATACAATGTTTGATCATAGATTTCAGCTTTTACAATTCGTCCGCCAAAGAATCTACCATTTAATGAGTCTCGTGCTACGATAGCCTCTGTGATTATATAAAAAAATATAAAAAATTACACGAACACAGTTTAATTGATTGAAAATAAAATTATAATAATTATAATTATAATTATAATTATAATAAAATGATAATATGAATTAATGATTAAAAATTTCTTACCTTGACTATTACTGAACTCTACAAATATTTTGACTATAACTTCAGCGTCATCATCTTCCGATTGTTTTTCTTCATAAATAATGACACGGTTCACAATTCCAAATTTACCACATTCGTCAGTTACTTCAGATTCAAGAGCATCATCAATATCTTCGACACCAACCATATTGAAGTTCACTTAAAGTAAAGAACAAAATAAACTTTTTAATCTTAATAATAAACAACTAATAAGATTTTAAATAAATTGTGATAAATTTAAAATTCAATAAATTGTTTTCTTTCTAATTGTTTGATAAAAATTTATGAATTCATTTCTCTAAAGTCTTCATAGTTAAAATTAATCTTAAGCGTTCACACTACAGCAATTTGTTTATTTCCTCAATAGATTCTGTCTTTATCAAGATATTCACTTTAAAATTGAAATTGGTTTAGATATTTGGCCAACAGTCTTAATCTATTATAATCTCTTACTACCCTTTAATCCTCACCCTTTAATCTTTCAACTTCTAGTAAAGATAACTCAATTTAAACAAGTTCTTTGTCGTTCATTAGATATGCGGTTCGTTATTTAATTTTCAAAAATGGCTCTTCCAGTCAGCACAACAAATCAGTTTACTAGGCATGACTTAGAGTAGCAGAGGCTAGAAGGCGTTTACAAAATGGCGCTCATCATTCTTTTTTCTGGCTTATTCAATGCTACACAAAATGCTCAGCTAGGATCAAAAATCTTAAATATTATTCTTGTTCTTTTGTGGTCGGTTTCTCACCATCTATTTCTCTCTCACTTTGGTGTCTCCTGTGTCTCTCTCTCGTTTTTTCATCATCTTCATCATCTCCTTCATCATCCTCGTCTTTATTAAATAAATAAATAATAATAATCATCATTGTTACAATTTAGTTAAATACCATGATCAAAAGAAAAGGTGGTTACTCTCTCTTTCTTATTGCTTATTCCTTTGTCAGAAAATGATACTTTTTTGTGATGAATTTTACTAATTGATATCCTCTTTTTTTCTCTCTCTTCCTCATCTTATTCTTTTGTCTTCTCCTCTCCCCATTACTTTCTGCTATCCACTTTTAACCATCTCTTTTTTCAAATCATTTTCATCTGTCCCTCTCTTTTCCCTCTGTCTGCCTTTCTTTCTCTTTCTCTCTTCTCTTTCTCCCTCTCTCTCTATCTTGTGAATCCTTCTCCATCTCTCATGTAATCTAGTCGGAGGCAGAGGTCCCATTTCAAATGGACCAATGCATACTAGACCCCTAGTTGCCCTTTTGGACGGACGTGATTGCTCAGTTGAGATGCCAATATTGAAAGATGTTGCAACGGTTGCCTTTTGTGATGCCCAATCTACACAGGAGATTCATGAGAAAGTGTTGAATGAGGCTGTTGGAGCCCTTATGTGGCATACAATTACTTTAACTAAAGACGATCTCGACAAATTTAAGGCTCTTCGTATCATTGTTAGGATTGGTTCAGGAGTGGATAATGTTGACATTAAAGCTGCTGGAGAATTAGGTAAAGTACAACTTTTCTTTTGTTTTGTGAATTACTACCCGTCAGCTTATGCTCTTGCAACCCGGGGCTGCATTTCTCCGTGATTTGTAAACCTAAATCATATATTCAGTATTTGCATTTATGTATAACCACTGTCACTACTTTCAATGCTTCTACTACTATTGCTATGCCGGCTTACTTCATTCTTTCATTAATTTCAACCTTTTTATCTTTCTTTAGGTATTGCTGTTTGCAATGTACCCGGCTATGGTGTCGAAGAAGTAGCAGATGCAACTCTTTGTTTAATATTGAACTTATATAGACGGACTTACTGGTTAGCAAATGCTGTACGAGAAGGTAAAAAATTTCAAGGGCCTGAACAAATTCGGGAAGCAGCAGCAGGATGTGCTCGAATCAGAGGAGATACCCTAGGAATTGTTGGTTTAGGTATGCACTTTTTAATAACATGCATGCAAACTTCGATTTCCCTCCTAACGCATTTCTTTCTAATATTTCAGGACGAATTGGTACTGCAGTCGCCCTAAGAGCAAAAGCATTCGGATTCAATGTTATATTTTATGATCCGTATTTACCGGATGGTATTGAAAAATCTCTGGGACTTACTCGTGTTTACACTTTGCAAGATTTGCTTTATCAAAGCGACTGTGTCTCTCTACACTGCACCCTCAATGAACACAATCACCATCTAATTAACGAATTTACAATTAAACAGATGCGACCTGGTAAGTTGACATTTCATCTGGCAGTCAGCCAACTAGCAACATCTGTTATCATGTGTATCATTTTGCACTCAAAATGAGTTACTAATGTTTGTTGGCGCTCTTTAAATTTTATCTAGGTGCCTTCCTGGTCAACACTGCACGTGGTGGTTTAGTTGATGAAAATGCGCTAGCTGCCGCTTTAAAAGATGGAAGGATTAGAGCTGCTGGTCTTGATGTTCAAGAGAATGAACCCTATAATCCCATGAGCGGTATGTTTTGTTCTCGTTCTTTATCTCCATTTTCCCTTTTTTAGTGATGAATTTTGCAATTTTTCCCTCTCTTTTTTATTTCTTATTGATAAATTTTTAATTAATAATTTTCTCTTGCAATTCGTGCTCCAGGTCCACTCAAGGATGCCCCTAACTTGATAGTTACACCCCATGCAGCATGGTATAGTGAGGCAAGTTGCACTGAGCTTCGTGAAATGGCAGCCTCTGAAATAAGACGAGCCATAGTCGCACGTATACCGGATTCACTCCGTAATTGTGTTAACAAAGAATATTTCGTCTCAAGCGCTTATGGAGAGACTTTAAATGGGTCCACAGGATATAATTTCCATTCGATGGCTCCCCACTCTACAACTCTTGACTCCATGCCTACCGGAGCTCCTGGAGCAGCAGCAGCAGCCCATGCAACCCCTCATTCGACACTTCAAGAAGCCGTTCAATTAACTCCTAAGCCAGAGAGCTCGGAACTTCATTAAAGTTATCATTCATATTTGAGAAAATAATTACTCAGACACCACCAACAAACAACAAAATTTAATACAATCTTCAACAAACCACCAAACAAACAAATAAACAAATCATAAAAGAAGTAAGCTGCAGTTTGGTTGACAAAAATTGAGATAAACACCACCTCAAAACCCTTTTTCATAAAAAGAAACAAAACAAATACACCTACACCAAACAACACATACATAAAAAATTATTTGAAAGCCATCCAGCTGAACCCTTTTCTTGCTATAAGTCCCTTTTCTTCTCAACGAAACAGAAACAAAAAAGATTGAGGATAGGTGTGATGTACTGATACATGGAACCATAACTTCCTCCATTCTTTTAATTGTTCATCTGCGGACATCTGTAGGAAAAGTTCAATATCAGAATCGATCCTCTTTTATCACTTTGTAATATCTCCTCTTCATGTTCAATTAATTTGATTAAAAAACGGTATGGTGAACGATTTGTACTGGAGACAGATTTGAATATCCTGGGATAGATTTAAAATTGTTTTTGAAAGAGGACGATTGAAAAATTAACTATTGGCGTAAAACCAATGGCTAACTTGATCTTTTTCCGATACACTTTCTCATCCTTGATTAATCCCATTCACATAAATTAATGAAGATATGGTTACATGATTCCAATTATATGTCTCACCTGACCAATCATCGTCATCATCATCATCACCATCCACAAAATCATCTTTCACCATCCAAAATTGTTATTTAATTAGGCGGATATTTAATTATAACCGCTTTTGAGAGAGCTTCTTGGATTCCACTCCAATATAGCTAAAATCAACCATGGTAATCGTAACAATCATCTTTCTTTGCAGTTTATGATTAAAAGCAAAGGCTATTTTATCAAAGGAATCAGCTTTTTCTTCCAACGGTTAGATCAAATATAATTAGTGATCAAAAAAGCAATGCCTCCAGAAAGAATTAATTTCTATTAAAGACTAGGCTTTAGATTCATTTTGCAATTCCAAAATCAAATCGGTTCAATTTTATGGGTTGGATGTTAATAAAACTTCAATATAAACGTACGCGCGTTTTACAAAATAAAAGATTCATTTTTGAAAATACTTTGATTGTTCGATAAATGTTGAAATATATAATCTTAATTAAATATTTCAAATATTGATCATTCATTCCTCCAAATTCAAATAAACAGTGAAGTAATTCAATAGGTTTAGATTTTCTCTTGCAAGTTGTTTCTGAAATTTCCCAATTATGCATTCATCTTGAACTAATCAAAGGTCAATATTGTAGTTTTCTTGTATCACTTGCATGAAGACCAATAATTGAATTTGATTTCGATTTCGATTGAGAAATAACAGTTTAAAATATTGTTGAATATAGAATAGCTCATATTGAATAACTTCGATCGTGCATTAACTTAACTGTTCGAATTATTATGACTTTCCGGCACATTCTGGTTGATTCAACTATAAAATAAACCGTCGAGAAGTTGAAATAAAACAAAATACCATTCAAATGCATAAAATTATCAATTGTATCAACGCATTACAGTAAACTCAGTTTTTTGGCAAAAGAGAGCCATGTGCTGACCGAAAACATTCAACCTGAAAAATTCTGGTGTTAGCATGTTAGATGATGAAGAGTTATAGTATCTGATGATTACTTCAGTAAATCCAAACAGAACGATTGTAAATTTCTGTTGTAAAAAGGTGGTCATAAAAGATCAAATCGTTGAAACATCGAAATCATTGCCCATTTTGTAAGATTCTGCAAAAATCGAGGTTTACTGTAACGTGAATCCTCCAACAACTAATAGACGTAATATTTTAACAAAACACTTAGTTGTTATTCTATGGATACTGAATCAAATTGAATCAACTAATTTACCAGGAAAAACTCGGAAAATAGTAAAAGAATCATTTTAAAATCAAAAATTTGAACAATCCACATTTTTTGGTTGAATGACGGACTCTTGTATTCTCTTACCAAAATATCGATATTTAGGGACTCGATACTGTTAGTCATAGTCTTGTCATTTCAGTCTTTCAACTGTTATTTGCAACTGTTGATGAAACGTTCAAGTATTGATTGTGCCTATTTCGTTTTGTGAATTCTTTTATTTTTTTTATTATTTTTTAATCACTAATTTTGTATTCGGAACAATGTAAGTAACACATTTTTACTATTAATCTCAATGTTTATTTAAATACATATTCAAACTTTGGATGTAAAGGTAGAAGAGCAACAAGTGAAATTAACCTTCAAACCTTGTTAACTCCCCTTATATAAAACTAGTCTAAACAACCTTTATGTGTGTACCTTCTTTCCTCTTTTTTATCTCACAATATTTCTGTCTCATAGCTGTTTAGTCAGATATATTTTTTCTTCAAAAATTGATATGAGTTTACTAGATTATCAAACCATTTGCATCTAACTTTAAAAAACCTGTTCTAATTGCTACTTTATTCATTGTTATTTATGATAGGTCTGCTGGATTCGGAGGTGATGCTAACCGATCATCAGGTGGTGGGCCTGCCACATCTAAACGGCTTCAACAGACCCAGGCTCAGGTGGAGGAAGTTGTCGGAATCATGAAAACTAATGTTGAAAAAGTCTTAGAAAGAGATCAGAAATTAAGTGAATTGGATAACCGAGCTGATGCCTTACAACAAGGTGCCTCACAATTCGAGCAACAAGCTGGTAAATTAAAGCGGAAACAATGGTGGAGAAACATGAAAATGATGGCAATTTTAGCTGGAATATTTATTATCTTTCTTATTGTTCTGATTGTCTCTCTCACTTCTTAAATATTCTGTGAATCTCTCTTCTCTTCTTTTTCCTTTTTCCAACCTTATTAGAAGAAAGAGAAAATGTGATAGTATTAATTTACGTGAAAAATTATGAAAATTGCATATTTTTTCAGGAATAATCACAATCAACTAACCTTCCATTTTATTCAACAAATCTTTTCCCAGTTTGACTTTTAATGGAATAGGCTCATGCTTTTCCAATTCTGTTTCGTGCATCTTTTCAATCGCTTGGGCCCAACTTAAGCCAATCCATTCAGCCTCTTCCAACTGTAAAAACAAATTAAAACAAAACATTATTTATTAAGTCGAGAACAATTCATAAATCACGGAGATAGAAGTTATGAAAGAAAATGTTATCTAGAGTCTAGAAGTTGTTTATTATCATTAGGTTTGTAGCACAAAATGTTTTAATTAGGTTATAATAATATTAATAGATTGGGAAAATATGACTAAATAATACAACAATGATTGGCAGTTTTCCTTCGTTTCATTGGAATTATGAAAGGTTTATTTATTTGATACCATTGATAATTAGTCATTTATAAATAAAATAAATTAGATAAACTTACCGGTATTTTACAATCTTGGTATTTATTTTTTACGATTTCATATTTTTCTGGATTATTAGGATGATAAGATTCCTTGGCCAGAGCTATCAACATTTTTCTTCTAAGTTTCAGCGCTAGAAGTGATTGAAGATCTTGAATCGGAGTTTTTAGAATGTAATTATCAAATCCGTGGGCTTCGTGAATTTTATTTAAAGCATGTTTGGTGCACAAAATGCTTAAATATGTATCCAACACCTCACTATATACAGTTGTCCGGAAAACATTGGGTACCCAAACTTTGGCATTTCTGGAAATAGCAAAAAGTTAATTGATGAGAAAGAAATGTAAAAAATATAGAAGATAGAACCTTTACATACGAGAAATACAAATAGCTTAAACTTACCTAACATGTTTATCTCGGTACAATTTCCTTTTTGGTAGATCAAATCCAACAACAACATTCTCACCAGCAAATATAGCTTCATTTGAATTACCTAATTCTTTGGTAGCAACTGGTAGGTCAGGAACTCGTTCGCTATATGGTAAGCGAAAGAAGATGAATAACATACTAGCAATTTAGTACGATTAATTATTTTATATTTACTTACATTCTTAATGTTTTTTCATCAACTAGTTTATAATCAAGAAGATCTCCAGTAGTAGGGTCATCATGAGCTCGAACAGGAGGCTTTGTTAGTTCTAAACGGTACTTAAGATAATGCTCAGGGAGACGACGAATATGTGGATGCCTCATCCAACCAAGAGGATAAATATTTTTAGCAAATTTTATCAAATGCATTATTTAACAAAACGTTTCAGAATTACCACAAAATTATGAATGATTGAATTGATGATTTGAGATTGATAATGAATAAACAGATTAAAGTAAACATCAACTAGAGTAAGAAAAAGATTTTCACTTTTCATGTGTTTAAAGTTACCATGGAAACAAAGTAAATAAAGTAAGTGATCACTGATCAGTGATCACATAATGTGATTCACATTCTATGTTTAATTGTCTAATAGACAAGGTTAAAATAAAATCATCAATTTTAGTGTTTCATGATAATCGATTTTCCATTTAAAACATTTAACAAATTATGAATAATTTTGCAGTTAATGTAAATACAATCAAAAAACCAAAACACGAATCTAACAAGAGTATCACGTATCAGATCCAATCCTAATCGGTTTCAATCAAAGAGCATAACTCTTCGCTATTACTCTTCAGTTTCTAAACTATGGGAATAAAATTAAAAGATTTGAAATATATCATTTTGTATTTTGATAAATTATTGATCAGCCAAAGCAATGGCTTAACAATATAATAAAGTAAGAAAAGCTAAAAATTCAAAATTTTCATTGAAAATGTGATAATAAAATATGATTAACTTAATTCTTTACCTGGTTTAATCAGGATATTGTATGCGTCATTATGAAAGAAAAATAAAAGTTTAAACTGAGCTTTATTAATAAATTGAATTGTAGCTGACGACAGCTTACTGAATATTATTTTGGGACTTTATTAATATTCAGAAAAGCATTCAAAATTGAAACAGTTCAATGAATATTGAAGTCAATTGTAATTGTCTTAATATCTAACATTATGTTATAAGTGGATGAATTTTCACTCATTTCTTCTTTAAATAAACCATCAAAAATTAAACTGCAATACATTTTAATATGAATTGAATATCAAGATATTGTGAAACATAAAACTGAATGCCAAATGCTTAATGAAATCAGTATCATAGTCAGATTCGAATTACAGATTAATTTGAACTTGTTAGATTAATTATTAAAAGCGGAAAGATGATGATCGTGAAGCAGATTTGCTGTCGTTTGATTTTGATTAATCGCTGTCAAATGATTTCTTTACAATTAATTTGAGATCTTTAAGCATCTGTTTTAAACACTCTTCACTTTTTTTGATTATATGAAAGGCATAACTGATCAATATCTGCCAATCGATTGTTTCAATGGATATTTAAAAGCACAAAATTTGTAAAATAAATTAATTACGGCAATAAATTATGGTTGAAAAATGTCAACGGTAAGCTCCCTCCATAACCAGCGTGTTAGCCTTTTTTGTATAAAAGGCGATGAAATTGTCTATGAAAATATCACAATCAAATCATTCCAATTGTTAAAAACAATTTTGATTAAATCTTGAAGTAAACCTTCCAATCAAAACCAATCAACATCATCAACATGAAATTCTTGTCTTCAGTAATCGTCCTTTCATTGGCTCTCATGGCTTCTGGTAAGTGATACAAAACATTTGTTAAACATTCAATCTCGTTAATTAACGCATTATTTTCCATGTCGCTCTTTAGCTTCACCCTTCCTTGGTCCCCTCGCTGATACAGTTCTTGGTACTGCTGCCAATGCACTTAACACCGTAACGGGAACCGCAAGTGGTCTGATTGGGGGTGCTCTCAATGCTGTTGGTGATGTTGCTAAAGGTGCTGCCAGTCTTGAATTTGCCAAAGGAAGGGCTCTTCAATCAGCTGTCAATGGAGTTGCTGGTATTGGAAGTAACGTTCTCGGTACTGGTGTACTTTCTGGACCTAGTCCCGTCTCTCCAAATCCCGGTTTCGGTCCCGGTTTCGCTCCTGGTTTCGCTCCTGGTTTCGCTCCTGGCTCAACCAGTTTTAACAGTAATTCACGAGGATTTGACAATAGTGCTTCAGCCAACACCCATCAATTTGATACTAAACATGTCTCATTCCAAGGAGGACCAGGAGGCATCTCAGGAACCACTACATCAACCTCCGGTCAAGCAAGTTCAGCTCGCACCAGAAGCATGGGTTATGATGATTCTACTCAGTATCAAGTTGGTTATGGATACTAAAAGCATCAATTCCCAATCAATACCTACTAATAAAAAAGTTAATAGCAAATTTCGGGTTTGTTCGAATAAGAATTGAGTCGATTAATGTTTGAATTGAGAAAAATAAACTTACCATGAAAATTTACAAACTTTGCAACTCTAAAATTTGCTTACACAAACCGCGTAAAACTTATAGCTTTAACCTAACATATCAATGAACATGACCTATGGGAATAAGTTTGGGTCTAATTGTTAAATCAATTATCTTCCTTTTAAACGAAGCTTTTTACTTTTTCTTCGGTAATGGATTCTAAGAAAGTGAGTGCGGATATAATTTAATCCGAGTTCCTGCGAAAGCTTAATCTTATTTCTAAAGACATCAAATTCAATGAATTTTTCAACTGTTGAGCTTTTGTATGTATAGCTTTTTGCTATTTTTTTAAGTGAAAGTTTCGACTGACAATTTTCAACTCTTATTTTGCTATGGTGGAAATACAATGAACCGTAAACAGTGTTGGTCTAAGATTCCTATGCATAATTGCTTCAAGCTAAATCTCAATTCCTAAGAAAATCTGAATCTCGAGGGATTACGAGGAAAAAAGGATTAACCCGAGTTGACCCAAACCTTTTCCCAAAAGGTTACTAGAAACCTTAAAAGGATCAAAAGCTAAGCAGTATTTTAATCGTTTAGACACTGTAATTAAATAATAAAAGAGATAAAGCATGATAATTTTCATTTACATAAGGGACAATGTTTTGTTACACGTTTTAGATTGATTAGTTACTTGATTCCTACATTAGGGCAATTGACTTAAATCTCAGTGTTTTGACGATCATAAAAGCCTTGCTCGATTGGAGAACCTTATTGAATTATGGCCAAGAGTACGAATTGATCATGATAGTATTTGATAAATTTGTGAATGTCAAATAGAGATAAAAATAACTAAGCCTAAAATGTTTGTACTCATGAGAGGAGTTTAACCTCATCTGAGAAGCCTGAAATAGACGACTAGAAGACAAAGCTTTCGTTACTGGGATTAGATGTGATTATAATGTCACAATTGGCAAAGTAAAAATGTATCTTTGTTTTTGGTTGATCACAATTGCAATAGTCAAGATTAAGAGGTGCATAAGCTTATGTCAAATTTTAAAACTTCATTTGAAAATTGTACACTTGCTGGTTACATTGATCTCTATAAAGTCTATTAAATTGTTGACTCGTGAAGAACCGAAAAATAAACACATTTGTGGTTAATTTTTGTAAAACATTTCTTTCATTAGATCTCCTTTCATCATAACGATACAGATCGGCCTAGTCGATAGTTAGGACGCTTATTATGATAAGTGAAACGGGTGATACAGTAATTAAAGAGAGATATTGAGATGAATAGAAGATTAAGAGAGGAAAAGTTTAGTTGACAAAAAAGATTGACTAGTGTAGGTAAAGTTTGACTGAAAAATTTTTCGCAAAATAATTCAGTGGATTAATTATTAACTTTATGATGGATGTAAATGTTTGATGTGAGTATGAGTGAGTGTTGGTTTGACTTTTTTAGGTGTACTTTGGTTTCCACTCCTGCTGATAATTGTTATTTTGATCCACAATTTTACAATTTTCTTGAGACTCTCTTATTCCTCCTTTTTATCTTGGATATGCAGTCGTTGTAGTTGTTGAACACTGTTGATGTTATGATTTGGTATTGGCTGTTTGTAGACGTTAACATAATTTAGGCAGTGTTGACGTGAATTTAACAAACATCAGTAAACAAATTAGACATTCGACTTTGCCTAAATTCAAGGAAACTGATTCTTCCATCTCTATCAGTATCAGCTTCTGTCATCAACCTTTCAACATCTTCAGCAGTGAAAGGCTTATTTGACATGGCGAAAGCCATCTTTATCTCGTATCGGTCAAGGTAACCATTTTTATCAGCATCAATCCAGTCAAAAAGTTTACGAAGATTACCATGTTTTTCAGCAATGGTGTCCAAGAAAGCCTTCAATTTATCAGCGGTTATAAATCCATCGCCTAATAAAGAGTAAAAATAAACATAATTTAATAATAAAACGGCACTTTATATTGAATGTAAAACAAAAGTAAAGACAATTACAACTTTAGCTGAAACGAAGAAATTATTTTGTCTGCCTTTTTGTCAGATTTTTTCACCATCAGTTACTAAGGGGCTGTTACTTAAGCAACAAGTTTATGTCATTTCATGTCATTTCATGTCAAACATCTTTAACTAATGTTTTAGTTGATAAATTATGACTCTATTTGACAATTTAAAATTCATTTTCTGCTAAATTAACCTGTTTCTCGGTCGATTCTTAACAAATTGTCAATTGTAATTGCCTAACGGTTAATCTCTTATGAATCTTTAAGCATTCCTGTTTCATGAATAATTTCAAGCAGTAATTTCAAGCAATAATGAAATATTTACAGTCAATAATCCCAAATTGTAACATTGTTAGATTTAATAGCGAAATATAGTTTGTTTCAATCAATTCTTTTTCAATAAATGTAATCTAATGGTGAAAAGCCAATTGATTAGGTTGATTCATGATTCATGAATAATGAATAAGGTTTGATAGGTAAGATAATTTGATGCCACAAAATAAATCATTTTTGATAGTTTAATATAAACCACTAAAAACCACTAATCACTAATCATAAAAAGGATTTAATTTGATTAAAAAAATTCAAGCAATGCTATTTTTTGGTAAAATTAAGTGTGAATAGCGAAAGGGCTAATCCCACGATGCGAATATGATGTGAATATTTACTTTATTGTTCAATGTTATTGTTCTAAATGTGTTCAGTTGCATCTTTAACTGACTGAATTTCTTGCTAATTATTTTCCGTTTTCCTTTTTAATTAACACAGGTATATTCTCAATGAATGTCGTTGGTTGTCTTTTTTTGTCATTGTGAAAAATAATGTGATGCTTCAAATTCAACAGTGCATGTGGATTCCAAAGAATATTTTCTTATCAACAGCCTCCAAAACAATAAACTGGTAAAGTTAACACCGTGACTCTAATTGTACTTTTGGAATAATAATGAAAATCTTAATATAATGTTGGTGAGGCTTTTTTTGGTGGTAAGCCAGAACATTGTTGGCTTTTATATATTGGCTCTTGCAAATAAATCTCATGGCAAGATGTAAAAGCGTTGAACATGGATATTCAAGGAAAGAACTTAGAAATCAAGAAAAACAAGCCGAAAGAAAAGAGAGGGAAACTAATGTTCAAAGGAAATCAAGGAGAGACTAATAGACAGGAACGGACAGAAAATGTAGAAGCTAAAATTGGAAAAACAAAGCTCATTGGGATATCTGTTAATTAAAATCTTGAAAGCTCAATCTCTTTCTCATTCCTCTTACCCTCTCTCCTCGCCAATCAAACCCGACAACAGCAATGAGAAGTTCGTTGGTAGATTCATTAGGTTTAAAATGAAAGCAGAAAAAAAAGTTTCGAAAAAGAAGATGATGAAAATGTTCTAAGAGAAGAGGTTGGCAGGGTTCCCGGAGGACCAAATAAAGTTAAGTATGTGCTTTGATTCTTGTGAGTATGAGTATTATTAGTTCAATCATTCACACCATACATTTTCCTTGTTGGCCAGTCTTACCACTACAGTCTTACAGCCACTGAACTTCTCAATGTTCAAATTTTCTGATCAATTACAAAGAAACAATTTTTATCATAAATTTTCTCACTAATTTTGCTTCGAAATAACCATTCATTATCTAACTAATTGCTAAATTTAAATTTACTAAGCTAATTTTTCGATTTTTATTTTGTTTTCAAATCTCCCAAATCAACATATTCATGCAACTTGAAAGTTTTTTGGCAAAAACATGATGATATGAGACAGATGTTAATAAACAAGCAAAGAGAGTAAAGACATGTCAACTTTCAAAGAGGCATCAACTGAATCAAATTTATCTTAAAAATTCTTATTCAAAATGAAGATACTCTTCAGATATTTTAAACTCAAATAACCCCGAATTTAAACTGACTGACTTTGGTAGAGTTCGAGGTTAATTGTGCTTATCTAAGAATCAGATTTTTCTAGCAAATAAAGGTATGTATCATTGACCATGAATTGCACATTCATGCATCAGATCATATTATTGAACTTGAAATTAAATTGTTTCTTATCGAGTATTAAGACTTACTTTTATATAATTTTTTTTCAATTAGTTCAATATATTGATGTTAGTTGATGTGAAATTTTAATTTTTTCATTTTAATTTGTCCTCTTCAAATGTTTCAAACATGCAACTGTTTAATTTATTAAACTTATTTGGCTTTTTTTACAGTAAAACGTAAACTTTACTTTGTAGATTAATAAAACATGAAATTTGGACTTACTTTGAATTTCCTCGATGGTTTGGGTAACGATACCTTCGTCCGGATGAAGTCCAAGTTGTTTTAAGACGTGCTTGAATGTTGGTATATCAAGTTTACCATCTTTATTGGCAAGACTGTTGAAATAATCTTTCAAATCACTTTCTTTAATTTCAAATTTGTCAGCCTGAGAAAGCAAAGAGTATCAATAATTAGCAAAGGGTTACATAATTGGTGGCAATGATTAAATGGACAATATATAAAATACAATTATAAAATTATCATCTATCAATAACATGCAAATTTGAAGGGAGAGAAAGTTTCAATTACCATTGTGTAATTGTTTAATTGGATGGAACTGGTAGTCTCTCTTGTCTACTTTTTTTGATGAATTACAACTGATCGAAGACGAAGTTTTTCACACAATGAAGCTGAAATAAATAACAATTTTTTGCAAAACTATATGCAGAATGAATTCACGTCGTTTCCCGAGGAAAAGAGGCGGGTTAGATAGCGAAAGTAATGAAAAATGAAATACACTGACACAAAATACTGAGTAGATGACAAGGAGGATGAAAGTAAGGATCTTTCCTTGCTTGGAACAACTGAGGACGAAGATTTGGTGGTTGGACAATTTTCGATCATAGAGTAGGCAGGTTGGCTCTCTTGCACACTTATACTCACACACTCACTCACTTTTTCATCTTTCTTTTTCTCCCTTCAGATAAATATAAATTCAACGCCAAGAATGAAAACGATGGAAGAAAAATAGATGAAGATGACGAAAAACGGAAGAGACGGTAAGACAGATTATCTCCGCCTCAGTCTTGGCTTAGTTGAACCATAGAATAGTTCAAGTAAATTTGGTTACTTTTAAACTTCACTTGTCTCTTAGTTAAAAATCCTAACTGTAAATGATCCCGCCTATTCAACAAAACAACTTCATCATCTTCATCATCTTCATTTTATTCAAATGTTCTATTCACAATCTTCATCGCTCTTCTATGCATCTCTATTTTGACTCTTTTTTCTCTCCTCATTCAATCTCAATCACTTAGAACATCTTTCTTCTTCATCATGCACGTTATCATCTTCAAAGCGTTATAATGGATCAAGAAAACTTGAAGATAAAAAAGTGAAAACACGGAAAGGCTGAAAATTATGAATTTAATTAACAAAGAAATTTTTAATGCAACCAACCATCTCAATCAAATGCTCCAAGTTTTTTTATCACCTTATCTTGTTTATTTCGGTTTGCCTCCTACTGTTATTTTCAGTATCTCATCAATCTCTGATCATCTTTTTTCATTTAATATTTGTTTTCCTTCCTGAATGTAAGGAATGATTGCAAAGGTACATGGATGATGCTACAAGAAAGATGAGGTGACATGAGATTAGAGGAAAATGTTATCGCCATTTTTTGTCTCTCTTTTGTCTCACATTTTCTTCCCAATATTGACTCAGATTAATTGTTTCATCTTGTCTGATCTATTTGGTTTACTATTTAAAGAATCCACTTTACTTCGCATCATCACTTGATAGTGATCAAGTTTAAAAAGTAAATTGTATTGCAAATTGGAATAATCAATTTAAATATAATTTATTTGTTTATTTATTGTAATCACTATTTTTAAATTGTTTTTCTCTAGTATTGATTGTAATTGATCAAATTAGTGGAAAAATTAATAGCTTTAGTCTCATAAAATTTAATTATTCTCACGAGATAATGTGAATAATATGGTAAAAACGAAATTAAAATCTAGAGCAAAATAGCTATTTAAATAATGTTGAAGGATAATTGGTAAAATGTTGCTTTTCAAAACTGTTTAAGCTTTTCTATTTGTTTTATTAACATTAGAATGTATTTTTTCCGATTATCAATTAACAAAAAGTAATATAGAAATACACAATAATAACAAACCTATACAAGGTTGAACAAAGTTATTCGAGATTGTCTTCATCAAAAATATCTTCGAACTCATTAAAAAAATCTGTATGAACATATTTATCATTTGATGTTAAATCCATCATAACGGTGCCTGATGGGTCATCAAAATCCATAAAATGTCCACCCTCTGGAAACATTTCATCAACCACAACACTACCGCCATTTGATCCTCCGGGTTTGCTCCCGCCCATAGATATTGGCCTCATCTTCCCTTGATTAACTTGATCCCGAAGAATATCTAAATGTGTTGAAATGTAAGAAAATTAACAAAACAAAAAATGATAAATGTCAAGCCAAATTGAAAACAATTATGACTTTTAAAAGTAAACAAAGGAGATATTTCAAGCAAAACACTTACCCAGTTTTAAATATTTGATTGGTAACAATTAGGACTGCAAAGATACAAATAAAGTATGGTGGGAAAAAATAGTAGCTTTTCACTGGAAATTGGGTTAATCCAATCCAACTGATTGTACTATTTAATTAACAGAAAGATTAATTTAATCTTTAGTCCCGAGAAAAGCAGAGTAAACCAAAGGTGTGTACCTTAGAAATATGTTGAGTGTCTCCCTCTGTTAACATAACTTTCTTTTTCTTTATGCAGTTCAAACTCTGCGCCTATCATATCACGCCAAATCGTCATTCTGTTAACTTTTCTATGTTATACCTTCACTTTTTTTCTTAAAAATATTTTGTTTTTAAACATTTTTTTGTGTTTTTTTATCAATTGTGGAAATTTTTTAATCAATGTCTTTTATTTCAAATTTTAATACAAAACTTCCTGAAGGACAATCAACTGATTCTGGATTTTCATCTGCTGCCCCATCTATAATCGATGATGAATTCCTGGCTTCATTTGAATTCAATTGGGATGGTAAATCACCCCATCCTATTCCTCCATTCCAGGCCACCCCTGAGCCGATGCCCTCCGTTCCCATGTTGGATGTTCAACCCACAAGTTCAGACGTCGCATCTCAAGCTATTCCTACCCTAATAGATCTTCTTTCGGATGAAGATCCCTTCATTCAAAACAAAGCCTGTAATATGGTGCTTCAGTTATCTACTGAAAAAGCAAGTAGAGATACAATAATCAATTCACCTGGCATGATAGTAGCTCTACTTGAAGCCCTTTCAAAAACTAGCGATATTGAGATAATTGAAAACGGCGTTGGAATACTCTATAATCTGTCGGAATATCGCCAGGGACGCCTTACAATTTATAAACTGGGTGGTATTATTGAGCTGGTTCGCATGCTTAGTTGCAATAGCGAGTCAATTGTACATCTTGCTATTACGGCTCTCCATCTTTTACTTTTACACCAAGAGGGTTCTAAAGAAGCTGTCCGGGATGCTAATGGTCTCCCATCTTTAATTTCTTTGCTACAAAATCAAAATGAGCAATTTTTATCAATTGTTACTGACTGTATCCGTCTTTTGGCATATGGAGACTCTCAAAGTAAAATTATAATGCAAAGACTTGGTGGCACCACAAAACTAGTTCAAATTTTTCAAACAGTTACGTACCCAAATCTTCTTTGGGTAATTTCCAATACCTTAAAAGTTCTATCAGCTTGTCAGGAGAATAAGCGAGCAATTATTGAAAGTGGAGGAATGCAGGCTTTGGCCATGCATTTAAATACTTCAGTCGACTACCACGTATCCAATTGTTTGTTCACTGTCCGTAACCTTTCTGATGCTGCAGTCCACCAAAATGATCTTCATCTGTTATTATCCAACGTCATGGATATCCTTCGTTTTGCGCTTTCTGATGATCCAGTTACAAAAGAAAACATAATCACATGTGTTGCTGGTATTTTGTCTAATTTAACATGTAACGTAATTAACAAGCAAATTGTTCGCCAAATGGGTGGTGTTGAATTGCTCATAGAAACTATTATAAAATTAAGATCAAAAGAAGAAATTACTGAGCCTGCAATTTGCGCTCTTCGACATTTGACATGTCGATACTGTGAAGCTGAACTTGCATCTAATGCAATTCTGAATTGTGATGGGCTTGTACCCATTATAAGTCTTTTGAAGACTAACAGCTGGCCGTTAAAAAAGGCCGTTGTTGGCCTACTACGTAATTTGGCTCTGCTTGATGCAAACATTGTTCCATTGCGTGATCATTACGCAATTGAAAATCTAGCTGAAGTCTTAAATGAAGCAAAAATTGCCTCTCGATCCGCTGACTTAGGAGCAGGAGTAGTTCCAATGGATGCACCTTTGATAACCGATCCAAAAATCGAAGCAATTATTGAAGAAGCTGCAGCAACACTAAAAATAATGGCCAAAGATCCTCTCAGTAAACATAAGATTCAAGAAAAATTTTCGTTCTTTGAGGAATTCATCTGTGACATCTTTAATGCCTCTATCACTCATATACAATGAAACAATCAACGTGGTAACTGAAATGAAATGGTTTGCCTTTTCTAGCCTTACCTGTTATTTGAAAAACAGAAAACTTAAATGATAAAACAATCTCGGACTTCGCCCTCCATAATAAACCTTATAATTTTTTGTCGCAGTTAATTAAATAATGCATAAAAAATTTTTACAAAATGATGAATAAGTAAATAAAATGTCATTTATGTTTATTTGATTTTAATAGTTGAATAGACCTTTTGAAAACTTTCTTCCATTATTTATCTACCATAGATTATAAATTTTGTATCATCACAACTTGTCAGATTAATCATTGTCGGAATACTAATCAAAATTTGCCCTCCTTGGCTGCTGTTTGCTGATCTTAAACAGGTTTTGTACCGACTGAATCGTTTAATGCACTTTCTATGGAAGTTATTTCTTTATGACAATGTTTCTAAGATAATAAACATTTATTTCTATTTTCTACTAAAATTAAATTTACAATCAGTTTATCACCCGTTCTTGCTAATACAATAAATAATAAAATGGTACATATTATCGAATCAGATAATTAGATCAGTTTGATTATTTAGGGAAGAAAGTCTGCATTCAATGTATTATTTTAATATTGATTTACAGATGTACTCTATGTGTGTTTCATAAATTTTTCTGTAATTTAACTGATAAGTCTTGATTTCTTGAACTTTTCTAATTGTGATTTAAGGTGTAAAATTTACGTAATGTTCCTAATTGGTTATCAAATTGTTGAATTTTGACGCTTTAAATCATTGTCGTCCAGTTTTAGCAGAAATGTTAGTGATCAATAACAAATAAAGACTTGCATTTTCCAAGAAGAACTATAATTAAAGAGAAAGATTAATCAATAATATGTTTCATTCACTCAGACGATTGCATTGATTCAATTTTTAAGTTTATACATTCGGTTTAAGACAATTTGAGATAACATAAGATTCAAATTTCATATGAAGATCTCATAAACCTATTATAAATAAAAATCATGATTGTAAAATCATTAAGATAATATAATATATAAATCACTTCAAATTTCGAATTATGACAAAATCAATACAAAATGTATCATTCAAAACAAAAGTTATGAAGTTTAACTATCGATTTAATCCTATTGTCTTCAATAACTAATAATATTTAAATGTTTAAAAAAATCAGGAAAAAAGCAAATGTCAAGCTATGCATATTTTTATTTAATAACTTTTATTACTTACTATCAAAAAATGAAAATCGTCCATGGGAAACAATTGTCCAACATAAAAAGCCATACTGTTGCAAGATAACCTTTCAAATGTTACTGTAGCCTAATTTAAAATTAAAAGAAAGTTCATATTCAGGCGAAAGATTGATGGAGAAAATGATTAAAAAACGTTAAGTAAAAAATAACAAATAAAAGTTCAATTCCACCGGAGGTTTAAAAAAATCAAACAGATGTACAGTAGAGTATCAGATATTGAGAATCTTTGAACAATGGCTAATTTGAATTTAGTCAAATTTCATTTCGATTTCTTTTATTATTAATAATTCATTTTTCTTTAAAATAAATACCAATCAAAAAACTCAAGTAATCAGTTGGATACAACGAAGCTTAAAGCATAAAAATACGCTATTTCAAGGTATTCTCATTATCTGATACTTTATTGTAATATTTAGGCATTAAAATAATTGTGTTCTTATGAATTCGTTTTCGCAGTTTGTGTTATTATAATTTACCTTAAAATATATTGAAAAATTAGAAGGCCAGATTGTAGCTAAAAGATAATTATTCAGTCCGCATCTGTGTATCTGGAAGTAGAAAAGGGTTTGTTGAATTGAATTACACATCAAAGATATGAAACCTAATTTTAAGATTTTTTGCAGCATGAATCGAATCAGAAGCGAATCAAATCTTGAAACAATCAACTGATTACCTGGCTTTGGGTTTTAGCAGCAAAAAGATTAAAAGCATTTAAAGCTCCAAAGTAACCAATGCCCAGATATAAGAGGAGATTGTCCATAACAATGGATCCGGTCCCCAAGTAAGTTGAGCAAAAGAAGATCAATTCACTCATTAAAGAACCAAAAACGTATCCAGCGAACGTACCCCAGCACAGTTGTCTATTAACATCTTCTATCAAATCAAATTGACGTTGTTGAGTCTGAAAGAAAGCAATTATCTCTTTTGGATTTGTTCTAATAATTTTGTTGTTTACTCGATGACCAAAGGTTGCTAAAGAGTTGAAAACACCAGTTGTGTAACTGATGCCTACAATAAGATGGAAAAAGAACCACCAACTTGCTTGAAGTGATAAAAAGACTGGAATATGTATTAGTATTAACCAGACGCATTGACATGTGAACAGTGGGTAGGTGAAGAAGGGGTTTGTCACCATGCTAAACAAGTGAATCATAAGAATGGGTAGCCAAACAAGATAAGTAGACATTATTATGAAGTATCCTAAGAGAAAGATAAGCTTCCGAAATTTAATTTCATTTTTTTTATCTAAAAGTATTTTATTTCCCCTGAACTTGATGATCCGTAGTTTATTGAAGAAACAGAGAAAGGTTATCGGTGATTTGAATTCTTGATAGGCCAAACTTAATTTGATACTAGCAAATACAAAAAAAGCAATGCACGTTGTCGCGTTCAATACTTCTTTGCCATAGAAGCCAATGAAGCAGTCACCAAGAATGTTCCTCATTTTATCATTTTTTAACCAGGCCAGAACACCAAATCTTATAGTAATAGCAAAATTCCAGAAACAAAGCATAAAATTGAAAGCCATTTTAAGTTTGCTGAGCGATCGATTGTTCTTTTGATCGTAACCATTGATAACAATTAATCGAGATTTACCTTGCTGTTCCATGTAATTAAGTAGATAAGTTAGTTTTGAATCAGTTGCTTGCTTTTCCACCCATTTGGATAACTTGTCAATCAAATTTTCCACTTTAATTTTCAACCAAAAAGGTTTTTTCACTTGATCAAACGAATATGGATTATATTTCGATCGGTTGGAGGATTGATTAGCTGATTGAACTGCTAGTTGAGCAGCTAACTGTGCTCGACCACTTCGTTCATTTGTAGATAATTTTTTGTGATAATTACTTGGACTTTGTTCAAAATTTGTAACCACCATGGTTATTGGTTCACTTTAACCGGTAAGAGTTTCAGTTAGATCAAATATTATCCATCAACTATACAATAACACAGAAAAAATCAGTTAGTGACTCAAGAAAATTCTGAAATATTTTCAATATTTTATGCGGAGACTCACTAAATGCAATTGATCAAAGTGGATCATAGAGTTTCAAAGATTGTTAAACTATTTAAATGTTAAAGTTACTTGCAATAATTGACCTGGAAATGAGAATTAAATTTGTCTCTCCTTAATCGATATCTGCTTTAAATTAAACAATTTTCATTTATTGAGTAATAGATGATTTATTTTGAAAAACCATGATAAACTAGGAAAAAATGGTTTGTTTTGCTTTTTTGATCAATACGTTTTGATTTCTCTCCTGAAAAATTATGTTTAAATGATTTATCTTCCCTTATTTCGTATTAAATATATCTCAATCTAAATCTTTGGAATTGACTTAACATTAATCATCACCCTAATAGGTAATATAGATTGATGGATAAACTTCATTTTAAACTGGATAACTTTTGAGTCTTTGTCATGATTTGATGAAATCAGAGATCATTTAATGTCGCCATTGAGTTACATTTTAATGTAAAAATCAATGTTTCATTTGAAGACTCAATTTTATTGCACGCAAATTTAATTTCTTAATTTATTTCAAAGTAACTCTATTAATATCATCCATATTTTATAAAACAAGCTCAGAAATACTGAAGTATAATGTGATATATTGCATGATGAATGCTAACCTTTCAATCTCTCATAAACAGCTATTAACTCGATAATAACAGAGTTGAGTTTAATCAAAGACCATCTTATCTTTAGATAATTAATGGTATTAATCAGATGTTCTTAAAACGTTGCCAGTCAAAAGGCTAAAACAAATAATTTAAATTTTTAAATTGAGAAAAGGTCAAAAATCAGGATTTCTTTATTTGTACTTAATTAACAACCAAAGCTGTTTAAATACATCAAACATTTCATGTATAGTAAAGTGATTTGCATTTTATTATTAGTAGTTAATTTCATTTTCACAATGATGCTTTGATATATTTTGTATTTGAATATAAATATTTATTTATTGGTACTTGGTCACTTCTAGAATTTTTATAATAGACTTAAGGCAAAAGATGAGTTAAAATGAAATGTAAGTTGATAAATCAAAAATTATAATCTTAATCACATTGGCAGTTTGGGAAGGAAAACATTGGATAATTGATTTTTGATATTAACTAGTTGGTCAGTCAATTAACTTATTTGATTTATCAGTACAAGTACTGGGACTTATAAATCATAGGTCAACAGTTTGGGAATATAACTTTGCATATTTGTTTTTCAAAAAGCAACAATTATTTAATATTTGCGAACTGTCAAAAATAATATTTCAAAAATAATAAGAACAAATTGGTCAACAAATAAAATACAAGAATATCTAAAGGCATATTCTTTTCTTTGCTTTATGTTAAAATCAACTAGAAACATGTTGACTTACAATAGATGAAAATTGGCAGATTTTTTCAATTGACTATCGAAAAATTGATGGAATATTGTAAGCTGACTCTGGCAATGATTCGCGTTATTAAGAGCAATAGCGGATTAGAGCACTAAGATTAAAACTGCTCGATGATTGTGAATTTCAATCGCAAAATGTAAGCAAATGAACGAAGTAAGTTGAAATCAAAAGTCTTGAACTGAATTTTCAAGGCTAGCTAATCAGCCATCAATAAGTTAGATTCATACACGAGTTTGATATAAGGCTTAGTTTTAAAGTTTCATTCTCTTCTTTTTGCAGACTTTGCGCCAATTTCTTTATCAACATTGAATATCTCTGGACACTTTGACCAGTCCACTTTTTGTTTACATTGCCAATAGTCACCGGCATAAACGTGAACAGGATTATTAGTAATGGGATCAATCTGAAGTTTAAACCATGTTGGTGAATAAGCTACATCAGCATCTGGATTAGCAGCTGCTTCTTCTTCTCTTTTTCTTCGAACTTTTCTTTGTTTTTCTTCCAAAAATCCTTTAATTTGATTTGCTTCATCCCATTTACCCTCTTCCATTAATCGTTGATCGGGTCTTAAACGACTATCTGTTGGAGCAACTCCATCCTCGGGTTCATTTAATTGCACAGCAAATAAATTCATGTTATACATTTTCTCGTGTTCTGGTCTGAAAGTTAATTAAGAATACAAACATTAGTTTAGAAGATAAAGACAAAAAGGATTACTTACGGAGGATATACTGTTTCCCAGATCCTTTTAAACACTGATGTTTCGTAAACTGATTTTCCTTTAGTGGACCGTCGCTTATTCATTACACGAGCAACTTCAAGATGATCATCCCAAATACCTTGGAGGATCCATTTAGTTTCTCCTTTAGAGTCGATAATTTTACCCGTTACCTTTCAATTAAAAAGACAAATAATATACTGGAAAACTCAATATGGGTGTTAAAATACCTTTCTCTGGACATCTCGTGAAAAGTAACTATAAGGTATGAATTTAAGAAGGCATCGATCACCAGTTGTATGGTTTGTAATCACCATATCACCATGATTATCAACCCAAAGTTTACCAACAATTATATTATGAATCGTTGTGGTTACTTTGTGCCATGTATAATGGTAACCTTGATCTGGGAACTCTAGATGGTAGATATCAACTGGATTAACTTGTAAATATTTTCCTCTAAACTTGCTTGACAGTCCAAATTCACTCCAACATTTCCAACCTTTACCTTCACAATGTAGAGCTAACATTGGTGGATGATGACTTACCTAAATATATAGTAAACAAATTAATATTTAAAAAAAATAAATATGCTAAAGGGATTATAATTAAAATCTCACCTGTTCAGAAATACTTTTCCATCCTAAATCTGATGTTCTATCACATTCATATGTCTCTCCCAATAATGGATTAAAAGGTTTATTAAGTCTGACATTTATAGTCGAATAGCAAGACACGCAAAATGCTGCAATGAACACTAACTGATTACAGCTATCATCAATTGTTGCTGCTTTGTGAAGTAGATGGGCATATTCAAAATCTTCGGTTAGTCTTTGTAACATTGATAAAGGTTCATTGAAATTAACGGGCATTGGAATTTTTGTCAACTCTTTTCCGATACATTTCTTCAAAAAAGACCACAAATTTAGACTTTGGTTAGGTCTATCAGGAATTTTAGTACGGCGTTTAGGATCCAAAGGAAGAGGCGATAAATCTTTTTCATCTAAATTTAATTCTTTACATACATCTTTTGATGAGAATATACCATTTATTGAATTAGCTGAATCATTGTCAGGCAATAAGGCAATTTCACTGATTGACATATCAATGTTTGCTTTTTCGTTATCTTCCGATGGAATATCATTCTCTAATTTATCTTGTTCTTCATCAATTTCTTTTGTAGAGGATTCCAGTGGATCAGCATACTCCTCATCTTCACTCTGTGAATTGCTGCCTCCAAAAGAATCGATTTTATTATTTGAAGAGTTATCGTAATTATTCTCGTTGCAGCTAACATCGTTAGATTTGTTTGCATGGGATTCCAGGCCAGGAAGAAGAATTAATTTCTAGCACAAATAAACATAAATAAAAGTACATTTTGAGCAAATGTTTCAGAATCAAAACAAGAGAGCAAAAAAAAACAAAAACCAAAACATTTACATGAACAAGAACAAGAACATGTAAACTTACTTGCTTTGTGTTCATGATAGAAAATTTAACAGGAAATATTTTAGAGCGGAAAGATTATTTTAAGTACATAAAAAAAGAATTACAATGAACAAAAAATGAAGTAATTAACGTTGATTTGATTAGATTGTAATCACATTGCTAAAATATAAAACTATACACACCATAGGTTTCAATTTTGAAGTTGCTAAGTTAGCAAAGCTAACACTTCAAGTTAAATCCCTAACTAACTAAATATTTTGTCGCCATCTATTGGTGAACTAAATTTATATGAATGTAATATTATTCATGATCAAAATACACTTGTTACAAACTCTTATTGCTATAAATACTTCAGAATGAAATCACCCCGAACCTCAATTACCTAAACAATTATAATCATCTCATAAAAATATGTATCAGTTCATAAATGCTCAAAATACTTAGTATATATGGGAATTAAAGCACTCTTGGACCATCTAAATCGCATATACGGACAATTATTCTTGTAGAAATCAAAATGACCACCAAGAAAGTATTATTAATAAAATAATAATAATAATAATTTTTTAATAATCATCCTATTCAGTTTAATTCATGGAGGAAAAATGGAAAAAGTTACTTTTTTAAAATTTCCAGCTATCCAGCAATCCTTAACATCATGTGTTTACTTACAGGTTATATCATCAGCATTTTGTGCTTACAATCTTACGATCAATGCAGAATTGCAATTATTAGTAATAATCACGTGTTTCCATTTTATTCAACTTTTGACTGGTAACTACAATTGACTATTAATCAATCAGTGAAGCAGATAACTTACCTTACTCTTTGCTGTTAATGGATCTACCAAGCTTCTAGTTTTGCAACAATCAAATTAATTTTCACCAATACAAGAATGAAAAAGTATTGTGTGGATGAAAAACCTTGATTTGTAAGGCTGTACATCGAAACTGTGCATCTTCATACCAATCTGGATATTAAACAAATATCCTTAAAATTAACAAGTAAAGCCTTTCATGTTTTATCATTTATGTAGTGAATTATTCATCACACGCAACTCAACAAGAAATAGAGGCAAATCTAGTAACTGACTAATCTAAATAAACCAATATACCCTAAATAAATTAAGCAAAATAAGTTTTAATTTCATAAACATTTTTTCCGAGCTTTTCGTTAAACTTGTTTCCAGTTACCCTTGACCATTCAAAAAAGGTGAATTGATAAACTTGAAATTGAAATTTTCGCATTACGAGGTCAGCTATAGCCTAACTTGATAGCTTTAAAAGCATAAAATCATAATCACTATTTATTTAAACCCCATTACAGCTCAAAAAGTAGTAATATTATCGCAATTTTCGAAGTGAAGAATCTCAATAAAGTTGGAGTTACTATTGAGAAGCATGTATTTATAATTAACATCAATTAATCAACCTTTTCTATTCTCATCATCAAAACACTGAATGGTTAGCCTTATTGTTTAACCGAGTAAATAAACAATTTAACATTTAATTGACCAATGTTTGAACTAATCATCATTTGTATTGATGTTGTCATTGCAAATCTCGTTTAAAATGCATCTTTTCCTTACAACTTTTTACAATTTATGATACAATGAGATTGTATAAGCTCAGAGATCAGGGTAATTGTGAAGTAATAAATGATTGGTAATAAAAAATTTATAACATTGTTTTGTCTGAATATATGACCATCAAACTGTGAATGTATCTCTTGTTGTTACCTTGACAAACTGAGGTTTGATCACCTACAAGAATCAATTCCTGACGTCAATTTTTATTTGTATTGTCATTTTAATCAATAGAGGCCAAATAAGCCATTAGGTCCATCTAGACGAGTTTGAAATACATTTACTAGGAAATGGGTTCATTAAAAGGCAATAAGATCATCAAATAATATTGAGTAACATTGAGCAACTCTTTATTTTCATGGGGATTATTGAATTTGAGCGTACACAATAATTGGACTGAAAGTTATTAATTATCCCATGATATGAGCCAATAACTGTGATCATATAAATTTTCGAAAGCGTCGTTTATGGTGAATTGGAAAGAGCAGAAAAGTTAATTCAATTGTACGTTAAAGGCAATTAAAAATGCATTACCAACAGGGATTAATATTGATTTTTAATTTAGATTTACTTTTGTATGCTGAGCTATTGAATGGTTGTGAAATATTTTTACCATTTCAATCTGAGCCAAGGAGAAATCTGAATAAATTCATTTGTTTTTCATTTCAGCCATTAAACAAGGATGAAACGATTTACAAAACCTTAATCTTTGACGCTTAACTCGATAAATTTAGGAAATATTCAATTTTAACGCTTCAAATTTTTTGACAATCTTATACTTTATCATTAAATATTAATAGATCGATGCAATTAGAATTGGTTTTTCTTTTTTCAATCAGTAATTGCTTTTCAGCAATAATTCCATTAATTTTCAACTATCATTATGGTTGCTGGTAATTAACAGAAAACTCTCAGTTTTTCAATATAATCGTCATTAACTCAGGATTCACTCCAAATTTCTATTGAATCATCTATTATTGTTGTAGCTATAAATGTTGATTAACCTTTGTGAAAAGATATTGATGTAAATAGATTTTAACATTGTATTAATGTTAAGGAAGGATAAACACATCAATAAAAAAAAGTATCACTTGTGTGGTTGAAGGATTTACTTCAATTGAATACTTCAAACTTAATCTTTGGCAATGTCAGATAAAATCTTAATTGGTAATCTTATTGTGTACACAATCTTTAATTTGAGATTTAATTCAATAGTGACAATATATTCAAACACATTTGCGATATCAAAGCTGAGCTATTTCATTGTAATTAATTAGCCAAACATCAGTCCAGTTGGTAAGGTCGTGCATACCAATGATTGTAGGACGCAGCCATTGTATCATAATAATATGAATCATCCATCTGATCAGGGGCACCAGGAACATAATTATTCCAACCAGTTAAATCTCTATTCATAGCACTATAGTCTCGAGCTGTACAAACTTCGTGGCGAATTTGACGATGACTTGGATAACCTGTTGGTGATCCCATATCAGGTGAAAAACCATCACTAGCAATTGGTCTTGAGCTTGGCATATCATGTGATGAAACAGCTTGAACACGATTTGATCGATAAAGTGTCATTTCTTGTGGCATTTGACATGAATCATGGCCATGTTGTCTTTTCATACTTCCTTCATCAGGATATTGAGTTGCTGAAGGCATAGGTTTAGGTATGGTGGAAGAGGCAGTTCGCATGGATGAAGCTTTGACTGGCGGATGAGTTGCTCTCCAATAGGCTTCGAGAAATTCAGCTAAATGTTCACAGGCATCTTCCAATTGATTTTCATCCAATATAACATCAAACATTTCAGGTGGACATTGGGCAAGTTTCTCTGCAGCAACCATTTGAACGTTAAGGTTTCGACTTTGTGACTTTCCCCGGGACTTAATTAATCGTTGAAGGACCTTTGGTGATGAAATTTTAATATACACAGTGATGGGAGCCAAAGAAGTCTTAACTAGTTGAGAAGGATGGTTTATTGTGTCACAGTCAAGCACAACCAATTGCATAGTGCGTGCGAGTTCAAAAATCCTCTCAATTTCCATTTGCACCGCAGTTAAACATGATGAACGAGGTCCTGGTCTTTCTATTAAAGCTCTCTTATTTGGATTGTTGAGAAGCGAGCGTTTAGCTAATGAAATATCCGCTGTTACACGGGTAATGATTATCCTGCCTTCAAATCGATGCTTAAGAAAATCGAAGATAGCTTTCTGCATCATATCTGTCACCTCATAGCCCTTCAAAGAGGGGCCAACTAAAACTACAGGCCGCATAGAAGGCACAACATCGTAAGGAGGTATATTCTCGTTCTGTAAAAAGTGAAAAAAGAAGGTTTATTAGATTGAAATTAAGATACATTTACATTAAAAACATTACCTTTTTGAAGAAGGGTTTACGTTTTTCTCTTGTGGGAGGTGTAGATATAGCAGTTTTACCTGACCGTGAGTTAGAAAGACCTTCGATATCATCGTTGGGATTTTCACTAGCTTGCTCTGAAATAATTAGAAGATATTGATGAAGAAATAGAAGCATTAAGATTAATGTATCTTTTAAGATCAAATATAAAAGATTTTTCATGTTTACCTGGGGTTGGTGGAGTAGAGCCTCTTGAATTGGATTGTGAAGTGGATAAAACATTATTAACTCGACCTGCAAAATTTGAACCTGAGCCTGTTTTACTGGCATACAATTTAGTCTTGCTTGCTTGAGTTTGTTGGATTCGCAAGTTTTCCAATTTCACTGGACTCGGAATAAAAGCGATATCACAACCTTCTTTAACTAGTCTTCCAATCCACCAGTCATTATTATATTTCTAAGAAAAAATAATCAAAAATATAATTATAGCCATAAAAGTCCAGAGCTTTTGATTATCAATATATCATTAAATATCGGTTTTAAACCAATTTATTTTGAACGCTTTTATATTTACCTCTTTAATATGAAGAAAATCTTTTATACCAAAAGAAACGGCAGACCCATGGACAGGAGAGTCATCATCAATACCACCGTTATAAGCAACATTGGTCCTAACTGCAAACGCAACTGGTTTACTCTATCGAATTGAAAGAAAAAAATTAAAAATTCGAAAAAAATGGACAAAAGTTATTTATAGCTTACCCTTGCTTTCTCTAATTGAGCAAAAGCCTGTCGTTCAGTTTCACGTCCAATAGCTTCTCTTTCTTCATCTAGAGATAAATCGGACGATAATTGACTGTAATTTGAGTCAGCCGATCCCTGTTGGAACACAATTGAGAAAATAGTTAAAATTAAAATTGGTCTGAAAAGAGATTTTTGTGAAAAAAGGTCATAAAGTAAAGTGTAATAATGTTTGCTCTTGTTACTTCGATTTTCATAAAAACGAACTGCTACTGATTAACAAATGTTTCTCAGTTTTAAAACTAAAAAAATACAATAAAATTAATTGATAAGTCTGTTTCTGGATGAATTTTCCTCCTATTTGCTTAAATGTAGTCATAATAGATCATTAGAAAATTTAAAGGCTTCCTGTTTCTTTAAATTGGACAAAATCTCGTTGTCAATGTTGAATCAATTAAAAATTTATTAATCATTAAGTTTAAATATACAAATTTTTTAGTTTAATTATCACTGAAATGAAGGAGAAAGGATGAAATGAAATAGCCATAGACTTTCTATGGTTACTGACTGACATGGTTTAACAAAACACAACGTCTTTGGCTTTAAAATCTACCTTACATTATGATATTTGTCTAAAATTGAAGTGTGTTAGTTACACATCAAAGTATTAATATTAATCAAAAAAGCACATTAGCACAAAAATCGGATAAAAAATGTTTTTTAGCAGATAAAAATGATCAAAATACAATTCTAAAATACCGTTCATGGAAAAGATGACAGAATTTTACTTACAAATTTCATATTGGATGGAGATGGAGAGAAGTCTCCTTACAAAAAATGATTGTTCACCACACTAAATTGATTAGTAGGCTCCAAAATTGATTCAGAAAGTCCTTTTAAAACAATCAGTAAAGTAATAATACCAACATTCACAACAAGGTAAAATATGTTTCATTATAAATGAAAGTCAAACGGTAATTTTTGTGTGTATAGAGATGATTTTTTCTTTGTTTTTGTCCTCACATAATCTTTAGTTTCACCATCTGAATAATATTATATTATAAATCAACTTGAACTCTTTAAATTACAGTTAGATGATAATTGAGAACATTTAATAAACATTTAACTTAACCAAGTCAATAACTTGATATAACAATAATAAATAATAATAACATTAATATTTAACAACAACAATAACAAAATAATAATAAACAAGTGAATGAAAATAACAAAGTCACAATTAAACTATCAACAGCAGTGAAGGCCTTCGAAGCTTTTTAGGTTCGAGTTTGAGTGGTAGAGATGATCCAATACATCCGGTTATGGTTTGTTTCCATTTCTACAGAGTGACAGATAAAAATATCATGAAAAAAGAGGTTCAACTAAAACTCAATTTACTGAACTGTGGTTATAAATGAATATTGTAAAAGAGTCAGTCTCTCAAGAAGCTGCTCTCCGCGCATTCAAATATTCAGTAGAGTAGATCCAGATCTATGGATATTAATCAAAAATTTATGTGTTTGATTGAATCTTTAAACAACCATTATTTGATTTTTGTTTTAGTTTTGCAGAATTAAACGATGTTTAAATCCCTTTGCATGTAATTATTCTAGAATTGAGATTAAAAAGTGCGATTGTGAAAATTTTAAGATTGGAATATTAAATTTAATAATACCAATTGATCAAAATACTAATTTATCAACAGTCTGGTAGCTTTTAGTACTCATTTGTCTATCTAGAACTTTGGATGATTTCAACTGTAATCTGATATTACCTGTATTCTTGAAATTAGGCAGCTACAATAAATGATTTGATGAATAATTGAAACAAAATAAATCATTCAAGGTTGAATAAATTAGGTTTGGGTCGAGGTTGAGTTGAATTGAACATCAACAACAATCATTGAAACAAAAAAAGTTTTGACGGTAGAATGATTAAAATGACTTCGCTGTTTATTGTAATATAAATCACATTGAACGTATTGTTTTCTTGTTATCAAATCACAATCAATAAATTAATTTATTTCAAGGAGAAGTATTTTTCTTTCGTAATCATCAAAAATGATGTAAATTAAAAGAGATCGAAGAAATGGATGAGCTAAAACTGTTTGAATTTGTTTAACCATTTTTTGAATTGTTGAATGAAGAAATCGAACCAAATTGTAAACGGCTATGAGCTTCTCGTAGGGAATAAAATAAATAGAAAGCATTATGAAGACTTCAGTAGATTGTTTTGTAATAATCGTAATTAGTTCTCTTTGTTTTCCTTTTCTAAAATGAACTGGTAGTAAACTTTTTTATATCATTTATGGAGGAAGTTATCAGGATATTAATCAGCTACAGATGAAATTTAGATTTAATTAAAAGTGAAGAAAACAAATTGGGTGGACTAGATGCTTGCTTGCACATAGTAAGAATAATCAAGAAAGCTAAAGCTGATAGTTGATGATTCAATTGTTTGACGAGAAAATGGTTAAGATTTTGGTTGTTTATCTGAGGATCAGCCAGAGATTATCCATAATATTAATGACCAACATGCAAACATCTGTAATCGATCAAGTTTCTCCATGGTGAGTCCTGAAATTCATACTTCTTTTCCTTTTCTTTTTAATTGGCTTCAAACTGATCGATTCATTAAATTGTTATTTTTCTTGTTTCCTTGTTGGTCGAGCAACTATTAACTGCGTCATGACATTAAAACGAGCTGCTCCTTGATTTTTTAAAATTGGCGAATTAAATTGAACAGAAGACACCACAATTTTTTATGGGGAGACCAGCAGAAGAAAAATAACATCAAAACAAAGAAGGAAAATAATTTTGTAGTTCCAAATAAACAATTAAAAGGCTTGCAAATTTTGATGATGGATCACAGCTATTTATATAACAAAAGATGAGAAAAATCAGACTTTGATCCCCAGACAAATAAATATAGATGATCTAACCATTAATTATAAATAAATCTGTAATAATAATAATTCCTTGAAGCATCGAAAATATTTACATAATTATTTTAGCTTTTTAGAGTGACTGAGATGGTAGATTTTATATAAACGGGATTTGAAATGGAGAGCATCGGAGTTGATCAAGGAAAGAAGTGCTTCAAATCACATCTTCAGTCGAGTTTGAAATACTGCTTGGTTGTCATGAATAAGATATACAACGTAGATACGATTACCTTGATTTTTCTTTTCATGTTAAAATGAAGGATAATTCAATTTTTATCCAATTCATTTCATGATTTGATTCAATATTCTTTCTTATCAAGGGAGGACATCTCAGAATGATCAAAGTATGTAAATATATATGATTTCAGGATGTGATGGAAGCCTCTACGATGATCTCAGATTGTTTGATAACCTATACAGTTGAGCTTCTTTTTTGTCGCTACCATAAGTTCGCAATCAAATGACAATAAAATCCTTCAAGTCTGATGTGATGATAGCATCCAATAGGCACATAGTCAGAGTAAAGTTTGTGAGTTTTTTATTTCTTTCACTCCCCAAAAACTCAATCGGTTCCTTGTATTGACTTTAGATCACTCTCTCTATCATAATTAAATATCTCTGGACACTTTGACCAGTCCACTTTTTGTTTACATTGCCAATAGTCACCGGCATAAACGTGAACAGGATTATTAGTAATGGGATCAATCTGAAGTTTAAACCATGTTGGTGAATAAGCTACATCAGCATCTGGATTAGCAGCTGCTTCTTCTTCTCTTTTTCTTCGAACTTTTCTTTGTTTTTCTTCCAAAAATCCTTTAATTTGATTTGCTTCATCCCATTTACCCTCTTCCATTAATCGTTGATCGGGTCTTAAACGACTATCTGTTGGAGCAACTCCATCCTCGGGTTCATTTAATTGCACAGCTAATACAGTCAAGTTGTACATTTTGTCATATTCAGGGCTGAAAAAATAATTTCATTAGAATTTATTGAAAAAACTGATTATTCGAAATTACTCACGGAGGATATATTCTTTGCCAAACTAGTTTAGGCGATGATGTTTCCCATATCGGCTTGCCCTTTGAGGATCTTCGTTTATTGTGTACTCTAGCTGCTTCAATTCGATTGTCCCAAGTACCCTGAATAACCCATCTAGGTTCTCCTTTAGCATCAATAATGCTACCAGTTACCTGCAAATAATAATAAAGGCGTGAAAAAAGAAGACAAGAAGATTTTTTATGATGCTGACCTTTCTTGGGACATCTCGTGAAAAGTAACTATAAGGTATGAATTTAAGAAGGCATCGATCACCAGTTGTATGGTTTGTAATCACCATATCACCATGATTATCAACCCAAAGTTTACCAACAATTATATTATGAATCGTTGTGGTTACTTTGTGCCATGTATAATGGTAACCTTGATCTGGAAACTCTAGATGGCTGATATCAACTGGATTAACTTGTAAATATTTTCCTCTAAATTTGCTTGATAATCCAAATTCACTCCAACATTTCCAACCTTTACCTTCACAATGCAGTGCTAACATTGGTGGGTGATGACTTACCTAAAAATAAAGTAAAAAAAATAAAATTAAAGTAACATAATTATGCTAAATGGATTATAATTAAAATCTTACCTGTTCAGAAATACTTTTCCATCCTAAATCTGATGTTCTATCACATTCATATGTCTCTCCCAATAATGGATTAAAAGGTTTATTGAGTCTGACACTTGTAGTCGCATAGCTAGACACGCAAAATGCTGCAATGTACACTAACTGATTACAGCTATCATCAATTGTTGCTGCTTTGTGAAGTAGATGGGCATATTCAAAATCTTCGGTTAGTCTTTGTAACATTGATAAAGGTTCATTGAAATTAACGGGCATTGGAATTTTTGTCAACTCTTTTCCGATACAATTTTTCATGAAAGACCACAAATTAAGACTTTGGTTAGGTCTATCAGGAATTTTAGTACGACGTTTAGGATCAAATGGAGGTGGCTTTAATTCTTCTACATCAAAATCAAAGTCTTTCTTCTCAGAACCACTAGGCGTTCCTGGGACACTGGTTGATTGGGTTGAATCACTATCTGCAGGAGCTTTCTCTTCGCTGATTGACACATCAATGTTGACTTCTTCTATTCCCTTGGTTGAATTCAAGTTTTTTAATTTGTTTTTTCTCACTCTTACTCCAATTGCAGCTGAAGTAGGTGAGTCTTCTGTTTCTTCATCACTCGGTAAATCATCTCCTCCAGAAGAATCATCTTGGTAATTGGAAACCGTCTCGCAATTATTTTCTCTGTAATCCTGACTACTTGCTCTTAAAGCTTTGCCTGGCACAGGAACTTCAAAGTCAGTAACAGCATCTTCGAAAAATTCATCTTCGTCCGAAGTATTACCACCAGTGTTATTCTTATTGGCGTACTCTCTTTTAACCCTTTCTTCAAGCTGAGAATACTGTTTAGCCAGTTGAGCACAAACAACTTCTAAACTTGTTCTAGCTTCTCTTTCATGGGTTAAAAGTTTTTCCATTTTTTTGACCACATTTCTGGCAAGCGTTACAAATTCTTCACAATGTTTCAACATTGGAATGGTTGTGACACGGAAAACTGTTGCCTTTTCATTGTAACTTTTACAGAATTTAATGGCTTCGACAGGATTATCAATTGATTCTAGAGCGATGAAAGATTTATGTAAGGCGCTTCCATGTTTCACGATGAGTTCATTAAAGTTGGTTAAATCATTTAATTTGGCATTTAGCGGCTCTAGAAACTGTAAAGAACGATCCTGCTTTTTAGAATTGATGATGTGTTTTTGATAATACTCATCCTCTGACTCTTGTAAACGATTTGCTAACATTTTGGAGCATTGTAGAGCTGTCATCCAGTTTTGTCTCTGTGTTTCATTTTTAGCTTTTAGATGGAAAACTTGATCACCGTTTTGAACAACAAAACGAATGTTATCTTGCTTGTAAATGATCGCAGAGGCCAGTTTGATTGATCCACGGCAATTTTGAGATACATCTGCTTCAGAGCTGCACAATAGGTATGAGAGGAAACAGAGAGAATAAAAGCAATCAAAAACTCAGCAATGATTCGAAATGATCGTATTAAAAAAATACAACAGGTAAAATCTAAATCTTTCTAATTAACTTGAGTTAAAAAATAAGTCAATTTTTACTAGTTAATTTACCTGTAATATGACAGAAGACCTTTCGATAACACAAACCATCTTTTTTGATAGCCTCTCATATAATTGGCCCATTTCTGAAGGGTTCCTTTCATCTCAGTATCAGGAACTTGAGGGCCAGAATAGTTAGCCATTGCCATAGATGTGATTATAAAAATAAATTACCAGAAGAAGATAATTTACTCAGGCTCACTCAAACAGATTAAAAAATAAGATTCTAAAAAATTTTACCCAAACAGCTTGTATACAATTTTCTGGGTGTTAAACTAACAGAAGCAGAAGTGATGCGCATTAAATCGGCGCTTTATTTGATGTTCAACAGTTAATGAATTTAGATTAACTGTTATTTAACTCCTTGATGCCAAAATAATTAAAATAAAACAATAAATTTTAAAAAAATGTTGCCTTAAAATCGTAAAAATCTGATTATCAAGATTTTTTTAATTAATTTGCTGTGGATCTAACTCTTGATCTGATTGTCTGCTGAAAATCAAATTGATTATTTTATTGATTTAGAATTTTGAAATTTAATTCAAATAAATCTATCATTTTTACCAAATTCATTAATCGGAAAATGAAAAATAGCAAATATTATGAATTACTAAAGTTATCCCTAACAACACAATTTAGCTTCATTGTATTAAAGAGTTGTTGCTGGCAAGCCTTTGTTTCAATCAATATAATCATGATAAACAAGCCATATGTTATTTGTAATAATTTCATCAAATGTCAGGCTGCGTAAACAATCGTGATAACATAAACTAATTGTCAACTCAGGGTTTCATTGAATCAATGCTGTTCACTTATTCATCCTGTTCAAATTGATAAGTAAGTCTATTACAAGCTTTCATTGGCTGATTTATCCAATGAAAACGGTATCTTCTGGAACATTATTCAGAAAGGTTTTAAGCTCTTATTAATTGAACAAAGTCTCATAAGATTGCAAATAACATCAATATAAAACAAATTTGTTCAACTTTTAACAAGTTTCAATCGAGGTACAATTTATTCTGGTTTATTAACTTATTATACCACCTATGAACTGTATTGAATTAAATAAAAAATAAAATTATAACAATAGTATTTAAATCTGATTAGATTTGAAAACACTTTTATGATGGTTTTTCTAACTGTTTTTCATACTATTAATGATAAATAACTGACAAGGGAACCTTTTTAAGTGGTACCCGCCGATCTTGATGTGCCATAGTTCATTCGAAAAAACTCGTCGAGTAGATAAAAAGTGAAATTTTTTAGCTGCTGATACGTACTTTTACAAAAGTTACAGGGTGTCAAAGTTGAAATTTGCATCAAATTTAACTATTAGGATAAAAATTTTAATGCTAACTGTAATGCAATGGCATTTTTGTGTTGAATTGTTTGAATTAAACTTGAATGTAAGTGTTTTTGTACAAAAAAAACATTTGACGCACAAAAATTTTTAAGCCTACCCGAACGCATTGTGAAAAAAGAGTCAAGATTGCTACTGCATTGAATTGTAAATTAAAAATAAACGCTCTTCGCGTCCTTCACGATACTCTTTAAAGGTTCAACGCCTTATAATATTTCTTGAAAAGCATAAAAAACTGAAAATGTGACATTAGCTTCAACTTAAACTCATTAAATTAGCACCTAATTTAATAAAATTTTTAACTTTGCCACCCTGTAACTTTTATAAAAGTGCGTATCAGCAGCTAAAAAAGTTCACTTTTTATCTACTCGACGAGCTCTTTCGAATGAGCTATGGCACATCAAGATCGGCGGGTACCACTTAAAAAGGTTCCCTTGAACCAGTTGTGAGTTCATAACTGTTTTATTAAATCAAGTCATGGGTCAAATCATATGTTGACTGAATATCGGAGAAAATCTGAGTTAATTCATTCAATAATGAATATCCTTCTAACACATCATAAGATTTGTGTTTGAGTAACCATTCGCCTTTACAAATCAAGAATGAGATTTGTCAACAAAATGATATCAATGCTATAACTTTTTTTACATCAGCTTGAATCATCTGATATTTAAATATATGAAAGCCCACAAGCATATCTAATGATTGATGAAAGAATGATGATTGTTAATGATACCGTTCTTGAAATATTGAGGCTCAAAATTTTAAGGCCAATGACCAAAATCAAGAGAACTATTGATAAATTGAAAAAAGTTTCCGACTCGAATTGTTCAACAGTGAGTTTTATCGATGAAAAATGAGTTTCAGCTCTTTAACTTTTACGGTCATAGAAAGCGTTCTGATTAATTGAAAATCGAAGTGATCTGTTGTACAGAAACAGTAAACTTTATTTCCCAAAATAAGTACATTTTCTGGTTGGCCATTTAAAGTAGAACCAGAAAAATTATTTTGATGAAAAAATCTGGTTCCACAAATGTACAAAAGGCGTTTGAAGTTTCAACTTTGAACTCGATTTTATCAAAAACTGTCGATCATAAAAATTTTTTAATAGCCCTAATTGACTCAGTTTTTATGCCCCTACAAACCCACAAAGTCCCAACTCTTAACTAAAAAGTCAAAGTTTTTGTCCACACCTTCATAGCTGTTAATTGGATGTGTTAATGTCAATTGTAACCGACTCTTTACTGTAAACCCATACTTTCCTTGGTACCTGTGATTTGTTATACTGTATTATGTGTCCTTCTTTCTATCTTAATGAAGTTATCCCTTATATTGTTATGGCCATTGGAAGGAAAAGTTATTTCAGAGTAGGGCACTAGTTTTTATTGTAAACCCTTTTTAAGAGATTGAGGGCAAGGGCATGGATGTCAGCGTTACGACAGGTTTTTTGGTATTTATAATACTAGGAGTCGCCGGACTCCTCAATATTTTTCTGGCCCATTGTTTTTCACACAAATTAATCGAACCTTCAAATTACAAATATTGTATAATTTTTTAACAATCTTTAAAAATGGCTAAAACCAAACAAACAGTAAATCTCCACTATGCGCCACGCAAAGTGCATAGATGAATTTTGGTATTTATATTGGGAGTACTAGGGGTTGCTTGGTAGCGAAAACCTCTACAATATTATAACTTTTATCATCATTTACGGTAAACGGCGTTTTTTCGTTGCAGCATTAGTGACAGGGAACAGACCCGATTTGTCCGCATACATCGAGATGATTCCATCATGTTTAGGTTACAACGATTCTACAGTTTCAATTGTGACATCGAAGTATCTCCATGAATCAGCCATCGTGTTATGCTAATGAAAGTTATGTTAAAGTGTGCTGAAATAATTTAACTCTGGTTATTATTAATATATGCGGATATGTTTCTTGAAATAGTTCACGTTATTGCTGATTTCACCAAGTATTTAAAAAAGATTTGTGAGTTTGTCAATTTCTTGGATAAAAATGTAATTAAGTTTTTTAGGAGATTTTAATGATCACCATAGCAGCTGGTAACATGAAATGTGTTTGAATGCCTATGCGAAAAAGATGGGTGAAATTTTACGGTCTTTCTGAATCGAACTGGGATACGAGTCCTTAAGCCTCTTTGAGGTCATATGTCATCTCAAGACACTAGCCTAAACCCCTATTTAAACCTAATCATAATTTAATCATTTTTCATTTGTTTGAAGTTGATTACATGTATGGTTACAGAGATATGTCATTCAGTTTGTTTAAGGTCGCTGTACGATCGACCCTTATATCTACTAAACTATGATGTCAAGATAACAAAAAAAGGCCGTCGTAACAATGATATTTATTATTTATGACAAGCATTTTTATTCTAGAAAATATTCTAAATTGTGATCTGTAGGTTTGGTTTCGAAAAAACGAAAAGTGACCAATTACTATAACTCAAGAACTAAATGATCTAGAGCGCTATTGCCTCGTATGCATACTGCACTACATAAGATGCAAAATATTCTGTAGTTTCAACTCTTTATTGCAATGATTCATCAAGATATTGCCTGAAAAATGTTCGTGTTTCGACCGCGACTGCGACTTAAGCAGTCGTTAGATTTTGCCCATTTTGATGTTAAGCATAGTTACCTCACATGCTCTATCAGAAAATCAAGATTAAAATTTTGACGGATATTCGCTTAGTTTACCTATACCCCTTTCTTTTATTTTTCATTGAATGCAGAACGATTTCTACGATGAAATGTTGGAAAAGCTGTGTTCTTTTGTTCTGTCAGTTCAAATTTTTTGGTTCTTGAAACAAGAAATTTTCTGTTCTTCGTTTTATAAATGGATCAATCGCAAGAACGATTTTACTTTTGGACGGAAAAATACATCACTATTACAACTCTCAACTCGAAATTCAGATTTTTACAAATACAGTCATCTAACAGAAAATGCAAATAATTTTTACGATGGTCCCTATTGAGAACGAGTTAGACCTATTTTTGCAGTTCTTTGAATCTTGCTTGGGTTTCTTAAAATATCAATTGACTTTATTCAGTTTTTTTGTTTCAAAATTAATCCAAAAACTTGCAAAATCAGCCGTAAGCAAAATTTCAGGGCCAATTTGATCTGTATTAAGAATTGAAAATCCTGAATTACGTTTTCCGACGAATAAAGTAAGAAATTCGTAATATAAGATATTGAAGACTTTCATCGACTCTCGGTCTCAAGGGATCTCGTGTCTTATCCATGAATATCTCCAATGTAGTGATCAACATATAAATATACTTATAATTCATCTCAACCTGTCCAGGTAAGAGTGAAAATCACTCAATTATGTACAAAGAGAGTTAATCTTTGATTATGTATCAAAGGTGGCGCCTCAAAAACTGCTACAAGTCACGTGGTGGACATAAATAAATTCACATTTGTTACACATGTTTTTGGTCGTACTATTGCCGTTCAAGTAAACAATTTAAAATTTAAATCTTTTATACTTTGTAAGTAGCATTTTCTATGCTAATCCCGGTGCATCATGTTCAATGCTCGTAAATTGCTCGCCTCTTTCCGATTTGGATTACCTGCATCCCGGACTTTTCTAGCTTCACCTTCAAACAAGCTGATCACATGTAAACATCTAGTAAACCAACATCAATTATCACCATCAAACTGTGTTAGAAATTTGTCATTAACATCGTCAAAATTAGCAACATTATCTTCATCAAATTCTCTCTCAAACGCTCGAGATCGAACATTTCAAAATCTTGAAGCCAGCATTATTACAGATCGTAAAGTTTCTCTTAACAGGTTATTGAAATTCATTGAAGAATTAAAAGCTTCACCCTCAATCACCAGCTCTGAAAGTTTACTGGCGATTAGATGCTGTGGGGCATATCTGTTAGAATGTACAATCGAAGACCGTAATCGTTTGACTGATGAAATATGGAATCTTCTTGAATCCAAATCAGCTCCCCTGGATATCAGTCATTATAATGCTCTTCTCAATGTTTATATTGACAATGAATATCCAGCCGATCCTGCTAAGTTCCTAGACTTACTTTCTCAAAGAAATATCAAGCCAAATCGTGTAACTTACCATCGGCTACTTCATCTTTACTGCCAAAGAGGTGATCTTGAAGGTGCCCAAAAGATTTTGTTAGAAATGAAAGAAGCTAACATGCCTGTACACGAAGGTGTATTTAATTCACTAATCTATGGTAACATGAAATCGGGTGATATAAAAGCTGGTGAAAGCGTTTTGGATATAATGAAAGAGAATAAAATAGAACCTAGTTCCGAGACATACGTGATTCTAATGAAATCATATGCCTTGTTTATGGATCAACCCGAAGTTGTAGAGAAAATGCGAAATCTTATTAAGAGTTTGAACAGACAGGAATTCAATTTCACTTTCGACCAATATGTAGCCGTTATTGATTCTATTGCTGATGTTGATGATAAATCTCCTCTTATTGATGAGATTCTAGCCGCAATGCCGAAACAATCAGGATTCAACACTGCTCTTTCAAAACTCATCATTAAATCTGCTTACAAACAGAAGATTGAATTTGGATTAAAACTAGTCTCTAAAATGTTGAGAAATTCTTCCAATGATACTTACAATAGTGTTGGAGGTTTTTATATCTATCATCTTGTCAAAAGTGGTACAGCGTTCGATGAAGTCATGAAGGCTTGCAACTTCCTTGAATCAACCGGAACTAATGAATGGACGCTGTGGAAAGCAACTGAAGCAGCTGTTTACAATCTGCAGGATAAAGATGAAATTTTGAAATATATGCGAAGTTTTCGAGTAAAAACCGGTCTATACAGGCCTCATTTTATTTGGCCATTGATTTGCCGAATGAAAAACAACGAAGACATGCTAAATTTATTGAAAGAAGAAGTTGTACCATACGCTGAAACTTTTGGCATCCAATCTATGTCGGAAACATTTAGATTCTATGTCTGGCCTCGGATAAAGAATAATCAAGACGAATTCATGGCTAAATGTATCGAAATGGGTTTAGATTCTAGATTGCTGCTTTCTACATTAGCAGATAGCGCCCAAATTGAAGGTATTAGTATAACCTTCACTGACGTTCTCAACAAGAAACCTCTTCCCAGAAATATCAGTGATAACGATGTTTTTCGAGTAATTTCAAACATAGTGAACAATGTTAACAATGGATTACTTGCCAAAGAGATGTTGAAATTTATAATTGAGGAAACTCGACTTCCAGTTACCAACAGAATGCTTTTACCAGTTTACACACAAATTATTAAAAGTTGTGACAAAGACATGGCTCTGAAGGAATGGCTTGATTGTGTAAAGATTTACAATCAGGTTCCATGTAAAGCGATCATGTTTCAAAAACTAATTGAAGCTGAAGATACTGACAATCTTCAAAAGGTCACCGATATTTGTATTTCAAGAATAGGAGAAAGAGAAACTTTGATTAACCTCGCTCTAGCATTTTTGCGTTCCAAAAAGGATAAACAAGCCATGAAAATTTTATCAAAACCAATTCTGCAACGTTACGAGATTGGATTACAGCGTATAGTTGGAATTTTGTCAAGACAAAATGAAACAGAGGCATTGGAAAGATTCATTTCATTAACTAAGGATCTAGCTGGTATTGATAGAGAGAAATTATATTATACTTTATTAGATTCATTCATTCAAAATGATAAACCACAGAAAGCTCTTGAATTATGGACAACAATGCAAGATGAAAATTTAATCCCATCACCTAGAATAATTAGTCGACTTTCGCGTTTCTTGAAAGAAAAAGGAGTGGAAGTACCTTTCAAGTACCAAGATGAGATCAAAGAAGGAGAAGAAATTATCGCAACCGAAGATGCAAAATTTGTTCGTGATCAATTTCATAGTTTCATTCGTAATGGTAACCTTGATAAAGCGGTTGCAATAAAAAATCGATACAATTCGCCCAATTCACCATTAACATTGGGAGATGAATGTACACTTATAGATAGACTTATCCGTTCCAATCGAACAGATAAAGCATTACAGTTGACTAAATCTGTGATGACTGGAGGAAGATTTCCAGCTCCTAGAATCTACAAAGCACTGCTCGAAAAAATGGCCCAAGAAGGACTTTTCCGAGAAATTGGTGAAATGATTGAATCCCTACCAGCTCCATTGAAAGAAACATCATGGTTTTCTGATACAGTTATCTTTGCTTATACTCATTCGAAAAATCCTGATATCGATTCATTGCTCAGAATTTTACCTTCCCTTAAACCATTACCTTTTGCAAGTATTTTGGAACTTCTCAATTCTTTCCCGAAATTTGAGAAACCAATATTTGAGGCTTTAGAAGAGTTATCAGTAGCCAGAGGAATCAATACGCCTAAAAACATTATTTGGTTGCGATTGATGAAAATGGGCAGATTCGAGGAAGCAAAACAACTTTTCCATTCAATACCTGATTTTAAGGAAACTGTTGTCTTCAAGACTTTACTTTTTGACATCAAGCGTAACAAAAATCTAATGTTAGGTTATAACTTGATCGACCAATTAAACAAAACAGATTTAAACGCAAAAGCTAAAGGAGCTGTGTACGATGCAATGATTTACGCTTTATTAGAAAAAAATATGGTCAAAGAAGCTCAAGATTTACTTCTAGAAGGACTAGAGATTAACAAAGACAAAGAAAATCAATTAACTTTATCAGATCTTAATTTTGATATTCTTATTCGACTTCATCATTCAATGAAAAATAAATTAGGAGAAGAACCCAAGTTTGAATTACCGGAAAAAACGACAGCCTTTAGGCCACAACTGAACAATTCAAATGGATCTTCACTTAAAGAAAAGAGTCAAGCTATGAGCAAAATTTGATAGACTTTCTAAATATGTATTACATAGTTTTTTTTCTCTAGTTAATTAACCATGCATCATCATTTATAATTAAATAAAATTTAGTTGATATTGTACGACGCTTTTCTCTTGTAATAACTAAATTAAATTATATTAAAGTTGATTACCTATTCAAAAAATGTTTCCATTAATGTTTAATACAGAATGTACAAATAGTAGACATCCGATGTTCACAGTTTATCATCCTTGCTATTATCGAGTGCACAGGATTTTTAGCAATAAAGAATACAATTCATTTTTGATTGATTAAAGTGATCAAGTTGTTCTTTAATGAATGAGGAACCGAATAAGTTGAAAAAGGGAACTGAAATTACTTCTCGAGAAATTCTTAATGTCTTAGTATTATTTCAAATCAGTCTCGGAGTCCTTTACGTTGCCATTACATTACTTGGATTTGTTGCTTTGAAAAGAGGTTAGTTAATATTATCATTATCCTAAGTGCAACAAAATTATTTATATCGATTCAAATTTATAGCCAAATCACAGCCTGATATTTCAATTCCAGATGAAAATATTTTGCGATTCAATTTGATTGGAGGATGTGTTATGATAATAAATGGCTATTTCGCTCAGATATCTATCAGACAAGGTTTGATTGGTCTACTCCTGATCAGCATGATAATTAATTTAGTAATAGTCATTTTCAACAGTTATGAGCTGCATCGCAGATTTACTAATAAATCTAAGAGTAAGATTTCATCAGCAATCAGCCATTTCGACTCATTTAGTACAGTTTATCTTTCATCTGATATTTCTAGATTTCTCCGAAGAGATCGCTGGACTTATATTGCTAGGCTTCCTCGAGTTTATTCACTATTTTGCAATTTTATACTATTCAACCCGACTCTTGGTTACATTACAAATTAAACGCAAAAGAATAGCATCCGAAATAGATTTACTTAAAAATGATGATGTTTTTAATGCAGCAAGATCCTTTGATTCATTTGGAATTGCTCGATTGTCTTTATCTCCAAGACGAATGAGAGTTTCAAGACAAGCTAATCGGTAAGATATTTAAATTAAGTTAATTTCATATATTCATTTTTCTTCAATTATTTGCCAGATTTGGATTCCCGGTGAAATTAGAGTTGACAAAAAATTTAAGGGTAAGTTTTACCATCTTCGAAAATTGAAGCATACCAATTATTGATTTGATTTTCATTTCACAAATATATAGCCCGTCCGAATAGATTATGATTCGGACTCGTCGGAGGATATAAGAAGTTTTTGAAATGTAACGAAGGTAATTATCGTTTTCTATTTATTATTTTTACATGTGAATCAAATAAAAGTTTTTTAGTGAATGAAATTTTTGTCTTTTAAAGATCAGATCGGAATGATTGGAATAAAATATTAAGCTAAATAATACTAGCAAAAATAAAAATTAACAATCTGCAAATTTAATTATTTACATTTAAGCTGTTATACTGCTAAATATAAAATGAATATTTATAACTAAACAAGTTTAGCTTCCTTTGCCATAGAATAGAAGATTGAGTTTTTATTAGCCAACAGATTGATTGGAGAATCGTATTCGACAATCTTTCCTTTATCCATAACCATTATTTTATCGTAATCCATGATTGTATTCAAACGATGAGCGATCGTTACTATTGTACAGTCTGCGAATTCACGACGGATAGTCTCTTGAATAAGTTCATCTGTTTCAACGTCAACTGCAGCTGTTGCTTCATCAAGAACTAGAACTTTGGTTTTTCTTAGTAATGCTCTGGTCAAACAAACTAATTGACGCTGTCCAACACTCAGGTTTTCACCACCTTCAGCAATTGAATAATCAAGTCCTGACTCTAACGATGCTACATACTCCTTAAGATTTGCTAGTTCCAAGGCTTTCCAGATTTCTGAATCTGAATATTTGTGAAATGGATCAAAGTTTTTTCTAAAAGTCGCTGAAAATAAGACAGGATCCTGAGGAATGATTGTTAATTTTTGTCTTAAATCATGGAGACCAAATTTGCAGATATCTTCACCGTCAATTGCTATTGTGCCTTGAGCTGGTTCCACGAGTCGGAACAAAGCTAATGTTAATGATGATTTACCAGCACCAGTTCGACCAACTATTCCAACCTTCTCATTGGGTTTAATTGAACAGAATATGTTTTTTAATACCAAATCGAGACCTTCACGATAACGTGTACTATAATTTTTAAAAACTATCTCTCCTTTTTCAGGCCAAGTACTTCGAGGTTGGTTATTATAATCAATCCATTTAGCCTGTTGAGGGAAATGTGGGATAGAAAGCTGTATTAATCTAAATTAATCTAAGAATATTTGTAAGGACGGTGAAAAATTTTATTACCTCAGACTCTATTTTGGTATATTCTAGGCATCTCTCTATCGAAACAATATTACTTTCCACATTTGAAACTTGTCTAATCAAAAAATTAAGGATTTGTGTGATTTGCAGAGCATAGCTCAAAGCTAATCCAGTTGAACCTGCAGATGATGATCCTCTAGTTGCAACGGCAGTAAATGCAGCAACGGTTACAATTAAATTACCAAATAATTCAAGTCTAATGGACAGCCATCGATTGGCACCAATGTTGAGAAAGAATGAAGAATGATTGATATCAACTTTACGATAACATTCTTGAATAAAATGATCAGTAGCACCATAAGCTCGAATAGATGTTGATCCAGTAATTGTTTCCGAAAAATGAGAGTAAATTGGAGATCTGGTTATGGATTCAATTCGTCTTAGCTGTCTAGATGCAGCTATATAAAATTTCTGTAAAATTAAATTAAATGAATTTCTATATCAGAAAGATTGTTGCAGCAAATTTACGGACTCTCGATGTTTTTACTTTATATTTACCTGAATAAAAGCGTAAATCACACCAATGATACCAATTCCAAATATAAGGTAACCAGATTCCGTGCAAATACCAATCATCGCCACTAAATTACGAAAAATTAAATTAAATAGAGCTCTAAAATTAAGTACCATTGTTGTGTCAGCGGTATCAATATCCTTGGTGAATCGATTAAGAATTCTTCCCGTTGGTGTTGTATCGAAAAAATTCATTGGAGCTCGAATAATTTTATGCAACATTTTATTATGGATCCAATTGGCACCATTTAAAAGAGCCATAGCAAAAAGTTGAGCATTAACCAAGATCAGTAGGGAGCTTCCAGTACCTAGAGCAGCGTAAATTCCGAGGCGATAAAAACGGAACGATGTATTATTAAGTTTAATTGGATCGTCAGCATCATTTGACCATTCAGTTAACCATAAAGTAGAACCAAAAGTTAGACCATTCGCAACAACATAGAAGAAAATTGTTAAAATGAAAGTCATTACCCCAACTGCTTGGAAAAATTCAAAGTAAACACTAAGCTTCACCGAACCAGTTTCAGCCTTTTCAGTGCCAACGATATTGTAATTCTTTAACTCTTCTTCCATTTTTTTATCCAAAGATATAACTCGAGATGAAACTGATCTGACGGATTTGATGGACAATCTGCTTTCTCGCCTACTGAGAGCATTGATTGAGTCAGCACGATTAGATCTTCTCGCTTCCAGCTCTGGTTTAACACTAGCTTTCATCGCTTCTATCATGATTGGATTTTCATCTTCCAAATCTTGACCAGTTTCAGACTCGGACAAATATTGAATTATAAAATCAGCAAATTCTCCTTTTTTCGCCATCAATTCATTGTAAGTTCCACTTTCTTGGATTTTACCGTCTTTCATTACAATTATCTGATCAACTTGTGGTAAAAAGGTTATCCTATGTGTAACCAAAAGACGAGTTTTGTGTTTCAACAAACCCTTAGGACCAATTACTTTATCAAACAGATGAGAAGCGACATGAGCATCGACAGCTGACAATGGATCATCCAAAAGGTATACATCTGAATTTGAATAAACTGCACGAGCAATGCTTATTCTTTGCTTTTGACCTCCACTCAAGTTGATTCCTCGTTCACCGATCTCAGTTTTATCTCCACCAGGTAGTATTTTCATGTCAGGAGTAAGAGCACAAGCATCAATCACATTATCATATTTTTCTTGGCGAAAGGTTTCACCAAATACAATATTTTGACGAACTGTAGCATTTTGTAACCACGCAGTTTGAGGCACATAAGCAATTCGTCCATGTACATTAATGGATCCTTGTTTTTTATGCAAATCACCGAGAAGTGCGCCTAATAACGATGATTTACCACTTCCAACGGTACCAACAATAGCAATTAGTTTATTTTGAGGTACTTCAATATTGATATCTTTAAGAACTTCCTCCTCGTTTTGTGACCAACTGAACGTTGCATTTTTCACTAAAATTGGAGTTGCCGTATTTGGTTCGCGGCTAACTGCATTTGGATCCAGCTCATCTCCTTGCAGATATTTATCAATCCTCTTCATGGAAATGATACACTTAATGAACGTAAAGATAAATTGGTTAGACACGATCTTTAATTATATTTAAGTATATTGATTTATAAATTTTTCTTACATTAGCACCATATGTAACGACCATAGGCAATTGAATCAATGGAGACCGTAAAATATTAATCAGTGACAGGGAAACAAAAGCTTTGTTCGCATCCAGTACATTTGATGAATCGATTAAAACGAAAGTACCAAAACAAACCAGTGATACCTGAAAATATCATTAAATATAATAAAAGAGATTTGATAGAGTTTTGATGCTTATTTCTACCGTTTTCTATCCAATATTTTAGCATACATGTTTTGCTGTAAAATTATTACAAAAATAATTATCGACTTACACTAAAAGGCGAGAAATTAGCAAGAAAGTTTGTGACTGCTTGCCAAGTTGCTTGCTTTTTAAGGTGTCGAATCTCGTTTTGTCTGATGGACATTATCATGTCTTCAAATGCACCTTCCCATGCATAAAGCTTCAATACTTTCATTCCGTTCAATACTTCTGACATCATTTTGGATCGTTTATCCTTTTCTGCCATTACTTTGATTTGATAATTTTTTATCGCAGCTCGAATACAAGCATTAACTGGAATCAAAGCAGTCATGAAAATTAATCCAGCAATTGACGCAACACCTAATTGGAACCAGAGTAGAGTCACAGAAAGACAAATTTGAACTGGAGCAGACCATAAAACGTTTACTGTATTCACGTAATCAATGATTCTTTGAGTATCAACGGCCATAATGTTAACTATCTCTCCACTTGTATAATCACGACGACCAAGACCAGACAGTCTTAAGCTCTGATTTATTGAAATAAAATTCAACTTAATGATAGTAAGATTGTATTAAACTGAAAAGTGGTTTACCTTATGATAAATTGCTGATATAAGGGCTGATCTCATCCTCATTGAAGTTGTTTGAATCCAAAATTCATATTGAGAATCAAATAAAGATTGTAAAAGAGCAGCAACAAACATTCCAAGCGCTAAAATAACACCTTTCCAAGTCGGATCATTTGAACGTATAAAAGTAAGCAGTAAATCTAGTAATTGTGGACTTGCGAAAGCTAATAAGCTTGAGAATAGCTTCAAAAAGAAACAAGCTGATAACCATGGCCAAAAAGATTTCAATAAAGTTCTGAATAAATTACTTTTAGGTTTTCCAGTTGGTTTCTTTGCATTCATTAGCTTTAAACGCTGCTGAGATTCAGTCAATAACTCAGAAAAGTTATCATGAATAAGTTTTGTTCGACTTTCTTCCGGTAAATCCCACAAATCTGATTGAATTAAGGCTTTTTTGAATCCTAAGTATGCCATTGAATCATACCAAAAGAAAAATAGTCGGGAAACAAATGAAGATGAGACAAAATTGCCTGATGTCTAAAGATTAAAATTCAATAGAAAAATTAAGAGAAAATTTTTGATGATAATTTCAAATTACCTAAAGTTCACAATTTTCATGTCAAAAATAATTGTGATTATCAAAATCTTGCTGAATATATATTGACTGTTTTCGAGTTGAAGTTCTGTTCATCAAATAATAAAGATGTTATTTCTTTCTACAATAAAAAGGTTAATAAACTTACATTAAATTTCTTTCCACCATTGTCATAGATAGAGTCCGCTACACAATACAATAGACAAATTGGTACAATGGCTGTTAACTGTATTGATTTCAAAACCAAGTCAGTTTGTTCAAAAGTCCATTCCCGATAGCCCTAAGGTTACACGTAAAATAAAATTAGATCCACAATAATTCAATTAAAAAAGGATAATCAAGAAGAAAATATTTACAGGATTTTGGAGGGAATCAATTAATGCCCAATAATTGACTGAAGATTGAATAACCATGAAAAACCAGTATAAAAACAGTAATCCAGACGTTAAGACACCTTTTTGTTTATAAAGTAATAGTAACATTGTAGCGATAATCTAAATGACAAAAATATGAATTAATTTTAATAAAGATTTCCAAATAAAATTGAAATACAATTTACTTACAAATGAACATAACTTAATAACCGGTGAAGTATATTGATAAGGATATATGATTTCATTTTGGTTATATTTCATGAAAACATGTATAACTTCGTAAGCTGTCGCAACACAAAGGACCAAACAAAGGAACTGTTGACAAAACATAATAATTAAAATTAATTAACCTGTGTATCTCAAACTATAACAACTTGAAACATTCATAAACAAAAAAATCTTACCAATTTCATGTAAAGTCTCCATGTCCAAATTAAACTAGGCTTAGAGCTTTTAACGGTTAAATAAACAGCAAAAGGTGCAAGTATCCATAAGAAGGCAGAAGAGGCCCAAAGTAAGGCAGTTTCACTAAGGCATGGAGTAATGATTGGATTCGATGAATTCCATGATAGTTGTTCATCCTAATAGAAACATAAATATCAAAATTTATGAAAAACAAATGAACTCAGAAAACAATCAATAGATAAGAAATGTAAACAGTGAAAGTTGACTGACGAGCAGGTACTAAATCTGTTTACTTACCCAAAATGAATGCCCGCAAAACTCTTCCATCAAATTGAGTCACAGGTTCAAATTGATCGAAAGTTAACTACTGTAAATTTGACTAAATGACTAAAGGGTTGTTTAAATGTTAAATACACATCTCAACATTGTTTCACCTTCTACTCAATATATAATTATCGACTAATCAGATTGGTTAAAGTCTTGTTAAAGTTCACTTTTTCTTTACCAGAATTAGTTGATTCTTCACGTCACTTTCTATTGTTTTTCAACTAAAATCTTGTGAGTAGAGATAACAATTGTTAATATTAGTACGGATTATCAAAATAGGTGCAAAAATACATTTATACTAAACATTTTTGATTTATTCAAAGAAAGTTGCCGGCTATTTTCATCAGAGACAAAAAACTGATATTAAACTAACCTAAATATGTTTTGCATAACTTTAATGCAAAGCTCACTCTTTTTATACCCTTCAAACGAGTGTTAGATAATTTTTGAAAAGCAATTAATTTTTAGCTAAATATGGCTGAATGTCACATGTATTACATCAGCAATATTTGTTAAATCATCGAGACATGTTAAGCCTCAATTACTCAATGCATGATAAGTTTTTCGATCAGTTATATTTATTTTTCAATTTTGGGTTATTTCAATCTACCCAAACAACGGTAACTCTTACACAGCTTGTGAATATATGGCGACATGGATTCAATGATATCCTGAGCTATTATTCATTTGAAAACTGCTGTTGCCTAATTCACTTTGGATAAAATTGGAGGCATAAACTTTAACCCCAATTCAATTATCAGTAGCGGCATAACATTTTTGTATGACAATGAAAACTTAACGCTACTACATTCACTGATGTATCTACCTCTTAGAGGATTGTTTTATTTCCATTGTTTTCATTAAATGTAGCAATCTAAACAAATATTTATTTGATAATTTTGTGTCGATTCCATTACTTTTCATTACAATGCTTACTGCATTGTTATTTAGCCAACTATCATAACCAATTAGAAACAATTAGATTCGTGTCCTTTGATTAGAAGAGGTTGGAATCACAAGGGAAATGCCCTTGCATGTGCGATTTCTAACGAATTTTTTGGGCTTATCTTGTAGAGGACGAAAAATAACGATACACTTGTCTTTTAGATGGTCGATATATTTAATGAGAAAGATATCTTTGTTAACTTAACTAATATTAGAAAATATAATTCATACATTTTCATTCATTTAATAAGAAAAGATTTTATATCCTTAGCCTTTTTTTCTGTTAAGATTCTGTTAAGTTTTCTGTTTTTCCGTTTTCTTCATACTATCAAATGATTCTGAACGGACGTTATAAATCGATCAGAGCTAAAAAAATACAGGTTAGAAAATTTAACGCATATATTATGGAGTCCACTTTCATCACAACATAGATACAGTAAGTTCCATGTTTCAAGATGTCTTCATTGAGTAGCATTCGAACGGTCAGTCAGGGTTCGACCAAAGTTAATGTATATATCCAAGTTTAGTTCTTGCTACCAAACGTAAATCAGAATATTCAGTTTTTTCGTACATTTCTGATGTAACTTATGCTCTTAATTAGCCCTTGAAACTTTCAGTCTAATCGAAATCCAAAAAGAGTTAAATAAAGCATCACATGGAAACTGTGCTTATAATAACATATGATATTTGACTTATTTCGTATCGGACATAAAATAATTGAATGAAATGAACCATGGTGTTGAATTTGATAATAAAATTGGTGGTCGAAACATTAAAATACTAAAAAATTCATAAATTGAATAAAACAGTTTACAGTTTAGTGTATTATTTTTCAACCTGCAGCCATAGGTAAAAAGGTTTTATTTAGTTTGTCTTGGGTATTTGGCAGCACTTACTAAATTGTTTTTTGCGGATGTAAACAAGCATTGATAAAACCATATGAGTAGCTAATTAAAATATTACTTTCGTTCAATAATAATTATTGATTTTTATTGTTTAATTTTCACCGCCAAATCTCTACTTGAAGATAAAAGTCACTATTGCTCACCAGAGGCATGAAATTTTCAATGGTTTCATTTCAATTGAATTGTAAATCCTCTAACCCTCTTATTGTATACCTTTTCTGTTACTTATATGACATCTGGGGGGTGGACATAGAACCACTCAGTCATATTGTACTGACTCATTCTCCCACTTGGTTGAAGTTGAAATAAACAAACATCCACCATATGATGTGTAACCTTTCTTTTGGTGCTTCTTTTAATTATCAATGTTATTTTTTAATTGGTAAACATAAGATTTGTGATTACTAGATATGGAAGAAGTAGATTCTATAATCATTCATCAACTTAAACAAATACAAAGGTTAGTTGCTCTGATCAATATCTTTTCCAGTCAATCCACTGACTAATTTTTCTTTGCCATATTTTGCCTTGTCAGTGATTTCAATGAGGAATACACCTCTCTCCGGCAACTTGATTACAACACTATTATGAAGTGTTTGATTGAATGCATTTCTCTGGTGGATAAAAATCTTGTCAGTGGTCTCAATGTTGCTCCACAGTCTAATATGGCTTCCAAATACAAATTATGTACCTCATTGGCTGATATTTGCGTTGGACTCGGATTCAAAGGAGATCTTGGTTATCAAACATTCCTCTATTGCAATGATACTGATTTACGGAGATTGTTTCTTTTTTTGCTGGAAAAAATACCTAAAGATGATTCTCAAGACATGACAACTATTAACATTACAGGTGATACTATTTATGAAAAGATTTGCAAAAAACCTATTAGTATAGTCTGGCTGCCTCCCGTGATTTCCTCAAAAAGTCAAACTTCAACCAAGCTCGTGTGGAAAACTCAGCCCATCAATGGTATTCTAAACGCATCAAGTATTTCTGGCAATAGAATTGCTCCTGATAAAAGAAATTATTATGATAACTATGCAAAAATTCCCTTACACGATATTGCCTCACTGTTAGAATGGAACTCAGCATCCTTAGATACAACATATACTCGTTTGACCAGTTCGAAGAAAAGGGTGATAGAGAATGTGGAATTTGTCGGACAAAAAACTGTGACAACTAATAATTTAACAAGAGAGACATTGGATGACAATTTTGTCGTGTCATCTGAGGTTCAAGCTAATGATGAAGGGGATGATGATGAAGCAAAAGAATTGGAATTGAAAGAGGTGATGGAAAAGGAAATCTCCTCATTAGAAGAGGCTATTGAAGAGACTAAACAGAGATTATCTGAATTCGAAGAAATTTTCCATCAACAGAATCTATCAATCAAAGAAGCAAAAGAATCACTCAAAATTGAAACAGATAGATTAATTAGCATGAAAACAAGTGATAGAACAGTGAATAATTTAGCTAATGATGTGGACCATGTTAAGGCTGAACTTATCTCATTTCAAGATCAATGGAAAATCATTAGTGGTAAATTAGTAGACAAAATAAATGCAATAAAAGAAGATAAATTATTAGCCAGTCAAAATAGGAATTTTATGGTTCAAGAAATTCACAAGATAAAAAAAGAAAGTCGAGTTAAGTTAAAAGAATTGAATGAAAAGGATGGATTGATAAAGCAATTGCGAGATAAGAGCAAGAAACCTCTACCTCCCAATCGTGCATCATATACTCAAAGAATCATGGAGCTCGTTAACAATGTGAAAAAGCAAAATGAAGAAACCAAAAAAATTCTTCTTGAAACTAGACAATTGCAAAAAGATATCAATATAGTTACTGGAAAAGTTCAAAGGGCGTACACAATTACCGATGAAACAGTTTTCAGAGTAAGATATTTCATTTCAATCTCAATAATAATTTATTTCAGTTGAATCCCTTTGTTCATTCCTATAAGATTCATGGTTAACTCAACTATTTTATCAAGTTTTTTCCGGATCATTTATTCCTCTATTTGAGCTTGTTTTATGAAACGTAATTCCTTATTTAGTTTCACAATCTGGTGTCATGCAAAAATCTTGCTGATATTGCTTATTATTTTATTAGATATAGTTTAATATTGACACACTATGCTCCAGAATATCTTTTCTTCATTTGCAGATACAATAACTCTTACTCCAATGTAGGGTGACATAGTAAGTCTCTTTATTTGCTCATTTATCTTTCCTTTTATCTCCCTCTATATGTTTCTTCACGAAAGGATGCTAAAAATTCAGATTGGAATCGTAAATGTTACAAGCTTCTTGCTACTATGCACAAGAATTATGATGCTCTTTTGGATTGTGTTAATGCAATCGGAACAATTCGTAGAGAGACTTTGCAATTAGAAGAAACGGTAAGTACATTATTACAATTTTATTATCTTTTACAATATCAGATTCGTGATAACATTTGGTACTCCAATTTAGCCTTTGAATCTAACTAAGAATCATAAATCTTTAGTATAAAAATGAGTTTGGTCACAACTTAATTAATTGATTTCTTGGTCTTTTTCTTGTCTCCTGGATAGATTGAAAATGAGAAACATAATGAGTCAATAGTCAACTTAGATCGCATTCAGCAAGATCTAAAGCAATTGCAAACAGAAAATCATCTATTAATGAACCAGAATGGAACCAATGGTCGACTTAATTAACTTCCTGATTGGACTTTAGCTAATTAAATTAACTCCAAGTTAAATGAAAACCAAAAATCCTAAGGAAGCCAATTTTCTCGCGATTCAATTGAATTATCATTATTCTCATGGGGATTATCAATTTATCCTGTCCTGTTTTTACCTATTTTGGAAAATTGGCTTATTTTCACATTTTACATCAGGAATATTTTTTGACAGCCAGATGAATATCGCCATTTTGTAGCGATTGATAATTGTGATGATTATTCAAATGCCATGCTGCTGACATTTGCTTCTTCCATTTGGTCCTGTATAGTTGAAACAAAGTTGTATTGAAATGAAAAGATAGGATAATCAATCAAAGATCAAGCAATCAGGTGAAAAGAAAGTCAATTGGATCAATTTAAAAACAATATTTGACTATAATATGAAAAAATATGAAACAAAAATTAACAGTAGATGCATCAGAAAAATGTTAAATATTGTCAATTTATTTTCAATTTTCCTATCAACAACATTAATCAAATTGATAAACAACAGGAAATTATTTACGAAAAAAAACATGTAATTAACACTTTTTTACCTTCTATTTTGAAACCAAGTTTTGATTTGTACTTCAGTTAAATTAAGAGAAATGGCAAGTTCCATTCTTTTGCTAACATTCAAATACTTATCAATCTGATTTTTTTATGTTTGTATTGAAAGAGAGAAAGATAAAACGTTATGTTAAATTACAATCAAATTTCATCAATCTATCAACTTACTTGAAATTCATTCTCAAGTTTTTCCAATTGTTTAGCTGAATAAGCCTGCCTTGGACGTCGCTCTGTGCTTGGTTTACGGTGTTTTTTAGCCGGATTGAAACTGTGGTGAAAATGATGGTGGTGATTGAATGAGGGTGACGATGTTGATGATGTTTCATCACCATTTCCAATAATAAAGTCACATCCAATCATACCAGGTTCAAGGAGACCTGAAATTGACTGTTGTTCATGATGTTGTTGGTGGGAGGTATATTGATGCTGTTGCTGGTGATGATGATGATAAGATGAATAGGTTTCAAGGATATTTCGATACGCTTGATATGTTTCCCAAGATGTTTGATTAACATGGTACCATGAGTTGGAGTCACCTTGGTTTTTAACTGGACTCAGAGGTTTATCCTGAGGATCACCAATGATACGATCAATGGAAAACTAAGAGAAATCAAATTAGAGAAGCAATAAGCAATAGTGATTGCATGAAGGCAAAACATGGAAACATTAAGAAAAGCCAAAAAGTGATGAAAGATGAAAGTAAAAATGAAAAGCAAAGAAAAAAGCAACACAATACAAACAAAAATATCAAGTCAACAATAAGGAAAATGAAGCAATATGATGATGACTATTATCGTTATGATGATGATGATGATGATGAGGCTGGAGATGAAAGTTTTCACTTTAACTTGCTTTTTGGTCTCATTCAATTACCTTAAGTGAATTATTGATGGTCAAAGAGGAGTTCATTTGAGCAATTTTGTTTACTCTTTATCCTTGTGCTTTTGCAGCTTATTCAATTTGTTTAACTTTTCGTTTTTTCAGTTTACTTTTCACTGTTATTCTTTCGGTTGATATTTTCGACCAGCAACTCGGTTGAGTAACTGATTGATACACAAGAGAATGGTCAGGTTGTTGATTAACTCAGTACAATTCAACTTATCATTGATCTTGTATCGCATGGTAAAGAAACTAAGGTGTTTCGATGTTGATCATGTCGAGGTACACTAACGTCAAGTAATGTCCAAATACATTTCAAAAAGATGCAAAAGTGGCCTTTTCTTTTTTTCATCAATACTTCTCACTCAGACTCTCTATCTTTCAGTCTCTATGCCATTATCAAATCACTAAATTGACCAATGATTAACTAACAGTTACTTTTCATGAGACCATCGAGAATGAAGGTGTTAAAGCCAGGGCAAGAAGATAAAGTTATGGTTGTGATGATAATGCGAAAAAAGGCAGAGAAAACGAATGATTGTTGAGAAAAAATTTTGATAGTTAAAGAAATGGGATGAAGATAAAGAGAGAAAGTAACAATTAAATAGGAACATTGTCTTGGAAATGATTCTTCTCTCATCACCATCATCATCCGCCTTCTCTTTCTCCTCACCCTTCCTTAACCATCCAAGTAACATCTTAATCAACAATAAATCGGGTAAAATCGTGTGAAATTTAACAGCTTCCCTTGATCAATTTTGCTCCTCTTTAATGTCTACATTTGGTGTAAAACCCATTGATTAAGCCAGCAATAATCACCTAGAAATGAAACAAAAAAAGAGGTTAACCAACAAATTGCAACTTAAACACCTTTATCGTGACCATTAACAAGCAATCGATGAATTGTCAATGATTATTAGGCTAATAGAAACATCTAAAAACACTGTGAATTGTGAAAATGATAAATAATTGAACAAGAAAAATTACGTAGCCCTATCGAAACGTAAGTGTTAGGGGAGGTTAAATAATTTCGTGTTGATTAAGTTTTAATGTTTTCCTCACATTATCATCAACAGTGACAGGTTTAATCAGACAAAGTTAACCAACAAACAAACAATCAAATTAATATAAGTGCCAATTTAGAATATAAAAACTTCGTAATCATCAGTCACCTAAATCATTACCAAATCAATTTAGGATACTCGCTAAATACATCACAAGACTGGGAACATGTATCTTTGTTTTCATCTTATTTTGTGAATCTTCCCATATGTCAACCCATTTATTTTATACTTGATCATCTTTGTTTTTCTCTCTCGTTTTATCATCTTTCCTTTCCCTGCATCATCCATCCTCCTCCTGATTTACTCACTACTAGTAATTTGTTTGCCTTTTAATTCATTACATTTCAATTATCAACTATTTTCCCGAATAAAAATGGCTACAAAGGTGAGTTATAAACTTGATCTCAAATAAAAACCTTTTATTTGTTATTTCCAGACAATTAATTGACTTATGTTAAATTTACTGTTGCGTTAGAAGAGGTAAATAAATTACCTTTTCTGTTCTTTCCACTCTTGAGTTTTCTTTCACTCTCTTCACTGTTTTATCCGATAATTTATTCAACTTCACATATTTAACTGGATCAATATTGGATAATTCAGTACATTTACATGAAGACACGTTTAATTAACTGATCATTATCACTCTTAGAGTTGATTTTCCTAATAATGAGAAAACAATAGTAATCTTTGATGTTTGCATTTGATAATGAAATGTTTGTTCCTTTCACAGATTCACTTTATTGATTATTTACAAGCACATGATTCAATGAATTCCGATGATTTACAGTTTCATTTATAAGTTCAAGTTGACATTTAGTGAGTAACTGACATGGCAAAATGGTAATTTTGTCGAGAATCAAAGTTTGAAAACAAACAGTAAGAATCAATAATAAATAAAAGAGGCAAAAATGATGAATTTAATTTCCTTAATTTGATTGTTTTTTCAGGACTCAAACAATCACCAACTTACTAGGTAAATGGTTACCTCGCAAAATTCAAATGTCAAACCATCACTGCTGGCTGTGAAACCATTTTAGTCAACTAATGATTACAATCAACAGTTAACAAGGAAGCCAGGTCTCACAAGTGTGATTAACTATTGATTTTGGTAGTTAACATTTGCAAAAAACTGTGTTCATCAAAGTCATAACATTTTAGAATAAAATTGGATTGAAACTGATTGTGTATTTTTGGGTTTTCATAGTCTTTTAATTATTTAAATCCAATTTAGAAAGATTAAACTTGTCTGATCATCACTAGGTTCAATATAACCTAATATGACTTCAAACAAACTTGCGTTTAGACTTGATCATATTTGTATTATCCTGGATTAGCTCCGAGATTTTGCCTTTCAATTGTTCATGGAATTCAGATATCAACCAGAAATGGAACCAGAAAAAAACAAATTAATGATCAAAGTAATGAAAAATATATGATAATAGCAAATGAATCTTTCTTTTTCTTTGACATTAACATAAACTCAACTTTATTTCTATTATATTAATACATTAGATGAAAGCTGAATTTTTTTACTCCATTCTTTTCTCATAATTATCCATTCCAGCAAAAGTGATGATTGAATATAAAATTCATATTTATATTCAGTCATTTAATGAATTCCTTGAGGGAAACTTATAGTTGAACTGTAAATTAGTTTGTATTCATGAAAATAATGCACCAAACATTTGTAATATTTAATGAAAAGATATTTGCTTAAAAGCGTAATCTAAATGCATAACAATTTCCCTGTACAAATTGTAATCAACAAACCTAATGGATTACAGCTCAATGTATTACAGATTAAATCTGAAATCCCAACTGATGCAAGCAATCAAACCATGTATAGTTGTACAATTGAAGTACCTCTGGCATTATTGTAAAACAAGTTAAAATAATCTTCGTATTTAACAAAAGTAATTAAAAACATTCTTTCAGCCTTTCCGTGTCATCAATTAAACAATACAAAATTAGGTTATCAATAGCATGTAGGTACGTTGAATTAGTCATGCAAACAGGTCACCTTTTGAATTACATTCAACATTCAAAAATTCAATTTGAACAATGAAAAGTCAATCCAATCCAGGCAAGTTTACCTTTCGATTAATGTATTTTGCTTTCACTTTCATCATACAATTTAGTCATAAAATGGTCTGTAATTTTGATCAATGGTTTCATTTTTGCTTTAGCTTCTGCTCTCAATGTCATTGCTTTTGATGATTTCGTATCAACAAACTCGTGTTTAACTTTGTTGTATAATTCATTACTTCCAGGATCATTAATAACTCCTTTGATAACAAAGGTGATGTGTTTCAATCATTAACTCCACGAGGCAGCTATATTCAGACTCAGTAAGTTAATAACCTTGCAGATGAAAACAACTTCACAAGCATCTAGGTTTCCCTCTTGATCATCATCTGTTTCATCAATTTATCTTGCGCCTTTCCTTTTAGCTTTTATTTTTCAAAGTTGAAGATGAACAAGAACAGCAAAAATCAATAATTGACCTTAAAAATTGCAATAAATTTTGAATCCTTTTCTAGGGTCACTTAAGTTTTTATTGCCCGCAATATTGATTTATTGATTCTTGTTAATTTTTACCATCCTCAAGTACACAATAGATACAAAATAAACAAGAGCGAGTTGACATTTTGATAAAAAAGAAAGCAAATAAAGACAAGAATATGAATTGTGTAAAATAAGAAAAGATAACAAACTTGAAACAAGATAAATCGACAGGAAACGTCCAAAAGCTGATTTGAATCAATGAATTGTAAATCTGAATCCAAAAAAATATAAAATATAAAAATATGATAAATGCAATGAAAAAAGTGTGTAAACAGGTTGACAAGCGGCATAAATTGTCAACTATTACTTTGAAATTTGACAAGCTGTTAAAAAAGCAACAAAAGTTGCAATTTTTTTTCCTTCAGTCAGACTTGATTACGTGATTACTTGTAAAATATCATTAATCTGAAATCATTAAATTGTTGATGGCAGATAGTTTTCATCACATTTAGTATTACATGGTTAACAGAGTCTTTTACATTCAGCAAATTGATGTCGCTTTTCCGTTCAATGTCATGTTTGGTAAAACATGGAAAGATTTTTCGATTAATCATCAGCTACATTATCAATCTAATGTATACAGTTATGAAAAAATAATGAGCCCAGGATTAAACCAAAATCTGATTGTCTGTTGAAAGTTAGCGGAGCAGGCATGATAATAAGCTGAAAAATCAATGAATATGAAGCAAAAACTTGCGACTAAAATCAATGACCCGAGTCAAGTGGAGTGAGAAGGAGAAATGAAGATGAAGATGAAGAAAGAAAGATAAATGAAGGTATAAAGATATTAGAGAAAGTGTCGGAAGATTGGGAAAAGTATAAGCTCATCAAGTAAAATGATTTGTTTATTGGCAAAGGATTGCTAATAGAGGTAATTTGTTAAGGTGTAGGTGAGATTTGTGGTATAAAAATGAAATAGCCCTGAAAGGAAAAGGTGATAAAAAGGAGTAAATAAGAGTATAAAAAAGGAAAAGCAGAAAGAAAAAGAAAAGGAATGAAAAAAGAAAAAATATGGATCTTGAAGCACATGATGTTGAAATAAATGAGGAGTGATGGATGTTGCAAGGTGTAGTTGAGAAATATAAGCTCAGTCAGAAGAGAAGACGATCATGATGACTATGATGATACCAGAAGATACCAGAATACCAGAATGTTTAGCTTTCGTTGCATCATAACACAGATATTACGAAAATATTAAACTGTGAGTTGAATGATTTCACTTTACCCAGTGTTTTGTAGTCAAATTGCATATGATGGCGAAATGGTGAAAACATGATGATAATGGATGAAAGAAATAGAAAGGAAGATAAAAAGGAAAAAAGGATGTAAAAGGTAATAAACTTGATAATATGATATTTAGCATTTTCGTGAAAAAAGGGTTTTCAATTGTCTTTCCTTTGTTTTTGTTTTAAGGTTTCTTGTCTTCAGTTTGTTTATAGAGAGGTCATATAGAGTGCATTATGAGCACTTTTGATTTCCTGACTTACATGACTGTACCTAATTAAACCACGAAATAAATTATATTTACCTTGTTAATTGAAATTGCTTCACCCATAATTAAGTCACACTAGGATATCTAATGAATTAGGAAATAATAAAAAGGTAGGTGTTGATTACAGAAAGTCAAGTGTACAGGTTGAAAGTAATAAAAGTTTAGATAATTTTTCGCTTGGGATCGATTATAAACCTTAAAATCGATCGAAATTTGATGATGATGGAAACGATGCGATTATTTCGATTAATCAAAGCTAATTAAAAGAGTCATCAACCTGTTAATCGATGTTGTAAGACTCTTCACATCATTGGACAATAATTAAAGCTGGTAAAAGAGGGAAAATCAAATTCCCTTTCAAACCTTTCTCAGAGAGCCAGGGATTACACAATTAGTCCTTGAATCTGAACAAAATCAATATAATCAACAGAACCAACATGATCATCATCGTCTTCCTTTATTCCTTCACTCAAGTCCTTAAGACATTCAGTGTGATTAGTCCCAATAAGCAGAATCAAGGTTAAACCCAATTGTATACAACAGTGAGTAAGAGGCAAGACTAGAGGCAAAAAGCAAGAAGCAAAAAGCAAAGAACCATGGTTTTGAGGTAAAAATTGCATTTTTTTCAGAATAAAAAGAGTTTTTCGAGAAGAAAAAATCTCAGTTCTGGATTATTAGTTCAATGCATTTCCCAAACTATTAATAGGTAGACATAGTTTTGAAATTTTTCAGCTAAAGTCACAATTTCTCAGATTTTGTAGATCTATCATAGTTATCTGAACCGAGTAATTCATGAATTTGTTTATCCAATTTTTGCTTTCAATGTCTAATGTGGACCTCAAAGGTTCCAGGTTTGATTATCCATGTGTACATGCCAATTGTGGGTTTCACGCCTTGCTCATCATCATAAGCCTCGATGATAAATTGCTTTAATTCTGTTAGGAATCACTTGATTTTGCAGGCTAAAAATTCACAAAGATTTCAGTTGAAGTCAACTTAATTAGATCTGGTCATAGTTGGCAATGATTCAATTCTGGTTAAGTTTCTATTTCAACTCAGAAAATCTGGTTTTCTCATTTTTACCATTAATCTTGACGCTTTTCAAATGAAGACAATTTACAATTCTAGAAAGAAGAAGAAGAATGTTGATTAAATTTCCTGATGGCGAAAGAATTAACTGCATTAAGTAATGATAACAAAATATCAGAATAGTTGATTAAAATAAACAGAATGTAATAGAAAAGACTAGAAGTTCCAATCGATGAAAAGGGAGGCAAATGTTATTGTAAAGTTTTATGAAACAGCTTCTAGAATTAAGTTGAATATTAGTTGAAATTAGGTATAAAAATGATTCAAATTGAAGTTGGAATCGAGCTTTTGTAATAGATAAAATGTTCATGTTTCCTAAAATGAATAAACTGTTGTACATGCTGGGTTAAATGTTATGTCAACTAGCATTATCAATCAAATTGGTATTTGAATTGTATTAGAGCAATAGTCTTGACAAATCATTGTTAGCATTCAACGATAATGACTTTTATTAGGAAATATGGTACAAAACTGGTCTGACTTAACAAATAATCAATGATAATAACGATTTTCCCTGAATGATTACTCAGTACATCCTCAGTTTTGCTGCAACATCTCATTATAATCGTACATACATAATCAATCATTGTTAACCCCATGTAAACAATTATCAATGTGATTAACTCAGAACAATGGATAAAAAGCTTACTATTGAGACAGTTAGATGAAACTTGACCTTTTTTCTGATTGCAACAGGTAATGTTATTGATTAAACCTGTGTTGCTCTCCAAACAACTTGAGTTATTAACAATTAACACATCATTATATTAATAGCATGAAAATACTTTTCAAGCTTTCAATTAAATCTCACACTAATTGTTTGGGATGAATCATTAACATATGATTCGTTTGATTGTTTTTTGAAGATCTTAAAATACAAAGCTCACTTCAATAGCACTTGAAAACTTATTAATTAGCTGTTAATAAAACAATTAAAATCAACAATTGAAATCATTGAGCAGTTCTTAACACACTAACAGCTAGCTAATTAGTATTTGATTGTAATGTCTTTCAACTCTCCTTATTAACGATTGATAACAACTTTCAACTGTTTATCAAGATTTTGCAAAATGAAATTGAATTGAAAAATTTGATCCGATTGTTAGATTTATTAACATTGGAAAGAACCCGAATTTTTTGATTGCTAATGATTAGCAATGAATTGATGGAATCAATTCATTGTGCAATTCAAATGCTTTTGCCAGTTTGATTTTGCTCATTAGGAATTATGATTATTAACCATCAGAGTTACAGTTGTCGCTATTTAAATACGCACAATAAAGGTTAAAATATGATAAAATAATGATTTGCTCATAAACTTGAAATCGTTTAACCAAACTCTATTTATAATAAGGATATTAATCAATTTCATCTCTCTAGAAGTTAAATAAAGATTAGATCAATCGATTGGTTTAGCTGCAAGAAACGAGCAATAAACCAGAGTCTATCGAAGACAGTAAATTGTAATTGTTTTTAAAAAATTTATTGAGATCGTAAATGGAAGCAAATTATTTATGATTAAACCAAATGAAACTTGTAATTATTTTAAATTAAACTTGCGATTTGAATGTAAAAGGAAAAGTGGAATTCATTTGGAAGATAATATCAAGATATTAAGCTGATCCTTTTTTATGACGGAATTAAGATTCGCTTTTGGTTTAACAAGCAGATGTCCTTTTCATTGAAAATCGCGTTTAAATCAATATTCTAATAGCGAAATCAATCATTTAACATTTACTAGTCGTTAACTTACATTAGCTATTTGATCAAATGATTGTAAATTGATGATTGATAATAAATTCAGGAATAAAGTAAAATATTAATGAGTTGAGCTTTGGGTTTTCTGGTTACATTTGTTTGCTCTTTATTTGCCTTTGCTTTTTAGTCCTCTTTGTTGATTGTTAACCACAATCAAAAATCTTCTAATTGCATTCTAATTGTTCATTTTTATTTTTATTCAATTGTGTATCTAATTGTGTAAAAATTTATGGTTGAGTTTGATTAGCCATTTGGCGTTGCACCTTTTTGTACCCAAGGTTGGATTGATGAGGCAAGTTGGGTTACCTTCAGTAACTGCTTTGGCTTGTTACACTGATTTGTTCTTGATCTTATCCAATTTAAATCATTTTCATTTAGCATTTACCTTTCATTTGTTAATGTTTAATTGTTGAGGTCATTTATATCAACTGTAAATTTTATGTGCAATTCAAAGGAGTTTTAAAGTCAAAATTAAAATCAAAATACATTTTTGAGTAACCATTTCCACTTGAGAGGACAATTTATCAATAGTTTTTTACCATGAAATCTCTTATTTATTTATACACTTCAATTGCATTCATTGCATAAAATTTCAAATAATGTACCTGATTGTTGACCTAGACCTGGATGTGATAAACCATTGAAAAAAAAGCTTTTTTAGCTTTTTACATTTTTCATCTATCAATTGTCTTTAGTTTAATTGATGTTTGTTTCAATTCAATTTCTATTTTCATGCTCCCGGAAGCTTGTTGACTCTCACAGACCCAGACACAATCACAACTACTAGCAACACCTAAAACATGAAACTGGTTTTTATGGTTTGTTGAACAAAAATTCACTTGAATATCCGTTTACATGTGACAACTTCAATGTGTTATTAACAATGTAATATGAAGTGTAAATCTTGAATTGAAATATGAACGATATTGATCAATTGAAGATTGTTGATTGCTCAAATAGCACTTTACCAATCACTGGATAACACAATAGACTACACGTTTTGACCATCAAATCTTGTTATTGAGTCTATTAAACACGTAATTTAATACACATAAACTTGATTGCGACTATTAAATGTCAGTGTTGACAATCCTAACACATACTGAATTACCATACAAAAATGGAGATTAAAAAACAATAGGATAAACAACTGTCAGATTGTTTGTTTGTTTGACATTTTTAACTCAGGTTAATCAATGTTGTAAGACAATTTAAGCCCAATGTTCAACACCAGAATATCAAGCATTACCACATTACTACATCAAGCATTACAGCTTCAAGATGTTATACCATGTTAAATACAAGAGAAAACAAAGGAAACATTAATCCTGATGCTTTTATATCAACATCACAATAGTCATGTATATTTAAGAGGGAACCTTTTTTGGGTTAAAACATCTCTCCTCCTTTTACCAGTTCCAACAGAATCATTATCATCTTAACCAGATTTGTCATGATTTATGATCAGACCAAGGTTACACTTTAAAGTCTTCAGACTCTAGCCTAAGAAAGCTCTGATGGCTCTTAAGCTCTGTTAACATGTTTAACCTAGAACAGTGTAAGTCAGTAAGACAAGTCACTGAACTCAAACATTTTTTCATCCATGTAACTGAACTTTTCCCTCCTTTTTCTATCATCTTTTTTCTCATTCTTTACTCGTGAACTTTCCTGTGAATCCTAAATGCCACAATCCATAAAGTTCAGGACGATCATATTTACCCTTTGCTGTATCAATCTCATGAGACTTGATCACCATTTATTACCAGCTACTAGGGATGTTTCTTTATTATCTAATTCATACATGTCTGGAATCTCATGAGCATTTGCTTTGCTTTTCTTCATGAAACAGGGTAAAACTCACTTTATATTGCTGCACACTCAAATCAATGGAAGTTATATAAGAGGAAAAATGGAATAAAATAACGAGACAAATCTTTTTTATGATTCTGACTAGTTCATGGTTTCATTTCATAACTTTTTGTCATTTCGTAATTCATGAAAACTGCCTCTGATTCTGTTGCTTTCCTGATTATGATAATGATAATGATGATATCGATGACGATGACGATGATGAAGATAAAAAGAGCTTCCAATCCAATTCAATCCAATAACTTTTGTCATCATTTTATTCCCTAAATCTTTTCTTATCTTCACCAAAACAGTTAAAGATATAATAATAATAATAAGCTAAATAATACAATAACCAGCTTTCATACACTTCACGTACTTCATCTTCATAAATACAACAAAAGCGTCCAAATAAATTGATGTTGATGCATTTGTTTGTTGACTCTTTTCACCTGAACTTGATTACTATTGAATTTAATAAGATTAAATCGTTAAAAGGGTAAAAAACGAAAGTAAATCAGCTTATTTCACCATTCACGATTTATCTTGACATGTTTCCAAAGCATGACCATTGAACAAAATTACGGATGAAAACTCACTGAACACTTGCAACTCCACTTGAAGGGGGGAAATAAGGATTTGATTGTAATATTTATTTAAAAACTATAGATTAACTGGTGATTGGTGAAATTAAACCAAAGGATGAAAGATTTAAATTATTCTTGACACTATAAAAAGAAACAAAAAACTATGAAATAACAATTGGATCATGAAAAATGAAAATTCAAATCCTGATTGAATAGGAAGGCAAATGTAAAACAAAAGAAGGAAATGTGGGTCTACATGGTAAAAGCGAATCTCGATTAATGTTAACGGACAAAACGGAATGATGAGTTAGATCAGTGGAGAAGATTGATTGAATTGTTGGATTTAGATGAGTGTTCATTGTTCCAAAAGGCACAAATTATTTCAAAAGAAGAGTAAAAATTTATTATGAAACTAATTTGTCAGTTTAAATAAAATAACCGTGCTAAGCAAAACTCCAAAAACTGCACACGCTGTAGGCGGGCACCAAAAAAGTAGGAGATGCCAGAAGAAGGGGGTGAAATTAGGTTACTTGGCTTTTGTCAAGGTTTTTCCTTTTGACTTCCCCATTGGTGTTCCCTTTTTTTCCCTCTCCTCAAGACAAACCCCTTCTTTAACCAGAGCAACCTCCTTTTTCACTCACTCACACTCAATAAACTCACTCTCTTTCTTTCTCTCTTTCTCTCTTCACATTTCTTCCCTTTTCATTTGAAACTCAAACTCAACTCGGAAAAGTCACTTAATAGGAGATAATCAAAACTTTAAATTTGTTTATATTTTTTTGTTTTCCTTCAGTTTTCTTTCCAAAGTTTCCATCTGTATTTGTATGATTTCCTTTTATTTGTATGATTTGCTTCTCTGCTCTCGTTTATTTATAAATAACACATTCACCAGATAAAATTTCACCATCAACATGGATATGCTCACATATGTTCGGGATAAAGGAAAGTTAAGCGAAAAAGAAGCTCGTCCTCTTTTCCACCAAATTTGTGCCATTGTTGCCGATTTTCATTCAAAAGGAATCGTACTCAGAGATGTCAAACTACGTAAATTTGTCTTCAAAGATTCTCAAAGGTAAGTTAACTGATTATTATAGATTGTTTTGCTTGTTTTGTCTTGTTCAGAATCCCTTCAATTTATCCATTGTTTTTATTCAAGGAGATTTGACAGAAAATGAAAATTGTTAGGTTGCTTGGATTGAGAGTAATAAAAATTTAAAAGATACTTGTATATTCAGTATACAAGTTTAATCAAGCAAACCATTACGAATTTTGACTTAATTTCACTTCCTAATTGATTTAAATGGATTTCTCGAGTTTCAAAGAATAATCAGTGTATCAAGTTTAAAACTTTCATTTGCACTTGTAACTTGTTTTTATTACGTCATTTAGAGCAAGTTTCTCAACGCTAGTATTTTGTTAATTTTGACTCATTTTGACTCATTTTGAATAATTTTATTATTTTATGCAGAACTCAACTGACTTTGGGATCTTGGGATGAAGCTATTATACTTGCAAATCCACGGAATGATCTAATTGATGATAAACATGCCTGCCCCATCTATGCCAGTCCTGAAATATTGCATAAATCAATTACTCACTATTCAGGACGCCGTGTTGATTGTTGGTGTCTTGGTGTCATTTTGTATACAATGTTAACTGGCCAGTATCCGTTCCATGATCACGATACCAATGTGTTATTTGCTAAAATACGAAAAGGACAGTTTGAAATACCGGATTCAGTTTCACCGACTGCTGAATTTTTGATACGAAGTTTACTTAATAGGCAACCCAAAGAGCGACTGACTGCTCGCGCCGCTATGCAAGACAGATGGTTCACCGAGAAAGATCCTTACTTAGAGCCTGATGACCTTCTTCCTGAAAGCCAACTTCTTGAAACATATTCTTATTCATCTTATTCAGCATCAAGGTCACATAATACATACGCACCATCAACATCATTTACACCAGTCAATTTCTCAGCTCTGGCTTTACGCTCTCATCCACCTAATTTGTTACAACAAAGATATTTAGCAGCAAACAGATTTAACAGTCGCAAAGCTAACAATACCTCGATCTCAAACGACCAAATTGTCCCGGAAATGAACACATTCCAGCGTAAAAGTGATGATATCTTCCATTGGACACTTACTTCTGGTCTTTTGTCCTAACATTGATACAACCATAGAAACCTTAATGGCTGAATACGATTCAACTTATTGAATTCAATATCCAATTAACTTAATATTCAATTGAACCGGTGACCAGTAAAAATACAACTAATCGTTAATCAACTAAGCTTGAATGTTTTTATACATATGCTTGATTCTCAAAACAAACTTTTTCTTCAGTTTAAAATCTACCCACTGGTGTGTGCTGCTGAAGACTTGTTACTTGTGTGGACTTTGAAGTAATGTTCAACAACTGATTTCTTTTCGTTGCAAATAAGATATAGTCATGACAATATTGTTTCGCCAGACAAAAAAAAATACAATATGATGATTATAATTACAAGAATCTCTAAATTGATAAATGTGAATAAGTTCAACTATTAGCAAGTTTAAACAATTCAGTTGAAAACTGAGCCCTTTAGTAACAAATAATTTTTGAAAATTCGATCTTTAAGTCCATTTATCTTTTCTGGCAAAAATTAAACTATAAATGAAATTAATCTGCAAGTAAATTGAAATGTAACAATAAAATTGCGAATTCAAAACGAAACGAATCACAAATTTTTGTACCAACAATCAAATTCACAGATGTCTCATTATGTACCATTACATTTTCATTATCACATCTTGCGGTTATATTGCTAATGAAAAAGAAAGTAGTTTTTCTCCACTAATTATTTAATCATTATATGATCAACTTAATTATTTGATGATAAGCATATCAAATTTTACAGCGGTTTGGTGGTTGGGATTTTTTTGGAACTCGACTTATCGAAAAATCGGTAAATCAAACCTTGAGTTAGGAATTAGAGATTCTGACTTTGTTTTATCCTAATCAATCGAATCGATTTAAAAGTTTGACCACGAAGTTAGAGACGGTAGTTAGACCAGCATATCGCCATTTCTAATTCAACAATAAATATTACATATTATGATCTGCTTTTATTGCTATACATTTGAATATTGAAATTATGAATACATAATTGTATCATGCACTGAGTATCATTCAGTCAATTAGATAATCAAGAAACTGCTAAACTTTTGAAATTTTGTCTCCATATTAAAATTTTAAAATCAAATTAAATTGTTAAGAATTTTTTTGCAATAAAATTTATTTCCAAATGATGAAAGCTAATAATGCTGAAAGTTTCAATTATTCAAATTCTTAAGTGCTTTGATATTGAATTATTCAATTTATTATAATTATTTATTAAGATAACATTGAAACCTTTTCATCGAATCGCATGAAATTTTGATGAATCGCTCTTTTTGTAATTTGCGATTTTTAATCGCAATGAAGGTATTAAAGCTGACCGTAAAGAAACAAATGCTTCAATGCGTCAGCTATTGTTTTCTCAGAACATAAAAAAACGAATTTTTACGATGACAATTTATCATGTTAGTATTGTTGGAAATTATTTCCACTTTTATTCAGGATATGCTAATCTTCGCAAATCTGATGAAGTAAATTGGTTCAGATGAAAACTTTTTGTGATCTCGAAAAGACGTGGTGAATAATGGCTGAAGTTACATCGACCTTTGAAGCTCTTTTGATTATTTCGCTGGCTTTTCTGGATTATTTTAAACTATTAATATTAATATTTTGAAAACTGATAGAGTATGAACCATGAAAAACCTTAATGGTAAGTGACTCATAAGATTTAAAATTTAGGCTTTTAAATAAAATTGTTTATTAATTTTTCAGTTTTTCAGGCAGCTGGAAGTCAAGTGGGGGAAAAGTTATGTGAAAGAAAGGTTATGAGTTCGAGTCTAGTTTAATTAGGTTGAATACCCCCGAATATTGAACCAAAATTATCTTATGATTCCTTGCCATACAGATAAGAGCCATTAGATGTTTTCGTGATTCATCATCTATCGGATGACACCTAACTCATTCAAATCGGTCTCGGGTAACTCCTGGGGTTGTCTTCAACCTTACAACCTTTTGCGGGTTCGATACGATAACTCGTTGCTCTTTAAATAGCAAGGTTGATAAAACAGTTAAAGATCCAGTGTTGAAATTTGATCAATCGAAAATCGATTTAAATCGAAGATCGACCACGGATCGATAAGAAATGCGAAAAAATCGATTTGATGCAGGAAATTTTCTCAGAAAAAGCTTAATTCAAAGAAGTATCTGCCACCAAAAATCGACCATTTAAGATTTTGGATAAAGGAGAATGTGTAAAAATTTTGACTTGCGAATTAAGAGTTTGGACATTGTGGGATTGTAGGGGCATAAAAAATTTCTCCGATCGACAGTTTTCGATAAAATCGAGGTTAAAGTTGAAACTTGGATCGCCTTTAGTTCACTTATGGAACCAGATTTTTTCATGAAACTCATTTTTCGGTGTATATTTTGATGGGCAATCAGAAAATGCACACATTTTGAGAAATGAATATTTCTGTTACCGTACATCAGATCACTTCGATTTTCAGTTAAACCTCCCGCTATCTGTGACCGTAATAGTTAGAGCTTAAACTTATTATTCCTCGATAAAAATATTAATATAATAGTTGCTACATATGACCCAATACGTTATAGCCCATGATAAAATCTAATGATTAATCAAAGAATGATAATTGTAGGTAATACCGTTCACGAAATATTGAGGCTCAAAGTTTTAAGGCCAATGGCCAAAATCAAGAGAATTGTCAATAAATTGAAAAAGTGTTCGCTCGGATTCGCATTTCGGCAATATACACCGAAAAATGAGTTTCATGAAAAAATCTGGTTCCATAAGTGAACTAAAGGCGATCCAAGTTTCAACTTTAACCTCGATTTTATCGAAAACTGTCGATCGGAGAAATTTTTTATGCCCCTACAATCCCACAATGTCCAAACTCTTAATTCGCAAGTCAAAATTTTTATCACCCAAATCCACCAGATTGTCCGCCACTTTTCCGACATGATGGTGATGAATATTGGATGTGTTAGATTTGGGTGGTGGAAAATGTGGTAGGGTGACATTAGGGTGGACATTAGGGTGAAAAAAGTGGTGGATAGAGGGGTGGATATGGTGGAAAAAAGTCGGTCCCAATCAAGTTAGAGTGCTGAAACTTCGTGATAATACATGTATAATTATATGTTAGATCACTACATTGGAGATATTCATGGATAAGACACGAGGCCTTGGGGCCGAGAGCAAAAGAACAATAAGAACAACCAAAAATGCAGTTTCAACTGTATTAATGTGTTGCACTGGTATTAGTGGAAAATAATGGCTTAAAAACAATGGCTTTCCTATAAAAAAGTGGCATAACTGTTAAAGTAAAATCTATCGATTAACAGAAGGAAAAACTTTTTCGAAACTTGAATTACGTTCTATTGCTATTAGATCGTTTAACTTCGAATGAGCCTCAGATGGTCAGATTATGTTCAAAATGAATCTTGATTGACTCAAACTGCTTTTTATTATAAGCAAAAAATTGACAGCGGCTTTTTTCGATATAACATTTAGTTTGCCTGTTTTCGTAAGTGGCCTCATTTGGTCGATGGGCTATAACTGCTGAACCAATTGACATATTGACATGGTTCTTTCAGCTTAAATCTTAAAATCACTTGAGCTTCATTATACATAATGATCATTGTAAGATGCTTGCTCACGACTTAACACAAGACAAAATAAATAGAACGATGGAAATCGGGGGAACTGGTATGATGTAAAGACTTTTATTGGAGACACAAAGTTAGAACCAAATCACAGATACAATTTTAAGGGTTAAAATGTAAGAGATCAGGTTAATACTGGAGGTTAATAAAATAGGGTTAGTTAGACATATTTCAAAGGTTAAACAAAATTAATATTAGGGTGTCAAATATATTTTGCAGTTCGCTATGAAACAAAGATTCGATTGTTGGCCTTTTTTAGTTAAAACATTATTTAAGCTTAGTTAATTACTTTAAAGAAAAAAATCAAAGGACTATAGCCAAAAACTTTGACTTTTTAGTTTAGAGTTGGGACTTTGTGGGTTTGTAGCGGCATAAAAACTGAGTCCATTTGTGAGATTAAAAATTTTTTATGATCAGCAGTTTTCGATAAAATCGAGTTCAAAGTTGAAACTTCGAACGCTTTTTGTACATTTGTGGAACCAGATTTTTTCATCAAAATCATTTTTCTGGTTCTACTTTAAATGGCCAACCAGAAAATGTACTTATTTTGGGAAATAAAGTTTTCTGTTTCTGTACAACAGATCACTTCGATTTTCAATTAATCAGAACACTTTCTGTGACCGTAAAAGTTAAAGAGCTGAAACTCATTTTTCATCGATAAAACTCACTGTTGAACAATTCGAGTCGGAAACTTTTTTCAATTTATCAATAGTTCTCTTGATTTTGGCCATTGGCCTTAAAACTTTGAGCTTCAATATTTCGAGAACGGTATCACTAACAATCATCATTCTTTCACCAATCATTAGATATGCTTGTGGGCTTTCATATATTGAAATATCAGATGATTCAAGCTGATGTAAAAAAAGTTATAGCATTGATATCATTTTGTTGACAAATCTTATTCTTGATTTGTAAAGGCGAATGGTTACTCAAACACAAATCTTATGATGTGTTAGAAGGATATTCATTATTGAATGAATTAACTCAGATTTTCACCGATATTCAGTCAACATATGATTTGACCCACAAGCAGCTCTAATGATTGAAGAAAGAATGATGATTATGAGTGATACCGTTCTCGAAATATTGAAGCTCAAAGTTTTAAGGCCAATGGCCAAAATCAAGAGAACTATTGATAAATTGAAAAAAGTTTCCGACTCGAATTGTTAACCAATGAGTTTTATCGATGAAAAATGAGTTTCAGGTCTCTAACTTTTACGGTCACAGAAAGCGGTCAGTTTAATTGAAAATCGAAGTGATCTGTTGTACAGAAACAGAAAACTTTATTTCCCAAAATAAGTACATTTTCTGGTTGGCCATTTAAATTAGAATTAAAAAAATGATTTTGATGAAAAAATCTGGTTCCACAAATGTACAAAAGGCGTTCGAAGTTTCAACTTTGAACTCGATTTTATCGAAAACTACTGATCATAAAAAATTTTTAATCTCACAAATGGACTCAGTTTTTATGCCGCTACAAACCCACAAAGTCCCAACTCTAAACTAAAAAGTCAAAGTTTTTGGCTATAGTCCTTAGGCCAAATATTCACAAAGTTATAGCGTTTTAATCGCTTTAAAAAGGGCAGAAAAACCGTCAAAAATTTCTTTTTTCAACAAGTTTTTTATTATACTTCGCAAGCGACTCTGTACAAAATCTCTAACTTCGGATGCTGAATGCTTGCTAACTAACTTTAAGCACCTGATCTCGACTCCATGAACCTCGATCCATCTTAATTTTTGAAAAATTCAGTCAAAAAAACATTGTCTGCTCATAAACGGAGGTCAAAAACACTTTTGTCGATTTTTTGCGATAAATATTCGGAATGTTACAAAATTGGCAATAACTCTGAAGTCGAGATTAAAAACGGTATATTAATATCGAATGTGTCTAGTTTGATTTACCAAAAGGAGAATGTGTAAAAAATTTGACTTGCGAATTAAGTTTGGACTTCGTAGGATTTTAGGGGCGTAAAAACCAAGTCCTTTGAGTAATTATTAGATTTTATAATGGGCTATAATATATTGAAGAATTAGATCATTCAAGATAATACAAAAAAAGTTGTAGCATTGTAATACTTGAGTTGTCAGATTTGATTCTTGATTTGTAAAGGCGAATGGTTACTCAAGCACAAATCTTTGATGAGTTAAAAGGATATTCATTATTGAATGAATTAACTTAGACTTTTTCGAACATTAAGTCACATAATGTTATAGCCCATTATAAAATCTGTGTAATCTGGGCAATACCGTTCTCAAAATATTGAGGTTCAAAGTTTTAGGGCCAAAGGCCAAAATCAAGAGAACTATCGATAAATTGGAAAAAGTGTTCGATCGATCATATGTAGCAACTATTTTTGTCGACGAATAATAAGTTTCAGCTCTTCAACTATTACGGTCACAGATCGCGGGAGGTTTAACTGAAGTTCGAAGTGATTTGATGTATAGAAACAGAAATATTTATTTCTCAAAATGTGTGCATTTTCTGATTAGCCATCAAAAGTTACGGGAGAAAAATGAGTTTCATGAAAAAAATCTGGTTCCATAAGTGAACTAAAGGCAATCGAAGTTTCAACTTTGACCGCGATTTTCTAGAAAACTGTCGATCGGAGAAATTTTTTAATAGCACTAATGGACTTGGTTTTTACGCCCCTAAAATCCTACGAAGTTCCAACTCTTAACTCGCGAGTCAAAATTTTTACACATTCTCCTTTCAATTAGTTCTTAACTCAACTTCATACCTAAGCGCAAAATATATTTGACACCCTGATAAAATATTGGCGTAAGCCTAAATTAACATGTATTAGGTTGTCCGGGCCAAAGTGTCACATTTTTGATTGTTGTTAATTTCGCATCGGTATGATCTTTTTTATGAATTTTCGGTCAGTGATAGCTGAAAAGCTAAGAATTGTTTTGCAATTAATAGAACTGAAAAATATTGAATTTATATCGCTCTAAATTAAAAATTGGTATTTTTATTTTGACGAAAATTCTACACAATCAAAAGATCCCCCCTTTGATTTGCTCGCTAACTTTTTTTAATTTTTTGATGTTTTTTGATTATTAAATGAATTTGCTTAATTTTGTTCAAACATATCTTGAGAATGAAACATGATAAAGAGCTGAAAATTCGATAAATGAATATATTTAATAATGCGATGCTGGCCTGACGAAAGTTTTTTTTCTAAACTACTCCTGTCGCGTATTATAGACGTTAGGTCATTTAACTTCGAACGGAGCGCGTTTGATCATCTTTGCGTCAGGAAGAATTTTGATCGGTGCTAAATGATCCACATAATGTTGGCTATAGCCTGACGCGACGGATTTTTGAAATAGTACGTAGTTTGTCTGTTTTAGCGAATGACCTCAATCCAATCGGAAATCTGTAGCTCCTCAGTCATTTGACATAACTGAATGGGACTTAGACCAAAAGACTCAAAATCTATTGTACATTGTTACGACATAATGTCAAGGTCATTCAAGGTCATTCAAAACTTCAGGTTCATTTGATAGAGCACTAGTCATGGGTGATGGATCACCTTTGTATCAAGTTTTATATTTGACTCGTGAAAAATGACTGGTGTAAACACCAAATTTGTAATGATTAGGATTGAAAAATTGCTTACCTTGTTGGGTCTCTCAAATTGTCACATTGCCAGAAAATGCACTACACTAGAAATAGCACTATTCGTCGGGCATGATTTTCAATCTTCCTTAATCGCTCAAATTTATCCTGAAATGTTGCTTCAAGCTGATTTTGTGAGTTTTTGGATTATTTTACGAAAGAAAATTGAATTAAGTTAATTGAAAATTAAAGAAATCGAACTACAAAAGTTGTTCTAACTCCTCCTTAACTGGGACAGTTGAAAAAATTAAGTGCAGTTTCTCAATGGCGACTGTATTGCTTTCCCTTTTCTCAATCTACAATCCCTTACAATCATGATCATTCAAGATCGATATAAAAATTGAGTTTTGATTTCAGCTGATATTTTCTGCTTCGTACATACGCAATTTTTAAAAATTGCCAAAAATTGGACTATGAAGTGCGATTGTGGCCAAGTGCGTCACCTTAGGGAACATTTGAAAATAGTTAACAGGGTTTTCTGAATCTATTTTCATTAAAACTAATTTTTCAAAATTCTGAGATGGTCGATTTTTGGTGGCTGATACCTCTTTGTTTTTAATTGTTTTGAATTTATACATTTAATTACTAACATTTAAATACTCCGTGAATCCTGGGCTATCAGCAATTTTCATTGATTTGTGTGCTTCATTCAGAAACTCACGAGTGAAGTGTCTCAGGTGTCTTAATAATTTCCGATCGAAACCCTATGCATTCGATAGAGGACAAAATTTATGTACAAGGCTAGCGTCTCCCGTTTCGGAAACTTTTGGATCACGAAAAAATTGAGGTCAAAAACCGGTTTTGCCGAAAATATACTAGGTGTTCGGATCAACTATCCCAACATTGACGCGTTTATTACTCAGCAACTATTGGCGCTAGAAAGACATGCAATATATCATTCGATAGAAAAAAGGGCTAAGTTTTATATAGCGTTAGTTTTAAAAATAATACTTTCGAATTAATTTGAAATACAGGTTGATTTTTGGCAAATTATCAAAAAAGTGGCACATTCTGATGCACGTAATTTTATAGAGTTTTTTATCTGGCCATCTTAAACTTCACAAAATGTTCTTTCTAATGTTATCATTTGGAAAATTCCATCAATCTTAATTCTCGATAATTTCTCGAAAAATATTCATGCTAGAGATCTGAAATTTTGTGTAAAAATAGTTCTTAATTAGATCTATCGATTAACAAACAGCAATCTATTTTCGAGGTTTCAGAAAAAAGTTTGAATTTTGACCAGATGCTTCCTCTCGAGCACATAAACTCTCTTCTGAGACCTTGTATGGATTCAATCTTTTATTATAAAAAAGTACAATCGACTTTAAGGCTTTTTTAGTAAAAGTTGCAAGTAAATACATTGATTCATTCAGGAGCTAGTGCTTGTCGACAAAAATAAGGTCATTCTCATAACTGGCGAACTACTATTCATACGGAAAAAAACATCTGTCAGGACATATCCGATAATAAAGAGACCATCTTTCACTGATCGGGCTGAGTTTGACCAAACCGTTATCGGTTGCGGATCGATTGAAATATAATGACCTACCGTATCGACGCGTGACACGTGCTTCAAAATGAGAATTTCACTCTTAAAGGCACAAATTTGGTACAATAGAGGCACAAATGCACACAAAACTAGTTTCACACGACTCAGTAGCTTCAAAGGCGCTTAGCCCAGTGGATAAGGAGCACTGTATATCAAACAAAAACCTTGGGTTCGTGTCTCGCTCTGGCCCTCTCTGGTTTCCCCTCTATCTCTCTCTCTCTCTCTTCATTTCTATCTTTCCTCTCTTTGTCATGTGGATAAGACACCAGACCTGTATTCAAGGTTTCCTGGGGTCGAGTCTCTCTCGGGCCCTCTCTTTGGGGAACAATTATAACATGGATAAGAAATTTGAATTAGAAGATAAGGATTAGAAATTATGGATAAGAAAGTGGTATCATAATACTCTTTTAAAATGGAGCTTTGTCAAGCCTTGTATGGCGCGTAGGGGTTAGACGAAGGAGCTGCCCGGCCATATGGCACAAACCGCCTATTTTAGGTGGTGAATTCTTTGTGAAACATTGTAAACAAGTATTAACTTGTAATATGAATATTAATTAGATACTCATTTGTAATTCGCACTTCTGCGAATAGTGTGCCACAGAACACACACCAAAATAATTACCAATAAAAACGCTTATATGATGGCGTACTCTTTTATAAGAACGGTGGCACTAATCGCTATATCACGTGGTCCAAGTCTTAGAAATAGATTTCCGGCTGTTAATCGATAGAGCTAATTAAGAACTATTGTGATATTATAACACAATTGTTAATATTTTAACACAAAATTTCAGATCTCCAGCATGAATATTTCTCGAGAAATTATACGAAAATAAATTCGAATTTGAAGCGTAATTGTGGCCAAATGTTACGGAAGTTTTGAAAAGACTCAACATGGTTTTTTAATGCCCTCTTTCATAAAATCAAGTTGATTTGATTTTCAATACTGCAGAGATCGATTTTTCGTGGCACATACCCTTTTAGTCTTTCATCTTTCATTTAATACTATGAACACACAGTTAGCGCGCAGATCGATTTTCAAAAAAAAGCAGATTTACACTCTTGAAGCCTATGGGAAAATTAACAGAAAAACTGACGAGGGAAGTGTCTCAGGTGTTCAATAATTTCCGGTCGAGACTATGTGCATCAAATAGAGCGAAAAAAATTAGGCAAAGGGGTTTCGTCACCCGTTCGGAAACTTTTGGATCCCGAAATACTAAATAAATACGCGAAATAAATAAACTTGCACGAATAGATATTACTCTTTATTCCATTCTCCATTATTTATTGAGTTATATAGAGTTCTAGCTATTTTCAATCATTTTTTTCAGATCGAAAAACTTCGGTTTAAATAACAGAAATAAAAAAATTGAAAAACTATATTTTGGGCGAAATTGGTTGTGACCTCAATTTTCTCGCGATCCGAAAGTTTCCGAAACGGAAGACGAAAACCCTTTGCCTAATTTTTTTTCGCTCTATTTGATGCACATAGTCTCGACCGGAAATTATTGAACACCTGAGACACTTCCCTCGTCAGTATTGTCAGTTTTTGGATCATTTAAGGTTGAAGGGCTATGTTTACCCAAAATCTATTATATTTCCGTAAAACTTTCAGATGATGATTTTCAAGAAAAAGCATATTGAAATAGCATAAATACAGTTTTTCACCTTGAAAAATTGGCAATTTTTGAAATCTTATGCTTCTCTACCTTCGATTTTCTTTGTTTTCCACGAATATTCTCTCCGATCGAAAAATGCTTCACTTTATTGGGATTAATATGGAAATTATTAGGTTGACGCGAAAGTTCTTAGGCTCTTGCAGTGTACTTTTTATTAGGTGACGAGAAAAGTCGTTGAATAGCTTATTACAATATACAGTCAAACCTCTCAAAATGAGACTTCGTGGGGATAGCTTTTGGGTTATTTTGAAGAAAAAATCTCTGAGAATAGACAAAAGGTGTAAACAATCTCAATGAATGTTACTGATATATGGATAGTGTTCAAGAAATATGTTCATTTGGTGAGTTTTTCATTGAATTAAAGATTACTTGTTATTAAGTAAAGGTCACAAGGATCTTGTATTGTCCCAATCGGACACTGAATAGGTGTTCAAATCGTTCATAGCCAGTCTCTCCATGTATTGGACTAAAGTTGGTGAATCTTTGCTGCCTTCGGTTAAGTTATTGTAAATTTTATGAATATCTTCATCATCTTCATTTCCAATATTATCAATTATCAATTGTTCATCAACAACCTCTTCAACGTAACCAGCATGATTCCAACAATTTATGATTGTTTCACTCGTAACTTCAGACCAAGAGTCATTTATCCATTTCAAAGCATCAAAAATATCGATATTTTTCATAATATCATTGAGAGACATGTTTTGGTCAAAATAATCTGAGAATCTTTGAAATAAATGTTTAACATATTTGTTTTTGAAAGCTTTGATAATACCATTATCCATTGGTTGAAGATGAGAAGTTGTTCCTGGAGGTAACCAAAAAAATTCAATATTTGGAAATTTATTTTCATCAACTTTGTGTCCAGCAAAATTGTCAATTATGAGAGCAATTTTTTCATCTTTCACTGTCAACTCCTTATGCCATTCAGAAAGATAATAATCGAAGAGATTAAGTGTCATCCAAGCTGAGCTATTTGACTTGTAAATTATTTGTAGATTTTGAAACTCTGAATAGTCAGCTTTCAATGCTCTTGGATTTTTAGATTTTCCGATGATCATAGGAATAAGTTTCTCACCTTGATGATTACATCCAATCAAAATTGAAACTCTTTCTTTAGATATCTTTGATCCAAAATGAGCAGTTTTTGAAACAAAATATGTCTTGTTTGGTAATTGTCGATAAAAAATGGCTGTTTCATCTAAATTATATCTAAATTGAGGTGGATATTTTAGCAGTAGTGATTGTATAATTTCATTTTTGAATTTAGTCACGATCTCCAAGTTTGTACCTGCTGATTCACCACTAAGTCTTCCATGTTTAACATTACATCTTTTTTTGAAACAATCTAGCCATCCATTTGAACCTACAAGTCCTTTGTTCTCAGTTGCCGCCAATTTCTTAGCCTTCATTTTCAACATCAAACTTGTAACTGGGAAGCCAAATTCATTCATTTGTTTTATGTAACTAATAATTTTTTCATCAAAATTATCAACTGATCCGACAATCCTGAGAAGAAGAAAAATAAAGTGAATTAGTAAAAATGTTAAATGTTAAATGTCAAACTTACCTTCGCATTTTGCCTTTAAAACCATTGACGGTTTTGATCACTTTCTCGGTATTGTTTAATATACGAAAAACAGTTGCTCTACTCACTTTAAATTCACTAATCAGTTGATTAACATGTTTATTTTTTGATTTTACTTGTATAAGCTTGAGCTTCTCATGATAGTTGAGATTACGACGAGGCATTTTACAAAAAACGTTAACAATCTTAACTTTTGAATGAATTTTGGTTACTATGTTACTAAGCAACGTCTCATTTTAAGAGAGTCTCATTTTTAGAGGTTTGACTGTATGTAAAGGGTGTAGCACTTAAAAAGGTACAGAGGAAGGAGGTAACAAGAAAGCATATCACCTTTATCACAAAATTTTGTGCCATTGCTTAAGATAATAATGAAGATTATGAAGTAACAGATTTGATTTTGGTTCCGTTGCCTCTGTTGCTAGTAGTAATACACATACACAAGATAGCACAATTTTATTGATTTTTGATCGATTGGCTGCAACTATTGTTACACAATTACAACGACAGATGATTGAACTAGAAAGGTTAAATCAAACGCTTGCTAAAGGACAATTTAAGAAGGATTTTTAAGTATTTCCAAATCAAATTACCATAATGGTAAATGTCTTTACAATAGTATAACGGATACAACAAGCGAGATAATTGAAACACAAACACTATTGTGTTGCAATTGAATTTCACTATACAAATACAAGAAGACAATAAGCAAATCTTAGAATCAGAAGCATTCAGAACTCTCTACAAAAATGCAACAAAAATTTGTGAGAAAACATACACTGGCCCAAAATTCGTTTATGTAGACACAGAAAAACAACTTTTTGTGCGGTACACCCAGACGATTTGAAGACAAATCGATCAATAATTCCTAATTTAGAACAATGCACTTTGGGAAGCTATCCTGAAAAATCTGAATTGATAATAATAATTGTTTAGATGTTAATCCAAACCAATAAATATTATCTAAAGACATTCAAGTAAAACCTGTGGGAAATGAATACTGGATCTATTGCTACGACCAGAACATAACAATACAAAACTTCCAAACAATTTGTCCTGAAACTCCTTCTCGCTTGTCAGTTTGTAATAACTTTACAATTGGAGGAAAAGCTTATACTGGCCCAATAATAGCGTAATAACTATCTGCATAATATTACTCATAATATCGAAGCTGTTTTACACGATATTGTATTGCATTAAAAAACCTTTCATTGCAGTAAACATGGGGCCAGATTTGAATTAGTAAGATTCTAAAACTCAATCAACTCCAATTGCGATTCCGATAAGCTCCTTATATTAGTTTAATGGTGCCTGTTGCCTGAAATAAAAACAACTATAATAATACTCATAATAATACCTATGATAATAAATAATATAATACCTATTATAATGACTATCATTTAGACCTAACATATCTTAGATTATATTATCTAGTATACGAATGTAATTCGATTTTTTCAAATCTATTTAGATTCTAGGAAATAATATGCCTCGTCGGCGATTTATACCCCTACCTGATGATCCAGATTATGATCCATGGCCACCCAGGAGACCAGTGTCTCCAGTAGATTGGGGGAATCCTGTTGTCGTTCCAGATGATGAAGAGAACAGGATAAATGTTGAAATATTAGAAATCCACAACTGAATTTAAAAGAGATTTTGTAGATAACGAAGCGTGCAAGGATTTCACATGTACCGTATGCAGATTATACCTGACCACTAGAAGAAGCACACCTGTGTGTTTTTTAGAGCTTGCATGTGTCCCGATACTTGCCTGAAAGCCTACAAAATTAGTATAGAACGGTTAACTTTAGAAAGACAAGTATGTCCTACTTGTAGGGAACCACTTAAATATAAATATAGACCTCAGAGAGGTATTAAATCAATAGAAACCTGAAACACATTACAGGTTTACTGCGGATTCCCTTCGTGTAGAACTATTATTGATAACATTAACTACAATAATCACACCAATATATGCCCCCACAATGTTAGCAACTGTTCTATTATCTATTATCTGTTCTAATATGTGTTCTATTAATAGATGTACTTCCAAAAATTGGAATCAAGAGATTCATACTAGTTACTGCATGGAGGAACTCAGTTCTACCCAAGCAGTGCTAGCAGCTAAAAATGATGAGATTCTAAGATTAAATCAAACAATCGCTATTAGAAAGTTAATGATAGAAGGGGCAGAAGCAAAAATGAGAGAATTAGAAACCAAACTGTCCCAAAAAGAACTTGAAATAGCAAATAATAGTTCTACCATGGGAATTCCATCCACCTCAAATCCTATGTGTAGTGTTAATGATCCACAAGGAAGATACACAAAGTTCACAGTTAGATACTTAGATAGAACTTTTCAAATAAATAATATCTCATTAAATGATCCCGGCTCTGTCCTACGACGCCAGATTGAAGAAGCGACCAATTGCAAAGTCGGCGCAATACTGAAGGCAGACCATACCTTGTTAGACGATAAATTTATGCAAACAACACCAATATTGTTTCAAACCCACCATAATAACCGCTCTGCCTGTAAATTTTCCAGTCAATGAAAGGTCAAGACTACAGATACAAATCTTCAACGCCGAGGAAATGGCTTAAATATTGTAACTGAACAGTGGCTGTTCAGAATGGCGGCCGGTATATGTACCACACCCAAAATCTTTTTGTAAGAACTGTATCACACCCTATCGATCGAAACAACTCGATCGATAGGGTTAAAATGTAAAGGAAAAGAAGATGCAAGAAAATAAAACAGCCAGTTGTCCATTAACTCTAAAAGAGAAAAGATGAATTTCTTCTCAATACTAAAACAAAAACCCTCTTAGGGTCAAAAAAATATGTAAAAATATCATCTTAACCGGAAAGCTAGGACGTTTCTAAAATTGGTGGCCTGGGAGAACTTGCAACAAAATTGGAGTTATAGATTAATATAACTCCAATTTTGTTATACCGGGCGTTTTTTTCATTTTACGCCTGTTTGACCTCATAACTCACGAACGGTTGATGCTACAGACCTCAGATTCGCACCATGCGCTTAAGCAAATTGAAGAACCATACCCTCGATCTCTCAAGGTTATTCAAGGTCATGCATCTGTTTGACCTCTAACTGACATTTGAAGGACATTTTCTGTTAGGAGAAATTTTTCGCAACTGGCTGATGTTTTTTACATGATCATATCTCATCCTGCCCAGAAGATATGAGTGTTTTTATACCGTTCAGTCTTGATTGGTTTCGAGTTAAATTCGGTTATTTCAACAACCAGATAAGCCTTTAATTTCGCATAAACATCAGCCAGTCGCAAAAAATTTCTCCTAACAGAAAATGTCCTTCAAATGTCAGTTAGAGGTCAAACAGATGCATGACCTTGAATAACCTTGAGAGATCGAGGGTATGGTTCTTCAATTTGCTTAAGCACATGGTGCGAATCTGAGGTCTGTAGCATCAACCGTTCGTGAGTTATGAGGTCAAAAAGGCGTAAAATGAATAAAAAACGGCCGGTACATTATACCCATTCACCATCCGCCATTTTGTCTTAAAATAACACTTTATACTTCCCTCTATTATTAGTTTTTGTAATTAAACATGTAAGATTTGTATGTAATTCGATTGATGGAGCCACAAAAGAGACCTCGAATTTCTCAATGCGAATTTAAATTACTAGAAAGTTATATTTTCAAGGTTTAAGTTTTAAACTTTATTTTTAGGGTCAAGTTTTAGCTTTATAATTTTTAGGTTTAAGTTATATCCTTATAGTTTTAAGGTTTAAGTTTTAAGTTTTAGCCTCTTAATTTTAAGGTTTAAGCTGGTTTAGCTTTTACCGAGAAACTTTTCATCTCAAGTTCCCTCTTTTATTAAAAAATTTTTTCCGCATTTTCTACTATGTACACCATGCAATCTGGTGCTCTAAAATGTATTCAAAATAGTTTAAAAGCCTAAAATATCCAATTGTTTAAATGGTGCCTCCAATGATATCCAACTGAAATAGGCTGTGGAAAATCGATCTAGACTATTTCCATCTATCATTCCACCATCACTCCGAAATAAAGTCTTGCAGCATTTTCACGACGATTACAGTCACCCTGGGAAAAACAAGACTGTTAAACTTATTACTCGTTTCTATTGGTGGCCTCATATGATCTCAGACATCAAAGCTTATGTCGATTCATGCCGTTCATGCCAGCTTGTAAAGCAAACCCATCGTTCAAGTATTGGTCAAATGATCCTCCCTTCAGTTGATCTCGAACCTGGTGATCTCGTTGGCCTCGATACCATAGTCATGGGACCTGCAGCTGGTAGTACCCGACATAAGTACATTCAAGTCTTCATAGACCACTTTTCACGACATGTTTGGGCTTTTCCTACAACCACCAACACAGCAGCATCAGTAGTAACTCTCTTAGATAAACTTATTCAATCTGGTATTCGCATCAAAGCTATTCTAACTGACTGTCACAAGAACTTCCAAAGTACAGTCTTAAAACAAGCTTTTAAACGCCACAACATAAAACACATCTTTAGTACTCCATATCATCCGCAAACCAACGGTATCGTCGAGCGCATCAATGGAACTTTGATGGTCAAAGTAAGAGCTGCTTTACAAGATCATCCTCATCGTAAATGGACAACGCTCTTACCCAAGATTGTCACTGATTACAACAATACTCCACACGATATCACTGGTTATGCTCCTGCATATCTCTTCTTTGGAACCGATCCAACTCCGACTTTCTCCAGTCAAACCAACAATCTCCAGGAAGCACGTGAATTAGCCCGGTCCAGGACACGTTCGGAACAAGAAAGAAGAAAACAAAGACATGACGCTAAACATCCCGTCGCAAACTTTGAGATTGGATCCAAAGTTCTCAAAGAAGTACCATTTAACCATCCATCCAGGACTAAAGTCACAGCTAAGTATACAGGTCCATACTATGTCATCAAGAAGATTACGGATGTAACATACATCATATCGGAAACACTTTCAGGAACACCAATTCAAGCTCATTCATCCCAGCTCAAGCAGTTTGTTGATAGACAACAAACTCAAATTACAGTGGGCGAATGTGATGGCAATTAACTTTAAAATAAAACAAAACCCAAAAAGCACAACACTTAAACCATAAAAACATGTATTTCTCTCTCTCTTTCTTAACTCAGCCACTAGGGCTTTTCAATATAAACTTAATGCAGCACAATTGTATCACTCCAATCAAAACACAGGTAATCCTAGCGGGAAAACTAAACGTAAAATATTGTACTTACAACTCTGCTTATTTTAACCATGATATTTTTATATCATTTATCACTATTTTTTATACTTAATTTAACTGTACCATTTTTGGCCTGAAATTCCTATGTCCCATGGGAAGAATATATACTCAGACCTTTTCTTCATAATTATCAATAAAGTTTGACTTAAACTCCAACTTTGCCTCTTCACTCTCTAGTGCTGCCCTCTCTCCTCTTACTCTTCACTTTAAACCGAAAGGTTTTAGAATAGTAAGTCCCTCCTTTTCTCTCTCTTACTTTTCACTTTTGGTTAACCTCCATAGAAAAGTAAGTTGCATCTTCCTCTTTCGACTGTTAGCAGTTATAAACGGTCACAACCTAATACATAATACACCCAGTATAAGCTAAACTTGTTCGCAAATTGCCGTTTGATTTTCAATTTTTAGTTTCCCTAAGTAACTAAACGGTCAAGCCTAACGGGCAATAATCTAGTTTTTAGTCAGTTGACTATTGTAGCTAAAAACCTTATCCTCGCTTCATCTTCTATTTTTTTAAATAAACTTACAAGGGAAGTAACCTCGTTGGTACGGACAGATCAAATTGCTAGTGACTTTAATGGAATCTCTGGGTCGGAAAACCTATAAAAACACTAATCTCCCATGGAGGAAATTGAGCTGAGAAAAGTTACAGGGTGACAAATGTTCTAATCACGAAGATCAAAATGATCAATAAATTCGCAGTTAGAGTAATTTTTTGGTAAAAATAACTTTTTTGGTGTAAACAGTCATGAGTAACATGAATCTGAAATCAGTTTTTTCTTACAGCTTTTAGTTCCATAGAAAATCGCGGAAAACCGTTTAAATGTATCGATTTTGTGTACTTGTACTTTTTTGATTTTCTCGAGATATCTCGATCGGACAAGTTTCTGGTTAACACTAATGGACTCGATTCAAATTGCTCTACAAACCTACAAAGTCCCATCTTCGAACTTGGAAGTCGAATTTTTACACTAACTCATTCGAAGAAAACCAAATCGATACATTTAAACGGTTTTTTGCGATTTTCTATGGAACTAAAAGCTGTAAGAAAAAACTGATTTCAGATTCATGTTACTCATGACTGTTTACACCAAAAAAGTTATTTTTACCAAAAAATTACTCTAACTGCGAATTTATTGATCATTTTGATCTTCGTGATTAGAACATTTGCCACCCTGTAACTTTTCTCAGCTCAATTTCCTCCATGGGAGATTAGTGTTTTTATAGGTTTTCCGACCCAGAGATTCCATTAAAGTCACTAGCAATTTGATCTGTCCGTACCAACGAGGTTACTTCCCTTGTTAGTTTTAACATTCATACCATTTTGAGTGTAACAATATTTTGATCGATGCTCAATCACCTTGAGATCATATGGTATAATAATAATATGCAATTTTAAGTTTTTTGCTTGATTATATTATACGAACTTTCAGCACTCTATCATGTTTCCTTATCAAGATATTAACTTAAAATAGACCTGAGAAGATCGCTGTTTTTTAGGATCGATCTAAAATCGGATAGTTAAAGGAAATTTCGTCTCAGGATCGAGCTTTAATCGATCCCAAACGATCCTTTTTCAAAATTTTGGTTGAATTAATTATATCGAAACTTCTACATTTAAGAGTCGTAGATAAGTTTGATATTAATTTTATTATAGTAACCTTTCAAAAAGTCCATGATCAGAGATGACCTTTCTGTGCTTATTTTTGTGTCCAAGCTGAGTATCTAATTGCGGGAAATTTAGAATAAAAAATCTGAGAAAATCACATTTTGATATCTTCAGGTAGTGAAAATCATGCAAAAAGGATCGACCCATGCATTGATTAATCGCTCCACAAAAAGATCGGATCAGCTCGGATCGTTCTCAGGTCTAACCTAAAAAACACTTTAACTTTAGAGCTCCACCGTGACCGAACGTGAATTGCGGAACTTTTGATGATACCTAACGTAGCTTTTTAATGTCTACTTTCCAAAAATCAAGTCCTTTTTCAAATTGACAATGGCCACTTTTTCGTGAGCACTTGCCTTTTCAGCACTCTGTCATGTTTAGCTCTGGAGATATCGCTCTCTTGAAGCTTTTCACAGAGCACATCATTGTGATAAAGTTTTTTATCAGGTCCTATTATGTTTTTCAATTTTACGGGACTTGAGTTTTAGTAAATTATGCTCCAATACAGTAAAAAATGACTAGAAAATCGTGCAGAAGCTCGATTACAGGTCGTTTTGCAGTGTGTACCATTAAAAAAAGTAATAAATTGAAAAGATCAGTTTACAGTATTTTCACGTATAAGTTGCATTTTGATTAGTGCCGTCTACTATACTACCAATGGTATACTTAAGCATCTTTCGTATAGCAGATGGCCCTTATCAAAATTCACTTATCACAACTTATGCGTGAAAATACTGTACTGGACTATTCAGTTAATTTTTAATCTACTCGACCTTAATTGCTATCTTACACATTATTATAATAGACCTGTATACTGTATTGTATGATTGCGACAAACATAATGTTTTGAATATGCTTTGGTTACTGTTGCATCTTTAGATTCAGATATCAAAACGAGTGGCAATATCCTTATCAACCATCTTTATAATGCAATACAAAAAAATAATTATAATTAATGTTTTATCAATGTGATCTCAATAAAGCTGAAAGAGCAAGGATGAAGAAAAGTTGTTAATTTATTTTATTAGGATAAGAAATTTGTTAAATGCCAACGCAATTGCGATCTATTGAGCCTATGTCTAGCTGGACTAGGCTTGACTTTATTGTGTAGATAAACTGATAATTGAAATGGCATTGAACGGATTGAATGTGATTTCATTTCTATCAAAAATGCAGCAAAACTATAAACATGCCATTATTTTGGATAAAATTATTATTAAAACTGTAAAAGTTCTGTTTATAGATTAAGATTAGCTTAATGACGCATAAATTGTCTCTGAATAAGATATACTTGAACTAATTTTGCAGTTGGAATGTACAGTGGTAATTAAACTTGTTAAAAAATTATTATAATATTTAGTAGGACATAAGTTACATATTTACTCATTAAAAAGATTCAGTAAAGAGGATTGAAGAATCAAATAGTACTTAAAGAGGAAACCCAGAAAACTTGTTGATTAGTTGATAATTATTAAATAGGTGAGATAAAATAAGGATTTGATCATCTATTTTTTTCTTCTAAACAACTCTTTAAAGGATTAGGATTAAACGTTTAATGGCATTGAATGATTTTTGTGGACATCCATTTTGGGTAGGTAAACAACAGTAGTGCTTGCTGTTAGTCCATCAACTTTCTTTGTTTACATTTCTCATCTACAGATTGTGTTTTTAATTCCATGTTTACATCATTTTTTGCTATTTATTTTTCTATTAGGATGAACAACTATCATGGAATTCATCGAATCCAATCATTACTCCATGCCTTAGTGAAACTGCCTTACTTTGGGCCTCTTCTGCCTTCTTATGGATACTTGCACCTTTTGCTGTTTATTTAACCGTTAAAAGCCCTAAGCCTAGTTTAATTTGGACATGGAGACTTTACATGAAATTGGTAAGATTTTTTTGTTTATGAATGTTTCAAGTTGTTATAGTTTGAGATACACAGGTTAATTAATTTTAATTATTATGTTTTGTCAACAGTTCCTTTGTTTGGTCCTTTGTGTTGCGACAGCTTACGAAGTTATACATGTTTTCATGAAATATAACCAAAATGAAATCTTATATCCTTATCAATATACTTCACCGATTATTAAGTTATGTTCATTTGTAAGTAAATTGTATTTCAATTTTATTTGGAAGCTTTATTAAAATTAATTCATATTTTTGTCATTTAGATTATCGCTACAATGTTACTATTACTTTATAAACAAAAAGGTGTCTTAACGTCTGGATTACTGTTTTTATACTGGTTTTTCATGGTTATTCAATCTTCAGTCAATTATTGGGCATTAATTGATTCCCTCCAAAATCCTGTAAATATTTTCTTCTTGATTATCCTTTTTTAATTGAATTATTGTGGATCTAATTTTATTTTACGTGTAACCTTAGGGCTATCGGGAATGGACTTTTGAACAAACTGACTTGGTTTTGAAATCAATACAGTTAACAGCCATTGTATTAATTTGTTTATTGTACTGTGTAGCAGATTCTAGCAATCAACATGATAAGAGGAAATCTGATGTGAGTTTTTAACCTTTATTTTATGCAAAAAAATTAACATCTTTATTATTTGATGAACAGAACTTCAACTCGAAAACAGTCAATATATTCAGCAAGATTTTGCTAATCACAATTATTTTTGACATGAAAATTGTGAACTTTAGGTAATTTGAAATTATCATCAAAAATTTTCTCTTAATTTTTCTTTTGAATTTTAATCTTTAGACATCAGGCAATTTTGTCTCATCTTCATTTGTTTCCCGACTATTTTTCCTCTGGTATGATTCAATGGCATACTTAGGATTCAAAAAAGCCTTAATTCAATCAGATTTGTGGGATTTACCGGAAGAAAGTCGAACAAAACTTATTCATGATAACTTTTCTGAGTTATTGACTGAATCTCAGCAGCGTTTAAAGCTAATGAATGCAAAGAAACCAACTGGAAAACCTAAAAGTAATTTATTCAGAACTTTATTGAAATCTTTTTGGCCATGGTTATCAGCTTGTTTCTTTTTGAAGCTATTCTCAAGCTTATTAGCTTTCGCAAGTCCACAATTACTAGATTTACTGCTTACTTTTATACGTTCAAATGATCCGACTTGGAAAGGTGTTATTTTAGCGCTTGGAATGTTTGTTGCTGCTCTTTTACAATCTTTAATTGACTCTCAATATGAATTTTGGATTCAAACAACTTCAATGAGGATGAGATCAGCCCTTATATCAGCAATTTATCATAAGGTAAATCACTTTTTAGTTTATTAAAATCTTACTATCATTAAGTTGAATTTTATTTCAATAAATCAGAGCTTAAGACTGTCTGGTCTTGGTCGTCGTGATTATACAAGTGGAGAGATAGTTAACATTATGGCCGTTGATACTCAAAGAATCATTGATTACGTGAATACAGTAAACGTTTTATGGTCTGCTCCAGTTCAAATTTGTCTTTCTGTGACTCTACTCTGGTTCCAATTAGGTGTTGCGTCAATTGCTGGATTAATTTTCATGACTGCTTTGATTCCAGTTAATGCTTGCATTCGAGCTGCGATAAAAAATTATCAAATCAAAGTAATGGCAGAAAAGGATAAACGATCCAAAATGATGTCAGAAGTATTGAACGGAATGAAAGTATTGAAGCTTTATGCATGGGAAGGTGCATTTGAAGACATGATAATGTCCATCAGACAAAACGAGATTCGACACCTTAAAAAGCAAGCAATTTACACTGCAATCACACACTTTATTGCTAATTTTGCACCCTTCTGTGTAAGTATAGCTACTTTTTCAGAATTTTATAATGCTAAAACCAAACTGAAGTATACAGAAGACAATTAAATGAAATATTCTAGAGCAGTCGAATGGTTTTACCTGACTATCACCCTTTCAATCAAAAATTTGAATAGGTTCACCAGAGGGAATTTCTCATTTGCATGATTTATGACATTGAAATAGAAATTTTGTAATTTAATTTTTCAGGTTTCACTGGTTTGCTTCGCAACTTTCGTTTTAGTCGATTCATCAAATGTACTGGATGCGAACAAAGCTTTTGTTTCCCTGTCACTGATTAATATTTTACGGTCTCCATTGATTCAATTGCCTATGGTCGTTACATATGGTGCTAATGTAAGAAAAATTTATAAATCAATATACTTAAATATAATTAAAGATCGTGTCTAACCAATTTATCTTTACGTTCATTAAGTGTATCATTTCCATGAAGAGGATTGATAAATATCTGCAAGGAGATGAGCTGGATCCAAATGCAGTTAGCCGCGAACCAAATACGGCAACTCCAATTTTAGTGAAAAATGCAACGTTCAGTTGGTCACAAAACGAGGAGGAAGTTCTTAAAGATATCAATATTGAAGTACCTCAAAATAAACTAATTGCTATTGTTGGTACCGTTGGAAGTGGTAAATCATCGTTATTAGGCGCACTTCTCGGTGATTTGCATAAAAAACAAGGATCCATTAATGTACATGGACGAATTGCTTATGTGCCTCAAACTGCGTGGTTACAAAATGCTACAGTTCGTCAAAATATTGTATTTGGTGAAACCTTTCGCCAAGAAAAATATGATAATGTGATTGATGCTTGTGCTCTTACTCCTGACATGAAAATATTACCTGGTGGAGATAAAACTGAGATCGGTGAACGAGGAATCAACTTGAGTGGAGGTCAAAAGCAAAGAATAAGCATTGCTCGTGCAGTTTATTCAAATTCAGATGTGTACCTTTTGGATGATCCATTGTCAGCTGTCGATGCTCATGTCGCTTCTCATCTGTTTGATAAAGTAATTGGTCCTAAGGGTTTGTTGAAACACAAAACTCGTCTTTTGGTTACACATAGGATAACCTTTTTACCACAAGTTGATCAGATAATTGTAATGAAAGACGGTAAAATCCAAGAAAGTGGAACTTACAATGAATTGATGGCGAAAAAAGGAGAATTTGCTGATTTTATAATTCAATATTTGTCCGAGTCTGAAACTGATCAAGATTTGGAAGATGAAAATCCAATCATGATAGAAGCGATGAAAGCTAGTGTTAAACCAGAGCTGGAAGCGAGAAGATCTAATCGTGCTGACTCAATCAATGCTCTCAGTAGACAAGAAAGCAGATTGTCCATCAAATCCTTCAGATCAGTTTCATCGCGCGCTATATCTTTGGATAAAAAAAGGGGAGAAGAATTAAAGAATTACAATATCGTTGGCACTGAAAAGGCTGAAACTGGTTCGGTGAAGCTTAGTGTTTACTTTGAATTTTTCCAAGCAGTTGGGGTAATGGCTTTCATTGTGACGATGCTCTTTTATGTTGGAGCAAATGGTTTAAATTTTGGTTCTACTTTATGGTTAACTGCATGGTCAGAAGATGCTGATGATCCTATTAAACTTAATGATACTTCATTCCGTCTTTATCGCCTCGGAGTTTACGCTGTTCTAGGTATCGGAAGCTCAATTATGATCTTCATCAATGCTACAATTATCGCTATGGCTTTTTTGAATGGCGCAACTTGGATTCATAATAAAATGCTGAACAAAATAATTCGAGCCCCGATGAGTTTCTTTGATACAACCCCGATGGGAAGAATCCTTAATCGATTCACTAAGGACATTGATAACGCTGATACAACAATTTCTCTCAATTTTAGAGCTCTCTTTGTTTTATTTTTTCGTGGTTTGGTTGCGGTTCTTGGTATTTGCACGGAGACTCCCTACCTTATCTTTGGAATTTTCATTATTGGCGTATTTTACATTTTAATTCAGGTGAGTAATTTAACTATCCTTTCTATATAAACTGTATCATTGCAAAACGATAGTCACATCTTGTGCCATTAGCGAAATATGTCCACGTTTAGTAATTTTAATTTATCCCTTACTTCCAGAAATTTTATATAGCTTCCTCTAGACAGCTAAGACGAATTGAATCGATAACAAGGTCTCCAATTTACTCTCATTTTTCGGAAACAATTACTGGATCAACATCTATTCGAGCTTATGGTGCTACTGATCATTTTATTCAAGAATGTTATCGTAAAGTTGATATCAATCATTCTTCATTCTTTCTCAACATTGGTGCCAATCGATGGCTGTCCATTAGACTTGAATTATTTGGTAATTTAATTGTAACCGTTGCTGCATTTACTGCCGTTGCAACTAGAGGATCATCATCTGCAGGTTCAACTGGATTAGCTTTGAGCTATGCTCTACAAATAACTCAAGTGCTCAGCATGTTGATCAGATCAGTTTCAAATGTGGAAAGTAATATTGTTTCGATAGAGAGATGCCTAGAATATACCAAAATAGAGTCTGAGGTAATGAAATTTTGATAATATCTTAAGATATATCCTGGCAGATTCAGTTACATTCAACCATTAATTTTCATTTTTCAATTTTCTTCAACAGGCCATGTGGATTGATTATCATAACCAACCTCGGAGTACTTGGCCTGAAAAAGGAGAGATAGTTTTTAAAAATTATAGTACACGTTATCGTGAAGGTCTCGATTTGGTATTAAAAAACATATTCTGTTCAATTAAACCCAATGAGAAGGTTGGAATAGTTGGTCGAACTGGTGCTGGTAAATCATCATTAACATTAGCTTTATTCCGACTCGTGGAACCAGCTCAAGGCACAATAGCAATTGACGGTGAAGATATCTGCAAATTTGGTCTCCATGATTTAAGACAAAAATTAACAATCATTCCTCAGGATCCTGTCTTATTTTCAGCGACTTTTAGAAAAAACTTTGATCCATTTCACAAATATTCAGATTCAGAAATCTGGAAAGCCTTGGAACTAGCAAATCTTAAGGAGTATGTAGCATCGTTAGAGTCAGGACTTGATTATTCAATTGCTGAAGGTGGTGAAAACCTGAGTGTTGGACAGCGTCAATTAGTTTGTTTGACCAGAGCATTACTAAGAAAAACCAAAGTTCTAGTTCTTGATGAAGCAACAGCTGCAGTTGACGTTGAAACAGATGAACTTATTCAAGAGACTATCCGTCGTGAATTCGCAGACTGTACAATAGTAACGATCGCTCATCGTTTGAATACAATCATGGATTACGATAAAATAATGGTTATGGATAAAGGAAAGATTGTCGAATACGATTCTCCAATCAATCTGTTGGCTAATAAAAACTCAATCTTCTATTCTATGGCAAAGGAAGCTAAACTTGTTTAGCCCTAAATATCCATTTCATATTTTTACTGCTAAAAAGTTAAATGTTTAGATTTAAAGATAGTTGATTTTTCATTTTTTTCAAAATACTGATACATTTTAAATTGCTTATACAGTATTCGTCTTAAGCACAAGAAAGCTTAAATTATTATAATAAATATTGAATTTAGCATAGTTCGAATGTTTTCACACATTTATTAGGGTCGAAAGATAAACCGATTTTGGGTTATATCTCATCAAAAAGACTGATAGGCGCATGAAACTTGGGATAATTAATGTTCTTATATGCATACATATGTGTACGAAAGTTCAGCTCTCTCACGCATTTTGTTCTCAAGTTATCGCTACATATAAGTTTCGAATAGTACAAGCCCTCAGACACTCACAATCATTAGTATTATATTAAATAAGTTCAAAATAATGATTGTGTAAATGTCAAATATAATAGATATTTTCTCGATCTTTATATTTGACGATTTTTATAATCGATATTGAGCAAATCATTAAAAAGGGAAATGTGGGTAATTGAAATCATTAAAGGCTGAAGAAATATCGAGCTTAATATATGTTATAATAGATAACTTAGCGATAACTTGAGAACAAAATGCGTGAAAGAGCTGAACTTTGGTACACATATGTATGCATATAAGAATATTAATTATCCCAAGTTTCATACTTCTATCAGTCTTTTTTGACGTTAAAAACTAGTTCATTTTTGAAAAATTGTTTCGAATTTTTCCGAATGAAGTTTAATTTTTGTTCTGTAACAGTAATCTTGCTCATTTTCAGTTAATTTAATATTTAATATTAGGCATGTGTAATCAACAAATTATTAGTTTTAATCTGATTTAACGACTTAAGTTGTTAATGGGTGTAAAAATTCTTGTTGAGATCAAGTTTAATCATTGACAGGAGAACTTCTTGTGAAATTTGTCTGTTAATTCTGATCTACGATCTTAAATCGTGTTGAAAATGTGCAACTTTTCCTAAAGGAGAATGTGTAAAAATTTTGACTTGCGAGTTAAGAGTTGGGACTTCGTAGGATTTTAAAGGCATGAAAACTAAGTTTATTAGTGCTATTAAAAAATTTCTCCAATCGACAGTTTTCGAGAAAATCGAGGTTAAAGTTGAAACTTCGATCGCCTTTAGTTCACTTATGGAACAAGATTTTTTCATGAAACTCATTTTTTTGACGTAACTTTTGATGACCAATCAGAAAATGCACTTATTTTGAGAAATAAATATTTCTGTTTCTGTACATCAGATCACTTCGATTTTCAGTTAAACCTCCCGCGATCTGTGACCGTAATAGTTAAAGAGCTGAAACTTATTATTTGTCGACAAAAATAGTTGCTACATATGATCGATCGAACACTTTTTCCAATTTATCGACAGTTCTCTTGATTTTGGCCTTTGACTCTAAAACTTTGAGCCTCAATATTTCGAGAACGGCATTAGCCACAATCACCATTCTTTGACTAATCATTAGATTTTATAATGGGCTATAATATATTGAAGAATTAGATCATTCAAGATAATACAAAAAAAGTTATAGCATTGTAATACACTGTACATTGTACAGTAATGACATTGTACTTGAGTTGTCAGATTTGATTCTTGATTTGTAAAGGCGAATGGATACTCAAACACAAATCTTTGATGAGTTAGAAGGATATTCATTATTAAATGAATTAACTTGGACTTTTTCGAACATTAAGTCACATAATGTTATAGCCGATTATAAAATCTAATGATTAGTCAAAGAATGGTGATTGTGGCTAATGCCGTTCTCGAAATATTGAGGCTCAAAGTTTTAGAGTCAAAGGCCAAAATCAAGAGAACTGTCGATAAATTGGAAAAAGTGTTCGATCGATCATATGTAGCAACTATTTTTGTCGACAAATAATAAGTTTCAGCTCTTTAACTATTACGGTCACAGATCGCGGGAGGTTTAACTGAAAATCGAAGTGATCTGATGTACAGAAACAGAAATATTTATTTCTCAAAATAAGTGCATTTTCTGATTGGTCATCAAAAGTTACGTCAAAAAAATGAGTTTCATGAAAAAATCTTGTTCCATAAGTGAACTAAAGGCGATCGAAGTTTCAACTTTAACCTCGATTTTCTCGAAAACTGTCGATTGGAGAAATTTTTTAATAGCACTAATAAACTTAGTTTTCATGCCTTTAAAATCCTACGAAGTCCCAACTCTTAACTCGCAAGTCAAAATTTTTACACATTCTCCTTACAGAAAAACGGTTATTAATTTTTCACCTGTTTTTTTTTGTAAATAGACGCAAAGGAAAAATATTAGAAGGTTTCAGAAAGAAATAAATGATAAACATTGATAACATAGAGATCAACTTAATGAATAAATAGAATTTAATCAAAATCAAAATTGTAATTGCATAACTGCTATTTACTAATACAGATAAATTATGAACAAAAAAGATCTGATTCCCTCATATTAATCTCATAATTGGATTGAGATGAAATTTCAATTACCTAAACGAAATTTATAAGTTCCCATTTGTTTTCGGCATAAAAGTAATTTTACTTTAATATTGAATCTCTCGAACTTTGATGACTGAATACATCTTCTCATGAGGTAAAGATCCCCGTCGAGGACAGAAGATATGATTGACTGAATAGTTGAGAAGGTTAGTGATATGTGACATGTAAATATCACTATATCGGAAAAGTCGTCTTGAAAAATATGATGGATTATGGTGGGTCCGGAAGATACTGCCAAATTGAGGATTGAACAAGCTCTTTGATTTTAGGCGAAGAATCTCTCTGTCACGAAACAGATATTGTAAAAGATCTTCAGCATGAAGAGGCGATTTTAGGATACAAGAGTCACGTTGACGTTCATCAATTAATTGTTGTATCGCTTGTAATTCACTAATTGCCTCGGCAAACTCTTCAGAGTTGAGAATATTTATCTCGTTCTTTGAAAATTAAAAGAAAAGCCAAAATTACAAACTTATTTTTATATAATTTAATAATATGAAGATAACAAAATTATTGGATTTACCTCAAGTTCCCCGATCACAGCACCAGTCCTCCATCCATGAAATAGAGTTAAGTCAGCAAGATCGGCATAAATCTGATCCCCAAAATAAAGTATATTATTACCATGCCATCCAGTTAACTCTAATAATTTTTTCACAGTTCCCTCCATGTAAACTTTTCCTTTCTCGAAACGAGTAACTTCTTCCCAAGTATGTGAATCTGTGTCAGGTTGATAACTTCTAAATGGTCTGGTAAGTGAAATAGAAAAATATGTAAGAATACAACCCTTGAAATAGCTCTACAAGTATTATATTACCTATGAGATTGATTAAAGAATTTAGGTTTTCGAGCTCGCACGATTATGATATCAAACAGATCTGTCCAGTTATGGCCAATCATATACCTCATTCCGCAATCTCTGTAAAAAATTCACGCAATTAGTTTTATAAATCAGTTTTGTTAGCGCACGAAAACAAAGATAAGTATGTCTTTATCACAACTTACACAAAATCAAAAGGACTATTAGTAATTAAAAACATTTTCTTTTTGGCAACTCGAAGACGATGAAGAAATTCAGTAAGCTCTGGTCTTTTTTCCAAATAATCACCAATTCTATCACGATCAAGCATCTGATGCATCACAGGGTGAATGCTTTGAACAGCAGACTGAAAAAATTGGTATTAAAGGGACTTATTGTTACAATTTTGCACAAAAGATGTAAATCAAAAAATAAAGTAAACTTTACTCTTAATTTACTAAACAAATGAAAAATATTAATGAATAGACTTACTTGGACATCATAAAAAAGTATCTCTGGACAATAAGGAATATTGCTACGAATAAAGTATTCAGTAACGTTGGCAAGTAAGCATATTTCTGGCACAGAGAAAAGGTCATTTAACTGCTTCATTTTTGGATGGTCATCTTCAGGTTTTATTAAGGATTGAGATATGTAGCAGCCACCGTAAATTTTCGTCACTTCTTCATCTGACAAAGGACTGAAACCTCTATAAACACAACCTAATTGAATCTGATGAAATGAATCGATCTTTGTCAAAAGTCCCTGTGGATGAAAGCAGAGAAAATTACATTAAGCATAAAAGTGCATTAGCAAGACAGATTCCCATAAACTCATACGCAATACTATATTAGTCATAAAAAAATATTATTTACATGCTCGATGTCATAATGAAGGCCTCTGATAGCAAAATCAGGAATATAATTAAACGATTTGATTCCTTTTGGATACTGAATGGTGCAAAATAATGTAAAAAAATAAAAAAAATTGTGTTATTATCATATATTATATTATATATTATTATATAATTATCAGAAGAACCAACATCTCGAAACTCACTTTGTACTTGTTAATAAGCACATCACGACCAAGATTGTAAATCAAATAATGTAAAGATTCTTTGTAAACAGCTAAAGTATAATCATAATCGAAACCATAAACTTTAATCTCGGACAGATCCAATTCGTTATTTGCAAAAACACCATTGGGGTCTATGTGGCTCTCTCTAATTTTATCTGACGAATAAAAAAATATTAGATAATGATAAGAGCTAAAATGAATAACCAAGACTTACTTTTGAAATGTTTCTTATAGCTGATATATCTATTCGTTAGATCCGGAGAAACTGCTATACTAGATAGTTGGGTTATTTCCTCATCAAATTTTAAATCATTCATCGGGATATTGATTGTTGAGACTGATCGTTGACTATGGTAAGGTGGAGAAGTTGAGAAAGATGAAGCGGTCGAGGATGTCATGGATGGAGATTGTGAGTACGAAGAAAGAGACAATGATGATGATGATGCAAATGATGGTAAGATCCTCCGATGAGACAAGAGATTACCCAAATGAATGGTAAACCGAAGTTTACCCAGATATTTAATTGAAGACATTTTTGTATCCAATGGTGAGCCAAATCAGCTATAATTGGTGTCAATTGAGATCATCAACAAAAATTAAATATAATAAGATTAGCATGATGATTATTAAAAGTTGAATAAAAATAAACAGTCAAAATAAACTTTGAAAAACCAACCTTTCAAGGCTGCATAGCATATGATTCAAATTGAATACAAGAAAGTCTCCTTCCTTTTTGTTGATATTTTTGTTGTTTTGATTTCTTTCCATACAATTAAATCTAATTGTCAATCTTTGTGAAGTGCGTTAAACAATAGTACACATATGAAGTAACAATTTAGCTTTTAAATAAAAAGAAAACACCATTTACCCCAATTAAGGGTCAATTAAGATCCTAAAAATAAACACAGCAACAGAAAAAATAAAGAGACTTGTCTGTGATACTGATACATAGACAAACAGAACAGAGTGGAAGTTGCACAAACAATGAAGGTTGCTATGCTGCTCTTTCCACCGTCAAATGACCCTCGATGAAACAAATCATGATTATCATGATTTTCACAGTGATTTCTAAATTAAATTATTAAAGTGGATAATTCAATCTCATTGACTGGTCACAAGGTCAAAACAAAAAGGTACTTAATACATAAGTAAATTTAATTGAATTATGGCAAAACTTGGCTTTTTCACTCTTTGCCATTAATTGTTGGATCTTTTGAAAGATGTATATTTTAAATATTTAATCACTTGATCAAATTTTAACCAAATTTTCAGTTGATTTTGAAAACAATTATGATTTTGATGGAATTGCTGTCAAATTATTGGATTTTTGAAATTTAAATGAAAATAATTTGTACCATTTCAATATCTTTAATATTCAAGCCTCTAGATGGCGCTAATATAACTTTTCAAAAATCTTTTAAAAGTGCGCCTTAAAAGCTGCTCTCTACCCAAAAAATATTAAAAGTGACTTATTAATAAAAAGCACTGTTGATTAAGCAGATCACCTTTAAAACAATTTTCAATAAAATAATTTTGTCAATATTTATGGTAATTTATTATTATTCTTATCATTAAGCATTGATTGTCTAATCTTTCTATTTGCAAATTTTTCAGGTCATTCGTCGGAATCAAGAGAGATATCGATAAATCGAAAAAAGTGTTTTCATTTATGTTCATCAATTCTTTCTGTCAATTATTAGTTAAAGCTTTTACAAACGCTCGAAATTGAAGCTTTATCCGAAAATCGGAGCGATGTGCAGTACAACAACAACGAATTGTGTGCCCGAAAGTTAGTACATCTTCTCGTCGCTAAATTAACATCAGCAAAATGATTTATATGAATTATTTTTTTGTATTGTAACTGTATTTTAGGGAGATCACGTGGAAGTCGACTGGTTAAGGATAAAGATAGATGAAGATAGCGCTGATTTTTTCTAATCTTTGGTCATCTCTTATTCTCTAGTTAGTTTTGTGTTGGCAGTTTATTCAAATGACTGATAAATGTAGAAGGATGGAAAACGCCGGGTTCTTGCGTGGATTTGCCTAAAATATCCTACTGATTCACTAGATTTAGTCCAAACGACTTGTTTTTAATTGCTCGTGTTAATTTGTCTACTCATGGCCCTGAGTCAATTATTGATTCAGAGTTAAAAATCGAGTGCTTTTCGACCAAGTTGTCGGAATGATGAGCGCTGAGAATAACTCAAATTTCCACTCTGAGGCAAAAGAGGATAGCTCAATGGGTGAAATCGAACTCGAAAACTTTTGACCTTTACATCTTTGGATTGAGCAGTTCACCCAATTTAATCAAGAGCTGTAATAAAGATGATATTATTGGCGAAATTTGCCAGAATAAATTGTTTAGTTCGGTTGTGATATTGTTTATAAAAGTTCAAATTATTTGATACAAGTATAAAAAATAGATTTAGTAAATAAGTAGCAACCAAACAACTGACTCTTGTAATTTACTGATCAAGTTTGTAGTTATTTTTATTACAAACTTTATTGAAATGAGGAAGGATTTGTTTTAATTCAGCATCAACAGGGCCGCCAAATTTCACATGGAATGCCAAAGACTCAAGTAATTCACAAACTTTATTTTGTTCAACAGATTTTCTCATTTCACGAGCAACTTGTTCAACTTTGTCTCGAATCAACCTATTTTCCAATAAGTCTTCGATTGTTTCCAAAAGTTCACTTTCTGTGTAATTGAATGGATCCAAACGACGGCCTAAGCCTTTCTCATCAATTCTTTGAGCATTATCGAGCTGATCATAAAAAAGAGGTAAAACAATCATCGGTTTACCAGCTGAGAGACTTTCTATTATTGTATTACTCCCACCATTTGTTATTACAAGATCAACTTTAGGCAAAATAGCAAGTTGATTAACAAAATTATCTCCCCACATATTATCTGTTAACTCTAATTGATCTCCTCGTGCTCCTTTGGATACAATAAAACGATGAGGACAAGATGATAAGGTGGTAACCAAGCGTCTCATTAACTTTAAGTTAACCGATCCTAAAGATCCCATCGAGAGATATATTAATTTACCAGGCATTTGGTTTAAGCAATCTGGTAACTGAAACTCACTCTGACTCTGTCTTATACACATATCCATTCTAACCCAATTTGGTGGCGGATGGCCCAGATCTGAGTCATAATCAAGACAAGATGGATAAACATAGATTCCAAAATATTTGGCAAAAGATCGAAGTTTACTTGATTCAGGAGGAGACAGACATTTTCTCCACCACCATGGTCGTAAGTAGACTTGCAAACCAATCATGGATAGCTTCTCAGCTTTACGATACTTTGACCATGGCTCTTTAGGTCCTTTCACTGAGTAACCTGATGCAATCGGAGGTCCTCGCTCACCATACAGAGGCAATGGATTTGTGGAAAGCAATGGTATACATGGGACAGTGCTTTTAATAAATAATGGCAGCGCAAAGGTAAAATCACCTATTACTAAATCTGGCTTCATTTTGTCAATTATAATCTCCAACACTTTTTCCATTCTTTTCATTTCACTGAAATATTCTAGGTTGTTAACGAGATCATTTAGAGACCAGTCAGTTAATCTGTTGAGCGAAGTCTTTTCCATCTGTTTGCTATAATTGTCAATATACTTGAGAATAACCTGGTTCGCTTTGTAATTACCCATAGTTGGGTCATAATTTTCTATCGGGATAAACTTCAACCCAGAAGCTTCAACCATCGAACGATACCCGGTTCGATTAGCATAATAGACATGATGGCCACGAGTCACCAGTTTCTCTCCAAGTCCGAGAATGGCATTGAAATGGCCGTACCTAAGGAATTAGAAATAAATTCAAGATTTGTTATGAAAATTCACAATAAATTCACTTTAACAAAATAATATACAAGAATTAACAACCAAAGGTTTAATTTACAGCTTAGATAACCAGTTTTATTAATCAAACATTGCTTAGAAAACAAATAAAATAATTTGAAATATTCACTTACGCATCCAAAGAAGACATGAGGATTCTTAATGGTTTGCGATTGTGGTTATGAATCGTTAAATAAGTCCCATTTACACACCAAGCTAGTTTGTTTGATGATAATTTGGTCATTTTGTCGGTTGTATGATGATCAAAAGACATTGTGCAAAAATGAATAACTGAAACCAGTTAAACGTTATAAGATATGCGCTTAAGTTAATCGAATTAATCAAAGTCTTAAAATGCAATAAAATGAGCAAAAGTGAACAAAAACAACTATTAAACAGAATCAACTGTTTATTGTAGCATTGAATATAATCCTGGTTACTTGTACACTTGAAAACAACGAGATTTACTGTCTACTGCTGGCGACATTTATGAATCTTTTGAAGTTCAACCATATTGTCAACAAACAAGCGTTCCGGATCTCACAATTGAAAATTATCTTGAAATCACATGAATAATGAAAAACTTAAGGTAGTTCCATGAGAATGAGTTGATGGTTGATAGCTAGATTGCATTCTGAGGTAGAAAAGTCTGGGTTATAATTGTCTTTCTATCTTTTCTCTCTTTCTCTCTCTCTTTCTCCTCCTTTCCTACACACTGTTATTACAATCATTATGTTTACATTAGTTACTTGTTTTGATATCAAGTGACTTTTAGGTGCAAAATTAGTTTAACGAGTTCTGTAAATGATGTAAATATAAACATGGATTAGTAATTATACTCTGAGATAAACTGAGATTGGGCCAAGAATAGCTTAGCTTGATAAAATTAATATGTAAACATGAAAGCGAATCTCCTTAAATTAAAAACGTTAATGCATCCAGTCAATTATAATGTAATTTTAACAATGAATTTTCCAGAAATCGAAACTCTTTGCTAGTCCTTGAAATAAATTATCGCACCAGTGTCAAGAATCGAGAATCTAACCGAGCATGGTATTTCTTTGGTCATATGCTTTTATTTTCAGTTGAAAGCTATCAGTGCGTATGCATAATCACGGTATATCGGTATATCATCAAAATATCGGTTAATAACAGGTTTATTAATGAAAAGTAATCACAATAAAGAGGGAAGGTTTGTGATTACTGAGAAAATAAGGATGAATGAAGGATTCTGTTAGTATTATAGTGATTAAACCTTTAACTGATAAATTATTACTGAAATATTATGAGTTACTTTAAAAAGTCTAACTTTTATGGTTTGATAAAAAGAAGCAATTGATTGTTCAATAACTCGTTATTATTGAATATCATTAAATCGTCAGATATTACCAAATCATCAGAGATCCAGATAATTATGATAACTAGATTAACCGAGCAGTAACATTCAATAACAATTTTCAAAGCAACCCCTAATCAAATGATCATTTAGGCAAACCAGTTTATTAGTGTACGATAATTATAACTCTAAGACATGACCATTTTAGCAAATAAGTTCTGCAGTACAATTTTATGTAAGTGTATTCATTTTTATTCACATGTAATATGTAATATACACATTGAGAAGAGTTGACTTATTGTATCTGCAAATGATACAAGCTTCAGTTATGTCTTGAATTTTAATTCATATTGTGGACAACTTGATTAAATTATTATTTAGAGACGCTCGACGATTTTAAAAGTCAATTTTTATCTATTCATATTAAATTTTAGCAATTTTCCCGATTGCTGTTTCTTCAGTTCAATTTGAGACTTTCTAAGCACGTCTAAAACCACAGTGTGAACTTTCTCGTACAAGTCTTCAGCGTAAATAAAGTCCATGTGATTCCACTTTGGATCAGGAATTTCATAGTCTCTAAATAAAGGAACTAATAAAGGAAAGGAATCGATTAGTTAACTGTAAACTTGATAATAGCAGAATAAGTGAGAAATAGATTACCTTTTAATTCATCTACCAATTTTTGGACATCTTTTGGATCACCAAGTTTGTCAGCTTTGCCATGAAGAATTGCAATCTGAGTTGAGTTAATCTGTGTTAAGGTATATTTTGGTGGTGTAGGTCCATTATAACGAATCTTATTTTCAATGGTGCCATAATCAAATTTACGGAATGTTTGAGAATTGACATTTTGTCCGAAGTGTACTAAATTCCAAACAGATGAACCTGCAATTTTCTGCTGTAATCTGAACACATTTACTCTGCTTTGATTCATCATTGAAATCGTGTAGCCGCCCAAGGGATAAACCAGATTATCACATGATTTGGGTTGCCAGCGACCGCAAACAAATTGACTTGTTGTCCGTACAATAGTACTTGAATCGCCCAATTCACCTCCACCTTTACGAAGAGTCCACAAAGCTCCAGGTAATGAAGCAGCAAATCGCAAAGGTCGCATAATATTGCCAACATACGCAACTGGAGCCAGAGCAATGAATGGCTTAACTTTCAGTGAATAAGCTGGCTGTTCAGATAAAAGTCCAAACATGATCAGAGTTCCTTGAGAATGTCCAATCCAACCAAGACTTTCTAAATATAGTTGAAAATATAAGGTTCGAATTAAAAGCAATCTCTTAGCTTTAGTTTTACTCACCAAATTTCGTCAAGTTGAGAACATAATCAATCAAATTAGGTGTGTCATACTTAATCATCTCGTCAAATGAAAAATGCCAAAATTCTCGATCTGTTCCAATCAAACAAATTAAGATAAATCACAATAGTAAATAAAAAGATACATGAACATTTGTAATAACAACAAAAAAGAGACAAGAGATTGAAACATCATTAAGAAACAGATACACAGTATTTCAATAAGACAGAGCAACGAATAAACAGTTGAAAGTTAAATAACCTTTGTCTGGGCTAAGAGTTGTATGATTTCTTGAATAATGATTGCCTCTTGAGTTAGCCAGCCAAACATCATAGCAACGATTAGCTAATAAGAATCCTAAATTATTAGTATGAGTATCATTGTAATCATTGGAAGATGCCAATAGTTGATCGGCTGGATCACATGGAGAGGCGAAACCATCCGCTGAATTGATTAAAAAGGTTGCTCCTGAACTTAAAAAACCGTGCTGTATTACAACTGGACGAAGGTTTCTTCGTTCATTCTCACTAACAAAAGGATTAATTATTCTGTACACACCAAGAATGTACGAATCTTGAGTTGTCACATAGTGAACTTCATAATCAAAGCCTCGAGATGTGATCAAATCAGCTATATTTCGTTTCGCATCTGGATCATCAAGGACCTCTTCACTGACCACTGGTGTAAAATTGTATACAATAAAGATGAAAATTTGAATAGAAAATAAATAACAGAAATAAAAGTTAAAAAGATTCATAATTGAGAAAATTTTCACTCGATAAAAATTTATTGATATTCAAACAAAATACAGTAGTTCAACTTTAGTTGTGTGCATGTATTAATAAATTGTAATAATGTAATTTTACAACCAAAGAGGTAATTTCCATCTTTTTATTCATTTCAATGTGAGGTTAAATCGGTGTGCCATCGATTAACTTAATCTAATATCTGTATCTAATATTGTTCAATGATAACTCAAATTAAATTCAGTTGCACATACCAGATGAAAAGATTATTAAATCAATGTTAAGTCAACTTAAAAGGCATGAAAAAATGAAAAACAATAAAATTGCATGACCCATTGACTCATTTTCACGATAAAAGATTACACTCCAGTCTATGATGAATGCTATGAATCCTATCCAACTTAAGATAAATCGCTGGCTGAATTAGAATGGACTGAGCTGACTTTTCTTACGACAATATTTTTAGCCTCAAACTTCAATAATTATCATCTCTATCATCTCTATCATCTCATCACCCCAAATTGCACCCACAAAGTACCTGAATATTAAAATTGAACGAGAGCGTAATTGTTAGGTGTACTAATATGTACCACCTTCTTAATGATGGAAATGTACAGTGATGTACCAGATAGCGGGAATAATTTTATTGATACTCTTATTGAGTAGAAGACCAAACTCCAACAAATAGTCCAAATATCTCAACAATTCAATTGCTAGTGAGCTTCGCCCAAACATTCCAAGTGAACTAAATGACAAGAAATTAGTGAATTCAGTTAGAAATGATATTTAGGTGAAGTAAAGCAAAATTGAAATCATGGAACCGAACTGCCGGAAAAATATTAAAAATAAGCTATTTCCACTCTTGCCCATTATCTTGCTCATCGCTTTTATCAAATTTACCCTTTGAACAATATCTGATTGATAATCTTCAATATTTCAAGTCAATAGTATAATAATAGGAGTAATTTTAATAAAAAAGCTTGGCCTTTTCAATTTTATTATTAACTTTTGACTCTTTTTATAGATATAATCGAAGCATATGATCACTAATTAAAAATTAAACAATTTCAGTCTAATATTGAAACAATGATGATTTTGATGAAATTGCAGTCAAATTATTGGATTTTAAAATTAAATGAAAATAATTTGTAACCATTTCAATATCTTTAATATTCAAGCCTCTAGATGACTCTGGTATACTCGTATTTGTACGCTAAACTGTACCGTGTAAAGTATAAATCACGACTTGTGGACACCACGAGTGTAACTATCCTGATTTGCTCCTCATATCGACTAGATTCTATTGGTAGAGATTTTGTATGATTAAACTGATTGATTTTTCCAATCGGTTCCTTTCAATAAATAGACAAAAGTATCTCAATTATTGCTAGACTCAACAGCTACTAATAGCTTAGCAAATGTTAGCCCATTGAAAACTTGTGTCTACTAACAGTAAAAGCGCTATCGCACATTTGTCACTCTTTTTAACAAAATATCCGACAGCGATAATCTAAATATGAAAAGCTAAAATTGTCGCTGTTTTATCGCTAATTGTCGCTAATTTTACAATTACTGATCACACATCATCTTCATGTATCTTTTCATCACTTAACTTTATAACTTAACTGCTTTGTATTAATTAACTTAAATGAACCAAATTCAGGCAAATAACTAATTACTCAGTTTAATTGTTTCAAATGTAGCTTGTGGATGGGTTAAACAATTTACTGGTTTGCATTAAGATTTAACCAGTACATCTTTCAAGCAAGACTGGATGTTACAACCAAATATCCAAACAATTAATTTAAAATTAACAGCAGAGGGATAATTGCATTGGTTAAGACTATGAACCGAACAATTATTTTCATTTATGAATATTTAGAAATGAATTGCGATCTGTAGAAGTAAACGTTAAAAATCAATTAAAATCAAAGGGTACACAGCTATCAGTGATTAACTAGATATCTTCTATTGCTAGAAGCTTACGGAAGCCTTCTTCAAGTTAAATTTGAGAAATTTGTGAATAAATTGAACTTATTTGGCCCACATCTCGAATGAAGACCAAGACAATATAAAAAGAAGCTTCCTCTTCATTCATAAATTGTAAACAACTTAAAAAACCTTCGATTCCTTAAAAGAAGCGCATCTTTACACGCAGACGTATTATTTTTCACCTTAGTCCTGGTTCCTGTTCACAACTCATTCCTGTAAGTACCATGAGATAAAAGTTTGATCATAAGTTATCCAGTTCATCTTAAGATAGTTATCATTTTAATCGATTGTTGTGTCGTCCAGTCATCATCCAATTTTGAACCCTAGTCCGGTTTCGCCCAAGCTTAACTTAAATTTCTACTTCTACCAAAGATACTGACCCAACAACCCATTGGATTATCATTTTTGGTTGAACCATAGATTGACTTACAAAGGTATACTTGTGATCAGTCAAGACCAAGTCAAACAAAGTAATATTAACCTTGCGTTTCAATTTTCATAATCGGTGTTCATTTATTTTCGTGTCCTTTGAACAATTTAATCAAAATGATTAACTTACAGTCATCATTTCAATTACCCACCAAATCATTTCTTCATTTACTTATTTTAACGACAATTTCACTGATTGCAATTGCAATGGCAAATCCAAGTTCCCAGTTTTTTCTCAATGGTCGCTACGGAAGACGATCACTCCCACCCGATTCAGCAGAGTCTCAATTTTCAGGTAAATTGAATTTAATCAACATTGTAACCTTTAGTCTGTATTATAAAGTAAGCTCAAAATAAGCTCAAATAAGTTCAATTCAACTTCAAGTATTAAGAGCTAAGTTTTCAATCTAATTGTGAAAAATATTTACTTTGCTTTGCAATACTTTTCAACACATTCAATGTAATTGTAATTTGTGAGTTTCATCTTCTTAAAATAATAATAACTTGATTAGTTTGGTAACCTTTCTGGTTTAATAACATTGTTATTTGTTCTCAAGTTAATCCTGCAATTCAATTTACTTTCAATCAACAATTTGTTGAGCATCTTCAAGATTAACATCCAAATAATAAATTGTAATTTGGTCAAGTAGTTTTGTTTAAGCTTTTTTGTAGCATTTTTTGTTTTACATCTAATTTTTGACCAGCGCAAACTGTCCATGGTTCGAGTGTTGAAAGTCATTGAAAAAGACAAGATTAGTTTATTTATTGATTACTTATTGATTATGGTAGAGACAGAAGAATCATCGTTATACCCTCAAAATGTTATTGGAAACAATTAAATAGTCAGATGTTGAATGAAACAAAACGACGCATTAATCAATGTTTTACTTTTTTTTCATGTAAACACATCATTATTATTATGTTTTTAGCTTCAGAATTGCTAAACTAATTTAACTGTTAATTATTCTTCCAAGATTTAATAATTATCAGAAAAATACTATTATTATTGCAGCTAATACGTAGTCAACAGTTGAATGGATTGAATCAAAAGTTGAAATCATTTGAATGTTTCAGATTAGCGTTTCACATTATTCAATCAATTTTTGAGCTAAATTTTTGCCAATTAATAATTTAAAATTGGTGATTAACCAGTTAATTACTTTGATTAGATGTAGAAAATCTGGAAACGTTCAAGTCTAAAGATGATCCAAACCCAATTTGCTTTTATAAAGGCTTGATTGGATTATTCAAGTGTATTGCTGAAAGGTGAGTTTATTTCAATTTAATCAACATTACTGACCATTTAACCAGTTGATAAGATTATTAAGTTAAAATTAGTGTCAAATTAAAATGAATTAAGTTAATCAACAGATTAACCTTTAAGGAGTCTTTCGGTAAACCTTTACTTCACCCGTTCAAACCCAAACCCAACATAAATGATATAACATATTAATAATATGATACAATAACCTGAGATGAACCAATTTTGTGAGTCTTCATCAACTGGCTATGGTTACCAATCAGTATGAATATAAACTAACTAAACATTACTCTTAATTATTTTCTGTTTTTCTTATAAATAAATACAAAGAAACAACCCAAAATGATGCTGATTTTTGCTGTTTGCTGATGGTAATTGGATGACATTTATCAAACCTGGACTTTTATTTATATTTAATTTCCATGTTTTAATTCAATCTACCAAACCTGATGCTGATATCAATGATACAATTAATCAAAGAACCAGAAAATGCGAAGAAACCAAAAACCCTTTATTGTCACAATCATTTCAGTTGATTCTCAAAGATTGCAACTCTTTCCATTATATTTAATCTCTCAATTTATATCTCAGTCAACCAACTAATTGTATCATCGTTATCATTTTATTTTGAACAATTGGAATCATTTGAAACAATTGAATAACAATAATAAAAAATCTAAAAAAATTGAACCAAACTAAACTTACTTTCAAAACATTATTCAAAACCAAAAACCTCAAGTCAAAATTTCAATGGCGATTTATTCAGCAAAATATAATCATTTTTTAATACATATTTATGAACTTGACAAACTGTCACCCAGTTCAAATAACAAAACAAAAATAACTTATTAACATAATAATGACTAGATTTACAACTATACTTGAATTGAGCAGCTATTGAGTTTTAATTATTATCACAATGTTTTTCTCAAACACTTATAAACACTTGATAATATAACTGTAAATGATTTGAATAGTAAATTGTTCATAGATTTCATTGTTACTTAATAAAAACTGGTGAACTCAATGCAAGTAATAGTCTTCATTTTTACATATTATTGTTTTAGTTACATCATTTAATGATTTTTATGATGATTAAAGTCTCGAGCAGATATTTTTTCATCGCTCTGTACACACAAATGTATGTATATTTTTGCTGTATAAATATGAATGAATTTTTATGTGTGCAATGCTTTGAACAAGTTGAAAGTAACGATAAAATAATAAGACTCATAAGAGGTTTGAAATGTAATTTACATTTGAAAAGGCAAAAATGTGGCCTAAAAATGATAAATAAATAGGGAATTCAAAGCGGAAACTTCACTCCCAGTTAAAGTTAATGTTATTTAAGATGATGAAGTTGATGATAGTGATGGTGGTGGTGATGATGATCCTATTAACATTCATGAAACTAATGCTGTCTATTTTAACTTAATTTAAAGGCTTCTTGTTATCATTAACAATATGAGAGCAAAAAATGGTTACATTTTTATAAGCTTCAGTTTGTAGTACATCTTTGAATCGGTTATTCATTTGTATTCAACTCCCAGTTCATCGTTTAAATCAACCTCCTTTTTCAGGTGTTGTGGCTTCTCAACAAAAGCCTTCCATTTTGTAACCTTTTTAGTTTTTTTTATCACATTAGATTCCTAAGAATAGTTAACCTTTTGTTAATTCAATTCAGGATCTATTGAGTGTTTCCCTTTTCCAGTTCAACACGATGTAACAAAGATGATAACTCATTTTAAACACCAGGAAACTGATATTTTTGCTAGGTTTGTTGAAACTCTGATTCAGTTCTTGATTCTTGAGCTTTTTTCTTTTAAAAATTTCATCAATTTGATTCACTATTATTCCTTAACTTTTCCACTTTCCGTTCACTTATTACAGATGAGAAATGAAATTAATATTGGACAAATTGGATTGAACCTTTGAATCGATCAACCTTTAGTTTAATTCAGTGATCCAAAGCACCATTGAATCCATAGATTCATCTTGTTTTCAGTCTTTCGTCTCAGCTAATTTGACGCATAGTACTAATAAGCATAAGCATCATACTGTAATTACCTAAAATAAACTGTAAATAAGAAGTCAATTAGATTAATTGCTTTCAATAAATTATAATCATACTTACTTCAACATATTGATTCATTGTTGCCTTGAAAACCTTCAAGGAACGAATCGCCAATTGTTTCTAAACTTCTGAAACCTAATAACGAAGAGAGAAAGTGAAATGGTTAATTGAATTTGCTCTTCAATTGATCTTATTTGATTTAAAAGATTGAACAGTAATTACGAAATTAGATTAGATGGGAATTGAGTAAATGGAATGCAAAAAGAGACTCGAAATGTGATTTTTGAAAAATATTGATATCCTAAAGCTTACCATTCGTTTAGTCGTTACTTAAAGTCGTTACTCGGTTAGGCTTCTTCAATGGTCTTATGATAATTTTTCGTGGGATTCAGCTGTCTTAAAGAGAAGTAAAAATTAATTAATTAATCATTTAATCTAATTGAATAATACTTTGAAAGCTAATCTGGTTTTAATTAATTGGTTAAAGTGCAATAAAATGGTTACAAATGTAATCCAGTAAAGTGTTGTTATTGCTGTAGCAGTTTAGGTTGCTTTGCTAATGTTTTTAATGCAATAATATATCTCTATGATTTAGATTACCTTTTTGTTTTTACAGTTGTTAATAACAACGATAATAAAATAATCAAAGGCAGTATAAGTAACAATTTGTCTTACAATTCGTTAGCAGTCTTCAATGTTACCCTGAATACTAGAATCAATGTAGTATCAAGTAAATTCACAATCAACAATATAAATTACTTTACGAGTCTAGAAGGATTAGACTAAAATATAACCTGTTAAGTTATTCCCATGAGTTCAATGTTGATCTGGAAAAGCAGAAAAGGTTTACCTTTTAACAGCTTTTCTTGAATATACTTTTAAGAAAAGGTAATCTAACCCATTCACATTTAATCATTAATGTATCACAACTGAGGAGCAAAGTAATCAAAATGGGCATAATTATTGTTGACAAATTAAAGTGGTGTACTTTAATGCTGAATAATGTCATTTGTTTCAAGTTATTCATATTCAATGTATGAATATTTTTTAATTCAAAAATGATGGAAAATTTTCTTTAATTTTTAATGATCAATCACGCTTCATTATAATCAAATAAATCATGTACTTGAACATGAAGTTGCTGAATCGTTAAGCTTTCTTTAGTCTGTCGAGAAGCAATTTTCAGAGCAAATTTGATACTTATTCTGAAAACTTGTCAATATTATTACAATTATTAAAGTTAATATAATAGTAAACAGAGTTAAACACAGCTATTAAACTCTGTGAATTGATTAATATTGAAATTTAGCTATTACCTTGACTAGAACTTTGGAAAGAATCAAAATATTGAATCAGAATGTAAATTTCACTGCTATAAATATTGCTTAAACTCCGAGTCCAGCTACTAAGATGTCGCACTATTTGATCAGTAGTTGTAGTAGAGTACTTGATCAGTTGGCATAACTGAGACGGAATAGAACAAAAATCTCCTCCAAAACACGCATAGAAATGACTAAGTGGAACGCAATGTTTGATTAGAGAGCTGAATTCGTAGTTACAACCAACTGTATGATTTTGAGCCAAGAATCTGAAGGTTTGATTGGTTACGAATTGATCGAAAGACGATGAAGATTTTCCGCCGTCGTATAGTTGATAAACGATCAATGGATAAATCAATAGCATGCAGTTGTACAAGCAAGTTGTTGCACTAGCAAAAGACGGTAAAAAGGTAAAGATCTTCTGTCACAGTTATCCTTTAAAGGTAATTATTAATCAGCTTAAATAGTTGATTAATATCATGTTAAGTCAATTTAAGATTTTACATTATTCACTCAGAATGAGGATGAGAGAAAATTTAGGATTTCAATTTCTGTTGTCAACAAAGTTATTAACAATCCAACAGCAGCATTTGAGGATTCATTCATCAACTCACTGGGACTGTTATCGGGTAGATTATGTACTTAAGTAGCATTTATGCAACAATTTCAAATGTCATGAAGCATTGAACTGAATTAATAAGCTTTATCATATGATAATTAAACTCTGTTCTGATTAAAATGAAGGTACATTGTAACTATCAATATTTCCATATTTTTGCAACTCATTCATTTCATTTAAAATGGTTTAAATTGGGAAATTTTATCTATTTGCGTTGATGATGATTCAAAATTGTACTTGATAAATGAGCGTCTAACCTTTTCATAATGATATTGATATATCGTCAGTTTAATTTACAATTAACTAACGTCAATACAATTTGTGATCTTTTCTTTTTCTTCATCTTCTCAATTTGTAATAGATTCGGTTTACGTCATGATTATATTCAGTTAATAAGATCACTTGAATTATCCATCCAGGGTGATCTTTTATTTTTCATTTACCTAGTTAAACTGTCAATCAATACCATCAAAATGGTATTATATTAGAAAATTTGACAACTGAAAGAGTTTCGTTTTCAATACAGAAGAGATTCATTTCATAAGAAATACTAAACATCTTTAGGTTAAAGAGTGTCAATTAAAAGAATAATTTAAAAATTACTTTTGATTTCGATTTATTACTTACCTCATTCAACAGAGTTGCCCATCAATCAATCCTAGACTTGAAAATGCGTAAATTACAAAAAAATCTGGACCAAGGGTTCCATGATTATCAACCTCTTAGATACACCGCACAATTTGTATATTTTTTTCTGTGAATTATGGCTTGAAAAATAAACTGTTATTTTATAAGATAATCTTTAGAGTCATAAAAATCTTTTGTTATCACACTCAAAACAAATAAGTTCAATCACATTTTAAACTTGACCAGATTAATAACATTTAACAGACAAATTGTTATCTGTTTATATCAGTTTGCAAAAAGCTAAAATTAAGAGCCAATGGAAAACAAGTGTTAAAGAGAAAAAAAATTTAGTAAGACAAAATGGTTTCTTTGTGAAAATTGATACATTTTTGCTTCTTTATTATTCTATTTCTTTTTAGTTCTTTTTAGATCTTATTTTTCAATTAATTTAGATAATTGATAAATAAACTTTAATTTTGACCTGACAATGTTGGGGACTAACCAACTTATTTACAAGCAACGAGTGGAACATTCAATCAATAAAGCTTATGTAAGTAAACTATTGTTGTTTTAATTATTTTTTACTTCCTTTTGGTAGCCTTTGAAACCCATATTCTATTGTATGTCTTTTAGGCCTTAAACTGTGGACGGGCTATCTGTTGGTTATGTCATTCTGAATGGGCTTCTGTTGGATGTAACCACTGTTTTCGATACTTTCATCATAAATGTGCGGCAGCGGATTACAGACTGGGTCGTCAACTTACCTTTTATAAAGACAGTGCAGGAATTACTTTATTTACAACTCAGTGTAATGAGTGCGTAATTAATGCTATAACACATGAACGATGGGATAAAGGTTTGGACTTCAAAAAGATGCCACAAAGAAATATACATCGACTGATTGAGTCTATTTGGCAAAGGATTGTTTGGGTAAATATGCTTTCTAAGTTTGCTGTCTTACTGCTTGAGTGGTCTGTCAGTGTCAATGTAAAATTATTAACCAAAAAGAGCTATCCATCTTAGCTTTGACCAGTCCAATTGATACCCATCCATTATTTCTTACATTAAGTTTATTATTTTGTGTAACACTTTCCCTTAAGATTATCACCTGTTTAACATGTCCTTCCTTTTTTATGTTTCAGACATATTTTGATGAATTATTAATGTTTCATTATATAATGCTTCTTTATAGACTATCACTCCAACCATTAGTGCAACTGTAGCTGAATTACCCAAAACTTGGGTAAATTGTCCAGTTAATTTCGATATCATTGATTGCAAAGTTAAAAATGGATTGTTTCAATATCCATATCAATTGCTTAATGATCTATCTTTGATCAACCACAGCTTAAGGATCGCTCACCGAGATTACGGATTCTCTCAAATTTTGATAAACTTTATGGCCAATATTTACAGTCTGTTCAACCGCTGTGAGGCTTGTCCATATTGCTTGGAAAGTTCATTTTCTGATAGACCCAACTGGATCACTGAAACTTGTCCATGGGGCCATCCTTTAATTTTTGTCAATATCAGAGGTGAGTACACAAACCAATACTCACGAAGGTTAACCGACTATAATATAAACCAAATTCACCATAAAAGTTTCTTAAGATTTTTACAGAAAATGCGTCTACTAATTTAAATTTGATCCATTTTCAGCTTTTCCATTGAAAAGCTCAACAATTAATCGTTTTCCAATTTTCATCCTGCGGATTCGATAGCCTGTAAACAAACCAAAAACTAATTTTTGGTGATTTAGTAACTACGATTGAATTATCTTTTTTTGCTAATGAATGTCAGTTCATTACACCCTTTAATTGCCTTTTATTCATAATACAAATCTTGTTTAATCACTTAACTGTTATTTTGACATTGGACTCTAGTCAACCTTATCAAAGTGAGGTCATTAGTGTAAATTAGATTCAGTCATTAATCATAGCAATGAGAAGGTGCCAACAATTTGTCTAAACTGTCCTATGTTAAGTATAGATTGAAAATTTAACCCTAATTACAAGTCTCGACAAAAATATTACCTTACGGCGGTTGATAACTGAAAAGTAATAGTTGAGAAAGTATAATTATCCAATGTTAATTCCAATATCTAAGTTGGTAGATTCATAAATATCCATTATGTATGATTAAAAACAAATATTTATAGTGAATATTGAAGGAAAAACTGTATGACTGGAAATCATTCTCCAGTTTAAAAGCTGTTGAGAGGTAACAGCGAAAAAATGTTTATGATCATTTGAAAGATGTAAATCACTCAAAGATGGTGTCATTTTGTTGACACTTGCTATCCATATTTATGGTTATCATAAAATTTTGATGTGATCATTAATAACCCTTACCCGTCAATCTTGTTTTATCAACAGATCAATCATGGCCTGGTAAACTGCTTCGTTACCATCATCAATCCAAACTTGTTGATGTTCTCTTATTTGGATCCCATGAATGGTAATGTAATTTCAATTTAATCTTTTCCATCCTTTTTATTCTGTCTACATGTGTATATATACTTAATGAGAGAAATGAAATAACCACAAAACGTTTATTTGGAAACCATTAAAATTTTAAAAATGGGACAATTTCATGAATTTGTATTAAACCTATTCATTTTCTCTTTCTTCATCAATTCTAGGTATCAAGTAAACGCTCATGATTGTCACCATTTTGTTACTACTGATTATGCTATTCCAACAGCATCGCCATTCTTAAAGAAGGCTATTTTAGAGTCTCTTAGATACCTTAGAAACATCGTTTACTGTTTTCCGACTAAAATTACGCTCAATTGTGGATCGTTGTACCCTGAAATCGCAGATTTTCTCGTAATCTCTCGAGAACAACCCACCAGATTAAGAAATTCAAGTAATCACGACAAGTGGGTCTCTGAGAGGGTCGCAACTACCGTTCATTTCATCAACTCAATGATCAACCAAGTGGAACAAACTCAATTTACTCAAGACAAGTATTCAAGAGCTGCTATGGACGCTAAACATTTGCTCACAATTGTTGGTGAAGAGTCTGATTCAGATGATCGTGGCGATAATGAAATTATCGTTGAGAATTAATCTAAAGATTAATGATAACTCTTAGATTTCTTAATTTTTTAAATCGATCCTTTTATCATCCCTGACCCTATTTTCATGAGCCACCGGGAGCCTAGACATCGGGTGATCATTGATTCATGCAAAAGAAAAAGAAAAGCAGAGAATTGAAGTTCTTCTAAATTGAGTGATTTTAAGTTAACAACCTGTTAACTTTCAGTGATTAAACTAATCAATATTCTCATCTCATTTCACTTTTTTTCTTACCTTTTTTGCGTTTCGGATGGTGTTCTTCCCGTATTTTAGCTCAAAGATTAACTTTATCAATTGGTAGATTGAGATTTGACAGATTTTTAATTTTTAAATACCACACTCATCAATTGGCATCATTAACTTTCAATATTGATGTCTCTCAATATCATCATCATATTTTACTTGTTCAATCTCACTCATCTTAGTCTCTGTCCGTCTGGTCTACGTACCTGTATTTAATGCCCGCTTGATTCCTCTCTTCTCTTACCTTCTCTTCTACCATACTATTATCAACTTAATTTTTCTTCTTTGTTTTTCTTACTTTTTCCACGTTTTTGCTCTTTCTGTCTTCATTTTTCCTTCCTACTTTCTGATTTTCATTTTCTCCCCTTCTCTCTCTTTCAGTCTCTCATCTTCATCTCTTTTCTGGACTCAAGCCTGCCCCTTCTACCTGATTTTGGGCGTAACTGATTGATGAGCCCAAAACACTGAACAAAATGAAACAGCCTAAACGACGATTAGAAGATGAAGAAGCCACTAAGAAAGAGAGAAAGAGAGAAAGGAAAGGACATAACCAAAAAAGACGAAATTAAAAGGAGAAAGAAAGGAAATATTCAAGTTCCTGTTCTTTTGAATTAATTCATAAGGATATGAATGATCTCTCCTTTTTTGTTTATCTTCATCTTTCTCTCCCTTTTCGCCTTTTATCAATCCGTGACTCTTTTTCTTAGTCTTCATCTTCTTCTTTACTTCAATTGAAACCATTTAAAGTTTATGGAATCAATTAGACACCCTAATTATTCAGATTGTTTCAATATTTTCGATTTAAAAATAACACAGCAATTAAATCAGCTCTCTTTATGTGCTTTCTACCCTTAAACACCTAACGCTATTTTGATACACTTTTTCCACTTACATATTTTTACTGATATTTTAATTACTTTTTCGCTCATATTCATATATTTTATATCATCTCATAACGTCGACTCTAAGTTTTGATAAGTTTTTAAAATGAATACCAGGACTGGCGATGAATTAACTTGCCTTGTTTGCTCTGATAGAGCCATGGGAAATAATTTCGGTGCAATCAGCTGCGAATCTTGTAAAGCATTTTTTCGCAGAAACGCTCATGATATCGAGGTAAGTAAAGGTATTTACCATAGTAAATGTGCAAATACATTATTTCAATCAAACTAACAAAACTTAAATTTACCTACTCAATAAACCGTTCAACTAACTCATTAAATTTGCGATCTTTAATAAGCTAATGATAGTGATACTCAAGGAAATACCCTAGCAAAAACTTCCATCAATGGTATTATCATCTGTCTGTAAATGATGTTATCAAGGAGAATCTTAAACATCTCAATAGACACTTTTTTCATCTAAATTAACCTCAGGCCATTTTTAATGTATAATTATCTTTAACTCAATTTTTTTCTATTAGCCTCTGACTAATGATTTTTAATTTTGTCGATTTAATTTTAGCCATTTGTTTCTTTTACCTCTTTAATTGATTAATATTTTTCCTTTCGTTTTGCAGAAACTTCGTTGTGAATTCAATGGTAAATGTTCAATCACCATATTAACTCGTCGACATTGTCGCCGTTGTCGCCTGGAAAAATGTTTTCAAGTTGGAATGAGAAAAGATTGGATTTTAACGGAGGAACAGTTACAAATAAGACGGGCTCGTATTCAATCACGTAAATCACGCGAAGTTGCAACAAAGGCCAGCATTAATTCGCCATCATCTTCCTCATCTTCATCATCTTCCTCGTCAACTTTTTCTTCTGTTCCTCATCATCACACTTCATCATTGCCCTACAACTCATATTCATCAACTTCATTCTCCTCTTTGAACCAACAGTTTATGGGTTTCCATGGTCCATCTACATCCCACTCATCTAACCTCAATTACGACATCTATAGCAATTTAAATGATGATGAAGAGGATGAAAGTGATCACGACTATGAAGATTTGTGTGATAAAATGGGTAAAAAAATATTTTCCAGTTCATCTAATATGCTTACTAGCCTATTAGATAATAAACACTATGATAGCCAACATGATAGCCATCAGTCTCAAACTTATCCGGATCTTTATCCTGACTACGGTCAAATTACACCGCCAATTTCATCAATGGTACTTAATGCTCCCAGCTTTTTGTCACCAACTTGTTCAACAAATGATTATTTACTTGCTTCTTCACCCATCTCACCTTTACCTATAAATTCATCATCTCACCCTTTTTCATCCAATCCTGCAACTGTATCATCAATTGATTATCAACATCCATCCAATATCTTTACCAAACTTGAACCCAGTGGTTCAATTGAAGTTGAAACTGTCCAAAGCAAAGTTTACGACCTTATTATTGGATCAGATATAAAGTTACCCATTAACTTGTCCAATGAATATATTACCTCAAATTTAGCTCTAAATCAATTAATCAACAAACGAATGGACGAGCTTATTAATGCCTATTCAACCCCTTTCCATCCAGTCCCAAATGAATTGTGCGATGCTCCTAATCAAGAATCATGGATTCGTTTACTTGATTACTCGGCCAAGCTGTTGATCGCTTCCATTAAAAACATAACCTCATTTAACCGACTACCTTTACAAGTCCGAAATGACCTTTTCAAAGAGTCATTTCCAAGTATCATCGTTATTCGTTCATGTTTCTTGTTTGACCGAGATAAAATTGAATGGCGAGTAAGTTAATCCAATTAATCTTCGGTTCTCTCACCCAAAGGTTAATCTTAAATTAAAATGATTAATCCAATATAAGCAGAATCGATATGCCTTTATTGTTGGTAAATTTAAGTTTTTTACCCACAAATATTTCAGTAACTAACCAATTAAATTTAGATATTAAACATAGCCATTATCAATGTTATAAGAATTTATTTGGAAATTTAAATTACTAATTGTTTTTTCATTTTTATAGTTTGATAATTCATCAAAAAGCATCAAATTCAATTTACTTCGTCTGATTGGGGCTCAAGCCACGTCTTCATATTTATCGTTAGTCAAAGATTTCGATGATTTATGTGGAAGAAACTTGAAAGTTGGTCTAATCCTTGAATTGATTTCGCTATTCAATTCATGTAATGTTGACATGCAGCATCAAGAATATATCAGGTATGGATGAGTTCAACTATTTTCATCAACTTCAATATAATGATAGTAATCAAAGTTGTCTATTTATTAACTTGTAACACAAATCTTGCAAAACTGCCTAAACTTAATTTTTCAAACATTGCATAATCATTGAAGATTTCCTTTGACATATTAACATGCCAATCATATCAAAATATTGAATCGCAATTGAACTCAATATATTGATAACTGAGAACTTAATTATTTTATTTGTTTTCTAAACTTCTATCTGACTTTAAAAAAATGTTTGAAATTTCATAAAATGAGTGAATAATTACATTTAGATACTTAAATACTTTTGTAAAACAATTTGCTTGTAATTTCATTATGCAAAACAATTGAAATGCCTGCAATTATAAAAAATTGCGTTGCTAAATGAGATCATATCTATCAATATGAATTGAATATTAACAAAGCTACATGATTGAGGACATAACATTTAAACCCCTTTAATTAAGTAGCTTCATTCCTTGTCCCTGATTCTTCCTGTTAATGCAAAAATATAAGCATATAGAAAGTTCCAATTTTATGAACAACCGCAATGCAAATTGTCTTCAAATTGAATGCATAGATTTTTAGTCTTATCTTTGAAGAGAATGGAAGGTAAGAAATCTTTATGATTAATTTGGATGAATATGATATTATTTTTTATCATTATATTACATTTGATACGGAAATTAAAATTTTCACTATGAATCAATCAGATTCTGTAAAGCGATTAATGATAATTGTTGCTCCAATTCAACCTCAACTGTTCTGTTATTTTGTGCTTATATTATTAATATTAACATTTCTATCAACTTTAAGTATGCAACTAATGATTTAATACTAATTGAGCTGCACTATCAAACTGCTCAGTTAATCTGTATTTCACCTGAATTTTATTTACTTTACTATACCATGCAGCTCTACAACATTCAGTTAGCCTATATCAAACTATAAAAATTACTCTTTTAACTTTTAACTTTCAATATTCAAATGATTCCCCTTTTTGTCAATGCATAACGGTTAATTTCAAGCTGACAATTAAATCAAACTCATAACATTTGATTTATACATTTATTTTGTTGTTAATTCCATTGTTCATTACAAAAGTTAACTGAATTCACTAGCAGATTCTTGTTCTTACTGCTCTGAATCTCTCAAATGAAAATGTATGAATTCTTGTTTCAGAATCTGTTGAAATGTGATTGGCAAGGAAAGAAAATTTAATTCAGAGCACATTTGAATAAAATACATCTTAGCTTCAATAACTATTTGTAGCAAAAATTTTTGATCCCAAAATTTTCACTTTTAAAAATAACTTTTCATGATTTGTAGTATTTTCGGTTTCATCACAAAGGAGTTTAACTCTTTTACCCCTAAATCATTAGTAAATTAAATCAACTTTCACAAGGGAAATCTAAATTGTTACAATTACATTTGCTTGTCCATTCATAATGATAAAATTTGTGCTATTATCTGCAATGCAATTCAACATGAAATTCAATTTAGTAACTTGTATTCATAATTCAATTTTAAAAGTTGAATAATATTTTTATTCTGATGTTCGGTATGTTCAAATTATTTTCAAAATCTATTTAAATAATATTTTGTTAAAGTGTAAAATTTGTCAAATTGTTAATTTAAAATTTTCTTCTTTTAGAATAATGATGATAATTAGATTAATTGCTTAATTTACTGGTATCATTCAAATGTCGATGTCGAAATTAAGTTTACCTGGTCAAGTTGAGCATCATCAATAAGAAATGATGATAATAATCCAGTTCCAGAAACTCAGAAAGGTTCAGGTGCAAATCCAGAAAGATTTTGTCGCAATTAATCTGAATCTAAATATTATTTATTTCATTTTGCACTTATTTTCAAATATTTCAAGAATAATTTTCTGTTCCAAAAGACTTGACAATTATTCATCAATTTGCGTTTCCATATCAACCAAACTCAATTTAAAACTGAAAAAATCAAATGCTTCTCGTAATTACATGAAAATACATATTTTTTATCATTTTATTATTGAAACTATGCAAACTGTTACAAGAAAAAGTGAAAGGATCAAATATCCCTTTAGCAATTGTTTTGTTTTTCTCATTATTTGCATCTAAAAAATTAACTAAAAAGTCGGATTCTACAGATTATCATAAAAACAAAGGTAATGTTAATTAAGTTAGAATCTCAAGAGTCTTTCAGAAAAATTATTCAAATGAAGCTTATTTTGTGCTTTCATCTTGAAGCAAGTGTAAATCACAAAAACAATCAAAAATGAAATGTTCCATTCGTTGAGTTGTTCAGATGGGTTTACATTAAATACAAAATTTTGACTTTCGAGTTCAGACTTAATGGGTTTGCAGCTACATCGGAGAAAATTTGTATTGCACAATTAAAATTTTCAGATTTATCTAATCGACAGTTTCGATGAAATCGCGCTCAAAGTCCAACCTTCTATTGTTTCTTGCGCAGTAATGGAAAGGTATTTTGTCAAATTCAATCATTTTCTTAGTAATAGAAACCTTGTAATTGATAAAAGAATGATGATTGCATATGTTACAATTTACTAATGAAATAGGTTAATATCTAAACCAAGAGGACAATACAACTTACTCTGTTAGACCATTAAAAGTGAAATTCGATTTGCTGAAATGTCCTCGTAACTTTGCACATAAAGCGGTCTTAATTTGAATGCAATTTCATCGGAAACTATCGATCATAAACCAAACACGCCTGACAATTTCACAGACAACTCTTAGTTTGCGGCGGAACAAAATGAATTCATGCTAATTACTTTTAACTGTCTGCACAATACTAACAAATAAACGAGAAAATCTTTAGACACATTTTTAAATTATCAATCAAAAATTCTAACCAATTCAATTAAATTGTCCTCTTCTAGTTAACCTACTAATTACACTTGTAAAACTATAAATTTACAATCTTGTTTTCTTAGATTGTAACTTGATTTGATTCTTCTAAAAAGTGTCACTGTACTCAACGCGTGCTAAAATGGTTCTTTAATTAAAGTAACTTGGTAATTTAGCCGTTGGAATTGAAGTAAAATAGTTAAGTGAAAAGACATTAACCAGAATGCTGATGATGATGATCACCAAAATAGCCGTCAGAGATTCAGATAAGAAAAGGTAAGGGGAAAATATGTTTAAAAAGCAAGCAAACAAAAGGACGATCCCTTTTAAGTACACGAGCACTTAATGTGCAGTACATGCATTGTACAGCTAAAGAATAGTCAAGTTTGCATATTTTGATTTCAAATTATTAATTAAAACGCTGAAATTATTTGAATGTGTCAGATTGTATTGCATTTTAAGCTTTAATCTATTGTCATAACAATATCGTCTACATATTTAAATTGTTATTTAATCATTTTTAAACCTTTCAGTAATTAAATTGAAGATGTTCAATGGTTAACAATCAAAAATTGAACAACAAATCAACATCAATAGACACTATTTGTACTGAACTAATCGTTTGAAATCAAACTCTAAAATTTAGTCATTATGAAGTTTGATACCCAATAATTATTGTAATGATGGAACAAAAATCACAACGAATCTGTAAATTTGTAAGACCAGGGAATAAGATGAAGATAATTACAGTTTATTATAACGGAAATGGTAAAACATGTAATTATCTGGGTAAAAATTCAAGTTGACCAGAAAAGGTTGACCTCATACTATGCAGAGCATAATGGTGAGAAAGGTCAAGTTTTTACCATCTACTTTGTTGAAGGCAATGAAATTTGTCCATTTTTAGCTTTCATGATTGAAAGTGTTGATGTTCAATGTTGACTGTCTAATGTCTGACAATTATCAATCCTTGTTTATTTTAATTGCAACCATAGATAATGAAAATTTGGGTTTATCCTGGAAGGTACAACAGTTGAAACTGAAATAATTTTATCAAAAAATGGTTTCTCATTGTCTTTTCTTCTTGATAACAACAATAATCCTTTTTTGAGATAAACATGATTAAAAGAACGTAATTTCCCGGACGCTGAATTGAATAACTCAGACAGTCACTTGAAACACACAAGATCAATGTCCTTAAGGTTTTCCTCCAATTTTAATGCATTTCATTTTGTATAATTTAAAAGATTATTAATGTTAATTTCATTTTGTTATTTTTTTCCTCTTCTCTTTATCATTTGCAGCAAAGAAAAGTATATTTATACTTATTTATTGCGACGCTACCTTGAATCGACTGGCCTTTCAATGGCTCAAGCTCGATCCGATTCCTATGATCTTTTAATGAAATTGGAACGATACAAAATTTGCAACAAACCTTTGGAACACCTTCGCCAAATTTGTGCTTATCAATCACAGAAAGCCGGTCAATTATTATCAGAAATTCTGGATCTGTCTTGAAAAACTTTGATAAATCTTTTATCAAAAATAAAGAAGCAAACGTACAAACATTAGATGATGAAAAGTTGCAGCCTTTTCTTTTTCACAAATCAAATTGTAAACTTGAAATTAGATAAATTATGAAGGACTTTTTAAGTAATTATAAAACGCTCAAATATCAAACTGCTGAAATTATTTGGAGTGGATTAACCTGATTGATGGATTCCCATTCAGCTATACTTGATCAATTGGATATCAACCATCAAAGCCATATTCAAAAACAAAATCCAAAATCAAAGCCATATTTTATGTTTATCCAAGATATATTTTTTAAATTTTCAATCAGCTCAACAATTTAAATATGATAACATTACTCAAAATAGTAAAAAGCACAAAAAACTCTATACATATGTATAAAATAGATGTAAAGGTTTCATGTAACAACAACAAGGTGGAAGTTGGTCTTGTCACAATAAAAGTCAATACCGTTTAATGTATTCATTGATCATCATCTTATTCATCATTTTAATCAAACCTTTCTATTCTCATGTTTTCTAGTTATGATATTTACATTAAAGTGATGTTGATTCCTCAATTCTACTGGACAAAGTAAACAACATAACAAGCACTCAATTGCTGTGATGACCATGATGATGATGATGATGATGATTCTGCTGAATAATGATTGTAGTGAATGATTGGTGGTTATCGAGCAGGATGAAAATGATGTGCATAAAGTTAAAAAGATCATGAAGTTATTTTAATTCCCCAAGAGAGACAAATAAATGGTTCATAGTTATCTGTAATGAACATCTCCAAAGCTTCCCTACATTATATTTGCTTATTTTCATCTTCGCTATCTTCTGTTTTCTTCTTTCTTTTCCTTGATATTGCCTTTCACCATCAAAATATCATTCTCATTACAAATAACTACGGACGATGATCTCTCTGTATAATCATTATTCAACCATTCGAATCTACTGATGAACCTGAGGAAATTGATGATTGCTTAAGTGAAATTTCATTCCTTTTTAATCATCAGCATCATCATCTGCGTTGGCTTTAAAAAATTGTTATAAGAACTAAAAAGTGAATAAAAAATTGATTCGATTGAGAATTATTTGTACCTTCTTCTCTTATACAAAAATATGATAAATGGTGTTTATCAATTCATTTGTTGTTTTGTTTCAATGTTGGTTACAATGAATTACTTGATTAATGGGTAAAAGCTGATTATTAATTAACAACTCATTCGTATAGAAAGTTAATGATGTAAAGAGATAGTCAATGGCTCTGTGAATTAAAAAAACTGCTTACTAATTGTCCACCAATCCGCGAAACCATTTACATTTTATCGACATTGCAATCTAACTATCGAAATCCCTGACTATTTATTTATATCGGTGTAAATATGTGATGAGCTTGTCTATTTATAAATCAGTAAATCATGAGGGAATTGTAATAATCAGTGTTGATCATGAAGCAATGGTTAAACATGGGATTTGTCTTTTGCATCATATTATTTGTGTCTTTGATAAGTTAAAGATAGTTATACATGCCAGGTTATAAGCAGAGTAATTTTCATCAAACTAAATTCGGTATTTCGTTCAATTCTTATTAATTTTACAAATTATGCGAAAAGGGAATCAATGTCCAGAAGAGAGAAGCAAAGGATACTTAGAATATGGGTGGACAATTCGCTTGAAATCGACAACGAGACTACAAAGACATGAAAAGTGTCTTTCTTACATCAACCTGTTGCTAACCCTGTACATTCATTTATATTTAAAATATTACTTTTCATCATGCAACTGAAATCAGATTGGCGCATTTAAGGTTGATAGATTGCTGAACTGTCCATTTTAATTACTAAAAATAACATTACTATTTATTAATAATTGCCGTATCCACGCGTATAATGTTACAGTCTTTCAGAAATGCGCTCGCTTGCATATGAGCACTTTTTCAAGCCAGCTTCTCATTGTTTATCGTCACTTTTAGCTTTTTTTCGATCGCTTAATGGCGAAAAAAGCAGCAAATTTTAACGAATCTCTAAAAGCAAATCACACAATTTAAAAAATTCATTAAAACTCTCATAACCGATTAATCTTGAACTTAACAAATATTTTTACTGAGTTAACTCTGTTAACTAAAAAACGCTCTTATTGACCACCATTACTAAGGACCCCATGAAATTATACACGCGGATTCGGTAAATTGGGAAGAGACTGGGAGGAGTTTTACAGTTATTTTATAGTCTGCATTTTGGTGCCAAATATGACACAAGCAGGGTAAAAGTACTTGGATTTATCATCAATCACTGAGTAAGTGCTAACTTTAATCATGACAATTAAAGTCAAAACAAGGTTTGAATGATGAAAAACGACGATTATAAACTATTTACTCTTCAGGCTTGGATTAAACAACTAAAAAACATGCCATAACTGGATGGCCACAAAAATGGCCAAGAAGATTCTCACTGTGGAATGATATCGATTGAGATTAAACTTTAATCATGATTAGGCTGATTATAATACGTTAAATAATACAGATGAGTTAAAAAGATAGATGAAGAAAATGAAATGAAAAATTAAAGCAAACTAAAAGCTGGAGGCAAATTATTTGTATTAATTGACGCTAAAGATGCTGTCAACCTTGGACGCTACTACGTCAATTGATTGGGAATGGTGGAAGAGCATTTTTAACAGTTGTTTGACGTAAGTTGTCAAATTGCGTAGTTAGTACTGCGATGAAGATGAACGGGTGAAGAAGATCAAAAAGGTAAGAAAGAGTTGAAAGAGAGAGAGTGAGAGAGAGCGAAAGAAGATGCGATTTACTTTGAACAGATTTTCAATATTATTTAGCAAAAGCAAATTGAAAGTTAATTGACCTTGTTGAGAGATGAATTAATATTTTATTTTGAATCAAGTTAAATCATCACAGAACTACTTGATTGTAGTAACATCTCTGATTGCTAACACTGTCTTTTTACAGACAAATTTATCCATTTTTTTTCTTCTCTCTGGTTGTATCTGGGTTATATTTAACCACAATCTTTGAATCTTATCTGCTGTATCTTGTAACATGATAATTGATTTGTACCACCAAATCAAATTGGATTTTGTTAACTAAAGATGAATTTATCATCAACTTTGAAGTTTACTTTTTAATTAACATTTATGTATCATTAAAAGTGAATTAAAGTAGCATTTTTTGTCATTGACTAATTGAGTTTGATACTATTGACGCATTTCAAACGATAATGTTCCACTTTTCATAAGTTTACTCGGATAAAATAATAAATTGGTTTACTTTTTGGCTGTGAGTAGCATTAATAAAACCGCAATCAATTTTTTCAATCTGTATTTATTAAACAAAAACAATACAACGATTGCATTACGATTTGCAATGATACACTAAGATTTGGCATTGAAGTAAAGTCTAATCTTTGCTGGAATGAATAACAAGGGATGATTATATGATTTAACTTTTAGAATCTGAAAAATTAAAGAATTGAAGATATGTGGCCATGTTTTGCTTGATTGTCGGAAGAGTAGAAAACATTTTACATTATGAACAGTTGAAAGTGATATGACAAAAAAAATAATAAGCAAGTAATGCTCCAAGATCAATAATTAAAGCGGTATTTCTGTTAACTTAGGGTTTAATTTTCTGATGCTGCATCTTGTTCTTGGGGCAATACTGAACTTTCATCATCTGAATCAGATGCACCTGCAAGAGATGCTTTTATTGTTAAATGTAACTGAAGAAACTTATTTTTCAGCTTTTTATATTTGAGATCCTGAGATAATTTTTGTAATTCAAACTTTTCTTCCCATGATTTGTTGAGTTCACTAATTGTTTGGTCCTGTTTTGATTTTAAATCTGTAAGCTGCTGGGTTAATGAAATTTGCCAAGATGAATTTAATTCTTCTTCCTGCTTGATCAAAGCAGATCGATGTTCTTCGACTAGATTGTCTATCTTCTTGTTTAATTCCTCTCGTTCCTTGTTCAATTTATCAATATTTTCTTGTAATTCAGGTAATTTGTTTGCCTTCTTGAGTAGTTCTTCACGTTCTTCCTTCAATTTGTCAACTATTTGTTGTAATTCGACTAAACTATTAGTCTTTTTGAGCAGCTCTTCACGTTCTTGCTTTAGTTTATCAACTGTTTCTTGAAGTTCTTTTTGCATTCTTTCACAATTTTCTTCAAGGGATTTAGCTTTTAATACTTCTATTTTGGCCCTTGTTATTGCTTCACGATATTCCTCATGCAATTTTAATTGTAACATCTCTTTTTCAGCCAATTCTAAACGTTCTTTAACTTTTTGGGATTCAGAAATGTAGTCGAAATCCATCACAGAGTCATATTTTCTCTTTTTAAACAAAGGAGCACTTAAATCATCGTCGTAATCGTCACGAAGGGATTTACCATTTACTCTCAATGTTGAATGATCGGATTGATCCAAAGCAGAATGATAGAAATATGATCCAGATAGATCAGTCATTGCGGTAGATTCAAATATGGTTTCCTTACTTTGATCATCTAAAGTCAATGCAAAATGACTTTCTGGAATCGGTATAACTTTAGTTTTTAATGGTTCATCATTACTATTAGTTTCGTCTTCGATAACAAACTCTGCAGTAACAGGTGAAAAAAGTAATTTCGGGTCAGTTTCCGGGTTTATTTTTTCTTCCACTTCATTAGAAATAGAGGTTATTTTATTTCCTTCTGATTCTTCGTCGTATTCAATTTCAAACTGCGTACATTGGTCACTTCTCAAACCGTCATTATCTTCCGACAACAACTGTGTAGAACTAACTTCCGGTTCTTCAATAGAACATTCTATAGGTACATCTTTTTCACGTTCTGTCGGTACTGTGGGTACTGTGGGTAGTGTAGGTACTGTTGGCACTGTTGGTACTGTTGGTACTGTTGGTACTGTTGGTACTGTGAGTACTGTGGGTACTGTGGGTACTGTGGGTACTGTGGGTACTGTGGGTACTGTTGGTACTGTTGGTACTGTCAAAGAAGGGCTATCATTGAGAATGTTGTCAATTGTTCCATTCAATAAATTTGGTGCATCATTTGATACATTATCAGGTGCATTAATTTTGGTACTATCAGATTCCGTAATTGTGTTTTGATTTGGCTCTGCATCAAAAACTTCTGTATCCTTTGCAGTTGTGTTAGCACTATTATTGTTATTATCACAAATGCTATCGTTTTTATCATTTTCAACACCTTTAACGGAGTCATCTTTTTTGCTTATATCTCCTTCAGCATTGGCATTATCACCAGTCAAATCTTGCTTATCAATCGCACTGCTGTCCTCTTTGTTTCCCGATTCGACAGAGGGAGGTACTTCTTCTTCTTCTTTTTCATCATCAGTTAATAGTATGACATCTTCATCTGATGATGATCCCTTCGAAATGTATTCTTTATCGATTGTAGTTATTCTTCTCCTCAATCCAGGCAAGCAAAATTTACGCCCAAATTTTTTTCTTAAGGTATTTGCATATTTTCTAGCTTGATCATAGGCAATTATAAGGTCGTCTTTTTTCTGGTGTATATCTAAATCAGAGCGACTAGGTATCCAGCATTGAGTCTCGTTTATTCGGGTCCTGCTATAGTTCAGTAAAAACAAATGATTAAAGATGTGTAGGATAAATACAATAATGAGTTCTCATACCGTTCACCGGTCCCAAACAAGATCACATCGAGACGTCCTGACGAACGATTATATCTGATCAATTTAGCAGGCCAAAGCGATTCTAAATGAAAGAATAAGGTGATTAGTCTGTAGGTTTGTTTGACTATCATCTAGAAGTAGAATTACCGTCTATTTTGGCAAGAATCAGAAGATGACCCCACGGACAAACCATTGTTAACCATTTGTCACCACAGTTAGAGAAATTCAAAATACAATGAGGACAGTCCTCTAAATATCGAATTCTAGCCTCGGCCATCTTTTTGAATTCAAGCATTTCGTTTTTGTAACTATATAGTTCTTTTGACAATGCTCTCATCTCTCTGTTACGATTTTCACATTTAACGATAATAGCACAATTATGATTGATGAGAGTTATATCATTAAGAAATTCTCTCGGGCTACTGTAAAGATTATCTGAGGCCTTATGTTTGATTTTATGAAAGTCCATTGTAAACGGACAACCAGATATTGAAAGCTTGCTTGCTGGCCAAAGTAATGGAGCAGGAGCAGACTAGAAACGGAATGATGAAAACAGAAATCGATATAAAAGTGAAATCGCAAAGTGCCAACATATTAGGCTTAAATGAGCATCATGACTTACCAGTTTTAAAAGATCTAAAATATAAGAAAGCAAAGTGTTGAGAGTTTTCTTAGATATTTTCTGGAATTCTAGACCTTTATCCCAGTTTTTTGCAGCTTTAACAAGCATTTGGCATTCAGAACATGATGTTGCGAATTGGTACAATCTTCTATTGTTAGAATCAGGAACAAATAATGAGTCATCGGCCATTGTGTTACGAGCACAACGGTAGTGGTAGTTGCGGAAACATTCTTTACAGGGTAAACTGGCATGTTCTCGATGACAAATCCAACAGTATTTATCGGTTTCCTGAGATTATAAATACCAGAATAAGAATAAACAAGGTAACGAGAAATAGTGATGCAACAACGTAAGGTATAGAAATACTTACAGGCATGATTAGTGAGAACTCACGATAGTGTCGTTTAAAATTCAAATTATTAAAACATGAATAATCTAGGGAAAAATAAAATGAGGAATTAAAATCCATGATTCGATGAAAATTGAAAAAAAATAGAATAGAAAATGTTAGTAACATAAACCAAATAAAAAGTGAACAATTAAAATCAGAAGATAAGAAAAGATAGTAAAAACGGTACAACAGAGAGGCTTAAGAGAGTATAAAGATTCACAATTTTAATGCAATAATTTACTTACACGAGGTGTTGTCTATTCCTTGGGATTATTAAGTAACAAAGTATAAAGATAGAAAAAAATTAAAAGTGAAACAAAAGGTTCAGAGATTAATATGAAAAAGATTTGAACAACGTTTAAACATCTTAAGAGAAAACAAAAACATCATCTGGAAGAGCTGAACATCTTAACATCCAAACATCGCGCGTAAAATCCAATTTGAAAAAAGGAGGGTAACTTAACTTGTTTCTCAACTACAAACTAATAAAGTGATTTAAAAATTGATCACTGACTATTTTTACCACTTTCTTTTGTCTAACATTGGTATTTAAATATTCCTTATGAATTAGTTTGCCTTTCTTATTGTTAGCTTTTCAATTTCATCCAACAACAATTGGTAAATTACCCGGAATTGTCCTCTTTGTTTACTTTACGATAGCTTGTGAGTTAGGATTGAACGAGTGAATGCCATGGACTTGTTATATGGAAAAAATTAACAAGTATCAACATAACTGATATTAACTCCGATTGGCTGTAAGAACCTCATGTTTATTCAAACTAGAATTAATTAATTTAAACGTATAGTTTAAGCAATAACAAATGTTCAAACAAACATTAATGGTTGCAATTTACTTAACAAGTTGTTTTCTGTAGATCTATTGCTATTGTTTTTGTATCTTTTGGATATCTGAATCATTTAAAAAGATGGATAATTTGAAAATTTTTCATTACAATGAAAAAATTATTTATAGATGCATAAGATGAGCATAGTTGAGCGTTGCTAGCTTTAACTATCTAAAAATTTAAAGGTGGCGAAAAAGAAGCTGAATTGATAGCAACAGGGTTGAAATTGCATTTAAGTCTTGAATTTTTAAGATGTCTTTTTTGTTACCAGATGATATCCTATCCCGATATTTTTAACCAATTATATGATTGTTTTAATTCCGCCAATCACATTAACGGACCGTTAACTTTGAAGATAAATGAAGTCGCAACAGTTCTACTGTTTTGGTATTGTTTTTGTTCGCAATTTCACGAATAGTTTTGACTATTCATCTGTTATATTTTCAACTGTATCTTTTGATCATCTGACTCATCGAAAGATTTTATAATGTGCTTGATTATTTACAATGCAAGACATACACACCAGACATTGAAGTTTAAATAGTATTCTTCACTTATACCTTCAACCGGCTCAAAAAAGTTCAGTTGCTCTATTGTATCCATGAAATCTTGATCGATGTAAATACATTCGAGGTGAGAATGAGTTTTCTTTACCAATCTGTGATCCTAATAGGTTTATTTATCGGAGCAATCGCCAATATTAACAATGCTGAAGTTTTTAATAATTTTGCTAATCACCATGTTATGACACCCTTTGATAATCCAACTAATAATTTCCAAAATCCAAATTTACCTGAAACCAAATTTACCAAAAACAACCTGAATCCTGCTGTTCATGATTTCCAGCCAGATAATTTCAACCATAGAAGTAACAATTATAACGACAAAAATAATGACGAAAACGACGATAATACTGCTCAAACCAATCTGATAATTGATGAAACACGATCAATTGATCAGCTTATTGTTGATTATGGCTATAGTTTCGACAGGTACTATGTAACCACTAGTGATGAATATATTTTAACTATTTATCGAATTAAAAATCCTTGCCTATCTGAAGAACCATTGGATCCAGTAATTTTGGGTCATCCAGCTACTCAAGATGGTTCCATTTTTATAGATGGTTCACCAATTTACAATCCGATAAATTGTTCAACTGGTGTTGCTGATGAGCCTCTCAACAAAAATCTTGGTTTCTTGCTAGCAGATCTTGGTTACGATGTTTTTATACCTAGCTTCCGAGGTTTCCGTTATTCAAGAAATCACACTGTCTATAATCCAACTAAAGGTAAACTTAATTTATACAATAAATATATAAAAACAAAAAAATTTTATTATCCACAGATATGGAATATTGGGATTTTACTGTCGATGAAATGGGAAAATATGATGCACCAGCTTTAATTGATTTCGTTCTTAGCTTGTCAACATATTGTGAGTATAAAAAATGATGGTCTTAATTTATTTATGATTATAATTGGATCAAGTTATGGTAATAACTCTAATCAGTGTGAATTGTTTATTGTCAATGAACATGATAACATGGCAAATATAGCCTTCAGTTTCAGCGAAAAGGTTCAAAATGTGTTTTCTTTTGATCTCGTTAAATTTTGTTGTGGCCCTGTATGTTTACAGTAAAGCTCTTTCGTTTGAGACAGTAAGAGTGAATGAGTGAGACACCAGAACGAGACACTTTATTTTTGTTTGTTCAAAAATCATAAAACCATTTGTTTACTGAGAAAATTCTGAGACAATCAGAGAGGATGAAGACGACAGCTGAGCAAATGAATGAGACAGTTTTTGTTAATCATGATTTAGTATTCAATTACACTATTAATAAGGTTGACTAAGTTTTAGTAGAGATTCTACCTTTACAATGAGTACCGATAATCAATTTTTTAATTTCTACATTGATTCCACTATTGCAAATTATACAAAAAATTTTTCTCAGAAATTAACATTAGGAGTACAAAATATGCAGTAAGGAACGAGCACTGAATGTGCTTCTAGATGTCTCATTCATTTGCTCAACTGTCGTCTTCATCTTCTCTGATTGTCTCAGAATTTTTTCAGTAAACAAATGGTTTTATGATTTTTGAACAAACAAAAATAAAGTGTCTCGTTCTGGTGTCTCACTCATTCACTCTTACTGTCTCAAACAACTGAGCTTATTGTTATGTTTAATTATTTATTATATTATTTTTAATAACTTTTAAAATCATCTTTTTATTTAATTTTTTAGCTGAAGTGATTTGGATTGGCCATTCATTAGGTGTTTCCATACCGTTGATTCTTCTAGCAACTCAACCTTCATATGAAGAAAAATTTCGACATGTGATCGGTTTGGCTCCTACAACTTTTCTCGGTCATACCACGCACCCATCAACAAGATATTGGGCTGATTCTGGTTTGGGTAAAGAAAAGCAGACTGAATTAGGTCCTAAAGAAGATAATAAAACAACGACTAGAAGAGAATCGATAATTGCTCATAGAGACTCTAGTGAATCTATAAAAAAATGGACACGTCAATATTTCTATGACTATGGTTACGATCCAGCTCGAACTAATGTTACTCGATTACCTGTTTTCTATGCCCAGCAAACTCAGACATCATTATCTACATACGTTCATTTTTCTCAACTTGCTTGCACTCCTTATTTCAGAGCATTTGATGGCGGGAAGAAACGTAACTCTCGCGAATATGGCAAATCTAAACCTCCCTTATACAAAATATCTCATATCAGGAATGTTACCTTTACATTTATGGCCTCGCCGAACGATAAAGTTGCTAAACTTAACGACGTTAAAAAGTTGGTTAAAACTCTGAAAGGTAATTTGTTCTAGATACGTTGTAACTCTTGAAACAAATAAGTAAATTCGCTGTCTTTGATGAGGGTTTGATGCCCAGGCAGCTTTGTATTGCTATCTATGGAATCTCAATTTACTAACTCAATTCTTGTTTTAATTACAGCTCCAGTCGATTTAAAGATAGTCAAATACAAAAAAATGAATCATTTTGGCTTCTTATGGGCTCTCAATCGAAAAAAGATTGTTAATGATGTGATTGTTGACATATTGAACCAATACAGATCATCATAAACTTGTTTAGCATCTTCGCCGTTTATATAATCGGAAAGGAACTCAAGAAGACAAATGAAACGAATTCCTGGTTCCAAAGCTGTTAAAATCTTGTATCATTAATGCATAAAATAATGAAATAATGAAATTTTGAAATTTTGGAACTCACAATCAGCAAGAATTACTTGTTTATATTTAACTGCATGCTTTCATTTTTAACAATGTAAAGTTTTATTTGAAAAGGTTATCAGTCTCATTTAATCAATTCGCGATTAAACCTAATTTAATGAATTATCTTGAACTACTTGGCGATTAACCATTTTATTCTGTAAGTTTTTTCATAAATAATCCGTAAAATCATTAATATATGAAAATATCAAGAAAACGCAAGAATCGGGTTCAACTAAAATTTAACCTTTAGGTTGAGTATATAATTAATCAAGAAGGTAATCATAATTCTTCCAGGCTTTAGTTGTCATTGCGATGAACAATGGGATAAAATTAATATAATAAATGACAATTCCTAAAATAGTAAACAACTTTGATGATGAAAATATTAAAGACCTAAATGTTGACATTTGCGATCAAACTTGTAACTGTCCATTTATCTTTACAGAATGGTTCGACTCTAAAAGATTCACGTTGGTCAAATTTTTGAATTTAATCTACCAATGGACTGACATTCTATACTCACCAATGGAACCAATCGATATTTGGTGAAATTAGATACAGCAGGAAAAGAAAGAGGTTAACTTGAATCAGCTTTTGTCAGATTTTGTTGTCAAATGAACGAAAGAAGATGAGGAAGACAAAAAAAAGAAGACTAGCTGAAAGTAAAAATGAACGTTAACAGCAACAAAAAGGCCCTATGATAAAGATGAGTCTTTGGTTGGTTGATTAAGTATTCATTATCTGGTACAAGAAAATGTTGAATCGTACTGAACAGAAGATATCTAATCTTGTCATGCTCTATCCTGATAACAATGAGTGCTCTGGAAATATAAAAATACTACGATGAAGATAGTGATAGAAAGTAAAGAGTGAGAATTTCTTGTAAGAAAGTTAATGTTAAACTTAAGTGAAAAAATCTGCCTGGATCAAAATGAGTCTGCTTCGAATCACTCGCCCTTTCAATCTTTTTCAATATCAAATGTTCCATGTCTTCCTTTCTTTTTCTTTCTCACTTTCAGCATTAACATCATTTTCAAAACCATCCGAACCATCATCGGAATCATCATCATCATCATCATCATCATCTCTTATTCAATCTCTTAAAGTATCTCGACCTTTTATTCATCTTGTGAATCGTCAATAACATCAACACTAAATTGACGCCATCTGCTCTAAGTAGATCTTTGATAATCACAATCATGCCAATGAGCTGAACGGGTCGTCGATTGAATTTAAGTCTAAAAATGTATTTTCAAAGTGACACCAATATTTCCAAACAATAATCAAGAGTGAGTTAATTGAAAGAAACAATGAGAAGTGATCAACCTCTTCTTCCATCCAATCCACCAACTGGGATTTTCCTTACATCATCTGAATTGGATCAACAACAATCAAATCGCCCACTGGTACCATTGAGTAGACACGATTCAAATCCATGGCCATCATCAAACAATTCATCGACAAGTAAACGTGGTGGTGGCAGTGGGTCTGGCAGTGCCAATGGTAACCGTCGAAACAATCCTCCCAACCTTCCACCACATCATCTATATCGCTCTCGCCACCGTGAAACTGACACTGAAACTCTTTTAACTTACACTAAGGGTTTCCTTGTTTGTGCGTATTTTGTTTTTATCATTGGAAGTGGCATCACAATTAAAGAACTGTTTACCTTTCTATTCGATGACTATCATCATAATACAGAGTGGATAACCGGAATCATCATCTTAATACTCATTGGGATCTCTGTTTTGGGTATTTATGGAGCTTTCAAGGAAGATTCCTGTATCCTTTTAGTCTACGGATGCATCATATTAACGGTATTTCTTTTACACATTGCCTTACTCCTGGTTCTTAAAAATGCTTGTGCTGATAAACGTGACGTTTGTAGTCAAAATGTGGCCACTCCACCTGGTTTAGCACCCATCTTAGTAGCCATATCTGAGCTTGCCATTGCTTTGTCAGCTTTTTTCATGACACTGGTCATTGAATCGGAAAAAAAGAAACATTCAGTTCCAAGATTATATCCAGTTGGGGAAAACTCGTGCCAAACTGTGTGAAAATCAATCCAAAGAAACAATAAAGTAAATGCATTGACTCCTCACTCATTTACATTGTAAATTTTAATCTCTTTTTTTCTAATACAATTTAATTGTGGATTTAAATTGCAACTTTTGCAATTAATGCGAGAAAGGGTGAATTTTATTGCATTATATAATTTTAATCCTTCAACTGTCTACATAGATGTTAAAACTTGAGAGAATTTCTTTAACTGACAATCGTCTGATTGATAGGAAACATTCAAGTTTAAAGAGTGTCACTTAGAGCCTGTTGGATTCATTAGCAAACATTTGTTCAGCCAATTCAACGTCCATTGACCGCAATTGAACTTTTGACCTACCCTCGATAACTTACCAAAGTAAAGGAGTAAGGCACGGGAGAGAAAGACGATAAGAAAGCTGTAAAAGCATAATAATAAGAAGAAGATGGCAGAATGGAAGAAATAATTATCTTCTTCAAACTCCAACCACTTACCAAAACCAAATATCGATCGACTCGATTTACAGCTAGATGGATTCGTTGCAATCAGGACAAGAAAGAAATGTCAAGATTCCCTTGCTTCTCTTCATTGATCAATTTATATTGTTATGCGTTTTTTTGCTGAGATATTTTTTGTTTGTTTGTTTGTTAACAGCATCTCATCTAATCTTCCCACTGGTGAAAGTGTAAATGTATATTTTTGTTCACACACGATAGTTACATTTGATCACTCTTCTTGATCACCATCGTCATGAATCATCATCAAAATCATCAACATTATCATCATCATTCCAGTATGAATCAGTAATAACAAGCTAAATTGTAATTATGACAAAAGGAAGATGTTTATCTAGATGTTATAATCAAAAATAAACACAATTGTATCCGCCTTACAGTGAAACAAAAAAATATTGAGATAATAAATGATCCATGATCTATCCAAATGATAATCAGACCCAAAATGAAACTCAGAATGCCATGCAAAAATTATTGATCACCAAAAGATTGAGATAATAATGAGCATCTTCCGTCCTTTATTTGAAAATTTTTAACCCAACAATTAATTATCTACTGCAATCAAAGTAAAAGATACAATCTGGACAGACCAAGAGTAATTTGATTCAACCAATGTAACAACATCAAAACCGACAATAGCTCAGATCATTAATATGAAGATCATATATGGATGGAACCTGTATTCATCAAATGTTATACTCGTCAATTAAGCAAATTAAATAATGAATAGAGATATTCAAATATTATTAAAACACAAGAACCTAATTAAACAATTTACTGGTACTTAAACCATAAACCAAACCAAGACAACCAATGGATAAACCCTTTTTATACAATTTGATGTAATAATATTGATCAACTATTATTATTGAATTACAATAAAAGTTATTAAAAACCCAAATTATCTAAAAATTTACTTCTAAATTGTTGGAAAGGTATAACCTAAAATTTATGGCTATACTTGCAGCTATTTTAATCGTTGCAATTCTCGCGTAACTATTATAAAATGGGAAATGATTAAACAAATCAACAGACAATACATTTTAACTAATAATTGATATTTCATTACTCATTAACAATAATAATGATTGAATAAGTCTTGTTCAGGTTTGTCTTATAATGTGTATCTCAATGTATTAATATCTTTGTAGCCCTTTTTAGTTGTGTTGAATAAAAGCAAGAGCAAATTGCGTGACATCAATCCTTTCCTGGTTATTATTATTATATTATTATCATGATCGATTGTGAACTTTTTTGATTGAAACAAAAAAAAACTAATGATAAAGATTCACTTCTATTCATGGTTGTTATAATGATGATAATCCTAGATCCTGGAAATTTTTTATTGTATTTAAACACACAAAACATTCACCATTTTTATGTAATATTTATACATTAATGTGATATACATTGTCAAGTTTTAGGTGCCTGGAACAAGACTAACTATTAAGATATAATATTATTATCAGGTCTGAGTATCTATTAACAGGCAAGGGCAAATGAAGGTTGAGTATTTATAAATTATGTGATGTCCGATGCTTGAAATGAATAGATGCCTAAAGGATTTATTCAAGAATATTATCAAGATTTGAAGGGAAACGAAGAAGTTGTAGTAATAACCACTTTAATAAAAGCACGTTCATGATTGATCGCAAAATTTTTGTTATTTTATATCAATATTGATCTGACTGAGTATTTAATTGCTCTTGATGGTTAGGTGAGGATAGGGCAAGATTAAAATTATGGCTAAGTGAATAAATGATTAAAATTTCCAAAACAATGGTAAAGATCAAAAGATATGGTAAAGGGTTTAACGATTTGTAAAATGGCGCTTCATTATTTTAGCGGTTAAGTCTTGGGGAGAAGCTTCCATTTTTTATACAGAAGTGTCAGCATTAAAGCATGTAAAGTCTTTTATTAATCAACTTTTTTCTGCTTGTGTTAATTTAATCAAGAGTAATTGATGATATTACTAGAGTATCGAAACAACAATTAGAGTGTTTAATTGTAATAAATGTAGATTATGGGATGAAATGAAAAGAAACGGATGATTGTTGCAATTTTATTTACTAACCAACCAACGTTATAAACCAAAGTAAACTAATGTTTATGTACATATATTTGTGTATTACAGAGAAGACTTGTTGGGATAAAATTGATATCGATTTGTTTCACATATTAACTAGAATAATAATGTATGTTCTTGTTTGTTCAACTTGTTCTTGTGAATACCATATCATCATTTTCGTTTAAATAATCGTCTTGGTTGGTGTCCTCGTCATCATTTTCATCGTGTTCATCTTCATTAACATGGAAAGTTTTGTTGCCATATTAGAATGTGTTTGTTTCTATTTAATAGTAACGCAGCTCTTTAAGTTTACAATTGTAAGATGAAGATCAAAAGATGGCATTGAAAATTAATGGATTATTGAAGCCTAAACAAGAAGTCATCTCTAGCTTAGGACAGGCAAGGAAGGAAATAATATTTTTTCTTGCTCCTTCATTTGCTGTTAATATTGTATCTGTAACAGTTTTTATTGTGAAGGCATTTGTGTTATGATAGCAAAATAGAGATGCATTTTGCCCGAGAAATGCATTATCAAAATGGCCTCTTTACCCAGCAATGCAATACTGGACTTTATTGTTTGGTAATATTTCCTTTAGTTTGCTTAATATGAAGGAGCAAAGAAGTTATAAAGATAATGATATCATCAGTTGCAAAAACAACAACAACAACTGAACAACATTGAACAGTATCAATGTTAGTAAATATGAATGGATAACCATGTTTAATCACCGAAGCAATCTAAATCTACAATTGTTGTCAAGAATAATGTTTAGCTTTCAAAGTAGAACATGCTAAGTTCGGTCTTCACAGTATTATGAATGATTTGCTTTCCATTCTGATGGGTCATTATTATTACTTGTATTATATTTATGATCTATCTCTATTCTATCATTTGATTGATGAGTTAAACCATTCTCAATGATAATAACATTCAAATTAAACAAAAACTTGATTCATTGATATTAATGAGATGGAGGCACATAAGGATTTATATTATTATGACTAGAATGGACTTGATTTGCATCTTTTTTCATCCATTCTTTAAAAAAACATTTCTTTTTGTCGCTAAGTTATTTAAGGGACCATATAGACTTAGACACTTAGACAGGGATATTTAATAGACTTCCACCATAATTAATCTTAGTTTATAATAATTGTTGTTGGTCAGAAAATCAGCTGGCAGGTGTAATAACCAACTTCAACCATTTCCATGAAATTGATTTAACCCAGCTAGTATACATGCATATTCAGGCCAATTAAACATCTGCAACTAATCGAGATAAGAAATTTAATCAAATCTACGTTGAAGCTAATTTTTTTTAATAATCGGCGTAGTTAAAAATTGATTCCAACCCGATTTAGTTGAAGCTTGTTTTACCAATAAAATTCAACCTAAACGAAGTTTAACTGAGCGATGCAAAAACCCTTTGATATCTAATGTACAATAATATTAATTTTTTCATTCTTTCTAGGTTTTCCATCATGACCATTATAGATTCTGTGGGTACAATGCTCAGTGATAAGTTTAATACCTAGGACAACCTTGGGAACACCCAAAAGGATTGAATTTGTGAACAGTTTTTGCCATAAAACATCACTAATGGACTTGATTGAGCTTATGTGGAAGAAAGGTTAAATGATGAAAATAATGATAATAATGTTTAAAAATGATTAATGGCAATCCAATGGGGACTTTTGGTTTTATATCTTGAACATTTTCAAAGAGCTTTCAACTTCACCCTCGTGAACCTGAATTGGCAAAATTAACTATTGTTTTCATCAAGAAACTTACTCAGAAGAGATAAAATTTTGTTTGCAATATTTTTACTACTTTTCTCAGCTAGCTATTATTGTTTGAATTATTTTCAGTCATTGAACTGAACTAAGATGGGTAATATAACAATGAAAGTAAATAATTTAACTGTTTGGGAATGTTTCATTTAAATGGATGAAAAATTTCAAAAGCAAAATGTTGACATCAAATACATTCAGTATTTTCACCATTTTTGTGGATACATTAATGTTTCTCATGAGTTATTGAGGCAAAAAAAGAGAAACAAAAAATGAATAAAATGTTCAACCATAAGAACAATGTTCATCCATTAATTGATCGTTTCTCTGTTGAACTTACACTTTAAGTTGACAATTAGTCTTGAACAAAAAGCAGTCCATTGACATTACCATTTCATTAACAAATCAGAGATGGGTTTGGTTAATAGCAATCTAACAGTCATAAATCACAAATTATTTAAAAAGTTATTATTATTGATAAATATATTAAGTCTGGATTCTTGTTTTCATTAATAATGATTAGTTTAGCTATCGTCTAATCCTAGGAGAAAGTTAAACCACAAAGCTTGTCCAGTTTGACTGACAACAAGGATTGGAAGCGATGATCACTGGTTTAGTTAATTCTTGTTTATCATGTTTATTATTTTCATAGACCTGATTGTATATTTATTATTTATATTTTATTTAATACTTTATTGATTGATTTCATCGTCAACATAATGTTTTGATGGATGAGCACTGAAAATGTAATCAATGTCATTTGTTTAATATTAAACATGAAATATTATCAACTTGACTTTTGCTAAAACGAGTAATCAATTGAGTTATGAGTTCATTGATGTTTGAGTTCAAGCTTAAGCCTAATTTAGCATCAATTTAACCATAAATTAATTCTGATTGAATTGTCTGCCATGAAACAAACCAATTTGAGTTACAAGTTAACATTTGATTGGACGATGTTTAATTAGATATTTTTTGTCCGACTTCAATTATAACTATGAATTTAATTGTTTCAATTGGGATTGTATTTCATAAAATCAATAATTTTTAACATTGAACTAGAAAATTAAAGTCCGGTTCAATTTGAATTATATTATGTAATTTAAAGACAATTGAAGATTTATTGAGATTTGAAACAAGAGCAATTAACGAAAAGTAAAAACAATTAACAGTTTGAACAGTTTTAAAAATACATAATAAGAGACTTAATAAGTCTGTATTAAACGATCATTATTGATCAGTAACATTGGATTGCAAAATTATCACAATCAAGCTGGCAATCTAATGACACAATCTTGCTTAGAAGTGAAAATCACAAACCATTTGTTGCTCGTCAACAGTAAAAAACTTACAGATTCATTTGAATGAAAATCTTACCAACTATTCTGGTAATTAAATTGGAAAATTCATCAAGTTGATGCATAAATATTGCCCCCATCTTAACCTGTGACCATATCAACAATGTCCTTAACATTTGAGGCCTGGTTAAATCGTGATATATCTTTTCCGATCACCAAATTGGATCAAATGAACAAAACCAGTTCCGTCAAGAAGAGCAACTCCAAAGACAACAGTGTTATTAATGAGCCAAATGATATCAATGATTCGTCTAAAACTGGTAATTACAAAGGGAAATCGTCCATATTAAATAAACGGTTTAATGTGTTGAAACATTTACTTAAAATAAAAAATCACCCATTAACTCGCTTAAACGTAATTGCTTGCGTCCTGTCAGCAGTTGGTCTGATTTGGCAGATAGGCCAAGTTTCAACTGTTTACTTTAGCTATCAAACGCGTGTTGACATTATTATATCCACACCTCAAGCCTTGGTCATTCCTGGATTCACTGTTTGTCTTGATATTGTACCCAACTGGACAATTGTTAAACAATATGTTCCCAATATTGAACCCTCAAGTCCTGTTTTGGCCTCCTCATTAACCTATCTTCCCATTAATGTACTTGCCTCAATGGCCACAGTCAATGTTTCATTGAGTTGCCGAACCTCAGTCCCACCAAACCTATCACCACATGTAAGTGATCTTTGCGAATCCTTTTCCCAACCCAAATGGACAATTCACTCTTCAGCTCGCTATGATTTGGTTAAAAAGTGTGTCACCTATTTTTACAATGCAGACCCCTACCAGTCTATTCGTATGCTTGACTTTGACGCTCGTGATTTTTTTACTCTTCGTGTTTACTCGGAAGGCAATCATTCGGTTACAGTGTTTGTTCACAATCCTAGAGAAATCCTTCCCTTCGAAGAATCTGATAGTTTCCCATTTTTCACTAAACAAGCAGCCAGACTGGTTGTAACTACATCCAAGGTGATCACTTCACTCTTGCCAGCTCCATATCGAACCAATTGTATTTCTTATAATGACATTGAATATGGGCGTACAGGGTGTATCTACTCGTGCCGATTGACTGAAGCTCAACGCAATTGTCCCCGTTGGCCTTACAATGTACCAGCTCCAATTAATACAACGATTCCATTTAAGATTAGAGGACGTGACTGTGCTGGACCCATGCGCTACACATGTTCAGATAGATCCGTTTGTCCCAATCAATGTAACAATGTTTGGTACTCTACATCACTAACTTATTTGCGTGATAAAAAAGATCCAAACGATTATATTACTAGATTCTCTGTTCGTCGTCCTCTGGGTATTGAATTTGAATACAATTATGGACCCAGACTAGATGCGATTGAGTTTTTATGCTATGTGGCCAGTTCATTGAGTATGTGGATGGGCATCTCGGTGTTTGACTTGACTTTGTTGACAATTACTTGGACTAAAAAACGAGTTCCTGCAAAATCCCGAAAAATTGAGGGAGCTTTTGTTATGGCAAGTTGAATACTCCAATCCTGAAAGCTCAAAGTAATCATGTCACTTAAACGGTTGTCACAATCTACAATCATGTACATTAGAAGCTCGTTAATGTTCCTACTTATAGACAATTCGATGAAATGTTAACAAATAAAGTCTGAAATTAAGAAACCAACACAAGAATCTTCAAGGTCTCTATGCTACAAAATGTAAAAATTTAAATGAGATTCAGATTTTATAATCATTGTCAGAATCTAGAAATACGAAATCTTGATGCAAAATTATTATTATAATAAACATGAACAATTCAAGGTTCCAAGAGATTCACTGATCAAAATAATGTTGATAGGAAATCTTAAGAGAAACCAAATTGCAACAACAAATTGCCTAAAAGCTAATAAATTTGCTAAAATTATTCAAGATTATTCTTCAATATAACCATAAAGAATAAGCTGAAACGTTTTAAAGTAAAAATTATTCCTGGCATAACTCATCGCGAAATTTAAAATAAATGTTTTTAAGCATTTTTCTTAGTAACTCATCAAAATATAGCAAATTGCATGAAGATGTGCAATTGAATTTCTTGTGAATTACTTCACAAAGTAAGATAACAAATAAAAGTGTACTTATAAAAGCTAAAACATGATATAATAATATTTAGAGAAATGGTTTATAGCAAATTCAATTTTGAACATTTTATTGTAAAGCTTTTCGGATTTTTATTATTGAAGCTTGAAATATTTAAATCAATTTTCAACAGTGAAGATGTAAAATTTTCAGCCATTTAACATGTCACAGAGTTTATAATGGTTTACTGTTAACTGATAGATTCATAATAGTTTGGAAAAAGGTGTAATAAAAGGTTAATATACAATTTAATATAATTGATGAAAATGGACTCAATTTAATGTTAAAAGTCACTGTAGATGTGCTTTGTTGATTTGTCTGGTTTTATTCGTAATATCTAAAAGTAGATTGGTGAACATGTAACTTAATACAGTTTGCTTCGGGTCAATTGATTGATAGCGAAATTGGATTTACAGTTGATCATGAATAAAAGGTGAGAACATTTTGCTGTGATCCTCTAATCAATAAAAATGGTGGTAAATTAGCAGTAAGTGTTTCCAGCCAAGCCATGAATAATGAAGCTGAACACGATCCTTTCCGGGGAATGGGAAGCGTCCTATTAGTGATTTAAAGAGAGGATAATTAGAGTTTAAAGATTGGCTAATCAAAATGTAATCAACTTACATAACAATGAGGCTTGACTTGGATGAATGTTTTTCAATCAATTCTCTAATTCTTATCTGACGATATGATTTATTTTTTTGTGACTCCCACTCGGAGTCAGTGATGAATAGTGATGAGTTTGATGTTGATGGTGAAGGTGAAGATGGCAGGTCTGGACTAGACGATGGTGAAGACGAAGAGGTGGGAGTTGGGTTTGAAGTAGTTGACTGGTGATAGTTTGTTTGACCAGTTTCTGATGGAATATCTCGGACTCTCCAGTTTTCAATTAATTTCTTGAATCTCATCTTGTTCTCCTTCTTTGGAGGCTTTGAAACATCTGAGATGACAATGACATCAGAATAATCAATCCTGAACTTGTTTAAAAGGGAAGCCATATTACGCTGGTCATTATTCAAGTCACCACTTTTATCAGCCAAGGAAAACACTCGTAAACGACAATTAGACCTGAGACAGTGTGTAAAATTAATTAGATAATGCAAGTACATTCAATTTCAATCTCCACTGCTTACCATTGTTTCCTTGAAGCTAAAATATAAGGAATCAGCATAGTCAATCCTCCATCATCGTAAAGCCACCAAACATCGATTGTTGATTTCACTGGTTTACTCCTGAATAAATCAATATTTTTGATAATTTCTTCTGGAATTATATTATTTTGTTCAACTTGGTTTTGTACTTCAATCGAGTTAATAACAATGGCTGGAGGTGCTCTTGGAGGTGAATCTTGAAATGGATTAGACAAGACATTAAATTGAAAAATGAACAACATTTAACGAGTAATTTATCCAAAGTGAGTTTACCTGAAGGAGAATAAGAGTCTCCATTTACTAGTTTATTCCATTTTTTAGTTACACAGGTAAAATTGAAAGATTTATTGGTGAATGCATTGGATTGCTTTTCATCCAGAATTTCAAGAACTTTTGATAGACGACCGAAACGGGAACAATCAAACCCCTTTTCAACACGTAATATGCAAACAGCAAGATGTTTATCCAGGGTTTGACTGCAAAGGTGAAGTAAAATTTAATACTGATTTGTAATGAATTGGTTGTTACTTAAAAGCCTAACTCACTGGATAACGCTAAAGTAATCCTGAAGAGATCCAATATCACAGCTTTGCCAATCACTTTTGTAGCCCATGAAAACAATATTTGGTCTTAATTTTCCAATTCCAGTTGCCTTAATGATTGAAAAATACACCAACAGTTATTTAAATGTATTTTAGGAATAATATTTACTTGGATTATTTGATATTGCAGTAGTAAATTGTCAAAGTTTGAGTATTATTTTGACTGTCAGTTTGTCAATTATTTTGATCGTAAACATGTCAATCAGATGAATGTTAGAATTCAAAATGTAAAACGAACCATTTCATTCAGTTTTTATCGATTGATTTCAATAAATTTGATGAAATATTCAATAATTTTATACATGTAAATAGAGGATTTTTCGTGAAAGATTGAATGCCAAAACTTCACATGTCAATAATGACTGAATCAATCAAACTTAAATGAAAGAAACGAACTAATCTGACCTTTTTTGCTTTTTGCTTTTCCCTTTTCTTGCTTTTCATATGCAAATAAAAATCAAATAAACAAGTTGGTAGAAAAATGAACTTTTATTTACCTGAATTAAACTTTTAGCACCAGATTCAAAGGATTCTTCATCAATAGCTACGTAAAAGGCTTTAACACCTCGATTACGAAGCCAATCGTTGTTTCGTTTCATCAGCGATTCTCTTGCTTTAAAAGATAATTTTTCTGGGGTAACATTGCCACAAACCATCAATCCAACTCCCTGAGTTATTTGGGATGCGAAATCAATTAAAGCGGGCCGAGAATAAGCATCGCCAGATAAAAGCAATATCTGAGGCCTAAAAGGCAATCAACCAACAAATAGAAAAATATGACGTTAATTGTGCTTTTCTGATTAGTATATATTAAAATGACTGACCTGTATGTTTTTGCGTGATCCGGCATAGAGTTTAGCTTGTTAGCTGAACTTAAAGCTGATTTATAAATCTGAGCTCTGGTTGATGAGCCCCAATTGACGTCTGAAAAGGGGAAATGGAGTTAAACAAGGGCATTAAATAAGATTATTTCGGATGTTACCTGGTTTTCTTAATAACACCAACATATAAAGAACAAATTCAACGATGAATGTTATTAAAGCTGTTTGCCAATTCATTATGAACATGACAACTAAACAAACAATTGAGCCAGTCAAACTAATCCACATGTTGTAGTATCTGAATGATGGACGGAATCCCAAGGTTTTGGAAAATGATGCGTGAAAACATGAAAAGTTAATCAAACAATAAGCAGCGAGGAAAAAGTTTGATATGATGGGTGCTATGACATTAAGATCAGCAATTAGGCAGCAAGCTAAGGCAATGCTAAATCCAAGAAGGTAACCTCGATGTGGTTGGTTATTCACTCCTGAACCTTTAGCGAAAAACTTAAGATATGGAAATATTTCATCTTGACAAAGAGCTTGAAATACTTTAGGAGCTGATACGAGACTGCCGAGAGCTGATGACAGTGCAGCAGCAAAAATACCGCAGTAAATGATTGGACCATAAAGGGAAACGATCTGCATCAAATTGTAATTGTAATACATTCCTTGTTTTTGTCCGTCAATCAATAAACTGGTTCCATTAACTCCAATCACTTCTCTAACTGTTGTAGCACCAAAAATGAAAACAAATAATATGTAAACCAAGGTTGTGACCAAGATAGCTGATAGTGTGCCGAGAGGTATTGCCCGTTGAGGATCCTGCAATTGAATACAAATAAACGAATTTATATTGTAATCATCATTCTAATGCATATCCACTATTGTAACGGCCTTTTACCTTAAGATCACCAGAAATGTTTGCTCCAGCAAGGAATCCAGTGGCTGCTGGGAAATAAACTGAAAATACTGAGAAAAATGTTTCACCATTCTGGAATCGAGGGCCAAAATTATCTTCAAAATTTGCTCCTGCAATTTGAATAGAAACATTGGTAATAAAGAAAGTTTAATGAGATATAAATTTCCTTTGGACTGGGATTGATAAATGCTCAATAGATGGCAACAGCAGACATAAAACTCATTTTTACAAAATGTAATATTTACTCCAAACAAAGTTGATTTTGATGCAATTTAATTGGATATAATTTTACTTTTTAGTATTTAAGAGCTGGATAAATAGGAATATCAATAAAAAATCTTAAATTTAATTACGTTGGAATAGTCCATCCAGTCAAACGCACAACTCAAATTTAGCTTGAACTTTTGTTAATTGTTCGATCTTTCAAAATTAACTTAAATCCGATTGTTTGTTTTCAGTAAAATATAATTTCTGTTATATTATTATTGATTGAATCATTTCTTACCACTCCAACCAGTAAATCCTCTTTCAATCTGATAAACATTTGGTGATTTCAATGAGCCAAAAATGAAATTAAGAATGGATATGAACAGAATGCCAACTAATCCAACTTGAACCTTTTCAGTAAATAAAATATTTGGTTACATATTTTATTGGTGAACATAGTTTTGTCTCTTACTTTCGATTCCCATTCTGTTCCAATAAAAATAACAATCATGAGTAAGAAGAGTGTTATACATCCAATTATTCTCATATTATCCAGATCAGAGTTAGTTATTTGAGCGTTGTAAGCCTGTTTAATGTGAATCAAAGTTTACAGTTTACCCATCAAGCTAATTGTGTTATCAGAAGTGATGATGTGAGACTGCTGTTGTTTACCTTAAGGATGCTGTTAACTGCCTCTGAAAAGCCAACTGTATACATTGCAGCAGCCACAGCATTGGCAAGAGAAAAGATGACGCCAATTGAGCCACCAAATTCAGGTCCAAGGCTGCGAGAAATCATGTAATAAGTACCACCACCTCTAACCTCACCATTAGTGCAGATAGCTGACATGGATAAAGAGGTAACAGTTGACACCAAGGTGGATAACAAAATGATAACACATCCCAACCCAATTCCAGCATGAGCTACAACCTGAAATTTACCTAAATATTAATTTCTGTTCTTATTTATTTATCTTCTTCAGACTCACCCAGCCCATCCTGAGGAATAACATGATTCCCCAAATGCCAGATAAACATCGTACCTAATTAATGAAACACATTCATCATCAAGATTGGTACTCAACAAGATTACACCAAACCTGATGCACCAGATACTTACCAAGACTCCTGTGATCCAGCCTAGCTTGATGCTGCTCTGTTGCTGTTTATCATGGCAAAGGTTTTTCTTTGAGGCAAAAGATGAAGACGAAAGTGTTACATGAATGAAAAATAATTTAATGCAAAATAATATCTGATGGATTTGCCAATGCTGTAGTTTCAGTATTTATATTTGCAATTACTTTGAAATATTTTCAACTGAAAATAACTTTTCATTTATTAGCTTGCGCAACGATTGCCAACAATAATTGTGCAACAGAACTGTATTTTAATATGTTTTACTTCATTTTTTTCCAGTTTCATGTCACCGGTTGATAATGGATTAATGATTGAAGTGGATGAATCGACTTGGTTCAGAGAGAAAAGGAATTGAGGAATTTAAATTTAGCTGATCAAACAAATTTGTTAAACGATTAATTCAACAGTTGACAAAAGTTGACAGGTTTAAAATGAAAGAGTGAAAAATGCTGTAAATGGGAAAAGATGAGTTTAATGACAGCAAAAATCAAACAAGCAAACTTGACAAAGCTGACAATATCAACAATTATTGCGAAAATTATTGTTCATCAGACCATCAATAAATTTACATTTATAAATAGTCATGGTGACATCGAAATTCATTTGCTGATGATTACAAGAGGATGATGATGATCTCAACAAAATACCAACAAAAAGAGAGATGCAAAATGTCCTTCAACGATATATTCATTAAAACCACCATAATCAACAAGAAAGCAGACTAAATTGACCACAATTAACAATAAGTCAAGCTTGAAATATGAAAATGAATCACGATGATTGACAAGGTTGATATTAAACTTTTTTCATCTCATTAAATGGAACACTCAACACCACAATTGACCATTAATGCAGAAATATATGCTCAATCAATGCATTAACTGAAGAGTTGGCTAAATACTGAACATAATAAGTATTTCGACCGAAAATAAATTGTCATTATTGAAAATACTATGAGACGAAATCGCGGCTGACCTTGTCAACAAGTCCTATCTTATTAACTATTATTGTATTTAAAGGCATTTTATTATAAATTGATACACAATCAATGAGAAATCTAATTAATTTAAACAAAATAAATATGAATAGTTGGGAATGTTTGAACAGACTAACCAATTTTCCTAGCCTTGAGGTTTAAAATTACTCTCTTCTTACCATTATTTGACATTCTGCAGCATTGTGCTCTTAATTTGTCACCATCAATCAAACAATTAACCAAGGTTGATGTTGTCAAAGCTAATTTTCAAATTGTTTAACATCTAATTGTTATGTAAAGCACTTCTTTGCAAGCAAAAATCACATCACAAAAGTTGGTATTTTGGGTTGGTCAGTTTGGCAATACAGCAATATGAATAATATGTTAATTAAAATTTTCACAGCAATTATAGACATAAACCATCAATTTTTACCTCCAAATCATTAAATTCATCCTCAATTCATTTTGTTCTTGCGATTTGCTTGGTGACTTTAATTTTCAATATAAAACCGGTAAACCCAAATCGCCATTCAACCTTGTATCTTATGCTAATTGCAATCAACCCTAAACTGTTCCTGATTCTCGAGTTATTTTAGGCATTTGTCAAATTAAATAAACTAAAGCAAATGAAACATCTAATTATGTTTCTTTGCATTTCAACTCACCATCGATTCGGGTCCATTCGGTTCACCTTCTTCGCAACCATGAAGATGATCAAGAGTAGGTCGACTTATATGTCCATGAACTGAGGCCATATTACGATAATGGTCAACTCGAGGTAATGCTTCCCTTGTATGATGAGTTGGCACATTTTTGGTGTCACAACTTGAATTGTCCAGAGATGTTCTTTTACTTAAAGTTGAGCGAAGATAATACAAATCATATTGACCAGACTCATCATTGTGATCGTCACCTAAATCACCATTAGAATTGCGTTTATCGTTTACCTTGGCCACTTGAAATCGCGAATTGTTTTCATTTTTCACTTTAAGATCAGTTGAACTGTTAAACACAAAAAGAGTTAATTTTGAAGCTCAAAATGATAGACACTAAACATTTAATGACTTACCATGTATTTAAATGGTTATTTGAATTTATTTGCAGCTTGCTGTTGTCCATTGCAAAACAAAAAGATATTTTAACGTTTAACTTTAATTGTAAATCAAAAGAAACAAGTTGCTTGTTCACAGTTACGATGACAAACTGAGTCTGAAAATAATTTGACGCAAAAGTGATTCAAATTTAACTTGTCAATCATTAAACCTTTTTTAAAACAATTATTGAAGTGACAAAGTTATATAAAAATTTAATCATAATTTCAACGTAAATTGAAAGTGTATATTCAAGCAAAAATAAAAGTTATCCAGCAAAAGCCAAACGTAAGGTAAAATTGAAAGCTAAACTGTGAGCTCTTTGGATGCACTTAAAAGGTGTGCACAATTGTAGCTGATCATAATTATGATCATTATTAAAACCATCATGATATTTTTACTGATTATCATTGAATAGTTGTTAGCTTGTGTCAGCTAATTGTTAGTTAAAAGTTTGGATTGTTAGGTTTTAATAAGACTTTGGTAAAGCCTTGATATGTCTATGTAAGTCCTTTTGTATAATTTGCAGTTTTAATTGTTAAACCATTTATTACTGCGTTGATTCTGGTAACACAAAAGAGTCAAAATTGTTGACAATATTAACTTACTAATTATAATGAAAAGCGTCCAAGTTAAATTGATTCAATCAATTGATATTATAACGACAGTTATATAAAATGAAATGGAAACGTAAACATTGTCACTCTTTACAATTGGATTTACAATTTACAGTTTATGTCGGTTCATTATGTGTGTTTGTCTGGTTTTGGGTTTTGATCACATCTATTGACTTCTTGAAGCAATTTAAGACATTTTGTACAGCTTTTTGTTGGTTTAATTGCGCTAAAAATGTTTAGGTTTTACAATGATTACATTGGGTTTGATATCATTTTGGGTTAACTTATTCACAAGGCTTTTTCATTGAGCTTGAAACTGTTAACTAGTTTTCAATATATTAAATTGGTTACAGTTTGAGTAGATAAATAATAAAATTTGGAGAAAATTTAATTTTATTAAAGTTAATGATATTCAAGATAATGATTGTTTTGATGGCAATTGATGATCATTTCGATGTTTCGATGAGATCAGCTTTTTAAAAGTTGTCTAATGTGTCACACGATTTGGATAGCAATTTAGATCCTTTCCAGACTCGATTAAACACTTTTGACGACAGTTTACGGCCAATGTTGTTGAAAAGATCATTAGTGCTACCAGTGATTAATGATCGAAGTGAGCGACTTGAGTCAAATAGTGTATAATCAGTAACTGAATTGAGCCAAACCTTTTTGGACAATTGTTTAAATAAAAAGTCTGTATTATAGTCGAGAATGGCCGAAATTTCCAGATATTTAACGTCAAATCGAGCGGCCAGTTTACGAGCCTCTTCAGATGTAACTTCACGAGATCGTTCCAGGTCGATTTTGTTAGCCACCAACAAGATAACCGGCAAATGGCGGTGAACATTGAGTTTGGTTAACACCAAAAGTTGAGCTGCATTTTCAAAGCTTTTACGTTCAATTGTTGAAAAAACCACAACCAAAGCGTCTTTCTTATGAACCTTTAATAGTTTCAGAAATAAGGAGGAGAATGAAAATTAATCAAGAATCACTAACAATCGTAAATTTATTCATAAACCATCAATCATATTTAACTATTGTAAATTGTAACTTCGGAGTTTTGCATCTTTCAAACCTTTTATTAATGAAATTTCGTTTATCCTTTTATTTGCAAGCAAACAAAATGCTAATAAATTCAGACTGAATCACTTGATTGGATCTTTTCTGTTCTCGATTGATGTCTTGATCACTGTAAAGCTAATAAGAAACAATTCGTTTGAAACTGTTTATGGAGGAAATAATAATAAAAATAAACTCAGTTTTTGTTCGATAAATAAATACACATTCATGCTAAGCAATATATTGAAGTAATGAGAGACAAATTATAATACGAATCAGCTTTGTTATGGAAATGGATGATTTGTGTTTCGAGCTATTCAGTTACCAGAAAATCAAAGACCAGCATTATCATATGAAAGATGTAACATAAAGTGAGCAATCGTGATGAAAATATTAGATATTAACCATGAATTGAGTGAAATGAGCCAGAAAGATTGAGTAATTATGAATGAAATAAAATGATGAATTGAACAGAAGCTGATGAAAATGCGTTTCAATTAATTTTGATGGCTACAGTAAAGCACTTATAAACTTGATTTATGGTAAAAAATTTATATTTTATTTATTTTAATGGTGAATTATCGTGCAAATCTGGTTAACCAAGATGACAAGCTGCTGATTATCTTTTGATTTTTCATTTCACATCAGAGTTCCTTGTAACATGAGATTATTGAGTTATTGATGAAGTTTCCAGTTGATCAAATCGATTATCAAATATTCAGCCACGAGATTTTGCTTTTGGCATAAATTCTCGTGGCTCACAGACTGTTGATGTTAACAGAGAGACGGCCTAATAAGCTTATTACAATTTACTAAATTAACTTGCGTCAGTCGATAACTGGATCAAAGAAACCAAATTTTTGGCAAATTAAAACTAATTGTGAAGGTCTATCCATCAATAAGTCTTTTAGTTTACTGTTTTAAGGATGATGGCAAACGTTTGTCTATGAAATTGTAAGTAAAACTAAGATTGAAATTACGTATTTCAATATGAATTATAATGTTATTTCAAGCAATTCTGATAGTTTAATTGCATTCAATGAGCAAAAATTTGAATCAGATGAGTTTTCATTAATAACACATCAATTTCGACTGTAAATTGAGGACAGTTTTGATTTTCCATGCAGATTAATGAAGATCAACATTGGCAATATGATTTACCAGTTTACTGTTTAATCAGATTAAACAGCGACTGACAGAGATTCAATCAATCAAAAATAAATTGAATTCCCTCAAGATAATTGAGACAAATAAATATCATGATTTGATCAATGGTCATAATAAGTATAATGGGCATTTGTAAATAATCATTCATCAAGCCTTGTTTTTGTTAATATAACTTGGGTCAACATGAAAAGTCTTACAATGAGTAGACAGATACAAAAAAAAAACGTTGATGAAGACAGTAAACATTTTGATTGCAATTACTATTTATTTATGATAATTTTAATTGTATTTTTATCCTTTCAACGTCAAAGTTGATGCCTAACTTAGCACCGGTTAATGTTTGATTCAAAAAGAAACCCAAATAAATCATTAATTGTAATAACTGTTATGAAATATTGCAGCCAATAGTTTCATTTAAGATGCTAACATGTAAATAACAATAGCTATTATTAATAGCATTAATGTTAACACACTGAAAATCCTTCATTTTTGTCACTTTTTCACAATATTAGATTAACTTTAAAGCTTTTATTATTTATTTTGTTTTACAATTGAAACATTTTCACAGTTTTTCATCAATAATAAGATTTTAAAAAATTAAACATTGAATAATGAAAAGACAATGCGATCAGCTTAAATAAACTGAATCGACTTAGTGTAAAACAAAACTCAGAACTCAGCTAATCTGATTATATTTTGTAAAAATGTATCAATAATTATTTACATTAATAAAATGATTAACGCAATTGAAACAGTGAATCAATCAATTTCGAGGAAATCAACGATTACAAATGACTGTAATCTTTAAAACTAACATTAAACCGCCATTAAAGATTTGGAAATAACAATTTAAAGGAATGAATTTTATCAATAATAATCTTAAATTGAAGCTCAATCGTTTGAAAAGTGCTATTATCATGTATCAAGAAATCAATTGCACAAGAAACTTGCAATTTTCAAGTTACAAGCTTGAGAGTTTCAAGGATGTGATTTAACGTTAAATAAATAATAACTTGGAGTTGAACTGGGAGTTTGCCTATGACTTTGCTTGGAGTTGAAAGTGACTTAATATTTGATAACAGGCAGGTCAAGGCTGTTGGTTAATCTGAATACTTCATTTGATTTCAAAGACAACAATTTATTCTTGACAATTTAAAGTATACAATATCAAAAGTTTGAGTTGATCTGAAAGTTGGGTAACAATTGATTCACTTGACTGTCAAGTAACACAATTTAACTTATAATAATAGAGTGTTTAAGATGTTGATTTTCATATAATTGTGTATTTCAACCGATTAAACACATTTTTAATTGAATATTAGAGTTTTTGCCAACATTTTTCTTTTCATTGAAATTACAAGTTGATTAAGCTTTAATAATGAATGACTTTTTTGCCTTGTTTGTATGTTTTGCCTAATTAACGTAATAATCAATCTTTTATTTGATTCTCGTTTAAAGTGTTCATTATCTTTTTCATTCAGATTAGTTTGATTGTTTAATGAAGCAAATGAGTAAAGGTTTTGAATAAAATTGATTGGCATTAGAGTGTAAACTTCAACTCTAATTAACTGGTTCATTGATACTTTGGTTCAATTCATTATCACAGTTCAACTGTTTTCCAGTAAACATGATGAGACTGAGCATTTTCAATGGAGTTTTTTTCATAAGATGAAACATATTGATCAATGGAATCAATAATGTTGACATTTGATGATAAATGTTTATGTTTATAAGATCAGTCAACTCAAGGTGAATTTGAATTGTCAACAATTAACAATCGTTCATTTATTTTATCTTAATTTGTTTACAGCAAAAGTAATTCAAACTTGGAGTTGTTTATTTCCCTTACAACTTCACATAAATAATGAACTAAGCTCTGTGACCAGATTCAGTGAGAAAATTCATAGAAGTGACAAATTGAATCAATTGAAACATGATTAAAACACGACAAGACAAACGTTAACCTTTCCAGTTTCTCATTAGCTTTCAGGTTTCATCTTTCATTGAAAATAAAGCATAATAACCAAGATATCGATTGAAATTGAATGTAGAGTTTTTATTCAGATTTCAATTTGAATGGACAGCTTAACTAATTTATATCAATCATGTACTCAGAGTAAACAGGATTCATTTGCCAGAAAGATGTCGTACAATTAAGCATTGCCTAAGGAGCTATTCAACGATTCTGTAAGCATCTCATGAAAAGGTAATAAATTTACATTTTTAGGAAACTCTTTGCATGAGCATTTCTAATATTTCATATGCATTAATGTAAACAAGCTTTGGAATAACATTTTGTATCTTTGCTAACTCAGATTATTGACGCTTTCAGATTGTTAATCCAACTGTTAATTGACAACATTTTCAGATTACTTGACATTCTTGAGTACCAACTCATGTTATTTTATTAATATAATGTGTTAATTGTGAATTGATTGAAGGGTTTTATAAATAAGCTCAAAATGCTGATCTTAAATTGATTTTTACCTTTTTAGGTTTTTTTGGTTTTCCAGTGTTTCATAAGATGAAATTATCTGACAAAATGTGTTGAGCATTGAGTTAGCCGAGAAGCGTTTGATTTGTGAGACGTTTGATGAGACGAAGAACACCAAATTTCCATCAAAAAACTCATCAATTTTCATCAACTTAATTATGATTATTGTTTTTCTTCAACACCTATTGACCTTGTTTCAGCGATCATATCAAATGAATCGATAGAAAGGCAGTTTAATGGGAAAACTAATAATAATCGTAATAACGGTTTTGTTTACATGAACATAATTAGTTTTCTTGATTATCTAAACAAACACATTTGTAATCAGTTTGGTGTAAAATTTGAATCTATTCATTTACATGAACCAATAACAAGCAATAACATAATCATTTGATTTACTATTGCTTTTCAATTCAAAAAGCAGCATTAAAATTGAAGACACAAGTAAGGATTCAACATTATTGAATGAATCAATATGAGTTTATTTCAAATGAAAAAGTCAGTTTGAAAGGAAACTTGAGATAAAAATTAAATTAAATTGGTTTTAACAATTGAATCAATCAATAGTCGATTGAAACAAAAAGCCAAATGTTGCAATTCAATTTAAACATTTGATCCAAAGTTGAATTTGACAGCAAAATATAATTATCAAAATGATTTCAAATTTTGCTACTTTTTGTAAATCCATGAAACAATGGCACAAAAATAAAGCTTGAAAATTTCATAAATTATTATTAAATTGAATCTGTCTAAAGCTAATCAATAAATTTCCTATTAAATTAATTCATCAATTAAGGTCTAAATTGATGGAAGTCTAAGTTTAAGGAAATTGTGTTATTAAATCATGATTACACTGAAAACACATTTTGTAGGATGTTCAAGGAAATATGATGAATATGTTGTTATTAAGGTAAATATATATTTATATCAAGGTGATGCTGGGAAGGATAAAAGGGTTACCAAGGTTGGAGGAAATATTTTTGTTATTTTTGTTATTCTGTCCTTTATCACTTTCAATCATGATAAGTATTCAGTTGCTGAAATTTGCTCCACTTGAAGAGGCGTAATGCTGTTCTAATAATGGTTATAATTCGATAAGAAAAGATTCGCTCTATTCATTATTTCAACTGATTTCCATGTAATCCTTGATTCTGAATATTTTTCTCTTTTCTTTTCTTGTCGTTTAACTGTTGCTAATATTTTCACTTAAAAGCTTTACATCAATATTACTATTGTACTCAGGTTAACATTTTTGAAGCGTAATTTAATTCAATTTTCTGCTTTACTTCATGATTATCTGAATGGGTTTATAAGAGTAAACAATTCAACTTGTTAATCTGATTGTGAAACGTTACAAGTTTTGGTTCAGGTTGGCGGAAAATAAGGTACAACTTTGACAGGTAAAAATTTGTTGCTTTCAACTCTAGTCAAGTAATGAAAATAATGTTGAAGATCAACCAGATTATTGAAGTTGATTGATGTACCTTGGTATTTATTGTTGGCTATTTTCTGAGTTTTTTTCTCACCTGTTTCTCGATGAAATGAAAGTCTTTGGATGAGTTGAGAGTTTCAAAGAAAAATTCATAATACTCGGTTCCAAGTTTAATCCTGATTGTATCGTGAGATGGACAGTTGTCATCTTGGATTGATGGTGAATGGTTGGCCAACAAGGACGAGATAATTGTCTTTTTACCAACATTATCATAACCAGCAACCAGAATACGGCAAGGTTTAAAGATTCTGGGCGAGGATTCACCAGACGATCTATTTGAGAAGAGGTCACTTGAACCTGGTGAGATTGACAGGGATTCACCGGTAGTGTGGCGACGATGGTGAAGATTGTGAAGGGTTGTTGTTGATGTTGGGCAACCTGGATTTGAGTCAATGTTCAATAAGGAAGCACGTTTGGAACAGGCACTCATTGATCGCTGTCGCATGGTTAAATCTTTTGGCATGGGCCGTGGGCCAATGTAGGACGGCATGGTGTATCCACGAGGTCGAAACGTTGTATCTGGAAAGTGTATATGATAATAAGGGTCAGATGGTTGTTGATTGTTTACATTGGTTAATGGTGCACCAACAGTGGCTGCACCTGACATGGATGATGATGTTGATGAAGAGGCAGTGGTTGGTTGATATGTTGATGACTGATTGGTTTCATTTGATGAATCAACAATTAGTCCAACTTCACTTGGATAACTTAAATTACGTACAATATGGGTGTGATGCTGTTGAATTAAGGCTAAATCAATTGGAGTTGGAGGCAAGAAACGTTTCCTTCGGATACTTTCTGTTAAACGGTAACCTAACCGTCCAGCAGTTTCCATGGGTTCACTTGTTAAATCAGGAGTTGAAGTCATACTTTTCATTAACCATTCAAAGATTCATCAATTAATCAATGAGCTGAACAAAATCGAAAAAAAAAACGAAATAAATAATAAAAAATTAATCAAATTGATTAACAAACATGGCTTAACTAACTAAACAGTAACACTCGACTTTTGTGTTTTGTTTTTTTCCTGTTGCTTGCTGCACTTTTTTCAAAATGGTTAAAGACTCGAAATGAACAAACATGAAAGTATTTCATGAGGATAAACAGAAACTGCGCACTTTACCATTATCTTCATCTTCATCTTCATCTTCATCTTCATCTTCATCTTCATCTTCATCTTCATCTTCATCTTCATCTTCATCTTCATCTTCATCCTCATCATCATCGTTATTTACTTTCAACTGCAATAATCTTCTCACATGTGAGTATTTCAATATTTACGTTTACCAACTGATATATGAATCTATTTACATTGGGTCAGTTTGGGTTGAAAATTTCATCTTATTAGCTTTGTTTAAGTTTTCGATTGGGATTTACATTTCAATCTTTTCGTAAAATCATTATTTACAGTTGATTTGACCTTATGTCTTGTATTACATTTTGGTTGTAGGCTCAATATTTTGTTCACCCTTTGTTACAATGAAACAACAAGTGTTATTAGGAATATTATTAGCAGCATTGTTATTTTAATTTTGTCAAATTTAGATGTTGCTGTTTCAATGATTTCAATGTTAAGCCTCTGGTTAACATTAAAGTTCCCTATTGTTAAATTGATAAAATGTTTGACTCCCTGTGGCGATGAAATTTTATTTGATATATTAATTTTCTAGTGAAAATAAGATGAACTTTTTTCGTTTTTTGTTTTCTTCTTGAAGCTAGATCAATCATTGAATAGTCAAAGCTCTGAAATTTAAGATAAATTCACAGTTTACAGTCTGTTTTCCTCAATTTCAACATTAGATTCACCTCAAGAATCAAACTTTGGTGAAATTGGCTAATCTTACGATTTTTGCTCTTCTTTCTTGATTCCATCTTGGTTTATCATCTATTGTTTATCCATACCTTTCAGCCTTATTGGTATTTCATTATTTCAAAACACCAAACTTATCAAAATATCACCAAACACACAATCTTTCAGCCATCTTTTCATCCTGTTTTCAATGTTTTTCAATTGAAAGCACAAATTGAAGATTGAAAGATTGAGAGTTTTGTTTTTGTTTTACAGATTTCATTTTGAATGTTGAAAATACTTCAACTATTTATACTATCAATGTGATTAATATCGTGCTATAATGATAAATTTAGATTTCAATCGTTATCCTTGAACATTTATTCCTTTGTTGGTTTAACATGAAAAGATTTCAACAAAAACTTAGGCCGTTAATGGTTTAGACTCTTGATATTGAAATTTTAAGTGCTCATCATAACCCTGTTGATTCAATTACCTCGATATTTAACTATCATTCGTATTCTCAAACAGTTTATACATTCTAAACTATTTAATTGTGCCTTGGTTAAATTATAGTTGCTAAAATGTAATTTGTAAATGTTAACAATGATTGTGATGTGAATACAAGTCGTACTTAAAGGATTTCCCCTTTTTTTGTTTTATCAATTCTTTGTAACTGTTTTTTACTTACGTCTATTGAATAAATTAAACGGTTAAATACTAATTATTGTTACTGTGTTCACTCTGTCCAATCATCAGATGGATTATGTTATGTTGATTACGAATTCTCATGTTAATTCTTTATGGAGGTAATTTGGTTAGTTAATTAACCTTACCCAATGTACTCTGTGCTTTGGATGTTGTCCAATTAACCTCTTTAAACCTTTCTTTTTTTCAGATTCTATAAGTTGTAAACAAGAAAAGAAAGAGAAGCGATGGAGAATAATCTGCCAATCCGATATTTTCTGTTGATCAGTTCACTCCTGTGAGATTTCAGGAAAAGGGAATACATTTGATGAGATGACAGATTAAAAATTAATGTCCATACAATAACCTTGCCTGAATTGCATGGGTTTATATTGCTACTAGGATTTTTCATGTTCATCTATCCGCTTTTTGGCCGGTATCCACCATTTGTGATTATTTATACCATTTGATGATGCTGATGACCCTAAGGTGACCATGGTTGGCTTTAAATGTGAAGGTTATTTTATGAAAAAATGTACAGCCATTAACCTGGTCTCAAAGGTGAACAAAAATAATAGTTGAAGAGAAAAGCTTTTATATTAATGGGGAATATCATTTTTCTTCCAGGTTCCTCTTCAATCAAAATCACCTTTTATCAAAATCGAATTTTGTTTCCATTTAATGATTAAATGAAGATGATTATGATGACAATGATGGCTGGTTTCTTTTTTTCGTGACAAGCTGGGATTGAATGTGATTTTTGTGTGAATCAATATTCAAATAAAAGCAGTTACGCCTTAATTCTTGTTTCTCTGGTTTAAAAGTTGTTAATCTAATATTCATTTTCTTTGTTTTTGCTATTACTAATACTTGCATCATGAAATCAATTTAGACAGACTAGACAAACCAATGAAACAACTTTTGGTTCAACACTTATGAACAAATTTGAAGAAAGTTATTATATTATGTACGAAAAAAAGCTTATCGACAAGCAAGTTTTTGCCATATAATTTATTCGGAAGATATGTCATTTCTTTTTTGAATTTACCTTGCTTGACATTGACTAAGCTGAAAATAATACTATCTGAAACTCATATTGGTCATCATCCCTGATTTCGTCAAGCATTTTTCATCTAATGATTTATTTTGAAGTTTTGTTTCTGAATTTCGTTCATTATTTGAGTTGGCGTTGGGTTGATGCAATAAATGAACTTTCATTGAAAGATCTTTTGTCAGCCTCAATTTTTAGAATCCATTTTTTTCAATTAGTTTCTGTGATAATTTAGATTTAACAATCGAGATTTGATATTTCAATGATTATTTATAAAAGTTACCAGATTTTTTTAAATTGGTAACAAACGAGTTCTAAACAGCACTGAAATTAAAATTAATATTGAAAGGGATAAGTCTTAATATTCGGTAGTTTTAAAACTAATAAGCACAAACACACTCAGAAGATCGGTTCAGCCCTTCAAATCCTGAATATCAAGTTCGTGTAGGATCACCACCAAATGTTGTAGTTGTTTCGCGTTATAACTCTTTCATGTAGCTTTAGAAAGCACAGATAAGGTCAATATGAGTTTCCAAACTCAAGCCAAAACAGACTCAGACAAGAACAATGAAATTCAATTAGCACAATGAACAATATAACTAAGAGTTCTAAAGCTCTAATTTCAGCCAACATAGTCAGAAGACTAGAAACACAACCATGAGGTTCAAGAAAACGTGGTCACTTAGAAGTAAAGGAATACTAGTCTTAGACTAAAAGGCACAAGTTATGAAACTTAAAGAATTTTAATGAACAGTAAAGATGTAAGGAAGACGTAAGAAAAGACATAAGAAAAAAGAACATAATTAAATCAAATTAATTCAACTCCTATATACTTGGAGAAACGGAAGGAAATCTTGTCTCAGGAAAAGGAAAAGAAGATTAGTCTTGAGACTAAAAGAAAGACAAAAGAAGTTAGTCATATTTCGGAATTAACTCTAAATTTACAAAGTTTTCAGAGCAATAGATTGCTATCGATGATCACTCAAATGATTTTGCTAATTGATTAATTTGGGTCTGGGTAACTCTACCCTTCAATATTAAGATATGGAATGAAAGGGATTTCGGAATCACAATCTCCTGATTTCGCGAATAAAAGCAACTCAATTATTGATTGCGCTGATAACTATTTTAAGAGGTTTCATTTTTGATGTATTTAAATTGGAGATTATTCTTGATGAACAGATGAATGATAAGTGATGAAAAAATTCGTTTATCGATTAATCACACTCCTTATAGTCAAGATATAATCCCTTGTGATTATTACTTATTCAGAAACCTGAAATTTGCAAACAGGCAATGTTCATGAGTCTCATTAGACGAATTTTTCTCATCAAAAGGCTTCAAACTGGCTTCAAAGGGTATCGATGATTCAGTCCCTAAATGCATAAAATTATTGACTCTAATGGTGATTACTTTGATGAAAAATAAATTTCAAATCTTGGAACAATTTAGTTTAGTTCAGCCTCATTATTTCCTGGCTCATCGATGTTACAGTGTAAAAGGCTTTTTTCCTAAATACTTAGTGGAGTTACACGAGACATTATGAGAGGTTTGACGGGAAACTAAAGAAAGCACGATAAGTATATTTACTGGTATCAACAACGGCTGATTATTTTATCAAACTTTTTCAATGCAAAACAATAGATATTCGATGAAAAAAATTCCAACTTGTTGATTAACAAAAGGTTGAAGATGTTCTGAGTATATAAAGATTTGCTTTTCAATCAAACCAAAGATCATTTTAGGAATTATTTCAATCATCCTACGACTTTGTGAAGGATCAAAATATCAATAATTCTGATAATTCTGAAGCAATAACATAATGAATTCATAATGTTGGCATGAAAAGATACAAAATGAAACTTGAAAACAGTCTCAAGAATGTCATGGTTATTAATTGTGTAATTTATTACAACATATTAATAATTGCTGCTCATGTGGATTGCTCCATGAGCCAAGATACTAAATTAAAACTGTAGTATAATAATAAAGTTGGCATTGATAAGAACCACGTTCTAAGCATTTCAGGAAAAATGTTATTTTTCTTTTAATTATCAATCACAATCGGCTGGTTATTGTGCGAAGTGAGCAAAGCATTTAATCCAATAAGATGATAGATTAAAATCATGAAAAGTCTCTAGTCACTGCCTTACTTTACTAATACTAGATTTTAATCATTCAGCTAATTCATCGGATCATCTTTTAATAAATAGCAATAATAGACTCTCATAATAGCCCATAATTTAGGTTCAAGATGCAGATGTTAGATACTAGTCTTATATTATTAGCAACAGATTTACGAATATTCAGAGCAAAGAGTCTTCAAGGCTGAGAAAGCAATAATTATCACGCGATGATTTAACCATGGTTTACTTTAACGAAGGCGATTGCGACAGCAACCTTAGTGTCTTAGATAACTGTTAATATCATTCATTATCAACGAAATTGACGCCACCCGCTCAATTATGGAATTATTAGGGTTATTTCGCATTATATATAAGCTGCCTCGACATTGCAAGATTTTAGTCTAACAAGTCTATCAGTTTTGATCAAGAAAACTTTTCTTGTTTCAATTCATCTTTAATCCATTGATAATCTTCTAACTAGACTCTTTTTATCGAAATTCAATATTCCAACAGTAATTTTAATTGTTACAACTTTTGACTCAAAATTAAAAGACAATTTATCACCATTAACAATAACAATATTAATTTCGTTAACCAAAATAATCTGAAGCTCTGACATCATGAAAATGCAACCACTTAAAATAGTTTTTAGCGCGTTCAATAGGTAAGTCATTTTTCATTTTCAACCATTACCTAAACTTATTGATAATTGACAACTAAAACACATGTCAATCGCTATTACAGTTGTTAGCGCTTGCAATTCCAAGATTCAATGAGCCTAGAGTGTAATTTCAGTTTAAATCTGAAAGTAAACTAAATTTTACTGACAATTTCATTCAACAAATGTCTCAAAATGTGCAGTGAGTTTAATTTGTTGAAAAATTAGTCGTGACCATTTGCTTAACACGATTTTACTAAATAATCTAAAAATTTGCATCTTAATAATTTTGATTTTAACAATTCTTATTGATTACTCATTGCAGCCAAGGTCACGTCAACGCATGCATCGCCATAGCTGAATTGCTAGCTCCTCGTGGACATGAGATCATATTTGCTCTTACCAAGGGCTGGAAAGAGCTAGTTGATAAGCATAACTTCAAATTCATTGAGATAGTAATTGATGAACCAGATGAAAATTATGCATGCACAGAAATAACTGAAGTCAAGTCTTCTGGTGATAACAATGAAACTCTTATAAACACCAAAACCAACGAAGTTAATGGTGATATTGAAAAGAATGAAGACACCGAAAACAATGTCAACAACGGGGTTAAAGAAAAGAATGAACAAAAGAGATCACCTTCCTCCTTTTTAATTGATTATCTGACAACAATGTTTTCCGAAATTCGACACAAGACTATGGATAGATTTAAATACTTCGATCAGAAATGGGTTCAATTGAATAGTAAACTGTTTGCCTATTTTGGAGCACTCGATGAACCCTTGGCTAACGTAATTGATTCGGTTAAACCAGATTTAGTTATTGTAGATACACTCTTCTGGTTGCCTTGTTTGATGAAATCAAATACTCCTTGGATATCGTTGTGGTCATGTAACCCATTGCAAATCTATAATGATGAGTTACCTCCATTCGGAAGTGGTTTCCCAACTCGTGGTCCCAAAAGTCAATGGGAAGAATATGAGTCTATCTTCCAGGAAAAGTATCGACCAGTTTATGAACATAATCGTCGTTGGTTGGCAAAAAGAGGAATTACGGTCACCGAAGCAAAGCCTAAATATCATGTTTTTGAATCACCATACATGAACATATACAATTATCCCGAGATCCTAGATTACAGTGACATCGCTAAAAAACCAGAGAGATGGTTTCGAATTGATTCAGCTGTAAGAGAAGCAGATGAAAAAAATCCATTCAAAATACCTGAAAATTTGGTCAATAAACCAGGCAAATTAATTTACTTTTCACTTGGTTCAATGGCTTCGATTGATTTGGATTTGATGAAAAGAGTCATCAACTGTCTGGCCAAATCACCCCATCGTTTTATTGTATCCAAAGGACCATGTCACGAACAATTTGATTTACCAGACAATATGTGGGGAGATCGATATGTTAACCAGATTGGTATCCTTCCACATGTTGATTTAGTAATAACTCATGGCGGTAACAATACACTAACAGAGAGTCTATACTTTGGCAAACCAGTGATTGTGATGCCTATCTGCTTTGATCAATATGATAACGCGCAGCGTATTGTTGAAAAAGGATTAGGTTTGACCATTGAAACGTACCATTTCCAGGACCACGAGCTTCTTGAGTCGATCGAGAAGATATTAAATGACGATGAAATCTATGCCAAATTGGAAGATGTTAAAGCGCAATTGAGAGCATCAAAGACAAGAGAACAAATATGTCAATTGATTGAGGAAACAGCAATTCTTAAACGATGTCCGTTTTGATCGCTATCATTGATTATTTTCACTACTAAAACACCACTAACACATTAAAAGGTATAGAACGGAGATGGAACATGAAATTATAGCAATTCCTATTCTAGACTAAGCATCACATATTGGTTAGGTCATTTCATATAGATTGACTTTTCCCATTCTTACAAAAATTTACGATTCTACTTGTTTGTATTTTTTTGTATTCATGGTTTCACTTTTCATAATGTATGTATCTTATTGACATTTAAATAAATTTCGTTACAAGTAAATCTCTATGTGATTTTAATAAAACTCACGGATAAACTGCTTGAAAATCACACAAAAATAATCTTTTGTTCAGATAGTCTCTTCGACTCGAGCCAATATTTTGCACCAGCAATAAGCAATCAATGCAAATAATTAATGAAACATCAATGACATGGAAGCGTGGTGTATCCCTGTTTCGTCGATCTTTTAGCAAGTAGAACTTGTTAAGGAAAGAGTTTAATCTTGAAAATTGCGAACAATTAAAGAGACATTATTAAAGTTAACTTGGAAAGGATTCATTCAATCTGACAAAAGTAAATAAAATTATTTTCTGGTTGCTTTGATTGTGAATTTCAATTTGAATTGACTGTATTATAAATTTGGTTCAAATCAACTGTGCAATTTTATACAAAAGTTTTAATCTAACATGTTATTGAATTATGATCTCTTATTTTTCCTGGATTCTTCAGAACGAGGTTCTTGTGAACTATTAATAAACCTTAAAAATTTTATTAATTGCTAGTATTATATCTTGGTTGTAATGCTATAAACAGCAATTATGTTGTAATAATTGACACAATAACCATTACTTTTTCAGACTGTTTTTATGTTACATTTTGTATCATTTCATATAAACATGTTTATTGCTATTATCAGAATTATTTTAATCCTTTACATGATGGCTGTAAGGATTGTGTATTGCATGAACCTTATACTAATACTTATACTTATACTAATCAAGCTTCACTTTTCCATCCACCAACATGTTAACTGTTTGAGATTTTTTTAGTATTATATGTTGAATAATGTTACACTCAAGTTTGGTGATTGTAAAATTGCATGTTTATTGTTGCCAGTAAAGTATATTATCGTGATTTCTTTTTGTTGATTTGATATGTTTATGCCTTATGGTTCAAAAAGAGATTTTTCATGGCATTAAGTTACTAACTGTGATGATTATTACCATTTTTGACATTTGAATTTATTTTCAATATCAAATAGTCAACTTCTTTGGGACTTCCCATGGAAAATCAGGTCTTCCAAAGTGTCCAAAAACACTGGTTGCTTGGTATAAAGATTGCCTTAAACCCAACTCCCTGTTTAGTAAAAAACAATTTATATCAGTGAATTTATTTTAATTTAATTCATTTTATAAAACTTACTTAATTATTCGTCCTGGACGGAGGTCAAAATTTTTGTTGATGATGCTCAATATTTCGGTTGAAGATTTGTTTGCAGTTCCATAGGTAAAGACAGAAATGGATATTGGTTCAGCTATTCCAATGGCATATGAAATCTGTTGGTAAAACAAAAATTTTTTATTAATTTACAAGGTTAATTTGTCACAGATCACATATGTTTTTACAATTATTGATATGATTTGTTGAATTAATAATTGATTATTCATTAAATTTCATTATTCAATATTCCCTCTCTTTTTTGTTTCCAATCAGTTGTTTGCATTCAAAGTTGATGTTACTAACACATGATTAACACGCTTTTCTCGTTATTAAACAAGCAATTTACAACCTAAGCATACAACGACCAATGTAGTCAAATATTTGACTTGTGATTTACTTGTATTACTTGTTAGTTTACCTGAACATTGCAGCGTCTACAGATACCATTTTTGACCAGAGATTTGGCGACCCAACGAGCAGCGTATGCTCCTGATCGATCAACTTTAGTTGGATCTTTTCCGGAAAATGCTCCACCGCCATGAGCACCCCATCCGCCATAAGTATCAACGATAATTTTACGTCCAGTTAATCCAGCATCAGCCTGAAATAGTTAATTGTACAATTGTTAATCGAGTAAAAACACCAAACTACAGTTTATAATGCAAAGACTTGAATAAGAAAGTTTAGGTTTAAATAAGATTTACGCTGAATCGTATTTTATACAACCTATGAATATTGAGTAAGTTTCCTGATCAAGCTATAAATTGAGAAACTAATATTTTACAACTTTTTATTTTTTCATCATGTAATTCTCTTGAAAATGAAGGAAAATCTATTTTGATTTTTGGACTATTGATTTAGGTGGAATGTCGGTGATACTTACCAACGGACCCCCATTAACAAAAGCACCACATGGATTTATATGAATTACTGTTCTATCATCCATGTATTTACTTGGAATTACTTGTTTGATCACTTTTTCTTTGATTTCTGATCTGAGCTTGTCCAAAGTTATTTCTTTTGAATGCTGGACAGAAACAACGATGGTGTGAACTCTGATTGGAATTGCTGCTCCACCATCGAGATAGTATTCACAAGTAACCTGAGATTTAGCATCAGGTCGAGCCCACGGAAGAGTACCATTTTGTCGTAACTCAGAATATTTTTCCATCAATTTGTGTGATAGTACAGCTGTTAAAGGCATGCATTCCTCAGTTTCATCGGTAGCATAACCAAACATCAAACCTTGATCACCAGCTCCAATTTCATCAATATTTCGATTAACATGAACTCCCATTGCTATTTCTGGTGCTTGCTCTTCAATGGCAATCAATACATTGCATGTTTTATAATCGAATCCTGATACAACCAGAAGAAAGTTTTTATTATAATAAAAACGAAATTTAAACCCGATATTTACTACTTTCATCATACTTTTAAACATATTTTTGATTGGGCATTGACATCTACACAAGAACGATTACTCGACTAAATGCTCATAATTTTTGCACTTTTCATCTCTTTTTATTAATAATTTCATCTGTATTATCACTCAATCTTTAAGAAACTGGTTTATAATGTGTGGACCAAGACATCATAATGCTGATAAGCTCTCATTTATTTTGATTTTTACAAAAATCTGAATAAATCGAGATAGTCAAGGACTCAACTAAAATTGAAGATGTAATCATGAGATGAATTACTGCATGTATTAATTACTTAAACTTACCTTTATCACTATGATCGTAGCCAATTTTGTCAATGGCTTGTCTCACCACTTTCTGGTAATCTATTGATGCTTTTGAGGTGATTTCACCAAATAATAGTACCATTCCTGTTTTAGTAATAGTTTCACATGCTACTTTTGCCTCTGGATCTTGAGCGATGTGAGCATCTAAAACAGCGTCACTGATTTGGTCACACATCTTATCTGAAATTAATGAAAATCAAATGATTATTTTAAAATGGTCAGAGTACAATTCATGTTTTCAGTATTAATGGGATCTATTGAATATCAAACAAACAGATTTTTGAGTAAATGCATGGCTTATATTACAAATCAACCAAAGAGTAACACTTATCTATGGATACAATTCAAAGTTACATGAAATATTTCGTTTCTAATCAATTCATAATTTCTTATTTCGATGTACAATGTCTGTGTCTCGATATATTGTATTAATTTATCATCTTTAAGGCATAACTTTCTCTTTTTATTACTCAATTGGTTATTAGACAATCTCATTTATATCTCCATATCAACTAGTTCAATCCTACTTGACTTCCTTACATACATTACTTACATGCAAGTAGATTTTTCCTGAAAACTCTCAAGAAATGAACACTTTTGTAATTAGCATGATTGGTTTTACCATTTCAGTACAACCAACAGGGTATCTTAATAATTGATTATGAATTAAGCTAAATATCCTAACAGTTTTAATCAAAAGATTCAAAAGTCAAGAAACATTGTTATTCCAGTTTATATTTACCAATATTTTAATTCATGAAGTAAAAAATGAAAGTTTTCTTCTAATTTGCTGTTAACTGATTTAATTAAAAAAATTACATTTAGCACATTTAATAAAAAAGTATTCTTTACTAATCATCATGCAATAAGCAACAACTTTTTAGTTTGAATTGAAGCTAAAAAAGACTTACCTGGATGCCCTTCACCGACGGACTCCGATGTGAACAAAAATGTCTCATTAGATTGGCTACCGACTCCGTTCATGGTGTTGAATAATGATTAATAAAACACTTAATAATGTATATTAATAAGGCACTAAGTTAGTAATTTGTTGATGTTATAACTTATGATTTGTCTGAGATGAAAATGAAAAATTATATTTAACGTGAATACCTATTATCATCATCACCGGTACCAATCATCATAAGCAGCTCTTTACTTTCTCTCCTTACACTCATGAAAATCTCCCTCTCATCATCATCCCTCCCTAATTCAATCAATACTAAATCTCCTCCTTCAATCAACAATCATCTTGATTCTCAACAATCTAAATAGCAACTACGATACAATAATTTGAACTGCACTACCAAAAAATTTGGTTTATAACAAAAGAGGTAAACGATGTACAATTATGCAAATTCAATTAGGCTTTTATTTTTGAATTTCAATAGTCCATGCTAAGACAATGTTTCAACTGATCGAATTGAAAGCTTAATTATCTCATAAGTTAATCAAGAGGAAATATTATCTATTACACAAATTGATGATGTAAAATTGATGATAATCAATATTGCTTAAAGAAAGATTTAATTATAAAAGTGTCACTTTTTTTCCTTCTCAATGCATATATCTCTTTTATATCCTTGAAAATGGGTTAGCTCAGTAACAGACTTGTTTCAGTTCATCAATTACTTGTCACTTATCATGATAATCAGAAACGATGATGATAATAATCATGAATCTTTATGATTGATTCAATTAGTAACCCGAAAGGAAAAAATTTTGTAATCTATGTTTGTATTTCAATAATTTCTGGTTCAATTTTTGACTTGTGAATATTATTTTCGTTTTATAATGGATATAGCTATTTGATTTAATATATTATTGCTTATAATTATTTTAATTATGTTATGTCTATCATTTAACTTTTAACAATAAGTGTTGACCTCGAATCTTGGATCTGATGATCTAATCATCTGTCAAATTGGTTAACAATGGAAGATGATCAAGCTGAACTTTGATTTTCTCATTGTTCCCAATATTTAACCACGATATTAATATTTTGAAACAATTATTTCTTATTTATCAATTTTACCAATCATTTTAAATACCTTTATTGATATCATCAATCTTATCAATTTTACGATGATTAATGATTAACTTTCATTGATTGTTATTGAGATTTGCAAAAGATTAAATTCAGTAAAATTAAACATGATAAACTTTATTTTTTGTAATTTTTTCTTTATTTTTATTGACTTTTAATTTATTAAATTGAATTTTTATAATCGTGTTTGTACAAAAATTATTCTGCATGATTAAGATTAATTAAAATGGTGACTTTAACACTCTTGATTGTCCTTGACCTGCCGTGTTTACTCTTCGCTGCGCTGTTAAGTTTGATATCACAAGATTTACTAATAATATTCTGATTAGCATTTTGGTTTTGTCCAATGTGCATCTGAAATCAAAATAATTCAGATCTTCGGCCAAGGACATTTAAATTCAGACATTTAACATGTTGAACCTGAAATGACAAAGATTGTACAATGATGGATCGTACAATGAGCCTTTGGTAAACTCGACTTTCAACAATCTTTAACTTGATGACTTGTCTTTATCACAATTATCAGGAAATTAGGTCTAAGTTTTCACAATTATTATGTTAAATAATCTAATCATGGTTTAGTTAAAATAGCAAACTTTAATCATAATCATATTCATAGATATTTAGTTCCGATGGTCAGTTTAACTTTTATTTGATTACAGTATTTTCACGTATAAGTTGCATAAAAAATGAACGCCATCTAATGTAGAAAAATGTTTTTAATTCAAAATTAGAGAGTTAAACCTCAAAATCCTTGAGAGAGGAACATATGTTTTGGTTTATATGGGCTGCTTTGAAGCAATTAACAATAGTTTCGCTGCTTATTTGTTTATAAGCTTTAATTAGGTTTTGTATACCATGTTTTAGGTTTAATGACTTGAGGTAAGTTTCACTATTTTCTATGTTTTCAATATTATCTATTAGACTCTTATTTAACAATGTTTTATATCTTTTTTTAACAGCACTTATAATGCCAAGATCTAGAGGTTGAGTCATGGATGTAGTGTTCGGTGGCAGAAATATAATCATTGTATTATTTAATTTAGTTAAGATTTGATGGCCACTAAAATTATCCAGAACTAATAATATCTTCTTATGCTTGGCACCAATAGTTTCATCAATTTTTTTCAACCACTGCGAGAAAATAGAAGCAGTCATCCAACCATTGGTACTATTATTATAATAACAATTCAACTCCTTTCTGTTAATGTTACTGAAGCACCTTGGATTCTCAGCTTTGCCAATAACAAGTGGCTTTAATTTAATACCGTCAGATGTAACAGCAAACATAACAGTAAATCTTTCTTTACTTATTTTACCACCATGAGGATCTTTATCTGGTAGGAAATATGATACATTTGAAGTCGATCGATAAAAAAAGCATGTCTCATCAGCATTTATTATTACAGTATCACCAGAATTAGACACCATAGTTTCAATTACATTATTCCAATCACAAACAACATTTCTATCCACCGCAGCTGATTCACCGCATATCTTTCTCTTAGAAACATTATTTCGTTTCAAAAATTTGTAAATCCAACCATAAGAGGCAGAAAATCCAACAATATTTCTTCCTTCGACAATACTCAATGCTTTTTGTTGCATTATTTCATAAGTAATAGGCACTCTCTTATCATTACATAAACCGATAAATTCAAGCAATCCTTCCTCAACTGGCTTTAGATCATCTCGATCGAAGACTCGTCGACGACTCAAATTTACACTATTAGAAGCTGCATCCATGTAGGTGTCAGAATTGGAAACAATTTTTTCAACAGCTTGTCTAGACAGTTTATGCCTTTTGGCCACAAAATCAAGATTATAAGCATTAACTTCATTAATTACATCAATTTTCTCTAACAAAGGTAATCTCGATAACCTAATGATAGGAGCCATATTTGACTAGAAAGAGAACAAGTGAATGGTGCGTTACATAATACAAAGAGAGATGGCGCTTATTTTTTATGCAACTTATACGTGAAAATACTGTATTTGAATAGTGTAAATATAATAAAAAACTCAGCTCTATGAGAGCAAAGAGTAAAGAAGAAGAGATTGCGATTAATAAAAATTAGATTTGTTTACTGAACAATGGCACAAGTGGTGCTAGTAGTAAGAGACTCTTTCTTTTCTCTTACTTTTCTTCATTTTTCTCTTTCTTTTTCTCTTTCTTTTCTCTTACTTTTTTAAAATCAAAATTTTACTTATATTAATAAGAAAAGTTTATTTAAGTTTAGTTTAGCTGTTTTAATCGAAGTTTGAAGCTTTAATAGCGATTTTTTTGCATAATTTATGCAGATTCACCAATTGAATAGTCAACTATTGCTTTTAGATGAAAGAAAATTCTTGCAATCAGTCTTAAACAATATATATCTTGAGATATCGTTTGCCATCATATTGTAGTAACTATTAAGGTTGAATTTATCCAATATTATTGACCTGTGAAAAAAAGATTATACCGAATGAATCTGTAACAAGATATACCCAAAAGAAATTTAATTAGAAAAAAACCCAAAACAACGAAACAAGGAAATTTTAACTGAGAAGGCGTTTGGAAATGGAAGCAGAAAAGGAGAGGATGCATACAAAAAGTGATGGAAAGGTAATGAGCAGGATCTGTTTTACGATGGGGTACGATTTTCTGATGGATCGAAAGCATAACGAAAGCGCAAATGAAATGATTATGAACGACGTGATGACTGCTGCATGACTTTTATGGGTTTTACATCGGATATGGAATGGCGCAGGTTTTTGATGTATTTTCCTATGTACATGTTGATGAGTAACTGGATGCAATGAAGTTTGATGGAATCTCGATGACAAAGAGGTATAAAATCACATGATTCCCGCCAAAGAATTTTAAAAAGGGTGAACTTGATACCAATGGTGGCGATGATGTTGGGAACATTTTCTTCTAAAATTTCTGTTAATGTGACTATGAAATTTGTGAATTGTGTTGATGGATAATGTAACGATGCTTGTGTGAGCGGCTGGTTTGAGCAAGATTGATGCGATGAAGAAGATTGACTTGGTTCTGATGGTATTATCCCAGTTGATGAAGATGTTTGTGGCTCAGTCAATATTGTGGGTGGTAGATTCAATGTGAGGGATTGATTATTTACAAAGACCCGACAGGCAATGAGATCATGATCAGGAAGCGGTGAGTGTGAAATGATATGATTGATGCAATTGTCACAATGTATTTTTGCTTTTTTGATGCGGTTTATGATGTAACCAGCGATATAGGCGATGAGTCCCCTATGAGCAGACTCTTCGAGTTGTTTTTGACATAAAATGCTGGCATCCTCGCCTATATCGCTGGGTGAAAATGTTGAAAAGAATGTTGAAAGTTGTGATGAAGATGATGGTTGATTAATGAGATCTGGATTAAAAGTTCTGAAATATTCTGCCAGTTCGTCGATTGGTTCTGTGGTTGATGATGATGCTGATGAAGAATCTTCAAGGTCAGTTAAAAATAAGGGATAATCTTCATCGTCCTCACAGTTGGTGTTTGATAAAATTGTGTCCATGAAAATGAAAATGACGCTTTCGCCCTAGTTCAATCCACTCAGCTTTCTCTCTGTCTTTCATAAAGCTTGAGCTAACGTCAATTAACTAACTATTCTTCACAACCTTCTAAAATTGACGTTAGGTTCCCCTACACCATACACCTTTCTCTACTTTATGACGGAGAGCTAGCTCAATCCGGATTCTGGCAGGCCGTAACCTGAAATGCTCATTCATACTCATACCCCAGGGAACGGCATTGGCGTCGCCTTGTCCCTGGTTCAACAACAATACATGTTAAGGAAATAACATTATAATAATAATTTTCCAAAAATGGTTCCTGCAAAGAAAAGAACATTAGTAACAAATGTAAGTGAATAATATTTTCACAAAGCTAAGTTGAATTAAGAGAACGTTACTTATAAAATGTATTAGCTTTAATATAGTGATAAGAGTTGAATACAATATATATTTTTGAATATAATGTTGAAAGTAGTATTGATCACAAGCTCCGCCAATATGTTGGTTTACTGGGCTAAAAGAATAATGATATTATTGTTTGAGTTTATTATTTTTCCCTAAAAATTATACTTAGTTTTTTCTAGAGAGATCTATCCTTGACGCAAATGATTTATCAAAATATCAAAAATACTATTTAATGTTAATTCCTAAATCTCAAAACTTCAGTGGTTTGAATAATTTAATTTAATATTTGCTGGTGATTTTAGAATATATTTAACTTAATACTACGTTATATTTATAATGATACTTATAATTAACTTTCTAAGCTGATAAAAGTAGATAATTAATAAAATTGTTTTCATAAAAAGCGCCAAAAAATAATTACAATTATTTCTATGTTATTAAATTGCAAAGTTTTCCCATGGGAATAAATTTAAAATCTAAATGCATAATTAAAATAAAACCAATCTAATTTAAAAAAATAAAAACAGTTAAAAATATTAAATAAATAGAATATAAAAAGAACTCATTACTTACCTTTAATTTATTAATCAATTTTACCTAAAATAGAGAGAAAAAGAAAGAGAAAAGAAAGAGAAGCATTAGTTATAATGTTATAATACAATAATAACATTGTTTTTAATGCTTCTCTTTCTTTTCTCTTTCTTTTATTTCTCTTTCTTTTTCTCTTTCTTTCCTAATTTTGATTTTAAAAAAGTAAGAGAAAAGAAAGAGAAAAAGAAAGAGAAAAATAAAGAAAAGAAAGAGAAAAGAAAGAGTCTCTTACTACTAGCACCACTTGTGCCATTGTTCAGTAAACAAATCTAATTTTTATTAATCGCAATCTCTTCTTCTTTACTCTTTGATGAGAGAATAAAAAAATGTTCCACAGATGGAGTTAGCTGTTTTTAATGAAAAAAAATATTGCGGAACAGTTTTGTTTTCAAATTGAAAATCTATTCAGTTAAATAATTGTTTATCGTTATATGTTAATGTTGAGTTTATTTATTTTTTTCTGCCAATTGACCTTGATTTGACTATTATACTTCTGTCCACATTGCGTCCTTAAACATGTCTCTGTTGTCAGCAAATACTCTTGAAAATTTGGTTAGTTTTATCTTATCCATTTGATTCGTCTGTTTTATTGACTTATTTTGTCTTCATCTTTTCTTTTATTTACCAGAATTTCAAATTTGTTGAGCTTCGCAAGTTATCCATCGCTAAAAAGCTAGATACAAATGCTATTAATAATGTTGCCATCTCTCACAATCATCAGGTCATCTTTGCTGCTTACGAAAACGGTAAGTAATTTAAATAATTTAAAATTTGAAAACCAGTAACTCAGGTTGTATGGCTATTACGTACTCTAAAGCCTTTGTAAAATTTTAAACTCAATTCAACCTTAACTGATTATTAATTTGTTTTCTCTTCCATTATTTAGCTTTCAAAGTTATCAAAATCTCAACTTTACTGGACTTCGAATGGTCGAAAAATGTAGTCAATCAAATTGTTGATTCTTACCCAGCAATTGAAATAAGACTATCTTTCAAACCTTTTTTGCTCTCTGTGAGTGGAGGGTCAAATAACCTATTGCTTGTTCTTGGCCAAAATTCTTCAAATAATCTTTCGGGTGACATTTACTATATTCCAAATCTTCTATCTAATGACCCAAATCCTATAAATAGAATTGCGTTTCCTTCAAGCATTTCTTCTAACGTTCATATCAAAGCCGTTGCATGGCACCCTGAATTCTCTGAAACTTTATTTGCTGCTGCTTTAAGTGATGGAGCGCTTGTTACGATTGGCATCGATAACCAAACCAAAGGCATTCAAATTCTCTCGCATTATACAGATTCCTTCAAATTCACATGTGTTAGCTGGAGTCCGAAAGGAAAGCAGCTTGTTGTAGGAGGAGACAACGGACAACTGACTCAATTTAAGCATCAAAATGGTAAAAACTTTCAAAAGGCCAAGATCATCTCACCACCTAAGGAGCTACCCAATCATAAAATCATAAACGTTAATTGGGTCCACAGTGCTTTATTCCAGGTAGCTTATATTCATAATAGTTCGACTAGTAATCCAGATACACGTGTAGTTTTTGTACATGCTCCTCCAAAAGCCACTATCGAGTATTATGATTTTGGATCAGTATGCATGGAAACAAGTCAATATGGTGGACCAGATAAAATACAATTCTGTTTTTCTCAAATTGGAAATATTCTATTATGCCTTTCATCTATTTCCTCTGAAGTTGCTTTAATTGGTTGTGATGCTGGGGAAATCAGCCCTATCCCGAATCAATGGAGTCAATGGATTCTTGATGATACTTCAAGAATTGAATTACAGCCAGACGCGAATAATATAGAATCTTCACCTTGCGGTATATCTTGGTTCAAAGGTCCCACTAAAATTTTCAAAGTAAACGAAAGTGTTAGTTTTGGCGGTCCTGGTTGGCCCTTAGTTGTAATTCTATCTTCAGCTGGTGTCCTTTGTCCATACTATGCGTATCATAATCAGGGGAAATTAATTATACCTGATTTCCCTGCTTCTCAACCGTTGCCCATAACTCTTCCTCCCCCTGCACGTATATCTAGTTCAGAGGCTCAGTTATCCGGACAACAGTCTGCGCCACAAATTCCTATTGCAAAAAGTAGTGCTCAGCCTTTTCAAATACTGCCATCTCAAGCAGCTGATGCTTCTTTTACTTTTTCTTTATCAAAACCTGCTCAGCTTAAGCCTCAAACAACTTTATCTGTTTCTGCAACAATTCAAGCTCCTGGTCAACCACAACAACAAGCCCAGTCTGCACCACCGAATAGCTCTCAACCACCCAAAACTCCTCAACAACAGCTCCAGCAACAGCAATTTCAACAGTTCCAATTATCTCAGCAACCAACTCAACAACCTCAAAATTTTCAACCTCAAGCTCAACAACAAGTCTCTTCTAAACCAGTCATTAGCGAGGAAGAATTAAAAAAAAAGGAGCAAGAGGTACTAGAAGAAACTTTTAGCGTTGCAATTCAAGAGGAAATAAACGAGTTCACGAAAACATTTCAAAATGCGAAAAATATTTTCGCCAAAGCATTGAAATTGCAAATTGGTAAACCCGATGAACTTTCCGTTCTACAAACGGAAACATCCAACCTAACTGAGTTGTTGAAAACTTCTTCTGAGACGCTCAAAAGTCTTGATTTAAGTATGTTAAATGGTTATCTTTTGGAAACCTGGGCTATGGTTCAAGAGGCGACAACTCGCTTAGAAAAAGAATCGGATCCTGTTTACACCATGTTAGCCAATCGCAGATCCTTAGATCCCATTACAGCTCGAAAAATGCGAGAAATAAAAAAGATTGCACATGATATTGAAATGCAATTGGAAGATTTCAATAACATGTTGGATCGAGAATGGGACGAATATACAGCTAAAATGAGCTCAAAGAAGCCTGGTAAAACGTTGTCTTCTATTGATATGATTTACCATACATTATCAACTCACCATAAAACTATCGAAATATTGAAAAAATGTCTTGCTAAATATGACAAATTTACAAAATCAATTGAATTTGAAGATGATAGTGTTGTATCTCCAAGACGTAAAGAAATTCAAGAGATTATAAATTCATTGAAAAATACTTCGCTACAAGAAGATAACAGCATGAATGAAAGTTGTCAACTTAAATCATTTATCAAGATTCCCAATGTTACAAAGGAGAAAAAAGAAAGGCTATTGGAGTTTTTCGAACAAAGAAATTCAGTTCCAATTAGGCGAGCTATCTTACCTATTGATTTGAAATCTTCTAAAATGGTATCTGCTGTTGTCAAAGCAAAAGAACGTCTGAAAGAAATAAGAGCTAAAGCAGTTGAGAAATCAGTCAGTCCCAATAAACCACCTTTTTCACCAGTTCTCAATTTAACTTCATCCAAACCTGAGGATCTCAATACAACTCTACAAACAACTCAAACAACACCAGCCAAACCTTCAGAGAAAGGTGATAAACTCGAGGATAAATCACTGTTTTATACAACTGCAATAGGGGATATGTCGCTTGCTGATACTTCAAAGTACCAATCTCCATCTAAAACATTCAGCTTTTTATCTCCAATTAGTACTAAAAGTGATCCAAGATTGCCATTGAAATCCCAACCTCTCTCTGAAAATTCTTTGTTTAAAGAACCTGAACCTGCAGATAAATCTACACCTTTCGTTGGTAAAACAAATACAAAAACTGAAACCAAAGAGGATGCCAATCTATCTTTTTCTTTCTCTTCAACGACGTTAACAAATATAGCTTCACCTACTCTATCTTCCTCTACTTTCCTGTTTAGTTCATCTAAACCAGCGGGATCAGAAAAAGCATTTAACTCAACTTTTGCAACTGCCACCAAAGATATCGCACCTATTGCAGAGCCTAGCAAAGAAATACTGTCAACTGCTAAGGAAAATGTTCTGGTTAAAAACGAACCTAAAGAAACGAAACCTTTCAGCTTTAGTTTGAGTAGTACACCAAGTAGTACAACAACCCCTAAAACTGAAGCACAATTACCACAGAAACTACAACCTCTCCCCGACATTGCCACATTTAAAAGTACTAGAGAGCCTGAATCAGCAGATGTCTCTTCTACCAATAAAGTAGATACAAAAGCTGAAGTTAAAGAAGATACCAATTTGTCTTTCTCTACATCTACTACGACCTTAACAAACATAGCCTCACCGACTCTATCTTCTACCTTTTTGTTTGGTACAACTAAGCCACCAGGAACAGAAAAATCATTTGCGTCAAGTTTCGCAACTGCTACTAAAGATATTTCCATAATTGAAGAGCCAAAAAAGGAAATACCGTCGTCTACTAAGGAAAATATTCAAACTAAAAATGAATCCGAAGACACAAAACCTTTCACTTTCGGTTTAGATAATACTTTTGGAACTATTACTCCTAAAACTGAAACCAACCAACAAAGCTTACTACCTAAACCACAAGCTCCCCCCGAAAACACTTCGTTAAAAGAATCTGAATCAGCTGATAAATCAACATCTTTCATTTCTAAAACAGACGCAAAACCCGATGTTAAAGAGGATATCAGTTCAACAACTCCGTCCTTCCCTCCCTCTTCAATAGCACCAGCAAACATAGCCTCGTCCACAGTTTCTTCCACTTTTCTATTTAGTACCCAAACCACTACTTCATCACCCTCTGGTTTCAATTTCAATACTGCTTTAGCAAATTTAGGTGGACAGCCAAGTCAAGATACTCCTCCTAAAAACCCTTTTGGATCACCAGCTACAAGTTTAGCTCCCCAACCTGGCTTATTTGCGGCTAAAACAGCAGTTCAAACATCAACCTTTGGTACACCACCTTCATTGTCAAGCTCTTTTACTCCTCAAACTACTGTTGCTGCTCAAACTGGATATAGTATTTTCGGGAACCAAGGACAACCACGTTTTGGAGCTCAACCAACTTTCGGAGGTGCCCCTGCTTTCGGAACTCAACCAACATTTGGTGGATCACCGACTTTTGGTAATACTATGCCATTTGGTAAAACAATGTCTGGCACAAGTTTAGGATTTGGTCAAAGCTCTGCCCCACAAGTGACAAAACCAGCAGAAGCAACATCGCCATTTGCAGGGTTAGTTTTTTAAATTAATTCTTATTTTTATTATCGATACTATTTTAACCTCGTATTTTTGTTTTTAGCTTTGCAAACTCGAACACTCCTTCTTTTGGCGCATTAGCTTCTCAACAAGCGCCAACCTTTGGTCAATTGGCTTCTTCAACGCAACCAGTATCAGCACAACAGCAGCAGCCAACAACTGGTTCACTTTTCGGTGGATTTGCTCAAACTCCTGCTCCGTCCATGGCAAAACCGGCAGAGGCAACATCGCCTTTTTCTAGGTAAATAACAAATCAAACTAAAAATTTGATGCTGCATATCATATCCAATTGTTGTTTTTTATGTTTACTGTTATTGTTAATTCAACACTTGTAATTTCTTTAACATTTTATTCAGTTTCGGAAGCGCTCCCTCCTTTGGTGCATTAGCCTCTCAGCAAGCGCCAACTTTTGGTCAATTGGCTTCTACAGCACAATCCGTACCAGCACAACAACAACAACAACCTGCAACTGGTTCACTTTTTGGGGGATTCGGTCAAGCCAATGTCTCTTCATCTTCATCTATCTTTGGTAATACTTTCCCTTCAGCTCCCGTTTTTGGATCACCACAGTTCTCTCAAAGACGTCAATAAGAACCCTATTGTCTTAATTTCAAATCAATATAGTGATTAATTTGATTTCCATAATTTACTTTAATCATGTTGGATAAGCACCAGTTAGATAAATAACTCAAGGTGATTTCTGTATTACGCGCATTATATCGTGTCTTAAATCAAACCAATTTTCAAAATGGAGCAAATTTGATCACTACTCGTCTACTTCTAAACAATCGATCACCTCACAATTATTATTATTAATAATTCAGGATTCAAAAACACTTGCTTATAAAGCTTTGCTGCTATATTGGTCATCCAGTGTTGTCAAATGAACCATTTCGAGACATTGAAAGTGGATATTGTTATTCATTTCATATCTTTTTTAATCACAAACATAGTTAACTAACTATTTTTCACATGAAATTCTTACAATTACTGATTTGTGAAAACAAATCAAAGTCATCTAATACAATGTATTTACTCAATTTAAATAATTTTTTTATATTAGATTCAAATTAAAGAAAAATTTAAGTATTTGATAATCTTTTTGAAAATAAATTTCAATTTATTATTTCATTGATATTAATCAAAAATTTCAACTTACAATTTAAATTTTACATTGTAAATGTCGATTCTTTTTTTCCTGATTATCGATGTATTGATATCGTCAAAATATTTATATCGAACATCACCAACTTCAACTGTTTAAGCTCAACATGATGAGCTGGGATGACTATAGTATCGCTATTTTTCTTTTATTCATTCTTATTTTTCATCAATTCAGTTTTAATTAATTTTATTTATCATTAATAATGTTTTATATTTTGCTTTCGAATTTAAGCTTAAGTTACTTAACTCTAGTATCATTTTGATTGCGCGTTAACTGGAATCCGGCAAATTGCATCAACTATCTAAATATTGAAAATATCAACTAACAAGTTTAATGAACTATCAACAAAATCTTTAAACGTCAAAATGATTTTTAAAAGTTTTATTGAGTTTAATTGAATATATTCGATTACGTTTCTTGTAATCATGTTTAATTTAATGATATTGAGTTTATCATTATTATTTTGCCAACTCACTCTTGTCAACACCGTAACTTTACCAAGTCCTGTAAATGGTCAACGGGAGGTCACCAAAAAGCGATGTGAAACTGTTTCGGTTGCTTTTTGTCGAGAAATTGGTTACAACGAAACTATTTTTCCAAATCTACTTAATCACAATTCACAGCAAAATGCCGGTCTTGCCCTACACCGAATCACTCCTTTAATCAAAGTTAACTGTTCACCAGATCTCAAGCTTCTCTTATGTGCTGTATTTTTTCCTCCATGTACTATCTTAGAAGCACCTATACCTCCTTGCCGTTCCATTTGTCTCTCATCCAAGAATGGTTGTGAAGAGGTGATTCACCGTTTTGGTCAGGAATGGCCTTCTTATCTTGATTGTGACAAATTTCCTGATGTCGAGCCTTGTGTCAGTCGAACTGGTAGCAAAATTGCATCCGAATCATCACTTGCCCCGACCAGTGCTAGTGCTGGCGCTAACTATGTACCAGCAACGCAAATAATTCGTTTTGTTTGTCCTGTTCATTTCATGGTGCCGAAAGGTGAAGGATATATTCTTCGATTGAATGGCCGCATTTATCACGATTGTGCCACACCTTGTGACGGCCTCTTGTTTAATTCATCTGATAGGAAGTTAATCAGAGCGGAGATTATTGTTCTTGCCATTATCTGCCTCGTATCATCTCTCTTCACCTTATTTACACATCTACTTGAATCACGGAGATTTAGTTATCCAGAGAAAATCTTAAAATTTCTTGCTATTTCATATACCGCTATTGCACTTATTCATATCATTGGATTTGTATTTGGAGATCGGATCTCTTGTAATGAACCTCCTCCTGTCTCTGTCAGTAATCCTGATGCTCTAATGATAAAAACAATCACTCAGGGTAATTCTAAAAGTGTATGTTCTTTAACTTTCATGGCATTATACATTTTCAGTCACTCAAGTTTTATTTGGTTCACAATAATGACATTTACTTGGTTCATTGCCTTTTGCTTTGGATGGGGACGAGAAGCATTCGAAAGAATTTCGATTTGGTTTCATGTATTTGCTTGGGGAATACCTTCACTCGATGCTATTCGAATTCTTGCTATGAAACAAATCGAAGGTGATCCGTTGAGTGGTGTTTGCTATCATAATTTTTGGAATCGTGAAGATTATCAACATTACACAGACTCTTTTCTCTACTTTGTGTATATAAGCTTGAGTATTTTATTCCTTGCGATTGGGTTTTATTTTTCTTTTCGCTTACGTCGAGAACTTAGAGATGATGCCAGAGATACTTATAAAATGGATACTCTTTTATGGCGTGTATCTATCTTTTCTGTCTTTTATCTAGTTTCATCTTTTATTTCAATTGCATGTAACGTATACGAAGTATCTCATCTCGATTCATGGATGCTTGATTGGCAACAAACTGTCTGTTTACGACCAGAATTAGGAATACCTTGTCCATTTCAAACCTTAGAGGAAGTGCCTAAAAAACCTAATCTTAATTACTTTGTACTCAAATATGCTGCTCGTCTTGTGCCTGGAATATCTCTTTCTTTTCATCTTTTTTCTCGGAAGACGCTTGATTCATGGTTAGATTTCAATAGAAAACTCTGGAATACATTGTGTTGTATTAATGAGCCAATGGACCATGATAAAAGCATCGATGAGTGACTTGGATATGAACAAACTTGTGCCTATTTTTAATTCGAAGGATCAATCATGTCGATTACAAACAAACTTCGCAAAAAAACAATTATTCTGACCCAAAAATATTCATTATTTATCATGATTAGCATTTATTACATTTACCTTCACAATTTGTAAATATTATTATCTTAAATTGTCAAATATAATTTTATAAATGCTTTTATTTAAACTGAAAAGAAAAACCTGTCAAATCTTTTACCAAGAATGCTTTGAATATACAGCTTGGATGTTTTCTTAAACCCTAGTAAACATTATTCTTGGAGTAACAAAATAGATTAGAGTTCAATCCGTTTCAATATGCAATTTGGTGCTAACTTAACCATTCAATGGTTAATATTTCATGATTTAAGTTAATTTGATCAAACAAATTCGAACAAATCTCTTCATGACAATATTCCAAAGGGCAAATTAATGTTGAACTACTTTTGTGTTTAATTTGAAGTGACCGGCTGTACAGCTTCAGAAAAAAATAGTTCGATGAAAAAATCCGTCCTATAACTGTATAAAAGCGACCGAAGAGCAAACATTGAACGCAATGACAAGACTATCGCTCAGAAAATTTTTTTGATTGCACTTGCACTGGTCAAGATTGACACCTAAAAATAGCTTAAACTCAATTTGCAGCAAAGAAATTTGCTAAATTTAAGCGAACCCTTTTTATTATATGCAGAAGAATAACAGTATCAATTCTTAATTTCTTGAAATTTACAATCAAAATTTTGACTGAATGTCCATTCTTTCATTTGAAATATATTTGACTTGATATCATTTTTGAGATGATTAAGGATTGTATTGTTATAGTTAATTTGACTGAATTCAACTAATCATCATGATTAACTATTGTCTACGAATATATTCACCTTTAGGCTATTGTCTAAAATAAGTTATACCTTCAAAATGATCTTCAACTTTTTGTTTAAAAGCATCGGCATTGCTCAGCATTGTTAAAATCTTTAAACCGTCATCTTCAGTTCCTAGCCATTCCTTTCTTTAGCATCTTTTTTTGCTCTTCAAGTTATTATAAACTCCCCATGATGTCCAAAGGAAGAGAAAAAATCTCCCATTTTCTTTCAGAAAAACGAATATTTTTGTTAATGACTAACCTCTCGTAATTATCGTCTTCTTCAACCGTTTCTTATTTTTTGTGTTCATCCTCTTTGCTTTTCAACTCATTATACTACATAGACTCGATCATCCTATTGATTATATCTATCATCCAAAGAGAATGTGATTAAACTTGCTAAAAATTACAAGTGAGTTCGTCTAATTATGTATGGATTATTATGACAACTCATCTTACCTATGAAACTGATTGATGGAGACAAGCGAGTAAGCCTTTCGATTGTTTAAAAAGTAAATGTAATCTTATTAAAAATATGGGTATTTTTTCAATCCTCTACAATTATTTTCAACTTACAATTGTTAGTCTACCTATCGCTCTAATTTTATCAGAAGATTTGATCTTAATCAGTATTTGCGATAAGGCCATTGAAACGTTAGTTTACAAAAAATAGCAAAATTAAACATTGGAGCCCACTGGAAAGTTATAATGGTTCTCACTGAATCCACATTCAATATAATGGCAATCAGAAAGATAATTTTAAGGATGCAAATAAGATCACCTATTTGCTGATGAAAATAAACACGAAGTGGGTTTACATTGAAGCTAAATCATTGGAATGGAGATTGAAGAAAGTTATTATATATTGTTTGTTTCCGAATTGATAAGATAACTTGGAAATAATCGCTGATAATAACGGGACTCGGAGCAAAAATATAGCTATAGAGGAAAGCCTGATAAAGATTCAAATGCAGTTCATCATTAAATTCCACTTTTGGTTGAGAAGTGTAGTCTGAAAAAGTATTAGAAAGTAAACACAAAATAAGGGATACAATATAAAAAAGGGAAAACACTTTTTGGGTAAAATAAAGACTTTTTGCAGTTGAGATAGGGCCAAGTAACCATCAAGTTTTCATTCTTATTTCAAACTTCTTTCTCCTTTTCTTCTCCATCTTCTTCTTTACCTGTTTTTCTTGAAAGATTTTGACCAGCATAAATTTTAGCTGCAAAGGAGTGTACAAAGCAAAGAAGAAAAGATAGATTTACAGTCTCAAGAGAAAAGAAAAAGAAGCAAAAAAAGAAAGCCAAGCAAAGTAGAGATGAAGATAGCCCTAAGGTATGCATAGAAGTAAAAAGAAGAGGAGAGAGAGAGAGGAGCGTTAGAGCGGGAAGAAACCTGCTGCCTCAAGATTTTAATGTAGTTGGTAAAGGAAAGTAAAGGAAAAAAATCAAGATGATGGCTACCATAGACATTGGACAGTAACAAAAGGTCAATTTGGACATCGAATCATATTTACCTTTGACTTTTTATTCTACTTTTTCCTATTATTCTTATTCCATTTGAAACAGCATTGTTTGCAGGAAGGAAGAAGTGGAAAACTTAAAGAAAGAAACTAAATCACTAAAAGCAAAATCAAGGACAATTTAACCTAAAAATCACTTGGTTGAATCTATCCAAAGAATCCACAAATATGACCAATAGGGTTACATTTTTTGTCATCTGGTTTCAATAACAAACGCTTCAGGTTTAAAAAAGATTAGGGAATATCAATTAAAGACACTTTCCGCTTAAATTAACATAAAATCCCTTAAATGTTGAACCATGTGATGTGTCCGTTCAAATCAACAAACTTTACATAACTTGAATCGAGTCTTTTAATCAAATGTCTATTCATTCTGTTGATAAACAAATGGTCAGTTTGTTTAATGATTCACTAAATTTGTTTGAATGAGTCATTAGATTCACTGTTTTTTGCTGATGTTTTCCAAATGAGACTCATTTTCTTACTCTCTTTCTCTTTTTATCCCAACATCACTCACTCACTGAGCAGAACAATTTTTTTGTTTTAAGACGCAAAAAGTTTTCAGATTTTTACGTTTTTTACGCTTTATTTTACTTTTTTTCAACAAAAAATGAAAACCTTCCAAACCTGAAACTAGGTCAACCCAAAAGTTTACTTTTTTTTATCTAAGTGTCTTTTTTGTTCCTTGCACTTTGCTCTTTTCCCTTTTCTTTTCAAGTAAATCTTACGAAAACGTATTCAATACATTTTTTCTTATCTCACTTCATTCATTAGAAGACTTTCTTTTAATCAGTAGATGATGATGATATGGAGATGCAAAAAAGTGCTGTTAATAGAAGTAAAATAATTTCACTTTTATTTCTATTCATCCTTTTCTTATTTTTACTTCATTTTCCTGTCATTTACTTGTTACTTGTACTGGTTCCTTGTTTTTTTTCAGGTGCCGTTTTTATTAATCAAATTTTTGGATGGACTTTTTCAATTGCTTTGTCTTTATCTATGTTTTATTTTCTGGAGCTAATTAATCTGGAAGCAAGTTCGGTCAAAGGTTGGCATCGGTCAGTTTGAATGAGGAATCAGGTATGATGAACGTTTTTTGCATCTAACTTTGATGTGGCCTCTGGCCTGAGACCTTGAAGGCCCTGGAGAGAATGTAGAAGGAGAAAAGAAGAAGCAGGGAAAAGAAAGAAGGAGAAGATAAAAGAGAGGTAGAAAGAAAGGAAACTAAGAAAAAAGGAGGAGAAAAAAAAGTAAGGTGTAGAAAGAGAAATAGAGATCCTCTTTCTACTGAATGGAAGAGAGGCGCTATGCAGACTTCAGCTCAGTCAGCCCAAGTGTAAGTCAGTTCATTTTTAACCATCTTCATCCACTATTAGACTTATTGTCTTTTTAATTTATCAATCAAATTTTAGTATTATTTGTAATTTATGACTGTAGCTACTTTAATTCATTAAATTTTAAACAACTAGTATTATCTTCATCTGTCTATTTCAAAGTGACGTTTTCTTTACATTAAAAGTGTGGTATCTTTTGAATGCTTTACAATTTTTTGTTGGATTATCATGGCCAAGTGATCTAAAACTGTTTCCTTTGCTACCATCTCTGTGTCGATATAGATTTTTCAATCAATCTATTAAGTTAGACAACAAGGAAATCCGTGTATCCAACGGAATTTTGACAGTCTACAACCTGAGCTTTTTGTCAGACTCTTATGATTTTCAGCTGTGTTAAGTGCTAATGGAGCGAAGAAATAAGAAAAATAGGATTTCACAGACTTTCAATAGTTATCCACATCATAATTCTATATTACACATTAGCTACCCTCATATGGCTAGGTTGCATCCTTATCACCCCCTTCATCAACCATCACCAGTTTCTGTGGTTGGTGCTGCATCATCACTATCTACTCTACCTCAACTTGACCAATATAGTTCAACCATGGTGCCTTCAACTGAATCTTGGTTAAATCAACAGCACCAACATCATAGTCAGCCTGAACCGGTGCTTACTAATAATACAAATGATGATTTTACAGAGATTGACCAAAACAGTCAATCAGGTTATAAGAGCAATACTACAATAGAACATTTACACCCAGAGTTGTTGTCCATCATTTTCTCATACCTTGATCTAAGATCCAAAGGTAGAGTTTCTCAAGTATGCTCAAGTTGGATGGATGCAGCTTACGATAAATCAGTGTGGAAAGGTGTTGAGGCCAAACTCCATTTTAAAAAGTTGAATACCACCATGATATCAAGCTTAAATCGTCGAGGAATCAAAAGAGTACAGGTAACAAAAAATTTCTTTTGTTTGCAACGGATCAGTCATTTCTATACAGTTTCAAATAATCTTATTTGTTTAACTAAAAATTGGAGAGATCTAACACAAGACAACATTAATAGAAGTATATTTAGCGAGCTAATTTTGAAATCTAGCGACCAGAGATATTCTGTTTTATAGATACAGATGTGAATCTTCCATTTTTAATCGCAATTTATAATTGAAAAAATTCCTTCTGAATTTTATTACAGTGATGTGCCAGATACTCATTCTGATTAAGTTAGTGCTATACACTCCAATAAGCTTTCAAATTATTTACATAAATTTCATTTTTACCAATTTATCTTGATTATTCTTATAATTACTTTCATCTTACGTTAGATCATTCATTATGTAAACAATGATTGTCACCGTGAAAATGATTGAACCGTCAAATCAAAATATCCAATTCTATGCTTTAAATATTTGAAAAAGTATTTTTTCATTTCACTTTGATATGCTTTACTAATATCTACTTTTACCTGTTTTTTCACTATTAAAGGTTTTAAGCTTTCAAAAAGATTTGAAAGAATTGGCCAGCATTAGAAATTTGGAACGTCTTACATTAACAGGCTGCTATAATCTGACTCTTGAACTTCTATCCGAAGCCTTATCTCAGGAGATGCCTTCCTTAAAGCAGTTAAGTTTGGGAATGTGTAAGCAAATAACTAGTGTATTCTTAAGGCTATGTGATCTATTTAATAACACTCCAAACATAGAAGTTCTCGATCTTGGTGGCTGTAGTGAGATCACAGATCATGCTCTCGTGGCAATCCGTAAATGTTTAAAACAGCTAAAACAACTTAATTTAAGAAGTTGTCGTTACCTCACTGATAAAGGTATACTAAGGTTATGCCTGAATCAATTCTCTGACGATATTAGTCAACTGGATGTTTGGAAACCAGCTCCTGATGATGATGGTTTAGCTAACTTGGAATTGTTGGATTTGCAAGACTGCCAGACTTTGTCAGATGATGCTTTAAAATACATTTCAACTGGTCTTCGAAACCTGAAAAGCTTAAATTTAAGTTTTTGTGTCGGAATCACCGACATGGGTCTCAAATACTTGTCATCAATGACGTCATTAAAAGAAATTAACCTTCGTAGCTGTACCAATATAACAAACACTGGTTTAAGATATTTAAGTGAATCAGGCATCAAGTTAAACATATTGGATGTCAGTTTTTGCGATAAAATTACAGACAGTGGTTTATTCTATATTTCTCAAGGATTAACTACACTTACCACATTAAGTCTTAATTCATGCCTAATAACAGACGAAGGACTTGTTAAACTATCAACAAGTTTAACAAATTTGAAGACACTGAACATTGGACAATGTTACTGTATAACTGATATAGGAGTTTCCTCTTTAGCCGAAAACTGTCACAAATTAGAGAATATTGATTTGTACGGTTGTACTCGAATCACTCAAGCAGGTCAAGAGAAAATATTGAAGCTGCCATTACTCAAGTATTTGAATACCGGATTATGGCAAGACTTACAAGCACCGGTTTACTTCCATCCATTTAATTCAAGTTCGTTGGTTCGTGATCATCCTCCTGGGTGTGTTATAAGGCAATCAAATCGCAATTTTGTTGATCCTTCCTACTACTCTAGCCAGTTATTTGCTCAGTATAAAAGTCTTTACTCTGCTAATTGTGGCGATAACATGCTATTTAGGAACTGTATTCTTACTAAGCTCTGTGATTCATGTCAAAACGTCAGTTTACTATTGAATCCAACACTCTCTGGCTCCCCACTATTAGTTGTAATTAAAATGGACAAATCATAGAAAAAAATCATCTACTATTAGTTTTCATCAATTACCTGAAGTGTTCAATGGAACAGAGTGATTCTGGACGATGAGTACCAATAATTATCTCTGATTTTTCAGTAGCCAATTTCACTCCGAATTCACTGACCACGCCTGGAACCATTCAAGCCTCGGAAGTCAAGTGAAACACTCAAAGAATTAACAGAGTATACGTAATGAAACTTACGTAACTTTTGTGCAGCCACAGAGATATCTAAATCTGATAATGTTGGAGTGAGATTCACACAGTCTGTCTCAATAAAATGTAAAATAATATCTGTAAAATACCTAAAACTATTACCAAAAACGCAATATTCTTATTCCTCCGTCCTACTGTCCTCTACAGTATGCTTTTCTGTAAACAAGAAAACCTCATTCAAAACTAAGCTTTGTAAGCTTTCAAATATTGGAAAATTGACGAAAATAATATTGACCAATGTTTTATACTTCATAGTTTAACATAATTTAATCATTATATTATATATTTATAGATGTCTGTATTACCAACAAATCGAAGCTACGTGAGCGACTTGAAGCACACAATTGGTCTAAACAATCGAGCAATTAGAAGATTACACACATAAATATATATACACAAAATAAAACACAAACAATAAACCTTTAGGAGCTTTGTTGATTGCGGCGTACATTGGTGAGATATCAGGTGATGATAGAGATGATGCCTTATAGCTTTTAAGATGAAAATAGAGATGTTAAAGTCGATGGTAATGCTAATGGTGAAAGTGTTAGAAGTAAAACGCGAAACCATAGAGTTTAGAGTGATAAATTAAAAAGCTACAATACATTATGTTGTCCTTTGTTTTGAAAGAAAATTAAATAATTTCAAATTCTCCAAGTCTCACTTAATTTAAAACAATACCATTTGTTTTTTCGTTATTGTTTTTAAAAATTTTGCATTTGGATCAATTATCGTCTTTAATCACTATCATCACTGTCACCATCTTTGTTCTCCTTGTCAGATTCAAGTACAACAGGTTGAGATTTCAATGGTACTGATGCAGCAATTTGATAATCAGTCTCGTCATCTTTTTCTTTAAAGTTGATAATCAATTCCGTTCTATATTCATGTTTAGAAACATAGCGTACATATTTTTCAGGTGGGTTTTCATTGGTAACCGAAATTGAGCGAATAACTGCATGGGATACTGTTGTTGAGGGCATTGTAAATTCAATATGAACAAATTCATAAAATTTATCCGGTATCTGGTCAAAAGAGCTCATTGGTAAACGACAAACCATCAATTGCTGTGTATAAGCACCTTTAAACGAAAAAAAAACGTCGAGTTAAAAAAGTTATGAGATTAAATAAGATGAAATGAGATGGCCAAATAAACTGACGAGAGATAAATTGTTTACATAAATTTGTTTACAAAGAATAAAATAAATAGGAATATAAATCTTTATAATGAAACTGATACTTTTCCTTTGTTTATTTCTGTTATCATTGCGACTCAATTACTGTTATTTTGAATGATCAATAGAGGACAAATGCATAGAGGAAAAAAGTCCAGTTCAAATGTAAGCATTTGAGACACGAAATTAAATTGTTGAAAAGATCAATTGAGCATTTAGATTATATCTGCTCTGCTCTTATGGTTATGTCATTATATTTTGCTACCCATTAAATAAAACTCTATTGGTATTAAATGGTACATTCGCCGATATTTACCTTGACCTTCCTTTGGTAAACGAGGTATTCTCCAGACCAAGGAATGGAATGCATGCTCATACTTTGCTACTCCCGCGGATGCTTCCAACATTGTTGATTCTAGATTAGATGTTGCTCCTAGAAAGCGTTCAATTCCCTATGAATAAAAACATATTTTAGTCAGTTCATGATTTTCGTTCCCTTTGATCCTGAAATTACCTTGATTTTCCCCGGTCTTCGTGCTGCTGATTTTACTGATCCATAGCGAAGATGTTTTTCTGTCCGGAAAAAGTATATCCAACATTCTGGAATATGCATTCGTATGGCGATGTCTTCACATGGTATCTGACCATATTTACGACTAATACAACCAGGTACCAGGACTTCACAGCGTAATTCAACTTTTGCCTTTGTCACAGTCAGATTAGCTGTTACCTGAAGAGGAAGTTCTCGATGCTTAGGTGGACGAACCCGGAATCGTAAAAGCTCAAAGAAACAAGCATCAGGCGGATGAACCTTGATTAATCTATCTTCTTTTTCGAACTCCTCTTTCATAACTGATGAATGAAACTCTATAGCTTCTAAACGAATCCATTCTTCAGTAACAACTGGTATAATATCATGACGACCAACTACCTCTTTACCTTGACGTGTCATGTCATTTACACCGATTTCAATTGTGGGCATACCATTGATGAACGCTAACATAAAGACGCGAACACGAGCTAATTGTTTTGTTACTAGACCTGTTTTAGTTGTTTCTACATAATATTCATCAACTACAGTAACTTGAATTTCTTCTGTTTTGTAGGTTAAAGCTCGATCTCGATGAATAACCATCCGGAAGAAAGCATCTTCAATCAAATTGGCAAAAACTTTGACATCGTCATAAACCAAGGAGCCCAATTTGATTAATTGAGAAACTTGTGGTGAATGTTCTAGAGGCATTCCCAGTTTTGCCAATCCACTGACTGAAGTTATCTGTCCTTGCATTACCTTTGCTATTTGACCTTTTCGAACACCTACACGCTCACGGTAGAAGATATATTGCACTTTAACTGTAAATATTTTACCATACTGATCATATTGTTGTGAGGTCACTTCGGACAAAGAATAACATGGCTGTAAGGGTAATTCTTGAAAAGGTTCGTTGTCTCCTGGTTTATTGAATAGCTGGATGACTGAATTTTCTGAAAGGCGGACAAATACTTTCTTCCAATATCGATTACCAGTTAATTTTTTCTTGGCTGGATGACGAAGATACATTTCCCAACCATCTCCATCATATCGAGCAGGAAAATCTTCCAATGGTTGAGATGTATCATCATCAAATAATGGTGTCGATGGACTTTCCATCGATTCTGTTCTAGCTTTGGCTCCTGCTTCACCTAAAGCTGGAGGAGGCCAATCACCAGTGGCATCTTCATCCTTGGATTTAGCACTCGAATCCTTCTGAAATAAGTTAAAAGAGGAATTAGAATGAATTGAAGGCTTCATGTAAAAACAATATAATCTTCAACTTATCAATTTAAAATTTTAAATACTTTTTTTCTTACCGAGATATAATTACCAAAAAACATTTCAAATTCATCAAATTCACTAGCTTTTTTTGCCTCTCTTGCTCCTTGAACTGGCTCTTTATCTTGGTATGCGATTGATTTGATCGGTGTTTTAGGTGGAGGGGGTAACAATGGCAATGGTCCAGCACTTTTTGATTCTTTATTCGATTCATTGCCCTTGACTTGCGACTTAATGACTACCCGGAATGAATCATCTTCGTCATCGTCATCAAAAGAGTCTTTGGATGCTGCTTTTGCTGCCGATAACTGACCAGTATTATGCTTTGCTGGTGTATTTTTTGGTGGTTTAATGGACCCAGAGGCAAACGAATCAAATATATCAAAACCATCAATGTCATCGAATTTGTTAGAACTAATATTATTGCTATTGTTTCCTTTGTTAGCGGGAGATGAGAAAGGGTCAAATGAGGATGACATTGAATCTGGATTTTGTTCGTTTTGGCTGGTACCAAGTGTATTACTTGTTGAATCAAATTTAGCAGCAAAAGCATCAAAAGCTGCTGAATCGGTGTAAGGTAATGAATCTTGAACTGGTTCAACCAGAAACTCTGAGGTTTCAAAAGGATCTCGACCAGAGTCAGTTGGATCATTATCAAATCCACTAGACGCTGCTAATCCAGAGTCGGATCCTCCGAAAACGTCTAATGTATTATCTTGTGTTATTGGTCCTGTGCCACTTACTGGCTCTGCTAAAGCCCCAGTTTCACTAGCTGTAATAGTTGCTGGTGGCTCTGTGGTGGTATCTTCTTTAACTGGTGAAACTGCATGCTCTTCTGAAGAAGCACGTTCTGTTCGTTCTATTACCTCGTTAGGTCCACTTGGACTCTCGATGGATGATTTATTATCTGTAAAACCATGGTTAACTATACCTTCAGAGTAACGATTTTCAATTGTTCCTCGTGACTCAGGACTATCATCATCATCCTCATCGTCAGGTTCATTTCCCGACTCTCCTGCTAAACCTGCAGCTCTGGAAGCTCCAGCTTTGGTAATAGATTCAATTAAATCTGCTGAAATACCAATTATTTTTGGTGATGAAGGTGAATCTTTGTCAATCACTGTAGTAAAAGGATCAAAAAAGGGAACTCCAGGTAATAGATCAATATCACCCTTAGTGTCAGGTGATGTTTCAGAGGAATCAGTTGTCGGTGCTCTTGGTTCACAGGGTATACTAAGATTTCGAGTGATTACCATAGGCAGAGGATCAAATTTCGGCGGAGGCTCATCTTTATCTTTACATAATAATTCCATTTGGAAGGCACTCGACTTCCGTCCTCGACCAGATTCATCTTCTGATTGTGAAGGTTCATCGTTGTCTGATACGTCGGAAAGATATTCCAATGGCATAACTGGAGCTCTAAGAAGATTATCAACACCATCATCTTCAACTGGATCTTTACCTTTAAAAGTTTTCAAAAAGTTAATTTATTATTTATCTAATCAAATTAAGCAACTAAAAAATTCATCATTAAAACCATGTAAAGTCAACTTATTATTTGGACTAGAACTGTTTAATCATTATGAAAGCTCTAACGTTAAAAGGTTTTTAATTTCCCTATCATTTTACTTTCATCACAAACCACACCTTTCATTGATTGATTACAAGTATGCTTACCTATTGTCCCAATGAATTCATCAGCATCTAATCCAGCACTTGTCACAGATGATCGTTTTGGTGAGTCAACAAACTCATCGTGAATAGTTGCAAATGGATCAAATGGCTCAGGCAAAGCATCAGGATCTAAAGATTTTCCTGCATCAACCAAACCATCATCATCTCCATCATCTGGATACAAAAGATTTTCATTCAAATCAACCATGAGATTGTTTAATTGTTTAGATTGATTATTTTCTCTAGTCTCATCCGGTGTAGGCTCACTGATTGCATTAACAAAGTCTTTGGTTAGAGCAGCGATTGCCGAAGCCTCTAGATTAGTTGAGTATTCATCCTCAGGTGAAACCTCGAATGGATTGGTACTTCCTCTCCGTCTTGGTGAAGCTGCACCCGAAAAGGGCGTAGTAGCTCCGGAACCCATGGCGGGAGTGTAAAAATCAGTGTCATTCAAAAATGGATTAGACATAATTGATGCTATCGAAGCTGTCGAACCGTAACGAGAAGATCGACCAAGTTTATTGCTTATGAAAAAATCGTTATCAACTGAATCAAAAGCAGGTGATTTGAAATCAGGTTGACTTGTTTCTTCGAGGAAACTCGATTCTCCTAATACTTTGGCACTAGTGAGATTATTATTATCGTTACTGTTTCTATTGTTATTATTATGATTATTACTATTACTACTTTTAATATCAATATTATTACTATTACTATTAATGTTGGGTTTATCGTTAATATTGTTAGTGACACTTTCAGTGGTTCCTGTGATTTGTGTCTGGTTGATTTCCAAAGGATCAAGTGGTGATTGTATTGAAATGGAGGAGATGAAGTTTCGTTGAGTTGAACCAGTTGAATCGTATCGATTTAATGAACTAAGGTCACTAGGTCTTGTTGCAGTCGAATTTGTCTCTTTTTTTAACAGTTTACTTAACAAATCACTGGTTCCAGTTGCTGTAGTTGAAGTTGCTTTTGTCCCACTACTAGTTGTAATAGGATAATCAGTTTCATTTAATCTTGATCCAGCTCCTATTTTGGATATGTCAACAAAAGATGTGTCAAAAGGATCATCTAGATAATCATTTTCATAATCAAATATCACGTCAGAAGGTTTAGTTGTCTCACTAGGTTTAGGTTCTTCACCAAAACCGAAGTCATCCAACAAATCAACTGTATTTCCAGGTGTTGTTGTTACTGCTGTTGTTTGCTGTTTAATAGTTTCGTTGCTATTAGTAATGTTTCCTGGTTTTTCAAGATTACCGGTAGCTGAATCGCTGTTAACTACAGCTGGTACAATCTTAGACTGATCACTGCTAGGTAAACTCGCTTTGAGTGGTTCACTTTTTGTATCCACTTGAGAATCTTTTTCCAATGGTATCCAATTGGCTGTTCCTTTGGCTACAACACCAGTTACTGTTTCAGTCTCTTCAAAAAACTCGTCATTAACTGGTATATCGTCCTCGTCGTCTAGGTCAGCTTTTTTGGCGATCTCTTCGGCAGCCGAAACCTTTTTCAATTCATCCAAGTGAGTCTGACTTCTGACTACAGTTTCTTCAACCTTAGCGGTTAATTGTTCAAAAAATTTCCACTCTTCTTTATCCTTGTTTACCTTAGCCCGAGAGGGAAGTCCACTTGGGGTTGAGGTTGACCCTTGTTGACCGTTTGTTTCACTAGTGGTCACTGGAAGACTATCACAGGTTAACAAATCTTTGGCCTGTTCCTCAAGTTTTGCAATCTCTGATGGATGAGGTGGAACCGGTGGAATGTAATCATCAAGATCATCGTCATCATCGTTTGCATGGCCTTTTTTGTGTTGTTTTAGCTTCTTCTTGAAAAAGTTCATCGCCTAGTTGACCTTAAACATGTAGATTTCATTGTATTATGCCGTTCGAGTTATTTTAAAAATCACAAAATGACGATCACACAAATGAGAAAATAATAATTGCCTAGTGCGGATAAAACAAAGAGGTTGAAAATAAAAGATCAGTTTAAACAATTTTGGAGCAAAATACAAATTAAAAAGATTTGCACAAAAACAAAGCTAATTGTTAGGAGATGAACTATCAGATGTAATGAGATGAGATGCAAATGTCATAGGATAAAATTGAAATATCAAATAAGGTAGAGAGAGAGAGAGATGAACTGAGTGATCAGGTTAAAACATCGAATGAATGATAATTAACAGCAAAAGATGAATACCTTATCTGATTAAAACCACCAAGTTTACAGTTTAATTTAGTATAAACAATCAACAACTAAGTTTGTAATAAAGCACAGTGAAGAGCAGGTTCTGATCTGAAATAGATACAGAAAAGATGAAAAGAGATTAAAAGGATTTTCTGATTAAAATGAGCACAAAAAAACATCAACAAATGAATTGATGGACACTTTTAATAGTAGATATTTTTGCTTCTTCAAGAAAAGCTTCCCTGAATTTGGAGTAAAAAGGAACCCAAAAAACAGAAAGATTCTGATTGTCTTTTCTGTTTCTCTTTCCTCACTTTCTTTTCTCTCTTACCTTTCCCCTTCTCTTTCTTTTATCTTAAAATTCTAATAATAACCTAAAATGAATAATCTCATGTAAATGATCAGAATGAGCTGATAAATGAAAGGTGAAATGAAACAAAAGACAAGGGAAAAATACTGATCGGAAGAAGTAAAATGATTTTAAAAATTGTTACTTACTCTTAAGATGAATGGACTAACATAGTCATAATTATGCTGATAAATGGGTTAAATGATGATACATTACAACAAATGTACTAGAATAGCTATAAGTCAATCTTGATGATAGAGATGATAAAAATATTAAAGATGATAAGATGATGGAAGATGATAATTTCAAAAATGAATCAAAGAAGTAAAAAGTATCCCTCTTTCTCTCTTAATTTCAGTGTGTTTATGGGTTATTACAGTTTTTATGCTTACAATTTTAGTAACCTAAAATCGACATTTCGATTGGCTTCTAATACAAAAGGGAGTGAAGGTTATCTTCATTTTTCTCTCTTTCACTGAATAATTCATTCCCAGGAGTTGCTCTATTCTTGAGCTTTCCAAGCTTACCAATGAAACACCATGTATATGAGCACACCATTTAACTTATCCTCTGTCTATTCAACAGCCTTTCCAATATAAACTCCCCCAATGAAGAAGTCAACACCAAAAGGTAAGAGTTTGCGTCAAAATTGGACATTTACTTTGATCAATATTTTCTTTTCTATCATCACTACTTGGTGGTGTCTTGAACAATTTAATTCATCTCAGTAGTTGAGCTTTTTATCCCAAAACAGCTAGGAATGCACTTAACATTCATGTAATGGTGATTTGTCAATACAATTTGAAAAGGTAAGCAAGCGTTCATTTGAAATTTTCCTGGCCACCATATTTTTATTGCTCTTGCTTCTAAGTTCGAAAGTCTATGGATTTCGTTTCCAAGAGAGACTCATAAATGCATTTATCTTCAGTTTATTAACTAAACAAGCCTGAAATAAAAATTAATTTTCACAATTTTAAAAAGAAATTAGGTCAATATTCGATAAAAGTTACAGGTTAACCGAGTAATTAGAATTTCAAGTAAACCTTTACTTCAATGTTATTTTTCCACTTTTCAAACTGAAAACTGAAAGAAACAAAGAAACACAATTTAGATTCGAATGAGCTTACATTTTAATTTTTAATTAAGCTACATTTCCCAGCACTAAGAGTTGAGTTTCGAAAGTAGCAGAAAATTTGCTCGAGTCGGCGGATTTTTGGATTGCTTTGAATTGATTGCTTGAAAATTTATTGCTAAAAACCGCCAAAAATGTTTTTAAAAGGATTCTGAATAGACATTCTTGTCTTTGAATTAATTATTGTAAAATTAAAATAAACAGAGGTCCATATAGACGGGATCGGATGCATCGGACGGGATCAAGTAGTTAGAATCTAATGCTAGAAATTTAGTGAAGATTTGTGGGTTCATGGCGGAGCTTTGGCCTCTGGATTTGGTAATTAATGTTAGGATGTTATTCTAATGGTGCTTTTATAAGATTTTGCCCTCGTCACTCACAATTAATGCGATCTCAATGCTTTTGGTTTCATGCATTTTAGTGATAAAGAGCCAAGAATTTCAGCAAACATTGAATCAAAAGATCAACTTTTAGCTCTTCAATGGGTTAAAGAAAATATCGCTAAATTCGGTGGTGATCCTGATCAGGTGACAATTTTCGGAGAGTCTGTAGGTTCCATGTCAGTGCAGCGCACATTTTATCACCTCTATCCAAAGGTTTATTCAAACGATCAATTCTCGAGTCAGGAAAAATTATTAACCCAAGAGACGATTAAGATTTCTTTGTGCGAAATAAATTGATTGTACTCAACTGTACTTTGGTCCTGCAACCAATGATTCAAATTATTTAAGATCTCAACTCGAAAAGGCTTACAGTGATTCAACTTTACTTTGCCCAACTTACATTTTAGGTTTGAAATACGCATTAAAAGCTAATAAGATTGGAGGTAAAGTTTATGGTTATTATCACACACAAAAACCAGCTTCGTCCGTTTTCCAGTCGTGTGATATAAGTCCTTGGATGGGTACTTGTCATGGAGGCGAATTAACTCATGTTTTTGGTAGAATTGAGTCGTGTAATGATGAAAATATGGACTCATTTTGCTGAATTTGGGTGAGTTAATTTAATTGCGACAATTATTGTTATCATGATTTTACTATTTAGTTTGCAAAATAAAAATAATTTTTGTCTCTTACAGATATCCTCCTCCTGTTGGTGGAACCGAATGGAAGCCATTATCTGAAGAGTTATCAGCTATGATTTTAAACGTTGATGATTTAGGCAAAGTTGAAAAATCTAGAATTGAATTTTGCCAACAACAATGGGAAGGCTTTGTTACTCGTGGCAGTTTACAATTGGAATATCTTTTGGCCGCTGCTTAATTCATTTATAATTAAGTCTTAATTTATTGCGAATGCAGAATCTTAATATTCTTTATTTCAATTTTAAATTCCTTAAAATTATTCGTGTCGGCTACGTTTGCTAAGTTTCATGTTGATTAATGTAGAAGATAAATTATTAAATTTTTTACATGCATTTAAAGTTTTCTCACTCAACAAAATCACCTGAAATTAATTAAACTTTTTAAAATTTTAATACATTAGGAATTAGGAATACAGTCACCTACCAGATACTGCACCACTCGCAAAATAGCATATTTACACTATTCGTCGGGCAGCGTAATTCAATCTTCCTTAATAGATCAAATTCTACCTGAAATGTTGCTTTAAGCTGATTTTGCGAGTTTTTGGATTAATATTTCACGAAAGAAAATTGAATTAAGGCAATTGATAATTAACGAAATCGAATTGAAATTCGTCGAACTGCAAAAGTTGATCTAGCTCCTCCTTAATAGGGACCATTGAAAAAATTATGTGCATTATCTGGTAGGTGCAGTAACTGGTAGGTGACTGTAAGTTAACAAAATTATGGATTTTTTTCATAGTCGGCCTTTAACAGCAAATGGAAGTACCAGTAAGATCGAACTTTATTTTGTTCAGTTTTCTATTAGTGTTTTTTCTCATCTCTAAAAACTAAATATGCTCGAGATGACGACATTTAAAAATTACTCAACTCTGTCGTGGCTCTGACCTTGTTAACTTAAGCCTAACCTCTACTATACCTTTTTATCGCACATGTATGCATGTAACTTATTAATCATATTTATATAAAATTTTCGGCTCAAATTGTTTCTGATTAAGAACTAGATTTTCCAATTTATCCTCAACATTTTAGTACCTAAAAGTCAAGTCAAAGCCTAATCATTTGAATAGTTAATTAGAAAAGAAATGAAATTCAAGACAATTGTTTTAAGTTGAACTTAATGAAGTTTATTTAACAATGAAAATAAATACATATATTTTTTTCATTTGAAAGGAACAATGTATGAATTACAGGTGACAAGCATTTTTCAAAAAATTAAATGAAACATCTAAATTATGTAAAACTTTGTACATCATGACTATCAATTTAATCGACTTCTTCAATGGTTGGTCCAGATTTAGGTGCACCACCTGGCATACCACCAGTAAAACCACCGGGCATTCCACCAGGCATTCCACCAGGCATACCATCGGGCATACCACCGGCACCAGCAGCTCCTTGATACATTTTAGTAATGATTGGATTACAAAGTTCTTGAAGTTCTTTTTGCTTAAACTCGAATTCTTCCTTCTCTGCTAATTGATTAGAGTCTAACCATTTCAATGTTTCTTCGACCTTGTCAATTACTTTCTTACGATCTTCTTCAGGAACCTTGTCTTTGATATTAGCCTCCTCCATAGTCTGTTTCATACTGAAGCAGTAACCTTCAAGGCCGTTCTTAGCAGCAACTCTGTCTTTAACTTTTTCATCGTCTTCTTTGAATTTTTCAGCTTCTTGGACCATCTTTTCGATTTGTTCCTTAGAAAGACGTCCCTTATCATTAGTGATGGTAATTTTGTTTTCTCGGCCGGTACTCTTATCAACTGCTGATACATTTAATATACCATTAGCATCAATATCGAAGGTGACTTCGATTTGTGGAACACCTCGAGGAGCTGGAGGGATACCAGTTAACTCAAATTTACCCAAAAGATTATTATCTTTGGTCATTGCTCTTTCACCTTCGTATACTTGAATTAGTACACCAGGTTGATTATCTGAGTAGGTGGTGAAAGTTTGAGATGTCTTAGTTGGAATGGTGGTATTTCTCTTAATCAATGCAGTCATTACTCCACCAGCAGTTTCAATACCAAGAGATAGTGGAGCAACATCAAGAAGTAATAAATCTTTAACTGTTTCATCCTTATCACCATTAAGGATTGCAGCTTGAACAGCTGCACCGTAAGCAACAGCTTCATCTGGGTTAATACTTTTGTTGAGTTCTTTACCGTTGAAGAAATCTTGTAGAAGTTTCTGGATCTTTGGAATTCTGGTTGAGCCACCAACCAATACAATTTCATCTATTGCTGATTTATCTAATTTAGCATCACGAAGAGCTTTCTCGACTGGATCCAATGTTGATCGGAATAAGTCTGAGCAGAGTTCTTCGAAACGAGCTCTAGTGATTGTTGAGTAGAAATCAACACCCTCATGCAAAGAGTCGATTTCAATGCTGGCTTGAGTAGATGAGGATAAGGTTCTCTTTGCTCGTTCACAAGCAGTTCTTAACCTCCTAACAGCTCGTTTATTGGATGTAATATCCTTCTTATGTTTTCGCTTAAATTCTTCAATAAAGTGGTTGACCATTCTATTATCAAAGTCTTCACCACCAAGATGAGTATCACCAGCAGTAGATTTTACTTCGAAGACACCATCTTCAATAGTCAAGACAGATACATCAAAAGTACCACCACCCAAGTCAAAGATCAGGATGTTCTTTTCTCCACCACCTTTCTTATCTAGACCATATGCAATGGCTGCTGCAGTTGGTTCGTTAATTATTCTCATAACATTTAAACCAGCAATAGTACCGGCATCTTTGGTGGCTTGTCTTTGACTATCATTGAAGTAAGCAGGTACAGTTATAACAGCGTTGGTGACAGGCTTACCTAAGTATGCTTCGGCGGTTTCCTTCATCTTGGTGAGAACCATAGCTGAGATTTCTTCTGGGCAGAAGGTTTTTGTTTCACCCTTAAACTCGACCTGGATCTTAGGCTTAGATCCAGAATTGATGACTTTGAATGGCCAGTGTTTCATATCAGATTGAACAGTGGTATCATCGAAGCGTCGACCGATCAACCTTTTTGCATCGAATACGGTGTTAGATGGATTCATAGCTACTTGATTTTTAGCAGCATCACCGATCAACCTTTCGGTATCAGTGAATCCCACATAGCTAGGTGTTGTTCGGTTTCCTTGGTCATTAGCAATGATTTCAACTTTTCCATGCTGGAAAACACCAACACAAGAGTAAGTTGTACCAAGATCAATACCAATAGCAGGAGCTTTACTCATTTTGATTTCAGTACGATTTGAAAAATGTTCACAATTGAAGAAAAAATTAGTATTGAAAGAGCACAAATAGTAAGAGAGTTGTTTGAGAGCTTTAGAGTTAGTTTGTACGAGTTCACTTTATGTTTTCTGTATGCTGATTCAGTCAGCTGCAGCTTGTATATATACAAAATCAAACTTGCTTCTAGAGACTTCTAGAAATTTCTTCATATCTCCAGTAAAAACTTGAACTTGAAAGCTTATTCTTCCACACTCTACCGTTTAAATTAATGATGTTACAAGTTAAACATCCAATAATTTTGCAATATAACAACGTAATTTCTTTTTATTCTGGAATTAAATTGTTATTTAAATTTTCCTTCACTAAAAATGCAATCATTTACTCGTTACTTTACTTTAATATTTTTAGTGCTTTTCTGCCTTTTGATTAATTTTTCCGATTAACTTTAGAGCCATATTTAATTCAATAAAAACACATTAATTTGAATATTTTCAGTAATAGAAACGTTTTCGACCCAATTGAAATTGCAATTGACTAATTGTTATAGTCAGACGCCATGTTAATCCAGTTGTTTAGTTTACTCGCACCTAATCAGTATCAATAACTGGGTGCCATAAACTGATGACTTGAATTATGGTTATCAACCAATCCAGTCTACATTATAAGTGATCCTGGAAAATTTATATTTATCTAATCATGATGCACTTAATTTGAAATATATTACAGATATCAATATATTGATTCGCCATTAATTTCAATGTTATCAAAAAAGACCAATACTTAGTATTTAGATTAATTGAGTGTCAGCCAAAAGAGTTCTTGTTTCTAGAAGCTTCCAGTTAACCTAAAAATTAACGGTCGATGCACTCACTAAACAAATGACTGACAATGAGTGAGTCTTTTTACCGGTTGCAAGCAACAATCAAACAATTTTTCAGTTAATTCAACTTAACCTTCAGCTTTAAAATTGAGTGATTGTAAGGCTATACGTATTGTTCATAACCAACTACCAAGAGTTACCAAAACATGTCTAAATAACCAAGAATGCACAGTAATTATCTGATTTATGTTTAAAAATAACCATATAAATTGATAAGTAATCCTCTAATTAATGTAAAATGATCTGTCGATTTTACTTCAATTGTTAATTTGGTAGCAAATATGAAAGCAAATTAGATTTCAAGATGCAAGATCCTATTGGCATAGATGTTGATTTTGAAACCTCAATAGTAACTGTAATGATGTTCAATTTTTATTCATATTTCATCATAATTATCATGATGTACAGACTGTCGAGAATTGTATTTCAATATATGTACATGATGACGAGCTTAATTTAATCATAAATGAGCTTAATGAGATTGTGCTAGTTGATTTTCAATGGCATCCCAGCATTCCTTTTGATCAACCTTCAATGATTTCAATTATTCTTCATTTCCTTTGTTGGAAAGCTTTATAAAAGTGTTAAATCAATTAACGATTAAATTCAGTGATTAATTCAATGGTGAACGAGATTGTGACTTATCTTTGCTCTACATTAACTCTGTAGACCCGAATTTGTCTGAAATTAATTTGTTACCAATTCGGCTCTATAGAGGTTTTTGTGGTTCATATTTTTCGTCATTTGTTTTTTAATTACTGCGATTTAATTCATGGAGTTTCTCTGTTCCCCATTCAAATAAACTTGCTATTTCATCATGTTACTTATTACAGCTGTTCCTGTGTAACCATGAAAAATATGCAGTCCTAAAAACTCATTTTGATCATTATTCACGTAACCGGCTCTTTATAATCCTGTCTGGCCTTTTCTCTTTCTCTTTTCTAGATAAATCTATGAGAGAAGGATACGTTCACATGAATTTTTAAAAATCTGAATGATTAAACTTCAGCTTTTCGAAGCATGAGAAAGTTAATCTTGGTTCTGGTCGAGTAAAATTGGCTCCTTTCCTGTGACTTTATATCAAAAGTATGAGACAACTATGGTTCAATATCCTTCACAATAATGGGTTGAAATACCTTCCATGTGATTACTACACGCTGAATATTAAACTATGTATTTTGACATAAATAATACAACTTAATCATCCAGACTACATGTTAAATCATTGAAAATGGACACATCTGGAACTTATTCTGATCAATATATGAGTCAACAGTCACAATCTGACTGACTACTTTGGCTCCACTCATGTCTGATTAACCTTTCATCATCCAAGCCTAAGTTAAGGTTTTTCAAGTCGAACCAAAAATCATCTGCTATTCATACAATTTGAAAGTTTGTCGATCGACACATTTCTTAGTTTTCAGTGATTCTGTTTTTCGATGGCTTTAATTGTTTACCGTGGTCACAAAGGCCTTTGTAGAGTTGATACAGAAAGATTTAGAGACAAGAGGTTACCTCAACATCGTATTATCAAGGATGGTCACATCAATGAGTTAACCGAGTTAACATTTGTCGATTTTATTCCTTCTTTTTGTAAAAAGGTCAAAGAGCGAATTGTTTACCACAGTTTCAGGTAATTTCAATTATTAATATCTTTTTATGATCATAAACTTCTTAACGCATTACAAAATCTATTTGAAAATTTGATGAGATTCTTTGTTTTTGTTTCTGGTATCTTGGATTGCATTCACATTAGCTTCTGTCTATCAATAATTCAAATGTTTACACTATTCCATCAATAAATATTAATGATTGTCTTATTACCATATTTCTTTTTACCATGTTCTTTTGATTTCAATTCGGTGAAATGTGAATCGTCTGGTAAATTTTGCTGCATTTGTCTGGTTAAAATTAAACTCAAAGCTCATTAGTTTGCCTAGCAAACGAATGGCTTCATCGTCACATTGGCTGGGAAATAATTAGCTGTGAGACGGTTCCCCAATACAATCACAGTGTTGTCTCAGATATTGAATACTCGGCTGATGTTTATACGCTTCGTCTGTGGATTAAACGGTCTCATGTTAACTATGGTGGTGACGATATAATCTTTTGGTACAAAGATTTTGTTCCTTCTCGTCGAGCTGATGGTTCCTTTGAACAACTTGAAGATCTCATCAAAGATATTAACGAAGATATCCTTGGAGGAAGAATAAATGGAAAAATTTTGCAAATTGAAACCATCAAGATTGGAACCACAGATGATTGGGAATATCGTAATGATGCTACTTATATTTCAGATGGCAAAACAACTAGAGATATTCATCGTTTCACCAATGTAATTATCGGAATACGAGTTTTCTTCCAAATTGGATCCTGGTTGGAAGATGAAATCGTTCTGGTTGACTTTGTTCCTGAATTTGATTGTAATACAATGGATACTGGAAATTCATTACAATCTGGTAATAAAGAGAAATTTTCTGATTTAATCGATAAATCCTCAAAATGGTTATCTCTCAACCCAGACCTAAACTTTTGTAATGCGCAAGCTGTAGACGTACGCGTAAGAGGTAAGTTTAGTTTGATTTACTGTAATTTAATTTCACTAATTTATATTGTTTTAAAAACTCCTAGATTCTGATAACTCGGTTGAAACTCGTCGAACTTGGTGGATGAAACAAGAAACCGATAAAATGGTTAGATTTCTGAGAATTTATTGCACAAAGCCAAATGAAATGGGACGTTTAATGGCCGCTTCAAGTAGCGATTTATCAATATTTATGCAAAACTCTGATTTGGCTTTATCTGCTGTTGCTTTTGATCAAAGGACATTTCATGAAGACGTGGTTGATTGGTACAAAGCATTCCAGGCAACACAAAAAGAAGGTGATCGACTGATTAAAAGACGAGTTGCAACAATAGAAACCGTCGTGGTTCCTCCTTTTGTACACAATGAAAATGGATCGTCTTTCCAAAGCTCTGTTGATCAAACCTTACTTGGTAGCCCAATGGAAGGTAGATTGAAATATCTGTTTGTTGCTATCAGAATTTATTATCAAGAAACTCCTGAGCGTCCTGAGTCTGCTGATGATTTACTTGAATACTGTTCAACGCACAGTCCACCCAGCGAACCAACTTGAATGAGTCAACGCACAATTTCAAGTTATTGGTGATCGTAAGATTTTGTTTCTGTGATTGATTTACTGAAATTGATTTGCTTACCTGGGTGCCTAGTCAATCACCTGAACTTAGAATTTAACTCTAAATGTTCTCAAATAAGTTCCTAAATGTAACAGCAACAGTAACTCGAAATAATTACCACTCACAAGGCTTATTATTAATACCGTTTAATAGGTGCTTCTGTTTACAACATCGCATTTCTTCACGGCCAAGTTGTTCAAAAAAGCTTTTCTGTTACATTTTATGAATCGACCAGATCTAATCAATAATCACGCTTTACATTTTCGTCTTCTGACAATTTCACTAAAAAAGTGAGGATTGACAATAATCTTTCGCCTGTCACTTGTTGACTGTCACTCACCCACTTTTAATAGTTTGTGTTCAAACTAATTTTTAATTGCTTTATTTTTATTGAACAATGTAAATCGGTTATTCGCGATTGAAGACAAAATTCTTACAATGTTTCATTTTTAATCCCTCCATGATCCAGCTCCTTTGAATTTCTTGTAACTAGCGGCTATTCCTTTATTAACTGATTCCATTAATCGTGATGATGAATAAATTGATCTTTCCGATTGCTCATTGATCTCAGACTGTTGGTTGGTTGATGGAGCCAAACGTAATCGCGAAACTTGTCTCTCAAATAGCTGTCGAAATGAAAAGGGATTTGATTGTTCCTTCTCTGACTAAAGGGAAAAATGGAGACGTTTGATTATCAGTTACTTTATCATGAAACAACTCATAAATCGTTGATTACATTTACTTTACAGCCTTATCAGTCTTCTTAATTTCATGTTTACTCAGTAATACACCATGAATCAACTGTACTCAGCTAAGTATGACTGAGAACTTATTGAGAAATGAATGAGTTAAGCCAAATATTTTAAATCCTGTTCAAATTTAAGCCAACAGCTCGTAATTTAATCAACTATGCAATATTAAATTACTTGCAACTGTGGTTAAAGGTAACTACTTTAATGGGGAAAATAAGAAATCAAAAATCAACTTACCTCAACAGTGACAATAGTTATAATTAACAATAAAGTTAATGGTACTAAAACGAATCGATTCATTGTGTTCAGATTATACAATATTTTTAATCAACTGGTTTTGATTGAAGATAACAGATTAACATGAAATAAACTTATAAACATCTAGTGCGAATCTAAATATATCATTATATATTAGTGTATATTTAATGCTTTACCAGGAAAAATCATTCTTTGACAATTGAGTGATCGATGTAATTTTAATTTGATCCTTAAATAGTTTATGAAAAACAATTAATTTAGACTATTTGCTCATGATTCATTTGGTGTTTTAAATTGCTGTTACAGGTATAATTTATTTCTAGGAAATGCTAGACATTAAATTGCTCAGTAAATTGTATGCTGAGAAAATATAGCATTGATTGGGACAATAAAAGTGTAAGCTAGATCATGACAAGCTAATGATTATTACATTCTAATGATGATTAGAAAATATTACAAATTAACTTTGTAATCGCTGAATTCAATTGAAGGTTGTTCAGCCAGTTCACAGAATAGATACAGAAGAGTGAAAGTTTGATCATGATAAATCACAAATATAAGCCTATCAACGACCTAATAGATTAAATATTATTGAATCGATGAATATCATTTCTAAGAAATGTTGTTAACCATTGTTAAATTTATTGGTAATTGGAAAATTATCTCGTTATGTAATCAGATTCGCGATGATAGTTTAACGTGTGAAACAATAAAATATTGCTAACATTGTAGGATTCATTGGCTGCTTCATTTGAAGGGCCACTAGACTTGCAATAATTAAGATTTGTTCAATGGGAATTATGAAGAAAATCATAAGTAATTAAAGTAATAATCATAGTTAAGATGAAAATCATAAATACCCAGAACGATGATTGGTGTGTAATTAATGGTACAGTTGACTAGAAAGCTAGAAAGAGATAGAGAAGAGAGAACAATGAAAATGTTTATACCCTATGGTTACCGTCGTAACCAGTCAGCCATAAAAATCTATTTCCAACCAATGCTCTTCAAAGGAAATTCAGTTCAACGTTAAAAGGTGAGTCTATTTAATAGTAAGACTATACGCTTCTCAAAATTAACTAATCAAGATTTCATTAATTTAAATACGCTGAATGTGATTGTATTTTGTTTTCTTTAGACTTTGTTGCTGCTGGCATTCGATTCATTCTGGTAAACATATGCTGAAGTTGATCTAATGGTGTTGCTTTTTGCTACAAGAAAGTAACCATTACTTTGTTATTGTTTATTTATTCTGACTTCTAAATGTGTTTCCAGTTATAATTAACTCTTCTTACAAAAACACTAACATCTTCTTCATCGTGTTCATCATTTTTGTTTAACACATTGCTGTTATAACTTTTTAGTTTTTGTTGTTGTAAAGACAGTTAACTTATTTTATGTAACAATCATTCGTGTCTTACAGACTGTTGATTGTTTTACAGTTAAACTGTGTCATCAGTTTTTGAAACTATGTCGAAACAAATGTTTGGCAATGATAAAAGTAAATCAGTTGCTCATCCACCCTGGGTCAACCCATGTAACCTTCCGATCTACAGATACCCGCCGCAAGATTTTCAACCACCAGTTAAGGAGATGTACGAAAAAATAACCCGCCTAGCCTCAACAGCTAAAGCTATGTCCGATAATTTGAAGAAACAATTTGTAAGTAGTTCAGTTTTTAATCGAAGAAATCATAATCTTTTGAACCAATTTAGTTTTAAAGAGTTTGATACAAAGGTCTATTGATGTAAAAACAGAAACGTAGTTAATTACTTTTGGAGGCTGTGAATATCAAGATTAGAACAATCTTTACCTGTAATTGTCATATTATTGATCGATGGTCATTCCCTTATCAATCAATATGGTTAATCTAAATTTAAGTTATTATTTACCTCAACCGTTTACCATAGAGATCTGGGTCATAAAAAGTCATTTTTGATTCTTTTCATCATTTATTATTCTTGACGCTATTTCTGTCAACTTCCGATGTCAGCCTATTCTACTTTTCCAATTGTTAGTAATACAAAAGAAAATGAATTGAATTAACAAGAAATGAACACATGCAAGTCTGTTTATCATAAATCAATTTCTAGTCTTCCTAATGTTTAGGTTTACAAACCAATTCAAACTTTGAATTTTCGATTCAAAGGCTAAAGATTGTACTCAATCATTTGCATCAGCTGACACGGGAGGAACTAAATAATTTGATTACCTAATTGAAAAAATATTCAATGTAATTATACGATCAGAACATTGATAATATTTTGAGACAATTTAAAAAAATCAATAAAAGGCATCGTCAAGGCAAGACTAAATAAGGAGTGGTCCCTAAAAAGTTAGACAAATTTTGAGACAAATTTTAACTTCTAGTGTATATCGAGACTATTAATCAACATAAATGGCTTAAATCAACGGAAGTTCAAGGCACTTTTCAAATGAATAATTTCTGTCGATCAAAATAAATATCAAAAAGTGTCTTAAATTGAATGATAAGTGCAATCAAATAGTTAAGTGTTGTTAAATCCTATCTAAGCTATGAACCACGATTATAATTACTTTTAAAGATTCTGTATTTGTTGATTAACTGTTTTAAACAATATAAAGAAACTAATAATGAATGTCAAGTTTGAGCGAACCAAGCCATGTTCGAAAAGTCACTAAAATGACACGAGAAATCAACTGAAAAATTTTGATGAAGCATTCTTCGAACGACCTAACTAACTCAAAATTATTGAAAACTGACAAAAAAGGTCCATTATCGGTCCTTAACGAATTCATTGTCTCAAATTCAACGATAATACGTTTCAAGTTATAAAAGGTCAAAATTTGACCAATTTTCTAGTTACCATTCCTTATCGATCTGAAACTGTACCAATCACTTTCATTTATGTATCGATTTTTTATTGTTTAATGCTCACCAACAACGCAATCTGATTATTGTTTTGATAAATCTTTTTTTGTCGCTATTTATTTATTCCTGAAGCTGAAAGCCTTTGACGACGAGGACTTTGAATCTGGATTAACGGATGCACGATTAGAATGGCTTCCTGAAGTTAGAGCACTCATTGATGATTTTAATCAATTCGAGGTTTGTATCTGATTACTTACGGAATATTTATTTTTTATTACCATATTATCTGATTTAATTCCCTTTCTCTCAATTTAGGAAGCTGATGGATTGAGAAGGAGTTTTCAATATTTACAATATTTTGCTGTTGGTTTTGAGCAAATCATACTTGATCAATATATACATGAAGGCTCATTAATTGAAGAATTCCAGGAAACCGAAAGTCATTTACGGCAATTACTATGTGAATTACAATTAGGAATGTGGTATCGAGAGGTTGCACCTGAAGATCACATTGGACAAGAAATAATGGCTCAAGAATATCGAGATATTTCTGATAGTTCAAGAAGATTGATAAGAGATTATTTATTTCTTCGAGATTTCGCTCAATTGGTTCAACATATTAAATCGCTGTTTGAAAGGCTCCATGCAACTGCATAGATACTTTTCATGTTTCAATCACATATTTATAAACTTAATGATCATATGGACTGAAGATATTTATTTGTAGAGACAATTGATCCACAACGAAGTCATAATCACGTAAATTATTATTTTTCCATTGATAGTGACAATCAATGATCAGGATTACAAATTTTAATCAATGAACAGTGGTGGCAATCGATAATTTTGGAGTTTTAATACTAATCGTGCACAATTTCAGTTGAGTTAACCGGTTAAAGATGATTTTGGATTTCAATTAGAATTGGAAAAAATATTGTTGGTTAAAATCAAAGTAATTGCTCAATGGAAATCAATGGTGGGAAATAGCACATTAAACCTCTTCTTTTCCTACTCATCAAATAATTCATTTTAATCAATCTACTGGTAGAAGATTGAATAAACATACAAAATCTACTTAAATATTATGCTTTTAAATGTCAGGGTTGGCATGAATTACGATATTTTCACTATCAATCAACCATTTTTATCTACAGGCTGCTTTCTATCAATTTCAGTCTTTTTGGTGCAAAATCATCACATTCTAACCGCAATCACGAGTGAAATGAGGAAGTCACAAACACACAAAGGCACCAAAATTGCTACAAAATAGAGGCTGTTATAATTCACAACGCTTAAAGTGTATATATTTTGAGACAAATAACTTCACCCACAAAAAATGCACCTTTATTCAAATTTAAATTGTAACTAATCTTCTAAAAAGTAAAGCCTTCAATTAACTTGAATGGATTACAGTAATGATTAACCATTAGTATAATTTATCAACTTGGTTAGTTTATGATAGTGAAATAGAAACATGACTTTGATTTCATGTTGAAAGAGCAAAATGAATGGTTTACTTAATTGTATGCCTTTTTGAGACAGAAAACAAAAATGAAGATGAAGATGATTGAAGAAGAAACAAAGAAGAAAGGAAGTCAATAAAAGAGACTGGCGAATGACTTTACTTTTGGCTTTTCGCCCTCACCTCAGTCATCATCATCACCACCATCTTCATCATTTACATCGCCATCATCTCCTGTGTAAAGATCTATTTCTGGACGAGTCGATGCCACAAGTTTCCCTTCATCTTCAATCCTTATCCTTTAACTATTGAAGATGATTTGAGAAAGGATTTGCACTCATCTCTGTCTCTTCTCTTCTTTTTATCCTCATCTTCATCATTATCATGTTGAGAATTAAATTGTTGCTCTATGACTTTTTTATTATTATTTTCATTTTGTTATTTTCTTCATCTTACAGTTCAAATAAAGTTGATTATTTAAAAACAAGAATGTTCAAGTTACTGTTTTAGGTTGATGATGAAGATGAGGATTTGTTCATCTTCATCTTCACCATCATCATCATCATCATCATCTTCCCACAGGCAGAGAGCCAAATGTAAGTTTGAACTAAATGAGGAAGAAACCGTTTGTTTGGTTAAACGCAATGTTCAATATCTTAATGTGTTTAAAAGTCGAAAAATAAGGCAACATAAAGACGTTTACCCTTAAATTAACTGAATAATAATCAAATTTAATTCTTTATTATAAACCATATTTCTTAGGATTACAATCAAAGATACAGATTTAGACCGGACTTATCGTTCCTCATAACCTTCTGTGTTTACCATCAGCATAAAGTGTGCATTTTCATAACTACACGTTTGTTTTGTTTTGATTTTTTACTATTTCTCTTGTTTATTTGCATCCATTTACTTGATCACAATTAACTAGATTACTTGTTGATGTAACAAACATCTTTAAAGGTTGCCTTATGAATCACCTATCCAGTCTATTCTTGTGAAATGCAATTTTTAGAGGAAACTCAATTTTAACTTAAGGTTATCCACCGATATTTGCCCAGCCCAAGACACAATCAGGTTCAACCTTCTGTTGATTTGCTTCCCGTCAACATCAACATTTTAATAATAATAATCATCACCATCTTCATCTTCATCTTCTTCATCAACAACATTACCACCAACAACAATCTCATCATTAATAAACAAATGAATAATCCAAGTTGAACAATAATGTACAACAATTGTACATTGAAATTGTTTTAATTTTACTTTGTGTTATTATTTTAGCCTACAAGTTTAAAATGGGTCCTACTTTCAATACGAGTTTTCTCTTTACCTTATTGCTTTAGTTAATTCCATTCACTTGTTTATTAAAGTTAATCTAAACCTTGTCCATCTTTTATTATCTCATAAATTATTTGATTAATAGTTGGTCTTCGCCTGGTCTTCACCTTTAGCCAACTTTAAATGATAGGCCATCCAATTATCAATCCAATTCAATCAGTAAATCTTTCAAAACAAGTCGAATTAGCTTGATATACATTTTTGTTTCATCTGTGATTCTTGTTCAACTCATCTTGCAACGCTTTTCCAATCGGATTACAGTTTTTTTAAAGGTAGGTTAACCTTTTATTTTTAATCCCATTTACTTTGATTGTTACAATAAGCGAAAGAAATACTGTAATCCTTGAATTAATAAAACCACAAGTTTTTTTGACTTTCTGCTAACATTAACCTCCCCCAAAAATATGTCATTGTTTGAATCTGTAGTGCTAATTGAGTTGATATAAATTTGTAATTGTTCACGAATAAACTAGTTATTTGACGAATCAAATGCTTGCTTAAATAACAACAGCCTGTAATTGTTATTATTAGATGAATAGAATCACGAGTTTGAGAATTTCACTTCTCCTCATTTTCACTAGGAGAAAGAAAAATTGCATTAACTTTGCCAAGACTAAAGCCAATCAATGATATTTTGAACCGAATAATTATCCATTTTGTTGCGTTTGCTTATTTTCAAACTCATAAAACTACAACGGTAACTGAAGGACAGTTTAACGATTACCAGTTGAAAATATGGAAGAGATCAAGTGTAAAATCAGATTGAATGTATACAGAATAGCCATTTTCAACATCACTAATTGCAACAACAATCTTGGCTTGATATGTAGCATTAATTTAGTTTTATTGAAAGATGACATTCCAGAGCTTGTCTTAAAGTTGAGATGTTTCAAAAATGAATATTTGTGCTTAAATGTGTTTTAGCTCATTAGCATACACGAGATTTCATTTGTGATAAGTAAATGTTTGTTAATTACAATTTTTCATAAAAAGAAGTTCTTGAAGTTTTCTTTTAATAAGTAATGTTAAGTTTCTATTAACTAGGGATGATTCGACTTTTTTGCTTAACAATATTGAAATAGTCACATGTGCAATTCCAATGTTTAAAAAATACTTATACACATTGAAAAAAAGATTAATTGATGACAGAATTAATTTAATCAGTATTGATCATGTTTGAATACCAGAATCAATATTACAATTCAATTCATTATTAGCTTATTTTTTAACAGTATGATTTGTTACGTTACTTGCACCACCTATCGAGACAATTATACAAAGCGATATTTTAATATCTATTTTTTCTAATTGAAAACTGCAGTTAACCTAAAACATATTTTAATTCGTTAATATCCAATCGAGCAAAACTTTTACTAATAAAACTTGAATTATCTCAAATATTAACTCAAATAATCAATTCGAGATTAAAATTCTAAAAACAAACTCAAAAATCCCTCTTAAAACCCTTCGCTTAGCAACCTCCTTGACCTGTAGGAGTTCCCTAAATGTAAGGCTTGAGAGTTTAGAAGTGTTCATTATTTCTTTCTTCTTTAATCAAAATTGTGCCATTATAAATTGTTTCATTGGTGGTGGTGGTGGTGTGTCGGTGGTTCTTGATTATTTAACGTTCACGCTCATTGGTGTAACCATGTCCAACTACCGGTCCCGATCGCCTTATGTAGCATCCAAGAAATCCAGAAACTCAACCCCTGAAAGAAGACGGTATCGTCGGAGAAATATGGACGATGATGAGGATGGACATCTTATTTACCGGAGAGGAGATACTCTTCAGAAGAGATGTAATTTTCAATTTTCCAACCTATCCCTTTTCATCTCCTTTAAAACCTGTCATATTCTAGAGTGTCTGTAGTTAAATTCTCTTGTTCTTGTATGTATCTGAAACATCTGATATCATTCTCATGTTTACTGTGACAACTACCGTATTGGCTTGACGAGCAGTGTTAAGATTCTGCCAGCGTGTGATTTTTGTTTCCTGATGAAAAAAAGAAAAACAGCAAAAAATAGAAAGTTGTTAAATGGTTAAAGACAAGCGAACGTATTTTGCTTCAATATTGAAGTGTCAGATTGAAATAAAGCTGGGTAAATTATGTGCAGACCACTAGTGTTTCAATTAAGCTTTTCAAATCTTTTGTGATTTACCTTATTTCCAAATCATTCACCTCCTTGCATTGCGTTCATATTTCTATTGCAATTTTTTCCAAGAAAAAAAGTAAATTATTTCAAAAGCTTTTCCTCTAATACTTTTTCCCTAACTACTGATTGATGCAAAAAGATCTTTTACAACACGAGATTAATTTTCTATATTTCTTTTCCTGAATAGATAAAATATTGTCCACTCTTGGTGAAGGAACTTTTGGAAAAGTCGTACGAGTTTTAGATTTAAGAACGTATGTTTATCTACCTTTCGTAATCAAAGCAAAGTTAATTGTTTTATTTTGATTTTTCTTAGCAGTGATCAAATGGTTGCTCTAAAAATCATTAAAAATGTGGACAAATATAGAGAAGCTGCTAAATTAGAAATAAATGTTTTAGAAAAACTAGCTGAAGCAGACCCCCATGGTAAACAGTGAGTATTCATAAAATAAAAATTAATCAAGGATGTAAAGCACTAATTTTTGTCTGATTTTTCATATTATCCTGGCCCAACGGTGACTCTTCTCAAAGTCTTTGTGTAAAAATGTTAGATTGGTTCGATTACCATGGTCATATATGTATTGCTTTTGAAATGCTTGGACTGAGTGTTTTTGATTTTTTGGTAAATATTAAACACATTGCCTTTTTAAACACATTTTAATTTAATTATTTTTTTTACTTACAGAAAGATAATAATTACCAACCATATCCTATTGATCAAGTCCGTCATATTGGCTACCAACTATGTTACTCTGTTAAATGTAAGTGAATACATTTCAAAGGAAAATTCGAAATCAGTCTCTCAACCAATTCATTTTTCTTCCTTTCACAGTTCTTCATGATAATCATCTCACTCATACAGATTTAAAACCAGAGAATATCCTTTTCATTGATTCCGATTTTGATGTTGTCTATGTTTCCAAGAAAAGCAAAGAAAAGGTAATCAATCTTCAGAACTCACAATCCGATTTTAATTATGATTTATTCTCTCTTATCTTTTTCTTCTGTTCTTAAAAAATTGCGTCAGAAGAAAGACGTTAAGCGAGTTAAAAATACTGATATAAAACTTATTGACTTTGGATCAGCAACTTTCGACGATGAACATCACTCCACTATAGTTTCAACTCGTCATTACAGAGCACCGGAAGTGATATTAGAATTAGGCTGGACTCAGCCCTGTGATGTTTGGAGCATCGGTTGTATCCTTTTTGAACTTTACCTGGGTATAACACTATTTCAGACTCATGACAATCGTGAACATTTGGCAATGATGGAGAGAATTTTAGGACCTTTGCCTTATAGAATGTGCCGTAAAACTAAGTAAGTCTTTCCGAAAGTACAGAGTTTGGACGTAATCTTAATAATTTCAAAGAACAAATAGCAGATTTCAATGAAATTTTGTGTGCATTTATATTCAACTAATAACATTGGTGACATCCCCAATTCAGAATACGTTGGAAAATAATTCATTTACTTACTTGCACTAACTGTTAATTGACTTTATATGTTATAAATTTTACTAATTGATTGCATTATGATTACTTTTAGCATCATCTGGCTATTTCGGTACTCCGAAAACTATTTTAACACCAGATTGATTTTGGTCTATTTTAGAAGTCTACCTTTTTCTCTTTTTCACATTTTAATCATTTATCTTTAATTTTCTTTTGATCTGCATTACTTTTCAGGACGAAATATTATCATCATGGACGACTTGATTGGGATTACAAATCATCAGCCGGACGATATGTTAGAGAAAATTGCAAACCTTTACATAGATATTTATTGAGTGATGATGAGGACCATCGATTACTTTTTGATCTGATAGGAAAAATGTTGCAATACGAACCAATCAGTAGAATAACATTGTCTGAAGCACTCGATCATCCATTCTTCGAGAAATTACCTTTGGAACAACGTTTGCATCTGATAGAGAGGAACAATAACAGGGAGAGAGGAGACGAAAGAAGAGACAGTTCTTGATGGTACCTGCATTTTACCTTATTTTTGTCGGATAGCATATCATCAATCTTCCATCCATCATTTCAAATAAGAGACTTCGAAGAGAAAGATCGAGAAGATTGAACAAAGCGTGATTTAGAGATTAATGAAAGACTGTTATGATTTCTTTTTCTTTTTTGATCGATTTTCTTGATTTGCTTACATAATTAATTTTTATAACAAAAATAGAATCAAGGAATAATCTCAAGGAGATGAGCAGGACTTGTCTCTCCTTGCGAAGTCTACAATCTAGTGAAAATTGGTTCTGATGTTTTGACGTCCAGTGAAATAACCGATTTAAAAAATTTATCCTCAAAAAGATGATACTAATTCATTTTTTTACTGCTTAGAGGAACTGAGTAAAATAATCAATTTGATTACAAAATTAAACTCAACAATCTCAATAAATTCGTCCAAAACAAAAGCCTCACCAGCCCCTGGAAAGCTTATTCATTATAATTTCTCTCTTTTCAATCCCTCTTTTTATTTTTCTTGTCATTTTGATTTCTGCATCCATCTTTGTGGTAAAAGATAGGAAGTTGATCAAACTAATCATCATGCCTCAATCATCTGTCTTTTGTCCACTTTTCCTGATTTCATTCTCATGTGATCCTTTATTACATTTAGTCATGTTTTGTGTTTTTTTGACCAAACAACGCTCAAATATTTAAACCTCAATGGAAGTAAACTTCTTAATTTGATTAATCAAATGTTATTTTAACAATGATTATATTTATTTATAATCTCATTTTGAAAAGAGGATTCATTGAAAATTTATAAGCTTTTCTTGACCTTTGATTGGGAATCGCAAATGAGAGGCTTTACCCAATGTATAAACTAACTAAAACTATTTAAAACAAAAGTAAAGTCACATAATTTAATTTATTGAGTATTTCTCCATTTTTCAGTGTTTTGACTTAAATGGAATTGGTTATGACATAGACTGAACTGGACAATTAAACTTGCAATCAGTCAATTTTCAGATGGATTTAATTCATTAAAACTTTTTGAAGAAGCAATGATTATTCGAATAACTACTGAATAGTCCAAGAAAAATAAACTAAACTATGAACTTAAATTGAATTCTTTCAGTATCGGTCCGTAGTTGTCATGATTAAATCACAATTGTGCAAAGTGTTGATTATTATCTGGAACCGTATCAGTAGAATGAATTCAGTGCATTCTTTAACCCAAAAACGATTTATCAAATTGATTATATCAATATTTAATCAAACGCCATCTTTCTTACAGTTTTTTAACTTAAATCATGCAAACCACATGACTAATCTCAAGATTGAGAAATGACTTAATTTTGTTGTTTTTGTTACACTCGCAATAGAGATTGTCCCACTTTTCATATTAGCTGCCAAAAATGAGCTATTATAAGTTTAGTTTCTTTGTTTTGTTTTTGTATATTTAAATTACAAAAATTCATCAACTTGGCTTCGCAAATATCAGCAGGTTAACATATTTCTTGGCATTGCCTTCTTTAGTGATAACTTGGTGAGTTACTCAAGGCCTGTTTTGTTTTTGTTTATTGTTTAAGAATTAGTAATTATTTCAATTATCTTGTTCAACCATTCAAAATAAAATTAATTTATTAATCGTGATCTATTTTTTGGTATCTCTTATGCCTGGTAGCATTTAAGTGCCCAATTTTTGACCCTAACCCAATCTCAATATGGAAAAAGAGACGATTAAAGGTGTTATAACTACTGTTAATTTGTCTGATATTCCTATTCGGGCCTTAAGGATTAAAAGTCGAACCTTACTGTCTAAATGTTTGAATGCTATCCAAATTATACCTGCGCAATCAGGTTTACCTAGAGATTATCGAGGTATTGCTGACCTATTTGGTTTGGATAATCATCTTGTTTCAACAATTGAAAGAAGTGCAGATCCATTCAAAATGATCTTGGAAAATGTCGAGAAAGAACTGAAAATATGTGAATCTGGATCAAAGAATCCTTACTCAATCAACGATTTGATTGGATATTTGGAATCTATTGAACGATTTGACGTTATTGATGATTGCATGGAATTGTTTTATCAAGATGCACAATTTCATTCTAATAAAATGAAAAAACTTTCTATGAAAGGTAAGTTTTTAATCCATTAATAATCAAAATATCTTTGAACAAAATTCATTAAATATCAAAAATGTATATATTTTGACTAATGTAGGTAGGAAGCACGATTTATTGACAATCAATGATAGCCTTGGTGATAATGATGAGGATATACATTATGATGCTTATGTTTGTTACGCTGATGAAGATATTGATTTTGTTACCTTCCTGTCGGATTATTTGGAATCTCCTCAAATTGGTTTGCGTTTGTTTATTCGTGATAGAGATCTGCTTCTTGGTACAATGAAATACGATGCTTACACTAAATTGATTGAGCAAAGATGTAATTACGTTATCATCATATTAACTCCAGATTTCGTTGAATCCGAGGAATGTAAATATCAGACACTTTTTGCAACAGATTTAGCTATTCAAGACAGAGAAAGAAAATTGATACCGATCATATTGAAATCATGTAATATACCCCCATTCGTCCGACTTATGTCTAAAATAGACTTTTCTAGACGAGATTCTAAATGGGAATGGGTCTGGCGTAAATTAATTTTCTCAATCAGCTCCAAACCCATGATTTTAACATCACCGCCCAGTTACCCTTGTATAACCTTCAACAGTGTTCCCCAAGAAAAACATTCAACAAATGAAAATAGCCAGCTTTATCTCCATAATCATAGTAGCCGTCATCTAAATCACCAATCTCCGTTGACTGCTCCATATAAGTCTGATTCTCCAATCAATGAGACTTCTATTTCGACCAAAACTCTTTCAAGTAACATCTCAATTAAATCTTTTCCATCAGTTCCAACTGGTTCATTAATAAGCAAAGAAGAATCTCGATCAATAGACTCCGGTCATGCCGAATCAATTAGCCTTGAATCATCTACATCTCTTTTATCAACTATCAAAACCAAGAAAAATTGGCTAAGATCTTTGAAACAAAAGTTAACTGGACTTGGATCATCTGATTCTTCGGCGAATGGCTATAATAACCTAGAAAATTGTGATGTTAAATGACGAAGATTTGTTATTATACATTTTATAATTTTATTTGTAAATTTTATTTTCTTTTGCACTTTTATATTACCAATTCAAACTAATAAAATATCTTTATATTTTGCTTAATAGAGTATCGAATTGTAAATTGTTCATGTAAATTAACCGATTTAGTCTAATAGATCACGCATTTCTGTGGAAGAACTAGTAATAACTAGTACCTAGGTAATTATGTTCATCAAAATTTAACTTATCATGATTTAACGAGTTACTTAAATATGCTCTTAAAATTATTTATTATTTAAATAACTAAACATTAATATTCTATCATTAACCATAATCATCATAATAGTTATCTAATTATCATTTTCATTTTAAATTAAGTTTTTTGTATACAGTATAAGCTAACCTAACTTTAACTTAGGGTTAAGTTACTTAACCCTAACCCTACTGTATTATAGATAGACATCCTTTATTGGCATTTAATAAACTTCACTTTGGTGAAGTTTAGCAGTAAATATGAGTACTGCATGTTTCAATGTTTATAAAAATGTGTCCTTCAAAATGATAAAAATGCAGATAATTTCTGTTTTCAAACGACAGCAAAGATTGTGAAATTTTATCGCAATACAATTATAACTTGGCAGTTAATACCTATTAAAGGTTCTAGAATTTAATTGAAAACTTCTGCAAGTGGAAATGTATGCAATAGATTCTAGGATGTTTCAATTTTAGTTTTGATAAACTTGAGAAAATTAAGACTAATTCTAAGCAATAATTTTAAAAATATCGAAACTTTGCTGACTGTGGTTTAGCCAACGGTAAACCGAAGGTAAACAATCATCAGGATTTCAATAAAATATCACTTTTTTAGTCAAAACCATCACTGGAAAAATCATTGCAAATCAAACTAGTTCACAAGTAAAGTATTTTATTGTCAAAAATTGAAATTATAAATGGTAGTTATGCAAGAAATATAATATTGTTTACATATTTTAATAAGAAAGTCATTTTTATTAATATTATGAGAAATTCTTGACAATCTCATGTGACAGTAAGGGACCGTTCAAAAAGTTACGGCTAGATTTCATGCCTAAAAAGGGCAAAAACGATTTATTAATCCTTAAAATCGAAACTTATCGAAATGGACGATCTTAAGTATTCATGTTAGTCTGGATAAATAATTATCCGATTCAAATCCATAACAATAAAATGTTCGAACATTTTAAAGGTAACGGCTAAAATAAGTTTCGTTTATTGTGTACAATATTTAAATATCATTTTACAGTCCGTAGATTGAATCCAAGAGCAAGAGAATAACTTGATAATAGCTTGTGAAATCAATTTTTCTCCGGTTAAAGTAAGCTTCAAAACAACTATTAATCAGTCGGGTCTCTGATTATTTGATAACTGCAGCTCCTACTATAAAAAAATGGTAACAAGAGAAGGCAGGAAACGGAGAAGCGCCGAGTCAACGATTTGGATGGATTTAGAGTTGAAATACAATGTCAAAAAGGAGTATGATTATGATTGAAAAACTTTAGAACTTTGATAAACACCTGTATAGTTCCAAAGCGCAAGCTAATTTTAGCTGGTATTACCGCCAATTAATTCCTGGTATGTTTCAGTTGAGAACAGTTCTTTAAGTTCACTTTCACTTAAATCTGAATTGTGGGCATTCTGAGCGTGAGCCAAGAACAGTTGCTTGAGGAGAGCTAATTCTTTCGAAAGAATCACAATCTTTTGCTGTAATTGCTCATTTTCAGCCTTCAAAGCGTTTACTCTCTCAAGAGTTTGCATAGTCTTTAGCTTTGATTTATGTCGTGATTTTTTAACCGCGATATTATTCCTTTGCCTCTTCTTACGATATTCATCACTTTCCTTGTCTAAAGAAACTCGATTAACCTTGGCATATTGAGATTTACCAGCATCTGAACCTGAGGCCTCAGATGAGTCCTGATTAGAATCAGAGGAATAGCCACTTTTACTGGCACTTGCTGGGTCATCAATTTCTTCAACTTTCTTTTTCCTTTTCGAGTTCATAATGATGATAGAAGATAAATTTGTAGAATTTCAGTTACAAGCTGGATATAAAAAAGAAAGAAAAAGTAAATTGAAAACTCTTTTCATGAGGCATATATACACACCAAAGATTAGTGTTTACTCTTTCATACACAACACATTTTTTAGACTTACCGATTCAAATCAAGCTCCACAAGCGTGTTATTGAAAATAAAAGTTATCAGATAATTACGAATGTGATCATCAAAATAAAATTGAGTAAAGATCAAATATTTGAACTTGTTTCCTAAAAAATAACTGATGACTTGATGATGAAATAAATTGTAGATTTAACTTTCACACTAAGCAAGCAAAATAACGAGTGTCATCGTGAATGACGTAATCCCATAGCTTTTTTCATGAAAGGATAATAGATGGAAGCACACGCAGAGTATTTAAATCTAAATAACAATCTGACTTCGTTCGGGTGGCGTCTTAAGAGCTGCCTGGTTCTTGAGACCAAAAAATCCAACGAAATTCATTTGAGTTTCTGGTACTAAGAATCGTTCGTCTCAAAATTTAAAATAAACTTAATTTCACGCAAAGCGGCATTAAAAACGCTGTTAACTCTATCAAAAGTTCCTCAGTGTGTCGAGCTTGGCCACACTTGTGCTCTAAAGTTAAAACAATTTTCTGTGATTTCACGAAAACTAAACATGATAAAGAGCTGAATTTTTTTACAGATATATTTATTAGTTAGATCTGTTTATTAACATAATGAATTGCTTCCCAAGACTTAGGTCATTCATAATAGCTGTTAGGTCATTTGACTTCGAATACCCGTCAGCTGGTTAAATCACGACAAAACAAATTCTGATTCTCAAAATGATACTTAGATCCTTTACTATGAATTAACAGCAATTCGATTTTATCATCAGTAATTTTCTTGTTTTAAGAGTGGCCTGGTTCAGAGCAATAAGCTCTAGCTCCTGAGAGAATCAACCTGTTCCCATGGACCTTTCACAGAAAGGCTTTCAAAAAGTCAGCATTATGAACCCAATGATTTTATTTGAATCAAATCATTAAAACTTATCAATATTATGTTCATAACTCACAAGGGAACTATCCCAGGTTGTTTTTTCCTGTTTTTAATGAGACACGGCACTATCAATAGAGGACATTTATTATATTTAACAAAAAATGGAAAGTATTTTATCTGTATGGTTAGACGTTCCTGAGATATTTGAGATCAAAAATTGTCAACGTTAGCTTACTGGCAAGGGAAGTGATACGACGAGAATCTAATGGAAAGTTCATAATTCTGTTATTCATGATGAGAATAGTTGATTATCACAAAAAGTTGAGAACGCAATCGTCATTTTCTAATTCGACATTGCTATTCACTGCCCATAACGACAGAGTGAATATAATAATAAATTTCAACCCGAGTAGTTATAAAAAGTGATTTGAATTTGATAAAATTGATTTAATGGGCGTTCATGATGATTGTCACATTTTACAATGAAATTATTGTACATTATTGTAATTATTAAATTAAAGTACTGAACTAAAGGCTTCTTGAAGGGTTTTGTCTGCTTTCAGCCCAATGAGAAAACCCTTCAATAAACTGTTCACGAGTTTGACCAAAATATCGCTATAATCGATGATCAATGTAAATGAGGAAGCTAGCTATTCCTTGTTTTTCTTCCAACAATTTTTTCACTTTTTCTTGTAATCTTTCTGCAAATTTTCCTTGTTCATTCATGGTGTGTTCCCTGGGCTGAATATATTGCTCTAACTCTTCAATTATCTCGTCTCTCTTCTCAATCTGTCCTAATGCAGACAATAGAAGATAAAAGGAAGCATCGAAATATGGTATTGGTCCAGAATGGACATTAGCAAAGAAACATACACCGTATGATGGTATTGTTCCAGTATGGACACTGTGCCAGTAAACCACGTTTGAGCCAGTACAGGACAATTTTTATAACTATTAACCCGTGAGATTTTTTAACCCTTATCATCGTTGATTTTTTTCTCAATATTTCAATCTGAATTATATATTCAATTTTAAATTCATAAAAGATAACATTTCGTGCGTGGCGTGAACTTGAAGGCTCTGTTTTGGTAAAGTTTATCTAGATGGTAATTTGAAATTGTGTTGCTATAATTTTATCTTGCAAGGGAATGAGTTCTGATGATAGCTTCTAAGACACAAATAAGTTTATCGCTTACATAATAGAATAGCAATAAAGTGATTGAGCTTGCTGTATTAGAGTTTGCTTACAAAACCTTCAACAGTCTAGTGGATAGGTGCATCATTTTCAGTTCATGACTATCTGATGAAACTTATTTCTTTGCCTGATCGTTTACCAGCAAAAACTGTATCATTTTAATCTTTATATTCAATTATCATCAAATTTAAAGCTAATAAAAACATGAGAAACTTTTCCCACCGTTTTTCATAACTCAGCTTTGAATATCCGGAATGTTCTTACTGGTCATATCTGATTAGTGAGAAGTGAATTTACAACCTTTTAAGCCAAAAACGAAACAAACTACTCAATAATGGGTGAATAACGAGATTCATGCTGATTACTCCAAGATTCATTTAGTGCGGTTTTACGAACAATTGACAAGACCAACTCCAGATGAGATTGAGCCTCAATCAAAAGTTTACTGGATCATCTCAGTTGAGTGTTATATCATGATGAATTCATTAAAATTTGATTCGGTTAACCTCAACATTCACCTTATATATTACAATATTTAAATATCTTTAATCCATTACGACTTTTATCTAAATTATACATAATAATTGCGAAACTCGAGAAACAAAATTAATTAATCGTGAGCCTGATTGTTAATGAACTTAAACTGAGGCCCATATTATATTTATTAGCCACAACCAAAGTGACCTTTCAACCTTACCAATAACGAACGCAAAACCAGCACCAAAACAATGATAATTGAACTATTCTATCATCGAATCGAATGATCCAATTACCAAGAAAGGATTACACCATTGAAACCAATTAGTATGGTTATCAATTAATGGGAAATTAATTGTGAAAATAAACTGTAACAAATGAAACAAAGGATGCAAAATGAGTCTAGATCTCAAGTGTTATAAAGCAAACTATGAATGTTATGGTAACATCAAATGTTATTTATCTGAAAGTGTCTTATGATTGACCAATATGCAGTCGAATAATGAAGAAATCAATATTAATACAAAATACTTGATAGCTCGGAGTGGTTAATCAAAAGTCAAAGTTAATCATTCGTTGTCGAGTTGCATCAGGAAATGAAATCGAGGTTAAAGTAGCTCAAAAACTGTTCAACTGACCATGATCAATCCATAGATAGATTAACGGGTTGTTTTTGCTGGATTCAGATTCTGACCCAACACACAACAAGAAAACACAAACAAATTATGGAGCCTCGAGGTTACTTCAATTACTTCATTCGTACTGACAATATACCTTTACTTGTTCCTTTGAACCATTCTAATCAGTTCAGTTATGTCCTCCATTCACACTCTCTTTACCCTCAAGCCATAATAATGGCTTGGCTTTTTTACATTAAAACTGGTTCATTAAAAATATTGTAACCTCATCTTTCACTTCACCTTTTTATTTCTCATTCTTGGGTCAAGTTATCCATGATATCCTCTATTCTAATGACTTCCGTAATCAATCGAACTTCAATTTGATCAGTTATTAAAATCCTTGATTAAAGTTGTCAATTAAACCATTGATTTAGCTCAGAGATTGTAAATCAATCAACTATTTATACTTTCAAGTGATAACTGTTGATATTTTCATATGTTTGTAAAATCCAGAAAATATAATTACCAATTGGGTTAATCTCTTGATTCAAATGTAAACAATTGATGAGAAAAAAAATCTAATTAGAATAATTATTCATTATCTAATTGTTTTATTTTAGCTTATTCAGCTGCACATTTAAGTTATGATATGAGATAAAATTTATAATGAGACTTATGATGAGACTTGATTAGTCAATTGGTAATGAATTAGCTCTAAGAATCGATGATAATCTGAGATTGAGAACAATTAAGCCTCATTTTGATTGATATATTAAAAATTCATCTTAATGATTACTTTTGATGCTAATCAATCTTTTTTTCAATTCATTACTGTTTAAATATTGTCTAATTTTATGCAACATCAAAGCATAATTCGACTTTTAAAAGCTTTACATTTATCATGAATTTACATTTATTTAGCGGTTTCAATGGGTTCGGTCGGTATAATTAACAATGTTCAATTCAGAGAAATTTAGTAGAATATCCAATTAGTTAATTTTACTGTAAATTAAATGGTAATTCAATAAGCAAAACCTTTTCCTATTGTAGAGTATTTTCATTCCCGCTCGATCTAATTAATCTGCAAATCAAAATTCAATATGAGTAACCAACTTTATATTATAGAGATGCATAAATTAACTGGTTTAGGTTAAATTAATGTTTAATATTTAATTGTAAAATGGATTTAAGGCCAAAAGTGTTTTATTGAATTACATTATCTTTGAACTCACGAGATGTCAGTCATGACCAGAGATTGTAGGCATTTTTATTGTTTACCAATGATTTTTAATTTATTGCAATAGTCTATCAAATTGATCTTGTTTTTCATTAATTATCACCATCTAATGGCTTTTGAGTTAATGTTGATGGTGACAGGACGAATTAATACACATTTGATCGCAAATTGACCGGACGAACGAAAGTTATTGCCGCTAGGAAAAAGTTAACAATCTTTACTACGCATTTGGTGTAACCAACAACAGAAACAACATCATGTAAAACAAAATCATCATCAATATCACCATAACTATCACTTTCAACATGAAACAACTTAACCGACTTAAATTTTGATTTCCGTTTCAATTTTACTTTCACCTTCAAACCATCTTCGCCGTACTTACTTTCACTTTACGGTGTCACCTCCGCCTTGTTATCTTCCTTCTATTAACCTTTTACGTTGCGATTTGTTATATATTTCCCTCCCTTCATCTTTCCTTCATTATACAAATCATCAGCTAAAAAACAAGTTTAGGGGTAAATCCGTTTCTTTATACCGTTCAAATGATCTTCCCATCATTGAAAAACGTTGCCTTCTCAAGGTATATAAAAGCAACAGAAGAGGTCATCAAGTGAAATCTGTTCTCGCTAATCAGTTAACCTTTCCACTTTAATTTCAATTTTTCTTTGTGTATCTAACTAACAACCAAACCTCTTCTATTCATCATCATGCGTTTCATGGTAAGATAATCTTTTGTTTTTCAACAGTTACTAGTAACTTACAGTTCATATTGAGTGTTTGCATAACTTTTTGTTCAACTTCGCATTCAAGTGTGCTTATGTGTGTTTTCATCGAACATTCCCTTCGTCTATCACTCTATCACCTTTTACCATTCGTTTTACCAATATTTTTCTAATCATTAGCTATCAACTAATATTTATTTTATTCTTCGTTCACAGTTTGCTTTCGCTTGCTTCTTTGCTTCCATCATCTTTGTACAAAGTTTCCCAATCATCTACGCACCAACTCTTGGTAAACTTGCTATCCCAGCAGCCATTGCTGGTGGTTACATTGCCACAGGAGTAGTTGGTGGTCTTGCTGGTGCTTTATCTGTTAAAATCCATGAGCCTGGACACCATGGTGGACATGCTTATGCCGTTCACGATGGATTTGACCACCTTGCTTTTGATCACGGCGAAAGCTGGTAGATTTGGACTAAACCTTCAAAATAGTGAACCGTGTTCACCTTCATCATCCACAAATTTTGGTGATAGTACCTCAGCATCCTCATTTTTCACATCGCTATTTAATTTCATCCCACCCTCGCCAAACCATCAAAGTCTTCTCCTTCATCGACCGTCAACTGTTCACCCGTACAATTTCATCATCATCCTACTATATTTGGTACCAATATCGGTTTACCTATGCCTTGTTTACATATTCGTGCCTCTCATTCCTGCTCTTCGTTTCGCGCTATTTTACCTTCTCTATTATCCTGTTCTCCTAATCATCACTCTTTTCTCCATCTTTTACATTTTTGTTAACTAATTTAAAGTTGATACATAAAACAAAAAAGTAATACGCCAGTCAATCATCAAAACAAAATCACAAATTTAATTTATATTTCGATCACACCTCGCCATCAATCATTGTGATCTCCATAAGAAAACAATGTCAGTAAATTATTAAATCATAACAAAAATCATTTTCAGATTATGAATTAAATAAGTATTTTTTTGCAAAAAAATTGGTCATTTCATGAATAATTCATTTAATTTTTTTCATTGTAATCTTCAAAAGATTGATGTTTTAAAACTTGTACAGATTTTCAGTAAAATTTTTCGGGATAAACATTTTTCCACCATTTAAATCCATCACATTATCCACCACTTATCGGGAATCAATCGTGATTTACTTAGACGACCAGAAATTTTATACTGGTTATATCAAAGTTGAGTCGAGAAAAGTAGTGGAAAAGTAGTGAATTTGGTAGATATGTTGGATGTGTCGATTTAAGAAGTGGACAATGTGGTGGAAAAAAGTATTTCGCAGAAAAGTACAAATAATGGAAACGAGCGAATAGAGATCAAGAAACAGGTAACTGCTAAACCACAGTCACCTTTGATCTCCTAGTTGAATGACGATGACAAGTATGTTAATGGCAATGTGAACAATGATGATGAAAATGATGATGATCATTTGTTGATATAGCATCTCTTCTCCCCTTTGTTTTATTTTGAGGTTTTCCTTTCTAAATGATGGTTTAACCAACTATTAAATAGTAAGAAAATGGTTTGGAAATTATTTTTCCATGTAGCTAGGTTTAGTATCATTATAACAAGATACTTCGTTGCTTTCAACTTCTTTTTGCTGATCCTTGATTTTCTTTTCTCCGAGTTAGATAGCTCTTAATATCAACATAGCTCCAGATATCAATAGCCACCCAGTAATAAAAACGAAAATAGATCAAAACCGGTGAAATTGATGAATAAAACAGGTGGACAGGAAGAAGATACCAACAAAAGACTCTTTGAAATCCAAGAAAAAACTTGAGGTCAGTCAGTTAAACAAAAAATGTTTCTTAATAAAAATTTCCTTTGTAAATCTTAAAATTATGTATTCTGATATGTTTAACCTTTAAAGGCACTGTTGAACAAAACGTGTCGATACTGTACACTCTTTTGTAGAGGTTGATCTACTCGTTTTGCAATGAGCTTCGGCGATGGCAAGAGTTGCTTGATGGACTTTACGATAAATCTTTTCACCCTCCAGTGTATGAAAAACAAACATTCCCTCTCCAGTGGCACAATGTCTGAAAGAATAAAATTAAATGAATAAATAATAATGAAATGAGAGATAGTAAATGAAAGCAATGATTACGATCCACTGGAGATGATAACAAAACTACCAAGAAAACCAAAGTTACAGTACCTTCCAGCTTCAAAAGTAAATTTAGTTGGATCACTTCCATATCTACGAAGTGCCGTTAATGGCCAGGCAGCGAGTTTAACTTTTGAATTGATCACATCCCACAGGTAAATATGTTCATGCGTAACTTGTAGTAAACATTCACCGAAGGCATCTAATTTAGGTGTTGGCATCAGATAAACATGAAACTGTTCTTGTAGTTCTTTTTGAATACCTGGACTGAGAATATCAGGTTCACCGGTTGCCAGTCCTGGTAGTGGCACTAAACACTCCTGCGTTAACAATTTGACCCAGGTATCTGCTTCAAGATCTAAAATTCAGAGAAAATGGAGAACAGAGAATTAGAACAACATTATCTAATTTAAAATGAAAAGGTATGAAGCTAATCTTATACAACTTTTAATGGTTATTTAGTTTAGAGAACACAATCTCAATTACCAACAGGTTAAACAGAAGTCAAGTGTTTCTGCCTGAGGTTAAACATTATAGAGTTGAAGGACTGCAAGGAACAACTGAAAAAGTATCAATACCAACCTGATTCACAAGCAAACAATTTACAATTAATAGGATTGAAACTAATAACAAAAGAATGCTTCCGGTGGGTTATTGGAAGTCTTGAAACATTTGACACATTAGTTAAAATAATTGTTTTACACGAGCAGTTCGTCCGGGCTGATTTTTCATCAAGAAACTTATCAATGCGACACGGTCCTTTACTAGAAGCTCGCCTTAAAATAATCCAACGTTTTTGCCAGACACCAACTGTTTTACTTTTCAGTTTAAGGTATCCTTGTTTTATTATATCACTTGTATCGGTGGCCATGACGGTTAATGGCATTCGGATTGAACGGTTTGATTGTAAGTTCATTTATATATAGAACAAAAAATCAATGAGAGGGTAAGAAAGAGGGAAATGTTGATGTAGATGAGGTTAAGATGTAATGTTATACAACTTTAAGGCACCAGTAAACAAAAACCACACAATCCAAAGCAGAGTGGACTGTGTGATGTGTTTGTTTCTCTTTCTTTCAGGGATGAAAATTGTAGTTGATGGTTATGATGAGAGTACGATGAAATTTCTTAATCAATTATGGTAGATCAATCACAGTCCATCATTATTTGTTATTAAAAATTATTGTGACTCAACAATTAAACAGAAAAAGTTACTTCTGACATTGAGGGAGCAAAGTTGAATATCTTTTGGAAGCATTAGGAGAATGTGGAAAATCAAAAGTTCTTAGGGATAAAGGTGAGAAATAACTTGTATAAATATAAAGAAAAGTGATAGAGGTAAACAATATAATAAGATGTAATTATATTAAACCTAAAAAGTTGATTGCAATGTGGTTTGCAAAATTATTTAACACAACACAGAGAGAAGGGAGAAGAGGATAAGATTAAGAAGAAGAAAGTTGACTGATCACACCCAAAAAAACTAGCAAAACTTTGACAGGTTACCGAGTCGGGTGACGAAGAGAAAGGGAGAAAGAGATGCAGCTAGGCTGAGAAATTGCTAAGAAAGATAAAAAGGAAAGAGAAAGGAGGGGAAAAAGACAGAGAAAGAGAGTTGACAAAATTATCCCAAGCACAAAAAGTCATCCAGGACAACTTAAGCTATCAACATATTCTTTTGTTGGTTTAACCAGATTTTATGTTAACATTGGTATAGTTTACAGACTTTGATGACAATTTGAAGAAAGGCTACTTTAAGCTCTTTGGCTAACGAAGAATACGCATAAGCACGTTTACAGGATAGATTCACTATTCCTCAGGACATTTCACTGCTAGTGATGATGTTGATAAGTGTAATGAAGATGATGATGTTGCTTTTGCGGCTGTTGTTGGTGATGACGATGATATTAAAAACTGTATAATTAATATTATTGTTGTTTTCTTGGTTTGCTTGTAAGGTGGGTGATTAAGATGAAACAACGTTGATGGTGAGTGCGTTGAGAGTGGTGATGGTCAAGATTTTGTATGAAAAAGATGATTGTATATTTATGTAATCAACAATTACACTGATAAAATAAAGGCTTCCACTTTGAATGGCCGAGTTTCTAAAATAGTTTAGTTTCCTTTGCTCTTCTGATGTTCAATTTTAGTTTCTTCATCTTCTCCTTGGATCTTCTTTTTCTTCTTCTTGGCTTTTCTTTTACTCATCTTATTTTTTCATCGTTTCAAGTTGCTTCTTCTTCATCTTCTTCTGCGTTTTCTTCTCTTTCTTCTCCTTCTTCTTCTAAATGGTCCGCCATTGAAAGGAGCATTGATGGTTTGATGTAATTTAATGGCCCCAGGGCCAAGCCATCTCCTCCTCAAGAAGTGAGAAAAAGAGAAGTTAGTGCACACCCGAAAGATTTTTTTAAGAAAGGACCAAGAGAACTGGTAGAAGAAAGAAAGGTCAGGTTGAAGAAAGGTAAAAGAGGAGACTCTGAGCCTTTATTTTTTTATCAACAACCACCTTAAACTTGCAACGCTAATGGAATGCCATCTTCAAGATTATTAAGGAGTCACATTTGCAATGATTAAAATGGATAAAAAAAGAGAGTGAAAATTGATGAAGAATATCAAAAAATCTATTCTACCAAAGGAATAAGTAAGATTAGAATACAATCCCTATCCCTCCGTTTGAATGACGTTTTAAAGTTTTCATCAAAACCATGTATTCTTAAAGGAAGATACCTATGATTGCTGTCAAGTTTTATTAAACACTCCAAATCACATGTTTTCTAAACCTACCTTTACATTTTCAGTGGTTTAAAATATCTACATTTTTAAACTGATTTCCAAATAACAAATCAGGAGTTATATTGTCTCATATCAGTTATGACGACTCTATGGGATATTTATGCCTGTCTAATCATATGTTTTGTTTTCAACAGTGTTTTATCAGCTCCTGTTGAAGAGGATAAAAAAACTGGTGGTGTCAAGGATCCAAATGCTGCTATTAATGATCTCGTAAGTTACACGCTTCATTATTTAACTAATACGTTGTTAATATTTTGTATTTTGTCAGTTAATATATAATTTTTTTATTTGCCAATTTTATTGAAGGGCTTGGAGTATGGAAGATATTTACAAGAGGTTGTTGCCGCTTTAGAGGAAGACAAAGAATTTGCTAAGAAATTGGAAAATGTTTCAGCTGAACACATCCAATCTGGAGCTATTGCCAATGAGCTCAATCTCGTTAGTCATAATATCCGCACCAAGTTAGATGAATTGAAGAGAATTGAAATCGAAAGACTGAGAAAATTGACTAAACTAGAACACGATATTAAAGAATTTGGTTCTTTTTCTAATGATGGTAGACGATGGAGGACTTTGGGTTCACCTAATGCTGCTAAAATGGAGAAGCATATGAGCAAATTTGGTAAGAACGTGTTCTTTTGTCTTTTACTGAATATTTCAATAGTATTATCCCTTTCTCTGTTCTTAATAACATTTTATTCTTTTGGTAAACTCTTCTCTCAGAGCATTTGGACCATAAAAATCCACACTCATTCGAAGTTCAAGACTTACACAAGCTTATCATTAAAGTAAGTTCACTCAATATTTTATGTTTTCTCGTAGTGGTACTATTTTGAATCATTTTTCGCTACAGGCTACTCGTGATTTAGAAGAATTGGATAAAAAGCGCCGTGAAGAATTCAAAAAATATGAAATGGAAAAAGAACATCGATACAGAGAAAGCTTGAAAAACATGACGGAGGAACAAAAAACAGAAGCAATTAAAAAACACAGTGAAATGAATCAGAAACATAAAGAACATCCGCGAGTTCACCACCCTGGGAGTAAACAACAATTAGAGGAAGTTTGGGAAGAGCAGGATCGTATGCCTAAAGAAGAGTTTAATCCTAAAACCTTCTTCTCATTACATGATGTTAATGGAGATGGTTACCTAGATCCAGAAGAGGTTGAGGCATTACTTACTTTGGAAATAAAGAAAATGTATGACCCTAACAATCCCGAAGATGATCCCAATGAAATGGAAGAAGAATATCATCGAATGAGAGAACATGTTTACAAAGAAGCTGATAAGAATAAAGATGGACTCATCAGCCAAAAAGAATTCATTGAATTAACTCAAAAAACTGAATTTGAACGTGATGAAGGTTGGAAAGGAATTGATGAACAGCAGATGTTCAATGAAGACGAATTGCGTCAGTATGAGGCACGACGACAAGAACTTCTTGCCCAACAATACGGTTATTATATGCCCCCCTATCAGCCGTACGGTAATCAACAGGGTCCAGGACAAGGTGACTATCATTCTCAACAACCCCCCCAACAGCATTTTGGTAATGTACCACCTTATCAAGTTGCTCAACAGCAAGGTTATCAAAAACCCAATGGGTATCAAGCACCACCCCAATTCGCAGTTCATCCTGGGCTATCTCAACAAGCTCATCTAAATCAACAATATAATCAGAACCTGAACCAGAATCAGAATCAGAATCAGAATCAGAATTTGAAGCATCTTCCTCCACCTCCTCCTCAACAACATTATCCACAGGTTCCACAACAACAGCAACAGGCTGGACGTCAATATCAACAGCCACAATATCAAGGCCAGAGTCAGGGTAATCAACAAAATCAACATTTTAATTCTCAAGATAACTTACCTCATCAAGCTTCGATGGCAATGAATCAAGGATCTCTTCCACGAATAAATCATCAATCGAATTTTGGACAACCCTTAAACTCATTCGGAGCAAACGACCGCATCACCTCTGGCCAACAACAGATAGTCCAATCATCTTCCATTCAAGGAATTCAACAAAGAAATCAATCTCCTCCTTTAACGAATCAAAATCCTAATTCTATCAATGTGAGTTAACCTAAAACACTTTAATTAATTTTATTATTTCTAATTCTAACCTTTTCAATTGAATTTCTTACCACTGAAACTCACAGATGAATCAAGGATCAATTAACTCAATCCCTCAACAAAATTCTGGGTCTTTTAATTCTCAATCAAACCCTAAATCCTGATTTGCTGATCTATTCATACGCTTAGGTTGTCGCATTTACTCGTCATGTTTCAAATTGAAACTTACATTGTAATAAAAATGAAAAACTTATTTTTTGTTATAAGTCTGAAAAAAACTGAGAACATTTCCATTAAATCATAACTATTCCTCGTTGTTTTAAAATCTTTAATACAATCTGCAGGAACCAAATGATTTCATCACATTGTCATAAATTTTTATCCTTTACATGAATCTCAGGATATTCTTGATCTTTTTGAGATACCTTGAATTGTTATCGTATTTTCTTGAGTGACCATTAAATATTTGCCTCAACTATATGCGTATTCATATTGTATGCATTAAAAGCTGAAACCAAAGGATAAAGATGCGTGTAAATGATATACAATGATACATGTAATGTAACATCTGTTTTTTATAATTTTTCAATTTATTCAAATTAATAAATACTTTATTGATACAGAAATTCGTTAGCTCAAATGGAAGAAGAACGTAAAATCTCAGAAGCAAATTTGAAAACATTGGAGCAGGAGATGGATCATTTTTTGACATCAAAGTTAAAGCTAAAGAACAAAAACTCGAAGAAATGGAAGCAGAAGTTACTTGATACCTTTTGTAACATTGCAATCACGCTCATCTTAATTTAATTTCTTGATCTAGATAAATCGTTTTAACGAACAAAATCGTAAATTTCGCGAACAGGAATTACAAAATTCCTGTTCGAATGGGTTGATAAAAGGGTTCCTTTTGAAAATGAAAGAGATGGCTTTGAATTAATCATACGGCAGAGATGAAAAGGCTCGCTGCGGATGCAATTAATAAAGAGTGAGCTATTTTTACAACTGAATCTTCAGGAGTTTCACTATTCTCATACAATTGTTTTTTATTTCCTTTTGATTCTCTCCAGAACAATCGAGCCAAAGGAAAGAAAGAAAGAAAATAAACATTTGTTTTAACCAACACTCTATTAGAATCAGAACTCATCAATTCATTATATTAATACAATTGTTTTTTATCACAAGTCATGTTTATTTTATCAAACAATCGAGTCACTTTTAGTTATTTTTCATTTTCAATCATTCACACTTTTAAACATATTCATTTAATCCTAACTATGCCTAAACATCTTAAAAACCCAAAACTCGCGGTTTGTCATTTAAAGTAAATAATTATCTTAACAAATTCAATATGAAGTTGGATGACCCATTCAAATCATTATAGACTCATCAGCTGTGACCGACTAATTACCAAACATTTGGTTTCATTCATTCTTATACAAGTAGATAAGCTAGAAGCAGCACAGCACAGCACACTAGCACACTTGGACTTTGTTCTAGGCAAAGTCCAACTTGCGCTAGTACATTGGACTAGAGAAGGCTGCTAAGAAAGAAGATGAAATTGGAGATGTAGGTGAAGGATAATTTATCGATTTTTTTGTTCCAGACTCTAATGAGCATTTCATTGCTAAACATGAAAAATTATTTATTATTACAAATTCCAGAAAGTTCATTTTACAGAAGAAAAACAGTTATCTTAAATCACAGAAAGATGTTTACATTATAGAAAACCAACAGTTATTAATATTTTTTCCATTCAAATTGTATCTCTGATTGCCTTTACTGAAATTTGATCCCTGTATGATTGTAAATATTAATAAATATTTCAGATTGTTCAACAAATAAAATATAAACTACCAGAATCTTATCACCAGTGGAAAACCGGTAAATTGCATATGTTACTGAAAATTGCAGGCTCATACGATATTAAAGTCAATTATTAATATCACGTTTAATACATACAGTAATCTACAGGCAACAATTAATGTTTTCAAATATAGATACACTTTTTAACAGTTCAAGAATAGTGATACCATCTATAAGTACATTAGACGATTGATGAACAGGTAAAAAATGGATAATCAAATCTTTCATATGTACAATTCATTATTGGTTTGCTTAATATTTGAAATCGGAAATCTGTTTCTATTTAATTAGGAGCGAAACCAGAAAATCCGAAAAACAGGTTTAAATAGCGGCTCAAAAGTTGATCCATATCGTTCCAATAAAATTGCAAGGGTCCAACTCATGGTAATTGATTTGTACATATTTAACATTATCAACCTAGAAGTATCGAGAAGACATTTGAGAAAGTTGATTTATTTTAAACAATCCATGGTCAGAATGATAAGCTAGATTAAACAATCTATTTTCGAACCATTATAGATACATTGATTAGGTTAGAGGAAACACTTAGAATTAGGTTGCTTCATTGAAAAGAATGTTTCCAAATGTTGAGTGAGAATTAGATTTAGTTAAAGATATCAGTGAACAATGAATATAATCGGAAAAAGAATATCCTTTTGGCTTCAAAATAATAATTTTCAAATTTTTTGTTTGAATCAGAAAATTGAGCTAAATTTGAAGATCACCCAGTAATTCCAGCAGGACAAACTGTGAGAAGTTAACTTTAATTCAAAAAGAGTTAAACAACTCTGGATCAATATAACTGAACCAAATGATGAGAGACGCAAATACAATTAAAGTACAACAAGTGCACGGTTTTATCTCGAGAAAGTAGGAAACTAGGTAGAAGAGCAGCAACATCATTTGATTTTGGAGTATAATTGAATTAGTTGCTTTAGGTATTGTTAGGAGAGGAATTAAATTGTGTAAGCACAACATTTCGAATATATATTATTACTAATTTTCACAAATCACAAAAAGAGAGTAAAGTTAATCTTAAGTTTTTGTTGAATATTTGAATTTAACTTGATAATTAAATGTTTAAATATAAAATAATAAATGAAAATGAAAATGAAAACAAAATGTAAACACAAACTTGAAGCTTGAGATCCGCTGTTAAAATAGCTTATTTTCACTATTGCGCGCGAAACTTAATTTCTCAATCTATCACAAACATAAACAGTGTTAGTTACTCATCTTTATGATGAAAACTTTCCACAATTTAATTTATCTGTTTTGATGTTCTTTAAAATTAAAGTATTTGGTTTGTTAAGCTATTGTTTGAGTTTTAATTTTAACAATTTATATGCAGATCAATTGCTTCTAACTTGATATTCATTTAATTCACCAGATTTATTATTAATACAATATATCTTGTATTATAGCTTCAGTCACTGAAATTCAGTGCGAATCCATTGGCATATCATTAAGCATATGCTTTTTTTCACCACGTTTACCACCATATCATCGGTCAATCAAATCAATCACCACCACTTTTTAAAGTGATTTTTCTCAACAAAATTGTCCACCTTTTTGATTATTTTTTTTGTAGGATTTTCCATCGTCCAAATCTACCAAATTGTTAACCGTTTTTCGGTTATACAATTAGGTATGATGGTGATGAATAGTGGATGTGTCAAATTTGAGCGGTGGACAATATGTTGGACAATACGGTGAAAAAAAGTGTTTGAAAAGATTGAAAAAGTGGTAACAATGGTGGAAAAAAGCCGGTCCCAAACAGCAAAAGTTTTGAGAAACCTCTGAAACCCATAAAAATCGCGGTATAATTTTAGAATCTAAAGTTACTTGAAAACATTTGAACAGTTGCTAATGCAATGCTGACAAACTGGATTAAAAATATTTTATGATCACACTCATCAAAAATACATGACGATCGACTAAAAATGGCACCATTAGGTAATAAGTTAACCAATATTTAATCTAATCTAGTCAGCTTCCCTTTCTATTACTTCCAATAGAGATTGCTATTTTTATTCAGATTTTTTTGTCACTTCATTCTCGGTCTTTTGGTTTCTCACTGTCTTTATCTGCCTGTGTAAATTAACTATTGAATAAACCAGTTATAAAAATGAAGGTTCATCTTACAAAATTGTTTAAAAAATTTTTGTTGCCTTCAACATAGTGTTTTTTTACAACATGGTTTGAGTGAAAGCAAAACCAGTCGAAAGTTGAAAAGAGATTTTGAATTTGATAAGTTAAGAAAATCTTACATAAGTGAGCTCAAAACAAAGAGTAATACAACAGAGTTATTCTTTACTCTTTGGCTTAAAATGAGTAAACTGCTCCTTCCATCAATAATTGTTTCAATATTTTTGTTGTGTATACTTGTATTATATATTTTGTTGTATGCATCTATCATAAAAATAGTTAGTCCCATTGATCCGACTCCTGTTGTAAGAATATCAAATGGGCCTGTTCAAGGTAAATTTATTAAATACAAGAAAGTGAAAGTTGCTCATTTTTTGGGCATACCATTTGCTAAACCTCCCATTGGATCTTTAAGATTCCAACTACCCGTCAAACCAGATAATTGGACAAGTGTTAAACAAGTAGTCAATTATGGATCACCTTGTTTACAAAGACACGAACATCTTACAATAGAACAAAGTAACGAAAACTGTTTATTCCTCAATGTTTATGTTACTGAATCAACCCTTAAACCATCAAATAATTCGTTATTAAGACCTGTTTTATTTTGGATTTATGGCGGAGCTTTGGCCACTGGATTTGGCAATGAATATTATAATGGTATTCCAATGGTGCCTTTACATGATGTCGTCCTTGTCACTCACAATTACCGTCTCAATGCTTTTGGTTTCATGCATTTTGGTGATAAAGAGCCAAGAATTCCAGCAAACATTGGTTTTAAAGATCAACTTTTAGCTCTTCAATGGGTTAAAGAAAATATCGCTAAATTCGGTGGTGATCCTGATCAGGTGACAATTTTCGGAGAGTCTGCAGGTTCCATGTCAGTTTCAGCGCACATTTTATCACCTCTATCCAAAGGTTTATTCAAACGAGCAATTCTCCAATCTGGAACAATTATGTTCCCAGTTGAAGATCCGGATTTTATCCTGCAAAACAGTTTCACTCTTGTCAGTCGTACTTCATGTGCTTCATCTACCGACCTACTAAATTGTTTACAAAATTTACCTGCATCGACAATTATTAATGCCCAATCAGATGGTCCTCTTAGATTTCGTTGGTTTTATGGAGATGATTTTCTTCCTTATAGCCCATCGGAAGCATTTTCAAAGGGAGTATATGATAACTCACATGATATCTTGCTTGGCGTGGAAAAGAATGAATTCACCATGTTTTTGGCAATCCTCAATGCTATGCAATTCGATCCAAAAGTTAACGTTACAATTAATTACTCACAAGCAGTAGATTACCTATCATTAATTTACAAAGAAGATGCAATAGACTACTACACTGAATTATATTTCAATTCATCCACAGATTTTTCATCGTCAAATTTTTTAAAGCAGCTAGAGAGGGCTTATAGTGATAACATTTTAGTTTGTCCAACTTATATGTTTGGATTAAAATATTGCTCAAAGGGTGGTCTAGAAACAGGTAAAGTCTATGGCTACTATCATACACAGAAGCCTGTTCCAAGTTTAAATACCATATGCGATGACAGTCCTTGGATGGGTACTTGTCATGGTGCTGATCTAACTTATGTTTTTGGTCATCCGTTGGTAGAACCAGGCTATCCACAAAAAGATATTGATTTGAGTCGTGAAATGATGAAAATTTGGACTTATTTTGCTGAATTTGGATACATGCCTAAAGTAAATGATAAGGAATGGAAACCATTGAATAAAGATTTATCAGCAATGATTTTGAACATTGATAATTTGGGAGAAGTTGAACGAGAACGAATTGAATTCTGTGTGAAACAATGGGATGGATTTGTTGAAAACGGTAGCCTAAACTTTACACATCTTATGAGTGCTGTGTAATATACTTTAATATACAAATTCGAAGTATAATATTCGAAGTTTAATATCTGCAAAATCTGATTATTTGTAGGAGAGATCAAATTTTTGTATTAATTTTACAAAAATTGACATTCTTATGATTTTACACTTTTTACAATGATGATTGTACTTCTGATAAAATTTTTCAATAAATTCAACGATGTCTAAATTATTAAAACGTTGACTACTTTAGACGTAATTGTATTATTAATAATTACCCTTTTCAATTTGTTCTGTTAAATTTCCTACATTTTGTAAAATGACATGTTTAGAAAAATTAAATCACTATTGAAAATAACGCAATGATTTGATTTAAGTTATTAAGATCTATTTGATAATAAGTAGGAAGACTCGGATTATTGTTACAATTAACATTTATTTAAATAATTTATGCGTTCTTATACTTATGAAGAATACTGTATTACTTAATAAACGCTCGGAGAGGACTATTCCATCCTTGGCTATCAGAGCTTTCGTAGCTTCCAGATGGATAACCGTATGATTGACTGACTCCACTTTGAGCATTATTGTAATATTGTCCAACATTTGGTGCTCCTCCATATGATTGTGTATTAGGGCCGTTGGAAGAGACTCCATATGATGGCGCTGAACTGGCTCCTCCATAATATTGACCACCATATGATTGAGATTCGCTTAAACCACCGTATGAAGAACTTATTGCTGGACCATCGTTATAACTTGGTGGAGCTGCAGTTTCTGCATATCCATTATATTGTTTCATGTAACCTTGGTTAGAACTGGTGCCATAATTGTTGTTTGCTTGATTTGTATAACTTTTATAGCCTCCTTGAGATTGTGGTGCTGAGACTGCACCACCGGTTAAAGCTGAATGACTGACAACTGGTAAATTGTAAACATCTTGATTAGTCAATGGTTTAAATTCATGATTCTCCAAAGCACCAGTGAAATCTTGGAAAGCGGCCTTTTGATGTTCCTCAATCGCAAGAGGTTTCAATCCTGGTAATTTAGCAACTGAAGCACCCTGACCCAAAGCTTGCATATTGCCTGCATCATAACCAGATGCACTTGTTGGAGCAGCAATAGCCAAATGAGAGTTAGGACTAACAGCAGCGTAACCGGCTTGGGCAAGGACAGTAGAAGCACCATTTGATGCAGTTTCTGCAGAATGGATTTCAGTAGATTTTGCATATTCGATGGGAACCGATGATTGTGATGACAAGGTTTGGTTTGATGCAGGTTTAACAGCAGAATCAGCATAAGGGCGAGATAAAGTCGAATAACGATTTCTAGTTATTTCACTTTGTTGTGCTGCTGATGGTACTGATGAAGATGAGGATACGGGTGATGTTGAGGCAGATGAAAGTCCATAATGAGTTGATGATACAGCGGACGAGGCAGCAGCTAGAGGAGTTCTGAGAACTTTGTTGTGTGCATTTTCACAGGCTGGTTTTTTAACTGGATTGGGGTTACGAAGATACAATGGAACTGGAAGCGATGAGTATTGGTTGTTGGAAGGTAAAGAGATTGGACTTTGGCTACCAATATTTCCAGGCAATAACGCTGCTGAACCAGGATTAACTGATGATGATCGCTTCACATTGTCACCAAGCTTTTCTTCAGCAAGCAATCCTCTCAAAGTATTAAAATCAATTTCTAGTATTTGATGGCTGTAACCAGGAAATTTTGAGTCAGCCGAGCAAACTTGGCTGATTTGTAAAATAGAGATGAACACTGGAACGATACAGACTGAGAACATGGTTGATACAAAAGGTTTACAGATCGTAAACTTATTGAAATAAACTGTAAACACAAAATGAAATGTTCAACTTGTGGTAATGACACAATTGAACATGAAGATATGGACTACTGAATCTTTAAATCATTTGAAAGACGGTCAATTTATGTATTACAAGATCAGATTGATTTTGGGAGAGATTGAAGTGAGTCAAGGAGGAGAAAGCTGAAGGAGAGTGAAAAGTGTAGCAATGATGTCGACTCACTTGACCTCAAGACTGGATTTATTTAAAGAGTCGTTCATTTTCGCCTTTTTCACGGTTTATAATGTAATTGACCAGTTGATAAAGATAAAGCTTGGATAAACATGTTAGATCAAAAGCTAGATCAAGAATCGAACACGATCATCAACCTCGATCTTTTATTTATCCTCATCAGTTAGTTATATTTTTGCTCAATTATTAATGACTTTTACCTTCTAGCTTTAATCTTCTGTTCAGCCACTTTTTGTCCATCATCACCTTGCGGCACTCTGAACAGCCAAACCAAAATAGCCCAGAATAAGAGATTTAACTTGCAAAACAGCAAGAATAGGATTACAGGCAAAAGTGTTTTTTATCAATATCTATATTAATCTGAATTATACTATATGTTAATTGAGATTATTAATTTCTCATTAAACATTTCATTTACCTTTAGATTATGTGATAATTTAAATTTTAATATTAATTTATTCTCGATTGATTATTCGTTCAGAATTGAGCTATTTTTACCCTTTCTTTTGCTTTTGATTGAGCCTTTTCTTTTGGTGGTTTTACGATTCAACCTCATCACTAAGCTGCTTGAACAGAAGCGCTTTCCAATTTTTAAATGTAACAAAATATTTATTATCAGCAATCATTCCATGTTCATCATGTTCCCTCATCATTAATCGGTAATTATTTGCTTTTAATCTGTTCATTCCTCTAGAATCCTTTTAGTCAAAGTGATCTGCTAGAGTCAATGGAATTATTAATAATAACTATTTGATTTGACGAAGACACAGATGAATTTAATGATTTGGTTCCATTTTCAATTGGATATTGCATTTGTTGAATAAGTTGAGCATTAATAAACGTCTGCTTTTGTCTTGGTTTGATTTCTTAAAGTTTAGTCGATGCAGAAAACATTTAATTTGATTTAAGACCATTCTGTAAGCGCATTTATACTGAAAAGTTTGCTAGATGTCAATCGCTTGTTCGATTGTTATCATTGAAAGAACTAAAATATCAAGTTAATCTAAAGATGATAAAGATAATCTTGGCTATAGATTAATGACTTTAGTAAGGACAGTAAGAAAATAACAGGTCAACTCATTAAACCTGATGTGTGTTCAAATATACATTCAAGTATTTTTGACACGAAAAAGATTAGTTGTAAGACTGAAATGCCTCACAACCTCAATTTGTAAACGATGAAAGATGAACAAAAAGAATGAAAAACTGATGAGGAAAAATTATCAAGTAGATGATGAAAATAGATTATCACTGAAAAAAGTGACAATTTTACTGTAAACGTTGGTACAATACAGAGAACTGAACAAGAGTTAAGGTTGATCTTGTTTCGAAAAAGATTGTAGATAAAAGTTGCAAAGATATTGATGATGATAATCGTGAAATTCAAGTGTAAATAAAAAAGATGAACAAGATGAAAGGATTAGAGCCAGAAACTTGGAATTTAGTTAACAGTTAGAACTTTGCAGGTGCATAAAAACTGAGTCACTTAGGGCTATAAAATATGTTCCCGATGTTTTCGAAAGTTGAAACTTCGATCGCCTTTTGTTCAATTATGAAAACAGATTTTCTCATCAAACTTTTCTGGTTTGACTTTTGATGGCCAATCAGAAATGCACTTATTTCGAGAAGTAAAATCTTTTGTTTTTGTGCAACAGATCAGTTCGACATTCAGTTTTCTGTGACCGTATGAGTTGAAGAGCTAAAACTTATTTTTCGACGATAAAAATGATGCTGCACATCAACGATCGAACACCTTTTTCAATTTATCGAAAGCTCTCTCTATTTTGATCATTGACCTTAAAACTTTGAATCTCAATATTTCGAGAATAATATCACCTACAATCACCAATCTTTGATTAATCATTAGATTTTATTATAAACTATTAATATTTCAAAGGGAGGTCATAAAGTCTATGGCTACTATCATACACAGAACAGTTTCAAGTTTTAACACTATTTACGATGTTCTAGCGCTTATCTAGCTTAAGTTTTTGGTCATCCGTTGGTTGAAATGAAATGAAATGATGAAAATTTGGACTTATTTTGCTGAATTTGGATACATGCCTAAAGTAAATGATAAGGAATGGAAACCATTGAATAAAGATTTATCAGCAATGATTTTGAACATTGATAATTTGGGAGAAGTTGAACGAGAACGAATTGAATTCTGTGTGAAACAATGGGATGGATTTGTTGAAAACGGTAGCCTAAACTTTACACATCTTATGAGTGCTGTGTAATATACTTTAATATACAAATCATAATCATAATCATAAATATCATAATCTGAGTGTATCTGAAGTATTAATGGACCTGCAAAATCTGATAACAATTATTAATGCGTTTCGGATTATATTTTCAATAAAAACTAATTTAATATTAAGACGTAATTTTTATCAGTAATTACCATTTTAAATGATAATAAGATTAAAAATTTTTTACTTTTAAAATGACATATTTAGTAAAATTCGAAATTATTATTACAATATTATTAATACAATATTATAAAATAGTAAAAACTTTGCTTCAAAACAACCGAGAAAAGTAACAAAAATAGTGAAAATAGTAAAAATAGTGAAAATAAGCTATTTTCAGTGAACTGTATTTCTCATAGTGACTGTATTGTATCTTTGGATTAATTTATTATTTATTTGTTTATTGTTAAATGTTTGATGACGTTGTTAACATATTCTTCGAAATAATCTCCTTCATTGATCCTAGTTATCATACAATCAGCATAATTATCATTAATTAACAATCTGGTCAAACTCTGATTCAAAAAACGATAATAGCTTTAGAATTTCACCTTTCTTTTCTCACTCTCCAATCTCCTTTGTCTTTCTCCCTTCTTGCAGCTAAACCTTAGCTGCTGAATTGCTTTTTTGTCTTATTTTGTGTCAAGACAGTAAAATAACCCTTTATTTCAATTATTTTTATTATCTATTACATTAAACCATTGTTAAATGTATTCATATCTATGTGCACATAAAAAAGTGATAAATTAGTCGACCAACTGACCATCATTGTAAAACCGTAAACCTTTCATTCAAAACTGTTTATAGTGACGTCTTTTATTTACCTTGTACTTTTCTTTATTCCACTCTTTCTCAACCTTTTTTTTTTGTTTTCCTTTTTGTTTATTACGGCACCATTATCACTGTGCATCTAAATCTTGTGTCCTCTGTGACTACCTCGGACCGAGAATCTTCGGTTAAGCCTGAGATGCCCGTTAGATGTGATTCTAATTCTGATAGCACTATAAACTTGGACCGAGAAGATTCGCCCGAAGAAAGAGGTAACAGCGGAGGCTCTGGTGGTGGAGAGGGTGATTCTTCTGTGGATCATGGTAATGGTTCTATCGAGCCAATGGTAGAATCAACATCAACTTGCTCGGAAGAGAAAAGACGTCGTTCCAGTAAGGAGGCGGGCAAAGAGAACTGTGATGATAAAGATATTAAATATATGTCTGTTAATTCTAACAATGATTCAAATGATTTAAGCAATAACCAAGATAAGAGAGGGAATGTTACATCAAATAATTCGTCTTCATCCAAAAAGCTTCATCTACTCGGTCCACCATTACTAGCTAATTCACAAATGACTGGTATTAATCGTTCTCTTCTCTACAATGGATCAAGGTTTGCTGGCCATCAGAAATCAAAAGGAAACTCATATGATGTTGAAGTTATTTTACAGCACGTTGACAAAGCTAACTCATACCTTTGTGGATACCTCAAGATAATAGGTATGAATTTTATCGCTCAGTGGCATTAACCTTACATTACATGTGAGATATAGATGTAAAGTTGGAGAAGAGTTAAAGTACTGTCGTTGTATTGTATAACATCACAATGACATCTTGAATGACATGTGAATCATAGTGTTGCTCATATTTTATCTTTTCCATAGAATTAACTTTATTTGATGATTAGGCGCACAAAAAGAAAACAAAATCATTTTGTAGATTTTATGTCTTGCAGAAATAACAAATAATGTCGATACCTTCAATTATTTCATGTTTACTTTTTGTTTATTTTCTCACCTTTGCTTTCTCTTATTTACATTGTACTTTCATTCTCCCTTTCATTCTCCCTTTCAATCTACCTCTTATTTTGCTCACTTAATAATTATTTACTTTTTAATATCTTAAAGGTTTAACGGAAGAATTTCCTACCATGACAACTTTCTTCCATGGAGAAATTATATCAAAGAGATATCCATTCTTAACAAGAAAATGGGAAGCCGATGAAGAGGTTGACAAAAAGCATTGGTCTAAGTTTCAGCCTTTTGCAGAAAATTTTGTAAAAATTTTCAACTCCGATAATTTTGATTATGCTCAGTTGGATAACCTTGATTGTATGTTTATGAGATGGAAGGAACATTTCCTTGTACCCGATCATACCATAAAAGAAATCAATGGCGCTAGTTTTGCTGGGTTTTATTATATTTGCTTCAACAAGAAGACTCAATTGATCGAAGGTTACTATTATCATAGGTCATCGGAGATGTAAGTTCATTTGTAATTATATTTAGTAGCTTTGATCTTTGAATCACATAGAAATTAATCTTCATCTTATTGGTAATTTTATGTCTTACCGATATTTTACTGTATTCAATTCTAATTTCACCATCACAAATGATTACTCTTATACTTACTGATCATTAATAATCTGATTATCTCTTTGATAGGTACCAATCACTCATTCTAAAACACGTAAATGAACATTCAACCCAAGTGTTCGAGTTTCGATAATTTTGGATGGCTGCTTAAACTAAATCCATAAGCACTACATCCAATATTTGGTTCTTTTTTGCTTTTCATTCTACTTCACCATCAAAAAATATTTATATACGAAGCTCGTCAATCTTTTCAATTGTCATCTATAAAACAACAGATACCAAGGATTTTTTGGCCAAAGCCTTTTTCTCTAACTGTTCAAATCAAACTGTAAACCATTTGTTTCATCTATATATACATACCTTATTCGTCATACTGATTCCCTCTCTGCTTTTACTAACGATGATTCAGGCTTATGTTTTTTACATCCGCTAAATCATCATCGCTTAATCTCTCAATTTCTTAATAACTCTTCGATTTAATAATCGTTTTCAACTTTTTTAGCTTTTTAACCTTCCCTTTTTCATTTGCTCGGTGACATTTCCTTGCTCTGTAATTTTACTCCTGCCTAATTACAACTGATTCACCTTTTTCATTCGCCTTTCTTAACATAACTCCATTACTTTAGCATTCGCCTTTTTTTCGTCTATAATTTTCCGCTTCTCTTGTTCATTTCAAGTTAGACAAGTTTCCGGAAAGCAATTGGATTTTATGATAATCAGCAAAATCAAAAGCATCATTGAGTATCAATTAAAGACGAGTTTAAAAAGCAAGCAAACTTATCAAGTTGGATCACTGCTATTCATCTTCATCTGAACTTTTTGAAAATCAACATACATTCATCATTATCTAGTTTTAAATTGAATACTCAAATCAATCAGCTGCAAAACTAACAAATGATTGAATGAAAATCAACTTGACGATTCAATGGACTGAGCTCAGGTTAATTCCACCAAATTTTATCTATCGTTATGACAAAAAAAGTTGTTGCATTTTCAGAGTTTTTTACCCATTTAAGCTGTCATACAAAAAACACCACCAACATCGTCGTTCAAAATGCACTCACTTTAAAGAAATTGTCAATAATAATCAAAAACAACAAAATATCTGTAAATTTATCATAGAGACAAAACAAAAAGCCCACTTCTTCGAATGGGTAGATTAACAAATACCATTTCAAATTTATTAACTAGTATTGATTTTCTGAGCAATCAAAAGCAGTAATCCAAGAATCAATCTATTAACTTTAAATTTTTCAAAATTTAATGTTTTTTATTCAATCGGTATTTTAGTAAAAAAATTTCTACTCAAACTTAGCATCTTGCTTATATGAATGTTTACCACGAAATGAACAATCAATTTTTCAATAATTTAATCGATTTACCTTATTAAAATGAACTGTTTTAGGATATTCATGATTGGTTCGTTTTTAGGCCAATCATTGATTTTACTATGTTTATCAGTAATTTAGTTCAGAACTCACGCGTCCAACTGAATAACTAGAGTTTAAACAGATAGTTTTTTCATTAGTAATCATGTCTCTAATGATAATGAGTTTTTGTGTCTATTCGTCGGGCATAAAGAGAAACAAATGGCTTCTATTTAAAACTTAAATTGGATGTGTATTAGAAAATGAAATACTAAAAACCATTAGTAATTTAATAATAATTCACTGAATTTACCAAACATAATAAAAAATATTAAATCATATTCTGTCATCTTAATTATTGCTTACAAAAAACATTTGGAACCCATTGTTTATCGATTGTGTTTAAAAATAAAGTAGTCATGATCTATCGAATTCATAAGCAGTCATTAAAATAGTTTTTCATTTTGTCTTTTGCTCTTGAAATTATAATATAATAGATCAATTGGATGGTTTTAAAGCGCGTTATTTGCATCAAATTTGATTACTTCTTTGGTGCAATTGATAAAAATTGAAACAAAAAGAAAGAAACGACAATCAGTACATCATTGATCATTTCGAGATCTATTAAATATACTGCCAATTTTTACTCATGATAATGAAGACACAATAGAGTTTCCAGAGAATTGAAATGATTAAGGCCAGAAATTGGTTCAAGATTATAGCAATTGATAGCTGAAATTGGTAGCAACCTGATGATTATCCATGTCGTAAAATACTTTAAACAATGGTAAGTAATTTAAAGTTTCCTTTTTTTATTAATCAACCTCAAGGTACATTATTAAGATTAACATCTTGTGTTCCAACAGATCAATTATTTATTTCAAAGTTGGTTCCAGTGCAATACTTTTCATTTGATTTTGTGAGCTACCATTTGGTTTTCCTGAAGTCGTGAGAAGTTCCCGTTGTGATACATTTCTTTAATAAACCCATAAAGTAAAGTAAAATGGTGGTAAAGACAGTCAAATGGTTGATCAAGGAAGATTGAAATCACAATCCAGTTCAGTCAAATTGTTTTTTGCAAAATAATGTTGATAAACGGATACAGTTGGTTACAGCAAACCAAAGTACAGATAAAGTGGACTTTATTTACATTGAAGGGTTAATAATAAATGATTTATAACGAGAGATAGACAGACAGTGAAAACGATGAATAAGGAAGCAAAAGTAAGGATCTAATTAAATTGAATTTACATCGCGGATGGCGCGTAATGGGGCTTATTCCTGATGATGAAAGATCACAAAAGATGAAGCAAAAGAAGAAAAAATAATCAGAATGAGCAAAAATTGAAAAGGATATGACAAAGTTTAAAGCTTATGTACTTACGACGCTTGAGATTCAGTGTTACCAAGATGTTCACCAACATCCATGCTTAAACAACCGGCACCACCTCCGAAACCAACACCTTTAGGACCATATTTACGACCATAACACTGTTTACAGTAAAGTTCATTAGGTCCATGTTCAGTGCAGTTGGTTGAATCGAGTCTCTTGTTGCAAAGGCCACACTTGAAGCAACCCTTGTGCCATTTAGATCCACCAGCAAGAACCTCTTCTGCGGCGTAAACAGACTTACTACATCGTGGACATTTAGGATGTTCAACTGGCTTGAAAGGCATATTTGTATATCCAATTAATACACTTGGAACTCAAATAAACAAGATTCAATTTGAAGTTGTTAAAATTTAAGATGTTCACTTTAACTTCACAGTGACTAGTGATACGAATTGGTCTAGTTTACGTTCAATTATATCCGAAAACTTAAGGTGTTTTCACTCAGACTCCCCTCTTGAATTATCATGGGTTCAGCCTCTTGCTCAGTGAGTGGGAGATGAGGAAAGATGCTGATGGTAAAAAGGAAGAAAGGGAAAGATTAAACTCTCAACAATGCACACGAAACTTTTATTTGGTTGGCATTTACCAAAATTAACGGTTCCTAGTGAAATATGTTATGCACTGGTTTGTAAACTCTGCTAGTGATTAAGAAAAGTAATGTAATCCATGTTTTCAAGGAAATTTGATTGTCTATTGGGTTTCATTTCAGAAATTATTGAACAAAACAATTATTATCATTGTACCTAGTTTAAGTAACAACAATTCTCACAATAAATTGAATAAAACATGTATGGTGATTTTTGAGTATCAAATCTTAAACATTTGTTTGAAATTCAATGAAAATCTATCCCAACTTGATCTTATTAATAGATTTAAAAATTGACAGTACATTGATCATTGAAATATTATTAAGACAACAACTAGGTAATGGACTAGCTTTGGTGTGAATTTTTATTATTGTGTATCAACGTTTCAATTATATTGGCTTCATCCATTGTAAGATTTACCAACTTTAATAGTCTAGTTCAATGTTGCTCTTAATCAGCTAAAGTGACGATATTTATGCAATCTTTTAATAGACTTTTTCGAGTTCTTGTTTTGTGATTATTACCATAATAAGCTCTGCTATTGAGTCTCAATTTTCACTCAGCTCAATTTTATTTCACTCAGCACTATTAAATTCAATTTCAAGTTATTTTTAAATATGTTTTGTAAACATTCAAACAGTCAGCCTTATTACCAAAACTAAGTTGAAGGTTATTCAGTAAATTTCGAGAATTCGCTCCTTTTATCTCTTCACAATTACTCATCATCACAAGCATCTTTAACTGTATCCAAAAGATGATTTTATCATCAAAATTAACGGCGAAAACTTTGCACTCAACGAAAACAATCTCAATTTTAGTTTAAGTCAGTAGCTCTATGATAATATTAACCTTCATCAAAATTATTAATCAATGAAGTAAATAAAATAACTTGTCGCTATTATTGTGAAGACATTTTTAATCATTCACAATTGACTCGTATGTAGATCAAGTCAGGCGTAAATTCACGATTAAATCTGTCAACAGATTAATACACACAAAAACTGATTTGTTTACGAAAGATCAATGTTGAAATAACCGATAGATCATGTTACGGAAATGTTCACTTTCGTGCGACCGTTACAACTAGTTATAATCGTTCGAAATTCACGGCATTTTTCATTGATTTTAATGATGTTTTCTAGTTTCTAGTCAAGTGATTAGTTGAATCTTTGGATGTTGAGCGCATTTCAAGTCTCAAAAGACTCAGAGTCATTAGTTTGTAGATTTAGCCAAACTTTGAACATTTTTATTTTACCGATTCTCTATAATTTAAATTGTGCAGAAATTGCTAGTTGTATATTTCACTGAATTAGTATGATTAAAACCAGAATAAGAACGACTTAATCAATCAGATAAACTGAATATAAAAAGATATTTGAAAAACTCTACAATAATTGTAAGTTCAATTTTGCTTTGTTTCAAACGATAGTCTGAACCCGTCTGAATAATTGTGGGTTAAGCACAAAAAGGTTTGATTGTACTGTCAGATGATCATTAAAAAACTTGATTAAACCTAAAATTCTTGAAGATTTATTTCATCAACTAATAAAGAAAAAATATAAATTAGTCCAATCAATTAATTCTTAGTATCTTCGATCGTATTTACAATAAAACCAAGAACAGACAGAATGCTTGGTATTCACTAAAAGGCCAAAACGGCCAAAAACCATAAAAAACGTGTGGAATATGGTCGGAAAATCAAACTTTTGAGTTGCTACTTGCAGGGTTTGTAGGGGCATTAAAACTGAGTTTATCAATGATATTAAAAAAGCTATCTGATCGACAGTTCTCGAGAAAATCGAGGTCAAAGTTGAAACTTCGATTGTCTTTTTCTCAGTTATGGAACCAGATTTTTTCATCAAACTTATTTTTTGTCGATAAAAATAGTTGCTTTACACCAATGATTGAACACTTTTTCCAATTTATCGACAGTTCTTTTGATTCTGGCCATTGGTCTTAAAACTTTGAACATAGATATTTCAAGAATGATATCACATACAATCATTATTCTTTGATAAATCATTGGATTTTATCTTGGGGTACAACATGATATGACTGTGTAGTTTGAGCTATCTAACTTTCGGCCTCAGAAAACGGTCTGTTTAATCGAAAATCGAGTTATCTTTTGTACAGAAACAGCAAACTTTATTTTCCGAAATAAGCGCATTTTCTGATTGGCCATTAAAAGTAGCACCAGAAAAATAAGTTTGATGAAAAAATCTGGTTCCATAACTGAGAAAAAGACAATCGAAGTTTCAACTTTGACCTCGATTTTCTCGAGAACTGTCGATCAGATAGCTTTTTTAATATCATTGATAAACTCAGTTTTAATGCCCCTACAAACCCTGCAAGTAGCAACTCAAAAGTTTGATTTTCCGACCATATTCCACACGTTTTAATCATAGTCCTTTTAATGTTTTATTTCTTTCTTATGATTTGTGATTAACTTTGTTTTTATTTTTAGTGGTAATACTATCAGTTGAAACATAATTAACACATGAGAAAGGTTTAAATTTTTAAATCATTCACTGATTAATCATTGCATCAATATAATAGATGCAATTAAAAACTAGAGTGAACTGGATTGAGTTAGGAAATTATATTGATTAAAATTTTCCCGTTCTGAACTCAACCTTGATTTGAATAATTCAACGAAATCATATGATAAATAAGTGTAGCTTTGGTTTTAGTTCTTGAAAAAATAATCATAGATCAAAAACATTAGATAGCAAAGTTTAATTAGGTTCTACTGAACCGATTTCTAATTAAATACAGATTAACTGCAGATTAAATAAACAAACAAACTCTGAAAATTCACATTTTTTGAACTAAAGTCAAATTTGAACTAATTCATCGACATTGATTTCTTCGATGCAAGAAATTCAAGAAATTTTATTGGTAAATTGAGTGTGTCAGGGCCCAATTCGCATGAAGCGATAATTACAGATGAGTATCTTATTACATATTCACATTACAGTTCAATACTTGTTGACAATAGAGAGGAAGAGAGGAAGACAGAAAGAAAGAAAGTAAATTATGAATAATTGCTAAATCCGACATTTACTGTAACATTTTCATCCAAAAACAAATCTTTCAATTTCAACTTGTAATCCAGGATCTGTATTTGAGTCTTTCATCTTGAATATTTTGGTTTCTTAAAAAGATTTTGATCAGAATTTTCAATAAGGTGAATATGTTTTAATACTAATCATAAATAATATGTTATTTACCTTAATTCAATTCAATGCATAATTGTCATAATGCATATTATAATCATCATAATTAATTTAATTGCCCGATGAATAGTGCGAATAAGCTAAAGCTATTCCTAGTTTGCCATTTAAAACTTGCAAAAGTTACAATTATCGTTTGAACATTTCAAAATAGTGATATAACCTTTTAATTCTAGAGTTAATTCTGATAATATGCTATCATCAGCAATTCAGGATTTGATTAGACAGATTGAGGCCAACAATTGATGAATCTTCCAAGATATAAACCTGGGAATCAAAGATTTTATCAAAAATTGAAAGGATTACTTCAAATCTATTTACGATCGAATCTAATTTTGTTCATTTGCTGAAAACAAAATATGCTTGAGATGGCAACATGCAAAAACAACTTAACTCTGAACCTTTTTTGTTAACTTAAGAGTGACCACTAGTGTATTGCGGAAAATAATAATTAAACTTACAATTATTACACTATTATAATACATAATTATTTTTGAATGGAAGTGGTAAGAAAAGATGCGATACAATGAGCATGCTTGCAAGTAGTAACTTGGTAAGTAGAACCATTCGAATTGAAAAACTGTTACATTGTGAATCAATTTTGAAAATCTTAATTTGAACCTTAATCTGATTATGTTAAATCTATAATTTTCCACGAGTAATTATTAGTTTACGAAAAAATCTTGATGTTTTGGTAATTTATCATTGTCTAAAGGATCCTCACTATATCATGGGTGCATCATTTTTCTGTATTGTGTTTTTCACTGCTATTTGGATCGGTGTAGGTTGGTTTGCTCCTAGATTCATTCCACCAACGGTTGACAAACCAATAATTCACATGCTATTATTAATGACTGCTGTTTGTTGCTATTCAATGTGGTTATTTACTTATATGGCCCAAATGAACCCCTTAATTGGTCCTCAATTGTCAACTGTAACTCAACATATTATGCAAAGGGAATGGTCCTGATTTCCAACATTACTTACCATGTTTGCTTACCTGTTTTGATGTCTATTTTGATTTTGGGTTCCACAATTCATTTCATTGTTATTCATGATGCATCATTGTTTCTTCATCTTAATTGATTCATCCGGAAAAAATAAATTTTAGATAAAGTTCCAACAATCTGCTAGCTTACTATTTGCACTGATTAACATTGTTCATTCTGTTAATTTATCAACATCAACTTCCTACTCATCAAGAAACTAACAATTGCGACAGTACATTGATTTGTTTTTATCTATGGATTGAAAAAGATCAGAAAAAGAATACTATTTATTAAAAGTTATTGTATTATAATTATCATTGAAATCATATTTCCACAGAAATCATATTCTAATCATTTGAATAGGATAATCAAGGTAAGAGTTGATATATAAATGGGGAAAATGTGTAACAAGAACAATTGTTCAATATTGTTTCTTTTACCAAACATAAAGTAACAATTATGTTCTACATAATTATATTTTCTTTTCTCTTCTCTTCAATCCATGCGAATGATTTAACACCAATCGTAAAGATCTCAAATGGCCCTATCCAAGGTAAATTTGTCAATTATCAAGACACAAAAGTAGCTGAATTTCTGGGTATACCTTTTGCTAAACCGCCAGTTGGACCTTTAAGATTTCAATTGCCAGTTAAACCAGACGATTGGACTGATGTTAAATCAACAGTTAACTTTGGATCATCTTGTCCACAAAGAAGTCAGCACATAAAACCCTCGGAGACTAATGAAGATTGTCTGTTTCTAAATGTTTATGCAACGGAGTCAACATTCAATTCATCTTCTACCCGACTTAGACCAGTGCTATTCTGGATTCATGGTGGAGCTTTGACTTCGGGCTCTGGTAATGAATATTATGATGGCATTCCGATGGTTCCACTGCACGATGTTGTCCTTGTTACTCACAATTATCGTCTCAATGCTTTTGGTTTCATGTATTTTGGTGATAAAGAGCCAAGAATTCCAGCAAACATTGGTTTAAAAGATCAACTTTTAGCTCTTCAATGGGTTAAAGAAAATATCGCTAAATTCGGTGGTGATCCTGATCAGGTGACAATTTTCGGAGAGTCTGCAGGTTCCATGTCAGTTTCAGCGCACATTTTATCACCTCTATCCAAAGGTTTATTCAAACGAGCAATTCTCGAGTCAGGAACAATTATGAACCCAAGAGACGATTCAAATTTCTTTATACGAAACGCATTGATTGTACTAAACCGAACTTCATGTGCCAACACAAATGACATCCTTAAATGTCTTCAAGGACTCTCCGTATCAGAAATCATTGATAACCAGTTAGATGGACTTCTTAGGTTCAGATGGCATTTTGGAGATGATTTTCTTCCTTACACACCAATGGAAGTCTTTTCTCAGGGCTTGTTCGATAATTCGTTTGACATCTTACTTGGTAATGAGAAAAACGAGTTCTCCATCTTCATGGCAGCTCTCGATTCAAAACAATTCAATCCAGTATCCCCAGCTCCATTGGATTATCAAAAAGCGCTCGGTTATCTTTCCCTCATTTTTCAAAAAGAGTCACTTGATTTTTACCGAGAACTGTACTTTGGTCCTGCAACCAATGATTCAAATTATTTAAGATCTCAACTCGAAAAGGCTTACAGTGATTCAACTTTACTTTGCCCAACTTACATTTTTGGTTTGAAATACGCATTAAAAGCTAATAAGATTGGAGGTAAAGTTTATGGTTATTATCACACACAAAAACCAGCTTCGTCCGTTTTCCAGCCGTGTGATATAAGTCCTTGGATGGGTACTTGTCATGGAGGCGAATTAACTCATGTTTTTGGTAGTCCTTTGATTAAACCAGGCTATCCACCAAAAGATATTGAATTGAGTCGTGTAATGATGAAAATATGGACTCATTTTGCTGAATTTGGGTGAGTTAATTTAATTGCGACAATTATTGTTATCATGATTTTACTATTTAGTTTGCAAAATAAAAATAATTTTTGTCTCTTACAGATATCCTCCTCCTGTTGGTGGAACCGAATGGAAGCCATTATCTGAAGAGTTATCAGCTATGATTTTAAACGTTGATGATTTAGGCAAAGTTGAAAAATCTAGAATTGAATTTTGCCAACAACAATGGGAAGGCTTTGTTACTCGTGGCAGTTTACAATTGGAATATCTTTTGGCCGCTGCTTAATCGATTTATAACTATTACAGTTTAAAGGGTCTTGATTCATTGCGGATGCAGAATCTTACAAGGTTTTCTTATTATTATTTGCGTATTGGTGTTGCTTATGTTTGCAAAGTTTCATGCTGATTATTGAAATCTTGATTAACGCAGAAGATTATAAATTATTACATAGCATGTATATAAAGTTTTCTTTATATCTATAAATCAATAAAATCACCTGAAATCAATTAAATAAACATATTTATATTTGTAAACTGTTTGATTTTATACACATTACTTATTATAAATTTGCATTGTTTCCTATTCCAATCCTAACTACAAGTAAATTGTAACCTACTGTAAACTGGCAGCAATTGTTGAGTTTATTATTTTCACAGTACATTTCTAGTGTATTTGCGCAAAAAGTCAAGTGGAAAATTCTAATCTGTGGAAAATCTATTCATTAATTATCTATTAAATGACAAAAATTTTACCCTTATTTAATGTGACAATTAATCAACTTTTCGGTGCAGCATGAATAGGATGTTTGACTTAATTGGGTGTGGATAGATTTAAATTTGTTGTTTGGAACTAGTCAATCTATATTGAAATTTTAAAGTGAAATATAATATAAAATAATTGATTCGTACATCAACTGAGCAACTCAAATTTTAATTATAATTAAACCTTAAATATTCATTCATTAATAAATTCATTTCTAATACGAATTCATGGCATTCAGTTACAGGTTGAAGAAAACACGAAAATAAAGAGACAAAAAATTTAATTTTAGAGTTATTTAATCAACAATGAAATCAATAAATACATGGGTTTAGTTTAGATTCAAATGAACATATTTTTAAATTTCAAGCGACATTTGACAAGCGATTTTCTTTGAAAAGTAAATGAAAACATTGAAATCTATGTAAAAAATGAAAATGTAAAAGAGTAACAGATCTAATCAACTTCTTCAATGGTAGGTCCACCAGGTCCACCGGATTTCGGAGCTCCACCAGGAGCACCTCCTGGGAAGCCACCAGGCATTCCACCGGGCATACCTCCAGCACCAGCAGCTCCACCGGCACCTTGATACATTTTAGTAATAATTGGATTACAGATTTCTTGTAATTCTTTTTGCTTAAATTCGAATTCCTCCTTTTCTGCCAATTGGTTAGCATCTAACCATTTTAAAACTTCATCAACTTTGTCAGCCACCTTTTTGCGGTCTTCTTCAGACACTTTATCTTTGATGTTAGGCTCTTCCATAGTCTGTTTCATACTAAAAGCATAACTTTCTAAACCATTCTTAGCAGCAACTCGTTCTTTAACTTTTTCATCGTCTTCCTTATACTTTTCAGCTTCATTGACCATCTTTTCGATTTGTTCCTTAGAAAGACGTCCCTTATCATTAGTGATGGTAATTTTGTTTTCTCGGCCGGTACTCTTATCAACTGCTGATACATTTAATATACCATTAGCATCAATATCGAAGGTGACTTCGATTTGTGGAACACCTCGAGGAGCTGGAGGGATACCAGTTAATTCAAATTTACCCAAAAGATTATTATCTTTGGTCATTGCTCTTTCACCTTCGTATACTTGAATTAGTACACCAGGTTGATTATCTGAGTAAGTAGTAAATATTTGAGATGTCTTAGTTGGAATGGTGGTATTTCTCTTAATCAATGCAGTCATTACTCCACCAGCAGTTTCAATACCAAGAGATAGTGGAGTTACATCAAGAAGTAATAAATCTTTAACTGTTTCATCCTTATCACCATTAAGGATTGCAGCTTGAACAGCTGCACCGTAAGCAACAGCTTCATCTGGGTTAATACTTTTGTTGAGTTCTTTACCGTTGAAGAAATCTTGTAGAAGTTTCTGGATCTTTGGAATTCTTGTAGAACCACCCACCAGTACAATTTCATTGACTTGTGTCTTGTCTAGTTTAGCATCACGAAGAGCTTTCTCAACTGGATCCAGTGTTGATCGGAACAGATCTGAGCAGAGTTCTTCGAAACGAGCTCTAGTGATTGTTGAGTAGAAATCGATACCTTCATGAAGAGAATCAATTTCAATGCTGGCTTGAGTAGATGAGGATAAGGTCCTCTTTGCTCGTTCACAAGCAGTTCTTAACCTCCTAACAGCTCGTTTATTGGATGTAATATCCTTCTTATGTTTTCGCTTAAATTCTTCAATAAAGTGGTTGACCATTCTATTATCAAAGTCTTCACCACCAAGATGAGTATCACCAGCAGTAGATTTTACTTCGAAAATACCGTCTTCAATGGTTAATATTGATACATCAAAAGTACCACCACCCAAATCAAAGATCAGGATGTTCTTTTCTCCACCACCTTTCTTATCTAGACCATATGCAATGGCTGCTGCAGTTGGTTCATTAATAATTCTCATGACATTTAAACCAGCAATAGTACCGGCATCTTTGGTGGCTTGTCTTTGACTATCATTGAAGTAAGCAGGTACAGTTATAACGGCATTGGTGACAGGCTTACCTAAGTATGCTTCGGCGGTTTCCTTCATCTTGGTGAGGACCATAGCTGAGATCTCTTCTGGACAGAAGGTTTTAGTTTCACCTTTGAATTCGACAGAAATTTTAGGTTTAGTAGCATCATTAACGACTTTGAATGGCCAATGTTTCATATCAGCTTGAACGGTGGAATCATCGAATCGCCGACCAATTAACCTTTTAGCATCGAAAACAGTGTTCGATGGATTCATAGCAACTTGGTTTTTGGCAGCATCACCAATTAACCTTTCGGTATCAGTGAAGGCAACATAACTAGGTGTTGTACGATTTCCTTGATCATTTGCGATAATTTCAACTTTTCCATGTTGGAAAACACCAACACAAGAATAAGTTGTACCAAGATCAATACCGATTGCAGGAGTTTTACTCATGATGAAGTACTAAATAGAGCACAGATTTAAATAAAAATGAAGCTTTAATGTATAATTTGTAAGATTTGAGAGAATTGTTAACAACGTTTGAATCAGATTCTTTATTGCTGATTGAAGGTTCGCAGTTAGCTTATATACTTAAAACTTAGTTTCACTCGAAAGATCCAGAAAATGATAGAGACTCCGCCTTTTTTCTACTCGTTTCCATGGTTTCAGCGGTACATTATTCTGAGTGATTTAAACTCACCAATTCATTTGTGTAGGATGTTTCAGCTTTGATAACACCTTAATCATATTCCAGAGTTAATTAATTACTTTGAATTTAAGTATCCAATCATTTCACAGTTTATTAATTTTTTCATCTTATCTTTAGGTAATTTCATAAATCAAAAGTCAAGGATATTTCTACCAAAGTCTAAGTCACAAAAGTTAATTTTGTTTCAATATTAAATTTTAATTTTTGATCATTTTTTCTCAATACTTTTTGAAATTTCTTCAGTGTTTCAATACTATAAACTCTAGATTATCATCTTTCAAAGAACTCTTAAAATATCTTTTCTTGAGATGAGATTGATTAACCAAACAGCTTAACCATTATATTTTTTGTCATGCTTCTTATTGCCTGATTCAGTCAGCTATTCAGTCCATAATATTATCATACTTCATTTTGGCGGTTTCTCCTAAAAACCGTTAACACTTGAATAAAAGTTGAGTGATCTTACCGATGATTAGTCATATAGCCCGAGGAACAAGCTAACAGTGAAATAATCACTGATCATTGTTTGAAGGGGTGAATAGCCGACTTGTAATTACACCGCTGAATTATTGTTAACAATTAACCAATTCCTGGCCACCTCCACAACTCATCTGCATGAGGACAGTGAAAAAAGCCTGGGTGTCTTTTCCTATAGGCTTCTCCAGAGAGAGAGAGAGAGAGAGGCAAGTCCATTGGCTTTAAAAGAAAGAGAAAGGTTCAGTCTTTTATCAGTTCTAAGTAGGAAGTAATCAAACTGGGGATTTCTTTGAATCATTATTAATCTTTCAGTGTAAGGGTTAAACTTAAATTAATCAGTTTGATGACCCTTAAGGCCATAGTGATTATATTTTATCCGAAGAGAGATTGTTTCATACGATTTCAAGCTTTAGATTGCTCTAAATACAAAGGGAACAAGACCAATGTGACGATATACAGCAAAAGTATTTATTTTGAGTCAAGTTTGTCAAAAAAGTCAAGTTATTATTAACAGGGTTATTTCTGGTAAGTAATTTAATAGATTTAATTGCTATTAATAGACATCAGTTGTGAGATATTCTGTAAGGGTGGTTGGCTGTTCAGAAACATTTCCAGAACACTTTACATGGATCCACAAGTTGATTTTTAAACAAGATAAGGAGTCGACTTCTTGACATGACAAATCAATCAATCATTCAGATGAACACTTCTGTAACAACTATTCATCCTTGTGAGCCATTTGAATCATAATTCGCAATGAAAAAATTTCAGTATAACCATAATTAACTACGAATTGCGGCTGGAAATCACACTATTTAATAAAAAGTGTTTATGTTGGGAAAATGACGCGTTTTGTTTTCATTTTCAATGTCGCCATCTTCCGAGTTTACGTAAACATGGATATTCAACGATGATTCATTGTTTTGAATTGTGCTAAATTGAATCTAAATTATCGGTAAAAATTTTAATTGTTCTGAAAATTACAGAAAAGTGAGAAAATAGAACTTATTCAGTTAAATAGACATTCCTGGCAAGTCATTTAATGGAGCTGTATCAACGTTTACATCAGTTTTCCTGAATAGAATTATTAATAAATTGTTAATATGATTAAAAATTAGTATCGTTGTGATTCATGCATATATCTAGTGAATATGACAAATATAAGAGTCACGTGTAAAAAAAATCATCTATTATTTGAATATTCATCCTTTTCTGAACAGCTGAATGATATGTATTTGGCGAGAAACTTCGAGATTTCCCTCACAATGTAAGATAAAAACTCAAATCGAACTTTCTTTTAAGCTGAAATAGATTGTTTGTTTGTTTAACATTGATCTTATGGTAAAGTAAATAATAACAATTTTTCGGCTTAAATTTTTTAGCTGATACATCTGATTAATCAATACTAAAAATACATTTACAAGTTGCTTTAAACTGTTTTGTTGCTATTGGTTATCCGTTCGGTGAAAGGTCAAGCAGTAAATAATAAAACGAATGAACAAAACGAATGAAAGATAATACAAATTGAATTTTAGGCTTTCTAATGCGCTCGATAAATCATTGAGTTTGCATTCAGCATGCAGCCGATTAACTCTGAACTTTTTTAACATGATGCAACAATGAGCTTCTCATCATGGTCACTGCAATGACTATTTAGTTATTTTGTGAATAGTCTAATGTTTAATCTTATTTACATACCTATTTTTAGTAGATTCAAGAAGAAACACGATGGTTGCAAAGGCTTCAATAACACTAAGAACTTTGAATATCCAGATTAAATTTTTCATTGCTAAAGCAGCTGAGATTGTTTTTTCCTCCGCAACTTTGGTCTGCATACACTGACTATAGATTTGGGTTCGAGTTGTAGATAGATCAATCTCTTGAATAACTTTATTATCATAATTAGCTGTTTCAAAGACTCTGTAAGCAGCCTCGTTAGCTAAACGAGCAACTTTAGGATCAGTAAACAAGCTTAAAACAAATTGATACAACAATTGACCCACTGAAGCCTTGGATATATACAGAGGACTGCTATTTTCATCAGCTGGACCTGTAAGCATGCATGTCATCCCCTTGAGACGAAGGCCAACAGTTTCATCTTCAACAAGTACTTTATGACTATCACAGCTAACATCAATCAACTTATGAATGGTTGCCTCTTCTGGTCTAATTAATATCAATTTAGATGCAATTTTTTGGAACTCAGGAGTTCTTGGATTCGTAATCGAGTATCTACAAAAGAGAATACTCAAAGCGATCGGTGTCAATCCATGGTCCAAAACATCCTTTATGGTATCAATGTGAAGGAATTTTCGTGACTCTATCAAACTTGTTTGGAATGAATTCGATAAAATTAGACACAGAAAAAAGATAAACCAGGAAAAATTCAATCCAATGAACAGAGCGCTACCAAGATTTAGTCTTCTTCCTAGAGCGATTTCATATAAGTTCCAAAGTGTTAAAGGTCGTTGATGCACATAATATTTGACCAGATATTTGTTAACCAATGTAAGTAAAATGAAAACAAAAAATAACACAAAAGACAGCATAATCACCCAAACGTCCAACTTATAAATGATGGAAAGGAAATCTTCTGTTTTTGAATAGATTCGCATTTCTGGTTTGTTGATCAGATGACAATAGCTTTCTCTGACAGTTGGGCCAATATTCAAGTTCACTGGAATGGACGAGAGCTGATTTTGAGTAAACATGTTGGCATAATCAACAGCTCCAGTCTGAAGGAAACGTAAAGCACCAGTACAGTTCCCTTTCTCATCGCAAAATTCCGTCTCTCTAGGACCCAAATCAACAAGACTTACATTGAAAATTTTGTACAAGAAATAATGGCGCGCATATTCTAGTGGTGCATAAACACCTTCAATGGTATTATCCTCACCAACATACAAGTATGGTTCATGGTTGGGGCAACCAATTTTCAAAGGGAGTTTCATCAGTGTTAAACTTGGGTTAAGATCAAGAGAAATGTGTTTACAGAATAGTTTTCAATGGTCAAATGTTGACAATTCAGACGAGATCAGCTTTGAAGTACGCCTCTTCAGCTCAGATACAAAAGTCTTTCGACAAATATCGATTTTAACGGATCATACAGTATCATACAGTATCTGTATTTGATTATTATTTCTAACTCATCTCATTCATAATCAAATTGTCTGGTTAATGATTATCTAAACAATGGCAATATTAATTATTATGATAATCATGTTTCAGTTAACTTGCGGTTACTTCATGTAATTGCCTTTTTCCCGTTAATATCCATTAGTCACCATTAAATATCGATTAAGTTAAGGTTTTTTCATGTTTAGAATTTTTAAACTTCAAGTGTTGATCAATAGAGAGTTGAACAAATTGATTCATCTAATGTTACTTTCCTTTATTCGGATAATTATTCCTTGTTAGATGAAGTGTACAAACTGATGCCTTTTTCAAACTAATGATTGACTTTAAATGAAATTGTAAATAATACTCAGCTAACGATACGATTTGAATCCTAATTTTTTGACACATATGCATAAATTGTTGATTTTTTGAGAGTTTATCGTAAGTATTGGATTGTAATTTGTAGTGTTTAGTTTGCTTTTTGATGAGTTTATATTTCGCGTTTTGTTCATTACAAATAGATCTGAGATTAAGATATAGTTGTTAAAGCAATTTTTATTAATCTTTTGAGTAAGTCAAACACAATTGAAAAACAATTGTTTTGACCATTGACAGGAAAAGATGAGGTTGTGTAAGAAATTTATGATACATTTAAATACAATTTATTTTAATCTTCAATGTAAAATCATCTAATAATACAATGAAGAGCTGAACAAATCAAGGTGTTATACTTATGCGCCAACAATCAGTTTAAACTGCTCTTTTTATGGCTTCATCTGTCCTTCAAAATATTTGCTTTATTATTATGCACATTGACAGAGATGAAAAAGTTTGTTTTGATCACGAAATAAAGTTTAGATTTGTCGAAAAAATTGAGAATCCTTAATTAAGTTCCTTCTGTGATTCAGGCTTGATTGTTTGTTAGTTAATCAGACGGATATAAAGGCGCAAAATACGGACTTCACATTTTCAGTTTTAATGTTTTTTGGACACGTTTGCCAATCAGAATTAAAACCAACCAGTGTTAATCAACAAATTTAAAAGTAGATTAAGATAGGAGAATCTTCTTTTACCATGACAAGATTGATTCTTATATTGATAATTTACAACTAATTTTTTAAATAGCTGTTTACGAAGTGACTGTTGTTTGCTTCTCTCAAATTTTCAATTTGCAGCACGATTTGAAGATTGACTGGTATGATGAGGCAAATAGAGATGAACAAAACTAAACATAAAATCTGTTTTTGATCACTTGGATTTATGCTTGATTTATCCTTTAAGTAACAGTTTTTAATTTACAAAGCTGGTTGGTAAAAGTTGACATTGCCTTCAAGGCATCCTGAAGCTAGCATGAAATTGTTCGGTGAAAATTTAGTTGTTACAACAAGATTTGAATGATGCACGATGACTTTAAGCTCATGTAATGGTTGAGGGTTTTCACTGACTGCGGAGGACATTTCACTACAATCTTGGTTAAATGAGAGAAATCTTATTCCACATTCATAGGGTGAACAGATTATCCTGCCATCAGGAGAAAAACATAATTCTTTAATGAAACCCGGACCAACATTCAATTCTTCACGGTAATGAGTCAACCTATCTAAATTACGATAGATTCTCGGTGGATCTGGAGTTCCAGGTTCTATTTGACGATAACTAGCGTTTGGGGCTAAAATGGTTGCATGAGCACGACGGTTCAAAGTTCTAGCACTAATTATGACAACAGGACTAACATGAAGATCAGATACAGATGAACTGAAGGAGGTTGATGAAGATGTATTATTAATTGCAGTTGTTGTTGTGGTGGTGGTTGAAGATGATGTATTTGAGGTTGAAGATAGCGAGGAAGACGTTGCTGTTGGTGATGACTGAACTGAATTACTGGTAATGCGACTGTTAAGTGTTTGAGCAATGTTTCTTGTATTTGATCCGCTGGATTCTGATTCATTTATGTCCGACGTTAAATTGGTTGACATAATGGTTACTCGAGAGCTGGGATGGCTGACAAATATGCCTTGTTTGGGCACATCAATAGGAACAGTCTCGTATGGCCATTTATCACCTGTTAACATAAAAAATTAAATACATTTTAATTAGATAAGTTGGAAAATGTAATGTAATAATTGAATCACCTTGAATATCGTGGACACAAGTCCATTCAGAATTTTCATCCCTGCTTATATTACGAGATATGATTGACCAATTATGAGGATGTACATCGAGAGAAAAAATAGAATGTGATTCGTTGTTGGGAGGAAAATCAGATATTAATTCAATTCGATTTCGTCGAGCACTGAACAGTGGATTAAACCATGAACCAAAATCAAACCCACATGAATGCCGTTTTTGCATTAGTCTGTATAAATCAGATTGAAAACCACTAAGATCTTTTTCCAGTTTTTCCAATTTTAAGTCATGAATCACCATGATGTAGCCCTCCGAAGTGCAAATTATCATTTTTGAACTATCATGAGTTAACCTCATCCTCATAAGACAAGAAAGAAATAATGGTTTTGTAAAATGTATAGGATTTCCATTTGGTCCATGGTCAAATGAAGTTGAATCATATTTATTTATATCCCACATATAGATACATCCATCATAACCAGAGCTGAGTAAAGTTCGGGTCCGTGTGTCATATTCAACATTTTTAACCCAATATGCGTGTCCTCTAAGCGTTCTTAATTTAGATGAAAGATTTCTTAAATCCCATAAGGCTATGGTACAGTCATCTGAACATGTTGCAAAAAGGCGATCATCTAAATGAGAGAAAATAAAAAATAAAATTAGCGGAGTTATAAAATTGCTGATGCTTGTTAAAAGGTAAAATGGTGTAATTAAAATAAGTGAAGGTGAGCAGGAAAGAAGACGATCGAAAAAATGTTTCATATTTCAGTTCTTTTCAAAAGAAGTGTGTGGTTTTTAACTATTAAGGAAGCTTATTGGACCCAAGGTTGATTAAGAAAGGAAGGAGAAGGTGAACCAGGAGAGGGGAGAATGGATAAAGAAAGTTGATAAGAATTGTATGAATGTGATGAAGGAAGAAGAAAGCAGGAAAGAAATGTGGAGACAAGGTAAAGAGAGTACATGTAATAAGCATAAAGAAGAGTGAAGGAGAAAGGGAAGAAAATTAAATTCAATGTCATCGGCCATGACAGCAATCAGGATTTCTGAAATACCTAAAAATTTGATGTAATTGAGAGCAGCATCATGGGCATTCGGGACTGTTTTAACTAATTGGTGAGTGAAAGGATCATAGGCAAGGATAGCCTTTCCTTCGGTGGCTGCTAACAAAAGAGATCCATCAGGGGTAAAACTAAGATTGAATATTCCACCATGAGAATGAGAAGATGAAGTTGTAGTTACAGATGAAGACAGAGATGAGCTTGAAGATGAATTTAATGTTAATGGTGATGAAAATGAAGAGAAACTATGTGAAGATGATGTATTAGAAAATAAACCTCGTTTAGATTTTCTTTCTGGATCAATTAATCCGGTTCGAGTTTTTTTTATCGTTGAGTATAAACGTCTGTAGAGAGTATCATTCCAACCAAGTCGATTGTTTGGATAATTTATTTCGTTAGAGGCTTGCCATAAGCACCAAAACTTATTACCTCGAGACCTTTTCATTGAATTTTTTTCCATCTAATGAAAAAAGCAGACTTTTGCAGATGATGGTTATAATAATGAGTAAAAAAACACAAAGGTTATCCAAAAAAGAAGTGACTCGATAGATGAACACTTACAACGAGCCAATACTTTAGGCATTCAATCAAGAAAATCAAAGATACACAGAGAGAAAACCAAAGAAAAAATCAACTCATTCGAATGAGAAGTTATTGTAGATGAACAACTGGAGATTATGGTTGTAGAGAAAACAGTGTATCAATGTAACAAATGTTGATACATTTTAATCAAGTTATTGAAGTGATTTATGATTTGCAAAAGTGAAAAAATGTAACAAATTGATTAGTTGGAATGATTGAGATAATAATGAGGAAGAAAAAAGTGTAAACTAATTAAGTCAAATTGCCATTCTTTAGGAATAGAGAAGCAGAAAAAGACACAATCACAAAAAAACAAACTCAAAAAGAGAAGTAAACAAAGATCTAACTTTAATACGGCTAAAAACCAATCTCTTACAGCTGTTAATAGCAAGAAACCTCCTACATGTTTTTAGTACAAACCCAAAAATTACATCACATATTAGCCGATACTTTTTACTCCTTCATTCTCAGCAAATCTTTGAAAGCGATTATGAAACACAGTTACAAAATGATATTGACATATTTAGACAATTAATATTTATTGAAGATTGATTTCAAGTGATTAATTTGGTTTGTCTATTAATTATTCAGAGTAAGCTAGGATATGAAGTTAGCCAGCCGAGTTTCAACTTCAGTTACCAAGGTTTCTAAACTAGACCCAAATCAAAATGTTGTAAATTTTTCAACAGTCCCTAAAAACTGTTTCAAATTGAAATTTTTATTTATTTTCGATAAACTGTTTCGAAAATGTTATTCTGTAAAATCCAATAAGCTGAGTTCTCTATGGAATAAAATTATCTGAAAACTAGATAATCTTAGGTTTATTGTTTGTTGATGTTAGATTGTGATTATTGATTGGGAGTGTAAATAATTTGCCTTTTTAGTTTTGTTATTCATTCTCTCTCTCTCTCTCTCTCTCTCTCTCTCTCTCTCTCTCTCTCTCTCTCTCTCTCTCTCTCTCTCTCTCTCTCTCTCTCTCTCTCTCTCTCTCTAGGGGTCAAGAGCATCTAGCTGGACATGTTTAATCAATTTAAAGATATCATCTAAATAAATGAAAAAAACTATTTGATCAAAATTATAAAATGACAGATAGATTGATAGAGAAAGAAAGACAGAAAGAAAATTAAAGTAAAAGTGAAGGAGAAATTGAAAGTTAATAAGTCAAGGTAGACATAATATTTAATGGTCAACGCACATTTGCAAAAATATCCTTGATTAATGAGTTTTTATTTGTGTGTTTGTGTGTTTGCTTTTTTGCTTATTTTTCTTCTTCTTATTTTTCTGTATTTCAATTGAAAATGATTATAATTGATCAAGTGTATTAGTTAACTTTAAGAGTAGAAGTTAAATAAATAATGAAACGAAGAACCGGTTTTAAAAGCATGATGAAGGAAACATTGAGTTATTGGTAGGATTTGGTATCTTCTTGCCATGTCAAAGAAACCATCTGATCGTATGAAGTTCACTAAAATATAAAGAGTTGAAAAGCTTTGAAATTTTATTGGTGTTTCTTATTTTCAATCAATTAATATTAATTTTCCACTATTGATCTAAATGTGACCAATCATCAACTTAGATCTCAAATTTAACAATCAAGAGTTTAGATATGGATATTCAATCAATCAAACTGTAGCAAGATAATTCTTTGAACAATGATTTTCAGCAGACCTAAAGCCAAACCTTCAGGTATGTAGTCTTTATTAATTAACAACGTACGTCCATTCTTGATTAGAATAATGATTAAGTCTGAAACGATTCTGTGTCAATAATTTGATTATTTTGATTTTGCATTGTTGTCATTATGTGGCATCAACGACAATAGTTACTCAATTTGTATTTCTCCCAATCTGATGATCTATGACTGGTGAATGAACTAATACTCAGTACTAATAATTTGATTGGTGATCAGGAATTGCTTGTCTAACCAATGTCGTTGAAGTTATTTTTGATGCCAATGTTTTCAAATCTAAATGATAAAAATGGATCCTATCTGGACTCTTTTCGGATTGGATCTTATGTTTTCGAATAAAAACAAAAATGTATCTTCTTAATTTTTTATTTTAATTTTATCTGGATTTAGTATTTTTCGCTTTTTATTTTGTGCCATAATTTTTATTACATACTATCATTAACCCCTTTAACTTTAAATTTGCAAATATTGCATTCACTTTGTTCATTTCATCATTTCCAGTCAATGGTTTATCCTGTTATGGTAAACCTCAAATCTCAACAATCTGAGTCAAATGCAATGTGTTAAACTGTAAGTTTGCGTTACTTGTCATTTTTTTCATTTATTTATCTAATTTTTGTATTTTCAACATATCTTTCTTTGTCTTATATCTAGTTTTAATCAAGTGATTTTTACGTCCTTTAGCATTTTAGGAGATGCAACCAACATATCCATCAGCAAACAATCCAAATAGGTTTATTCATCAAGGAGTTTGTGAAAACATGAGTCGCCCTCCTAGAATGATTGACCCTAGATTAGCTTCTTATAATGTAAATAGATTTGATCCCAGACATGTTAATTTTCAAATGGAAACGCAACAATTTCCACCAAATGTACCGCAAACAGCTATGGTATCACCAATTTTGAGACCACCGGCAATGAATCGCGTGAATCATTCGGTTTACTCTAACGTAGATGTTAGATCACAGTCTCAAAGCCTTCCATACTTGACTCAACATAGTGTTAATGTAATTGACAATCAGTGGAATAATGATGTACACCAGTTCAATGTGAATTTAAGTCAATCTTGGCCCTCTAAACTTCAAGATAAACTTGATAAATTTGCTAATAGATTTAAAGAAATGATAGATGACCATAAAAAATTAATAAGAAGGCACCGCAAACCTCAAATCAATGAAAATAACGAAGAAGGTAAAAATCCGTCACTCTTTTGAATCAAATTTACATAACTCTTTTTCCTTACAGAAGTTTGTGCCTGCTTACCACCCATTGAAACATTCACTGGAGTATCTAAACTTGCTCGCAAAAACCATTTCTATGAGGTAATCTTTCTAAATTTTGCATAAATTTCGTGCTAAAGTTATACTTTCCATCCAGTATCTAGAGAAAGGTGATCTACTTTGTGTTCAAATATTGGACCACTTGGAGGGTGGCTTCATCTGTGTTGTGGTTTGCATGGATGGAGGGAAAAGACGGAATGTCCACGACTGTGATATAAAAGTATTTTGTCCCTCATCGAATTGTCAACCATTAGCTGTCACAGATTCAGAATTCCAAGATGGCTACCAAATTAATGACATTGTTAGAGTTCTGGTAGTTAGTTATAATAAGTTTGATTTGAAAGTCATCGTCTCTATGAAAGAAGAACATTTACCGAAAGAACTGAGAGGAAATTTCAAAATGGTGATTTCTCCTTTTTTTTAATTTGAACATTTTCTGATCGTTAAATTTCTACTTCGTAGGGCTTAATCAATGATGATGAGTTACCAATTCATTATAGGTAAGGTCATCAGGTCACAACTTTTTGATCATAGCATCTGACTTTTGAATTATATCATTAAATAGGCGACAAGTTTCTATGAAATCAATGAATTATGATGAAATGCTTATAAAAACTTTATCATTCAACAATCCTGGTGCTACATCGCATCTCGCTGGATTTTTTGAGCTTCCAACTACTCAAAGATTATCATTTTTAAGGGACTTCCATTGGTAATTATCTAAATTTATATGCATTGAAATGACGTTCATGGCTTTTTTATTTTCTGTGTAATTTAGTGTGGCATATCCTGACGATGAATATGCTAAGCATTTACGAAAATTTCAATCAACTGTAATGGCCCGCCAAAGGTTAGTATGATTTTAGAGTAGTAATTTCAATTTTAAGATATTATTTCATATCCTTCATTTTTATGTAGTGTGGAAGAAGGAGTTAAATTTTTAAAATCGGGATGCCATGTGGAAGCTCAGCAATGTCTCAATAAAGCACTGCAAATAGATTGTGATAATTTGGATGCTCTGGTGGCGCGCGGTTGTCTCTATGCTAATACCAATAATCTTATGAAAGCTGCTGAAGACTTTGACAAAGCTTTATCCATTAATCCAGAACATGTCAATGCTAGAAAATATATGTGTGAAACATTATTCGAATTGGGGAAAATGTAAGAATTATGAATTTCTAAATTTTCCTTTCAATCTAACTTTTTTTTTGTATTTTCTATTATAGTTGCGAAGAAAAAGGGGATCTAGACAATGCTGCAAAAAATTATCGAAGAGTTTGTCAAATAGATACAAAAAATCACGAAGCTTTAGAGACTTTAAAATCGGTTATTGAGAAGAAAGGAATGCAAAGAAGTGTAAGCAAATTGAAAATAAAAAAAATGAACAGAGAAATCAAAATTGTATTTTTTTCGTGTTAAATACAGCGTTCACCTCATAATGATCTCAAAAGTATGCTACAAGACATCAAAGATAAATCATATTATGAATCATCATACCAGCTTAAAGCTTTACTGGAGGAAGATAAAAAGTAAGTACAGTTGAGTAATCCATAACTTTATTGAATTTAGATGGTCTTAATTTTACTGATTGATCAAGCTAAAACAAGAGGACAAGTTAACAGCAAGAACAAGTTGAAAATTCTTTCAATTTATGGATTACTCTATATTCAAACCTAGGAATTTATCTTCTGACCCTAATCTTTTTTATTCTTAGGAAAAAAAAGAAATCAAATCGTCGTAGATCGAGTTCATCATCATCATCATCATCTTCATCTTCATCATCTGACACATCTTCAAGTTCATCTTCGTCCTCGTCCTCATCTTCATCAGACTCAGATAGCTCAACTAGTTTGAGTTCAAAACGTAAATCTCGTAAAAGGAAGAAGTCTAGGAAATCTAAGTCAAAGAAATCAAAAAGAAAGAAGGACAAAAAAAGGAAAAGTAAATCAATCAAACCACTTCCGGGGATAAAGTAAGTTAATCTGACGAAACTCATTCTATAGAAAATTTTCTTATGTTTTAAATGTTTTTTTTTCATTGTTCCAATAATTATCTTACCTTTTTTGTAGAATATCGAAATCTAAAGAGCCAGACAAGCCAGCAGTGAATGCTGTGCCATCAACTTCGCGAGCTTATGCAAAGAAAAATTCTCCAAAAATCTCGTTCACACTTAAAAAAAATGAATCCGAAATCAAAACATTGAAATCGACTAAACCTTTTGCATTCTCTTCAAAAGCAAGTTCACCTAAGCGTAATCCAGTCACTGAGAAGATAGTTTACAATCTTGATAAATTAAAACCAGTCTCTATTGAATTTGTTCGTAATGGACTATTAAATGAAAAGTCTAACGAATCCAAAGCCAGAAAACCTTCTCCAAGAAGAGTCCAAAATCAAGGTAGATTGTATTTACCCGGTAGATCTCGGTCTCGTTCTCGGTCTCCAAATCGCAGACGGAGATCTCGGTCAAGATCTCGAGCGATTTGCAGAGCAGTTTTGCGCAAATCAAGTAGATCACCACGTGGACAAAATAGATTCAAAGATGATCCATTTCGTGAAAGACCTTCTAGAAGATCTCCCTCAAAAGAAAGATCAAGTTCTTCTCGTGGTAAATCAAAACCTAACCCTAAAGATGCACTCAAAAAGGCCACAGAAGAAGCCAAGAAAGTTGAAGCTGTCATTACCAACCAAAACTCTGTTCAAAAGCAGAATCCATTGACCAATGAAGCTTCAAGTAAAGACCGTAAGTAAGATCGTAAAATGAAAAGTCAGAGGTTTCCTGTTAGATTTTGATAAAAATTTTTAACTTAATTACAATAATACAATGTATGAAAAAGGCCAAATAAGGTGAATATTTACTAACTGTTTGTGACTAATTAATTTTCTCATGATTTTTTTGCTGATATACAAATATAATATATTTACAAATCAATTAATTCTTCTGCTTTTCTATTTACAGATTGAGATGAATACCTGCACAAATGTTAAAGTGCAAGTGGGATCGCTCAATAAAAAAGTTAACAAACTTACATGTACCAAACTTTTGTGTTCATAACCATTCATCACAATTCACTAAGGTATAACCTTACTCAGAACTGTAAAATTTTTCAACATTTTTCTTCAAGAAAATATAATCATAATCATCATATATCAATTGAATCAAAGACAAATGGAATTTCCCACCGCTGGTCTAAGTACCGACGAATCCTAAATTGAAATGGCTGATGTAGAACCTAAAATGCTCATTAAAGTAAATTTAAATATTTTGATTTACAACTCAAGTTCATCTGCATCAATCTTCTCACTTAAAGATGCATAGATGATAAAATTGACTGAATAATGCACTCACAAAGCACTTGCTCGTTATGATAAAATCAAAAAATTATGTTACCCAACAATTTGTCAGTAATAATTGTCAAAGTCAAGTGATTAGCAAGCAATACATATGAAGATGATTATTTGCATCTGTTCATCTTCCGAACCACGCAAACATAGAATCGCTTGACGTAATCTTAAAAAATACAAATTATCAATTCTAATGCATACAGTTTAACCTCTCAAAAGTTACAGTAACGGACTGATTGCTCGCAAACGGCGCCACCAAGAATATCTTAATAAAGGACGTGCCTCGTCTCTTTCTTCGGTCTCTTTCTATGCAACTGTTAGGAGGTTCGACTGACATTCATAAATAATGGGCGAACAAAAGAACCACAGAAAAATCTGAACCGAATTCCGATTAATCTTATTAATGGAACGATTAATAAATGAATTGATAAAGTAAGCAGTTTTATATGAATATAACTGTTACTCCAAGTAGTTCCTGAAAGTAATTGAAAGAGTACAACAATCACCAATCAAATTGAATTGATAAAAGTTAACAGATTTGAAGTAAAAGTAATTTTGTTATGAAATTAATTCTCTCAATTTGGTTCAATAGGTAATAGAATAGGCAATTCTAATTGAAGTGAATTACCGGCGTGAAAATAAAGGTTTGGTAAAAATTAAAAGTGAATTAAGTTTCCTGGTTATCAATTATGATTGAGTTTATTATTGAGTCAACAGTCATGATTATCAATAAAATTGGGGTTTTCGTTTTTCCAATCAATGAATAGACTTTTCGATTGTCTTTAAATTTATTACTTTTAATTATCTATTCGAGACGTTTAGTTTTTTATCCGTCCAATCAAGAGTAAATAATCGCCAAATATAGCATACTTTTATTGGGAGGTTACAATTAAATTCAAATTGTCCCATTCAATTCTCATTTCAATGCAAAAATTTTGATTATCCGTTGATGAAAATCACAATAATGACAATAATGAAAAGACTTTTTCTCGATATTCGAAATATTCGAATTTGATTGACATTTTTTTACTTAATCTTTTGTTAAACTGTGAATCATTTAAACGATTACTTTGAGAAGACAATCAATCCGATTAAAAATTTGGATAGGATTAAAGTTTGGATGGAGTGAGAAAATATATTATATAATATGAATGGCAATCATTGCGTTGTTATTATATTTATGATATATTCACGCATTACAATGAAATTACCTCTAAATTAGCATCAATTTTCAATTTTGAAACCTGATTTCATTGGGTTGAAAGGTTAACGGTAAGGAAAGAAATTAAGATTAGCCTTTTGTAATAATTAATAATTATGATCAAATTAATCAAAGTTTTTAAGTAATTATTAAACCGTTTGACAGTTAGTTTTTCATCAACTGAAAGTTTAGTTGACTTGAGGAAGAGCCAAAAATTTGATTGTGTATTAACAAGTCAAAAGATCCAAAATTTTGGTTCCTTCAACTAAATTGAGGCTCGTTATTACAATTACCTTGATAGTGAGGTGAAAATACAAGCAACCGAAATAATCAGAATAAATAAATTCCTCAATCAGATTGCGATTATCGATGTTATGGGAGTGCAATCATTTTTTTTTCTCTCTCTCTCTCTAGGGGTCAAGAGCATCTAGCTGGACATGTTTAATCAATTTAAAGATATCATCTAAATAAATGAAAAAAACTATTTGATCAAAATTATAAAATGACAGATAGATTGATAGAGAAAGAAAGACAGAAAGAAAATTAAAGTAAAAGTGAAGGAGAAATTGAAAGTTAATAAGTCAAGGTAGACATAATATTTAATGGTCAACGCACATTTGCAAAAATATCCTTGATTAATGAGTTTTTATTTGTGTGTTTGTGTGTTTGCTTTTTTGCTTATTTTTCTTCTTCTTATTTTTCTGTATTTCAATTGAAAATGATTATAATTGATCAAGTGTATTAGTTAACTTTAAGAGTAGAAGTTAAATAAATAATGAAACGAAGAACCGGTTTTAAAAGCATGATGAAGGAAACATTGAGTTATTGGTAGGATTTGGTATCTTCTTGCCATGTCAAAGAAACCATCTGATCGTATGAAGTTCACTAAAATATAAAGAGTTGAAAAGCTTTGAAATTTTATTGGTGTTTCTTATTTTCAATCAATTAATATTAATTTTCCACTATTGATCTAAATGTGACCAATCATCAACTTAGATCTCAAATTTAACAATCAAGAGTTTAGATATGGATATTCAATCAATCAAACTGTAATTCATATAAACCATTCAAAACAACTGTAAACCATTTAATTTTGGATATTTTAGTTAACTTTTTAATATTCGTTCATAGTCCTTGTTTTCTATCCAATTCATCATCTTTATTCAATTTCAACGATTCACCTTGACATTATTTGTCATAAACATATATTGTCAATGGAATAAAATTTCCACACAAACATTGAATTTGTGATTTTCCTTTTTCTCTGGCCAACTTGCTTCGCATTTAAACTTCTGTATAATAGTTGACACATTGCTTTATTTTCTTGCTTCAGGTATGTTATCTCCAATATCTATATTATCAAGTATAATTGCAAATTATCATGAATTTTTATGTTGATGAATTTACATTAATTCAACCTCAAGTAAAGCATCAGCTGAAAAAAGGAAAGTCAGAAAATGCGAGTTGGTAAGAGGAGGGAAAGAAAGTGAAACGTTTAATGAATCTCCTCCTTGATTATGGTGGTTAGTGTTTATGTGCGTGTTTATTTATCATCATCGACAACGGCAGCAACAATCAACATTCAACACAGTAAATCAACCTCAGCGAGTTTTACATTTATTTCCCATCAAAGATAAAAAGGTTCAGTGAAAGGCTGACAATGATAATCAACTTCTCCTGTCATTCTCGCTCTCTATCTCTCTCTCTATCTCTCTCTCTCTCTCTCTTGATTTTTGTTTCAAGCTAGTTCAATTTTCATTCATTCAATCAATGTTTGCTGTTAATAAATTCTGGTGCTAACAAACTCTTTCTCCTATTTTCCTAATCTCAACATTAACCCTCTCCCCTAAGTGGAAACCCTCTTTTTGCCATCTTAGTGTTTGTGTTGGTGTTGGTGTTGCTTTTGTTTCTCTCTTTTTTGTAGTTCCAGACTGATTTGCTTTTTTGTTTCCAACTGCCTATTTATTCCAACATTTTCCTTCTTACCTCTTCCAGTTAACTAATCAAGCTAATCAGCATAAAACTTTATTGAGAGAATCAGCTGGATTCAAGCATTTTTCTGCATTCTTTGCTTTATTTACCTGTGTCTATTGCACCTCTAAATCAAACCTTTTATTTTCATTTTGATATGTCATCATCATCATCATCAGAGACAACCAGTGAGGATAGCAGATTGTCAAGTTTAGGACCAATGAGTGTTCGTGATCAACTTTACCGGTCAGCAACAAATAAAACATTTGAAAATGAACCTGACTTACCCAGTTTACCAGTTCCCGATTTACAGTCCACCCTTGCCCTTTACCTAGACACTGTAAGGCCAGTAGTTGATAATGAGGAATATGAAAATACTGAACAAATTGTTGAAAAATTTGGCTCTTCGATCGGACCAAAGCTTCAAGAGGCACTTCTGCAACGCGCTCAAAAATCAAGAAATTGGGTAATTAATCAATTTATCCTTTTAATATTCCCATTTTATGATCTAGATCCTGATCTGTCATTTTAGCACCACTTATCGATTCTATCAAAAGCCAGACGCTTATCAGAAATTACAAGACAACTGCAATTGAAAAATGAAAATAATGATTATATTTTCTAAATCTTGATCTTTTATCTTTTTAATGTTAGCTTGAAGATTGGTGGCTTAATTATGCTTACTTACAACAACGAACACCGTTGATACCTTATTGTAACATGGCAGCCCCTTACCCAATTCATGAATATTGGCCACCACGACGTGGAAGTCGAATTGATAGAATATCAATGTCTTTAGCTTATGAATTAGAATTTTGGAAGATGCTTCGAAGGTAACGATTGAGTCAATCAACAAAATCACACTTCTCAAACAACGATTACCGCAATTTTGAATCTTACAGCCAAATAATGCGACCAATGGTACATAGAGGAGTTCCGTGGGCTATGGATCAATTCAAACGATTATTCAATACCTGCCGAGTTCCTGGCGAAGAAAAAGATACTCTTAACTGTTGGTTTGTCACCGGTAAATAGACTTTCCATTTTTCTAGCTACAGCGAGTTTCGAAGGTCAATTCAATCTTAATGGGAAAACTAACTTTAATGTAATAATCATGAAAATGTAAAAAAGTTTAAGCGTAAATTATCAATATTCAGAGAACTTAATGATAGTTCATAGCATTTTCTTGTTTGGCGGGTTTCAAGTTGTTTGTTTTAAGCTATTCTCTGATTGTTGATGATAAATTTCCTATGATTGCCTTTTGTCTTCCTCAACTATCAAGATGAACGTAAAATGCTCTAAACATAAATGATTAAGATTACACTTGTTTGCATCATAATTGGAAGCAAATTTTCTTCTTAACACCTCATCATTATATCTTGTCCCATGATGATTTCATGTTTATTTGTGAAATGATTCAACGACTATGAACTATGATCACAATTATTTTTTGGTAATCAATCAATTTTCAATTTTTTCCTTTTTCTTTCCGATTCACTGTTTTTTGGTACCGACGTTCATATTTAAATTATAAATTCTGTTAGAGGATGAAGGACCACCAGCTCCAACCAACATTATTGTCCTGTATCGTGGCTACATTTTCAGCTTTGAAGCTGTTGACAGAAAATTGGAAGAACCATTAACTCCTCAAGAAATAGCATTCCAATTATTTTATATTGAAAAATGGTGCCAAGCTCAATCAACCGATGGGCCCGGAGTGGGTGCCTTAACTGTTTCAGATCGAAGTCAATGGGCAAAAAATCGCGATTATCTGATCAAATATCATCCTCAGAATAAAACTACTTTAGATAAAATTGAACAAGCTTTGTTTGTCATAATTTTCGATGATTCCGAACCTATCACACAAAGTGAGGTAAATCTAATTGAATCTAATCTTTAGAAATTTTTAATTATTATATTGTCAATTTGTTATTTGGTGTTATTTGATTGGTAGATATTGAGAGAAGCGATGTGCGGTGATTGTAAAAATCGTTGGGCTGATAAATCAATGTCAACTATAATCTTCAATAACGGACTTATGGGTGCTAATGGTGACGTAAGTAATCACTTTTAATGATACAATGAAATTTGTCTAATATTTTGTTTATGGCTTATTTGTTCAGCATACACCTTTTGATGGTTTATGTACAGCCATTTTAAGCCATTACATCATGATATCAATGGATGAATGTAAAGGAGTCTGGAAAGGAAGTCGAAAATTCAGGGATATGCCGAAAGCAGAACGCTTAGACTTCATCTTGGATGATCATTTGAAAAACGAGATTGAAAATTCAGTCAAAACATTCAATCAAAACTGTTCAGATATTCAAATTGTCCATCAAACATTTAAAGGTTTTGGTAAAGCTGCTCTTCGAGACTACAAATTTCATCCTGAAGCATTTACTCAAGTCGCCCTACAATTAGCTTATTACCGAATGCACGGAAAACCTGCACCAACTTATTGTACTGCTAGTACTCGACAATATTATCATGGACGAACTGAAACATGTCGATCATGTTTCCCTGAAAGTGTTGATTTTTGTAAATCTGTAGTCGAAGGAAACTCAACAGTACGTAATCTCTAAAAAATATTCTACTCATTAGGTTTATTCCGATAAGAAAAATTTTCACGAACTGATTTCATCTTTTTTTTGAAAATTATTTTATTAAGTCAATGTCAATGTCAATGAAAGAAGAATTAATTAGAATTGATATTTGCATCAATAGCCAGCTCAATGTCGTTGAAAATCAAGTTTTTCTTACCTTTCTATTTATATTTAATTTTAATGACTCGTCATCACGTTAAGCTTGACTTGAGAAAAGGATTAATAACTTAGATAGTAATGATATATTGGCAATACTTTTTACCCCTCTTTGACCCAATTTCTGTGTCTTTCTAAATGATCATCTGACTTTTCGCTTTTCTTTTTCTCTCTTTCTCTCTTAGCCTGGAGAACTTTTTCATAAACTCAATCAAGCTGTAAACAAATTCAACAAATTAATGGGAGAAGCAATGAAAGGTTATGGCTGTGATCGTCATCTAATGGGTCTTTACTTAATCTGTATGGAGGAGGGACACGAACTTCCCGACTTATTTACTGATCCATCTTTCATTAAAAGTGGCGGAGGAGGGAATTATATTTTATCAACAAGTTGTTCAGGTTATTGGCATATATGTGGAGGAGTCCCACCGATGAGAGATGATGGTTATGGAGCTTTCTATGGAATTGAAGATACTCAAATTACATTTTGCGTTACTGCTTACAAAAAGTGTGAAGAGACTGATCCAGAAGTCTTTTTCAACAATATATGTACCGCCTTAATGGATATGCAAAAAATTTGTAACGCATCCAAATTGTGATCCAATTCAATGTTTTTCTTCATTTATCGATCTCTACAATTTTATTCTTTTGACTACAGTTTATCGTTTATTTCCTACTCATCAAACCAAAACCATCCTTTGACTTGTTATCATGTTTATTTTCCTATTTTATTCAAAGATTGGCTCGATAAATACTTTATAATATAAAGTGAAAATCTTATAACTGTCCATTTCAATATCTTATTTGCTATAAAAAAATATTTAAAAGAGTCAAGTATTCATGAGACTAAAGAATTGCTTGTAATTTGAGCGTGAAAATATGTATAAAATATGTTTGGAATTATTTGCAAAGTAGGTTCAAAGATCATCATAACTGACAATCTCACGTTGATCCTGTGAATCATTGGACGGTTCGCCTCGTCTATTATAACTAGCGGCAATCATACCCCATGAACTTGATGGTCCTCCTGATCCCGCTGAAGATATTTGAGAGGATGAATTTCCATAACCAGAACTACTTGATTTTGGCGCCATTGAAAATCCTGTGCTAGGCAATGTTTCCCTTTCAGGATCAGGTTGGAAAGGTTTAAATCCAGCAGGCTTATCAGCTCCGATTTTTTTACGGGCTAGTGATTTCGAACGTTTGAATCCTTGACCTTCTCTCTCTTTATCAGGCGGTTTCGCTACTTTTATAGCTCCTGATTTAAGTAATCTTTTTGCTACTTCTTTGGCATCTTGTTTTGATGATTCCGCAGCTGTAAAAGTTTTCAAAACGCGAATAATTAAAAGATTGATCAATTACCAAGATAGATGCGTGTATCAAATAAAGGAAACATATTTTCATTTCCTCTTGAGATAAATACCTCTTTTCAGGACTGTTTGGGTTGTGATTTCAGGCTTTTCCACTTTGGGAGTTTTGTGTTGAATTAGAAGCTTTTTCTGTGAGACGGATAAAGCCAGAGATTATATCAAAATTTTGCCAGACTTCCAGTTTCAATGTAAAAAAGCTTACCTTTCGCTTAAGTTTTGCATATTTCTGTTGCAAAGCTTTTTCTTCATCACTTAATTGCGTCGGTAGTTGAATGAATACCATTGGTATTAAACGATATTTTACATTAAATACAAAGTATAAAGATAAATGGTTTTTATGAAATGCCAAGGATTACTGGCTTGTTTTGCAAATCTAGATACAATTCAAGAGCTTATCCGAAAACAGTAAAGTACTCCATAACTTAGTATAATTTCGTAGGATTAGGATAAAGCACTATTCAAAATAAACAATTAATTTGATGGACTAATCAGTTAGCGCGATTTAATAAAAAAGCAACAAATGAAAAATAAAAGCTTATAAACATCTTTCAAAAATATAACATAAACAACAGCTATCGATCTATAAAATCATTCGATTAAAATCGATTGTTGCATCGATAACCCCTCATTATTGATACTGAACAACACTGTTATGAAAAACAAAGTATTCAACTTCTATGAAAAACGCAAACAATTTTCAAATTACCCCTAATCAATGTAACTGACCCAAATACACAATTGTAATCTGCTCAATCCTGCGGATAGCTCTACAGGAAAACCCTGTAAGCAAACCATTTTCTATTTCAATAAAACCCGCGATAATGATTCAAGCTCACCTCGAGTCCCAAACCAATTTAAGAATAAAAAGCTCAATTATTGCTTGGTTTTAGCGATCAAATTAATTCTAATTATGATTTCTTACTTAATTAGTTAATGAATTCCTTTATACTCAATGATTTCATTAATAAGCTGAACTTTCATAATTACTGAGAAAAAGTAAGTGATACAAGGAATGTGCTTATCTATGGACTTAATCAAAGAACTAGTTGCTAATCTGTCTTGATGAACAATGATGAAGTCCGAATAATACCTATGTCCACCAGTCTGAGGATTGATATAGAAGTCACTCAGCCATAAAATGGCTCGGCACTTTGTCTAGAGCAACCTAAACACAAATAAACGCAAAAGAATACATCTTGAACTTACAAATCTTAATTTGGATAAATTAATAATCGAAATGATTACTTTTACTATTATTATTACATTTATATTACAAATAGTAAAAATGTCTTTATAATTGTACATCATATAATTATCAGAAAATCATGAAGTATAAACAATTTAAAATACTTTCTTTAATCTAGAGCTAGTTTTATTGCCTAAATTTACTTCTATCACCGTAAGGATTTTTGATATAACAGGCGCAACACGAAGGAAACTCGAAATATTCAGGATAGGTTCGTTGTTCAGTTGGGTGTAAAGCCATAAGACGAGCTCGAGCATACTTTTGACGACACTGTGAGGACAAACCAGCAGGAAGATTGTCATCTTCAAGGTAAGCACAAGGTTTTCCAGCTCTCGAGCAAATCTCTGTAACCACAGACTGTTTAAAGTTTTCATCGTCATTCACAATGTAAACCCATCTTTTGGATTGAGTTTTAGCCATTTTGGGAAAAACAATTTTTCTTGGTCCTCCACATATCCTTTCATCTGCACTATCATCGTCGAAGTAAGATTTACGTGCATCAATCTCTTTAACGCCAAATATGTCTCTAAACTCTTCCAAATTCAATCCATAATCTGATCTAAGGTCAACCCTGGGATAATTATCAACATTTTCACAGAAAGTATCGTCCGGATTTTTGACACACTTTGGAACACCATTTTCATCTAAATCCGGTAACAACACTTTTGGCCGAGCTTGAGGCTGTGTTACTGGAAGATTTGTCACTGTTGAAGGGGTTGTCCAGATTGGTGAAGAAGTAGGAAAAACAATTGGCTTTGATCTTTGACTCCTGGTTGTTGGGAATTCGGTTGATTCATAGATACTTGGATTACTAAGGAATCGAGAATGACTTGGATAATGTCTTGATCTAAAATAATCACCGTACGAAGGCGAGCCGTAAGATTCAAATCGAATCATACGTTTTCGATTTTCAACACTTTCTCGATTTGCTCTGTTCTCGTCTGAATCGAATGTGGTCGTTGTATGATTAACTAGTGAAGGCAATGGGGAATGCAATGATGAGCCAAGTGTTCCAAGACAGGCGATGATTGTGGAACAGTAAATTAAGTTAATAGGTAAATATGTCAACATAATGAAGATTGACTGACAAAACCAGTCTTTACGTATTGTGGAATAAAAATAGCAATTAAATAAACAAAAGTAAAAAAGCTTCGCTCAAAAAGATTGAAGGACAACTTTTAACAACAAAAAAATTGAATTAACTTGAAATAAAATGAAGATTCAACTTCAAACAGTCAAAGTTATCATTTTTGTTTAACCAAATTAAAAGCTGTATTTCAGCTCACAGACCTGTTTATCAGATCTTGCGCATTGAAAACCTTTTTATAAAATATAATGTTTTTTTGTATCTTCAACATTTCAATATTTAAATGACGACGACATCTTTCTATTGTCTATTATTAATCATTAGTTGATCATTGAAATTTGGTAAACATAGTCGATGAATGTTTAAGAATGAAGGAAAGAACCGACTGAAATAAAATAGAATCGATAGATTACTCTTCACCAATCATTTTAAATTATTCATAAACACGAAATTTTGTTCATTTTGTTTCTTTAATTGTGATCAATGTAACAATCACACCATCAATTTGATAAACATTTACGTGAAATGTTATTTGTTACCAATGTTCAAAATCACTAATCAATTAACATGCAGATTTCAATATGTTCGTTTGTTCATTTTCGGTTAAAATCTGTCTCTGTAAATTTCTAACAGCTCTTATTAATTTCAAAAGCTAAACTATCATTCTCTTAATGATTTAATTTGATTTAAAAGTTTGTTAGGTATATTATAGTTATTAACTTTCAAATTGGTTGTAAAGGGTCAGCTCAAAAGTGAAGGTTAAGATCGTGAAATATCAACAACATTGAATAATACAACAGGTACTTTAAAAGGGACGTGATTTGCAAATAAACAAATTAAATTGTGACTATGTGCTTCCAATCACTGATTGACATTATTGTAATCATGTGATTAAGCGATTTATTTGTCAGTTTAAGAAGTTACTCAGATGGGAAAATTGTTTATTTGTCTAGTATTCATATAAACAATTTTTATGATTACATTACAGCCCAAACAATTAGACCTAATACACGTACAAGTTTAACCTTGTTTGGCTCAATGTCCTTTCAAATTGAACCTAAGGGAACAAGTTATTATTGATTATTATTGGTAGACATTTCGATTAATACGATTTGTAAATGTATCTTTTTATAAATTAATTAAGCAGAGTACGCAAGAAAAAACTAATTACTCTCTGAAATTAAGGGACCAAATAAATCTATAGCTTTTATTTTTATGCAGCTAACGATTAAAAGGTTGTATTAAAAAATGAAAGTAATCGTGTTCAAATGAAAGATTTTATTTGAATTTACTGTAAACACTATTTTACATCATTTAACAATTAATGTGTATTGTTTACTGCTGTAAATAGACAGTATTTTAGGTCTAACCAAAAATTGAGAGGGCACCAGCAACTGCATCAGCACTGCTGTTGAAAATATTTGCAGCGGTATCGAATCCATTATCGGTCAAGTTACCGATGACTGTGGTTTGGTTGGCAATCAAGCCACTCTTGAAGTCAGCAACATTGCTTAAACCGTCTCCAATAGATTCAGCAACAGTTCCAGTTCCATTGATTATGGTGGCTCCTAAACCGAATCCGGTGGCAGCAGCACCAGCAACATCTTCTAATCCTGATTCAATGAAGTTTCCAGTACCGTTGAAAACAGTACCAACAGCTTTTCCTCCTTCACTTGCAAGATTACCAAATCCATTGAAAGTGTTGTTAGCCAAAGAACCAGCCCCTGAAGCGAAACCAGAAACCAAGTTTGCACCAGAAGTAGCAAGACCACTAAAAGCACCTAAACCAAGTCCTTTGAGGATTGAGCTAGCGATTGAACCACCAGCATTGGCAGCGCTTCCGAACATGTTAGCTCCAGTTGCAGCAAGGTTACCCATAGTACCAGCTACATTGGCTCCAATGTTACCTCCACTTTGAGCAAGAGCTGAACCGATTTTAGAACCAGTTGAAGCTAGCTTACCAGCTCCTTTAATTCCAGAACTGACTGCATTACCAACATTTGAAGTAGCGCTTGCACCAATGGAAGCTCCAGTTGCGGCGAGCTTACCGGCACCCTTGATTGCTGCGGTTTCCATTGAACCAATAGATTTGATTCCACTTGAGGCAGCATTAGCTACAGAGTTGGCTGCTGAACCTAAACCATTAGATACTTGAGCACCAACGTTACCAACAGCTCTGGCGGCTTGTGAGGCTATGTTAAATGGATTGAAAAAGAATCGACCGTGAACTTTGCTGTTCAAAGAAAGTTCAGGTTGTTCATCACAGATTACTACTGATGCAACAAGCAATAAGCAGAAGGCTGATACACCGAATGATTTCATGGTTTCGTTGGATGTATTAAACTCAAGACCAAATACAAGTAAACTGCTTGAGAAAGTCTTAACTTAATAAATAATTTCGAGCAAATTTGCGAATATTTATATGATTTTGTTCATCATTTTATTTCAAAACACATTTTCATTTAACGTCATTTCATCCCATTCATTTGCCATTGTAAATTGTTTTTTGAGTCTTCAAATTCAGATGGCTTTCTATCAAAATCATCTAAAATCAACTTGTCATTTCAATTGAATTGATTATAATTCATCTCTATTAATTAGAAAACTCTATCACAGATCGGATTAGTACTAATAATTCACACTGAGAATAAAAAAATTCCAATTTTATTTATTGAAAACCTCAAGATGGACAAACTTGAGCATTTTAATAACATAAAATAATATATCGTATTAACTTTAAAAATATTTGTATTTATTATTATTTATCTATTTGAGATTTATGCAAATGTTTTAACTCTAATCATATTGATAGATCAATAGATTAATATTGTGAGTTCAAAAATTCAATTCAAATGTTTGCTTCTCATAAGCGACAATGAAGCAAATTAAAAAATTACAATTCATGGAAATTCATTGGAAAGTATCTGTTTAAGTACTTGTTTTTATGCCTATATGGTTACACTTTGTTACAATAGATACACTCAGGTGGTGGATATGCATATGAATAAAACGTAATTGAGATTTTAATCAGTAAATTGACAGTTCAATTGAAAAGCTATCGTTTGTCAAATTATGATGTCGGATGATTTGGAAATGAGAATCTTGAAAATAGCAGAAAATGAGCTTTTTTAATGATTAGGTAGATTAAACGTGAACAAGACAGCTTTATTTGCCAAAACTCATTTCTATTGACGATATTCCAGACTGCAAGTTTAACGTGATCGATTACCGAAGGTTATTATAACACAAACACGTGTATAACTTATGATAAGATTTGAACAAGTCGTTCGCGAAGTTAACGATTTAATCTTTGAATGACGATGAAAATTCTGTGTGCCTTCTGAAATCAAGCTCATGATACACATTTCATAAAACTGCGATAATTTGAATCAGACGAAATAATATTATAAAACATTGAATTAATAATATAAAATTACCGAATTTTTCATATTTTAGTGTGAATTTCAGTTTCAAAAAGTGTAAAATTATGGAATCTTTTTGAATTAAAAAGACCAAAAAGCTAATGTAAACCCAAAACGACTAACGAAAACCGAAATTCCCAACTCATGATAAAAAGAAGATGCTGAGTGTTGTATAAGAAAAAATAATATCATTTTAGTTTTCAATTCAAAAGGTTCAATGAAGTGAGAGTGTTATCTTTCTGGGGTGCAATATTCAATGCATGAATATTCAAGTTAAAGTCAATAGACTTATAAGTTAATTCCTTTTTTAGGAGATCTTAGAATAATATTCAAGGTTAATTATCAACTCTAATTAGTATAAAATTTTTCAATGAAACGTTCATATTCATGGATGATGGAGCACAGAGCGTATTGTTAATAATTTATTGAGTAAGCAGTGAATTATATCACTCTTTTGGACTGATCAACCGCACGAATTGGATTGCGTAAATTTGACATTGATTATAGATTTGGAAAATATCCAGAAATTTTGATTTATTGATCGTTTGATTATCTGAATGGAACGAAGAAGTTCGCTTTAAAACTTGAGATGTTTACAACGGTTGTCGGTAGAAACAATTGTAGAAATCAGGGAAAAAATTTAAGTCTTTTGCGTTTCACTCATTCAGTTTTTATAAAAAACCATTAAATGTTAGAAAATAGATCGATTCTGATTTTGAAGTTGGTGTAAGTCAACATATTTACAGAACTAATCAAGTTTACTAAAGGGTCCCAAGAAACAGTGTTAATAAATTGAAATGTAAAAATAACGGTTTTAACAAGGATATTAAAAAAATAAAGTTAGAAAAGGAAAGATTGCACTTTCCTGATTAATTTTCTACCAAAAGTAGCCTTAATTTCATGAATTGAATATCTTTAATAAGGACAAACGCGATGCGCTCTCAAAAAGGTAAATTTCACCATATGGAGAAAGCAATGCATTACTCTAAATTTATTCTCGCTTTATTTTTCTGATTTGTAGAAAATGGTCCAAATTCGTTAGAAAACACGAAAACTGTCCGAATTTTCCCCAAGTTCGTTTCATTGAGAACTTCTGGGTAATATGTTAAGCGGAATATGCCTTTAAAAAAATCTAGCTTCGAATATCTCTGAATGCAAAAAAATTTGGGTAAAATTATCGAAAAAGTAGCTAGTCGTTCTGGGCTTGTCTTAATGAAAAGTGTCCGTCAAAATTGCTGAAAATTTCAAAAGATGGAGTATTAAGAATTTAGTAAAGATCGAAAATAATAATTTTGGCTAAGCAATCAATTTTTCTCAAAGAATTCCTTTAATGTTCATTAGGACAGTTAGGAACCCTTTTATTTGAGATTTTGATAAACTTTTAAGAAAGGGTGAGCAACCTTCTGGTGTTTACCAGGAAATAAGAATGTTCATTCATTGTTCAGAATATCTATGAGCTTTTTTGCAGTATATACAATCAGATATCCAAGCAAAAGATTCAAGCTACAAGAAATTTTACCAATTTTTTGATGAAACGCAACTGAGCAGCATTGAACCAATCCAGCAAATAAATTGACTTCCAATAACATATCAACAACTTCTTGTGACTCTGATGGCCAAAGGGTAACGGGTAGTTTGTACAATTTACAAAATGAGCTGATAACAAGGGATGACAAGAGACGTCGTTGATAAAAGTCTCTTGATCGTAACGAGAAAATAATAAAAATAGATAAGAAAAAGATCAAATTGAAAAAAATATTCTTCAAAAATAGAGTATAAAACATAGATTCCAGTTCAGCATAAGCAATTTGAGTTGTGCATTGTGATGACCATTCTTTATAAGTCTCACAGAAACTGTAAACAATGAATAATTTTATCGGTAAAGATTTAGACAATTGGCAGTTATGAATGATGTGACGAAAAAATGAAGTTTTCATCAGCATTGCGTCAAGAATTAAGAAACAACTGTCCATTTGTAGATAATAGTCAACTGGTTTTCCACATTTTGAACAGTCATTCAGCTTTAAATTTAATGGATTAATTGATTTCTGTGGCTTAAAGTCATCAACATAATCCTCACCATTTTTGATACTATCGGTTATAAGGTTACCACCATGATCATATTTCTTACTATCCGGACCATATACTTTGACCAAACTGTAATTGGATTGATGACCACAATTAACACAGACGTAAGGTCCCTTAGGCAATAATTTTAACATGACACAAAAGTTAAAGTGTTTTAAAATTATAAACTTCTCTTCTGAGTCAGTTGAACTATCTGTAAAAATAAAACAAAAACATATGAGAAGCTACAATCACATGGTTGAACAAAGAGGCGCCAAATATTACCGAGAAAAGTGGTTTTAAATTTTTTTAAAATAAAATGTCGCGCTTTTAGTGTAAATACTTACTGTGTTTAACTGTTTTAATTTTGATCGAAGATGAGTCTTCTTCGTTTTAATCGAATTATTGATTTCAGTCAAAGTGAGTTGGATACCTTGATTTTTTCTGGTATTTCTACTATTCAAACGTTTCTGGTTAAAGAAGCATCAGCCATATCAAAAACAACTTCAATTGATATCAAGGTTGGTTGTTACCTCATCGCTTTTTTCCTATTATTATTTTTTACTTTTTATTCTATTCTTTTAGAAAATTAAAACCAATCAAACCAAGCTTTATGAGTACTATTCCACTCCACTGGTCAATTTTTCTTCTTTATTGAAAGAGTCGTCCGAAAAGCGGTGTGCTTACACAACTGGTTGTCCGAAATTGGATGAGATGATTGATGGTGGTATTTTAAGTGGTGAAATAACTTCAATCATGGGCCAATCCTGTTCTGGTAAAACTCAATTTGCACATCACATGGCTTTACAGATGGCTATTCAAGGAAAAGAAGTAATTTACATTGACACGGATGGTTCTTTCTCAGCTGAAAGATTAGCTCAGATGTATGATGCAACTTTACCGGGGCTTGCTAAAGAAGCGGTGTTGCAAAAAATTATTGTTACTCAAATTTTCGGACTTTATAAATTATTGTCTCTGTTGGACAGATTGACTGAAGAGCTCAAAACAACAGAAGGACCTTATAATGATGTTAAAATGATTATCCTTGATTCATATACAAATCCATTTGTTGATGTCTTGGATTACCAAAAAGACTGGGATCGTTCTAAAAGGCAATCTCTACTAACAATTATAAGTGCTTACAATCGTGCTCTTCGAACAATCGTTATGCTTAGACCTGATATTGCTTTTATTACCACTAATATGGTCACAGAATTCGCCAAATGCCTTTGGAATAATAATTGTGGCCTCGTGCTGAGTCTCGAAAATATTGATCATGAAATAAGGGAAATTTGTTGTGTTCAAAGTGAGAGAGTAACTCATGCCAATCAAAGTTGCCGAGCTAAGATTATTAAATCGGGTTTTATCGACTATCAAGAAGAGAATAACGTTTCAGATCAGATGGTCATTTTATAGTTGATATTTAATGTATATACACGTTGGTTAAAAAATAAATCAAATATGTACAATTCATGTTCACAATAAGGTTTCCCAATAATCACAAACAAAAAGAAACAGAGATTTACAAATGAACAGCAAAATCAAATAATAATTGACAATTCAAAATTGAAATTAAACAAACCAAGATTGGTTACAAATTGACTTTGATTGTGCTTTAATTGAGTAATATTAACAATCTCGATATAATCCATTAATTTTGCCTTTATTATTTGCTTGATAATTCATATCAATCAGAATTTACCCATTCAAATTTTTGCGTATTGCTAAATTGGATGTAAAAAATGTTTGATTTGATGTCAATTGAAACAATAATTTGCGATTAAAGAGGAAAATTTACAATATTGCAACTCAAATAAATAGTTTTTGAAAATAAGAGAAGGTAAAAATATTGCGATTAGTTTATAAATCAAAACTTCTCGAATTAAACAATTTAGTTGGCAAAAATTTGAATTAGCAAAATATAAAGGTTGAGTAGGATTTAAGATGTAAGTTGATTTGGTGTGAACATTTCAATGGAGAACCAGAATTTTGCGAATAATTAGTAAAGTTTGTAGTTATCGGTTTTATGGGTTATGTATAATTTATCAAAAAGGCACAACTGATTTATATTAAGATGAATTACACTTTAAACAGTCCTCTTAGCACCATGGACAACAGAGTGGTAATGATGAATCCATGAGAATATGGAATGTCGAATTGATTTGGGATAATCTCAGCATCACAATGATCTTTACAGTAATCAGCATTTACAGTTTCTGTAATCAGCGCAAATGACACTTTAGATAACCATCAGAAGGACAAAAAACATTCCATGATTTTTACACACAAAATAGGATGAGCAAGTTTCTTAATTGGCTACTTGAGAGCAAATTCAATTCGGAGGAGAACAATAAGAATAAAAAGTGAGCATAGTAGAATTTCAGGTTGAAGAGTCATTTCTTTCAAGCAGATTCATTGGCACTGGCCTCGTGTTTATTATTTGTTTCATTGTTAGTATTGTTGTGATCCGTTGCTTGCCATTCAAAATTGGAGCTCATTATCCACCGCTGTGATTTTCTACCATCACATTCTTTCAATTGGGGGAGAGTTGAATCCTTAGATGAGTCAGCTTTATCCAAACATAGTCCAGTATTTACATGAACAATTGTATGATCTTTTAAATTATATTCCCACATTTGATTACCCCCCATGCCATGACATCGAATCAATTTAACAGGTTCTTTTTTACTGGAAGCATCTAAACAATTATCATCTGACATGATTTGTTTACGTTTTGTATAAGCAAACACCTGATTACCACCCATTCCATGGCACTGGCTCATTGCAGCATTTTCACCACTTTTACGTCCAAATGTATCAAGACAATGATTTATGGCAACATTACGAATCTCACCCAATGAATAATAATCCAATGGCATTTGAGATTCAGGGTAAACATTTTCAAGATACCAACGGAAACTTTTACATTTCAATTTTTCTCTTAACTCTTTTCGTCCTGTTGTATCACCTTTGTTCACTTTCTTAGCTGCTGGATTAATGGCATAATAAAAGTCTTTCCATTCATCGAGCCAAACATCAGCTAAACGAGCGTTATTGTGGTTAACTATCTTAGTTGTACCGCCAGGGAAAGTGTAAGGCGTTGATTTACGGAAAACATGACCAACATGAGAGCAAGTTGCTATCTCGAGCGTTCCTCCACACATCCAGATCTAATTAAGCATAAATCAATGATGATTTGATAGTTGGAGTGTTGAAGTGATTAGAAACATAATGCGATTTCCATGCATTCATTTATCATAAAGCATAATTGAAATTTCCCATCATGAAAAGAGAAAGAAACATTAAAATAGCACGTTAATTATTTAAGGTCGTTGTGTTGTTGGATATTTTAGTGTAAAATAATATCTCACCCTGAAACTTAATTCAAGATTTTCTCCTCCCCAGATTTCCATTCCTTCATCGTATTTACCAAGATATTCAAAGTAATCACGATCAATAGAGAATAATCCTCCAGCCATAGTAGGTGTTCTGTAAAGTACAAATAATTATTTCAGTTTTAATTATAATTTTGTGTCAACTTAATTAACAAATAACATAAATCGTGACCATAATACGTATTACTAATGCATAAGAAATATAAATTTATTTATTATAGTTTGTGAACAAAGAGAAAGAATAGAAAGTCAAGATTAATAAATACTAACCTAACGGGTTCACTTCTATCACCATTACGACGGTCAATTTCTCGTTGAGGAACTCGATACCATCTGAAATTAAGTCTCCAATTAAATCCTCCCCAAGTCATATCTGATGCTGGGATATATTCAAAATTATCATCACTTATCACATCAATAATTGGACAAACAACACGAGTTCTATAAAAATATTGAGAAAAAAGAAGAGTTAGTTTAATATTTAATAAATAATAAATAAATAAAAGTTTATAATTATTATTAGTAAATAAAACAAATGATATTTATCTTTACCTATCTTCTCTTATTCTTGCTAATAAAGGTTCCAACCATCCTTTTGAGCATTCACAATGAGCATCTAGAAAGGTAATTACTTGGCCTTTAACATGAGATGCTCCTAAAAGACGAGCTCGAATTAATCCTGATCTGTTTCCCGTTCGTAAAACATGGACAGGAACCGGCAGTTTGACCACATAATCTTCTAACTTTTTACCTAAATGTTCTGATAAACGAACAGAAAATTTCAAAATAAAAATTCTTTAAATGAATGAATTCTTGTAGTACTATATTGCTTAGGATTTGAAAATAAATTAAATGGAGAGTGTAGAGCAGAAAATTGGCTCAGCTTGATGCAATCAATCTCAAACTTGAAATACACCGTTGAGAAATGATTGTAAGCATTACATTATTAACAAGGGTTAATTTAATCAACTAGAAAATTGAAACCAAGCTTGAGATGATAAACAGGAAATTCAAAGAATGAAATAGTGAAGTTAAAGCTATTTCAATAAGAAGAAAAGAGGGATTAATCATAAGCTCACCTCCATCACTAGCATCATCAACAAGAATAATCTCCTCAAGAAGAGTTCTTGGTGAGGTTCGGATAATACTATGAACAGTTCGTAATAAAGTTGACCAAGCTTCATTATGGAAAACAATGACAATGCTTGTTGTAGGTAATTCATTTGGATAACGTTTCTTCTTGCATCTAAATTATGATCAAAGAAAAAGATAATAGTATTTATACATCTATCTATTTATTTATAAATCAATGCAATTAATTAAATTACTCACGAATCCATTCTAACATCAGGCAAAGATCGGTTTAAAGCAATTCTATCACTGGCCAGAAGATTAAATTGATTCAATTTAAATTTCTCATTTTTAAGAGATTCTTCTTCTTTCGGAATATTAACAGGTTTACCCTTTTCACCAGGCCATGAACTTGGATTTGTAGCTAAAACTGTGAAAAAATAATCAATTAATTAGTCATTATAATGAACGATTACAAGAATAAAAATTGAAAGTTAATTAGAACGAAATGAAAATATTATCTCATATGATATCGAGAAATAAATTGTACATTAAAAATTAATAGCTAGCATTTATATGGCAATGGTTTGCACTATTTTTTCATTTCTTTGAATCTTACGGAGCTTTTATTGTATGATACAAGCAAAAGTAATAACAATAATGGAAATATTGATAATCCTTGTAATTTATCAAAAAGTTATATGATAAATAGAAAGGAAAAGAAAAATATGGCAAAATATCGTTGATGTAAAACTTGGAAATTTTTGTTGATTTTGAAGATTACAAGATGAATGAGTCTGTAAATCATCACAGTAAATTGAATCAATTGAAACGCAGCATTGGAAAAATAGTTTAATCTTTTGAATAATGTTTAAACCTCTACTGTAATTCAGATTATTTAGCTAATCTTGTTTGACAATCATTTAATATCAAGACAGCGTATGTGTTGAACACAGATTTTCAGCGTTTAATCTTTTCAGTAAAGTATTTCAATCGGAAAAATCGAAAGCAAACTTCATCTATTCTTATTCTTAAATCTCTCCGATTCGTCTCAAATGTAAATTCAATTTGCATGTTTAGTTACATTATTTCCCATGAATGTTACACATGAAAAATTTAAGTGTTTAAGTTATCAATCTGGCGAACACACTAACATATAAATTGTGAAACTTAACCAACTCGAAATTAAGGGATCAAATTAGATTAGATATTTGCGATGTTCAATTAACAGTTGTTTTGAGAGGCAAAGAAATTAACTTAAAGATATTAAGAAAGAAATACATTCACAAGTCAGAATTATAATTGAATTATTGTACATACCAACAATACTTCACTTAAATGATGTAATATTTGAATAATAAAAGTCTAATCGTGTTTAATAATTCAGCTGCTGTTAACCTTAATTCAAAATTGAAAAGTAAGCTGTCAAAATGAAGATTACAGTTTTTTAGAACTTTTAAGAATTTTTCTAATTAATCTATAGAAATGAGTAGGTTTGAGAACATAATTTAAAAGATTTAACTAAAATGATACAAATTTTATGGTAGATGTTTTATAGCAGATGTATCAGTTTTATACCGATTAAAATAAGGTAACGAAATGAATTGATTTTATGAGACAATAACAAACAAAAGAAAAGAAAAAAATGTAATCTGACTGTAAACTGGTTGAAAATATTTCCGGCCGTAAAATTGACCAATTAGTAATTTATGCATGATTATATTGAACGTCAATCAAATTTGGCTACATTGAAGGAGCATGATGAAGGTATAAAAGAAATGGAAAAGATACAGTAGTGGTCAGGGTTAAGTTAACTTAATGGTCAGCATTGGCTATAAAACTGCTAATCTTCATATGTTGTAATTAGCATCTTGGGATTAGCGTTCGAATCTTGCCAAGTCGCGAAGTTAGGATGAAATAGTACTGCTTACCCAGGGTTAAACACCCTGGATTATCATATCCTCACTTTCTGATGGATTCCCAGCATAGCTGGATGAAGCCTCTATGGACAGGTAAAACACCTAGGTAGCAAGGGATAGACGGTGCCTTAAAAGCTGTCGCGGCTAGCTCGTCCACATAAGTAAAAGGTTAACTTAACACTGACCACTAGTGTAGAAAATGGAACTCAAATTGTTGTTGTTGTATCCCAGAATAAGTATTCTAGGAATGAAGATACATATAAGTGTAATGAAACAATAATTACCTGGCGATTTCCACTTTCTTAGTTGATGTGATTTATATGGTAAAAGAAGTGAATTGGCATTTTCATTTACAACTAAATTATCACTATTTAAATTTGATAAATCATTTTCAATTGATTCTTCTAATCCATTGTAATTTGGATTAACATTGTTAGGATTATTATTACTAGAAGATGATACTTGAAATAATTTACGTTGTTTTCCACCAACACAATTAATACCAGAACTACCTAAACAGTCCATATAATACACAAGTACACTGAACCCAACCAGAACCCAGATAAATGATGACAATATTATTAACCGGTAAGTACTCCATCTAAATAAACGAAATCGTATTAACATTCTGTACAATGTTTGATGACAGGAAAGGCTTTCACTTGTTTGTAAAGTCATAACAAAAAAATAATTAATTAACTGCTAATTGATCACATCAATAGATGTTATGGAAGCAAAAAAAATTGAAGTCTCAAACATCTGGCAGCTTCATTTTTGTTAGAGATTGCCTAAATCCTGCCAAACAGGCAAGATTCAAGATTATTTTCAACCGATAGATGGTGTTAGTGAACGTATGCTTATTTTAATTTAATTTAATTTAGTTTAATTTATCATAGTTTTTTGTTTATTATTTGGGTTTTAAAGGGGGTTGAATAATCCGTGTATCTGGTTGTGCTGATCATATCTTTCTCTTATTTACCAGTAAAGATCATAAATGACAAAAAATTTTGTGTCAATTTTGTTCTTACAATCATTTTGATTAGTGAATGATATAATACTATTTCAATGTTGCATTAAAAATTATGAGAAGTGCATAGTAAAACAATTAAACCTGACAAAATGGACAATTTTGAAAATTTTTTCTGAATTTTTCCATTTCACCATCGAATGATTCGTACTTATTTTCATCTAATTTTTGTGTTTAGCTTCAGATAATTTATAAGATGATCAATTGATTCTCGGTCAACCTTTCACCCTGAAATGATCGCCAAAAATTCAATTTGACCTAAAATTTGTTGGAAAAAAGATAATTGATAAAACTTGTGAATAGCTTCAATACGGATCACAAGTGTTGATGAAAAAAAGTACTTTAAAATGTCAAATGAAGAGGTGGCAAGAGAAAAGCTAATAAGCATTAATCAACGCTCAACAAAAACTCTGTTTATCTCAATAACCTAATGGACTCAATTCCTTGAACCAGCAATTCTTGCTTCATCAAGGTAAACCATGAACATTTCAATTCAATTCAAGAAATACTCAACAATCGATAGTTAAACTAACCAAGCTACAATATTTAGTGTCAATTAGCTAATTCAATGTTTTATTACAATTTGATTTCAATTTTTCTTGGATGTTTTGTTTGTTTTTGTTATCCTTTAATGTGTAATCAGTATTTTTTTTCATCAAATTGTTCACTTGAGAGATTTGTGATGTTGAACATTTTATTTTTATATTCATCATTACCATTAGTTGTTTGGTGATGATTAGAAGATTTGATGAGAAATCAATCAACCTTTTATGATTAAATTTCTAAAATTGTTATTCTAATTGTCTTAAACAGTTTCCCCTCTAATTAATTAATTAACTCGCTTTCCTGTTTTATATTCAAGTGATATAATAATAGATTCTCATAAATTGCTAACACACATCAGTTGTGTTCATCTCATACTTTTTTACTGACAAACCTCAGCAATTCATCATTCAATTTTAATTGTCTTCTCATCACAAGCTTGTTGTAAGCTAACCTTTTACCTTTGTCCAAACTATTACAACAATATTAATTAATTATCAACATAACAATTAATCTTTTATTTATAATCCATCTCTCAATGAAATGAAGCTCAATATTGTTAGCTGCTTTTTGCACTCTCACACACAAATAATAAATAAATATCTGGTTCATTGAATTCATTACTTGGTTTGTTGTTTGTGCACAAACAATAAAGAGACTTGAAATCAGTTCGAATTTCACTTGATCATATTGATTAAAACTTGAGATCTAAATAGCAATTACAGGACTCACAATGATACACAATGAAGACAGGAAAGAAAGGGTCTTGAGAAATTTATCTTTCTTTATTTCGATGGTAGGAAAATGCATGAAGAAGATTCAAATGGATAAGAATGAATTGTATTAAAGAGATCTGAATGTGTGTCTAATTGACTTTCAGGATATTAACTCTTGCTGATGAGTGGGGAAGCAAGAGGAGGATGACATCGTATATTTGGTTTGTATCAAGCTGGAAATATGTAATGTCCAAGAAGATGATTAAGAAACAAGGAAAGTATCACTCTTATTGTTAGGCATGAAATGATTCTGAGTGGATCCTTTTTCTCAAGAGACTCGGAGTAATACCTTGAATGGACAATAACAGGAGACTTGGTGAAACAGATGAAGATAATTATGATGACAGTGATGTTGTGAAAGATTAATAGAATAGCATTTAGATCAGCAGAAAAGAAATAATGATGCATCAGGAAATGAAGAGAAACAAAGAATACATCTGATAAAAGTTTACATTCAGTGAATCAACAATTATCACCGACACAGGCAGACTTGACATCTATTCCAATTCTATTACCCTTTTCAAGTAGATAATTAAATATCTATCTTTATGCACATTAAAACATGCATTTAGCCAATAATTAGTTTGTACCAACTCCATATTACTACCAGCATTACAATAAATTAAAATGGCGATTTATCATTCTCGCTTTTCTGCCACCATCCTGATTCAATCTTGATAATCTTCATTTGCTTGAACTTTTTCTTGCCTGAATCTAACCTTGTGTGTTATAACTTATGGATGACATATCTGGTTTCAATCATAGTTAATAAATTTTTCAATTGCAACTGGTTCTTCGATGAGTATTTCCACGCATTTTTATGTCCAACTCCGACTTGTCTTGACTTGTTCTTGATTTAACAATTTCCGGGTGAATTTACATCCATAATAAGTACCGTTATCCTCCATGTTTCCTGAGTGTTGAATATAAAATTAATTGTTCGGCTAGAATGTTGGTCAAATCAAGGTAAACTTTTTGTTTAAACTCATATGCTAATCAAACTCACTCTATAGTTCACTTTCCATTAACATACTAATTAATATATACTGTACATTGGAAGCGTAGAAGTTTATTTAACCATCAATCTAATTAAAATACAATCAAATGGTAGAGCAGAAAAGTAAATTATTTAGTCTTATTAGTATTATAATTTAGTGGTTGAGAAACTAAGATTACCATTGAAAAATTTGATCGCATCAGAACGATAGCCTTTACGGTTAAACAAGAAAAAACCATCCTTAGTCTCTGGATTTAATTATAAATCATGATATCTTCATTTATTCAAACTTAATTTCAAATTCATTTCAAAAATTAGAGATAATTTAATTTTCTTTCGATGAAGGTTATAATAAAAACTGACGATAAAAACTGACAAATTGAAAAGATGATCCACTTTGCGTTAACGTGTAGGAAAAAGCAATAGAACGATAGTAATAAAGAAAACCAATTTACAGTTAATAAACAATAAAAGAGTTGTTGATGTTTGTGTGTGGTGATGACTGTTAATCATATTAAGGTGATAAGTATAGTCATTAAAGTTGACAATTTCACGGCCAAATATGAGAATGATTGAGCTATGGCAATATTAGAAATTTTAGCTTTTTTTCCTTTTCTGTTATGTCAACATGGAAGTGTTGGGTAAACGATTTAATAGGCTTCACGAAAACCGTAGTTGAGATGATTTTATTATAGTTATTAAAATTATTGGATTTCACATAATTAGCTTTGGAAGATTCACCAAGCGTCAAAACAATCGGAGTAAACAATTACAGAATAATCAAAATCAAAAGTTTAATTTAAAAAAGAACCGGTATAAAGAACTTTTAAAGAACTGTTAACTCTTTTATAAGTAGATGCGCAGTAATCGGTCTGTTTTGTTTCTTCCCTCTCTTTTTGATATTGTTATCCTTTACCAGTTTTTTCACAACTGATCATCAGTTGACAGCAACATCAACAATAAACATGGAAAAGTTGATTCTTTACTTTGTTTTGGTTCCCAGGTATTTTATATGATCACATTTCACCTTAATCATTGTAACTCTTTTATTAGGTGTTTACTACCGGAACGTCATCATCATTTTTATCATTTTCAACGTTACCACCATTATTAACCATTTTATTATTATTTTTGAATCATCACCATCTTTATCATTATCAACACCAACACCAACACCGTCATTCTCGTCCTCATCCGCGTCATCCATGAAAGAACGCCGAAAATGTATCTTTGTAGTTCATCAGACAGCCAACATAACTTTGCGGTTGACCGATAAAAACGGTGTTGGTTTTTTGTAACCATTTTTTACCTTCTTAACCATTTTTTGCTTACTTTTCTTGATTGTAACTGTTGTGATTGTTGTCTATCCTTACAACTACTGTTTAATATAATATCAATCACCCTTTAGACAAATTTTACAAAATAAACGCCTTTCATTTTGTTGGTGTTTCATTTTTGAAAATTGCGCCTCTACTTTGGGTTTGCTGGTTTACTGTTTAACAACTTTACTGTTTCATGTTTTCTCTGGTTTTTGGTTGTGATTATCATTATCACAATTATGGTTTTAACGATGACAGTTGACGATGGATTATTATTAATTTATTAACCAAGTTAACATCTTTAAGTAAAGACAATTGCTTGTTTTAATTTGTTTTTCAATCTTGCCATCAATCAAGCTGATTATCAACCATCGATTAACTTTTATTTTCTCTTCTTTTATCTGTTGTTCCTGTTACTATCGACTTGTTTTATTGTATTAATAATATACTTTTGTATGTGATTCCGTCAATCTAAATCTTATTCTTACTACAAACGTTAAAATTATTATCAGTAATAATGTAATCTACCTTCATTGTTTTACTTTATATCACCTGTTATATTGGTTCTCCATTACTATCATCATCTTGCACCAATTTTAATTATCCAATAAATTGGTATGTTTCACTATGGGTACAATCAATTATCCATTGAGTGTACTTCTGTTCCTAGTCATCACCATCATCGCCAACTTCACAATTTAAATCATCATTCACAATTAGTCCACCAATACAGTGTCCACCATTGTTTCCACTTTTTTATTGTGTAATTTACAAAGTGACTTTTCAACTATTTGGATTATGATTGTTACATAAATAAAAGACTGAAATTTTCATTTCGAAATGTCTATCAGGTGATTGTAATTTTCTTTTCAATCTTTTTAAACTTTATTGTTCATATAAATACAGCTATTAATTATAATTAAAGGTTAACCAAATTGCAGCTTAATTAAAGTGAAATTTTGAAAAGACAATTTTATCAACTGCGTAACTTGAGGAATACAAAAAATTCATTTTAAAGCGAAATGTTAAATTGAAATTAATCCTTATTGATGGTAAATTTTTAGTTCATTATTTCATTTATCTCAGGGTGAACTCAACAATTGATTTAACCTTTTATTATAATTACTATCTTGATGTCATACTTATAAGTTGTGCTGAATAATTTAATTCAAGGTTTAAACTGTAAAATCATTGAAACCAATTTTCCAAATTAACCAAACTCAAAGTAGAAGCCAAAAATCATTGGTACTGATTAAATTATTGGTCAATTATTATTTTTACCAAATTGATTGTTGACAATCTCAACTGAATAAACTTCCCGTATGTAATTAATCTTCATGATTGTTGGATTATCATAAATTTGATGATGGTTCTAATTAATTTGACTAAATTAATGATTCAACAGTTTCTCAAGGTGAACAACCTTAATAATCAAGTAGCCGATGAGTTAACAAATTGTTACAATTTGCATATCAATTAACAAACTGTAGCTACACTTAATTTCTGGTTAGCAAAGGTATAATCAACGCCAACATTAAACTAATTTAGATTGAATTCAGAGCTAAATAAAATTCTGATTGGAACTAAATGAAAGCAAAAAAGTTAATTCATCTTGTAGTCTGTCAGTTAATTATAGTTACAACAATAGAGTTGTTGAAAAAATTTGATTGCTAACCTTTTGTTTTCATCGTTGTTAGAGTGACATTAAAAAACAATTAGCAGTAAAACATTAGGTTAGTTCATAATCAATCTGTTTTAATCAATCATTCAATACAAGAGTTTTCATTATCTTTAACTGTAACTTTAATTTGATTATTTTTACTCACAAATAAATCAAACTCCCATTTATTATTACCAAGAATGACAATTATTTTTGTACAAAAAAATCAGTTTGACCAATTCATCAACTTTATCCATTCTTGACCATTATTTTTTAATAATCCGTTAAGTTAGCCATAATTGTTATTAAATTGCAAGCCATAAATAACCATTCTATTAAATTATCATTTTGGTTTTACTGTCAACTAATGGATTAACAGTTTAGAGGAAAATTTGTGTCAAATCAAATCGAAATCAATGAAAGATTCATGATTTCTGTTAAACATTTAATTTCCATGGAATCCAAATAGATTTGAGATTTGATTAAATCTGAAAATGATGATCAACTTGAACATGACATTTGCTTTCAAAAATGAATAAATTATGATATTTATTTTGTCGTTTCATCATTACATGCGGTTAAAAACTGATTTAATGATAATATTGCTATTTAATGATTGTCAACTTAATTGACAATTTATTAGACTTGTGTAATGATTATAAAATTGCATGTTACCATGAAGTTCACTTATCATGTAATTCATAATGTCTCCTCCTTAAGATAAATATTGCATTTACATTTGTCCATGCAAATCAAATCCGATCATTCTATTCAATTAACAAAACTGATATTTTAACCCATTGACTTCACCTGAGAACTTTCAATAATCTCAAGTAAATGAGTTAATTAACTATCTTGTACTTTTAATTTTGAATTTTGATCAGCAAATTGTGATTTACTAAGTTTAAAGCAATAGCACTGAAGAAACTCAGAAGATTATCACTTTTTAATTGTAGATATTATGAGAATCAAGTCGATTTAAAACATGCTATTAATACAATTTATTATCTCTAAATTGTAGCCTTCAAATCAATCCATCTTAATTTAACTTAATAACTTTGCTCAACTTATTACAATGGAACATAAAATGTATACCAATCAATGAATTATCATTAATCTTACAATTACAACCTAATTAGCTTTTATTAGTTTTGCCGTAACAATGATAATTAAATTATCCTTCGCGATTGTTAATTTTGTTGAAATAATTGAACAAAGATTCAACAAGAGAAATAATGACATTTAATATAATTACAAGTAAATCAAATCAATTTGCTAACCAAGTTAAGGTTATAAAAATGATTCTTACTAAAGCCATTATATTGATAAATTGAAATGCATTTAGTTGATGATATTGAAACAATTTCATCTTGAATCTGTTGTTTTCATGTAAAAATATTCATTTGATTAAAAGGTTCCACTTTCATTTAATACATCAAATATCTTAAAGTTTCACTTGATGAATTGTTTTCATTTTAACATTGCAATTCATCACTGCCATTAAGTTACTTAGTGATGAAAACTGGTGTGATGAGGATGAAAACAATTGATGACAAAAGACCAGAAAAAACATAAATAACTGATTGATTACCAAATAATGCAAGAAAAAAATGAAGCCAAAAAACATTTACCTTGCAATGTTATGACTATTATATATTTATTACAATTGATGTTGATAACCTTCCAAATGGTTATGACAACTCACTAAATTATCATCATCTCATCAGATGATAATCATCATTTTTTATGGCTACCATTATATTTTATTTCACCTTTCAATGGCTCATAACTTGATACCATTTTTTATGGCCAATTCAGTGATGCTTACAATTTGTAAGATGAAAATTTTGAGCAACCAAAAGAAACAATCAAACTTTTGATGGTTTTGGGATGTTCAATGATTGTCAAATGATGATAATCAACAATTTCAAAATTATCATCTTTGCTCAAATGTTTATTTCCTGCTTCTGATTTGTTTTTTTCTTGTCTTCATCTTAATATGTGAATTCATTAAATTCATGTTCATCATTCATTCATTCAAGATTTGACCTGACAATTGAGGCAACAAATTTTATCTCTTTTATATCATCTTTAACTTCCCAGGGAATTGATATTAAACTAGTGAATGAATCTTTTTTTAATCAACATCATTATCTTATCAACTTTAATCGTCTTCTTAATTCATTTTTATTTATATCTCTATCTGATTCTGTGATAAACAATCAAATCTTGTCATTTCAATTCAATCTTAAAATGAAATTTCAAAAAAGCGAAAGGATCCAGTTATTAATAGCTGGTTCATTCAAAAAGTCCATAATTTACGCAACTATTAGCTTTGTTTTTGTCAACAATTAAGGTTTAATCAATGTTGGGTGTCTTTTAGATTGGATGTACAATTGTTTTCACCTTTTGTCTTTGATTCAGCTGATCAACAACTTCTCGAGTTTTCAATTGATATATTGACCCAATTAATGAGTGAAAGTTATTTAAATTTTTCACACTTAATTGAACAGTTTTGTTGTAAATCAAACACTCGTCACTATTGATTGAACATTAAATTATCCAATCATTATTACCCATCCTTTACCGTGATTGAAATGCTAAGAATCACTTATCATCTTGATCATTATCATAATTGCCAAACATCATCGCAATGTTGACCAACTCTTTATTGTTTTTTCATCAAATTTCAAGTCACAGTTTGATTGACAAATGAAACTTAGCAATTGGGTTAATTGACTTTAGTGAAAGTTGATTTGATTGTTTTGGCTTTTTTATTTGACCAGTTTTCAGATGATTAAATTAAGGTTCACCAGTTGTTTTCATGCTATATTGATTACCTCAGCAAATCAGTTCAATCCAAACAACAATCTGAAAACAAATCAACTTAACCAAAAATAGCCAAAAGATAATGTAAATCCTAATCGAATGATTTAAATGAGATCATTCAAATGAATCAATATCATTAACTTGATAAATTGATTGCTCAAAAATAATCAACCAACAAGCTTATTTAGTTTTAACATTTTATCCTTAAAAGTACTGCTAAAACCTTTGTATTCCTAATTTCAGAGCTAATGATTTCCCTGTGAATGAAATTGAATTTACCTGTTGGTTGTTACAAGGTAAATCGGATTCTGATACATTTGAATGTTAACCGGATTTCCTTTAATTTCATCCAATATCAAAGTTTCTGTTTCTACTTTTATCTTGTAAATATTGAATCAGTTACAGCTAACAATCAATTACATTCCCATTTCACGCAAAATTGAAGCCTTTCTTTCTAAATCTTCCTATCATTTAATAACCTGGACTTGTTGTTCCTGGAAGTGACAATTCATTAATAAACCATTTCCTAAATTAGTTCAAATTAACAAAGTCAGCATTGAAAAAGGTTATTGACTGAGGAAATCACCTTGAAATCGATGTATTGTTGCCATTGATTATCAGAAAATAGCGAAACGAGTGGACAAATTCAATTGACTATTACAACAAACTGAATTATCCACAGTCGATCCAGCTGCTTCAACTCGTTAGACTTATATTGCAGTCTCGACCTTTTGTCAAAATAACAGCACATCGTTTGTGGCCAACGGCTAAAATGCCAAGATGTCATTGGTTCGTGTTGAACTAATGAAATGAGTTACGAGTTATCTCTCTCTCTCTCTCTCTCTCTCTCTCTCTCTCTTTCTCTAGACTGAATTATCCATTGAAATAAACAAACAATCAAAAATTGAAACACTATAAGATGCTTTCAAACTGAGTGTATACTAATGCACAATAATACATTGTAACAACCAAATTTAGACATAAATTGTAAACTTAATTATCATGTTGATTGATTGTCTTTGCAAAACATTTCACATCGAAACGTCTCTACGATCAATTAAGTTTGATGAGAATGTTTCCCAGAGAACTTTTATGTGTATCAATTAATTTAGTAATTTATTTTTCCTTATTTTTATCTTTTTTTGCTGCTAACAGAATCAATTGATGTGCATTAATTATATTAATATTAATTATATGAATTCTCGATGACTCTACAAACAAGTGAAAGCCTTTCCTGTCATCAAACATTGTACAGAATGTTAATACGATTTCGTTTATTTAGATGGAGTACTTACCGGTTAATAATATTGTCATCATTTATCTGGGTTCTGGTTGGGTTCAGTGTACTTGTGTATTATATGGACTGTTTAGGTAGTTCTGGTATTAATTGTGTTGGTGGAAAACAACGTAAATTATTTCAAGTATCATCTTCTAGTAATAATAATCCTAACAATGTTAATCCAAATTACAATGGATTAGAAGAATCAATTGAAAATGATTTATCAAATTTAAATAGTTATAATTTAATTGTAAATGAAAATGCCAATCCACTTCTTTTACCATTCAAATCAAATCAACTGCAAAAGTGGAAATCACCAGGTAAATTTCTTGATGTTTTCATTTCACTTTCAATTTTTATTCTTGTAATCGTTCATTATAATGACTAATTAATTGATTATTTTTTCACAGTTTTAGCTACAAATCCAAGTTCATGGCCTGGTGAAAAGGGTAAACCTGTTAATATTCCGAAAGAAGAAGAATCTCTTAAAAATGAGAAATTTAAATTGAATCAATTTAATCTTCTGGCCAGTGATAGAATTGCTTTAAACCGATCTTTGCCTGATGTTAGAATGGATTCGTGAGTAATTTAATTAATTGCATTGATTTATAAATAAATAGATAGATGTATAAATACTATTATCTTTTTCTTTGATCATAATTTAGATGCAAGAAGAAACGTTATCCAAATGAATTACCTACAACAAGCATTGTCATTGTTTTCCATAATGAAGCTTGGTCAACTTTATTACGAACTGTTCATAGTATTATCCGAACCTCACCAAGAACTCTTCTTGAGGAGATTATTCTTGTTGATGATGCTAGTGAAAGAGGTGAGAAATTCTGATGTTCAATACCTCTTTTCATTGTAATAACAATTGTTTCACTTTTGTCTTTATTTCTTGACAAAAATTCATTTCAAATCAGTATAAATCTTATGAAAGTCAAGCTGACATTTCATGTAATCCTTTTGGTTAATCTCTATATAATAACTAAAGGATTCTGAATTGGACAATCAATTTGAATTAACGTTATAGTATATTAAGCCCATGAATCTTCTCAATAACTACTTACCTCCTGTATTTCAGTAAAGTGTTGATACATTTCAATTTCGAATTAAATTAATCCATTTCATTTCATTTTCGTCATCTATAGATTATTTAGGTGAAAAATTAGAAGATTATGTGGTCAAACTGCCGGTTCCTGTCCATGTTTTACGAACGGGAAACAGATCAGGATTAATTCGAGCTCGTCTTTTAGGAGCATCTAATGTTAAAGGCCAAGTAATTACCTTTCTAGATGCTCATTGTGAATGCTCAAAAGGATGGTTGGAACCTTTATTAGCAAGAATAAGAGAAGATAGGTAAAGATAAATATCATTTGTTTTATTTACTAATAATAATTATAAACTCTTATTTATTTATTATTTATTAAATATTAAACTAACTCTTCTTTTTTCTCAATATTTTTATAGAACTCGTGTTGTTTGTCCAATTATTGATGTGATAAGTGATGATAATTTTGAATATATCCCAGCATCAGATATGACTTGGGGAGGATTTAATTGGAGACTTAATTTCAGATGGTATCGAGTTCCTCAACGAGAAATTGACCGTCGTAATGGTGATAGAAGTGAACCCGTTAGGTTAGTATTTATTAATCTTGACTTTCTATTCTTTCTCTTTGTTCACAAACTATAATAAATAAATTTATATTTCTTATGCATTAGTAATACGTATTATGGTCACGATTTATGTTATTTGTTAATTAAATTGACACAAAATTATAATTAAAACTGAAATAATTATTTGTACTTTACAGAACACCTACTATGGCTGGAGGATTATTCTCTATTGATCGTGATTACTTTGAATATCTTGGTAAATACGATGAAGGAATGGAAATCTGGGGAGGAGAAAATCTTGAATTAAGTTTCAGGGTAAATAATCAGAGTGAAATATCTAATTTTTTTTACTAATTGATATTTTTTTCTGTTTTTGAATAATGATATGCACAATAATGCTGATTGACTATGGATTATACATTCTGGACCAATAACTGAAATCTCAATGATTTTCAAATTCATCATCGACTCTCAATCGTATATTGTTTTTGTAGATCTGGATGTGTGGCGGGACACTTGAAATTGTGACTTGCTCTCATGTTGGTCATGTTTTCCGTAAATCAACGCCTTACACTTTCCCTGGCGGGACTTCGAAAATAGTTAACCGTAATAACGCTCGTTTAGCTGATGTTTGGCTCGATGAATGGAAAGACTTTTACTACGCCATTAATCCAGCAGCTAAGAAAGTGGATAAAGGTGATACTCAGGAACGTAAAGATTTACGAGATCAATTAAAGTGCAAAAGTTTCCGTTGGTATCTCGAAAATGTTTACCCTGAATCTCAAATGCCATTGGATTATTATTCATTGGGTGAGATTCGTAATGTTGCCATAAATCATTGTCTTGATACATTCGGACGTAAAAGTGGTGAAAATGCTGCAATGAGCCAGTGCCATGGAATGGGTGGTAATCAGGTGTTTGCTTATACAAAACGTAAACAAATCATGTCAGATGATAATTGTTTAGATGCTTCTAGTAAAAAAGAGCCTATCAAAATGATTCGCTGTCATGGCTTAGGAGGAAACCAAATGTGGGAATATCATTCGAAAGATCGAACAATTGTTCATGTAAACACTGGACTTTGTTTAGACAAATCTGACTCTACTCTTGATTCAATTCATCCATCATTACAAGAATGTGATGGTAGTGTATCACAACAATGGATCCTAATTTCAAACTTTAAATGGCAAACTCCTGAACATAATAAAACCCGTCCTGATAGTGATGATTCAAAGATTGCTGTTTGATGGCAACCTGACCTAAGCAATCGGAAGAAATATATTATTTAGGCTGACAATACGGATTTTCACATACTTTCATAACTAACCATTGTCCTTGTATTCAATATACCAAAGGACAGTTAAGTGATTGCTCATCTGTCAATACAATTGATGTCGTGTAAATGATATTAAAATTTTATTTTATCAAAGTAATTCTTGACCATTGTTGGGACTGGATCAATGATTATAAACTGCCTGCGATTGAAAATTATTTTCATTTTTACTGAAGAGTTTTGTCAATTTAATAAAATTCTTATATCTATAAGTTGATTTTAGTTAAATGATATTCTTGATCATATTTTACAATTTACTCAATCGTGCCTTTTGTGGATGAAAAAATTAATCAAGTTTATCCTTTAAGTATTAATATATGAAAGAACAAAGTTCTTGCATTAAAAGGATTTCTAATGAGTTATCACTGAAATTCAAAATTATGTGTTAATTGGTCATGTAAAAACAATTTTTGTTAAGAAACTAATCATTTTATTGTAATATGATTTGAAGAATTGTGCTATTCCTTATTATAAATAAACTGTACATCTTATTTACAGTCTTTATATTGTTCAAAGATTAATATTAAGTTATACAAGCGGACCTGCGATCATGACTGATCGCAAAATTGTTTTTAATTCTGAACACATTCGATGTCATCCAAAGGACTTTCGCCAAAAGTTTTTAGTCTTGTATACTAGGTGTCATAATTTTTGTATAAAGTTATAATTTCATTTTCCAACCAAAATTATATTTCAAGATCTAAATATCATACAATATGGGCATAATAGTGACTCATTTTATAAGTCGAAGTAAAATTATCGTTAACTTGCTGCTAATGCCATGGCAAGGGACCTTTCACCTTCTATTACCTCCAACAAATACATAATAATAATTCGTTACTAGACAGATTCAAAATAAAGTCTTAATCTGAATAAATCTTTAAGTATAATAAATTAGTAAAGTAAAGAAGTCTGTGTTCGGCGAGCAGGTATTTGTTTAAGGAATGGAGATGTATACGTAGGACTTCAAAAATTTAATAAAGTGAATTCACCCGCTCAAAATAACGTGTGATTGTGTTAGTGTGATCTCCTAGTTTGATCAAGCTGTGTAAGGGACACGCTCGTCTGGAAGAACACCATGAAGTTCATGGAGCACTTATGAACATTTTCCGGAGTCAGTTACACCTTTGAAGTTTTTCACCACCAGATTTAATTGCATTTATGTAAAAATTTCTTGAGACGGTGTTGGAATAATAAATGTTCACAGAAGAATAAGTGAGCGCATGCCGGCGTAGTCTGAGCGAGCGTTTGAAATTTAAACAAAATTGTGTTATTATAGCACATTAAAAGACACAAAAATGGCAATTTTTAACCTTTTCACCCAACTACCTTGAGGAATTTCAATGTTACTCCTTTCTGCACAGCGTACCTATGTGTTGTACCTTTGTACAAAATTTCATTGAAATCGGTTGTATGTTATGACCGCAACCGTTAAAAGATGATGTTTAATGATTCAAGCGATTTGAATTAAAACAGTTGAACTCATTGCAGCTAAAACACTTAAGGTAAAGTCTTAAGAATTAAGATTTAAATGAGCAAATCTATTCAAATTTGGTTAAATCGACGTGATCACTTACGTTAGTAATTGACCGTTAATTTTTTCCTATTCGAGTAAATTTAATCTATTTGCCTAACTTTCCGAATAAGTAATTTTCATATTAGCCAACTGATCATTCAAATTAAACTAAGCTTGGATGATAGGACCGATAACATGCATTTATGTTACTAGTATTTTGTTTTCGTTATTTCGTAAATGTATTGATTTGAACATAAAAATCCAAAGAATTGTCGTAATAGTATCATCCTTTATATTATCTCGGTTAGAAAGGTGAAAGGTCCAAAAGGTCAGAACAATTCATTATAAAGGGTCGGATTAAACTAATTGCTTTTGTGAAAACTTATTGTTCAAAACATCTTATGCATTCATTCATTGATTTGTTTAAGGATGACAAGAATGATGCTGCTACTGGTAATGAAGGAATCATTAAAACTAACACATCGCAACCTGAATTTTGAAAGGAAATGTTTAAAGGCCTTTTTTCCGGTGAAACCTTGATTAAAAATGAATAAACGAAAGTGATATTTCAACCGTAAAATAATAAAACAAATGAAATTTAAATCAAATTGTAAGCTTTTTGTTAGATTGAATAATATTGCCTCTATTTTGCCTATCATAAAGAATGTTGAAATTGATGACAAATCAAAAGAAAAGTCCATCAAATAATTTTGCTTAATTAATTGTTTTTTCTTTACCCAAGAAGAAACTTAAGTCTTAATTTGATTGTTTCCATGATCAATCGGATCAATGCCTCTCTTTTGTCGTTAAATTAGATGAATTGTCCGAAAACAATCAGAGTTTTAACGAGTCAAGAATGAAACATGAGTGAGATAGAATTCCTGATTACTTAAAGAGCGGACATATATCAAATACATTTCACTCGGGACTTGATTGTGGTCCAAAGTCGTTGAAATTTCATCTATTTGGTAGTGTTAACGTTAAATCGCCATAAAACCAATCCAATTTATTTAATTAAACTTATATTGCTTGTGATTCCTTAATATAAATGTTTAAAGCTAGACAATCTTTATAAACCAATATGTTCTTCACCATAAGCTTTGTTTTCAGTTTTCTGTTGTCTTTTTACGTATCATATGTTTATCCTTCTGGAGGAACTTCGGATGTCTATCACAAACAAGATGGCAACGGTGGTTATGCTTTTGGTTATGATATCAATGATCCTTGGGGTGCAACCAATTTTCGAGAAGAGTCTGGACAGTTTGATGCTTGGGGCGGTGGAGCTGTAATTGGTTCTTATGGATTGATGGATGTTGACGGACGTAAACGTATTGTTCAGTATTCAGCAGATAAAAACGGTTTTGTTGCTTTCATAAAGACCAACGAGAAAGGAACCAGTGATGAAGATGCCGCTGATGCTTATTACAATGGAGTGGATAAAAGTCATGGCAAATGGTTGTATGACTTTTCAATAAAACATGATAAAGGTTGGGGTGATTCCTGGGATCCTTGGGGTAAATCTGATAAAGGAAAGAAAAAAGATTATGGTTGGGGAGCTTCTGAGAGACATGAAGTTCGAGTTCCACAAAAAGGAGAAACCGGACAGTTATACGAGGACCCAGATACAAATATTCTTTATAAAGCAATCGATGATCAACATGTTGTTCCTTTTGGGCGACGTTATCAAGCCAATTCTGTTAAAAATACTGCTATTTCTAAACCTATTTCTGGTAAACAAGGTAAATCCCGATAAAGAGCTAGCCTCTGTGCATTATAATGTAATATTATCGAAGAAATAAATTATTTATGAACTAAACAGATTAATTTTAAAAATTTACTCTCAATTTCGGTTAAAATAAGAGATATAATACTCTTTTAATAATTCTTTTTGTTGAGTAATGTTAATCTCTTTATATTAATTTTTTTCGTATAAATTCAGTAGATTTAGCTAATTTTACTATTGATTTACAAAAAGTTAACAGCCTATGACAATACACAAAAGAGTGTCTGTGAAATTCCAATTAACTAATAGTTTTAAATTGATGTTGAATTTGGTCCCAAGATTACATGATTCGAAAGTCACAAATTAAATGCGTCCAAGTTCTTTCAATTTTCCTAATAGTTCATCGACATCTTTGACTTTTGAACCTGCTTCACGAACTGGAGGTTCTTCAACAGATAAGACTTCAATACGAGGTGAAATATCAACTCCTAGATCAGCCGGTGTTTTTTTCTCGATTGGTTTCTTCTTTGCTTTCTGATGAAAAGATAAAGATGAAAAGATTTTAAGATCATATCAGATATATATAGATAATATATTAGACAGAATAGACGGATGCACTTACCATGATATTAGGGAGCGTAGCATATCTAGGTTCATTTAATCTTAGATCAACACTGAGTACGGCAGGTAATTTAACTTTGATAGTCTCCAAACCTCCATCAATTTCTCGTACAATCTTAAGACTTCCATCTTCTTTTTCAACTTTAGATACAAAAGTAGCTTGAGGCCAGTTCAAAACAGCGGCGGTCATCTGAGCGGTTTGATTAGCGTCATCGTCGATGGCTTGCTTTCCCAAAATGATTAAATCTATCTTCTCATCTTGAGCTAATTTAGCTAATATCTTTGAAACATGGATTGGTTGCAGATTTGAGTATGCTCCTGCATCAATATCGACATGGATAGCTCTGTCAGCTCCCATAGCAAGAGCTGTCCTTAAAGTTTCTTGACTTGTCTGAGGCCCACAGGATACAGCAATAATCTCAGCCGCTGCTTTAGCTTCCTTCATTCGAACGGCTTCTTCGACAGCAATTTCATCAAACGGATTTAAACTATGCTTGACTCCATCGGTAACAACTCCAGTTTTGTCTGGTTTGACTCTAATCTATGAAAGTGAAAAAGAGAACAGATCATGACATTGAAATTCAAGATTACAGCTAAGGAAAAGCTAGTTTGATAGTGAAAATAAATTAAGGGTAAAGATGAAATCAAAATCGATAGTTAAAGATTGAGAAAAACTGAATAGACAAATTGACAAAAATGCTTATTTGGCATAGCCATATCACTAAAACTATATTTATGTCAACTTGATTCATATTTTTACATCTGGAAATATTTCTTAAGCTCCTCTACATGAATTAATGTTCTGATACTATTGTTAATCCCTACATAGTTAGATTTTGTGAGTTTGCGAAGGGTATAATATCTGAACTACAAGTCATGCTGCTCTTGGCAAGACTTACAATAAAAGTGTAGAATTGGGTGTAACTCGGAAGAGAAAAAATTTCTTATTTAACCATTAAAATCAATTTTTGAGATAGCAGTTTAAATCACAACAAACTTACCTTGACAGCATAGTCAATAACACGTTTGCAACCAACAAGTATTCTTAAAGACATGTTTTGATGTGAAAACAACTTCAAATTGAAGTCACTTTATTAAATAAAATAGCAAAGTTCAAAAAATATTCAATCCTTGTGTAAAACAGTAAGAAATAACAGATAAATACAATCAATTCAATCAATTAATCAAGTGGTAAGAAGATTCCAAAGGACAAAAAGTTTCCCATTAACAGTTGCTGTTTTTGTTGTTGATTAAAGAATGCAAGATAACTGGCTGGCTCTAGAGGCGCGCTATTTTAAAATACATAAATTGGATCGAGAGACAAAAATTTTTAAATATCATTATTGGTAGAATTAATTAAGCTAAAATCAAACTAAAAAACTAAAATTTATCAATTCATTCAAATAAAAATCTTAAAAAAAAATTTTTATTTGAATGAATTAGCAACCCTGCAGCTTTAATTTTAAGTTTAACTTGTTTCTTTATGTCAGGCCTTTTTCACTAACCTACTTGAATATTAGCCATCATCATTATTAATGATTGACTTCAATATTTAAATGAAATAAAATCAAATGATTGATATTTTTGACAAACTTAAAAATTTTCTAGAGCTAACGTATCCAATATTACAATAAAGAATACACAGAGGAATAATATACGCGGTATTTTATTAAAAAGGAGTACAAATCAGGAAAGTACTTTTATTAACTTTAATCATCAAAGTAAATCAAATGGGTATCATTTGAATCAGCACAGAATTATCAAACAAAACATTGGTTTGAAATATTGGTTTTGAATGATAAAACACAAATTTATAATTAGACGAAGATGAAGATGAAGGTGCAGAAAAGTGATTTTAAATGGTAAATTGGTCCCACTCTTCGAGATCAGCTATTGCGATCGAGTCATAAAATATAAAAAGCAACCAGTTCCTATTAAATGTGACTTTGTTCAACAACCAAGCTCGTATTCATTGAAAATAAATGAAAACAAAAAAGATTCCTCTGCTTTATGGTCGAAGTAATTCAGTCCCAGCTTGTCATTATGTCACTTTATTATCAATCATGCCAGCTTTATAGATTAGACTGTGAATAATTAAATTTGTTTGCTTGATGTTTACTTAATTTCGATCAATTCAAGATTATTTTACCCAATTTGGGTAAGCCTTTTTGTTCGAAGTTATAATATACAAGAGATAACCAGTAAACAAATCAAGTATTTGAAAATGAAATGAAAATGAAAAATTTTTGCAAGGGAAGATTATTTAAAGACCCCAATATTAACAAAATGAATTCCATCCTTATTCAAATATCCACGGAAATAGCTTCAATATTTGGTTGTATCGAAAATACTTTCTAATATCCAATGAACTTTGATGATAATTGTTTTTACTTTAAATATACAAGTTAATGAGTGATGATGATAATAATAATAATGATGATGATGATGATAAGAATGATGGTACTGAAAGCTATGACAACGTGAAATTGAATCCATCCGATGGCGAAAATTCAGTTTTAAACTAATGTCCTTAATTAAATCTCTCATGCGAGTTAATTTTTCTTGAGGTGGTAATAAATCAAACAACGAGAAAATTTTTATACACTGTCCGATGTTACTTTCTTTGAGCTTGTCAGATGAGGAATATTTTTACCAACAATTGCAAAAACAGGGCCAATAGCATTGGCGCGATATTCAGCAGTCTCCGGTCTTGCTTTTGGCTTTTTATGGAAGATATACTTTTCTAGGGCAGCAAAAGGAAGCTCAATAGTGACATAAAGTACATAAGCTAAGACGAAAGCCATCACTGTACGTGCAAGGAAAGTGTTAAACTGTGAATAAATGGAAAAGTTTAATGTTAGATGGACATTGAAGCATTGGCAACAAATTGTTGATGATATTATTTACCAATTCGTAATGACCAAAGTAAACTCTCTCTCGTGTTCTTCCTGTATGGAACAGCATAAGGAGTGGGTGAACGAGATAAGCAAGGTAACTTAAGTTACTTAAAGGACCAAAAGCAGGCCAAGAGAGAAGAGAGTTGATAAATCCACCGCGTTCGGTTGAACAAGCAAACACAAGCCAGCCTAAGGCAATAGCCCAAGCTGTTCGGTGGACGCTAAGATATACAGCAGCTTCAGTCAGACCTGGCATAGTTCCAGCAAAAGCAGCATGAGGAGCAAAAATTATCAGACTCATAACTGATAGGGACGCAATCCATGCAATGGCTTGAGTTCGCTGTAAAATAAAAGTATAACTAATTAATATTGATAAAACAAATTTCTCATTTAACGATTCGCTTTCGTTTTATCTTAGTTTTTATGTAGACTAAAACTACTTTTGATTGAGAATCTGCTGAAATAGTTGATGAATTAGATCAGATTATGCTGATACTGTACTGATTTAATTAGCTGGTTGAAATGAAAGGACAGCAGAGTAAAAAATCAATTAAATTTTACATAATTGAACTGTCTTTATCAACAGTGAACATTCAATTGTATAAAGAAGGGGTTATTTCATTTATCGACCTGGTTATTTGATTTTGAGAAATGAAGTGCGAGTTAAATTGAGAAGTGAATGTAAAACGGATAATGAACAGTTAACCAGATCATTTGATTGAACAAAAGCCTGATCATAATCTTTCCTGCAGTCAGTAATTTGAGTAAGACACGTTTTACAAGTTTGTTAATTGTTTGAAAGAGAGAACGAAAAAAATACAATTTAACATGTTAATACGAATTGTTGGCCTGACCCGGAAGATTAGTAATGACCTTCAACTTTTGAAGTTTATGTTTTGAACTATTAGCTAACCAACTAATTTTACAATTAATGAGTAAATAAATTTTAGTTAAAATTAATGAGTGGTTGGTTTGTATTCAATTTGTTGTAGTTGATCTATCCATCAATTCATCTTGAAACCAATGGACCTGAACAAATGAGTTGATTTTTTTGCAAATTGAAAGGATTGGATAATTATAGTTAATCAAGGGATTGTTGGATTGTTTAAGAGTTCAAAATTACCGTTGAGATCATTGAGTTTTTGTATTTAACTAGATAATAACCGCCTACAATTCCAACCAGATAAGATCCTAGATGATTGTAGGGCATAATATATAATGTTAGGATTCGTTGAGTGTAACTGTAAGTAGAAAGAAAAAAACAAATTAGTAACTCATGAAAACATAGAGGATAATTTTGAATTTGAGTTAATAAATTTGAAAGCATGAAAGCTTAAATCAGCGATTAACATGGATAAGTAATGAAGTAATAAACTGAGACGAGATCAAAAAATTTGAAATTGTCATGAATTTTTGCGAAAAAGTTTATATTCCCATTCAAACTTCGTTAATCCCATTCAATTTACTTTTTGACTTTTCCTAAATTTGTTAATTAGGTGACTGAAATTGGTACAAATGATAATGCACAATTGTTCCTTGTTCCTTAAATCATGGATGAATGTAATAAACTCGAACGGTAAAGTAAGAATAAATGTGCAAGATGAACCTGAAGAAAGCACATTTCTTGAGTAAATAAAATATTTTTAAGTATCAACTGATAATCAATGACAGTCAAAGATGATTTTACAAGTAATTTCAAGTTTGAAAATTCATTAAATTTTAATTCATGAATTAAGAAATTGCTGCTGACTGCTACATTAACAATAAAGATAATGTTAGATCAATTCATTAATGTCTCAAGTTGAAATACCTTTAAAGGGGGTAAATTGATTAGTGAATCAGCTTGAATAGTGAGAAAGTTTATATTAATAATAATAATGCATCTACTACGAAGCAGGAGGAAGAAAATAACTAAATAAATGTTAATTTTGTTTTCTTTTCCTGTCCAAATAAGAAAAATCGCCTTAAGAATGGAGTGTAAAAATACATAAAGCGTATAAAACGTAAAGCGATGATCATTAGCACATAATTTCCCTTGATTAGTTCAGTTTTCATCTTTTCCTTTTGTATTCTCTGAATTCCCAAGGAAAAGTGTAATATTTCGCAAAATATCGCAAGCTAAGACTTGAAATGTTTTATTTAAATGTGTCACAGTCAATAATTAATAAATAATCAGTATGCAAACTGTAGATTAGAGAGAGAAAGAGTTAAAGAAATCTTCAACAAATCTTCAGAAGCATTAAAAACATGATTAAAAAAATTCAGACATCGCTTAATTTGGAGTAATTTATGGTCGACTATTATGGACATTCATCGATACTTTGTGATCTTATATAGCAAAAACACTTACTCAGTGAAAACAGCATCAGCAATCACTGTTGGCCATCGCAGGTTATTGATAACTGTATAAATGTAAACACCAGCACCAGCCAGAATTGTGAAGAATGATAGAATTGTTATAGTCAATTTAGGAAACCTGATAGGGATAGAGAATGAAGAACAAATAATTAGTCACTGTTTTGTATTGTTAATCAAACAAAGAAAAGTGTTTAAAATCAAATTATCGTTAAATTGATTTTCTCTTAAGACTGGGTCGATTTATCCTCTTTCTTTCCCATACATTTTCTCGACCGTTCCATTTGACCTGGCCTTAATATGTATAAACAATATACTTATAAATATTTTTATAAAAATATCAAGTTCAAGGATAGTTCAAAAGCAGCTTATTTTTTGTCATTTCATATATTCTAATGTATCGTCAAAAATAGACAACAGTTTATCCTAACGCAATACGATATTTGATAGTAATTAAAACACAACACGAGGTAAGTTTCGTTACTGGCATGGTTGAACAAGTAAATGCAATTATTTGAAATGAAAGGTTTAAAAAAAGCATACACCAGTGGGACACAATCAATTTTAGCTAATTTGATATCGAAAATAAAAATATGTCAACTTATTGAGTCGGAAAACTCACTTAATTTCAGAAATAAATAGCTAAACAAGTGTTACTAAAAAAGCTGCATTGGTTGTTCTTAGTATTTCATCACTTAGTTTGTCACGAAATTGTCAATTTTAACACAAATCGAAATAAACTATCGATCAAGGTTACCAAAAATATTGTTGTAACTTGCTAAAGCATTAATAAGTGGAAGTTGTAATCAATGTAAACAGAAATTAGGCAGAGGAGTACAAATAGGTCAACAGACCGATGAAACCGGTCTAAAATTGAGTGATATTATGACAAAATAAACTTTACCTGTAGAGAATGTACAAAATAATGGCTGAAAATAGATGAAATTGCATATGAGCAGCGAGGAACCATGTGTGAAGAAGACACTAAATCGATACAAGAAAAGAGGTAAAATTAGTCGGAAAATTAGGATAAAAAGCAAAGCATTCTTACCAGTTGATCAGGAGGCAAAAAATTGTTCAAGAAAAGTATATTAGTCCACCAATTTTGTCTGCAAAGTTGAGCTGTGTTTTCAACAGCCTGTGGCCATAATGGGCCGGAACCAATGAGTGGCATTATGAGGACCAGTCCGATGGTAGCTAAGTAGGGTGGCCATATTCTAGGTGAAAAACAGAAACGGATGAATAAGATTGAAAACAAATCTTAATGAAAATGTAACCGTTGGGAAATAGGCAGATTCAAAAGGTTGAAGTGTGAAGTTCTGAATGAGGCAAAACTGAGTATAATGACTCGATGATAATGGCATTGATAATGACAGTTATGATTGTTATCGAATTATGGTCAAATTTAAACATTAAAGATTGTTTGATTGATTGCTCGGTATCGATCAATATTGGCAGCTAAATGGCTTTCCTCCTTTCAACACACAATAAAAACTTAATCTACTGATTGATGGTAGTTAAGAGAAGGATATTTTTCAAAATATTGAGTAGAGAACGCTAAAATACTAGAAGAGAACGTTAAACTGTTTCGTATTATCAATTAATTTTTAGCACAAAATTAGTCACAGCCAAAGTTCAAAGTTCTTTACTTTTAGTCACAGCTATCTAATAACAATAGATTTGGGTTGCTTACAACAAGCAAGAATAAAGGAATTTGGTAAAATGTTGCAAAATACATACCTCCAAACTTTGTGGATGAAAAAATCAGTTATACTAATTTTACCCTCAGAAACAGTTAATTTTTTCCAATTTGCATAAACAACTAAAAGACCACTAAAAAATTGAAAGTTAAAAGAAAAGGATAATTAGAAGAAAATCCATTTTGGAAATAAATTTCAAATAAACATTACCTTATAAAGAAAAATGTGTTGACAGAAAGAGTAAAATTGGCAATTGGCATAAAAATGAAGTCATCGTCAATTTCTTGGATATGCTTAAGACGACCTATGAGTGAAAACAAAAGGATATGTTAACAGAAACGGTTTTTGAAGCTTGTTAATAAGACTTGCACATTAATGGTGTAATGTTTTAAAAATTTTGAAACAAACTAAAAATTTCATGATAAATCAATCACTTACGGTAATGATGATAATGAACAAAGTCGGTGTAGAAATAAGTATGACCCATGATGATCCATGTTACAGAGAAAAATCTAATCCCATCCAAATGTCTGAGAGGTGATGAGTAAGGTTTCTTTGCCGAGTCTAACAGCTTTTTGGTATTACGTTTTAATGAGAAAGAAAGGAGAAAATGTTTCCACGATCCTGTTTATTTAAAATAATCGTTGATTAATTTTACCATTTTTTTGCAATCAAAGTGTTTCGTTGTTAGTCAAGTTTAAATGCTTACTTTCATCTCCAATGAATATTTTTTTCTCACTTTTGTAAGATAAAATCATCTCAAGGATAGTTCCAGTTATAACCAAGACCATGATTACCGTCAGGATTACTCTAAAAAGGTATGTAAACAATTTAATCCCTGATATGTTGAAGTTTTTAAACTTTATAACAAAATTTTATTTACATTATTGTTATTTGTGTTTTATCCGCTTTCCAACCTCTCTTAGTTTGACAATAGTTGACATTCACTTCCATACCAGTTGGCTCAGCAACTAAAAAGGATAGATACGGACGATAACTTAAATGTTTCTTCTCAGACGACTTATCAATTGTGACTCAATTACTTACGGTAGTTGGCTATCTCTGTGATCTCTTCCTTATGACAAGCTGAAGGAATACAAAGACCGTACCGAAAGGATAAAAGACTGTTTCTTGACCAAAATTCTCTGAGAGCCTAAGGAAAAGAGAACATTTAATAAGCATGGAGATCAACATGAAATATTTATTTGATATATTAATATGGTGTAATCATACCCGGCCCCAAACTACAGAGTCTTCCGGGATATTTGATGGTCGTCTTGCTACATCAATGTTTTCTTCAAGAGCTGCCTTTATGTCCATAACACAATATCGACCTTCAAGGTAATCTCGTTCACCAGATGATTTCATTTCATTTGAAGGAACTTTTAAATCGATACATTGTTCAAATGAACCAAAATCAGTGAGAGTTCCTTCCAGAATTCCGCTCGGAGGCTTACCGGAAGAATCCAACACTATTATTGAAAAAAGAAAACAGAAAGAAGTTATAAATATCACCGGATTGTAATGTTCAATACATTTTGCCTTATTTCAATATCGACGCAAAATTTTGCAGTTTAACATTAAATTAATATTTTTTGATAATCACAAATCAAAAAGAAGGGATGTAAAGTGTAAAAACTTTCAAGCTGTAAAAGGAGAACAAGGAACAGTGTCATAATGGAATTGGCGAAGAGTTAATTGACGTTACCTAAACAGGGAGGCCGATTCTTGATTCTGATTTCTTGAAGGCAAATTTCTCTCTCATCTGTTTTTCGATGTTGATGGTAGTTTTTAATGTATTGAGAATTGGTAATGGATGTTGATTCTGATACCGAGACTACTGCTGATCATTTTGATGTTGATAAAAGTATACAAATGGGAAAGAACGAGGAAAACAAGGTAAATAAGCTATACCTGACTTGATCACGGAAGAATTGAAATCAAATTGATGACGATCTTCAATTCTGACCGGAAGTTGTTTGTCTTAAACCAACAAGAATGAGTAAACTTTTTCTCTTCATTTGATTTTCAATCGTATTCTATCATTTATTTTTTTGTTTTCCTCTTTTTTTAGCTTATTGTATGTTTGCTGTTATTTTTTGTTTCATCACTTGATTATCGGGAAGTAATCATGTTCATCTGAATCGCCATTATCATGTTCATCTATATAATCATCAGCGAATTGATAATGATGGTCGCCCAAGATTACACTGAAAATAATACAGTTCTAACAAATGATTAGTCCAAAACTGATTTGCAAAGTGCTAATAGACAATATAAAGCCAAATTGAAAGGTATTTTGCATCTACGAATATTATTATTATCAATAATTATTCATTTATTCAAAACTGATCCAGGAAGCTGTTGAATTATCAAATTTGATTATGGATCCAAAACTTTTCAATTTGGATAGTCATTAGACTAAAGCATTGGATTTAATGGACTTGCGGTTTTGCACAAACGCTTTACTGTTTTATTTTATTGAATAAAACGATATCATCTTTGTGCTCCAGCTGATGACTACAATTTCAATTTTTGGTTTCTTTACAGTTTAATTCTATTATTATCATTTACTGTGCATGGAAGAAATAAAGTTTTCACTGTGTTTGGACACAATAATATGAAATATCAAGTGATGAGGAAAAGAAATGCAAAGTTATGAAAAGATTGTTAAAAAAGTACCAAAAATGATAAAAGCAAGAAGTTTGATAATCAGGAACCAGGTAAATTGTAATTCATGAAAATAAAGATTCGGTGTCTTTCAATTCTTTACGACTTTTGTTAATGAAAAAATGATTTAATCGTTATTCTAATTTTTCTTTCTCTTTTTGTTACAAAAACTCGATTGGTATCAAAAATGCAGAACGGTGTTTGTTTCTCGATGCATTCCAGTAATGAAGATATTGTGCAAATTTAAAATCGAGGATCAAGAAAAAGAAAATCTTAATGATCAGATCCAGACTGCAACCTAACTATTCATACAAAACATCTTGAAGATACCTTCCTGTTTATCAGATAAATCATTAAATGAATTGCTAAATCAATTAAAGCACGAAAAAATGACAACTTCTCATTGAAAGCAATATTCAAAAATCTGCGACTAACAATATTGTCATTTTCAAATCATTCAATAATGGTAACAATTAATGCATCAATATAACAAACCGTGAGCTACTTCGATTCAATATCATAATCAAAGGCTATTCTACAAAATCAAAGTTAAGTTAATTACTTATTTACTTGATATTTACTTGTTGATTGAAAGATACAGTTCAAAATGTAAAATGAAACCTTATTGTGTTGAAAGTTTCAAACTCAGGGCAACAACTCGGAGTAATATTACCTTATTTTACCCAATCAAACCAATTGACCTTCAACTATTAATGAATATTATGTTGTTGATTAGTGTATAAAAAACGAATAAATCATCTGAAATGATATTGATTGTGCGAGGAAATTAGTGGCAATCAAGTTCACTCTAAATGCATCGGTTATATTAGGTTGTCAATAATTAATCAGATTGTCTCATCACATTTTAACAAACAATAGAAGAGTTTTTCATCAGTTTTAATGCTATTTAAACCCAATTTACCTTTACCTTTACTTTTCTTTCTTTCTTTTTTCTTTATCCTTTAATCTTTCTTTCCCTTTACCGAAAGTACAGCTCAGTTGGCTAAGCTCACCTTGTTTACAAAACAAAAGCAATTGGAAGCTAAAGGTCAAGTATTAACTTGTCAAGAGAAAGTATATGTTTGTACTTGACTTCATGGCCTAGAACTTAATTAACTTTATTAAACTCACTCTTTTTTCTCGATTCTTCTCACAATTGCCGTTTATGTCATGTGGATTACAATTTATGATTATATAATTGTATGGACAAATGAACAAATTAATAGATTAGTACTTGTTAATCTCGAAAATTGCGATTCGAAAATCTTTTCTCTTCTTCAATCCTGTTTCAATTCTTATTGAACTGCATTGAAAGCATAAAATTACCATAATCATTGCCATTAACTATTAATCATTTATAAGCTTAGATTTGTTATTTGATTTACAATTTCTTGATCTTTCCCTGATCCAGTTCATTCCTATTTAAAAATCAATTCCAGCCAAAATCACAACTCGTTAATTGTGAAAAATTAATTTTTTCTTTCAACAATAACATAACTCTTTGTCTATCTTCACACTTAAATCAACACCCAAATGAATGGAGGATATCACTTACAATTATCATCATCGCTGATTCAAATTTTTTGTTCAATTCTCACAAATTCTTTCAATCAAGGTTTAACCTAAAATATTGAGTTTTTGCTTGATGAAAAAACGTTAATTCAATTCGTTTAATTCAGACAGGAAGTTCATTTATATTGTTCATTATAATAAGACAGCAATAATGATGTTAATAATAAGAGTGATATCAAATGAATAATGCTAATAAACTTGTGACCTCAAATTTGATGAGATATCAAATTTACTATTGTATCTATTGACCAAACCCTATGGTCCAGTCAGTAAATTGTAGCTAATTAATTTATCCATTGTAATCTTGTCTTAATTGTATATCATTAATAATTCAGAATTTTTATCTATTCTCAGAAATTGCCAGCAATAAAGCAGCTTTACCGGCGTAAAAAGTGAATGGCAAATTTCAAGTAACACCATAACTGGAAATGAAACATCAAAGAAATCAAATATGGCCAATCAATATTGGCCAATTCATCCTATGGATTTGAGGATAAGCAAAAGTTTGCTGTTTGTTAATTCATCATGAAAGTGTAAAATGATGAAAACCGGTAAACTAAATCAGATTCGAGGTCAAATTTAAAGAGATGATGTTAACTTAACAAAGTGGACAAGTGATAAAAGTTTGAAGTAAAATTTAAAGTGAAAAGGAGTCTTAATTTGATTTGGAAATTATAAACTGAATTCAGGGTAAATCAGAAAAAAATGGTGATGAAGATAAAGAAATAAGAGAGACCGGAAGAGCAAACTTCTTCCTCACAGCCACGACTGACCCTCTCTCTCTCTTTCTCTCTTTCACCTTCATCATCATCATAATCATCAATTTTTCTATTCACTTTCTTTCTTTTGGTTTAAATATTTCTTTTTTTTCTTCCATCTTGTAACAGTTTACTTTATGATTCGCTAATTGTGACCATGATTAACGGCAATATTCGCGGTTAATTATCTGATAGAACTGGCCACCACCAACTTTCTCCTGTTCTTCTTGTTTTTCTTCTTCATTTTACTTTTAAAACCAAAATAATTCATAAACATCACTATCATGATTCCTTTCTCTTTTTTTCTTCATTTCATTACAGTTTCAAACTGGAATTATATTACACACTGAGAGTAGGACGAGTTGATCATCAATTGAAGAAAATTTAAGCATTGCTTTTGTTATTTTCATTTTTTCAACAGTTCCTCCTTAAATCTGAGAAATTATATTATTTTTTACTCTTACTCTGATGACGAGTAAAATACTGAAACAGTTTATGTAAATTTGTGAGAAAACTTCAAAGTTTTATAATGGGATGCATGATACTTACTTCTGAAAGCCCAATCTTTGCCTTGTTGAAGACCGTCTGTTAAAACCATGAAACTATTAGCACACTGAGCTGATACATTTGCTTCCATCCCGGTTTGAACTATTGTTGGTAAAGCTGATTTTAATATTTTACCAACAGATTCTTTCAAGAAATTAAGCAACATTTCCAAAGCTTCAGATTCTGTGGATAAAGTTGATGGAGAAGATAGTGTTGTTGATTTCGCTTGAGATGTGACATTATCAGAGTCATCCTCATTGGAATCTTTTTTAGATGAACTATCAACTTGAGAGTCATTGGAAGTAGCTATAGAATCAAGGATTGTTAAATCAGACGATGCTTCTGATTCATCTGGCTTAACTGAGCCCATTTCAATGGCAGTCATTGACGATCTACTTGTATCTTCGCCTATCTCATAATCGACGGCTGATGAGTCCACAGAGAAATCGTTTTCCTGTTTGTTATTTTTTCCAAATTTGTTTTCATTGGTGTCATTATTATTCGTGTTGATAAGATGATCTGTTGAAAGTTTATCTGGTTGATTTGATTCCACTACATCTGCTGATGAGCTTTGATTGTTTTTGCCCTCCTTTGACAGGGACGGATCCGCTAAACACAGTCCCAAGGCCAAAAAAATGGCAGCATTTGTTAAAAGCGATCTCATCACAGACACAATTTATTGCTTGGTGTTGGTTTATAATACGAAACTTTGTAATGAAAATAGATGATGACAATCCAAGTCTAGTCGTTGAAGATCAATCGTGATTTGATTGTTTTTTAATTCTCTTATACTTTATATATTCAGAAATTGAAAAAAAGTATACAACATAAAGTTGACTAAAAATTAAAATTAAACTTAAAAATGAACTGTATATTGTTTTATAGTTGCTGTTTAATTGTAATCAAAAAGCTTTATTTACTTCTTCCAGACCCGTTTCAGGCCTGCTTTGAATGTTTGTTAACAACTGAATGAACTCAATCGTTATTTAATCTGTTGAAATCTCCTTAATTCGATATACTCAGTATCATTTAACTTTCTATTCGTCTCTCTCTTACTACTCTCTACTCTCTTTCTCCCACTAACTCATTTCCCTCCTACTTTCTCTTTCTTTTTCGAACCTGTCTCATTACCTGAAGTTTTGAGTGTCCAATCTTTGATCTTAACCTAGATGCGAAAAATTCAAAAATTAAGATTAAAAGGAAGAAAGCAGTTAAGGGTCGTGAGGCTAAAACTAAAGACTCAAAATTTACACTGAGTTTTGTATTAATATTAACTATTTTTATGAGTTAATCCAATGATAAACTGGTGAAAGCACACAATTTCATTCGGTTTTTGTATGATTTGTTATAAAGAAGTGATCCAGTTTGTTAACAAAGAAATTTTAATTGAAATATCAGTTTCGGGTAAATGTGTTTTGAGAAAAAGCAAAAATTTTATGAACATATTGAGTTGAGTTGAGGAAAACAGAGAAATAAGCAGATTAATTAGAAATAGAGTTCTGCTAAAACTCTACTTTTACAACAGAAATTTTCTTCCTAATTAACAATGTAATTTGTTTAATATGAAAACGCCAAATAAAGATTGATTGTATGATAAGACATACAAATTTCAAAAAATGATCTTTTAGATGGGATAATTTTTTATCCATTAAGTTTTTTGTTTAGTCTTCATTGATTGGAATTGAACGGGTTGTTGACAGTCTTTGAATCGATGGATCGAGTTGATAAAACTGTATTTGGATAGTTTCCTGGTCCAATGTTACACATTGATGGGTTAATTAGAGGAAAATGATTGACACTGATGAATGAAGACATGTAAAAAAGAGAAAAAAGATGGAAAAGATAAATAAATTGAAATGTCAGGCAAGTATAATGACAAGGAAATTATTTGATGAGCTGAATGAATCACAGTTAGACAGTTGAATTACTTATTGATTAGATTATTTCCACGAGAAAGAAATTGATCAATTGTAGTTTGTCGAGTTGGAATGTTAGAAAATTTATTAACACCAGAATCGAGACCCAACCGATTCAACTGATTTGGCTGGTTCCATGGAGTTGAATTCTGGTAATTAGACAAATAGTTAGATTTATCCATCATCTCTGAGAGGCTGAAAAATTAGAAGTAGTGAAAAACAAAACAAAATTAATCAATGTATATTTAGATTATTTCGAATCAAATATCTGAGACTTACTTTTTATTCAAACCAATTCCAAGGCCATACGTTTTCATTTCTTGAGGAAGGCCAATTCCTTGGTGTGTCGATTGACCAGGAAAGTTTTTAAAAGACATCAAATGATTGTTGATGAGACTTTTTTGCATTGCTACCTTATCAGACTCATTAATGTCTATATTGTCATTCCAATCAACTCCTGCTAGCCTTAATCACAAAAAATAAATTTGTTAAAAATCATATTCTATGAAAATTGTAGAAAGCTAAAAATGCTTACTGATCGTTTTTATCTACATTTTCTTTCATTTCTTCGTCGTGATTTTCATTACAATCTTCAGGTAGAAAATATTCACTAGAGGTATAATTATCAACTGGTTCCTGCTTGATTGTGGTGTACATTCGTCTGCGATCGAGAATAAGATTAAAATTGAATTGAGTTGGTGAATCACATAGTGGTAGCTCAACAAGAGCTAAGCTCTAATAAAATACCTTGAAATATCTGCAGAATTAGCTCCGGTAAGATGATTTAACAAGTAAGCCACCCGTTTTTTCAAACATGATACCAATCGTTTCAAACGCTCATTCTTTGTTTAGTTGAAACACCAAAAAAATTGAGAAAATCAAATTAGAAAATTCTTCTCAATCAAAAAAGCTTACATGTTATCAATTTGAAAAGTCAATAATTTTCCTTTCGAATTAAAGAATTGAAGGAAGATTTGACAGAAAATTTGATAATTCAATAATTTGTGTTAGTGAATACAATTAATTAGCGATTTTAGAGTAATGAACATGAAATCATTAGCTTTCACCTGAATTTCAATCAACAAGCAGAAATAAACTAAAGTGAGGAAAATGCTAACTTTAGTTGGAATAAAAATTCAAAACTTATCTCAAATCAAGCTATCAATCAATTTTTCTAGTTTATTCTCGAAATTGGAACAATTTATTGAAGAAGGCTTACCTCTCTAAGTAAATGGTGAGTTAATTGATCATTTTGATCACATTGAAACCGTACTACTTTATGGACACTCTGATAGGTTTTTCTCAAATCTTTGAACAGCATCTGTGTTGATTCCGGCATATTTCTAGAGATACTTAGTCTAGCAAATTTCTTCTTGCATATCTTACAGGTGCCTCGACTCCCTGGGAATGAAGACAAATAAAACAATAAGTGATGGTTAATAAAAGAACTACTAGAAAATAAAAAATAAATTAGGTTACCATGAGGAAGACAAACTGAGCAATAGATGTGGCCACAACTTGTTAATGAAAACAATTTTTCCTTGGCGTACAAAGTGTAACAACCGTTGCAAAAAATACGAAACATGATGTTGGTAGTTAAATTGGTAAAGAACACAAGAAAAAAAAACAAATTAATTTGAATAATTAACAGAAAACTACTTTTGAAAATAAAATTGAACTGAGACAAAATAATTTGAGTAAGAGAATAATCTTGTCAAAAAGCCAAATGTACTTTTCTATTATTTTCTCTTTTGTAGCTAGCTTTTTTTCTGGCTATTTTTTCAGCTAAGCTTATTTCTTGGCTGATCAGTGTCCCTTCATCAGTTCTGATTATGCATTTAAGTTCACAATTAAACTAATCATGTAATGTTACTATATCACATTTGGTTTCAATTTCAATTGAGCTAATTAAAAGATTCACAATCCTGATTGAATTTTGTTGCACCATTTGAGAAAACAAATCTATTTGAACTCTGTTACAATGCATTTCATTTTTTAATCGAGTCAATTATTAAGTTGGCCAGGCTTATTTAATTAGATTGATTATATTTGAAGTTGACTTTTAAAAGCTATATCTAGCCAGGTTTAATAGCAATTAGAGGAAAGTCGATCAACAGCAGTTGATTTGATTTTGATTGAAATGAACGAATTAATGAATTTTTTTACTAATTGCTAAAGGTAAATTTATGCTGCCGAAAATACCAATCTTTCAATTAATTGATTAAGAGAATAATTATTTCAAGGAAATTTTTTATTCAATTGCTCGGGTTAATTAAAATTGAAAATATTTAATCAAGTTGTATTTATTGAGTATTTCTTTACAGCTCCATCTCGTGAATCCAAATTTGGCTATTTAGATTCGATTATTTCTAAAATCCAAAGATGGCGTTGCGTTGACATTAAAAAATTAAACCCGTTCCAAATTCAATTTAACTCATTTAAATATTGCAGTTTATTATGATTCAAAATGACTTATCTAAATCAATACCATAATTTGGTTAAAGTGTTGGTATCAAACATAAATTATTCAATTTTAGCTTAAGATATAGAAGTTAAGTTGACCACAAATCATTATGGGATTAATTGTCATCTCGTTAATGTTGCTAAAAGATGGAGATGTTTACCTTTACACTTTCCAATTGAATAATTTATTTACGGTTACAATGTAATGATTACTGTTTGTTTAAGATAAATTAGGCAAAGAATATTAAAAGCCTTTTTCATTTCCCTTCATTATCATCATTTTGTATTGTAATAAAATAGGTTGCATTCAATAATCGTGATGAAAAGAGCAACAAATTAATGAATATTCATTCTTATTCTTTTTTCATTGACTAACTATGATGATTTACAATGCTTTAGTGTTAATTGATTTTCTTGTCTTCATTTGATCCAAACATGTGAAAATAACCGTTTTGTTTACTCTCATTATCATTGTAATTTAGTTAACATTATTCTGTTCAATATTATTCAGATGCTGTGAACGGTTAATGAAATAATAAGAGTTACTTGAAGCGAGATAATTTTCAGTTTCATCCTGTTAAGCTGATTTGTCATCAACTTGCTTTCTTTAACTCAAATTACACTTGACACTAAAAATAGCATTAATAATAGCCTGTAATATAATCAGAAAGTCAATCAATTTGTAGTTGAACATAAATGCAAATATTAAAGATCCACGATAATGACGATATTAACTGGATGGAGAATGATAAAAGCCTTATATTCACATGGATTTTACGCTCTTTATTAATAACAATGAACAGTTAATCACAATTGACTTGGTTGAAATGTGCTGATGAATACAACAGTTGGTAAACAAATGAGTATTGATTCAATGAAATCAACTTTAGTGCTCAAAATTGATTGTTATGTAAGTTTAATCAAGTTTTTGAGATAATCTAATGAGGTGAGCTTTTTGATTGTTAGAAGTAAAGAATGTCAAGTAAACGATTAAATTTGATCGATGATTATTTGGACTATTATAAATATTTTTCAATCCCCACTTGAATGGTATTAAAATAAAGGGATAAAAGGTAAAGTTTAAATGTTATATAAAATGAGAAGAGAAGGAAATTATGGCAAGGAAAATATGAAGCAGTGAATTGAATTGACAGAATAATAACAATAAATTCAATGTTGAACTTTGTTGACATTTCAATTGAACCTTAAAAGGGAATCGAAAGTATTTGCAAAATATTTCACCAAGAAGTGAGTTTAACCATTAGTTGATAATCAGGAAAGGCCAACGAAAAAATAAGGAACGGATGATTATGAGGAAGATGGAAAAATCAATAAAATCATTCTGCATGTTTATCTGTACAAAAATATATTAACGATGGGATAACTTTGATCATAACCATTCGTTTGGTTAACTCTTTAGATAAGTTTTTTGCTCGCAAAAATAAGAGTGAAACTGAATAAACATTAAATGATAATAATCGTATAACTTACAGAGATACAACTACACAATACACAATATAACAAGAAAGGGTTCATTAATCAAATGACAATGATCAATCATTATCGATCCAATCTAAAGAAAGCTTAGTTAATTCAGTTTGTAATACTGTTGTTGATGATGATAATGATGAAAAGAAACCAGCAACAAAATCGAAGAGACTAAATAAAAAAGATGAAAAATTGAAAAGATGAATCAACAAGATGAAACTGAGATGCCGATAATGAGGGCGATCAGAAAGGGAATTAGCGAGTCGAGCAAAAGTTCAAGACTTGTGAAGAAGGCGAACAATATTAATCATTTTTTCATCATTAATTAACCATTTTGAAATAGATAGTCAATCAAATAGTTGAGGAAAAAACGAAAACAAAGGAGTGAAAGTCGTCCTTCATACCAGCCGTTGATTTATTTTACTCAAAAATTTACATTAAAAATGAAATTTACATATTTGAAGTGGAAAATTATGCCATCCTTTATAATGTTCAGCTCGTTTCGACATGCTATTTCCCCATGTCATGTAGACCTCTCACACCCTAAAAGGTTTACTTCTGATAACACATTAAAACAATTTATACAGTAACATGTCGTGTCTCTGGTATTCACCACATTCATTTGAAGACAAAATACATTGAAGATTTGAACTATTTAATGTTTACAATAGAACAGAGCTGATACCGTACTACTAATGTGTATTAACAATTACATAAAAAAGTAAACTAAATTAAAAACAAAGAAACTAAAATTAAAATTAACGGCTTAAGAATTGAGGGAAAAACTAAAGGTTGCAGCTCAAGCTATCGAGCCGCGTAAAATGAGATTCAATTAATCGATCAGATATAAAAGACTGATGACGATAATTTTTCGCATCTTTTTTGTGTTATCATCATGACTTTTTTCTTCCTTTCTTTCTTATAAAAATATTCTTCAAAACTAGATAAAATTTTATCAATATTAGTTTAATATTCTAAATAAGGCCTAATAAGCCAATGTGACTACACCAGGGGACAGTACAGATGAATCATCTGTAAAGCTGTTCAGTCAATGCTTGGCTTGCTTGTATTTCTTGATACACTCAATAAAAACTCTCATTATACACTTGACAGTTTGTCATTCAAACCATCAATCTTTCTTTGTTCTTGTTCTTTTTTTCATGTTCACTCATCACTTGGTTTCATCCTTTTCTTAACCCTCATTATCAATACATTTTTTGCCTAGCTTTAGTTACATCTTACATCAGCTTCATCTCAGCTGAAATTCAACTCCTATTCAACTTCGAGTCTATCTATTCATGTTCCAGTGTTCAAACAATTATCATTTAATTCATTGATTGAAATGTTGTCAGCAAAATTGGACTCCCTGCCAACCTCACATGGCCTTATTGGTTCTATGGAATCAGGAAACTCATTTTCATACTCGTAGAAGCATACATAAGCAACTATGCATACTAAGATACAAGCTAGTATCAAATGATTAACATTTTGAATTCAATGTAAATGTATGTACTGCAGTATACAAATCTGCATGATAATAGTTAAGTGATAACTCATTGTACAATTCCTATTTCAACTCCTAAAGGAACCGAAATCTAACCTTATCACACCCATAGTTTCGCTCAGCTTTATTTGCATTCCATGTTAACATTTGCTAACCCATTTGGCTTACCTTATTTTAATTAGCTGCTAATTATTTTCTTTCTTATCCAATATTACCAGGTTGCGTAAGGTTTACACAGTGGATGAGTGTGTCAATTACAATTTGACATAAACAAACAATGTTTACCGTCTAAAATTGGTATCCAGTTGAAGACAGATATCAGAACAGACATGAGGACGTTCAATCATGACTAAATGCAACCCAACAACCTATTGATTATTTATCATGATTAGTGCAACCTAAAGCTCACAGGTTATCACACTGGAAATTGTATCATATCAATCATTTGACAAGCTTCTCCTAACCCACCTACCACTGCAAGTTAATCCTGTCTTGTTTAATAGTAATAGATTAGGATGAAAAAAATTGTCTACAATATTGATCTCAATGGGAACTTTTTTATGCCTGATATTTCTGGAATAATTGAATAATTGCTTCGCCATTAACCAGTAAATTCATTGGCATTGTTTTTTCAAAGCAAAGCGAAGAGGATTATCAGGAATCATTCCGAATAATTGGATGTTCATTATGGTTAAAATGAAAGTCAATGTAAAATAATGATGATAATCAATTGTGATGCAAACCTGTTTTTGTTGCATAGTTACCAAATTAAAGAGTGTATTGTTTATAATCAATTAAGATTTATTCTTTATTTTTGTTGCATCAATCAATAAAACAACTTGATTTAACTTGATTCACACAGGCAAACAAAACAAAAATAAATTGTCTAGTAATTCACAATTTCTTTTCACTTGATTCCGTAAATAATAGAATCACCTCAAGTGTCAACAAATACAGCATGTAATAATATTGTTTCAACAATAAATAAATCAATAAACGGATTAAAAGTTCATTTATAAATCATTATTAATCCAAGATGAAAGGCTATTCAATTCGAATTCATTGTCTGTTGACATTCAACATTTATTTTCATGATTACATTTGGTTACTCAACTATACAAAAAATAAATGATTTGAATGAATGAAACAGACGATTCAAAAAAACGATTACTATGATGATTACTAATGATTATGGTCATGGTTGTTTCAAGATGAAATGCAATTCCTATTGATTTTTATTGACAAAATAATAAACTGGTTATATTACGTTTACGTAGTACAAAAGGTAAATATTATTTCATATGTCAAACCTATTTTTATATTAATATCTCATTCATTTTGATCAACCATTGAGGTAACCGTTTATGAATGGGTTTCAGTCGGTTTGACAATTATATTAACTGTATTTAATCAATACCGAATAAATTAACTGTCAACAAGAATTAGCAAAACAATATAAATCTGATAAATTTAAGTTAATTCAAAATTTCCGCCAAACAGCTTATTCATGAGTTGACATAATGCTTAACGGTAAGCTTAGCCATTTATTTGTTACTGGCTTTACTTCTTGAAATATTTATTGTTACTTTCAATTGTATTCGTAACTTATTAAACCAAGTGCTAGTTGATCATAAAAGTATTAAATAGCCCATTGACACTACCATTAGTTGGTCTGAAGGGCGACTGGTTCAAAAATAGTTTCTCATATTTGATTTGACTTGGTTGCTTGCTCAATTCATCATCACCATGTTTTCAAGTATACTTAAGATGATTAACTGTCTTATTTGCTTTCGCCGTCATCTCTATTATCTTCCATTATTATGAATTGTCCTGAGGGAAGAAGTCTAAAATTGAAAAAATTTACTCCAAAAAATGGAAGGAGTAAAAATGATTATTATAAAATGAGGTTTACTTTTGGATCGATATGTAGAGCTAATAACAGAAAAGATTGCTTTTTCATTTTTATAAAGTGTTTTATTTGAATTACTTTGGATGTAAACATTTTCGTACCTTCGATTAATCATCATAAATCACAATCTAGTTTCTTTCAACAGTAAGTTAATCATTCTTACCCATTTTCCATAAATCAAAGTCAATTTTGGGCCTCAAGTCAAAGAAACTTGAAAACATTGTTACCGTTAAATCATGTTAGTGTTTTGTTTTGTTTTTTCAATTGATACAAGTTGTTGCTTTTATTTTCAGTGTTACTCTTGATGTTAGACATTTATATTAATTTGAAGGGAATTTATGTTAACCCTCTTGTTAAACTGATCACAAGTTGATAGCTAGTTTATCTAATGTTAATTAATTATGTTAAAAGTATTCATCTTCTATACTTTATGCATCTGGTAAGCTCAACTGAACTATGCTGTTGATTTAAGTCTTCAAAATTTAATACAATGATCTGTTCTGATTTAATTAAAAATAACTGGATCAACTTGACTTTACAATCAATTGTTCGGTAAATATTTAAAATATTTCCTCTCGAAATCTTAATTAATGAAAGTTAACTGAAAAACTCTACTTTTACTTTTTCCTGAATGTACATGTACTTCACTCAATGTGTACTTTAACACAAATGAAAGGGTTTCCTTTTTTGTCAACTTGAGCCCGATTTAACCAAATATTTAGTCAACCTAAAACTTACAAGATCCATTTTAATTGATCAACTGACTCATATTAAGATGCAAATTAAATCAGGATTAATTGGGAATTCAATTAGCTGATTTGTATAGGATGATGACAACCTCAATTGAAGTTACAAATTTTGAAACCACCAAACCTTTCCAAGCAAACGAACAACAGTGAACAAGTTTCAATCATTATGCAGATTATTCAATGTATTGAATTACACATTTCACCGAGTTTCGAATATTCCAAATAAAATTGTATCTTCAAGAGTCAACTTGAAAATATATTATACTATATTTAGCATAATCAAATTATGTAAATCATAATGATAAACAGAAAAAAGAAAGGTTAAGAAGCATAAATTTTGTTCACCATCACAACTAACAATGCAAAGAGGATAAAATATGAAGTAGCAAAAGGATTGAAATTGTTTTTTTATGCAGCCAAATAGGATTAGGATTTACAATTGACCAAAACAAGGACCAAATGATTATTGAATAATCTAATGAGAAGGTAACCAGTTGAATTAAAATGGACTGATTATTTTGTTGGTTGATTGAAAGTGAATAAGCTTAACTATTAGGTGATAACTCTTTAGGCGATGTAAGCTGTCAAATGTCTTGTTACATTGGCCATTGAATTTTTCGCTGAATTATCATTGAACTATTACGATGATGGCTATAATAAAGAAAACATGACGGTTGACATTAAGGAAACTCGTTTGTAGACAAAATGATCACAATTTTAGGAAACATAAAAATGTTTTCTTGAAATGTAATTTCTTATCCCAACAGAGACAAAATGAAAAATACAGCCAGTAATGGTAACAATATTTTGTGAATCATATAATTCTGACTGCTTGGATAGTCTTATTTATCAAGCCTGAACTGATTAATCTGACATCAACTGGGAAACTCAATGTTCAAACATGTGAAAAAATTGAAGTTAATATGTGGAGGAAAACAGGAAGAGTATTTTTGCTGTGAGTTGAGAATCAAAATAACATCATGCTTATTGATTGAACATGAAAATATCATCAGATGGTAATAAAATATAAAATGAAAGGTCCAAATACTCATCATTGGTAAACATCAACAGCCAGAAGACCAGAAAAAACAATTTAAACAAAAATTCAATTTATTATATCTCGTTTGATAATGGCGCTTCTAGTTTATTGTATCTGACCGCCATTTATTTTGGCCTTTTATGCTCCTTCACTTATCTACCTCGACTATTTTTAATAATTAATTAAACTAAGCTAATTAATTGACTTTCTAACTTTCTGATTTGTGATACCTTGTCTTAGATTGTCTGATTTTTAGTGTGAGTAAATTTGTACCCAAAATCTGGTTAATCTGGTAATGATTGCTTGCCGGTTCTCGGCTTATGTTGAGGTATTAACCGGTTGAAAATTTGATTATTAAAATTTTTCTCTTTTATCAATGTCATCTGTTTTAATTCATTTAGGCTCAATATACATTTCCTTGTCATCAGCATTATTCGTCGTTTGAATTTAGCTGGGTTCAAAATTTCAAACATCAATTTTTATTATCTGGAATACTAGATGTTATGGATCAAGAAAAAATTGAGTTTATTGATTGTCCCTATTATCATTACCACGATCACCATCATCATAATTGCATTTAAAGATTTATTGATTATGTTTATGCATTTATTAATATCATTTCGACATCGAGATAGATTTCATGATAATGATTATCAACAATAATATTATGGTTACCGATCAATAAGTTGGTGTTAGAGACAATAAAACACAATCAATCGTAACTTAATTTTAATTTAACCAATTCCCAACAATATCTTAGGCTTCCTTCCTGATGATTTAACTGGAAACGGTAATTTAATTTATCCATGGAGAATCCTGATGACTTCGAAATAACATTAAGCCTACTTAGCTTATTGTAAATATTTCAATACTTAATTAACACTCCTATTTACAGAGAGCTGAAACTTATTAGTTAATCAATAAATATTATAAATCTGTTGGTTCCAGTTCTTTGAAGATAACTATTTTATGCCTACACATGTCAATGTTTTCAACTCTCTATAATCACATTAACAGGATAGATCATGGATAATCTTGATTGGTTAATGTTATCCAGAATGGCTACAGTTTAATCATTTTTCTTGAGAATAGAACAAGGATTAGGACCCGATTGTAATTTGATTACCTTTGTTATTATTTCATATAATCAATATGAACCAAATCATTCGAAAGGAATTGAGGAAAGAAAACAAAGTAAACTGAGACATTTATTGAAAACATATTGTTGACAGTAAAAAAGACAGAAGCAGAATAGAAAGTAAATTACAATAAGAGAGAAAGATTATTGTAGATTACAGTAGCGGTCAGGGTCAAGTTATCAAAAAAGGTCACATTCAAGTTAATTTTTAGGTGTTGCCATCTCGAGCAAATTAAGTGTGCAGTGATAAAAAACAATGCAATAGAAAACTGAACAAAATAAAGTTGAAACTTATTGTAACTTTCATTCATTGTCAGACTATGAAAAAATGTTAAATTTTGTTAACTTAACCCTGAACACTACTGTATTAGTTTTAATCATAATATCCTTGAGTTGAACAGTGGAATGGACAGAGAGAAGCAAATGAAATCAAACTCTTTCATACCAGGTTCCACCTAAAAATAATGGTCCCTTTATTATTTTATTAACATGATTATTTATGTAATCATTATTACCATCATTGTTATATTTGTTCCCAAATAATTATTAATCCTTAATAACTGCTAGGAATCAAACTAGATGTAAGTGGGATAAGGACAAAAAAGAAGGGTCACAATTAAGATGAGCAAATCATTATTGGGTTCTTGTGTGTATATTAATATCATTCTTATACTTTTTCTTCTGATGAATTTGGAGTAAGGTATTTATTATTTATACTGTATTATGTATATCGTCAACTATGATAAATGACAAAAAATTAATAAAAATAAAAACAAAATTAAACATTAAACATTTTTCGGGCCTCAAAAAGGGATTAGAATGATTTACATTTCTTTTGTTTTTTAATTAATTAAAAGTTACACTCAACTCTTTTTTTGTATTTCAAAAGCTGTAACAAAAATTGTTCAACGGTCTTAATGCCATCTAATGTTAATTTGTTAAATCTAATTGTTTCAACCAATCGCAAAGTTTCATCAATTAGTCACTATATACAGCTGTTTTTGTTGGCTAATGAGAAACAATTAATAGTATGTTAACTATTTTACTAATTGGTTTTTCTGTTTCTTTGTTTGAGTAAATTGTATTGATTGCAGATTGTTCAGTTACTAGTTTATTGACTCAAAGATCCCCGGTTGTCTTGTAAGCTCGACCAGATTGAAATGATCGAGCAAAAGGTCCACTGGTGCATGAGGAACCACCAAACGAGTGTCCACCACCGAATCCGCTGCTGTGTCCACCGAAAGAGAACCCGCCCGAATGGTGTCCAAAGGAACTTCCACCGCCTAGACTTCCGCCACCACCACTTGAGGTGATTCGCGTTGAAAAACTCGACGAGCCACCAACACCACCGGATCCTCCACTTGAGCCACCTTCTCGCCTCTGTGAATACATATTAAGGCCTGGTATTATATGAACTCTTAAGCCCATCGGATCGTAACTTGGCCCACGGCGAGGCCCACCTCCTTTCCTTGTCCATGTTACATGAGATTTACAGCAACAGTAATAGAAAAGTTTGAAAAAAGCTTCAGCAAAGTCTCTATTAGTTGCTGCATACAGAAAACTGTAAACACATGAATGACACAATGCTAAATACCATGTTGAATTCAGCCACTCTTGAGCCACGGGTGAATAAATATTAACAATGGAGGTGATTATTAACGGTGTCCACATGAGAAATGATGATATATAAACACAAATATTGGATTTGAGCAAATTTTCATCAGTTAACATATATGCCCAAGGATCCTCAGTTGGATGTATTTCTAGTTGTGAACGCAACCATTTAATTATGAAGAAGCAACGAGTAAAGCACAACAGAGTAATCAGTGTGGGAAGAATAAGAAGACTAATTGTTATTATTAAATGATAAGTTGGATTAATTGTTGAATATGAATTGCGATCACCGGAACACACAGAAGGACCATACGCATTGACATGTTGAGTTAAAGGAAGTGCAAGACCCAGTATCCAGGTAATAAGCACTATGATCACAATTCGTAATTTTGTACAACATTTTTCGTATGAAATAATTGATGTTAATCCTTTCAAATTTTCCACAGACATCAACATAAAAGATATAACTGAGATTGTTAATGTTGAAAGAGTTACCAACCATTGAAAGTGACAAATGGACGGGTCACCCGGAATATTGGCCATTATGGCAACACATGACGCTGGAATGACCAGAATAGTGACCAATAGGTGACTTAATGCCAAACTTACAAGGTATACATTACCACGAACTTGAAAAGTGTCAATTACAACTATAGCTGAGATGACGAAAATGCCACCCATTGAACCTAATGTTGAAACAAGAGAGAGTCCGATCAATTGAAACAATCCATCCCAATTAGCATTATCATCTGGTAATACCGGTCCAGCTCCATAAGGATTTCGAGTTTTTGGATTGATTTCAAAACTATTCAAGGATGAAGCCAAATGTGAATAATGATTGGACAGTATTGATGAGGATGGGTAATAGGGATGCGAACTATTATTCAAAGTATCATTGGGTTCACTTGAATTGATTGATGATATTGATGTTGACGTAGTTTGGTTGAGGATTGACCAAAACTGTTCTTGAGTATCAAAGGATGGAATATCATTGGGATTTCCGGAATTTCCGGTGGACAGGTTGACCAGAGCAGTCATAAGTCGATGTTGATTAATCATTGTATTTCCCTCTCTTTCTCAGCTTGATTTCGCCTCTCAATATTTAATCTTTTCTTCGTCCTCTTTCAATTCGGTAGGTATACTGTATCTCTTTCAATATTTTGTATTTTGATTTCGTTCTTTGAGAAGTTTTTCACTTTTTTTCAGCTAAACGCTGAAACTAACGACAGAGAACGATTTGAGAGAGAGAGAGAGAAGGAGAAAAAAGAGAAAGAAAAAAGGCTTTTCTCAAAGTTATTTCTTATAGACTTGAATCAACAAAATCCCTCAAGACCTGAGCTGATAATATGTCCTCGTAACCTCTATGTTTTTCCTCCTCTTTTCTGTGTCTCACATCATCTTCACTACTTTTTTAATACTTTCTACTTTTATTCTCTTATCTCTCTCACTCCTTCTCCCTCCCTCTGGATGATTCTTCCTTTTCTGGTTAATCTTATCTTCGTTTTCTTTCGAGATCGCTTTTTTACCTTTGTTTGTCTTCTTCTTCTTGAGATGAAGCTGCTTTTACTTGAAACCATACGATAAAATTTATTATTCTGAAGGGAGTTTCATTTGAAGGAGGATAAAGAAATTAAATGAGAGTCAAGATGAAACGAGAAGACAAATACTTTGTTTTTGACATTTGATGTGAACAAATTTTCTCCTAATTTAAATTTATTTATAATTTTTTCTCTCTTTTGTAACTATTCAGGTTCAATTACAACAGGAAGCAATGTGGAGGGATTTTTGGGTTGACCAGAAGCTCAATGATCTGTAATCACTTTGAGAACAATGAAAGCCAAAATGTTTACGCCTTTTACTGAGGATGGACAATGAAGAAGACAATATAAGGTTGAAACTGGACAGAGAATTGATCAGGAATTTATCATTAAATTGATCCTGGTCTGAGTAATCTAGGATCCTTATTTCAATCAGGATCAGCGTATATAATAGATTTCTTGTTGTAACAATATAAGGTTGAAAATAATGAATGAGCTGAAAATCACCAGTAAAGGTATCAATAATAGCTGGAAACCGTCAATTGATAGGATAAAATGTCTTGAGACTTTGTTAGGTAGTTATTAATCATCAGATTGTTAGTGCAAAATGATTTTTTACCAACTTGTCGACTTTTATTGTTACCAACAATGCCAATATACAACTGAGGAGTAACACAGAAATTTTTTGACAACAAAATGTCAAAAGTAACGGCGAAATGAAAAGGTTTTAATAAGATGATGCTTTAGCTGGGAATACAATCTTTTTGTTTGAAACTGGTGGTTGATTTATGATGGTTTATCACAATTAAGGCTTGATCAATTTTAAATACAGAAAGGCTGTGATTGAAAGATTTAAGCTTAAGACGGAATGGTGGTTATTAGAGTTTTTATTGCGACTCACCGTCAAGGAGACTTCGGCTTTGCAGATTATTATTACTTGTTTTGATATTTAACACTTCACAATTAAGAAAAATCAAACTTGGATCAAGTTACACATATCGAAGAACAAATTGAACTGGATCGGAGAAAACAATTTGATTTAGTTAACCATCATGGATATATCAACAGATGGCGAAAAGGTTCACCAAATTGATGGCTAAACAACACATAACCGTTGAGTTACCTTCAGTAACACTGAGTAATGTTGCATTTGTTGATGGATATTAACACTAGGAAATGCCTTTACCATGATAAAAATTATAAGGTAATAATAAAGCAGCATCACAATCAGGATGATTTAATAGTCATAACAATCTGAATGATGTTTAAATTCAACAAGTTGATAGGTAAATAGTTAAACTGTTGATTGGCGATGCTCAGAGTTTGGAGAGTCACTAACTACACAGATACGTACATAAATACACAATATAAACATTAATGTTGGGAGGTGGAGAGAAGTTGCTCTTTTTACGAACACATACAGGGTAACTCTTTATCTGGTTTACAACTAATTATTTACCAAACCAATTAATGTACAATGGTAATCAAGTTTGCTTTTGTCAATTGTTTGATATTACGAGTCTAACACACTGTTGAACCAGTTTTGCTGAACACATTTAATGGTAAGCTGTGAGTTGATATAGTATGGTCAAGGCAAATGTTGGAGTTGCCATTGAGCAATTAACTTGTCTCTGATTTACAATAAAAAGATGGAGACTACGCTTTAATTTTTGTTTTCATTTCTGCTCACCCGTCTTCATCAAAACCTTGTTCACTCTCTTCCACTCTCTATTCATTCCTTTCTTCTCTTTCTTTCTATCTTCTTATGTCAATTCCTCTTCTTCCCTCATTCAACCTACCTTTTTTGCCTTGATAGCAATTTTATCAGCTCACTTTTAACTCCCTGTTATCATATCTTCTTGGTTATTTATTTATATTGATTCAGTTTCGTAATAACTTTCAACTCTGTTCATGTGCTGTTGATACATTTACCCATATTTCCATGGTAATTTACAAGTCTCTTCGCGGATTGGGAACAGAATCAATTCAATCATCGTTTCAAGATGATTACTTTTTATCCTCCTCATCATCCTCCTGGAAAGGCTAAATTATGTCATCTTTAACTCTTCCACGCTTTTCATCTCACTTCTTCCTTTTTCCCTAATCGACGACCTGTTAGATGTTGAAGTTTAACGCATGATCTTAAATAACATTATTATATTTATATTAAATGATTACTCCTTACTGTTGTTTCTCTCACCTTGTAAAAGCATTAAGAATACCGCTAATCGCAGACGGAAATTACTAGGTATAAGAAGCAAATCTGGACAGTTACTGCAGAGCACGGCATAAATGGCCATTTAAAAAAAGCTTCAACTAATTAAGTTACTCAAAAGTAGGTTGGAGAAAAAATAGAAAAAAATGAACAGTAAAGAGTTAGGTGATAGGCTACAAATTAATATGAAAAATGTGAGGAAAATTCAATTGATGTCAGAAAATTTCTTCCATTCTTTCTTTCTTTGTAATGCTGTACTCTGAGGTTCATCGTACATCACTGTACAGTCTAGGTGGCTTCGAAATCATTGGGTTCACATAGTATGGACATGAAATCGTTAATAAGTCTTATTAGCGATTAGTAATCATCAATAAGAATACACGGAATAAAAATTAAAACTAATTTAATTGAGTTCATTGATAATTTAAGAAAAGACACTTGAGTTGAGTGAATCAACCTTCGAAAATTGAAAAAACTCCGAGCTCCTTCACTGGCTCCATCTTTAGGTTTTAATAGTATTCTTACTGTCGTTTTTGGCGCTCAGGATGATCTTGATAAACTTTGAGTCAGTCATGAAAGTTCAATTTGGATCCTTTGAAAGACTTGAGTAAATTAGTTTGTCATTTAATTGAATGTGCGATTACAAAACACCCATATTTTATACAATTCACTTTAAACGATAAATGGAGTGATAAATAAAATAATTGTTATCAATTACTGTATTGACAACACCATTGTCAACTTTTAAATTATCATTTATTTTCGTTTGACAGTTCTTCAATCAATTTGCTTATCTCGTCATGTGTCTTTGTATTCCTCATTTCATGGGATATCTGAGTTAATCTTTCATGTAGCTTTTCGTCATTGATAAGTTTTTCAATACCATCAAGTAATTGGTCATCAGTGAAATTAAATGTATTGATTCGGATACCCAGCTGCTTATCGACCATTCTTTGTGCATTATCACGTTGATCATACCATATTGGCATTATGATCATCGGCTTGGCGAAGTAGAGACTTTCAATAAACGTATTGTTACCACCATGAGTTATAACTAAATCAACATGGGGAAGAATTCCAATTTGATTAACATATCGATCACCCCACATATTGTCTGGTAAATCAATTTGTTTGTGATGTGGTCCTTTGGATACAATAAAACGATGAGGTGATTTAGCTAAACATCCGATAACTCTTTTCATCAAATCTAAGTCAACCGATCCCATTGAGCCAAGAGAAAAGTAGATAAGTTTACCTGGTTTATCGATTAAATTTTCTGGTACTTTGAATGGCTCTTTATCATCAGGTTCACGAATAACTGCATCCATTCTATACCATTTATCTGGACGAGGAACAACATCAGTATAATCCAAAGCCTCAGGATAATTGTAAATATTCATATATGGTGATTCAAACAAGGCCATTGATTCATGCTCTTTATAAGGTTCAACACCTGATTTTATCATAAATTCGTTGAGTATCTCACGAAGAGGCGCATACTTGATGGAGTACAGCTTTCTATATTCTGACCACTTTTCTTTTGGACTGTAAACGGAAAACCCAGTTCCTTCAGGTGGACACGATTCTTTGTAAATGGCAATTGGATTACAGGACCATAGTTGTATCCATGGTATTTTAGTCTTGATTAAAGTTGGAATTCGATAAACATAATCAATAATGATCAAGTCAGGCTTAATTTGTTCGATTACTTTTTCAAATGGTTTGTCAAGTGCCATGAAGTCAGAAGTAAATCCTAAATAAGTTGAAACCAGTTTTTGTTGATCAAATTGTTGTAAAGCTTCCATTGGTTCTTTCCTCAATATTTCTAATTGTTGATTCAAGAAGTTGATTAAAGATTCATATGGATTTTCGCTTTTATTTTCCTCTTCAATTTTATCTTTCTTTAAAGCTATAAATTGATATCCTTTGCTTTTAATGGATGATTCCCAAGCCGGTGAGAGAGCAAATATCAGCTCATGATTACGTTGTTTAAGAATTCCAGCAAGTCCAAGGATAGCATTAACATGGCCCTGACTAATCAATAGTTTATTAAATAAGATAAATTTATTGACCCAAAAGCAAGGAAATACATTTGACTTACCCATCCATGGCCGATAAAAGTATCTTCAAAGGTGGCATTGTAATTCTCAACAAAATCAAGTCCTATTGTAGTGGGGTCACGATCAAAATAAATTTAACAAAGAGTTTCAATCCTAAGTGACACTGATTGCATTATGTTGAATTGTAAGTGAAAATTGTAAACGTTCGCTTACTTGTCATTATTTGGTTATCTAGTGAACTAGAAAATTATAAAAATTATCACTTCTAATTTATCAAATCTCATTGTTTCAAGAGTGATCTTTGTTTAAACAATAATCATGATTAACGATCAATCGATGCATTTAATAAATTTTTATATATTATAATCCAAAGGAGAATGTGTAAAAATTTTGACTTGCGAGTTAAGAATTGGGACTTAGTAGGATTTTAGGGGCATGAAAACTAAGTTCATTAGTGCTATTAAAAAATTTCTCCGATTGACAGTTTTCGAGAAAATCGAGGTAAAAGTTGAAACTTCGATTGCCTTTAGTTCACTTATGGAACCAGATTTTTTCATGAAACTCATTTTTCATACGTAACTTTTGATGGCCAACAAGAAAATGCACTAATTTTGAGAAATAAATATTTCTGTTTCTGTACATCAGATCACTTCGATTTTCAGTTAAACCTCCCGCGATCTGTGACCGTAATAGTTAAAGAGATGAAACTTATTATTTGTCGACAAAAATAGTTGCTACATATGATCGATCGAACACTTTTTCCAATTTATCGATAGTTCTCTTGATTTTGGCCTTTAGCCTTAAAACTTTGAGCCTCAATATTTCGAGAACGGCATTACCCACAATCACCATTCTTTGACTAATCATTAGATTTTATGATGGGCTATAATATATTGAAGAATTAGATCATTCAAGATAATACAAAAAAAGTTATAGCATTGTATTACTTGAGTTGTCAGATTTGTTTCTTGATTTGTAAAGGCGAATGGTTACTCAAGCACAAATCTTCGATGAGTTAGAAGGATATTCATTATTAAATGAATTAACTTGGACTTTTTCGAACATTAAGTCACATAATGTTATAGCCCATTATAAAATCTAATGACTAGTTAAAGAATGATGATTGTGGGTAATGCCGTTCTCGAAATATTGAGGCTCAAAGTTTTAAAGCTAAAGGCCAAAATCAAGAGAACTGTCGATAAATTGGAAAAAGTGTTCGATCGATCATATGTAGCAACTATTTTTGTCGACAAATAATAAGTTTCATCTCTTTAACTATTACGGTCACAGATCGCGGGAGGTTTAACTGAAAATCGAAGTGATCTGATGTACAGAAACAGAAATATTTATTTCTCAAAATTAGTGCATTTTCTTGTTGGCCATCAAAAGTTACGTATGAAAAATGAGTTTCATGAAAAAATCTGGTTCCATAAGTGAACTAAAGGCAATCGAAGTTTCAACTTTTACCTCGATTTTCTCGAAAACTGTCAATCGGAGAAATTTTTTAATAGCACTAATGAACTTAGTTTTCATGCCCCTAAAATCCTACTAAGTCCCAATTCTTAACTCGCAAGTCAAAATTTTTACACATTCTCCTTTTGATAAAATCTTAAATGAATAAGTGAGTATAAGTTTAATTATTTTTGATACCAACTTGCTCAATGAGCTTGACAACAGTTTCATTAATCTTTGTATTTCTCATTTCATTTGATATTTTCTTCAGTTTTTCATGCAAATTTTTATCATTGATCAATTCTTCAATGGCATTTAGCAATTGGTCATCCGTAAACTTGTATGTTGGAATTCGGATTCCCAATTTTTTGTCCACAATTCGTTGAGCATTATCATGTTGATCATAAATTAGAGGCATAACAATCATCGGTTTGGCAAAATATAGACTCTCTGTTAGTGTATTGTTACCACCATGAGTTATAACTAAATCAACATGAGGAAGAATTCCAATTTGATTAACATATCGATCACCCCACATATTGTCTGGTAAATCAATTTGTTTGTGATGTGGTCCTTTGGATACAATAAAACGATGAGGTGATTTAGCTAAACATCCGATAACTCTTTTCATCAAATCTAAGTCAACCGATCCCATTGAGCCAAGAGAAAAGTAGATAAGTTTACCTGGTTTATCGATTAAATTTTCTGGTACTTTGAATGGCTCTTTATCATCAGGTTCACGAATAACTGCATCCATTCTATACCATTTATCTGGACGAGGAACAACATCAGTATAATCCAAAGCCTCAGGATAATTGTAAATATTCATATATGGTGATTCAAACAAGTATAAAGAATCATAATCCCCATAAGGTTCAACACCTGATTTTATCATGAATTCGTTAAATTTTTCACGAAGGCGTTTATATTTCAATGAATACAACCGCCTAAATTTATTCCATTGTTCCTTTGGAGAGCAAACTGAAAGACCAGAGCCTTCAGGTGGACATAAATCTTTGTAAATAGCAACTGGATTGCAAGACCATAATTGAATCCATGGTACTTTAGTCTTGATTAGACATGGTAGCCGAACAGCAATGTCCACTATTATAAGGTCAGGTTTGATCGAATCAATTGCCTTTTCAATGGGCTTATCTAGTGACATCATTTCATCCGACCATCCAGCATATGACGAGATTAATCTTTCATCATCAAAGTATTCTAGACCTTCCATGGGCTCCTTTCTTAGAATCTCTAATTGGTCTCTAATAAAGTCGATTAAACCTGCATTTGGAGCTTTATCTTCACTTTTGGTTTCATCTTGAACTTGATCCAACTGTAAACTTTCAAACTGATATCCTCTACTTGTAATTGATGATTCCCAAGCCGGTGAAAGGGCAAATATCAGCTCGTGATTATGTTGTTTAAGGATTCCAGCAAGTCCAAGGATAGCATTGACATGGCCCTGGCTAAATAGACCGATTAGTTGACAATGTCGTTTTTAATGAAAACTTAGAACTGAAAACTTACCCACTCATAGCTGATAAAAGTATCTTCAAGTGACCCATTGATAAAAACAAAAGTGTTATTCAGTATGTAGATCAGTCGTAAAAATCAACTTCAACTCGAATAGAAGCAAAATGTAAATCCACTAATTTTTAATCTGCAACTCAAAGCAAAAACTGTAATTTTGAACTCTGCTCATGAGTCCATCTTTTGCTTACTTTATTTTATTATTTTATTATTTTAATATATTACCAATTTCGTAATTTGTTATTTAACCATTGTTAGAGTTTAATCAATTGATAAAAAATTACCGGGGCATCTTTTATAATCAGGCAAATAATCTAACAACCAAGTACCAAATACAGTAGATTCAGACCATACTTTCAATTTTTAAGTTTCGGGTTTAACACATTTTCAATATTAAAACTGCCTTTTTAATTGAATTACTAAAATTAACAACTCTGAAGTATAGTTGCAGAGGATTTAAATGATGGTTGATATGCAATTTATTTATAACTATTTTAGCAATTAGTTGCTGAATGAGTTAATGAGAGTCTATCGTAATCTATTTAGAGTAACTATTATTATCAATATTAAAGATAATTATTATCATGATGATCATTAAAATGAGAAAATTCAGTTAGTATAATAAATCTTTTTTAACAGCAAATGTAAATCTAACGAACCCGCCAGCAAACGCTAATACATGTATGACGTGTACGAATCCAATTCGATTGATAATGCTAAATAATTTGATTTTGCTGGCAATGACAATTCAGATGCATGAATATCAGTTCTAACCTTTGAAATTTTCATATAATCTATGTAAATTGAGCAAATCTTGTTGTTGCTCTTCGATTCTTCAAAAAGTTGAGATTGATCAACATTACTCATGTGCATCTCTTTTAAGTCGTTCAATGCACAACCCGATCATTGAGAACTAATATCGGAAATTTGATTATACTCAAATTTTGAATTCAATTTGTAAACACATTACATGTATTTTAATGATAATAACCAAACAAGCATTGATTATTCCATATTTTATTTCAATGCGAAACCTACTTTATGCTTATAATCAAGTTCAGATTTTCCTGTGAAAAGTAAGAAAGTTGAATAATTAGAAAATATTAATCTTTAAAACAAGATTTTTATTTACATAATGGGAACATCCAATTACAGAAAATTTTCAGTTCATTGCATATACTTGTAGTATTTCATGAGTCTATCTATCTCAATGTATTAATAGTTATCGGAGCGAAGCGAAGACTAACTCTCGAGTCAATTCATTTTCAACTTTAGTTTCTTAAGCAAATCTCAAGAACGGGAACTTTCTCCGACTTGGTAATTCAAGTACGGACAATAAAAGACACTTCTAGAACTGAGGTGAAAGTTGATGCCATCGAAAGCCCAAAATTCGAACTAGAGATTATACATCTTTGAAATTTTTACTGATATTTTCGATATTTTGCATTTTTTAAATCATTTTGATCATCAAACGAAAGTTGAATTTTAAAGCTTTTCGTTGTGTATTACTTTGATCAGTAGTTCCTTAAAGTAAAGGAAATTATCTATGAAAAAGATATGAGGCCAATCGCGATTCCAATAGCTTTATCAATGAATAGTGCAATTACCATCCAAGAGAGATTTGATAAAAAATCCCAATTACAACTGAGGAAACAATACTTCGCTAATGATCTGAGCTCAGAAAAGATGGGAAATGCACGACATTATTGACCCGCCTAGTACTTTTGGCAAAAACTTTTGTGCATCAAATGTGCATAAGAAGACAATACAAAGAAAAGATTTCCTTGACTGTCTGATTGAGCAAAATTTAATTGTTTCCCTTCAGCATTGCTTTCAGTCTGGATAGTTCCATCAGGCTTTATGCATTTCAATATTTCAGTTAGAGGTAAATCTATTATCAATTCAGCCTTTAAAAAGTTACAAGAAACCGAGATTCATTCACCGTAGTCGCGCGTATTATAGCACTGTGCTTGGAAATGAATCGTGCATTTTTCGGTGAGTTTTTCTAATGAAACATGCGTAATGGACAATACAATGTAACAAAATTTTTGTAAAAATGCCATAGACATTAACATTAGCGACTCAATATTTAGCCCATGGACGATCTCAAACGAGTGACTATGGACTAGAAGATGAGCGTGACTACGGCAATTGTTTAATGGCCTTTTCGCATTCCATAAAGTAGAAAATCCAATACAAATTGAACCTCCGAATAAAATCTTTTTGAATAATTTTCGTAGTTTGGCTATTCAAAGTAGCCATTACAAAGTTAGTGTCCATTGTAGGAGGATAATTTTAGATAACCTATGCACGGAAAATTTGGTACGAAATTAAAACGCTTTGCTTATTGTTGTGTCCCAAAATCAGTAAAGGTAAAATAAATGAAATAAATGAAATGTTGGAAACACAACACAAGTGTAAACTTAGTAAATAAAAAAAGAAATATTTAATATAAAGTCAAAACTAATGTTTACGGGTTGAATGGTAGTGAAACTCTGAATTAGAGCTGGTCAGTCGGGGCTTAAAAAGGAGAAATTAGGAAGTTACAAATGTGCGGGAAAAGAAACAAATAGCGGAAACAGAGCTAATTGGGTTTAGCCTGAGGGAAGCCAAAGGGGAAAGAAGTAGTGACAATAAAGTAGTTTATGGGATTAAGCAAAAAGGAAAAGGAAATCATGAAAGCAAGTAAACAACTGCCATGTGTGAAAAATAAGGAGAAAACAAGGGCAAGATTAAGTGCAATTATCATAATTATAAGGAATTAAACATAAGATTGCTGATCAATGGTCAGCTGATGGGGTGATGGAGTGATGGTTGATTGATGGTTGATTGCTGTTTGATTGAACAAACTAAAAATTCAATGGTGGGACATAACATCCTCCCTGACTTTATTTTCATGACTCCGTTCATGATATTTATAAACATTGGAGACGTGAGCAACTTTAACACCTTTGTCCGTTTCGTATTCAATAGCCTTCGGAATGTTAAGTTGATAAGATATTTTCATCACTTTAAATGGTCCATCTATTTTTCGTTTGTTATCTTTGTAACCGGATCGTACCATTACTAAGTCGTTAATATTAAGCTTAATGCTTTTCGTCTTTTTCTTTTTAATGTTGTTCTTTCGGAACTTTTCAATCTCGTCATCAGTGCGGGGAGTAGAAGGAGCTGGGGTCACATCAAATAATTTATCAGCAGGTAGAGTTACTGGTTTGCTAAAAGCTTTAAACAAAGGACTGCATCCAATTGTTACATTGTAGGATCTGTTTGCATGAGAAATAGCTGAATCCAAAATTTGTTTCCAGTTACCACCTTTACCAGTGTAAATCTTTATATACTGTTTGATATCAGCCATTCTTCGCTCAATCAAACCGTTCGATGATGGATGATAGGGTGAAGAGTATCTCAAAGTGATACCTTTTTCTTTGGCCCAAGAAGTAATCTCTTTGGATGTAAAAGCCGTTCCATTATCAGAGACAATGACTTTCACTTGATCAATAAAACGTAGTGATGATAGGAACTTGATGACTGAAGCACTTTTCTCTCTCATGGCTTTACCACTAAGCAATCGAGTAGCTTCATCAATCACTAAAAGGAAAGAACGAGTTGTCTTGATCTTTTCACTTCGTTTAGCAAGCTCGCCAAAGTCAATATGTAAAGTATGAAATGGTATTTTAGAGAGGGTAGAGTTTATAGGAATATCAAGGTAACGTTTGGGTTTGAGTGTTTGACAGACATGACAAGATTTGACATAATCTAAAGTATCTTTCTTCATGCCTTTCCAACGGAATCTAGCTCTTATTTTTATATAAGTTCGCCAGAAACCGTCATGACCTCCAGATTCAGGATCATCATGATATGCTTGGAGAACTCTCAATGATTCATTTTTGTTAATAAATTTAGGTTTATGGTTAATTAATGTTTTCTGATCCATCGATGGATCATCGCTGATGGGATGATGGGACGATTGACTATTCGGTTGATTGGGTGATGGAAGGTTGATTGATGGGTGATTGAGTGATGGACATTTAATGTCACTAGCAATCATACTATCAGCAGGTAAATCTAAACATAACCTAGACAATGCATCAGCGTCAGTCAGAAGTCTTCCTGGTCGATGATTAATCTCGATATCATAGGTTTGCAAGAATATTTGCCATCGTGCTAATCTACCTTTAGGTTCATCTATACTCATCAAATATTTTAGAGCAATATGGTCAGTGTTAACAATGAACTTTTGACCTTCAAGATAAGACCTGAAATACTTAATTGCTTTAATTACAGCAAGTGCCTCTTTATCAGTAGTACTATAATTAACTTCATGTTTAGTAAATGTGTATGATTGGTAACCAATTGGTTTTAATTGTTTGTTTTTGGGTTGAGATTTATCTCTTTGGTACAGAATAGAACCAGTGCCAAAATAACTAGCATCTGTACATAGCTCATATGGTAAAAGAGGATTTGGCAAACAAAGAATAGGATTATCAGTGATAATTTCCTTTAGTAAAATAAAAGCATTTTCGCACTCAATTGGCCATTCAAATGGAACATCTTTTTGTTTAAGTCTGTCCAAGGGTCTAACAATCTGTGCATAGTTTTTAATGAAGGGTCTAAAGTGACCAGTTAATCCTGTAAATTTTCTTAAAGTGTGAAGGTCTTTTGGTCTAGCCATAGCTCTTACTTTCTCAACACTCTCTTGCTTTGTTGTCTTAGTCTCGCCATTCAATACTTTGCCTAAGAATTTTACTTCTCGTTGACAAAATTCAGATTTCTCTAGATTTATTATCATCTTAGCATCTGAAATTCTTTTAAGCACTTCGTATGTGAGGTTTGCACATTCTTCAAGATCATTCGATCCAACACAAATGTCATCAACATAAACACATACCTTTCTTAATGGCGTGTTCGGATCACTAGAGTCATTCTCAGAGAGTAAATCACCTAAGATTTCTGTCATTCTGCGTTGAAATATAGCAGGACTATTTTTCCAACCGAATGGTAATCTATTCCATTCGTATTGACCAAATGGTGTGACAAAAGCACTAAATTTTCTAGTTTCAGGTGAAAGTTTAAGTTGCCAGAAACCTTCTTTAAGATCAATTTTGGTAAAGTATTTACAACCACCAAAATTGTTAATTACAAAATCAATTAATGGAAATGGAAATGGATCTAATTCTGTTTGTTTATTAATATCTCGATAATCTATGCATAGTCTAAGATCACCGTTTTCTTTAGTTGCAAGTGTGATCGGAGATGAATAAATTGAATTAGATTTTGAAATTATACCTTTCTTCAGTAAATCAGATATTTTATCTTGAGCCCATTGATATCTATTTTTATTTAAAAGATAATATTTACGCTTAACAATTTCATGGTTTTCTCTGAGTTTGAAATCGACGTACGGAGTGTCAGTGTCAGGAAGCTGATAGCTAACTATTTCAGGAAACTTTTGAATAATATCATCCTTAGATGATATCTTCTGTACTGTACTTAACTCTGAATTAGCCAAATTGATATTCAGTGTTTGCAAGCCTAAACCTAAAGGATCTAAACCATGTTTTCCTATGAGCACATCGTAAGGCATATAAGACGTATCTACTACTCCGAAGAATAGTTCAGCACTTCTACCATAGACAGTAATGTTAAGTTTTGTTTCTTTAGAAACATTTGAGGTATTCCCACCAAAACCTCGAACAGAATAATTGCAATCAAAAATTGGGGAATTAGTGAAATGACTTTTGTCAGATCTAATGAAATTAAAATCAGAACCTGTATCTAGCAAACATGAGTTAATTGTACCATTGATGATGGCTTCACACTTAGGATCGATGGGTTGCTGCATTAAAGACAAGCTAACATCAACTGAAGGACTGCTTAAGTATGCTGATGGTGTGATTGGCTGATGGCTGATTGAAGGGTGATTGATGGTTGATGGATGATTGAGTGATGGACTGATGGGGTGATGGGGTGATTGAGATTGGATAGACTCTTGTTTATCAGAAACACATAAATTGTTATTTAATTGACTGTTGCGTTGCTTGCTAACCTTATGATCGGAAGAAGACTTTTCGTTCTTACCTTTCAAGTGAAATGGTTTGTTGACTTTCATGGGCTTCAGTTTTTCTAAAGATGACCTTAGTTGCTGTCTATCTGCAATATCTTTGGCCAATAACTGATTTTGAAGTTCCTCCGGAAGTCCCATCATAACACGTGTAACAAACGTATCTTCATCGAGATTAGGATGTGCAACTTGTATCAATCTTTGTTTCTCATAATAATAATCCATTAAAGATCCTCCACGATATTCCCATCTATCTGCTGCTAAAGCTGTAGCAATTCGATTTTGTCCAAATGAGCATAGAAAAGATTCTTTCCATACGTTCCAATCCTCTGGAACACCATCTCTTATCATTGAGTTATACCACTTCGATGCATTACCATCTAAATTTGCCTTTAAACCATTGATTTTTGATGAGTCTGTTGACCAACCATTGTGAGTGCATAGCTTCTCGTAGGTGATCATCCACGTCTTTGCGTCCTCGGTCTTTCCATCAAAAAGCGGAATGTCCAACTTTTGAACTCTTTTGGCTAGTGGCATAAAAGATTCTTTTAAACAATTAATCGTAGCATTAAAAGCTTCTTGTTGACTTCTGAGCATTTCAGTTACAGTAACCATTATTGTTGATTCCAATGTTGGTGTTGAATTAATAACACTTGGAGATTCGTCAACCTCGCTGGTATCACCGAACACATTGTCCAAGTAAGGCACTGCTTGCTCGTTTGACAAGCTAACACATATTGTTCTTGTTCTTACAAGATTTTCAATAGCAGAAGCTACAGCACTTTTATTAATAAGAGCTTGATGATGAGTTAGTGCTTGATATTCACCATCAAGGAGAGTCCACTCTGATGAATTTGGTAGTTGATACCTTTGTAGTACAACGTCTTCATCAATTCGCACAAAATTAAATTTAATTTTAACAGACATCCTGTCGACTGCGCCAGAATGTTGTGTCCCAAAATCAGTAAAGGTAAAATAAATGAAATAAATGAAATGTTGGAAACACAACACAAGTGTAAACTTAGTAAATAAAAAAAGAAATATTTAATATAAAGTCAAAACTAATGTTTACGGGTTGAATGGTAGTGAAACTCTGAATTAGAGCTGGTCAGTCGGGGCTTAAAAAGGAGAAATTAGGAAGTTACAAATGTGCGGGAAAAGAAACAAATAGCGGAAACAGAGCTAATTGGGTTTAGCCTGAGGGAAGCCAAAGGGGAAAGAAGTAGTGACAATAAAGTAGTTTATGGGATTAAGCAAAAAGGAAAAGGAAATCATGAAAGCAAGTAAACAACTGCCATGTGTGAAAAATAAGGAGAAAACAAGGGCAAGATTAAGTGCAATTATCATAATTATAAGGAATTAAACATAAGATTGCTGATCAATGGTCAGCTGATGGGGTGATGGAGTGATGGTTGATTGATGGTTGATTGCTGTTTGATTGAACAAACTAAAAATTCAATGGTGGGACATAACACTTATAAATTCCTTATAATTTTTCGAAAATAATCATTTGAATATAAAAAAGCTGCTCGATTCGGGTCATTATCAGTTATCTGAGAATTATGATCTTACAAACTTATGATCTTATGTAAACAAACTGATTTTCCTGACAAAAACTTAGAATTTAATAAATAGAACTAAAAATCTAAATTTGTGCCATATTTTTCGCGCATAGGTTAGATATGAAATACATTTAATTACCGGTTGATTAACAACCTTGAATTCATAACATCAAAACAAGCTTGGATAATATCAACATCCAGAGCTGTTAATGAATACCCAGCATTAGAAGATGATTTATGAACCTCACAAACACAAAAGAAAAAGATTTCATTTAAATTAGATTTAATTATATTTAATCGAATAAGGTTCACAATGGAATCAACTTATTGTCCTTTGTGCATCAATATTGTGAATATACCAAAACACAGCACTAGGTTTGGCCATCATTATGTGAGGCAATATATGTAAACTCAACTACATCCATATATGTATGTCCGTCCATCTTATAATAAAGAAAATTTATTTTCGAATCAATGCTTTCATTACCGAATCGCGGCTTTTTAAATCTATTTTATTGTTGAAATTTTATTGCATCAAAAATTGATTTGATTGATTTACAAACCGACAAATTTAACTTATCAAACTGCGATCCAATCGATTCTTCTTCAAACTCTAGATTAAAGAGTTTCATTACAGTATGAATACTTGTCAAAATTAACAATCAAAGACGTTGCAGGAACTCCGAGGTTTTGTAAAGCTATGTAAGCAGCCAGTTTTGCTTCAGGTGGAGGATTCAGGCTTTTTGTTATTACTCTAGCGTTAACTGTAACCAAATACAAAAAACAAAGATTCACAACTATTAGTAAACATTGTTAAATCATCAGGACTTCTTGGGAATGAGATTTAATTACTTTTATGATTTGATTTATCCTTAACACAGCCAATAAGAGCAGCATAATTTTTATAATCAGAGGCCACAACATATCTATCAAATGTCTCTCCATCTGCAACAATGAGAAGTATTTATTGAGGTAAATGATGACATTTTGAATTCTGACTGAAATCTATTTACTTGGATTGTATTTTATGGTTATTTTATTGGGTTGGGTCTCATTAATAAATCCAGGGCCACCTGTACCTCGTTTGTATCTACAAGAAATGCACAAAACGCAATAAGTAACAATTGATAGGTGGCAACATTGACATTGAAACATCAGATTCAATACTCAATGTTTAATTCAATATATAATTCTTACCCTTCTAAACGGAATCCTCTCAAATATGTAATTGTTTTATCATCTCGGACAATGTATGTATCAACTGGACAGAGTCCATCCTCTTCTTTAGTTTCCTTGATAACATACCAAGATCCTTGTAACTGTTGAAAGGTTTGAGTCGAGCTTATTTTTGATCGTTCTCAGTATATATCAGGAAGCATCAAATGTTCAATGACTTACCTTTTCCCATGAGAAATTAGGAGGAACTGGAACCTCAGGACATGGACCAGGAACAGTGACATCACAACAAACTGAAGCAAAGAAGCAAAGAAGTAACAGAGAACAGCTTTTAGCAAACATTTTGAATACTTGTTAGTAGCTAATTGAATAGATTCACCTATTGTTATATCTTTGGTTAATTACTTGTTGGCTTTTTTTATTTAAATACTGGAATATTTTCCATGATTTGATTATCAATCGATTTAATCATCTTTATAAAACGTATTAACTTCCAAATCAGAAACTTATCTTGAATAGAATAAAATCGTTGAAACAAAATCATCCATTGTTAAGATGAATTATCTTGTGAGTACATGTCAAACTCGCGCTGAACTTGGAACGAATCTGCATTAAACTTTGATTGTTCAGCAATGCAACAATTTTTTGATCATTGCTCAATATTACGACTAAAAATCTTCAGAAAATTAAGGAATATTCATTTCAGTTATGCAAATTGATTGTATATGTAAGAATTGGGAATACAATTGCAAATATTTATAATATAAATCTCAAAATTTAATTTCTAAAATGAGTTTAAGAAGTTTAATCTATTATCTGATAAGATGTTATAGTGAGTGCATGTTGTTATTGGAACTTAGATAGTTGAACTTGGAACGAATCTACACTAAACCTTGATTGTTCACCAACAATTTTTTTGATTATCACTCAATTTTACGAAAATTGACTGAAATCGCGAAATAAACTAAAAATCTTCAGAAAATTAAGGAACAATATACAATTTAGTTATACAATTTGAATGTATGTGCAAGGATTGGGAATGCAAATATTTTTTATAGAAATCTATAAAATTTAATTTCTAGAATCAGTTTATAAAAGTTTGATCTACTTTATTATCTTTATCTTTATTCTGTTCAAATGTTATCTTGTGAATGAGCGTGCATCAAACTTTCATTGAACTTAAAATGAACACCAATTAGCTTACATGGTAATTAGTAGATGGCTCGAAACAATAAGATGAGATATCAATCTGATCGTTAGTCTGATTGAATAGAGGTTACAGTTAAATACGTAAATCATTGGATTATAAAATTACAGAAGTAAATCAAAGCAAAGCAAAACAATTCAAATCGTCTAAATATTGTATTCCTTGGAAAACAGTAAACTATTTCAATGAAAATGTTCAACAAAATTTCTTTCATCCTTTTAGCTTGTTTCCTTGGTTCAATTTCATGTCTAATTAGGGATAAAGGATACTGTTCACCATCTACAGTACTGAATTCAACTGAATTACTAAAGGTTAGTAACTTAAATTAATACTTCGAAATCAATTTGTTGATGAATTGCTTTTTAATCTTGAAGTTTTCTGGCAAATGGTATGAAGTCGCTCGAGTTGAATCTGAACAGGAAGAGGCCCTCCAATGTGTAACCTTTGATTTTGACTCCAAACCATCTTATGAAACTGGATATCCAGTTACTCAAACTGGTTTAGATGCCGAGTAAGTGCCTTTTTTATCATTGAATTTGAAGTCGATTTAAGAATCGAATCGGTTAATAATATATCAAAGACCTTAAAGATTTAATCAAATGCGATTGGGTTAAACGGTTATAAAGCTTAAAATGTTTTATGCTTTTCAACCTCGGTTTCACAGAATTGATTTGCTAAATTTAACTTATTAATTGCTAACATTATAATAATTATTTGCCACAATTTATCTTTGTCAGAAACTTGGAATACATTTACATTGGAAATCTTATTCTTTATAAAGGAAATGAATTCAGTGAAGATGAAGCTATTTTTGAATTTGGACAGTTCATGGGTAAGTGTTGACTTTATTTTAATAATGACAATATTTTATAATATTTCATTCGGTTGCTGACTATTAATCGGTTTTATCTTCTTTTCCATGATCTTAGCCGGCAAATATTCATTTAATTTTAGAATAATTGATACTGATTTTGAAAATTACGCCGTTATACTTGCTTGCTATGGAGCTCCTGATTCTTCGTTTAAACCTTTTGGTTTTGACTTTCCGAATCTCTCACCAGTCAGAACACGTAAGTTATTTTTAGCAAACAAATTATTTGTAAAATATCTTATGAATATTTTCCTTTTCAGGTGTTGCATGGATCTTTTCCCGAACTCCTGAAATGGATGTTACTCTTAAAACTAATTTGGTGACTAAATTGGCTGAGATTGCAATTGATGAAAAATATTTAGTGCACAACAAACTCACTAGCTGTCCATCAAGTTATTGATTAACTTACAGAGTTAAACAATGTTTCATTGATTCGAGTAAATGGTTTATAATACTGTTTACTGGGAAAAAACTTTTTGTTATGAGCATTATGAATTATAAAACAAAATAAAACTTTTCTATTGATTGATAGCTGATTGATTCAGTCACTTGTCCAGCAAATTGTTAGATCCTTTATTCGTTTGCTCCTCGAAACGTGAATGAATAAACTTTGCTTCAATATTTGACGCATTCCGCACCTCTTTTGATTATGTCTTATTCATGATTGAATCTTTTTATACTACTTTAGACTATATTTTTGTATTCCTCGACACTTCTATCAAATGGATCCTTTTTCAAACCCAGTGAATCTAGCAGAGGTCAATATGAATATTACTGTGTCCAATCCGATTGCTAAGGTTAATTTTCTTGGTAATGTGTCTCTAATCCAGATCATCTTGTGTGTATTTATAAACGCGTAACAATAAATAACAATGGTAAAGTACATCATGTCTTCAGACAAAATGCAAAAGATATTTTTAATTAAAACAAATTGCTGAAAGTATTGATACTTTTAATTGCAAAACTGAAATTAGAAGGCGAAGAGGTGAAAAGTCAAGATGAAAACGTTAAAGAATAACGCTAAATTGTTATTAAATTTACTTAAATCCAAAAAAGTTGAATTCGAGTGTTTAACCACTGCTTTCTTGTTTTAATTCAAGACACTCTGATCTTCCGACCTTTCAATTACTGCTATATTTTGATCAATATTTTTAATTAAATTATTAAATTTGTTTGACAATAAAACGGCAATTGTAGATCTCGTAAAGATTCAAGGCAATGACCATCATTTCAACACTCGATCAGCAAATCCTAGTCATGTTTAATATGCAAATCGTTTGTCAACTTAAAATGGACTATTAATAACACTTGTACAGTTTCAATCATTGAAAATGAATCAAATGAAACTTGACTGAGAATAGATCAGTTTTGTATAAATGAGCCAAGCTGTCTACAATACTTACCACCATTCTTGTTGATGTCCTGATTGTTGAACAAATTTAACTTATTGAAATCAAAAACTATCATTGAACTGTTTTATTTTACTAATTATGATATATTTAAATCTATTAATAAATAAGTTGATTAGTCATTGATTTTTCATCTATTTAACTGTTGATGAATATACAATATATTGCAAGAAATCGCTTCATCAATTAATTATCACTGGAAAATCAAAGACAATCAATAACAATTGAAAAGCAAAACGACAATGGGAGAAAATATCTTCTAACTGATCACAAGTTTAACGATTAATCATTCCTTTTAAGGTATTTGCATAAGAAATGGCACTAGTTTGACAATTAACATTTGCCTTATCAATGTGAAATTTCGCTATATTATGTTCGGTTTGTTTCATGGTTAAGGTTATTTTTGTTGTAAAACAAATAGGTGATAATTGCACGATCACAAAATAATCATTTGGAATACATGAAAAGATTGAATTTTCCATGAATAAATGATTTCGAAAATAAATTTTGCACAAAGTTAGAAGAAACAGTCTGTCAAAAGAAATGAGGCCGTTCGCCAGATCTTTTTTGGAGTCATCGATAGAGCTTATTTCCTATTTTCATTAGTTTCATCAAATCTATTAGCTCAGGATAAATTGAAGCCAAAGCCGTTTTAACTTTGAAGCACAAACTGTTGATAAGACATTTCAGTTTTTAGTACCGTCTTTCATAAAATGGAGTCCATTTTCAATTCGACGGGTCGGTTTTTTCGATAGATAACTACTCCTAGTACAGTTACTTCTTTCAGTGTAGTTTTTCTCTGTTTCAATGCAAAGATTGACTCGGATATTAGGATTAGGTGTTCTTTTTCAGTTCGAGGACGAAAAATGTAAAATGATCTGATGACACAACTTTTTGTAAGCTTTTATTTGGAAACCGGTCAAAATTTAATATTGATTAAACATTGTATTATAATTGCTTACAGACATATACTATTGATCAAATGATGTGCACTTGAGTAGCAATCTATAATTAGAGCTTTCTAACATCGTTAATTATTATTAAGCAAATTATTCTTCTTGGGCGAAATAAATCGTATACACTAGTATTTACAGTAATGTGATACAATGATCCAATTCAGGTGGTTAACAATTGTGGACATGCTAAAAATATTTAACAAAATATAGTAGAAAATATTAATATTAGTCAATCGTTTCTATTTTGATTTTTTTATCGAGCTCATAAATGGGTTTATCAGCAGGCTTTGATAGCAATTTGGCATCTGGTTGTGATATTGGTTCGTCGGATATTTCTTTCTTTACTTCCATTTTTGAGTTCTGTCCTGATTTTTCATTGACTTTTTTAATTGTCTCAAGTTGCTGGGGAGTAGTTGAAATTTGGTTTCTATGTTGAGATGTTGAATTAGTTTCCATACAAGATTTGGAGAATCTAGTGATGGTTTCAGCGGGATTAGGAATGGTTGAATTCGCATCGGGTTTGAATCTTTTATTAAGGTGGTTTGATGCATTTTGCTGGACTAAAGGTGTTGTTGATAATATAACATCTAATTTTTTGTTGTGCATTATAACATGTCGTGAAGTTGGCTTTTTAGTATTGTTGTGAGTCGAACCGTGTTTCCCTTTTCGAAAGCTTTGGTTTCGTCTATTATTTTTTAAATTTTGATGTTTTCTAACGTTGCTGATGTTTCGATCAGAAGACAAATCCTCCGAATTATTAAGAGTGGAACATTGAACGGTATAGGTATCAATTGAAGATGCCGAAGTTAAATCTGGTGGAGGATCTGAAATAGTTGCATTTTGATGTAAAATTTTGAATTTTTCCAGGAAATTGTCTGCATGTTTCGCACAGTCAAAAACAATCCAAATAGATTCTCCAAACAACAAGCAGTATTCAACATCCGGAACAGTGCAAGCAATGCAGAATTCAACGAGCTTCATGCAAGAGTCATGATCGCTAGAATTAGCAATCTGGATAAATGTAAGCGATCTAATGGTATTTTTCTTTTTAGACACATTAATTTTTCCGGAATGCATGCATCTCAATATTTCATAGAGAGCACATTCATTTAGCAGATCAACTTTCAACTGACGATCGCCATAATTGTAGCCATTCAATCCAGTGACAGCATTAGCAGCTGACAAAAAGGTTGAAAATCCAATAGCAATTTTACTCTCAAATATAATTGCACTATCAGCTAGACTTCCATAAGCTTTGCCCAATATATTCAACTCATTCATTACACGCTGAATATTTATTTTATCAGGAAAATTTGAAAAGAGGATAAAGCTCGTTGATTTACCAATTGATTTAGGTGGTAATAAATGGCCACCGCTCAATGTAAAAGTGTAATCAGATATAACGGTCAGACTGGGAGCAAATGAGTTGAGAAAACTAATGCAATATGTTGAGAATCGGTAGCTCTCTTTCAATTCATTCAATACATCGGCATAAACCCCATCACCACTCAAAATGATAACAACACATTCTCGACCAGCATGTTCGAGAAACTTTTTCATTAGATTGCCTATTTTTTCAGTGACATAGTTTTTAGATCGCTTGTACACCTGGACAATGTCCACATCAAGGGAAACCAAGGTGTGTCCAATTGAGTTCGGAAGGCAGTTAACATCACACACACAGTAGAAATAAATTTCTTTCAGTTTGTTAGGTAATATTAAAGTTGACCGAACAAGCTTCACAATGGAATCAGGTGATTGTCCTTTTGGTACAGGATCGTTTTGAATGTCCCAAAATACAGCACAAGGCTTATTTACATCGGTTAACAAATTTTGAGCCATTTGAAAAACAATTTACATAACACTTATCATAAGAAAGACAGATTGCATATGTGAAACAAAAAATTAACCTTTTAAATTGATGAATTAACAAAATGCAAATTAAATTAAACTTATAATTTTATAAAATCATTAAAAATGAAGTCAGACGATAGACGTAACATGTGTTACAGTTATAATAAATGAAAAGCTTTTACCGCTAAAAAGTTAAATTTTGAAATAATTTTCGTCTTTTCAACTCTTAAAAGATGCAAAGCTTCTCATTGGCTGAATGGAAAAGAACTGAATTTGAAACCGCAATTTATATTTAAAAATATTTTATTACTTTGAGTAAAATTTTCAAAAGATATTGCTAAACAAATCATTAAAATTTGCAAAAATATGTCGAATATGTTGGCTCAAGAAAACTAGACTGAAAATTAGTTTGATCACTGAGTGGCTCCAAAAATCTTCGACGAGTTTCTGTTTTTGCTAATCCAATAAGTCTTGTGTTTACTCAAAAATTGAGCTGAGGAAGTGGTTAAATAATTCCTTTCTGGTTCGCATTTCACTCTTTGTGGTTCAAGATTGAGTTATAAAAATTAACTGCTAACAATTCAATTTATGAATTAATCTTAACACGAAAAGTAAATATCAAGTAGCATTACTTAAAAGCTGATTTTGAGTTGGCAGTTAGGGAAAAATCAATCACTTACATCTTTATTGATAAAATTGAAGAAATGGAGACAAACCAATTTTATCAATTTAGATGCGTACCAATAATTGTTCATGGGCGAAACTTAATTTTCTGAGCTGTACTGGTATTTAATGAAAATCAATGTTTCAATTTAGTTTTCAATTTCCTTAGCGTTTACAAGAGGTAAATACCTAACAGGTTGGTTGAATTTTTTCATGTGTTACAAAATAACTTTTTTCAGGGCTCAAGAAAATAAAACCATTTAAGATCATGTTAAAGTGTGACGTACAAAAGACGATATTAGATTAATGCACATGCATGTTTGTTCAAATCAAAATGATTGCTCTATCTTTGATCGAACCAGAACTTAACGCTTGGATCAATGAAGACAACACCGAAGCATGAGACTTGGTAATCGCTGGATGGCGAGGATGGTGGACAACTTTAGCTAATCATTTAGAGCCATTTAAATGAAAAATATTGAACCAGTCCAGTTAGTTGTATTGATGTAAGCTGAAAAACAGTTTGCGAAAAATTGAATCAGTATACTTCATTTAACCACCAAAGCTTTCCTAAAGTCGATCCATTCAATTTTCAGGACTAATTCAAGCTCATTGACGAGGGTTCAAGTATTCATTTTCTGCAGATTATTTGAATTAAAGTCCATTGTTAGCAATTTTTTATGACTGTATCAGCAATATTGATCAACAATTGATTCTCTACATGGAGATAATCAAAAATTCAGGCTTGAGTTTCAACTGAAGTTGAGTTCTTGCTTTTGCTTTGTCATTTGCCATATTTGAATGAGCAATATTCACCATTTATTGCACGCCAGATATAAAATTTGATCAGCTGGTGGAACAAATTTGAGATAACTATTGCTTGCATTAGATGTAGTTATCAATTCAAGTTTACGGGCAAATGAACTGAAATTTAAGCAGATAGACTTGTACAAAAATCAAAATCTAGCAGACAACACCCTACAAATAATTTGTGAATATTACAGACACAACCGAAAGAAAACTTGTTATGAAATTATAAGGTTAATTATTGATCTAATCAGCGACCTAATCATATTAAGTGGAAGATCCATGGGTACATTGATGTTTTGAGCATCTCTAAAGATAGCAAAGGGGTTGGTAATCTGCAATTAAGAGCAATTGTTTAAAAAACAAAAAATTGTAATCCATCTAGAATAAAATAAACATTGATTAGATTTGAAGAGGAGGCTTTATATCGAAACTTACGATAACATGTTCAGATCGTGGTCGTCATTTGATGAAATTATCCAAATACAGTCAATTTTAAAAATTTAAGGAGACGCAACGCTGCAACAAGCGTACTTCACAGGTTTAACTAAACACACAGCTGGTAGCATAATTTTTCACTAATAATTGTATTATTAGTAAATGATGTCACTGGTAACTCACCAGTATCTCTTCATCTCATCAACTTTTAGTTGACAATTTGTTGTACTGTCATTTTTAAATAATTAAAAACAAGAAAATAGCAACTACTCAATCATCGAAGCTGAGTGAATTAGTTGCAATGAAATTAATGACTTTCCGTGAATTAACTTAAATTGGATTAGACATAAAACTGCTTATAAATTACTTTGTGTAGTTTATTTAACAGATTTGCCTTGAAACAAAAGATAAATACAAGTGGCGACCCTAGTTGTGTCGCAGAAACTTCTTATCGCCAGGTTACAATTCATTCTTTCACTTGTATTTACTTTTCTATCATGTTTTACTTTTCTATAGCTTGTTGTTACTCATGGTTCTGATGCGTCAATTATGCTCAGTGGATTAGACAAACCTTGTGGCATTTTCTGGGATATTGAAAATGTTGATGTTCCCAGGAATTGTGCTGCTGATGTGATTGCTCAAAACATTCGTGCAACCCTTGTCTTCCCGAACCAATTGGTAGAACGTGAATTCTTTTGTGTTTGTAATGTCCATCAACTACCAAAGCCAGTGGGAACATCGCTTGAATCAATTGGTGTTACAATTGTTCAGCCATTTTATAATATCAAGGAAAATGCTGCTGATACCAAAATATTGTTACTTATTTCAAAATTTATTCAAAATTGGGGACGCAATGGTTGTGCCATAGTTGTTGTGACTGGTGATTCAGACTTTCTTGACCCTTTACTAAAGCTTAAACTAAACCATGATTTAACAGTTTATTTAATCCATCCAAAACGATCATTTTCAAAAGAATTGTTATGGTCAGCCGATTATTCTTACCAATTGGATGGTGTTCTACTTATTGAAACTTCACCAACTTTATTTTTTAGGAGTCAAAATCGTTCTGGTTTTCTTAAAGTCTCCGATCTACCTCAAGATTCTGAAAGTCATAACAGAGTTCGTGAGATAAATAGAAACTGTTCAAGATTATTTAATGGAAGTCGAATTCTTAGAATCGCAAAAGGGACTGTTTGGATTGGTTATACTAACCCAAGCCAATCAATGACGGAAAAGGAATATAAAATCTTGACTAGTCTCTTTCAAGGTTCACTTCTTTTTCCGAAACTTGAACTAGTCAAATCCTTGTGGTCTGACTCTTTCCACAAAACTCGTCCTAGACAATTGAAAAACGGTGACCATTTACTAACTGGTGATAGTCTAAAAAATAAGGATAACCAAATTCGGACCACTGTGCCAGTTTTCCAAGAAATTAAATCGAACAGTCCAAGAGAGAAGCTTAATAAAGTCTCTAATAAACGTACGGTTACGCGCCAACCTGTTCCAAATCTTAGTAAAAAAGAAGTCGATTTCAGAAATCTACGTAAAAAGATCATCTGTTTAACAGGCAGTCCAAATAGCGAATGGACAACACATTGGTCGCTGATGTACAATATTGTAGAAAAGAGTCTTGATCATAGTATTAAGAAAGTTATTCTTCAAGGAAAAGACTTTTGGCTTCAATTTGAAGATGAGATAAAGTGTCAACAAATGGCTGATAAAATTATTTCTGATGAAAATTATCTGAGCCCGCTAAAAATGAAAAAATCAATTTCTCCTTCGAAAAAATTGATCGCCATCATTTCTAGCTATCCATCTGACAATCCTTTTTGCTTAACTCTAAATTTAGGTTTGAATTACCTAAAATCATCAAATCCTGGGTCGTTCACAGAATCTACTGCTGACTTGGTGGAAAAAACCAAAAGCATCTCTGCAAGCTTCAAATGTGTTTTCGTTAAACTATGCGAAGGTACTATTTGGGCTGGATTTCCGAGCATAAGAACTTGTGAAAATGCCAAGAAAAAGATTAATAGTTTGAAAGACGATAAGTTACATATGCAATCAGCTCAACTACGTTTGTTCCCCGTCCATATGCTTGAATCCATTGGAATGAAAGATTTTGTTGGAGACACGCAAGATTTGGTTAAAAGGTGGTTGTCTAAAAAGCACTCCACTGTAGAAATAGCAACTCCGCAATCATTTTGCCAAGTTTCTGTGTCGACAAGCATTGAGAGTAACACTGATTCTAGTTCTGTAATTAGTGAAAAAATCGATGACAATCGACATAATGTTCCATGTTCAAGTGAAGTGGATGGTAAATCGTCCTCAACTTGCATGGAAACTGTTCCTTCTGTTCCAGGATATTTCCTTCAGATAAGTGATATCCTGAAGCTACAGAAGAAACGGATTTTGAGAAAAGCATTAATTATTCAAAATTTAGTTGACTTTGTTGGAATTCCTCCTAAAGCAGCTATTTTGGATGATAATGCTGTTTATTTTAACTACAACACTTTTGATGAAGTTAAACGGGCGATAAATGTGGTCGAATCAAAACTGTATGATCAAGTTCATCAATTAAAAGCAATTTCTTTTCCTGAGACTCCTAATAGCTGGTTAAAAATGAAAAAGTATTATTTTGGGTTGCCGCGAGTACTACCGCAACCACCCAAAAAATCAATTACTTACATTAGCATCACACCAGTTTCTCGGAAAGAGATGAAAACTTTTAACAGCATTTTATTGGCTTCTCTTCAATCATTTTATGTCTATTTCATTAGACATTTTGATGATTCTTCATGGATTGGTATTGGCACCCAAGAGCAAGCTGAAGAAGCTGTCAAAATTTTCAAGGAAAACAATGTCTTTGATGCAACATTGAGCATAAAAATTGTGAAGAAATTACCTAAGGACTTTTGGAAAACAGTTAGAGAAGGTAAACAAAGTTCAAATGAAGCTTTTGAAACTCCAATCGTGCCTATTTCGAAAGAAAAAAGTGAAAATGGATCAATACCATCATTATCATTGAGTGAACTTTCATCTGCTGGCTCCATACTTTCTTTGCAAAAAACATCGATCAAAAATGAAGCATTTTCATTTGGTCCATATCAAGCTTCAGCTGAGTCAACAATCAAGCATTGTTTGGATGCAAAAGACGAATCTAAAAGATTTAATAACGTTTTTAAGCCTAACAATTCAATTTCTCCTTTTACCCCTGGTTTTTCAGCTCAAAATGGAACAAAAAATATGCACGATAAACCTTTTCAATTTATGATTGAAACAAAAGGAAAACTAGAGCCAATACTTAATTTGTCGCAACCAGAACGCACAGTTCATCGTCCTTTGTCAAATGCGCCTACCTTACCAAAGTCACCTTCAAGTACTGAGAATCGGCCAGTACAAACTAATCTGCATAGATCTGCATCCACCCAATCAATGCAGAAGTTGATTGATAGTTTTTATTATCTAATGATAAATCATACAAAGTCGTGGATCACCGATCAAGAATTAATCTCAATAAAGAATAGGCTTTTTTATTGTGTGCTGATAAAAAGATTTGTTGGATCAATTCTTGCTGTGTTTGATGATATAAACAAAAGAAACGAAGCTAAAGAAAAAATTCATGGATATGCACTCCAAGATGAACGTCTAAATCAGTTTAGGCTCACCCCAAGTTTTTTAGATAAAGCTCCTGATGGATTCGTTGAAAGTTTAAGTCGATTGGAATTAATTGAGCTCTGGAAAAGATTCAAAGTTACTGAATCTAGTCAACTTAACACTTTAAAAAATAAACCAGCACCAATCATCGATCGAACGTACTTGGATTTCTCTGCTGATCGAGTAAAGACTTCTCAAAGTCAAACACAAGGATTCGATATAAATGCAACCGTAATGAATACAAGAATCGTTCAACATCAAAAACCAACAATTTCGAATTCAGACAAAACAAAAAAGAAAAATTGCGTGGTTAGTTGATCGAAAGACTAATGCTAAACTAATCATTTTAATAAATGAGCCATACCTGAGCCAAACGAATTTAACGCCCTTCTCATTACATGGCTTTTGGATATCTGTAAATTACATTCATTTATATTTTTCACAATCTCTTGCTAAATGATTTGTAGGAACTGAAATTGATTCGTTTTTCAACCAAATCTATGTTTTGCATGACGATACTTCACTGTTGAGAAAAATTATTTTCAATCAATGTCTAGCGAGAGTTATTTTTTTCCAAAAGATCTAAGAGATTAATTAATAATTAGATGATTGTTATTTTACTGATGATATCATGTTACCACTGAATACTAATCAAACTTCATGATTGAAATAAAATCTTCTGAATTTCATTATTTGCTTTTTTGAGAAACAGCCTTCCACGTGATAAACAAACTCTGATTGCCGCTCCATTAAAACAGATAACAAACATAATATCAGAACAAAAGCATAACCAAAATATCAAAATCACCTGATGATAAAAATTATATAATGAGGCAATAGTTAAATTCATGTTTTATAACAGATTATTCAGTTAGTTTCTAATTATCTAATCTAGTTTAGTCATAATCACAGAAATTTCATTAGATTAAACCTTGGGCAAAAAATGATTAACAATGTTTAATTTATTCTAATCGTTTAATAGCTTTCGTTGAGATTACATTGTCAATTATTAACTGTTTCTGGTTAATAATTCCGATTATCGATGAATGATTTGCTCTGAATTATCGATCTAATTTTACGATACATTGACATCGAACAAATTTTAACAACCTTGTCAAAGCAACAGGTGAATTGAAAGAGAGCAGAAGTGACAAAATAAGTTTTTTAAATTTAATTAAAAATGACTTCAAGAGTTAATTTACCATGTGGCATTTTCTGGGATATTGAAAATGTTGATGTTCCCAGGAATTGTGCTGCTGATGTGATTGCTCAAAACATTCGTGCAACCCTTGTCTTCCCGAACCAATTGGTAGAACGTGAATTCTTTTGTGTTTGTAATGTCCATCAACTACCAAAGCCAGTGGGAACATCGCTTGAATCAATTGGTGTTACAATTGTTCAGCCATTTTATAATATCAAGGAAAATGCTGCTGATACCAAAATATTGTTACTTATTTCAAAATTTATTCAAAATTGGGGACGCAATGGTTGTGCCATAGTTGTTGTGACTGGTGATTCAGACTTTCTTGACCCTTTACTAAAGCTTAAACTAAACCATGATTTAACAGTTTATTTAATCCATCCAAAACGATCATTTTCAAAAGAATTGTTATGGTCAGCCGATTATTCTTACCAATTGGATGGTGTTCTACTTATTGAAACTTCACCAACTTTATTTTTTAGGAGTCAAAATCGTTCTGGTTTTCTTAAAGTCTCCGATCTACCTCAAGATTCTGAAAGTCATAACAGAGTTCGTGAGATAAATAGAAACTGTTCAAGATTATTTAATGGAAGTCGAATTCTTAGAATCGCAAAAGGGACTGTTTGGATTGGTTATACTAACCCAAGCCAATCAATGACGGAAAAGGAATATAAAATCTTGACTAGTCTCAGGATTTTTGGATTTTGCCCTAAATTCTTATTGGTTAACTTCTTGTGGCCTAATTCGTTCGCTAGGCTTCATGATGTTTCTTGGAAAAACGAAACTAATTTTCCAAGTGTTAACAATAGCCTCAAAATCAAGGATAATCAAATTTCCATTGGATTGAAAGTGACAAGTTCGAATAATCGAAATACTAAAAAGTCTCACAAGATTTCTAAGCCAAGTATTAACCTAAATGTATCAGTACAAATATCTGAATCTGCGAAACCTCGAAACTTTGAAAATCAACATAAATTTTCCAAGAAACCAGTTGATGAACAAAAGACTGATAGAAACGTTGCTCATATCAAACTTCCCAAAATGTTTTGCTCTTAAAGTATTCATTTAATCAGACAACAAAGGAACTTCAAGAGATTATATCTTCATGAGATTATTTTCGATATATTTTGCTTGTATATAATGGACAGACTTATCAATTTAATCATGATGGTGCCTTTTCACCCCAAAGAGATTGACAAGGTCTTCTCTTATCCACAATGAATAATTCCGCTAAGTTCATCATTATCATAAAAAAAATCATCATTCAATTTATTTGTTTGAACGATCAGAGAAAAATGCTTGAAATAGCCATGAAACTTCATTGAATAACATAGAGTAGTTTGGCTTTTCTTTTGGTTCGCACTTCTTCTGTCTTTCAATCATTTGATTAGTTATTTTGTGAATTCATCTTTTCTTAATAATTGTTGCTCATTATTTTAGTTTTCTGAAATTACAAAACTTCTCTATTTATTTCATGAAACCAAAGCTATTCAAATTCATCAAACTTTATATTATGAATTAAAGACTGAATCATAAGACTAAGCGTGTCAGGTCAGCAATATAACCTGGTTAGAAGTAAAACAACCAAAGCTATTGGACTATTTTGGATGTAAAAACATACTTGAAGAATATGGCTTGTTGAAGCTTTCTTATTACTTCAAAATAAGCTTTTGTCTATGGCGATTAAATTATTGGTTTAAGATAATTGTTGTTTAGCTGTTGTCGTTTAGCTTTTTTCGACTCGACATTAGCGAGAAGTAAATAGAGGCTAACCACTTCAAAATAGCAATCTAAATATTGGAATTTACCCATCAAGCGCTAACACGCCATTTTGAGCATTAAAGCAATATGTACTTTCAAATGTATGATTGGACTTCATGTATTAGTGAATGAATGAATTTCTAAAACATTATTGGTTATAATTTTGACTTCTTATTAAGTATTCATTCATTTATTAACCTTCAAATAAAATTGTAATACATGATACTATTAAATAATAATGGTCAAACCTTGTGCTGTGTTTTGGGACATTCAAAATATTGATGTACCTAAAGGACAATCAGTTGCTTCCATCGTCAATCAGATTCGATCAACTATAGTTAAACCTTACAATTTAAATGAAATATTTTTCTTTTGTGTTTGTGATATTCATAAATTACCATCAAATGTTGGCAAATCATTAACAGCTCTGGATGTTAATATTGTTCAAGCTTATAATGGAGTTAAGGATTCAGCTGATATTAAAATATTGGATTTAATGAGGAAGTTTGTTAAAGTTGCTGGACAAGATTGTACGATCATATTGTTAAGTGGTGATGGTGATTATTATGGTACTTTGAGTGACCTGAAGAAGCTTCATAATGTATCAATTCATCTTATTAGATTAGCTAATTCATGCTCACCTAAACTTGATCAAATATCCGACTACACATTCATGTTGAATAATGGTGTATTGATGCCAGTTAAATCAACTGGTAATCCGATGTATTTCATATCCATCAAAAACTATCCTCTTTCAATTAACATCAATCAAGTGATGAATGAATTAAATGCTCAGGCCATTGGAAGTATTAGAAACAGTGCCATTCTTTACGGTAATTTAATTTGTATTGGATTTCCTTCTTTAAGCATTGCTGAAAAGGCTATAAAACAGCTGAATGGATCTCGATATCATGGACACTTTTTAAAGACTGAGTTGATAAACGATTCACCTCTGACTGATGTGTTGAAAAACATCAAAATTGAAAGCAGTAAAAGATCAAAAACTATTAAATGTGAAGTTAAACAGCTGACATTCATTAAGATGGTCAATTCAAGTGATTCAGTTGATAACAGTAAATTCATCAAATTTTGTGTCGCTTGTACTACACCTTCTGGCAGTCAATGTATTTTATCAAGGAAACCATTTCTTTGGATTGTATTCTCGTGCAAATCTGATGCACGAAATTTTTTACCGAAAGTTCAAATAATATACCCAGATGCAATTATTTCTGAACCACCTATTGATTTGACTACAAAATGCAATGGAAATTCATACACCGTTGAATCGTGCGAACAAACAAATGAATCAAGTTCAGATTCTAAAGCAGATAGTTCCAACATAGCTATAGTCAAATCAGACGTACCAAGCAATAATACTACAATTATTGAAGCAGTCGAACCACCTAAATCAGGGATTGTTGCAAAAGATGACCCTTCCGAACCAAAAAGCAAACCAAAAGCGAAATATGTAGTTTTATTGCGTGCAAGATGAAGATTTAAAAATAAAACAGTGCCATCAGTAATAAGTCATAAACCGATATCACCGTCCATTGCCGGCTACACATTCCTTAGAACTTATGTTGTTAGAGAGGAACGTGAGATGGCGCTATTCCATTTTTACCTTAATATTTTATTTTTACCTTTAAGTTGTAACAATATGATTGAGCACAACAAAACTAGTTGAATTAAACTAGGCAGTGAATTGATTATGAATCAATCATTCATGATATATTTCTTTATCAACCTTCAAAATAAATTTCAATATATAATAATTTTTTGATTATGGCTAAGCCATGTGCTGTGTTTTGGGATATTCAAAATGTTGGAGTACCAAAAGGACAAACAGTTGCTTCCATCGTCAATCTCATTCGATCAACTATAGTTAAACCTTACAATTTAAATGAAATCTTTTTCTTTTGTGTTTGTGATGTTCATAGATTACCATCAAATGTTGATCATTCATCAACAGCTCTAGATGTTGATATTGTTCAAGCTTATAATGGAGTTAAGGATTCAGCTGATATTAAAATATTGGATTTAATGAGGAAGTTTGTTAAAGTTGCTGGACAAGATTGTACGATCATATTGTTAAGTGGTGACGGTGATTATTATGGTACTTTGAGTGACCTGAAGAAGCTTCATAATGTATCAATTCATCTTATTAGATTAGCTAATTCATACTCTCCTAAACTTGATCAAATATCTGACTACACATTCATATTAAATAATGGTATATTGAAGACAGTTAAATCAACTGGTAATCCAATGTACTTCATATCCATAAAAAATTACCCTCTTACTATGGACATCAACTTTGTTATGGCTACTTTGAATTGTCAGATCACTGAAAGTATCCAAAAAAGTGCGATTTTATTTGATGATTCAATTTGCATCGGATTTCCTACTTTATGGAATGCTGAAAAAGCCATTGAAAAGTTGAATGGGTCTCGGTTTCATGGAACCTTTTTAAAGGTTGAATTGATAGTAGACTCACCTTTAAATGAAATTTTAAGATATATAAAACCTGTTACGGATATGCGAACTAAAAGCAATAAAACAGTGAAACAATTAACATTTATCAAAATGAAAAACTCTAATGAAGCCGATAATAGCAAAATTATTAAATTTTGCATTGCTTGTACTGCACAATCAGGCAGTCAATGTATTTTATCAAGGAAATCATTACTTTGGATTGTCTTCTTATGCAAATATGATGCACAAAAGTTTTTACCAAAAGTACAAACAATGTATCCAGATGCAGTTATTTCTGATCCACCGAATGACTTGTTATTAACATGTCACGAAAACCTATACACCGTTGAATCATGCAAACAAAAAGTCACAGATGAAACTCGTTCTGGAGTAGGTAATTTTAAAATAGCTGTACAAAAACCAGAAAATGTAGCAATTCCACAGAACCAAAACTCCAGTATTGTCAGTTATTCTGATGTTAAACCTGAAGAATCAGATAAATCAGTTACCTTGTCAGAGTCTATAAATGTTGTCAGCCTTGAAGATTGTGATGATAACGATTGGAAGATATTTTTTCGATATGATTCTAATTCTGTTGCTTCTGTGTTATATTATCAATTAACCAAATGGTCACTTCTTTATAATCTGTTTGAGAAACTATACGATTTGGGAGCAAAAAAGGTTATATTTGATGGAAACCTTTACTGTGCTCATTTCGATTCTCTCTCTGCTTATAAAGATGCTCTTCAAAAAATACGTTCACGTTATTTAGAACCTTTAGAATTCGTTGCCGCGTCCGAAATTTACAACAAACAAGAAGTTAACAAGAAGATGAATCGATATAAACATCGGATTCCTTGGTGTTTAACGCAAGAACTCGACATACACTGTCTTGTGGTTAAAATTTCGTCTCGCTTACATGATCATTTCATAGAGATCAGTAAAAATATATTGGGAAATCGTGAATGTATCTTCATCAAATCTATTCCAGGAAAAATTTGGATTGGTTTTCCTGATGAACTTATCTGTGTAAACTCTGCAATACTAGTGCTTAGATTTTTAGCGAGTCTCAAACAACAAAATGATGTTTCAACGGATAAGCCTTCGAGTAAACTTTTGGAATCTATTGATTGTGAAGATTTAGCTGGTGATGCTTATGATTTAGCATTTCTTTCGAGCCAATTAGAAAGTTTGAGGCCAATCCAAGTGCCACAAATTATACAAGAAATAAGTCTTCAACAAATGATGAAAAAACAAGAATGTGCTAAGACAGTATTCAACATTAATGTTACAGGAAACTTTCGTAATTGGATGTATTGGGTTGAATTATCGCTAGAACAAATCGTTAAAATTTTTGTAAAGTTTAGCAAAGTTATTCCACTCGCGGCAACATCAACGTATGATGAAGTCAATTTAATATTCAATTCATGGTATGAAGCACATGCTGCTCGTCATTTCATCAATAACTTAACACCCGCAGAAGTTCCTTATTTTACAGAGTTTAATAGAGCAAGTGAAGTCCAACAGCAACAGTTAGCGTTTCCTAGTATCTATGAGTACTATGTCATTAATGACAGACGAAAGGTTCTCGAGAAAATTGTACAAAACGTGGTAGACAGACCAGATTCAAATTCCTCGACAATTCAATCGTCACCAAAGGTTTTTTGTCCAATTTCAATAATCATAAATCAAGTTAAATTTATTTTCAATATAACAATCGATTCTGATTTTAAATTTACATCTGGAATGATTTCAATAATCGAAATGAATTTGCTTCTAGTGGACTGTCCAGCTTGCATTGAATTTGAAGAAAAAATTTGGGTTGCAGTTGATAATCTAGATAAAGGAAACAAAGCCAAAGCTAGAATCGAACAGATTAAGTTCAAATTCTTACACGAAAATGATGAAGATGATTTTGAAGTTGGAGTTGCAATGCAATTATCCCAAAGTAGTTCAGCAAATGTTGTTAGTTTGTTGACAAATAAATTGGCAGGTATAACAAAAACGCCTGCTGAAACATATTCAATCTCAGATGTTGTCTCATTAGGTCACTTCAATTATAGTTACAGAAAGGCAGTTGGAATGGCAATCAGCGAATATTGTAAATTAAATTAATCAGTTTGATCTTTGATTAATCGCGCCAATATTTTCAAAATCAATATTATATGTAATCAACACTGTCAGACAAAAGCCAAATGAACCTATGCAAATGAGTGCATTGAATGGACAACTGAATTGTATGTTTGTACAATGTTTGCATTTAGAATAAAATTTCTTTAATTTATTCGAATTGTTGTCTACATTCATTCAATTTATATGAAGTTTTTACCTTATGGAGTGCCAATGAGCTGTATTTAGGAAATGCACTACGAAAGTCTTAGTACATCATGTGTTTAAACTTGAGAATCTAAAGTTCAAACCAAAATTGATTCTGTGATAGAAAATGTAGATTTGCAAAATTATCTTATTCATCTTAAGCCTATCTATTAATTAGATCAGAAAAATCGTGGGGAGAGTCTTTCCAGTGCAAAGTCTCCACTAGCTTTAAAATGATTTAATTGTGTTAATGGATTGGGTAAGTGTTAACATTATTGAGCTCAACTTCGTAACTCACTTTTCGAACTTACTTACCGTATCGACGCGCATAGTGGCGCCGTGCTTCAACATGAGAATGTCACTCTTAAAGGCACAACTTTGGTACAATAGAGGCACAAATGCCAGTAACAGTAAGGTACTTGTCAGTAAAATACATTGAAGTAAGTTTACAAAGAATAAATACAGTCTTTTCCCGGTTCTTTGCACTTTTTGAAGTGCTGACATCTATGTGAACTACGGGAAGATTCAATTTAATTTTATATTACACAATTGAACAATCGGTCAAATCTAGTACTTTCCAACCAAAGGTAAAGTGTAATATAGTACATAAACCATTGTTCAAAGGTTACTTTACTCTTTGTTTCTAACTGTAGATAAGATTGAAAGGTTGTTTTTCAATTTAAAACTCTATTAAATAACCCCGACTAATTAACCTGTAAATTATTATAATCAACTATAGCTACAATGGCTAAACCTTGTGCTGTGTTTTGGGATATTAAAAATATTAATGTGCCGCAAGGACAATCAGTTGACTCTATTGTGAACCTAATTCGATCAAATATAATTAAACCTTATAATTTAAACGAAATCTTTTTCTTTTGTGTTTATGATGTTGATAAGTTATCTCCAGATATTGGTCATTCATTAACAAATCTGGATTTTCAAGCTTGCAATGGAGTTAAGTATTCAGCTAAAATCAAAATAAAGGATTTAATGCGAAAGTTTGTTAAAGTTGCTGGACAAGATTGTACGATCATATTGTTGAGTGGTGATGGTGATTTTTATGATACTTTGAGTGACCTGAAGAAGCTTCATAATGTATCAATTCATCTTATTAGATTAGCTAATTCATTTTCGCCAAAACTTGATCAAATATCCGACTACACATTTATGTTAACTAATGATGTATTAATGCCTGTTGGATCAACCGGTAACCCATTGTATTTCATATCAATCAAAAACTATCCTCTTTCAATTCATATAAATCAAGTGATGAATGAATTTAACTCTCTGGGCCTTGGAAATATTGGAAACAGTGCCATTCTCTATGGTAGTTCAATTTGTATTGGATTTCCTACTTTGTGGAATGCTGAGAATGCCGTTAAGAAATTAAATGGAACTCGGTTGCATGGAACCTTTTTGAAGACTAAATTGATAATAGACTCACCTCTAACTCAAATATTGAAATGCATAAAGCCTGATGGTACTATGCAGATTGAAAACAATGCAGAAGTGAAACAATTAACATTCATCAAGATGAACAACTCCAATGAAACAGTCGATGATAGCAAAATTATTAAATTTTGTATCGCTTGTACGGCACAATCAGGGAGTCAATGTATTTTATCAAGGGAATCAAATTTTTGGCTTGTCTTCTCATGCAAATCTGATGCACAAATCATTTTACCCAAAGTTCAAATGATATATCCAGATGCAGTGATTTGTGAGACACCGAATGACTTGACATCAAAATGTCTTGAATCCCCATACACTGTTGAATCATGTGAAAAAATGCTCTCAAATGGAGAGCCTTCTAGTGTCAGCCTTGATGGTTGTGATGATATTGATCGAAAGATATTCTTTCGATATAACTCTAATTTAATTGATCATAAGCAACCAACCAAATGGTCACTTCTTTATAATCTTTTTGAGAAACTATACGATTTGGGTGCAAAAAAGGTTATATTTGATGGAAACCTTTACTGTGCACATTTCGACTCTGCCTCTGATTATCGAGATGCTTTTGAACAAATTCATTCACGTAATCTTAAACCTTTAGCATTAGTGTACGCGTCAGAATCTCACAAACAGAAAATTGATAAGAAAATGAATCGATATACTGGAATTCCTTGGTGTTTAAATGAACAGCTTGACTTATGTTGTCTTGTGGTAAAAACTGCGTCTCGCTTGCGCCATCATCTCATAGAGATCAGCAAAAATATCTTAGGAAATCGTGAATGTATCTTCATCAAATATTTTCTTGGAGAAATCTGGATTGGTTTTCCTAATAACCTTTTCTGTACAAATTCTGAGAAAACAGTATTCGAATTTGCAGAAAATCGCCGGCAAATCAAATATGCCACAGTGGATATACCTTCAAACGAACTTTTGGAGTCCATTGATTTTCGAGATTTGGTTGGTGATGCTTATGACTTAGCATTTCTTTCGAGCCAATTAGAAAGTTTGAAGTCAATTCCAAGACCGAAAATTTTACAAGAAATAAGTCTTCAACGAATCATGAAAAAACAAGAATGTGATGAAGCGGTTTTCCACTTTTCTATTTTCGGAGAATTCACTACTGGACTGTCCTGGCGTAAATTATGGTTAAAACAAGTCGTTAAAATTTTTGTAAAGTTTAGCAAAGTTATTCCACTCGCTGCCACAGCAACATATCGTAAAATCAACTTAATGTATAATTCATGGCATGAAGCACACGCTGCACGCCATTTCATAAATAACTTAACATCAGCTGAAGTTCCCTATTTTACAGAGTTTAACAAAACAAGTAATATCAAACAGAAACGATTAGCTTGTTCCGGTATTTATTTCTACATCATTAACGACCAACGAAAAGTTCTCGAGAAGATTGTACACAACGAAAGTCTGATCGATCAACTAAGTCTGGTGGATTCAAATTCATCTACAGTTCAATCGACATCAGATATTGATGTATTAGATGAAGAAATTAGAGCAAAGAAACTACAATATGTATTTGTCATTACAACCTATTCTGGATTTAAGTTTACACCTGGAATGATCTCAATAATCAAAATAAGATTGTTACTAATGGACTGTCCTGTTTTCATTGAATTTGATGATAAAATTTGGTTTGCAGTTGATGATCTAGAGAAAGGAGACAATGTAAAAGCTGAAATTGAAATGATCAAGTTCAAAATGTTACATGAAAAGGATAAAGAAGATTTTACTGTTCATCCAGTGTTACGATTCATAAAAAAATGTCCAACTAAAGTTGCTAAAATGTTAGAGAATAAGTTGATTAAACGAAAAACGAGTGCTAAGAATATATATTTTAGCTCTGATGCTGTTCCATTAGGACACTTCAATTACAATTACCGAGAAGCAGTTGGAATGTCGACAAGCCGATATTGTCGATTGAATGCTTTATCTTGAATTACACCAACACTTTCGATAGTATAATATAACAAAATTATAATTGTAATTAAATCTGGAAATAAAAATACCAAATGAACATAAGTAACTGAATTGAGAGACTGCAAATTAAATTAAATGTAATTTTACATCGATGGTAATTTCATACTAGAATTATATTTAATAGAATAAGTTTTGTTCAATTTTATACGGATTGTTATCCAAATAGGGACAGATTCAGTTTTTTAGTTTTAACCTTATAGAGCCCCGTTAAGCTTCAGTAAACTATGACTACGGAAGTGTTCACATCGAGAGAAGGTATTTCGCTAATAAACATAAATTCAATTGAATTAATATGGCTAGTTAGATAATCTAGCTGGAGTCTTCAAATTTCTTCGTGCCATGCATTTTCATTGTCCACGAATAAGATTTCAGAGTAAGGATGTGTAGACACTCACAACACTTGTAGTTGAATGATACATGACTAAACCATAAAAACCGATTATATTTACAGTCTTTCCAGCCTTCGACAAAAAATCAGTGGCATCTATTAAGTTGTCGATGCTAACTATCTTAGCACTAATTGTGCTGTGGCTTCGTTATCAATAGATAGATACCATAGATAGATTTTTTGTCAAAATAAGTTTGAAAAGACTGTATCTTAATACATATCCATACCTAAAATGCTTAAAGTCAAAACATGAAATTTTTGCGCTCAAACTGAGTTGGTTCTAACGATTTTATCTTTAACGATTAAACTACATTGATGTAGTAATGCTTATGCGTAAACACCATAGCATAGATCGAATCAAGCTCTAGCGGCCAGCTTGTCCGAATTTTTTCGGCAGAGAATTATGATTGGTTATGAGAAAATCAGATCAAAATCAAAAAGTAGACTTATATATTAGGTTGTCCGGGTCAAAGTGGTTGAACTTTGATCAAAGATATTTTTGCTAAGAAGATTCGTAGGTCTTTCAAATTTCAGAATTTTATCAACAGATTACACAAAATTAATTATGAAAAATTTTTGGCTAGAATTAACATTAATTAAAATGTTATTAAGAAATTACTTCAAAGAATCAAGAATTTCACGTCTTTCAATGAGTCTGTAGACTAAACCTGAACTGATACATACATGAAATTAACACAGGTTATGCGTCTCATCTTCTGTTATCGAATTTCAAACTCATTTTCTAAATTAAATCAAGCAAATTTATTTGATAATCAAAAAACATCAAAAAATTGAAAAAAGTTAGCGAGCAAATCAAAATCACCCTTTCGACCCTTGCGGTGAAATTTTCGTAGAAATAAAAATACAAGTTTTTAATTTAAAGCCGTATAAATTCTGAACTAAACCATATTTCCCTGTTCTATTAATTGCAAAATAATTCTTAGCTATTCAGCTATCATTGACCGAAAATTCATAAAAAAATTTATGCCGATGCGAAATTATCAACAATCAAATTTCCGCCATTTTGGCCCGGAGAACCTAATATATAATTCAATATAACTCATTAAGATCTATCAATTAGTCAAGTTTCAGAAAAATGAAACTCCGGTTTGGTCAATAATGGCCTGGAAAGTTGTGCACTTTGACATTAAATAACTCAAAAACCGCTGATTATAAAAAGAAGTTGGTTTAATTTTTGAACTCAGCGAAAAAAGTTGACTCAAGAACTCTTAACTCTTCTCAACTTTCTTAACTCAAGAAGATGAAAAAGTGATTCTTGAGACTCTTATGAGAATATGAGAATGATTAATCGTTAAACTTGTGATCAGTTAGAAGATATTTTCTCCCATTGTCGTTTTGCTTTTCAATTGTTATTGATTGTCTTTGATTTTCCAGTGATAATTAATTGATGAAGCGATTTCTTGCAATATATTGTATATTCATTAACAGTTAAATAGATGAAAAATCAATGACTAATCAACTTATTTATTAATACAGGGCAAGTTCGCTAAAAGGTATGTTTTCTTTTGGCTGTTATTCAGCCCCTGATTGACCGATAGACCCTAGATTGTGTTTATGCGAGTTTCGCCGATACTTATTTGCCATATTTCAAGGTCAAGGTCGTACAAGGTCATTTTTCGGGAATTGCTCAGGAAGATATTAGAGGTCATTTGAAAGTCATACAATAATTTTTGACCTTTGCAAAGCATTCTGACAAAGTTTCAACCTTCTGTGAACATTGATTATTGATTTATTACGGTTTAAATATCCAATTCACATTCAATAAAATTTTCGTTTCAAGTGTTCATTTTCAATTTATGTTTGGTTGATTTCATTGATTAGCATTCAATTTCAGCAGTTTTCATTCAAATTTAACATTTACAATTTTACTTATAGCTTACTTGCAAAATTATGGCACCCAGGTTCACAAAGAGCCAGAAAATCGATTTACTCGAAAATTATCTTATTGCACAGAAGTCTTGCACAGCTGCTTTAAGAGCTGTCAAGCTTCTGTGGAATAAGAGATTTTTGAAAATCGCCCCAACAACATTTCGTAACCTTTATCGGGTTTATCGGGAATATGGGTCGGTCGTGTACCAAAGAAAGAGAGAGAGAGTGGTAAGGACGGAGGAGAATATTGAGAGAGTGAGAGAGATAGCTGCAAATGCATCTCAAGAGGGTATCTCTTTATCTTCCTATCGAATTGCATGTCTAGCGAACATGTCCCAGACCACGGCTTACAAGATCTTAAAAAGAGATTTAAAACTCAAGCCTTACCATATCAAGCTACTTCATAAACTCAATGAAGGAGACTTTGATATGAGAGTTGAGTGGGCTGATGAGATCTTGGTCAGACTCCAAGATGAAAATGATCTGCTTGGAAGGATAATCTGGACTGATGAGGCTATTTTCAGTCTTGCACAGACTGTAAACAGACATAATTCTGTTTACTGGGATTCATCAAATCCGGATAGATCCTTCCAAGCAGACAATCTTGGTGCTGAGAAGGTCATGGTCTGGTGTGGGATATGGGCAGGCGGAAGAATAGGTCCTTATTTTTACGAAAGGAGCGTCAATGGAAACTCTTACAAAGAGATGCTCGAAAACTTTGTTTTTCCAAAGCTCGCAGAGGTAAGGGAAGATTGGAGGATATTCTTCATCTTCCAGCAGGATGGAGCACCTGCTCACTACGCAGTTGCATTCAGAGAGCTCTTGAATGAGACATTTTCTGAGTGGTATTTCATTTTCTCAATTATTCAACAATTTTATTGAATGTGAATTGGATATTTAAACCGTAATAAATCAATAATCAATGTTCACAGAAGGTTGAAACTTTGTCAGAATGCTTTGCAAAGGTCAAAAATTATTGTATGACTTTCAAATGACCTCTAATATCTTCCTGAGCAATTCCCGAAAAATGACCTTGTACGACCTTGACCTTGAAATATGGCAAATAAGTATCGGCGAAACTCGCATAAACACAATCTAGGGTCTATCGGTCAATCAGGGGCTGAATAACAGCCAAAATAAAACATACCTTTTAGCGAACTTGCCCTGTAGATTTAAATATATCATAATTAGTAAAATAAAACAGTTCAATGATAAAGTTTTTGATTTCAATAAGTTAAATTTGTTCAACAATCAGGACATCAACAAGAATGGTGGTAAGTATTGTAGACAGCTTGGCTCATTTATACAAAACTGATCTATTCTCAGTCAAGTTTCATTTGATTCATTTTCAATGATTGAAACTGTACAAGTGTTATTAATAGTCCATTTTAAGTTGACAAACGATTTGCATATTAAACATGACTAGGATTTGCTGATCGAGTGTTGAAATGATGGTCATTGCCTTGAATCTTTACGAGATCTAAAATTTCCGTTTTATTGTCAAACAAATTTTAGCAATTTAATTAAAAATATTGATCAAAATATAGCAGTAATTGAAAGGTCGGAAGATCAGAGTGTCTTGAATTAAAACAAGAAAGCAGTGGTTAAACACTCGAATTCAACTTTTTTGGATTCAAGTAAATTTAATAACAATTTAGCGTTTTTCTTTGACGTTTTCATCTTGACTTTTCACCTCTTCTTCGCCTTCTAATTTCAGTTTTGCAATCAAAAGTATCAATACTTTCAGCAATTTGTTTTAATTATAAATATCTTTTGTATTTTTTCATTAGACAAGAGGTACTTTACCATTGTTATTTATTGTTACGTGTTTATAAATACACACAAGATGATCTGGATTAGAGACACATTACCAAGAAAATTAACCTTAGCAATCGGATTGGACACAGTAATATTCATATTGACCTCTGCTAGATTCACTGTGTTTGAAAAAGGATCCATTTGATAGAAGTGTCGAGGAATACAAAAATATAGTCTAAAGTAGTATAAAAAGATGCAATCATGAATAAGACATAATCAAAAGAGGTGCGGAATGCGTCAAATATTGAAGCAAAGTTTATTCATTCACGTTTCGAGGAGCAAACGAATAAAGGATCTAACAATTTGCTGGACAAGTGACTGAATCAATCAGCTATCAATAGAAAAGTTTTATTTTGTTTTATAATTTATCATGCTTATAACAAAAAGTTTTTTGCCAGTAAACAGTATTATAAACCATTTACTCGAATCAATGAAACATTGTTTAACTCTGTAAGTTAATCAATAATTTGATGGACAGCTAGTGAGTTTGTTGTACACTAAATAACTTTCGTCGATTCCATTGTCAGCCAATTTAGCCACCAAATTAGTTTTAAGAGTAACATCCATTTCAGGAGTTCGGGAAAAGATCCATGCAATACCTGAAAAGGAAAATATTCATAAGATATTTTACAAATAATTTGTTTGCTAAAAATAACTTACGTGTTCTGATTAATGAGAGATTCGTAAAGTCAAAACCAAAAGGTCTAAACGAAGAAAAATCGGGAACTTCAACACAACCAAGTATAACGGCGTAATTTTCAAAATCAGTATCAATTACTTTAAAACCAAATGAATATGGTTCGTCTAAGATCATAAGAAAGAAGATAAAACCGATTAATAGTCAAGCAACCGAATGAAATATACAATATTGTCATTATTAAAATAAAATCAACACTTACCCATGAACTGTCCAAATTCAAAAATAGCTTCATCTTCTCTGAATTGATTTCCTGTATACATAATAAGATTTCCAATGTAAATATATTCCAAGTTTCTGACAAAGATAAATTGTGGCAAATAATTATTATAATATTAGCAATTTTATTAATAAGTTAACAACTTTTTAGTTTAGCAACACAAATCAATTCTGTGAAACAGAGGTTGAAAAGCATAAAACATTTTAAGCTTTATAACCGTTTAACCGCATTTGATTAAATCTTTAAGGTCTTTGATATGTTATTAACCGATTCGATTCTTAAATCGGCTGCAAATTCAATGATAAAAAAGGCACTTACTCGGCATCTAAACCAGTTTGAGTAACTGGATATCCAGTTTCATAAGATGGTTTGGAGTCAAAATCAAAGGTTACACATTGGAGGGCCTCTTCCTGTTCAGATTCAACTCGAGCGACTTCATACCATTTGCCAGAAAACTTCAAGATTAAAAAGCAATTCATCAACAAATTGATTTCGAAGTATTAATTTAAGTTACTAACCTTTAGTAATTCAGTTGAATTCAGTACTGTAGATGGTGAACAGTATCCTTTATCCCTAATTAGACATGAAATTGAACCAAGGAAACAAGCTAAAAGGATGAAAGAAATTTTGTTGAACATTTTCATTGAAATAGTTTACTGTTTTCCAAGGAATACAATATTTAGACGATTTGAATTGCTTTGCTTTGCTTTGATTTACTTCTGTAATTTTATAATCCAATGATTTACGTATTTAACTGTAACCTCTATTCAATCAGACTAACGATCAGATTGATATCTCATCTTATTGTTTCTAGCCGTCTATTAATTTCCATGTAAGTCATTGGCGTGCATGGCAAGTTCAATGCGAGTTTGATGCACGTTCATTCACAAGATAGCATCTGATCAAATAATATTATAGATAAAACTTTTATAAACTTATTCTATAATAGAATTAAATTTTGAGATTTGTATTAGATATTTGCAATTGCATTCCCAATCCTTAAAATAATTATCCTCATAATTAAAATGAAATTCCCTAAATTTATGAAGATTTTTAGTTGTAAAATTGAGTAATAATCAAAATAAATTGTTGCATTGCTATTCAATCAAAGATAAATTAAGATAATTCATCTTAACAATGGATGATTTGTTTCAAAAATTTTATTCTATTCAAGATACAGTGCGTCTCAAAAATAACCAACCATAGTTAACTTTTCTAAATAGCAAGTAATATCGTGAGTCTCACGACGTGAGATGTTTATTTTTTATGTAGAATAGACTATATGTAATTAGCGAAATGTGGTTTGATCATTATTAATTATAATTAACGTATTAATTTTTCTCGAAATCAAATTCGCTAACTTTCCACGGTTTTTTCGCATTTTGTGACCTAAGGTCATCAAATTGGGTTTTCATTCATGCAATTTTTATTATTTAGGTACATTTTTATCTGATATTTGATTTGATGATCAAAAAAATTCAATGAATTTGATATTTTTGCTTAATTAAATCAGAGTCCATACTCGAAAAATGTGTTAAAGTTTCATTCTTCGTTTTTCCATGCCTGTTTTTTGACGGAATTTTCCCAAAAAAATCAATTAATTAACTATTTAAAATTTTTTTTTGATTGCTGCAAATTTAACTGATGATGTGCTAATATTTTACCAAATATCTTTCAATTATCATCGTGCAATCAAAAGTTAACAGTGGTTGGTTATTTTTGAGACCTACTGTAATTCGCTGATTTGGAAATTGATACGTTTCGTAAAGATGATTGAATCGATTGATAATCATTAAAATATTCTGAACCCATCATCATGATTATCAAATCATGGAAAATATTCCAGTATTTAAATAAAAAAGCCAACAAGTAATTAACCAAAGATATAACAATAGGTGAATCTATTCAATTAGCTACTAACAAGTATTCAAAATGTTTGCTAAAAGCTGTTCTCTGTTACTTCTTTGCTTCTTTGCTTCAGTTTGTTGTGATGTCACTGTTCCTGGTCCATGTCCTGAGGTTCCAGTTCCTCCTAATTTCTCATGGGAAAAGGTAAGTCATTGAACATTTGATGCTTCCTGATATATACTGAGAACGATTTACGAAGTTTACGATAAAAAATAAGCTCGACTCAAACCTTTCACCAGTTACAAGGATCTTGGTATGTTATCAAGGAAACTAAAGAAGAGGATGGACTCTGTCCAGTTGATACATACATTGTCCGAGATGATAAAACAATTACATATTTGAGAGGATTCCGTTTACATGGGTAAGAATTACATATTGAGTATTGAATCTGATGTTTCAATGTCAATGTTGCCACTTATCAATTGTTACTTATTGCGTTTTGTGCGTTTCTTGTAGATACAAACGAGGTACAGGTGGTCCTGGATTTATTAATGAGACTCAACCCAATAAAATAACCATAAAATACAATCCAAGTAAATAGATTTCAGTCAGAATTCAAAATGTCATCATTTACCTTAATAAATACTTCTCATTGTTACAGATGGAGAGACATTTGATAGATATGTTGTGGCCTCTGATTATAAAAATTATGCTGCTCTTATTGGCTGTGTTAAGGATAAATCAAACCATAAAAGTAATTAAATCTCATTCCCAAGAAGTCCTGATGATTTAACAATGTTTACTAATAGTTGTGAATATTTGTTTTTTGTATTTGGTTACAGTTAACGCTAGAGTAATAACAAAAAGCCTGAATCCTCCACCTGAAGCAAAACTGGCTGCTTACATAGCTTTACAAAACCTCGGAGTTCCTGCAACGTCTTTGATTGTTAATTTTGACAAGTATTCATACTGTAATGAAACTCTTTAATCTAGAGCTTGAAGAAGAATCGATTGGATCGCAGTTTGATCAGTTAAATTTGTCTGTTTATAAATCAATCAAATCAATTTTCGATGCAATAAAATTTAAAAAATAAAATAGATTTAAAAAGCCGCGATTCGTTGGCATGGTAATGAAAGCAACGATTCGAAAATAAATTTTCTTTATTATAAGTTGGACGGTTCACGTTGCATGATTTAAAAATTTATTTTTATTTGTCGATCACAGAACTAGATCAATTTGTCTTACATTGTCTAACAAATTGTTCGATAGATGACTGGTTTTGCGAAACACAGATAAACTTCATGTAATCCAGATGAAATTTGACACTTACAATTGTTTGATATAATCACACCCTTTGCATACGACATACAAGTTTAAAATTCAATTTTAACCAAATGTTCAGGTTAACTATACGTATTTGTGAGCTAATCAAAGACTAATTCATTTCATTTGCCTTTAAGCTACATATTTCTGTAATATTTAAATTGTAAATCGATGTATTATCGATGCAAAATTACATTTAATTTAATTTGCAGTCTCTCAATTCAGTTACTTATGTTCATTTGGTATTTTTATTTCCAGATTTAATTACAATTATAATCTTGTTATATTATCGAAAGTGTTGGTGTAATTCAAGATAAAGCATTCAATGAACAATATCGGCTTGTCGACATTCCAACTGCTTCTCGGTAATTGTAATTGAAGTGTCCTAATGGAACAACATCAGAGCTAAAATATATATTCTTAGCAATCGTTTTTGGATTAATCAACCTATTTGCTAACATTTTAGCAACTTTAGTTGGACATTTTTGGATGAACTCCGTTAGAACTCCAACAGTAAAACCATCTTCATCTTCATGTAACAAGTTGAACTTTATATTTCCAATTTTAGCTCTTGCCTTGTCTCCTCCCTCTAAATCATCAACTGCAACCCAAATTTTATCTTCAAATTCAATGCAAGTTGGACAGTTCATCGATTGCAAATTCATTTTAATTATTGAGATCATTCCAGATGTTAATTTAAAATCAGAATCGGTTGTTATGACGAATGTATTAATATTTTGTAGTTTCTTTGACATTTCTCCATCTAATACATCAATATCCGGCATCAATTGGGCTGCATCTGAATTTGAATTGATTTCATCCACCAGACTTTTGTTTTGTACAATTTTCTCGAGAACTTTTCGTTGGTCGTTGATGATATAGTAATCTATGTCGGATCTTGCATACTGATAAACAGAACTGACTCCATCAAACTTATAAAAATAGCGAACTTCATCAGTTGTCAACTTTCTCATGAAATTGTTAGCAACGTGTGCTTCATGCCATGAATTATATATTAAACATACTCTTTCATACGTTGCTGTGGCTGCGAGCGGAATAACTTTGCTAAACTTTACAAAAATTTTAACGATTTGTCCGAGCGATAATTTAACCCAAGGCGATCGATTACGGAAATCTCCATAAATAACAAATTCGAATATCGTTTCATTACATTGAATCCGCTGCAGACTTATTCGTTTCATGATTTTTGGTCTTGAGATTGGCTTCAAACTTTCTAATTGGCTCGAAAGAAATGCCAAGTCATAAGCATCACCAGCTAAATCTTGAAAATAGATTGATTCCAAAAGTTCGTGCGAAGGATTAACCATTGAGACACCAGTATGAACGAGATTTGCTAGAAACCGGATTACTGTTTTCTCAGAATTTTTACAGATAAGTTCATCAGGAAAACCAATCCAAATTTCTCCTGGAATAGATTTAATGAAGATACATTCGCGATTTCCTAAAATATGTTTGCTGACTTCCATAAAATGGTCATGGAGCTGAGATTTAATTTTTATCACAAGACAATATAAGTCAAGCTGTTCACTTAAACACCAAGGAATTCCAGTATATCGATTCATTTTATCTGTGATTTTCTGTTTGTGAGTTTCTGGAGTGTAGACTAATGCTAAAGGTTTAAGATTACGTGAATGAATTTGTTCAAAAGCATCTCGATAAGCAGAGGCAGAGTCGAAATGAGCACAGTAAAGGTTTCCATCAAATATAACCTTTTTTGCACCCAAATCGTATAGTTGCTCAAACAGATTATAAAGAAGTGACCATTTGGTCGGTTGATTGTATAACACAGGAGGGATAAAATTTAAATCATATCGAAAGAATATCTTTCTATCAATATCATTGCAATCATCAAGGCTGACACTAGAAGGCCCTTTATTTGAGAGTAGTTTCTCGCACGATTGAACAGTGTATGGGTTTTCGAAATGTTCCAATGTCAAATCATTCGGTGGATCAGAAATCACTGCATCTGGATATATCATTTGAACTTTGGGTAAAAAATTTTGTGCATCAGATTTGAATGAGAAGACAAGCCAAAAATTTGATTCCCTTGATAAAATACATTGACTGCCTGATTGTGCGGTACAAGCGATGCAAAATTTAACAATCTTGCTATCATCGACTGTTCCATTAGAGTTTTTCATCTTGATGAATGTTAATTGTTTCACTTCATCATTTCTTTTAGTTTGCACTGTCATACCAGGCTGTATACATTTTAATATTTCAGTTAGAGGTGAGTCTACTAACAATTCAGACTTTAAAATGTTTTTATAAAATCTCGTTCCATTTAATTTCTCAACGGCCTTCTCAGCAGTACACAAAGTAGGAAATCCAATACAAATTAAACTTTCGTAGAGAATGGCACTGTTTCCAATACTTCCAAGACCCAGAGAGTTCAATCCATTCATCACCAGTTTGATTTTGATTGACGCAAAATAGTTTTTGATTAATACGAAATACGAAATTGGATTATCAGTTGATTTAACTGGCTTTAATACACCATTATTCAACATGAATGTGTAGTCGGATATTTGATCAAGTTTTGGCGAAAATGAATTAGCTAATCTAATAAGATGAATTGATACATTATGAAGCTTCTTCAGGTCACTCAAAGTATCATAAAAATCACCATCACCACTCAACAATATGATCGTACAATCTTGTCCAGCAACTTTAACAAACTTTCGCATTAAATCCTTTATTCTGATTTTAGCTGAATCCTTAACTCCATTGCAAGCTTGAAAATCCAGATTTGTTAATGAATGACCAATATCTGGAGATAATTTATGAACATCACAAACACAAAAGAAAAAAATTTCATTTAAATCATAAGGTTTAATTACATTTGATCGAATCAGATCCACAATTAAATCAACTGATTGTCCTTTAGGCACATCAATATTTAGAATATCCCAAAACACAGCACAAGGTTTAGCCATTGCAGTTATATTTGGTTATAATTATTTACTAGTTAATTATTATGAGGGATGAAAGAGGTTTAAATTGAAAAACAAGCTTTACAGTTGGAAAGCGCCACAGACTTATCCTACTCTTAGGAAAGCGCTAGATTTAACAAATTGTTCAAAATATGAAATTAAATTGCATCTTCCCATAGTGCACATAGATGTCAGCACTTATAAAAAATGTGAATGTCCATAATTAGCGTAGTGTCCAAGTAGCGCCGTTAAAGCTGCTTACACCCAATAAAACATAATTACCTAGTGATTACTTCAAGTAAAATAATTTTTCTTCAACTGATGTGTATTGCTACCTGCATAAATTAATTTAGATTAATTTTTGATGGAGTTTTGCTCTTCTAGAACGCCAATCAACTTTTCATGAAATGCGCTACAATAGTTGAAAAGTTGAAAAATGTATCGCAAATGATCATTTATAATTAAATGATAAGAAATTATCTAATTCATCTTTCACTCATCTATTTGATTGTATCAGCATTAGTATTTGATAATCTGCATAATCTCGTTACTTTTGTACCAAACGAATTTATTCCGCGATTGAAAATATCAAGATCAATCACACATATGAAATTAATCAAATGACGCCCATTGTTAACATGCTTACGATCATGGAGCATAATTCTGTTGCTAATATTTGATTGTGCTAATGTAATCCATTGGTTTGGTGAAGTAGTTAATGTCTAAATCATACATTTTTAGAGAATAAATTATTTATCAAGTTTCTAATAAAATTTCAACCCTTTATACTGTTAAAACTATGACGAAACCTTGTGCTGTGTTTTGGGACATTCAAAATATTGATGTACCTAAAGGACAATCAGTGGATTCCATCGTCAATCAGATTAGATCCACTATAATTAAACCTTACGATTTGAATGAAATCTTTTTCTTTTGTGTTTGTGATGTTCATAAATTATCATCTAACATTGGCCATTCATTAATAAATCTTGATGTTGACATTGTTCAAGCTTATAATGGAGTTAAGGATTCAGCTGATATTAAAATATTGGATTTAATGAGGAAGTTTGTTAAAGTTGCTGGACAAGATTGTACGATCATATTGTTAAGTGGTGACGGTGATTATTATGGTACTTTGAGTGACCTGAAGAAGCTTCATAATGTATCAATTCATCTTATTAGATTAGCTAATTCATGCTCACCTAAACTTGATCAAATATCCGACTACACATTCATGTTGAATAATGGTGTATTGATGCCAGTTAAATCAACTGGTAATCCAAAGTATTTCATATCCATCAAAAACTATCCTCTTTCAATTAACATCAGTCGAGTGATGAATGAATTAAATGCTCAGGCCGTTGGAAGTATTGAAAACAGTGCCATTCTTTACGATGACTTGATTTTTATTGGATTTCCTACTCAATGGAGTGCTGAAAAAGCCACAGAGAAGTTAAACAGATCTCGATATCATCGACACTTTCTGAAGGTTGACTTGATAAACGATTCACCTCTGACTGATGTGTTGAAAAACATCAAAATTGAAAGCAGTAAAAGATCAAAAACTATTAAATGTGAAGTTAAACAGCTGACGTTCATTAAGATGGTCAATTCAAGTGATTCAGTTGATAACAGTAAATTCATCAAATTTTGTGTCGCTTGTACTACACCTTCTGGCAGTCAATGTATTTTATCAAGGAAACCATTTCTTTGGATTGTATTCTCGTGCATATCTGATGCACAACATTGTCTTTCAAAAGTTCAAATATTATATCCAGATGCAGTCATTTCTGAGCCTCCTTCGGATCTAACTTTACCATGTTCAGGTAATCCTTATACTGTCCAGTTCTGGGATGAACAATCTAATGTATGCTACACTTCAAAACCAGATATTCCAAGTAATACTGCTCTTTGTCAATCGAGCGACTCGACTTTACCAAGTTCAGATAATAATTATTTGTTTAAACCTGGTCAGGTCGTCAATTCCTTGAATAATACTTCAAATATGAGAGAAAAATCACACAAAATCTTAGTCCGAAATACTGGAATTGAAAGTTCATTGAAAGTCTCACAAGAAAATGCTTATGCACATTCAACAATTCAAGCTAATCAAACTGTTTACGTTGAATCTGGAAATAGCAATATCAAGGATACAATAATTGATGAACCATCTAAACCAGGGATCGTCTTAAAGCATGAGTTACCTGTTTCTTCATCGGCTTCTCAAGTGAATTACAGTTATGAAATATTTTTTCAATGTGAATCTCATGTTAACACAAATCAATTAACTAAGTGGTCTTTGCTTTATAATCTGTTTGAGAAATCATACGATTTAGGAGCTAAAAAAGTCATATTCTATCAAAACATATTCTGTTTGCATTTCGATTCCAAAAAAAAATTTATAAAAATGCTTAACAAGAAGGATTCTCTCGATTTGAAAGGATTGAGACTCGCACATGTTGAATCACTTGAACAGCAAATTACTGACAAAATTAACCGTTATCCGTCTGATAATCCTTGGTGTTTGAGTCAAGAGCTCGATTTACATTGCCTCTTAATCAAAGCACCCGATGAATTTCACTCAGACTTTATTCACCAAAGTAAAGAGTTTGCAGGAAACCGTGAATGTATTTTCATCAAATCACTCTCAGAAGAGATTTGGATGGGTTTTCCTGATGAATTGATTTGTGAAGATTCATATAGACATGTGCTGAGATTATCGCAGTACCCATTCAAGTCTGTTGAAATGGCTAAACCTTCAAAAGAACTTTTGGAATCAATTGAACATAATGATTTGGTTGGAGATGCTTATGATTTAGCATTCCTTTCAAATGAATTGTATCCAAGTCAAAAGTTGAATATGAAGTCACAAATACTTCAGATCATGAATAGCTGCATTGAAACAGAACATGAACCGGATAAAGGATTGTTTTATGTTCAAGTTAAAGGTGGATTCATGCGTTGGCCTGGTTGGGCTCAATTAAACCTTTCGCAAATAATCAAAATCCTGGTTAAGTTTGCCAGAGTTATTCCCACAGCTGGAATAGCATCATTGACTCAGGTTGATTTCATTTTTAATTCATGGGTTGAGGCAAACACAGCATGTCATTTCATCAGTAATTTAAGATATGATGAAGTCTGTTATTGGTTATCACTACCGAGAGCAGCACAAATGGAGAAACCGACTAATGAATGGTTCACCGCATATGAGTATTATATCATTAATGATGAACGAAAGGTACTTGAGAAAATTATTCAAATCAGAAATGGTTTGAATAAATTGCATGTGACCTCGACATTGGTCAATCCAGTTCAAGATATTAAATCTTCTTTTATTAGTGATGCTTCCATTCCAAGTATCATGAATAAGCTAAAATTCTTACTTGTGATTTCACCCAAAACTGGATCAAAATTCACTCCAACTATGATTTCAATAATCAAAATGAATCTGGTACATATGGACTGTCCAGTTCACATTGAATTTGAAGATAAAATTTGGGTTGCAGTTGATGATTTCATAGATAAAGGAAACAAAGTAAAGGTTAGAATTGGTAATTTAAAGTTCATATTGTTACATGAGATTGACAAACATGATACTACTATTGGAGTTGAAGTGCAAGAAAGAATAAGCTCTCTGGACGCTGTCCCTTTAAACGTGGCCTTAATGATTTATGAAAGGATAACAAGTGAAAAGCAAGTTAATTATGAAAAGTCAAGTAAAGGGAATGGCCATATTCACTCATATTTCCCTTTAGGACACTTTAATTACTCTTACAGACAAGCAGTAGGAATGACAATCAAAAAATACTGTCATTTAAATTCCTTTTCTGGCTTTTAAAATGCAACCTAAACTATGAATACATAAGTCTCTTTTGATGAATCCTTCATATGCTCGGGTCTATTTATTAGTGATCATTGATAAACCATTAATTTATAAATTACCAATAACAATCGAACTGGAATAAATGTTCGAATATAAATATCAACACAAGTTATGAATGTGCTATGCACTATCATGTAACGACAATATAATTAAGTTACGTTTATCAATAATAATAAGTCCGTTTCAAGTAAAAAATCAAGACTCGACACAGCGCAGGTAAAAATTTTTCTTCATTCATTTTCAATAGATTGCAAGAAATGTTAAATTTTTATTGCCTTGGAAAAGAGCTATTTATCAGACATTTACACATTTACTATAGACAGGCCACAGAAATTGAATCAACAATTCAATGCTGGAATATCATCAGCATTAGCTTGAGGATCTCAGAATGTACCATATATTTTCATTGGAAATTAATTAAGATTTCAGAGTCGAGATTTCAGAGTGCCACACTTGTAGATGGAATAGTTGAATGACAAATGACACGCCCGTAGCTACAGACTGTATTTATCATAATAATTGTAACTAGATAATTAGATGCTAAGATAAGGTGATTCTTCAATTAATACCTTTTCATTGAATCTAATAGAGCTAATTGACTACAAACAGGCAGTAAATGTTATACATCAAGTATTGAGAGCTAAGATGTCTAAGCCATGTGCTGTGTTTTGGGACATTCAAAATATTGATGTACCTAAAGGACAATCAGTGGATTCCATCGTCAATCAGATTAGATCCACTATAATTAAACCTTACGATTTGAATGAAATCTTTTTCTTTTGTGTTTGTGATGTTCATAAATTATCATCTAACATTGGCCATTCATTAATAAATCTTGATGTTGACATTGTTCAAGCTTATAATGGAGTTAAGGATTCAGCTGATATTAAAATATTGGATTTAATGAGGAAGTTTGTTAAAGTTGCTGGACAAGATTGTACGATCATATTGTTAAGTGGTGACGGTGATTATTATGGTACTTTGAGTGACCTGAAGAAGCTTCATAATGTATCAATTCATCTTATTAGATTAGCTAATTCATGCTCACCTAAACTTGATCAAATATCCGACTACACATTCATGTTGAATAATGGTGTATTGATGCCAGTTAAATCAACTGGTAATCCAAAGTATTTCATATCCATCAAAAACTATCCTCTTTCAATTAACATCAGTCGAGTGATGAATGAATTAAATGCTCAGGCCGTTGGAAGTATTGAAAACAGTGCCATTCTTTACGATGACTTGATTTTTATTGGATTTCCTACTCAATGGAGTGCTGAAAAAGCCACAGAGAAGTTAAACAGATCTCGATATCATCGACACTTTCTGAAGGTTGACTTGATAAACGATTCACCTCTGACTGATGTGTTGAAAAACATCAAAATTGAAAGCAGTAAAAGATCAAAAACTATTAAATGTGAAGTTAAACAGCTGACGTTCATTAAGATGGTCAATTCAAGTGATTCAGTTGATAACAGTAAATTCATCAAATTTTGTGTCGCTTGTACTACACCTTCTGGCAGTCAATGTATTTTATCAAGGAAACCATTTCTTTGGATTGTATTCTCGTGCATATCTGATGCACAACATTGTCTTTCAAAAGTTCAAATATTATATCCAGATGCAGTCATTTCTGAGCCTCCTTCGGATCTAACTTTACCATGTTCAGGTAATCCTTATACTGTCCAGTTCTGGGATGAACAATCTAATGTATGCTACACTTCAAAACCAGATATTCCAAGTAATACTGCTCTTTGTCAATCGAGCGACTCGACTTTACCAAGTTCAGATAATAATTATTTGTTTAAACCTGGTCAGGTCGTCAATTCCTTGAATAATACTTCAAATATGAGAGAAAAATCACACAAAATCTTAGTCCGAAATACTGGAATTGAAAGTTCATTGAAAGTCTCACAAGAAAATGCTTATGCACATTCAACAATTCAAGCTAATCAAACTGTTTACGTTGAATCTGGAAATAGCAATATCAAGGATACAATAATTGATGAACCATCTAAACCAGGGATCGTCTTAAAGCATGAGTTACCTGTTTCTTCATCGGCTTCTCAAGTGAATTACAGTTATGAAATATTTTTTCAATGTGAATCTCATGTTAACACAAATCAATTAACTAAGTGGTCTTTGCTTTATAATCTGTTTGAGAAATCATACGATTTAGGAGCTAAAAAAGTCATATTCTATCAAAACATATTCTGTTTGCATTTCGATTCCAAAAAAAAATTTATAAAAATGCTTAACAAGAAGGATTCTCTCGATTTGAAAGGATTGAGACTCGCACATGTTGAATCACTTGAACAGCAAATTACTGACAAAATTAACCGTTATCCGTCTGATAATCCTTGGTGTTTGAGTCAAGAGCTCGATTTACATTGCCTCTTAATCAAAGCACCCGATGAATTTCACTCAGACTTTATTCACCAAAGTAAAGAGTTTGCAGGAAACCGTGAATGTATTTTCATCAAATCACTCTCAGAAGAGATTTGGATGGGTTTTCCTGATGAATTGATTTGTGAAGATTCATATAGACATGTGCTGAGATTATCGCAGTACCCATTCAAGTCTGTTGAAATGGCTAAACCTTCAAAAGAACTTTTGGAATCAATTGAACATAATGATTTGGTTGGAGATGCTTATGATTTAGCATTCCTTTCAAATGAATTGTATCCAAGTCAAAAGTTGAATATGAAGTCACAAATACTTCAGATCATGAATAGCTGCATTGAAACAGAACATGAACCGGATAAAGGATTGTTTTATGTTCAAGTTAAAGGTGGATTCATGCGTTGGCCTGGTTGGGCTCAATTAAACCTTTCGCAAATAATCAAAATCCTGGTTAAGTTTGCCAGAGTTATTCCCACAGCTGGAATAGCATCATTGACTCAGGTTGATTTCATTTTTAATTCATGGGTTGAGGCAAACACAGCATGTCATTTCATCAGTAATTTAAGATATGATGAAGTCTGTTATTGGTTATCACTACCGAGAGCAGCACAAATGGAGAAACCGACTAATGAATGGTTCACCGCATATGAGTATTATATCATTAATGATGAACGAAAGGTACTTGAGAAAATTATTCAAATCAGAAATGGTTTGAATAAATTGCATGTGACCTCGACATTGGTCAATCCAGTTCAAGATATTAAATCTTCTTTTATTAGTGATGCTTCCATTCCAAGTATCATGAATAAGCTAAAATTCTTACTTGTGATTTCACCCAAAACTGGATCAAAATTCACTCCAACTATGATTTCAATAATCAAAATGAATCTGGTACATATGGACTGTCCAGTTCACATTGAATTTGAAGATAAAATTTGGGTTGCAGTTGATGATTTCATAGATAAAGGAAACAAAGTAAAGGTTAGAATTGGTAATTTAAAGTTCATATTGTTACATGAGATTGACAAACATGATACTACTATTGGAGTTGAAGTGCAAGAAAGAATAAGCTCTCTGGACGCTGTCCCTTTAAACGTGGCCTTAATGATTTATGAAAGGATAACAAGTGAAAAGCAAGTTAATTATGAAAAGTCAAGTAAAGGGAATGGCCATATTCACTCATATTTCCCTTTAGGACACTTTAATTACTCTTACAGACAAGCAGTAGGAATGACAATCAAAAAATACTGTCATTTAAATTCCTTTTCTGGCTTTTAAAATGCAACCTAAACTATGAATACATAAGTCTCTTTTGATGAATCCTTCATATGCTCGGGTCTATTTATTAGTGATCATTGATAAACCATTAATTTATAAATTACCAATAACAATCGAACTGGAATAAATGTTCGAATATAAATATCAACACAAGTTATGAATGTGCTATGCACTATCATGTAACGACAATATAATTAAGTTACGTTTATCAATAATAATAAGTCCGTTTCAAGTAAAAAATCAAGACTCGACACAGCGCAGGTAAAAATTTTTCTTCATTCATTTTCAATAGATTGCAAGAAATGTTAAATTTTTATTGCCTTGGAAAAGAGCTATTTATCAGACATTTACACATTTACTATAGACAGGCCACAGAAATTGAATCAACAATTCAATGCTGGAATATCATCAGCATTAGCTTGAGGATCTCAGAATGTACCATATATTTTCATTGGAAATTAATTAAGATTTCAGAGTCGAGATTTCAGAGTGCCACACTTGTAGATGGAATAGTTGAATGACAAATGACACGCCCGTAGCTACAGACTGTATTTATCATAATAATTGTAACTAGATAATTAGATGCTAAGATAAGGTGATTCTTCAATTAATACCTTTTCATTGAATCTAATAGAGCTAATTGACTACAAACAGGCAGTAAATGTTATACATCAAGTATTGAGAGCTAAGATGTCTAAGCCATGTGCTGTGTTTTGGGACATTCAAAATATTGATGTACCTAAAGGACAATCAGTGGATTCCATCGTCAATCAGATTAGATCCACTATAATTAAACCTTACGATTTGAATGAAATCTTTTTCTTTTGTGTTTGTGATGTTCATAAATTATCATCTAACATTGGCCATTCATTAATAAATCTTGATGTTGACATTGTTCAAGCTTATAATGGAGTTAAGGATTCAGCTGATATTAAAATATTGGATTTAATGAGGAAGTTTGTTAAAGTTGCTGGACAAGATTGTACGATCATATTGTTAAGTGGTGACGGTGATTATTATGGTACTTTGAGTGACCTGAAGAAGCTTCATAATGTATCAATTCATCTTATTAGATTAGCTAATTCATGCTCACCTAAACTTGATCAAATATCCGACTACACATTCATGTTGAATAATGGTGTATTGATGCCAGTTAAATCAACTGGTAATCCAAAGTATTTCATATCCATCAAAAACTATCCTCTTTCAATTAACATCAGTCGAGTGATGAATGAATTAAATGCTCAGGCCATTGGAAGTATTAGAAACAGTGCCATTCTTTATAGTAAGTTAATTTGTATTGGATTTCCTACTCAAAGGAGTGCTGAAGAGGCCACAGAGAAATTAAATAGATCTCGTTATCATGGACACTTTCTAAAAGTTGAATTAATAAATGATTCGCCACTGAGCAAGATACTAAAATATTTAAAGGCACAAACCATCAGTCGTGAAGTGAAAACGCTTACATTCGTGAAGATCAGGCAATTTTGCGAGTCAACTTCTGTTCTTGCCTCACTCTCGGACAATCAATGTATTTTGTCGAGCATTTCATCTCTTTGGATTGTATTCTCATGCAAATCTGATGCACAAAAGTGTTTATCAAAAGCTAGAATAACGTATCCAGATGCAATCATTTCAGAACCACCGATTGATTTGACAAACACAATGCACGAAAGACTGTATACTGTTAAACTTTGTAATCAAAAAGTTCCAAGTACAACAACGATCTCAAATTTGAAACCAAGTAAACCTGGAAAAATCGTTAACTTGAAAGAAACTGAAAGCCAAATTCTCAATCTATTTAATAAACTCTCGTTTATTTTGAGCTCTCATGATTTAAAAATGAGCGATAAAATTTCAACATTAAACGAACTGGTAACACTAAATGGTGCAATTAATTTAAACTTAAATTATCGAGTTACAGATCAATGGAAATTAACTTTTTATCAAAATCCTGACATATCTTCTCATCTAACCACGAAATGGTCCTTGATTCATAATTTATTTGCCCAATTTTACCATTTAGGCGCCAGAAAGGTTTGTTTCGATGGAAGGTTTTACTGGGTTCAATTTGACTGCGAGGAAAGTTATGAATATGCGAGGGATCAAAGCAAATTGCTAGATTTAGCATCGTTAGAACCTACAATCCCAATGACTAGTTCGGCAAAATCTGCTTTGCATGAAGTTACAGATCAGATGAACCGCTGTAATTTTGATAACCCTTGGTGTTTCCTTCCAAGTCTTGATTTATACTGTTATGCGATATTCATGAATAATGAGTTTCATCCTGATTTCATAGATAAAAGTCGAGGTCCACTAAGCAAGTGTGAATGTATTTTCATCAAGTCTTTTTCAGGGGAGATCTGGTTGGGATTCCCTAGTAAACGTATTTGTAAAGAGTCTGAAAAATATATAATAAGTAAACTTTTATTCAACTCGAGGAAACCGACTAAACCTATCACTATGGCACAGCCTTCAAAGAAACTTTTGGAATCAATTGAACTGAAAGACTTAATTGGTGAAGCTTATGATTTAGCATTCCTTTCAAATGAGTTGACTATCAGTCGAAAACTAAATGAATCCAAAAACTCAAAAATTTTACAACAATTAAGCTTTCAACCATCATCATTGGTAAAAACTGAACAAAAATGGGACAAACCACTCTTTTATGTGACTGTCTCTGAACCCAAACCTAATACTCCTTATCCACATTTAGACACTCCGAGCATCATAAAAATATTAGTCAATTTTGGTAAAGTAATTCCAATGGCTGCTGTGACATCCGCGTTACAGGAATCGGGGCAGTGGATGGTCACAAGAACTGACGTCACTTTTATTTTCTCCTCTTGGGTTGAAGCTAAGACAATGTCTCATTACATAAGAAACGTCAGAATCGGTCATACAGTAGATAGGCCATACAATGAACCGCGAGTGGAAAGTTATGGAAAGTTTAGTTATAAGTTCAACACACATTACTATATCATCAATGACCAACGAAAAGTTCTCGAAAAAATTGTACAAAACAAAAGTCTGGTGGATGAAATCAATTCAAATTCAGATGCAGCCAAGTTGGTGCCAGATATTGATGTATTAGAAATGTCAAAGAAACTACAAAATATTAATACATTCGTCATAACAACCAATTCTGATTTTAAATTAACATCTGGAATGTTCTCAATAATTAAAATGAATTTGCAATCGATGGACTGTCCAATTTGCATTGAATTTGAAGATAAAATTTGGGTTCCAGTTTATGATTTAGAGAGAGGAGACTTCGCAAAAGATGGAATTGAAGATATAAAGTTCAAAATATTACATGAAAATGATAAAGATGATTTTGAAGTTAGGCTTACAATGAATTTAATGGCAAGCACCCCTTTAAAAGTTACTCAAATATTAGCCAAAAAGTTGATCGATTCAGCACAAGATAATTATGAAGGATGTGATTTTATGAAGTGCGATATCAAATCATTTGTACCTTTAGGACACTTTAATTATTGTTATAAAAATGTAATGAAAATGGAATGTGCTCACAATTGTTACAAACCCGAGAATCCTTGGTAAATTATAAGCTCGAATTTCTCAGCTCTACATGACTCTTTAACTGACTCAATAAAGTCTTATGTTAATCTTTAACCAAAGTAGCTGTTCAAATAATTGTTACTTCTAGTGTTCGTTTCTTTTTTTCAGCTTCAACAGAATTCACCGTTCGCTTCCTGAAACTTGGAAGGCTATCATTATTGTTAACTGTAACAATTGTAAACTTGAACTTCAGCTAATTACTGACAAACCTTATAAATGCTTAGATTCTGGTAGTCACTGGGAAATTTTCAACAAATACAAAGGATCAAAGCCAGAACTGTCTCAAAATGCATTTATGCAAAATAGGCTGAAAGTTGGTACTTATATATCCAGTAAATATGTACCATCTATCGAAATTTTGGTAAGAATAGTTAAAACAATGAATGACGAGTTCATGAACATCATCTAAAAAATATTCAAATCAACGTTTAAAAAGGCTGTTATCAACGGACTTTGACATTCATCTCATCCCCTGTTTTTGTAATCAAACTGTTACCAACCATGCTATTGATAAAGGCTGTTCAATCAATAGAAACCAATGAAAAAATTGAAACAATGGCGTTCAACTGAACAAAAGATTGACTGCGATAATAATATTACACCCGACAAGCAAGCAGCAAACATAAACAAACATAATCGATATTATAACCTTGTATTATAATTTAGCAACAATAGTTATTTACATTGATGATTAAATATTAATACACTTAAAGTTGATCAATGTTCATTTTTGAAAAATAAAAACACTCTTTACAACATTCCTTCAGTGTTTCCTTCAATGAACACCAGCTTATGATTTAATGTGCCATGTTAAGTAATTGCACTGAACAACATCTTGAAATATTTCATATTTGTTTCAACTCATCAACCAAGTGAATCAACAATACTTACTGGAATAAATCTCGACTGTCTTTAACCTTTGGTCAACGATGGCAATATTTACTCAAAGGTGTGAATACAATACCAGCAAAATGGACCCAACAGGCCATTTGGATTTTTCAATTACATTTAAATTATGTTTAACAGTCTTAATTCTTCCTCTACTGGTTTACTATACCTTATTGTTATCTGCTTCAATGGTTATGGGTTATTTTGTCCACCCAATTGACCGAGACAAGATCATTTGTTTTGCCCTGTTAGTCTGTTGGGCACTCTCCGGACTATCAACTTCCCTAGCCAGTTTCATCTTAATAATCAAATTTCGGAAAGCAACGATTATTTTCAGCTTAGCTTCTTTAGCAGCAACACTTCTCTTTGAATACTCATTGACTCTTTATGGTAAATACATACCTGCATGTTACAAGTGATGAAAGTCTTTTGTCTCAACCTTCCTTTGTTCATTGAAAACTCACTAACCATTCATTTTGAATCTAATTTTTACAGAAATTCGTCAACCAAGAGCCTACTTTTTCACTCATATAATGATAATCTTACAACTAGGACTAATTATCATACTTGCAGCTGTGGCCCATCGGTTGAGGAAAGGTGCAAGGAATAATTTACAATTCAATGAATATGATGACATGAAAGGAGTCTACTCTCTTTAGTTATAATCAAATAATCTCGTTGGCATCGGAATTACTTCTTCCATGTATCCTGAGCGAACCCATAATCTTTCATCTACAAGGCTCCATTTATTCCAGATAATCTGTGTAAAGTCATTTAAGTCATTTAGTTTTATATCTACAGTCAATTGGTACGCAAATATTATTAACTTGCCGCTTTGCACTGGTTTACAAAATAAATGTAAATATTATGTGAATATTAAGTATTGTTATGTAAATTTTATGCCCTTTCCTTATCCATTTTAAATTTGCTATTCATGTTTATAATGAATCTATTAAGTACAAAATTAATTGTGATTTCACTCAAAAAACGGTGATAAAATTGTACTTTCCTTCAATTTTTTTACATTTCCAGTAAAACTATTTTAATCGATCAACTGACAAACGTAATTTGCTTTATCAGATTTTTTGCCTAATTTTTCCTGTGACTTTTAATCATTTCAGTCAATCAACGTCAAAAATCATAGTCCATAGTCGAGAGTGATAAAGATTTATTGACAAACAAAACTTGAAATTTGTTGTTATCACATGAAATCATTTGCTTTGAATTAGATTCTCAGAGCATTTTGAACCATGAAGTACTAATACTTACAATACCTGTTAGTTGAGTGAAATTTAAATCCTAAATTTTCAGGTTTCAACTAAGAAAATTGTCTTATTTTGTTTGACAGTCCTTACCAAGTTGATAGTTGATCTCTAACTTGGAGGTGAGATAATTATTGGTAATCGGTTGCCTGAAATATTGTTCATTACTAGAAAATTCGCTAAAATTTAACTTATCTTTATCATCTATTTTAATAAAAATTCAATATTTATTTGTCAATGAATTAATCTGTTATGAAAATATTTTACATCCACTATAAATTCATTAACTTTTGAGTCCGATACTTGAAAACTGGAGGAGTTGCTGAACAGAGGGTTATAATTGAGGATATTTTTGACCAATAACCATTTGATCATTTTTTGAAAAAAAATCATCAGTATCAACTTTATGGATTCAGTCTAAAAACTATCAGTTTCATGCTTTGAATGAACTCGATAATAAATGAAATATTTTTTTGTCTCACCACTGTGGCTTCTTCAACGATAGTGGCCATAAAATTGAATTTGATTCTAATGTCAATAGGCTATCCAATTTCATTGATCCAATAATTCATGCTGAAAGCTAAAATTTGGGTTAGGGTTGTGAAAAAAAGGGTTGGGAAAAAAGCTAAAGCAGTGAAGACTATGATTAATCACATCATATTGTAAGGTTTACAACTAAACGATAAATGACAATTAAAATTGGAAATTACTTTGTAAATGGTGTTTCAAAAGTAGTTACAATACTATGGTTAATTAAATTAGTAATGTAAAGTTCAAATAAAGAAGTGTCACAATTTAGTTTTATGATTTAGTGATCACCATTTTATGGCTATTTACTTTTGGTTCATTTCAATTGTTTTCACAGAAAAGATGTGAGAATGACAATTGAAACAATTTATGGTTTGGGACAATCTGGCTATCGGACAATTAGATAGTCAATAAACAGACAATTACACTTGATTGTTCGTAAGTCATAAGAAAAGATTTTGTATGAAAATCGATAAAACATTCATTCTTGAAATATAAAACGGTTTAAGTTGATTTGAGCAAATCTCTTCACGGCAATATTCAAAATTGCAAATTAATATTAAGCCACTTTTGTGTTTAACTCTTTACTCTTTACAGCATCAGAATATTTTAATATTCGAAATAAGCGCATTTTCTTGTTGGTCAGCAAAATTAACATAAAAAAATTAGTTTAATGAAAAAATCTATTTATTACCACATTAATAGGCTCTTAATAAGAGCGATCGCAGTGCAAAGATTGAACGATATTTTATCTCTTAACTATCAGAGAAATTTTTTAACTATTATAGTTTAACTGGTCAAGACTGAGACTTAAAAGTAACATAAAATTTGCTCTTATGGATATTTGCTGTAAAGAAATTTGCTCAATTTATCCGAACCCGAAAAAACGCTACTCAGCGTAAAGTTAATGTTTTTTAATTAGTAATACTTCAACTTCACGAAATGAAAATATTTTGAAATTGGCGCTAAAACTAACTAAAGCTGGTTTAAATTAGTTAAAAGAGGTTAACTGGCTTTTGAGCCTGCTCACTTCATAATTCGCAAATGTAAACAATTTTCTTGTTGTCGAAATTGATCATAATTTCAAATTCATGGTGAAGACCTAAAGGCTCGAAGAATTATTTATTTTGACTGAGTTAATCTTCTCATTTTCTTAATATGTTTACTAGATTGAAAAAACCTTGTGGTATCTACTGGGATATCGAGAATGTTTCTGTGCCAAAAAGTTGTTCTGCTGATGTGATAGCTCAAAATATCCGGTCTAACATCGTTATACCAAATGAGCTAAAAGAACGTGAATTTTTTTGTGTTTGCAATGTCAACAAAATACCAAAAATAGTGGGAAATACACTTGAATCCATCGGTGTGACAATTGTACAACCTTTTTACAATGTAAAGGAAAATGCAGCTGATACCAAAATATTACATCTCATAACAAAATTTATTGCTGATTGGGGATCCAATGGATGTGCTATTGTTGTGGTCACTGGTGACTCAGATTTCATCGATACTCTGATTAATTTAAAGCTTAGTTATGATCTGAAAGTTTATTTAGTTCACCCCAAAAACTCATTCTCTAAACAGTTGTTGTGGTGTGCAGATGAATCGTATTGCCTAAATGGTTATCTCTTGGTTGAATCTACACCAACCATGGCTCTTAGAGGCTCACCTAATTCTGGTTTTATTAAGATTTCGGATTTCCCACGGATCTCCACTGGTCAATTTATGGTTAGAGAAATAGAGAAACGCTGTCAAAAATTCTGTCCTGGTAGTCGAGTTCTACGAGTCACTCAAGGAGCTGTATGGATCGGCTATGCTGGCTCTACTGATAGGCCGATGAATGAAAGGGATCTAAGTCATTTTGATGGTCTCAGAGTTTTGGGAAATTTGCTCAAAGCTGAACTGGTCAACTCATTATGGTCTAACCCTTCTTACCAAGTTGAACATAATGTATCAAAGAGTGAACCCAATTTGGAGCAAGTAAGGAAATCCGTACAAATATCATATGGAAAGAAAGCGTTTCAAGGTCATCAAAACAAAAGATTTAAAGCACAACCAAGAGAACCTCCGAAAAAATTATTGTATGTTAAAGTTACAGGTTTTAAAGACTGTAAATCAGGATCACCTTTAATTTATGGCCTTAACGAATTCAATTCTAGATTTATCAGACTTTACGGACATGATGTTTGGCTATCTTTTACTGAAACTAGTGAAGCTAAATTTGCAATCGATAAAATATGCACTTATGAATTAGATGGTTTTAAGTTAAGAGCAAAACTTGAAGAAAGTCCTCCAGAAGATCTATTATCTAATTCAACCTCTTTTACTGATGATGGATCTGATAATAACTTATTAGAAAATCCTCCAATGACGAATGCGCCTTCATCTTCACATTGTTCAAATTCTGACCAACATTTTCAGTCTTCTCAAGGTGCTCGAAGGGTTTTAATTCAAACAACCAACGACCCGCTTCCAATAGATCGCCCAACTTTGATTGATCTAACTGATACACCACCCGCTAGATCAAATAGAATCCGTAATAATCCCTCCACAGACTTAATACCTTTAGTGGATTTAACTAAAGACGAAACTTAATTTCTTTTTTACTTATTTTTCTGGAAGTAATTGAATTACCTTCAGCTCAAATATTGCTGCAAGCCTATCACCTAATTGTGAATTTATGAATTTACAGCCCATCAATGTTAAAATGAGAAAGAAGCTTTTCATAAACTTGCATATTTAAATCATCTTGTTTGTAAATAACATAAATCGTATTTTTTTTGTAAAGATCATAAATTTATAATATATTCCTTTAAATCAATGAGAATGATAAAAGATATATCAAAATTAAACGTTTCTTGTTATTTCGATATGAGCTGCTGTGATTTGCTGAGAATTTTATGTTTCACTATTGCTAGAAATAACATAGCGAACGAAATTAAAGCTTAATTCCTTTCACGGTTATCATCTGGTAATGTTGATCAAAAATGTATCCACTAATTTGCCATGTCTGGTTAAGGGAATTACTGTTATCATGAGCAAAAGAGTGCATGATAATTTATAAGTTACATTTTTGAGTAAAATGATACATTTAAGCTTACATATAATGAATGTAATCTATCTGATTTAATATCATCCATGGATGTTTATTGAGTGTCTGAAATTTGAAATTATTCGTGAACATTAATCGACAAAAGTTAACCAACCAATAAATTTGTTTACCAGAAAAAGCAACTAACTTACCCAACCATGAACCTTTAGGTGGAGCCACTTTAAACTTTTTTGGTTGCCAATTTTGCAATTACTTTGTATTACCAAATGAATCCACGGTGAGAACTAGAAGAGGACCGCTTTTATTATTTCATTGTCTTTTAAATTAATCTAGTGAATTTTATCGAACTCATCTACTGTTGAACCTTCGATCAACTATACTCAACTGTCATCCGTTTTAAACCCAAGTTTGGAGTATTACCCAGCTTGCTGCAAGTATCCAATTCTGGTTTGCTTCTTTTTCCTATTTATTGATCCAAAGACAAGGTAAGTAAACAATGGCTGTAATCATTTAATGTTTACCATACCATGATTTAATCCATTGAATTTTCTAGTTTTTTATTTCCCTATTATCATGACATCTCTTTTTTATGCCCCGATCTTTAACGCTGTCATTGTCGTTAATTATGAATGCTAAGAATTTTTATCATGTTCTTACATGGTCCAATACTGAGTGAGCTTTTATTTATTATTCTTGTACTTTCTCTTTTTTCTTTCTCTCCCTTCACCCATTTCCTCCTTTATACTATACCCTTCATCCTATGCTATGTTATCCTATTCCATTTCATATCCCTATCTGTAGATCAGGATAAATGCAAGGCGACTCTGATCATCACTTGAGACACATTTACTCCACTCGGTCTCAGAAAAATAATCGATTGAGTCCCACGTTTGAGGACTTCATTCAGACTGGGCGAACTGGACGTCGAAATGCACTTCCCAACATTTTATCCGATGCAGCCAACAAGATTGCATCATGCAATCTCAACAATGAGTTTGAAAAACTGACCTGCTCTGGTAATTAGCTGGACTCATTACCATGACAACTCTCAAATTTATTTATTATTATTCAACAACTTAGAAAGATGTAGCTTCTTTCTATTTCTAATTTTTCGCTTTTTTCTTACTTTGACATTTTTATACTTCTTGAATACTTTTGACAAGTCACAATGGCTTTGTCAAAAATTTGATACCACAAAAACATATGTGCGCTAAGTCCTTTTTTGCACTTGTCTGAAAATGAAAAAACAACAAAAACAAAACCTTTAGTACCAAAAATCAAAAAAAGTAACTTAACAAACATGTTTGTTTTGATTTTCTAATTTTTCGATTTGAAATAATCTCATAAATTGTATTTGTATTTATAATCGTACAACGATTCTTTTTTTCTTGTGATCACTTTAAAAGTCTGTAGATAACACATTTCTTAATCAATGATAAATTGAACTCTTATACATCAAAAATCTAGTCTTAATTTTTTTTCCTGTTAATGGTTAATCAACCTAAAAACATAAACATAGCTCAATATTGAGCCAAAAACGCAAAGGTAAATGAACAGAGTAAATAAAGAAAACAAAGCATGAATTCAACTTTATAAAACCCAACAAAATCTATCAAAGATTGATGATTCATTTTTTAAAAATGATTAAAGACAAAATAAAAGATACAAAAGTGAATAAAAATCCTTTACTTTCACTTCTCATATTCAAAGTAAATTGATTAACTTGCAAAAAATAAAGATAAATATAATTAATGTAAACTGATGAGGAACCATTTAGGAAACGAGAAAAGGTAAACGCATTGAAAGGCGATTACAATTATCATATTAACCTTTCAATTGCATGAGGAAAATGAAATCCTCAGAGAAGGTTGAAGTAAAGAAAAGAAGATGAAAAAACGAAGATTGATTAATTCCTAAGGAAGAAGGAAAAAGATGAGGAAAAGAAAAGACGAAAAATTTTATGTTAAAGGTTATTGCTCTTGTAACTTTGTTTTGCCTTACATTTTTCATTTTTCATTCATCCTAATTATCTTCCTATTTTCATATCTTCAAACTCATCCGACTTCATAAATATTAGTCTATGAACAATAAAATAAGAAAGGAAAGGTAAGAAAGGAGCATTTATAACCTGGAAAAGGTTAATGTAACCAACAAAATAGTGATTGTGGGACAATCAAAATGATCAATCATGTTAACAAGATCTTTGCTCATTTTGTATTTCCTATCAATTCCTATTATTTTATTTCACCTTCCCTGTTATCAGAATTTCACGCAATCTCGCCTTCATTGGAACCAGTTTTCAATATTATAATCATGAGCCAAAACAGAAACAAGTAAATATCTTTTTCTTTTTTCCTTTTCTTCATCTTCTTCCTTCCTTCCTTTTCCTAGCAACTTCTTCTTAGTCTTTTTACCATTCAATACAATTACTTGTTTACTCTCATCATCATCATCATCAACATCACAAGGTTGTCAAGAGTAAGAAAAATAAATACATTTCTCACGTCAAAATGCAAAACTGACTGGGAATGTGAATGGACTTTAAACTAGCTTGGAGTTCATTTTCACTTGATTAACGCCATTTCTAAATTTAACTGATTTTCAAGAGAAAATGAACTTTTCTTTTGCCTTTTCTCACATCAAAATGTTACTTCAACTCTTAACATTTGCATCAATCATAACAAAACAAATGTAGGATGATATTAGAAACTAAGCTAGCAAGTTTGACATGAAAGTGAAATATTTTTTTTCCAGTTTTGCCTTTTATTAATACATCGTGTATTGAGTTATCATGAAGCGAATAAAAATTGGCACATTTTTGATCAATTTTATCCCTCTATATGAATAGATATATTTAATTATTATATTTATATAGCAATATGATCACAATACGCTGAAGAAGGAATATGTTAGCCTTATGTTATTTTGGTACACTTTTTAGTTTCATATTGTCTTGATTTTTCTTGTGTTTTGATGGAAGTGGAGAGTTGGTGAGACACAATTAACTCTCGATTGATATTTACATTGGATTACAATTTAAAAAACGATTACAGCGATAGGAAAAGATGAAATATGGCGATGACAGAGAAATGGGTTGACTTGGGCAATTGTGAGAAGTGAGATTTGATGTAAAGGGAATTATTACATTGATCTAGCAAAAGTTTGAACAAAAAGATGACAATATATAAAAAAGCTTAATTATGATTAATGAGAAGCGTTCAATCTCGGTGGGAATATCAATTTCATTTTAAGATGATTTCTTTTTCTTCTGCTTTAACTTTTGCTTCCCTTTGATGACGATTACCAGTCAAATCAATTGCTTTCTGGTATTAGCTCAAGGTTCAGTGAAGTTTCATTGTTCAGCCCAAATTCACAGCCAATACGATTCAACCAAGATGTGTAACATGATATGGCTTTAGTTATAAATACAGTCAAACTATTCAATTTGAACATAATTCCTATCTGGTTAAGTCCTGTTTTATACGACTTTAAACGTCTGGAGCTTGATTTGCTATCAATCTATTTGAAATGAAACTTTAGATTTAGTTTCAATCCAGTGATCAAGGTAATACAATTGAAAACATCTGACTTACACAATTTTGCATAATGTTTAAGTTGGTTAAGCAAATAAGATGGTAACAGCTAAACAATTAATAAAAATAGCAATCTCAACCAAAATTTAGCTTTTTATTTAGCCTTTCTTGATTTGGCCAGAACCCAAATAACCTAAATGTTGACTATGAAGGATTCAAATAAGATCTCTTGACTGTTTAGTGTCGATTAGACCAAACTGTTCAACGGGTAACTTAACTAAAGTTACAAGATCAATTGTAAGATCAACTCGATTCGAGCCAAATAAAGCTGGGTTCAACCAGATAGAAAAGGAGTTCAAACTAAGTAGTTTGGGTGGATTCTCGTCGAGCGATTGATTGGTTTTCACATTGTCTTTTGCTTGGAGACAGCTAGAATCGGATTGACATTATAAATGGTAATTTTACAATAAAACAATGAAGACATTAATTTATAAATATGAAATTGCACCAGAAAATTTCAGGGAAAAAACAAGAAACAAAAGAGTTAACAAACAAAAAGGGCAGCACATTGAAGGTAAACAAACGGAAAAACAATTTTCATTTGTATAAAGGTAAATTGCTGTTGATTTTGCAAAATGTGTTTTGTGCTAGGGTTTCTGTTTTGTTTTTTATCTTTATGTGCGTGTGACGAGCAGTGTGTTCACAACCAAAGGAACCAGATAATTAAAATGAATATATTAAATGTAACATTGATATGCTACACTGGATTTAGCACTCAAATTGTCAGCCAAAACATTAAATGCAATGTGATAAAATTTGCTGTTTATGGAGAGACCAGACCATAACAATTAATCAGTTAATTAAAATAAGCTGAACATGCAATTGAGTTTGGTCAATTTCTAGTGTTTTTTTCTGTCGATTGGTTCATTTAAACATTAAATTGGCACAATGTAACCATCTTTGTTGAAAAACTCCTCTTTTGCTATAATTTGTTTTACTATTTCTGATTGATTGGTTTAACCAGCAGAAACACATTATTGCTTCAATTTTGTTTTATATCTTTTCTGCAGGTTGTTTTGGTCTGACAATTTGAGAAATAATTAATCGATAACTGCATTTACAATAAACTGGATTAGCTTAAAGTAAACGAGTTAAATGTTTAGTGTAACAAAGGTAAAGTTTTTGACATGTATATTAAACATAAAAGATTGCGATTAATTGGGTTTCATAATTAGTAAATAGTTTGATTTGAATTTGGAATGGTGAGAATGAGAAATGCAATGTAGACTACAAGTATATATTAATAATATGTCATTCAATATCATTTGGGTGAAAAATGGTCCACTGATTGCGATTCAAATTATTTTGGCCTGTAAACGTGTCATCTAATGACACAAATGGCAGATACATTGTCTCATAATAAATATCACCACTGCAAAAACCAATCAATTGATTTTACAATTTTTAAGGCATAGGAATAAAAGGTTATCTAATTAATATGGAAATGATAAGTTTCTTAGGACCACATAAAAACACCAATTAAATCGATATAATATATTTATGTATATATAAATAAGATTGCTTTTACGGAATTATAAACATCGGCTTTCCTTGAAACCTTGTCGACTATGATATCAATAATAAAGGTAATAGATTTACTTGGATGAAATGATGAAACCACCAGTCTTTATTTACCCTTTCCATTAGCTTTTACCAATCATTCTGGTCCTGATTTCCAAGTCAAGGGAAGACATGAAGAGTAACCTGATATCCTTTGAATTCATTGAATATGGTCAACAAATGATTAGTTAATAGGGAAATGATTGCATTGGTTTCCCATATAATGGCTATTACTCCTTAACTGCCTCTCTTGGTTTGGATATTTTATCTTCCATCTCTTTTTATTTGACTCATAAAACACACTGGTTCCTCTTGTTTGGTATCTTTTTAAATGGTGATAATGATGAGAAACAATGAAGACGGAAAATGAAAAAGTTTGCTTTCACGATGATGATAGTAATAAAAAATATTTAACCAGAATCCAATGGATGCCATATTTTTGATACACTTATCGTTTCTCGTTTGTTTTTTATTGGATTTTATCCTTCTTTCCCATCATCAACAATATTATCGTCAGGGTTAATATCAAGAAGAAATGCTTTTTGTCGAATGATTATGGTCCTTGAGAAGAAAGATGATTGTTGTCTTGATGGTCTATATAAAGAAATACAATGAAGGTGAAAGAAAGGAGGGAAAGATAAGATGAAAAAGTGTGTTTGTGTGAAAAATGAGACATGAACATTTCAATGGTGGTGAAATGGCGAAATGGTGAAGATGATGTTCAAGTGAAGAATAATAATAATAAGAAGATAAAGTCAGAAGTTGTGTGAGTTGTTTCTTTTCTGGAACATTTTCTTTCCCTCTTTTTGGCTTAACGGTATTTCCTTTGAAGGATTAACTAGGATTCTTTGAATGAATGCATTGAGTCGTGTTTTGTTTTACATAAACAAGCTCGAGCTACCAAACGTCTGAATATTTGTCGAAGCCTTTCAAACCATGGAAGACTCGTTGCTCTAGAGATTCTGTGATGTGAAAGCTCTGTAAAGAAGAAATATAAGAGAGAGAGAAAAACAATTGTTAGAAATAATAAAGAAAAGTAAAATCAAAACAATAATAAGAAATCAAGTTGACTATAAATAAACTTTTGTTATAACAAATGAATAATTTACAGCCAAATTATACCAAACAATGAATGGTGATGAAGGTGAATGATAAAGACTTTTCAGTATTTCAATGTTCCCAATAATATTTCATTTTCTTTCGTTTTACGTTTAAATTTTAAGCTTGAACACGTTTTAAGCAGAAATATTCGTAGGATGAAATTGCTTGAAACAGCAATTTAAATAGGTTTATAAATAGGTTGAAATTCAAGATACAAAATTCAAGTTTAACAATATTCTGATAGTTTAGAAATTGAAAAAAAATAAAACGATAGAGATTGTAATGAAATAAAGAGAAAAATGAAAATGTTGAAAATAGGTTATTGGATTATCGGATTTCTCTGACTAATTCTTATGACTATTCAATAGCAAATAAGAGAATATCAGTTAGTTATGATTTGTTGAAAGGTTGAAAAAATAAATGGTAAGGTTACTTGAAACAATTGTTGATTTTTCCCCTACTATAATCATCTATTAAATAGGATCAATGTTGAATATTATCGATAAGATGTTACGGTGAATTACTTGAAACAGCAGAACCTTTTATAACTGATTATTTGAAGAGACTTTTTCCGGTTTTTGAGTTTATGTTATGATTAAACCATCATAAGATGTTGATGTAAGTCAATTCAATCTGATGCATTGAAACAAGTAGCAATTATTTTAATGATAAACTTGACCTAATCATTTTAACTGAACATGAAAGTAATTGAAAAATGAATGAAAACTCGACAAATCTGTGGTGAAATGTGCCAGATGGAAGACTAGATAAATTTTGATTTACAACATGCTGAGTAAAAGTTATTCAATCAAAATATCTATGAATATAAATAAAGATGGAAGTGAACAATGATAAAAGTAATGATAGCAATCACAGAATGACAGGAAAAAATAGCGAGCGAAAAAAATAACGAATTGAATTAGGTTGGATGAAAGGAAAGTTTACACCAAGAAAAATGGAAATAAATTGACTTCAGTCAACAATAGATCTCAAAAATATCACAATTATTCAAATTATGAAAACCTGTTTAGATTCGATATCGAACGGATTGTTTGCATAGCTCGTGATTTTGTTATCTAACATTATAGTTAATTTATTGACTATTGAATGTAATAGTTTTTTGAGAAATCAACTCAGCGTTTCTTTGTGAAAATCAAACAGCTATTAAATGATTACTATCTAATTTTTCTCCTGAACTAATGAATATGATTAGAGAATAGTTGATTTCATTGCTTGGCCATACTGAAGATTCATATTGTAGATTTATAACATACCAGAACGCAAAGAATGGAATGTTGCTTCTCTTTCGGAGGCTAGAACAGTGGCTTTTGAAATTATATCTTTGACATATTCCAGCGCAAATTGATGAATAATCTCTTCATTGTACGATTCCTGGAGGGAAATGAGGAGAGAATAAAAAAGAAGAAGTGGTTATAAATAAATGGAGAATCATTATTAGATAAAAAAGCAATTAAAGAAAAGATAATCAAAAGCTATACTTCTGTAACAAAATGATCAATAAAAGGGATATTAGTAAAATAAACAGATAAAAAGGTACAATACTGTGAGTTGAAGGGGAAAAAGATTCTGTGTTGAGGTAATGTAAATTTTCAATTTTTTTCTGATTGGTGTTGCTTGTATTGCTTCGGGGAAAATATTATTTTAAAACTCACGTCAATTTTTGTTTCAGGCCGATCATTTGATACAGGTTCAATACTATCAGGACGTGATTCGGGTTTATCTTGCTTTGTGTTCCTATCTGTTTCATTACTTGTAATTACATTGTCTTCTTTTCGATCTTCATCCCCTTTGTCGTCTTCTTCACTTTCCTCTCTTATAATTTGGTCTCTCCTGGCCTCTTCAACCCATGGGAAGGATTCTTCTTCAGGTGTTGGACTTCGTGGTCCTATCAAATCAATTTGAATGGATGGAGTTGGATTCTGTAAAGTAAATCCATGGAAAAATGGGTGCAAGACAAATAAAGAAAGTGAACCAGAAAATGATATATGAGATATGGGACGAGGGAGGGAAAAGAGAGAAAAATATGCATAGAAAACCATAAGGAAAATCATTAATACAACTGTTCAATAAAAAACCATAAGCCAGATTACGACAGATTAATTCCTACCTTTAATCTATTGGGTTTATCAACAGTTGTTTGGTTACATTGGCTTAATCGGTTGGCAGCTTCCTCTGATGCTAATTTGATTATATTATCAACAAAAGTTGCCGCTAACTGACGGCAGGCATCAACAGTTACATCACCAGAATCACTATCAACACCATTTATATGGTAAGATTGATTAACATAAGAGTCACTGAATGATAATGTAATAAAAAAAATAAAGACATGTAAAAATGGCGAGAAGCACAGTTAACTATTTAGAATCAGGAAAAAAATGGTGAATGTGTAATGGAGTTGAACAGACAAAAATGTGGTAAAGCTAAAATGGGTAAAAGCAAAACATTGATGAAAATGTGTATAGTTTTACCTTATTAAATCCAGTTTGATGTAGTTCGATGAAGACAGAAATTTGTAATTGTGATGATAGGCAGGTTAGAGGAAATACTGAAGACCACTATTTGACAATTTGGTGAAAAGAGTAGAACCAAATAATTCCAGAAGATGAAGAAAAACAAAACAAAAAGATAAGCGGGTTAACAGTGTGAGAGGTTGAAGAGAAAGAAGATTGAGATTGGCAATGGTATTTTGACTAGAGGATAGTCTTTAAATAAAAACAACTGAACAGGTTAAACGAGGTTAATTAAACACATCTATCAAGGTGAACCATTAAACTAAAAGTTAATATTGAATTGTAGTAATCGTATTTTATTAATAACAATCAAAATAAGTAAAAATGAGAATGAAGATGAGAAGAAAAAGGTAACAGGTTAGTTGTGCTACTGGCAACAGAAAACACGATTTGCCAGTCTCACTGAGGCTCTCTTTCTCCTTCTCACTCTATCTTCTTTCTTTTTCTCACATTCACTCTCATTCATAAATGCATCGAGTGATGAGGATGATGAAGATGATGATAATTTTAATAAAACTAACCCAATGATCAATTCACTTTATTTTCGGTAAACGAAGTTGACAGTTGACAAGCATTTGGTGAAAGCGAGAAATACCAAAGAAGTGGATGCAAGATGAACACAAACCAGAAACTGATTCTATAACCGATTATATTACCGATTTCACTACAGAAAAATTTTTACATCAACTTGATTAAATCAAATAAAGTAATTCTACTTTCCATAGTAAATGCTTGTTGCATTTTAATTTGCTGTTCAAATTACCAAGTAAGGAAAGCCTGTATGGTTAATAAAACAAGGAAATGAAATGCGAGTTGAAAACTGTAAAACAGCAACTGTTGATTGTTTGATCTTTTGGTTAAACTTGAAAACTGCATTTTTATGTTTTCTTTCCAAGGCGAAATGAAAGTTAATGATGTCAAAACTTGAGTTAGGAATAATCAATTGTTCAAAAGATATAATCTTGAAAAAATATTTACCATATTATTTATATTAATTACCCAAACCAAATCAAGCTGTATCATCTTATTGCGTTGGAAAGATTGCGTTTTGACAAAGCTACTGATTCTAATTTTGAATTTTTTTCATTTAAAACAATCCGAAACATTTCTTAATGGGAATTAGATGTAATATTTATATTAATTCAACTATTAATAATTGTCTCCTGAATTTTATTCATTTTCACCTGACATTTTAATTCGAAGCAAAACGCTATTTTAAAAATCTTTTGTTTTGATTCCATCCTTGCTTATCAGGCATCCATAAACGTAATACAATAGATTCTTGTTTGTACAACTTGCAATCCTTGACACTGATGTAATTTATCCAATTAGTTCGTGCATCTAATCAGTTGATTGATTTATTCGTCTCTACTCATTGATCTTATTTAGATATCCATGAGCCTTTAGTCACTTTTCGTCCCATGCTTTCTGCACTATGAAGTAGCGTATATTTCATTACAATTAACTAAATCTGAATTTAATTTCCTTTAAAACATCCTTGTTAACGAAATTTAAATGAAACGGTGCGGTAGATAACTCCATCTGTGATAGTTCAAAATTACTATCAAATCGGCTTGTGCTCAGCCCAGGTGAAATAAACGGTTGATTAACGTAATATATCTAGTTATCTTCAGCATTTTGACACAATTGTTGACATTGGCCATCAATCTTAAAAAAGGAAGAATCGGTGCGTTAATTTTTCACTGATCAACTAATCAGTACTGTAATCGATTTACTTTATGACTTGCTAACGAGTATTTTCAAATGAAAGATGTGAACAAAAATGATACAAAAAGATTGAGATCAACAAAAAAGGTGAAATTGATAGAAGAGTGTCTTTTATACAAAGATTGAATTGTTTACTCTCTGCTTTTAAATAACTTACCAATATTTATATTTTATGAGAGGCTTCATTCATAAAGTATGAAGCTTAAAGGTTATCAACTCTGATTAAATAGTCGATTAATGATAAAATTACATTTCATTCAATTTTACAATCGGGCCAATTGACCAATTCAAATAAACAAATACAATTGGATATCTTATTTAAATCATTTTTAATTTGGTAATTGATTCCAGTGAAATACAGTAATCAAATGTAAGTAAATTTATCACATTAACATAATTCATAATTGAAAGCTTGCAATACCATTTTTACCTTTGAGCTTTCATTATTTTGTTTGCTGATCTTAAGTTAACTAGCAAGAAGTTCAATTTAATAACAAGATGAGAAACTTGATTCAACTATTCTAAATTAGAAAAGAGGTTTGAGATGAAACCGAATATCGATGGTGATGAAGAGCTTCAAAATTATTAGTCATAAAATTGTAATGGATGGGTTATCATACAAATGCCCATGAAGAACTCATTTCCATTCGGAATAACTTAAATAGTGACCAAAAAATTTCCAAAGAGAAGAAGTAATAACTTGTCAGGAGCAGCAATAGCCAAAGTGTTGAAAATCCATAAATCGTTGAGTGTTAGATTAACAATAAAGAATGATTGGTCAAGTTTCCGTGTCAATGGTGAGTTTCTTCACAATAAACAAAGGAAAAAATTCCAGCAAATTTAAGCATTAAACTTACTTTTTGAACGAAAAATAACAAGAACAAGGTGATTCATTAACGTTTTTGATTCCAGTTTTGTTTCAAACTGTTTTCAAATCAACAAATTTGTTCAGTATTAATGCTCAATGTTCATATTAATGTATACGAATGGAAATAAATTAATTGATAAGGGGAAAATAGAGATGTCCCATGGTCTGTGATCTGGTTGTTCACTTATGTCTTTCTGAAGGGAGAATATTTATATTCTTTCCGGTCATTCACACATTTGTATCACCAGGTTGTAAAGAGATAGTCGAGTTTGGAGTTGATAAAGATAACATTGAAGAGGCGACTGATGAAGTAGAAATGTTCGAAGTTGAAGATCCTAATTGATTATCTGCAGAATCTAATGAGGCTTTGACTCGTTTTGGTCTCAAATTTCTCGCTGGTGTTGTTAAGATTGAGTCACGTTTATTTAATTCATCTTGTGTTTGATCATTATTTCTTCTCTTCGATTTCAAATTATTTCCAAGATCGTCTAAGTCGTTATTTGGTATTGTATTAGTAGAAACAGATTGAAAACTTAGTCCATTTTGATTTTCAATCTGATGCTGCAATGTCTGCTGTTCTGGTTCTAAATCTTTTAAACACAACGATGAATTATTCATACGTGATGATAAATTAGATCTTTGTGAGTCAGTTGGCCGAGGTTTGTTATTTTCGCTGGAATTATCACTCTTTGTTTTATCGTCCTTTATTTCTTTTTTACGTCTATCAACACTGAACTGGTTGATTTTTTGTTGACTTTCGAACCAAGCTTTCCAATCAACTCTATTAGCTCGACTTTTGGCTGACATCCTAGTTGTAGCTACAGCAGCTTTCAGTTTGGCGGTTCGAGCTTTCCACCGAGAGTCACCACTCTTAACGGGTCGCGTTGATGGCCGTGTTGTGCTTGTAGGTCGAGTTGTAGCGGACTTGGTTACCTTTTTCTTTCGAAGATTAAATGATTTTCTGGATGAATCAGAGTCAATATTACGCTTAGTTTTAGTAGCTGCAATGCTTTGGCTTGTTGAGGTAGTTTTGGTATTTTGTTTTTCACAACCTTCTGATAATTTAGATTTTCGTGATCTAGTTGTAACTGAAGATACCGACTGATTATCATCGTCTCGTCTCAAATTCATTTTAAGATTATGTTTTTCATACACAAATTGTCTCATATAGGTACCCATTTCTTCATCAGTTGCATCAGGAGGATGACTCGGATCGGAGACTTCTTCTTTAGAACTGCCAGAAGCTTCATCAAAAAGTTTCATGAGTTTGCAGTTTCGTCTCACTGGTTCTAAAGGCTTCTTGAATTCTGGAGTTTTATTTGAAATATTAGTTAGTTGTTGTCCAACAACCAACTCTTTAAGACAATCGCCAATGTTTTCATTAGCAGTCTGATCCGAACTCGTTTTTACATTAGAATTTTCTACATTGGCGATAGGTTCACAGATGGACGATGACCTTCTATCTTTCGAATTTTTTTGATCAGCGACATCATTACAAGACTTATTTTGAATGTCCGAACGCTTTATCTTTTCAGAACTTTCTTCCCCCTCTTTAAGTTTAACTCGAAAATTATATCTCATTTCACGTCGACTACTATCATCAAGCTTAGTTGAGTTATCATCATTAGATCCAGCAATATTTTCTTGAGTTTTTCTCCTAACATTTCCGAGAGGCGCTTTGCTTTTTCCTTGAGAAGACTCAAGCGGCGCACGACGATCACTGCTACGAGTACCTCTTGTGGAGGTAGAAATCTCCGATGTAGCTTTTTTGGGCAGAGAGGAAGATGGTGACTTTTCAGTAGAGTTACTGGTTTTTCGCTGAAAAGTTGAGTTATCCTGGAAACCGTGGGAATTTGATTTTCCGGATAAGTTTCCATTGGATTGGACTTTGGACCCGTTTTCATTAGGAGAGTTTAAATCATTTTTTGTGGAAGTTTTACTTGAAACATGGTTAACTGGGTTTGGGTCAATTTTATTCAGTCCTGAGATATCAAGAGTCTCCGCACTTCTAACTAAAGATTCCAATTGGTCACCACAAATCCTTACTTCACCCGAATAAACAAATTCAATGATTGCTTTGAGATCGGCCATTTTCATATCTTTCACAACAATAACTGGATTACTTTGACTTTTAAGCATCGGGTTTTGAAATATCGTTTGAAAGTAATTTGAAACGGAAGAAAGAATTAATTTATGAGCATGAATGAGTTGCCCTTCACAAGCTAATGTAACATCAGTCAGTTGGCCATCTTCCAATAAACTTCGCATCACATTGAGAACTTTGGCTTCATGATCAATGCGGGTTAATAGCAAGTGAGATGTACTTGCTGCTGCCATCCTTAATATAGAGTTCTAAAAAACTGATAACTTAAAGCGGGAATAATTTTCAATAACAACCAAAGACAAAAGTTTTATATTCAAGTGAAGCTTCTATAGATGATAAGAAAATATCGAGATCGTTGTGATAAAATAACAAACACAGAGAAAAGTTCAACAGCAATAGTATAAAGATGCCGCAGTGAAATATTAGAGACAAACAAACTATGACAATTAACACAAATCAACGGTGTAAAAACGAAATGTTGACCATTGTAACGTTATTTAAATTTCAAGCATGAGTCCATAGATTGCAATCATGTAATAGCCAAGGTTAAATTGGTAAATAATAACATATGATAGAGCGTCAAGTTTTAGCCAAGAATAGTGTGAAACCAATGCCAACCAGATAGAAACGATAATGACAAGAATAGAGAAGAAAATGGAAGACAAATAAATAAATAATTAGAAATTATTACCACATAGTGTTTATGAGTATGAAAATTGTATAAATAAACAACAACAAATAATAGAAAGTTAATTTGATAGAGAAAGAAAGAGAGGGAAAGAGAGAGGAAAAAAGAAAAGAATGGCAAAAAAGAGGGAAGAAAGAAAATAGGAAAGAAGCAAACAATTAAGGGTATGAGGGAAGGATACCCGTAGTAGACATAAACAATCTTACCTGAGAAGGTTCAGTTGAATTGAATGAATGTCAAATGTAGATCAATTTCAAATGGATTTTGATGAATATATAATCTGTACAGAAAGTCAAAAAATTAGTGTGTAAATGGTTAAGTTAATCAACTAAATAATATTATAAATAAAAAGAAAGCAAGTGTTGAAAAAAGAAAAAAGAAAACAAAAACAGCAAAACGCTTAAAAAAAGTAGAAGCCCTCTTTCTCTTACCTCTGTCTATTCTGCTCTTTCTACTATTTTTACGTACATGCTCATAAATGTTACTCTAATGTAATGTTGCTATTCAGAAGTTTCCAGAGAGGAAAGTAAAAGGTACCCTGTTATCAAGCAGCACACAGAATTTATCAGAATTGTCAAATATTTGAAGTTGTTCACCTTACCTGAAAACACTTTAAATATAAAATGATCAATGATCAATAAAACACAAACTTACTCTATCTAATCCCAACTATTCGCACATTAACTAATCCCAATTTGAACACTTACTAAGCATAATGCTATAATCATAATGGTCATCATTTTTAAAATTAACTCAGAGTTAATTTTGCTATATCAAATGTTTTCAATGTTGCTCGGCTTACTCGTTTCACTTTTATGGGCTTACATTTTTCAAGGTTTTTCAGCAGCTTTGCATCTGGTTAGAATCATTTGATTCGGTCTTTTGTTTCATTGTTTACTTCATTGTAATCATAGTGAATTTTAAGTAACCTCGGTCTTATTATGTTAAAATAATTTGAATGAAACAAAACACTTAAATGACCATTAAATATAAACATCAGTCTTAATGGTCTCTTTAACTTAATCTGTTATTTCAGGAATAGTACTGGTCTTTTTTAAATAAATTGATAGCATGTTATGATTAAATTATTTTCATCAGCGCATCAAAAATCTCAACTCTGGGCGTATTTTTAATTGGGTTATTAATGAATCAGGAAAGTTTAAATTATCACAATCAAGTGGAATAAATTTTTACGTTTAAAGCCATCAATTGGAATGACTTTAAAAGGATGAGCAAATCCAAAGCATAGCCAAGTTTAACATATAATCGAAGTCTAATGGTTAGAGTCATCTATTCAAATTAAATAATGTAATATTCAACAAATTGATTTGAACAAGGATTAATAACCAAACGAACAGACTGTCCTTTTTAATCATACCATTACTCACAATTGTGCCAATGTTTTTAACAAGAGACTGTTTATTACCTGGAAAGGTTAGAGCAAAATTTTATTTTGATTGTAACATTTGCTTTTTCAAAAATACTGAATTAAAATAATATTAAAGTATATGCAAGAATTATATGAAATCGTCAATGATTTGGGACTAATAAGATAACGAGTTAATTCCTCCATCCCTCGTTTATCAAGCGCTTTCATTTTTCAGCTAAAATTTTAGTTTACTAACTTTAATTCTCACTTGAAAAATATTATTAGAAGAGTACTTTTTAAGGAAGATTAAAAGGTTATAATTGAACACGTTATCTTATAAAATTATACATGGATGGATAAATTAAACAATTATCATTTCTGATTGTTTTTGCTTCTATGTTTTGTGACTTCACATCGAAGGAAATGTATTGCAGGATGAGAATAGAAAGATTAAACAATTTAATTAGATTTCAAGACCAAAACCTTTTTTCTCAAACATTTTTTTAGTTGTTTTTCTGGATTGAAAACAATCAAGTAATTAAACATTGTAATCAATGTCTTACTTGAGAGAGACACTTTTAAACTTTTGTGCTAACAAATTATTGAAAACAATCCAGTGGTTAACATCATTTTTGATCGTTTGTTAGCCATCAAGGCAAGGGAAAGGTAAAAATAGGAAAAGAAATGTAAAAGAAATTCGGTGCAAAATAAAGAAAAGAATGATTCAAATGAGAGCACCAAAAACAGGATTGTGACGACAAATACTAGGACCATATTCTTCATATTTCTGTTTAGTATGGGATGTTGTATAGAACTCATTTGTCGAGGCTAAAATGGACCCACCAAACCAAACAGCATAACGTTGCATTGAATGGGAAACAACTTTTACTGTCATTTGACTTGGAGTGATGTTTCCTTGAGATAGCTGGGTGCTTAATTTTTGCCGGGCATTGCATAATCGTTTGATATCACGTTCTAAACGCTTATCGAAATCTTTAAACATTGTTGAGCCACCAGAGAGTACAATATTCTGAGAATAAATTAAAGTTAAAAACAAATTTAGATAAGCATTGCAAAGCATTAGATGATTTAAAAGTGAAACAGTTGGTTAATAAATTAAATGCATAAAGATCGATGAATAAAAGGTGATAATTTTTAGCTCATTCTGTGATTGTGATGAATCATGAGGGAGGATACAGATTGAATAAGAGGGAAAAGCGGATGTCCTATGTGATACTTTAAGTGAATGATATAGCTGCAGCGCCTAATTTGGTAGGTTTTCAATGCAATAGAAATGGTGGATAGAAAATTGAAGCACAGTAAAATGATGATTGATTACAGAATTTCCTTGCTAATTGAAATCAAGAGAAAGTAAACAAATTTTCCATCAGGATGATTGTTCCTTACCTTATACAGAGGTCTTCGCACATCGATGGGACAGTTTTGTATACAATTGTCTACAATATCTGAGATTGATGTACTGAAATCAGGATTAGCAATTTCAGGATTAAAAAATATTTCCGGACCAAGGAATCGCTCAAATCCTACATCGACGTCAAAAGGTTGTTTAGTGATGTGATTGACGCCGGAATATTTTTTGACACATTTAGAAGGATTTTTGTCAAATTTATCAAACTCTTTAGCAATATCGGGACATATATAGCAAAACTTTTCTTTTATTGCCTTGGCAGTTTCTAGAGATTGTTCAGGTGGAATGTTGAATTCACGTTCACGGAGAAGACTCTGAATAAAATAAGTAATATCACGACCAGCAATTGGAATATGTTTGATACAACTTCCAATAACATAGCCATCGGCCACGGGAATAACATGGGTAACACCATCCCCAGAGTCAACAACAATTCCGGTCAAACTTTGAACACCATTAGTGGCAGACCAGGAAGCCACCAAGGCAAGAACAGCCTGAACAGCGATATATAAACCAGGTACATTGAAAGACTCGAACATGATTTCAGCCGTATATTCTCGATTTTCTGGTGTATTTAAGGGCGGTTCCGTTAAAAGAAAATAATGATCCTCTGGTTCTGCTCTCAAGTATTTGAAGATGCATTGTTCCCAAAATCGTTCCATAAGGTCCCAATCTTCAACAATTCCATGACGAATAGGATATTTTATAGAGTATCCGTTGAGATCAATACATTCATCTCCAATGAAAAAGTCTAGATCATCAATTCCTCTAGCTAACCGGCGAGAAGCCTGATCACCAACTTTAGATGTTTCCTTGATAGCTATGGACGAGGGAATAATGTATTGAGGTCCAGTATTGCCAGCATAACCTAACTTGGTATAACCAGTACCATTGTCAATAACGATTGCAGGTAGATGATTAGCCATATCCAGAGGAGATGAGAGAAATTTGACTCAGGTATGAATTATGGGTGAGGCAAGATTGTAAGGTAGACTACAGATGAGAAGAGAAAACAAGGTTGAAAGATAGCAGTTGAGCTCTACGAAGGAAATAAGAAGTCAGATGGCAAGAGAAGAACACAGAAAATATAAAGGCAAGATGAAAGAAGAGGGTCAATAATCCATAAATTATTTAAACCATTAATAAAAACAATACTTACATTTAAATTGATAAATGATGAATTGAATACTCAATAAAATATCTCATTCATTCGGCTAATCTCATCAGAGAGATTGAACAATTTGAGTGAAAAACAGTTTTCAATGATTAAGCCGGTGAGCCAATAAAATGTTTACGCGCAAAGTTTAATAAGTCTGAAACTGCAGTCTCCATTGAAATAAAGTAGTAGAGTACAAGTTACTTGCCAACTATTCAAATCAATAGAGTTTTACTAAAAAACAAATCACTTATTATAACATTAATTTAAACAAAAATGAACAAATTCATTGAAATCCTCAAAAAAAGCTTAAAAATGAACCACAAAATGACCTGTAACCAAACAAACTGTTCAAAACAGAAGTGAAATTTAAACTTTCCACATGACAACATTCATATTATTAAATGAAACAATTGGGAATAAGTTCGGTAAAGTAATATTCCATTTCATAAAGAAAACTTAAATTAGAAAGAACCTAAAAACGACAAAAAATACATTTCATTCATGAACCAATCATTCAATAGATAGTTGAATAAGAAACAACATGCAAAGGGTTTTATATTGAGACAGAATCACATAAAACTGGAAGCCATTTTAAAAGCTCAATTATCATTTGAAAATATTAGTTATTCAATCAAAATTAGCATTTTACTTGATTGTCAAACATTCCCATAAGCATTATAATCAATAAGAATGAGATTTTATAGATATAATCATGAGAATTTGATAGAAAACAAAAAGAGACGGGGTCGTCCGGGATTTGAACCCGGGACCTCTCGCACCCTAAGCGAAAATCATACCCCTAGACCAACGACCCGTTCTGTATGATGAGGTAAAACATTTACTACTTAAATTAAAAAATCGATATCTTGATCATTAATTGCGTCTAAATCTGTTAAGACACTCAATTAAGTCATTTGTATTTAGTTGACAGTTTATAGTTGCAATAGCTTTTCAAAACACTCATAAACTTGTACAAAACAAATGGGTAATTGGTTGTTATCCTTTTTGATAAAACTAAAGTCTTTTCATTGAAAGTCATTATCGTTTATTGCTGTTAATGCTATTTCAATCTATTTAGCAAGATTTTGTCATTGTTTTTTATTGAGACGGTCGTTTTAATCAATTCTTAGCCTTTCTGGTGATCTGAATAATATTAGCTGCAACAAAAATCGGGAAATTTTGATAGTCAATTCACTTGACTCAAGTGTTTAATGGTTTATTTTGGTTAGTTTCAAATGGCAACAATAGATGGCTTCAGTGATTTCGGTTATAACAAAAATCTCGGTTCGAAGGAAATTTTTTTTACTTGAAATTGTATTAAAAGTTTTTTATCTGTTACTATTGAGAACGTTTATTATGCAAATTAGTATTTCCTTAACCAAAGTACAACCTAAATTGATCTGATTTTGGTTTAGCACCAACTGATCTAACTAGATTGTGATTCAAGTTAACCTAATCTTTAACAGTTGGGTGAAACCTATTTCGATGTGACTTTGATATTGAAGACTACAGCTTAAGTGGAGTATTTTTTATACTCTGTTGAGCAATTTCTTTTGCTTTTATTGCATTTTTAAGTAAATTCAAGGTCTCTATTTATAGAGTTGCTAGTAAATCCGATAATCCGGATTACCAAATAATAGGAGAGAGTCAAAGGTGCTCAAACAAACACTGGTAAAGTTTACTTTCGTTCAGAATAAAATATTAGTTTAATGGAAATGAAAAGAGTTGACAGCAAAGAGTAGATTTTTTTACTCTTTGGTTGACAGTTTTTAAAACAATAGATGGCGGTCAAGTTTTCCCCTTGTAAGTGAATGTTTCGTTTTTGTTCATCATATTAACTATATTGAATTAGGAAACAACTTGTACATTATTTAATTATCTTTTATACAATTTATTATTTATTTTGTTAGTTATTTGATGATATTTGATAGACATACAAGGTTTACAAGGAAACAACAACGAACTATTGGAGCGTCTATTGGAGTTAAATTAGTGTTTGTTGGTGTTGTTTGGTTCAACTGCTAAGATGAAGCCATTTCGTTTTGCAACTGATTGGTTGACTCCTGCTGGTCTTTAGTTGTAATTAACAATCAATTGGAGTGATGGAAATGCAAATTTGATTTTGTGAAGCAAGGAAGAAAAGGTTACAAACAGAAACCAAGAAACAATTTTGTATTAATGTATCAATCCAAGATGACATTTGAAGATGGAACAAGCAAGCAAGCAAGGAGAAGAAAAAAAAGCTAATATTTCTGTCAACAAAAGCATTGGCTGTGTAAAATAATAATGCTGAAAGTCCGATTTTACTTGCTTTTATACTTTTATATATTTATATCATCATCACTATCATCATTTGAACGATTTTTTGGCACGAAAATATCTTAAACCTTTCTCTTTATATTCTGTGTTGTTGTTTTTTACGATTGTTACAAGCTAACTTTTTCGCCTTAAGGGCTTGAGTTGCTGTTTGTTGCATCTTTAAGGCTCTTTCTCTATATATCTTATTTTTATTTTATAGTTTATATATAAAATAAATGTGTATTAACATCTTCAACTTCAACTAAGTCAACCTTCAACCTAGTGTATAGTGTATATGTGTTTAAGTTAAAGCTGTGTGTCTCAAATTATTCAACTAAACCAAATAAAAATGGAAGGGAAAAGAGCGTTGATATTGACGCGTTTATCTTTATCATTTTCATCATCATCATCAACATGAACCTTCTTCTTTTCAAGCCAATTAACTCGTCTTTAACTAACGACATCGTATTGGTCTTGGGTGGCCTTCAAGATGATGCTGATGATGATTGAAAAAGAGCCAGATATTCAGGAGAAAAAAAACTAGTCAAGAAAAAGCAAAGGAGAAAAAATGTTCCATTGAACAACAAGAAGAAGAAGCTATAAATTTATAAGGAATCACAACTAATGTCAAACACAATTTTACTATTTGGTTAAAAGTGAAACAGATTTAACAAGCAAAATGTTTTATAATCAAACAATTATTTAACATGATTATTATTACTATTATTATTATCATTTCAACAAAAGAAATATAAAAGGAGAAGAAAAGGAAAGGCAAAATTTTCTGCTCTCTTCATCTTCTCTTCATCATCTAGCCATCTCACCATCTTCACATTCAATTCTTGTATACAAAAAGATGAAAATTTTGTTCAACAACAAAACCATATAAACATCATTTTTATCATCTTTTCATATTCACTTGATTCATAAGCAGTCTTGCAATGTAAACAGAATTAAGATGAGAAAAGATGTTTTAAGATGAACAAAGATGCTGATGATGTTACTACTGTTGATGATGATGATGCTGATGATGATGATGTTGGTGAAGATGAAGATAAAGCCTTTCCTTTGTAATCTCAACTCTATTTATTAAACAATATTTAAAAATGGCTTCTTAAAGATTGATGTAAGTGATGATTGACTGTTAAGTATAAAACTTAACTGTACGTTTAAAATGTTATTTTAAGGTCAATTTGCTGTTGTTAAGGTCAGTTTTGTGATTCTTTAATCAACCTTTCATCACTTCATTTAATCATTGTAACACATAATAATACAATTCAATGAATTGTTGATTACAACTAACAACAACAAAACCTCAATAGAGTATAAGAAAGTCAAAGAAGAAGAAGAAAAAACATTGTAAAATCCAACATAAAGAAAAGGACTTTTCAATGCAATTTAATTTCTTTTCAATTCAACCTTTTATGATTAAATTAACAGCCTCAACAGTTGAACATGTTTCACCCTCTTTTTACACTAATAAATTTAATATTACAATTTACGATTATATTTGATTGAGAAGGCAAAAAAGTCCAACAAAAAGCTCATTTTCTTACCGTTCATTTAATAACAAAATTGATTGTTGAAACCAACAATAATATGGTTTGTTGAAATTAAATTTACATTGTAAAACAGTTGCCAAGATTGTCATCAATCATAGCAACAAGTTTTAATATAAATTGATGATATTATTAAATTTACCATTCAAATCTGGTTCCATTGTAGATTCAAATTGATAAAAGACTGAATCAAACATTTCTTTTCCTTCCTTCAACATCATTTTATTAACTTATTGATTATTGTATGCAAGTTAAAGATTAAAAGCTGACATTATTTGTTTCAATATCAATAGCAATAACATGTAAATGAAGTTCAATAAATTATCATTAAATTACGATGAAAAAAGCTCATCAATAATGTTTTTGTTTTCACTCTAAATTAGTTTACATTAATCATTTGAGTGACAAACATTTTGACCCTTTATTATTGTAATTGAACAATTTAACATCCAATAGCAATCATCAATTGTCAACTTGTCAACCTTAATTCCCAAATGAACTATAATAGTCAACTTTATTATCAACAATTTATTAACTCCCAGTTTTCACTCCCAAACAGGAGAACCAAATTATAAGTCAAAATCTCAATTTTTTATATCAACTTGATTCTCACTTGAAAACACTTTTGATGTTTCAATGTTTCGATGAAAAATAGCAAATCTAATATTGAATGTGATCTTTGATTGTAACTTTAATATCACTTTATTTGACATTGATTGTGTTAATCTGAAAATCTGTTTGCTCAACAGATTAACCATTCAGATTTGATGATTAAGTGGTAACTGAACTGCAAACAAACAGATTCCAATTTGATTGTATTAACCAGTAAAGTGGGATAATTATAATAAAAGCGTTGAAAAAGTGACAATAAAAAGGTTAATCAATAAATGTTGTCATTAAACCGCAATAAATCAACTGATTACCTTTTTGTGCCTTTTTTACTTCTAATCCAGTGCTTTGAATAAACTTGAATTTTGGTCTTTTTTGTCAGCTTGATCAAATATTTGATGAGTTTTAACTTTTTTTGATTCATTGATTGTTACTAGTTATTGAGTTTCAGCTCAATTGATTGTGCATTGTTGTTGCGCTTGTGACTTATTGGTGTGTCCAATGACAAGGAATTGTGTGAATTGGCGTCCATGTTAGTCCAGTTTAACTTTGACCTGCCTTGAAGACAATGAGAGTCAAATAAATATATACACAAGTCAACTGGATATTATCATGTCTATTATAAACACATACATGTATTATAAGCAGAGAGACAACAATGAGAGGGAAGGAAAAAAGGTAAACTTTAAAGGCTATTAGGCCTTTCAATGACCTAAGGTCACTTGAGTGTCACCAAAGAAGACCAAGACAAGTGGAAATGTGTGTATAAATATAATAGGAAATAATGGATTGGTGAGTGAAGAAGAAAAGGAAAAGTCAGGAAAACAAAAGAAAAGGTAAAAATTATTACAATTGGTTGTGGGTTAAGCATTATTTTGACAATTTCAAGAATAATGGTTAATTAATGTTACCCTTGAGATATTGGTCAATTATTGCCTCTTAATTGTTACCAGTTGGAAGAGGCAAAAGGTCAACAATTAACACTGATTAATTTCCAGTTGAAATGAGCGTAAAAACAAAAGTAAAGGAGGAAAAAGCTGATCAATCTTGAGTCAAAAATTTAGTCTCAACTGATCATTACAATTGTCAACCTGAATGGTTGATGATTATTTTTACGGTAAAATTTTGTCATTTCAATCATTTTTTTCAAATCAATTTTTGTATTTTTCAAAAGGCTGTAATATTTGATTAGTTTCATGATTGATAAAATGGACTTTTCAGTAAAATGTTGTCTTTTCTTGTAAATTTTTGCAAAAACATCTTCGCTTCTTCTGGTAACCTCGCAAGTAAATTGAAAGCAGAAAGAAAAAACAATTTACGTTTTCACCTTTTACTAGAGACTTTTTTGACCATTAAACTGTCATTCAAAGGTTAAAGGTATTCAGACAATGTTTTTAAATGTTTCACCAAAATGTTAATCAAAAAATAAGTTGAATATCCATAATATATAAGTTGAAATGCGAATGAAAAGGAAAGCTAATTTTCAATATATTACAATAAAAATGGTAAACTTTGAACAAAAAAAGGTATAAAAGGTTGAAAAAATGTACTTAAAACCAATTTTACGTTTTATCCCTTTTGGCCAAACGTTATCATTTATCTGTCCATCTTTTCAGGTCATTTCATCCTCTTTCTTTGTCTCCTTTTCTTGTTTCGTCTCCTTTGTGTCTTAAAGGTGTACCTGTTATAATAATGATGATGAAGATAAAAGAAGAGAGAAGAGAAAGAAGAAGAAGAAGAAGAAGAAGAAGAAGAAGAAGAAGAAGAAGAAGAAGAGACACAAAAATATTGGTTAAGACGAAGAAAAGAAGAAGATGTTGATGATGCTGATGAAGATGATGAAGACTGAGGCTAAGAATGGGAAACAAAAAAGGTAAAGAAACGAGCTTCTTTAAGGCTCTTCTAATATTGAACTGGCCTTTGAGGCTTTACCTGAACGTAACGGAGATCAATTATCTGTCAGTGCTCAAGAAACGCCTTCTTGTCACAGACAAAAACATAGCTTCATATCGTTAAAGGAAGAAAATATTTCATTCTTTTAGTCTTGTTTCTTGCATTCTCATCTCTCATCTTCATCATCATCATCTTGATGATCACTGATCGTAATTTGCAAGGCTAATCCATAGTGAATCAGGTTGGTCACAAAGAAACTGGTATTTGCTGTTGGCCAACCAAACCAACTTATTATTAAATAAGTTAAACTTTGACTTTTAACCTGAACAAAAAATAAACAAAATGAGGATGAAAATGATGATCAAGATTGTAAAGATGATAAGGTGAAACATAATTTACCAAGACAAGGCTGCAAAAAAGGATGAAAATGATGATGATAATGATGAGTCCAGTTGATAACTGAAATTGAATTGAAAAGACTAATTTTGTTGAGCAAAAAGGCAAATGGTTAAACCAGTAAAGCATAAAGTGACCTTTTTTGTTTCAAAATTACCTTCACTTGTAATGTCATTTGTAATAATCAAAATGGTAAACGTTATTGTGATATTGACATGAATCTACCTTGTTAAACTGACCTTGCTATCAAGTGAAGGTAAGGAAAGAAGAAACAAGGTAAACCGATGAAAATGAACTGATAAGGCAAAATGGCATAAATTGTTATCAGATTTACAAGGAAAAAAAGTTGATTGTTTTTGCACAAAAAGAAACGTTTAAAAGTCATTTAGTTGATTAATCGTCAACGAACTCAATAGATGTCAATGTTGGTAAAACTATTCACAGTTTAATCGGTAAACAGCATTCTTCAATTGATGTCTTTACATTGCAATTTGTAAATCCAATAAATCTAAAGTTTAAAATCAAAAGCCAAGAAGCGAACACTGAAACCTAAAATAAAAGTAAAAGGCAAAACTCGAAGTTTAAAAACAGAATACAAAAAAGCATTTAAAATGCAGAATCGTAAAAAACTCGTAAAAATCACAAAAAGTCAAAAGGCAAAAATCAAAACTCGAAGTAAATCTTGACGAAAATGCATTTCAAATTTAGAGTTGAACTCTTCGGTTTCAATTTCAAGTTGCAATCAAAAGCTACAAAATTTGGTTTCCAAAATGATCAGCAAGAATCGTAACTTTTAATTGTTTTCTTTAAATCGGTTTGAAAATACATAATTGATTGAAAACTCGTAAAAATTAATGCATAAAAAGATCAAACTCAGTGTCAGAAAGTGAAAAAAGGAATTTAAATTCAGAGTTGAACACTTTGGTTTCAATTTCAAGTTGAAAGCTGAAACTGAACGCTGCAAATTGGTCTTTGAACAAAAGTTTGTTTTCAAAATCATTGACAAGAACCGTTGAAATCCGTGGAAAGAAAGTGAAACTTGTTAAATGAATTAAAAACTGAACTCTTTACTTGAATTCAAAGTGAAAATGAAAAGGTAAAAATAAATTTTTGACAAAATTTGTTCCCAAAATGATTGGTGCGAATCATTGACTTTAAACTGTTGCCTTAAATCTTAAGAGACTTAATTGAATTGATTGAAAACAATGGGATTTATTCATTATAACCGTGAGATAATGTAATGTTTGTCTTATCCCAATCCATTAACATTGCAAACAAAAGTTCACGGTTTCAATCAAGGTCAGAATATTTATGAATAAACTCATGATTGATGATGTTACCTTTCCATCCGAACATACATTCACATTTATAAATATGAATCATTGTCTGTACCTTTAATTATTGCCTTTTTGTTTACAATTGTTTTGTTTACCTTTTGTTTCGTATCAACATAATTTAATAACTCCAGTTATTGTTATCAACTAAATCCAAATGTCATTTTGTAATCATTAATCTGATTGATTAGTTACAAACACTTCAATTGTTTCGATTGTTTTAATTGTTTCCCTTTTCACTTTAAGCTTTGTGTTTGTTTCGGTGATTTACAGGTTTTAATTGTTGTTTATGTTTGTTTGGTGTGTTAAATTTGTGTGTTAATTTGCTATTTAATAAGTCACTTTAATCACATATTTATATTTATATTTGTATTAATAACATTAATCGTCTTTATCCAATTAATTTTCCTCTCAAATTGTGAGTTACTTTTCAAGTTTTTCAAAAATCACAGTTTTCTTTCCACTTTTGCAAGTTAATCAAATGTGAAAATAAAATTAAATAAAAAGTAAAACCAGATTATAACTTGATTTTTGATCCGATTCAACAAATTAATCTTAACCTTGCCATTAAAGTTGTCTCATCTCATCCCAATCAAGTTAATCATTAACTTGCTTTCCAGTTTCAACCTTAATTGAGTTGGAAACTCACAAGTCACATTAACAGATTTCAATTACATTATTATCAACATAATTCAAATGCAATTGAAAAGTTGAACCTAAGAAAGTTAACATTGTAACTTGATTAACTATCCTTCAAGTGAACAATTTTTCATTGAAACAATAAACCAGAGCAAGAAAATGATGAAAAATTTCATTCAAAGAATTGATCCAACAATCAAATTGACATTTGATTATTACACTCCTACAAATTTAATTGAAACTCGTGGGTTGTTGATGGTTAATTTATTGAGAAAACAAAGGCTGAAACAATTAACTTAATATGATTAAAATTTACGATTAAAAGGAAGGCGAAGTTTTTCATTAAAAGTTTGTCATTCATTCAATTTTCAATATTAATAATGAAAGGTGATTTATGCATTTTAGAGTTAATTGTTGAACAGCAAAAGGTAAAATGAAAACAAACAAAAGATGGCAAAATGGATGATGGATGATCAATGATGATAAGGTTTATTGATGAATCTTAATTTTATCTTCTTCTTCTTCTTCTTCTTCTTCATCATCATCTTATAGTTGCTCAAGAAAAGGTAAGTTTTACAATTAAAGTTAATTTTGTGAATGTCAGGTTATTTACTATGTGAATGTAATGGGAATCCAGCCGAGTTAATCCAATGAAAAATGTGAATAACAAAATAAATGCAAACCTAAAGTTATATTCAATGTAAAATTAATCGCAACTCATCATCAACTCAACTTTGTTTCATCCATTGCCATCGCCATCCTTATCATCCTGATCATCCTCATTCTCATCCTCATCTTAATCAAAGACAAACATTTCGGTCAAACAATTGATTAACTCTCCATTTTCACAGTCACAGTCGATACAATGTTACTCTTTATCCTCGATCATTATCTTCACCAATTTAATCATTTTCACCATTTCCACCAGTCTCATCCTCTTTCATCTCTTCATAATCGTCTTCATAACCATCATCATCATAATCTCGATCATTATCTTTTCACTGTTAGACTGGGTTGATCAGGCCGAATGAAATGAACCTCTCAACCTAACAAAGTGTCTTGTGTTGCATCAAAAATGCATATAATTAGGGTTTAGTTGGCGTCAAAAGCCTTGTATTTACATATTTATTTTCATTCTCATCTTCATTTCCATCTTCATTTTCATCCTCATTTGGATCATCTTTTTTGTTGAATGGCAGAAGCGGTTAAAACCATTTTTATGCATTGCAATAGTCAGTTGCTTTTGACAGGGAATCAGGAAGACATGATAAGTGTTCGTAAAGCACTGAGCGTATAAAAAAATCGGAAACATATTGCATTTTGTATAGCTTTTTCATCATCATCTTCAGCTTTGTTTTCACTTCTCTTCACCAACTTCATCATTTTCCTCCTCCTCATCATCGGATGCTGGCTATTATCATCATTATTATCAAACCCACATCATCTTCATCAATTCCATTTCCTTCTCTATTTATTTATCTATCTATTTGTTATTACTTTTTACTTTTCTTCATTTCTCTTCTCTTCTCTTCTCTTGTTCATTCATTCAACCGATTCTGATTCAAACCATTTTACCAACACTTTAATGTTGAACAATTTCACCATTTTATCATCTTTTCCTTCCCAATCAATCTTCCCTATTCATTGACTATTCAATGATTCCAATTGAATTAATTGGCAACCAATTTATGATTCAAATTGAACAGTTTCAAGTTGTAAACAACTTATCATAAACTAACAAATAAAAGGTTCAACAAATGTTTTCCATTACTTCAATGGAAGCATTAAACATTTTGAAGAAACAAAAAGATTGCTGAATGGTGCATTGAATAACATTAAATTAACTTGACAATTCAATCAACAGGTATAATCAAAGATACATTTTCCTCCAAAATTAAGACCCAAAACTGTAACCAAAAATATTAAACTATAATGATTATGATGAACAAGGGAACGAGAAGAATAAAAATAATAAAATTTTCATGATAAATTATTTTTGCACAGAATTGATATCTTTGTAAATATTAGCAGTTGAAAGGGACCAAAATTTGATGTTTACATTTGGATCAACAAGTATAACAAGTAAATCAATCAACTAATGTAATCATAGTTATAGGTGTTAATAACAAGTTAATTACATTTTTCATCTTTTATAGAGTATAAATAATCAATTTATAGAGAAGCAGGAAAACTGTTGAACAAGTAAAACTAGGAAAATTTGATAATCAATAAAGCCAAATATCAAATCTTTTTATTATGTAAATCATTTGGAATCAAATAGAGGAAAAGGAACACTTTTTTACTCTGTGGTTAATCAAATGATTGATGATGATTAAAATCAGAAACATGACATTGATTCCAACGATAACAAGTCGCAATAATTGAAACACGTTTCGATATTATCAGTTGAATCAAATGGTACAAAAAAGATCATTAAATCGCACAGAATATTCAGTTTTACTCAGCTTTATTCACTACACAACAGTCGAGTCAATATGATCAAATGTTATCAAATGTTATTTTATTGTTATCTTACTGGTCTTTGCTTTTTTACACTTTTCTTGCCTTCTTTTTATCGATATCATTTCACTGATTTTTGCGCTTTTTTCATGTAATAATAATTTTCCTGGAATCGGCTAATGACTGTTAATATGATTGATAATTTGTGGTAGTTGAACCTCACGCCCTGACAATAAAATTATCAATTTTTGCAGCCTTTCGCTCAAACATAACCAATGTTATTAGTTTAAAGGGAGTCGTAAAAATATCACAAAAAAGTAGATCAATGGTTAAAAGTTGATGTTTTTAGGCGCTTTTGTGAAACATTATAAATTTGTATCCTTTACCTTTCCTGATATTATAACATTGAAGTATCTTCAGTGGCAACTTTGAGAGCATAAATTGTTGACTTATTGCTTTTTTTATCCACATTATGATAGACATAATTTTTCAACTGACCAAGTCTATCCTTTTGTCTTTGACTTTGGGAGGTCTTTGGCTTTTATTTTCAACTTTTTATTATCATTGTAAGATGCTCACTCCCATCCCACCCACCAACCTTAACATCACTTTGAAGCACAGAAAGAAATATAAAATATCTTTAACCCTGTCTCTCTGTGTGTGAGTTACCTGTTGTTTCTTGCTGCCTCTTTCCTGGTCAAATGAAACATCGCTTTTAATGGTTAAGATAAACAATTGACTGAGTAAACTTCATTTGTCATAATCAACTAATGATAGGTTTGCTTTGAGTCAACAATTATCTGATCGCTAACAATATTGTTAATATTGGTGTTAACCATAATCATAAACATATCAGCTTTAGATCGCCCTAAATCATCTTCTAATCAGAACCAGTCTCATCTTTACAATAACGGCCTTTGCACAGTCTTTGCTGAGTGTATTTTGCCAAAAATTAGATCAACATTCAATAGTCCAAGAATGAGTTTATAATGGTTGATCATTTAGACATGGAATCAGCGAAAGTCAGCATTTAATTTAAAGGCCACTAAATGACGTTAATCGTATACATTTGTTTTCTTCACCTGTAAATGGTTTTCACTTTTTCCCATGTGCTTTTGTTACATTATCCAATATGAAACTGTGTTTAAACATGATAAAACATCCTTCATCTTGATTCCTCCTCCTCCGCCTTCATCATCATCATCCTTCCTTAACTGTTCCTCCTCTAGTCTCAACACAAAACAGTCAATCTTAATCAACCTCCTCCGGTGGGTAGAGCTAGCTTTACCTCATTTTCATCATCATTTTCATCTCAATTCTTATCATTATCATCATTTCTATCTTCTTTTTTTCTTCTCCTTTTTTTCAATATATAATGTTGTTTTTTGTTTCTTGTGTCAACCTTTTTTTTAACACTGAAAATTAAGTAACAACAAAACATACAAAACAAGAGATTCATTTTACTCAAATGACTATTCAAACTGCATATTCATGTTGCTCCACTCAGGGGTTGTTTCCTTGCATAGTTGAACCCTCAGTGGGTGGGAATGAATGTACACACATATATATTCAATATCTCGTTATTGACCATTTTGATACCATTTTATCAATATCAATCGATCATCGCTATCAAAAGTCAACCAATAAACCAGTAAATTGCATTCTGTAGACACTTTTGTTTTTCTCAAAAAAACATTTACGTTCAACTGAAATTACAATCATTTCATTAATCTTTTAAACTGACACAATTTTTCATGTACCTTTTACGCTGGTGATTTTTCAACTCACAACCCATTAGGATTAACAAGATTGAAATGATTGAATTAGTGAAGAATCAAATTTAAAGATTGGAAATTTGAAGATCAACTTCAAAAATGGAATCCAAATGATTAACTTGAAAGATTCATGCTTAAGCTGAATGATTAAGCTGAATGTTAACTTTAATGAAATCAATGATGATTATGGTTGATGGTTGTGAACCAAAAACAAAAACACAGCATATTAAGTTTTGAGCGCTTTGAAACCCGCTAAGATGATAAAGATGAAGATGGCCTTAGATCCGCCCTTTAACTCCCCATGTAACCATCATTGATCATTTTTTTCTGGTTGCTTCTTCTTCATTATCAACTTTGTCTTCATCTTAAAACGTCGTTTTTTATATATATTTGCAAACTAAGGTGTTTGCAAACCTAGGTGGGTGGTTTATTGGCCCACCGGGTTTGATTTTCAAGAAATGTTTGTCTTTCAAATTAAACCATTTGTTAACCTTTAAAGCTTGTAAAACTGTTAATCATTTAATTGCTATTGGCATTTAATTATTTCAAGTCATATATAACTAATGTTATTCCTCGATCATATTTATCATTGTTTTGGGAATTCAACTTGAAATTTTAAATGCTTAATATCTCAATAAACCCTTAAATGAAACAATAAAAAGGATTTTTCATTCATTAAGATCCTGTGTTTTTGCTGCTGTTCAACAAATTCAAATCTTAATTTTGTTTTACAGCTCGAAATTTGCATTAATATTTTGTTATAACGTATAGTTGGGTTTATGAGTGGAAAGATGAAAACAGGTTGACAAATTGCAATTAAAAGGTGAATTTGGTTATGGTTAAGGCAAAAGCAAGAACGATTTGAATGATGGAAACAATAATGATTATATTTTAGGTAAAATTGTTAAATAAGGAATTAAAAAGAAAGATAGAAGAAAAGTTGAATTGAAATTGTAAACGGAAACATTGATTGGTAAAGCAATTTCAATTGCAATCTTAAATCTCATTTCCGCTATCACTCAATTTGATTTGGTTACCCCCTGAGGATTCAATAGAAAACAAAAAGAGATAAGAAAAATGTTACTAAGAAATTGACCTTGAGAATTGGAGAAACAGAAATAGGAACCCAAAAAGTTATCACATTAAAATAACAGAACAGGTAAAAAAATGAAAATGAAAATGTTAACAATGGTGGTGAAGACGATGGTTTGGTGTCAACTCGTTTGGTTCTGGATTTTATATTGTTGAATTGAGTGAGAAGCAACTTTAATTTGAAACCAGTTTAACTTTCAAGTGTTGATTGACATTAGCGTAACAATTATGTTGTTGAAAAGATGTGAATCACTTTTAGCCACCATCAATATTGTGTTACATTTGTAAGGTATACAAAATCCCTAAAGAGCAAGATCCGAACAGTTGGAAGACTCAAGAGATTCCAGTTGACCCAATACAATCTAATCCGAATCAGAGGGACACTTGTGTACCATAGACCTGTATAATAAACAATTAAGCTTGGATTAACATTTAATCCGACACAAAGTAAATTTAAAATGTTAGTTATTAGAAATCAAAAAAGTACAAACCTGTAAAGATCAAGAAAGCCGAGTAAGCCTTTAACAGTGAAAAGTGTAAGACACATGGGAAAAGAGATGAAATTGCCTTGAATAAAAACAAAACTAGAGAATGACCAACTTAACTGTGATTTGATGAACTTAAAAGTATGAAAAATTGGTTAATAATTTTTTGATTGTGTAAAACAAGATTAAAACACTGAATCAAAATCTAAGAGTATTACTCTTTGATGAAAATATTAAACAAAAGCCAAGTTGATCACGGCAGAAGGGACTGTATTCAAATTGCATCTGCAAAAGTGGGTAAATCGTTGAAATAAGTTATTGCATTGATTAGTAATTTATGCAATGATCTAAGACTTGGAAACAATTATTTTTAGGTAACTTTAAACAGGTAAATTTGATTATGAAAAGAAAATGATCAGAAAATCAATCATAAAACTAATAATAATACCATTTATTATTGGTTAACTTATTTCTGTTTCCAGTTTTCCTTCAATGTTAATACAAAAATTTAAAGGTAAGAAAATTGCAGATACACTTCAACAGATGATGAGGAATGATGGCGAAAAGAAGCTAAATCATCTGCATAATTTAATGGTTATGCATAATAATAGAGTAATTGTGGAAAGAACAAGATAGTCTAATTTACATTTTATGGTTCTTTTTGGTGTAAATTTTGTCAAATTTTTTTTGTTACCAAATCGCATGTCTTGAGGTCAAATCAATGAGGTCAGTTTAAGGTAACTGACAAATGCAATTAAAAGTGACGATTATGATGATGATTACGATGATGATGCATGTTTACCTTTCATTGCTACTTGTATTAAGTGTTCAATAATAGCTATATTTTACCTTTTTTCACTTCATCTTCAAGGATTGATTCAATCAATCAGCTGTCAGTAAAGCTAAAAAGATGATGAAGAAAAGAAGAAGAGGAAGAAAAGATGAAGAGAGCAAAAAAAGTGATGAAAAAAATGGCTGAAACTGACTTAAAATGACTTTTTTTAGCCTTCATCTCAATCAGGTTAGACCGTTGTAAAGAGTCCCTTGAGTTGAAATAATCTTGAAAGCGGTCAAATGATAACAATTAGAAACAATCAATTTCACAGTCAAATAAGGTGAGAGTAAAAGGATGACAATTATGATGTTATTGTTGAAATATATTAAACATCATTCATCAAGAGTAAGGTTTTTGTTCAATCTTCAAATTGGGAATTGATTTCAATTGTCATTAGCAAGATTAACGGTTCTAATGGTTTTGCCTTCTTAGGTTTTTACCTTAATTGTTATCATCATTAGAGTGATCATCTTTTCAAAATGATCACCAGACATAGCAGAGATAATGGTGAGGATAAAGATGAGAATGATGAAGATAAGTGAAAAGACGAAAAGAAAAGAAATGAAAAAAAGTTGAAATTGGTTGAAAAGAGGAAAAAGATTCAAACAATGAAAAGTTAAAAGGACAAGATTCATGAGAAGAGATTTTTGTTGAGAAAAAAAAGTGATTCAAATGATGGATGATTTCCTTATTGTGATGAGAGGAAGATTAAGATGATAATGATAATAGTTTTATTTTATAAGAAAATGAACAAGAAAATGAATAAGAATTGAAATGTTTCATGGATGGCTTCTCTATCGTGTCCAACTTGATATTGTACAAGTTGATAGTAAAAGGCAAAACCTTTTCTTAATTGTTTTGTCAACAATGAACGATACCAAACAGTTTATTGATATTATCATTACCAATATCATTACTGATCTTATTATTGTTGATCTCATTATTACTGATATTATTGTTCATTTTATATTGCCATTTGCATGATCATTTTATATCAAAACTCCCAGTCAATTATTGGATTTTAAGATTAACTTTGCTTTTTCATTTGAAACAGTTAATCAAAGTTGGTGTTCCCTGTTAATCTCAATAGGCTTTGAAGCTTAACCGTAACTTATCACAGCATTTTTCAATAGTTAAACATTGACAATTTTCATTCATCCAGTTCACTCTATTTGCAGTTGAATTATTTTTTGTATTTTCATCATAATAGGATAATCATGTTGATTTGATTGTGAACAGCAAACAATATATACTGATTATCTAATTACAGTCTGTTTGATTTACCAGTAAACTTGGGTTCAACAACGAGCAACCAAAAAAAGGATAAGCTTGTTACTCTCAGCAGGTTATTATATTATCAATATAAGGTTGTAATTTTTATAATAATATATTAAAAGTTAATTTTGATGATTAAATAAAAGTTACGTTTTTATTTTCTTTTCTCATTAAACTTTCTTCAATGTTAAACAAGACATAATTGTCACAATTATTGTCTAATTGTCCTCATGATTATATGATGCTAATGAGGTCGGTAAACAAGTTGTCTTTATAATTGTTTGTAATTAAAAGTAAAAGTTGATCAAATGTCTTTTGTTAGCTTCACGCTGAGTTGAACATTAATTACAAAAGAACTGGTTAATTGTGGTTAAAATTTGGTCAGCAATCATCAAGCAAATGGAAACAGTTTACGTAAAAAAAGTTCATTATAAGTAACCATTTGATGGGACAAGATAGGCCTTTTGGGTTGAGTTAACTCACAACATTCAGCCTGATTAAACGATGAAAGGATGATGAGAGTCAAGCTGAGGATGAAGGAAATGATGAAATTCAGTGTAAATTAATTGTCATCAATAATAATTTGCATCATTTTTGGATGATAACATGTTAATGATGGTGAAATTGAATTGAGATTGAAATTTGTAATTAAATTAAAATCAAATTAAAAAGAGTTTGATGAACTAAATAGAGAGCAAAAGCTTGATTTCAAAGTCTAACAAAAGACGAAACAACAATTAACTCTCATGAGATTATTATTATTAATGATATTGTTTGGTTGAATCAAATGACAAAAGTTTAAAGAAAAGGGTTAAACTGTTCAAACTTTTCGTATTTCCTTCTTTTCTCTGCTAAATTAAATTAAAATGTTATCAATTAAAATATGAAAATTTTGTTACCAAAAAAGTTGATCTTAATAGAAATACGAAAAAAGATGATTTAGTTGATTGTCAAAGGAAAAGTGAAACTCACCATGAACAAGCTTGAATAATAGTAAAGATGAAAAGGGTTGAACAGCAAAGAATCATATCAGTTGATTGATGATATTATATTAATCTTTTAGGTTTCACCATTAATGTAATGATTAAAATAAAAATCAATATAAACCTAAATAGTGTTGATTGTCAAACTTGCGAAGCGTTTGCTATCACGAATGAAATGGCAAAAAATAATGAATAAAAACATTGACTGTAATGATGATGATATTTATCATTTCCTAAGTTCATTTAAAGGCATTTTAATTGACCAATTGTTCATTTAATTGTAACACATTCGTGATTAAGACAATTAAACCATTTACAGTTTGGTTTAGAGTTTTAATTGTAAAATTTAGAAATGCAATTAAATCGGCAATAAAAACGACTTTGTCATTGCAATTGAAACACAGTTTTGTTTCATTTATTTTTCCATTTCAATGTTTCTTTTACTTTTGTTTCAATAACTTTTCTGGTGAAACAATTTCAATTGAAAAATGTATTAATAGTTGATTCATTTTCATCATCTTTCTTTCATCCTCATCATTCTGATTATCATCCTGAATATTACATACAATTTATGAAAATAAAAATATGCTCAACAGGAGAGTGAAGATGATAACAGTAAGAGGTCTCAGCCCTTTATCATCATCAACAGAAGAAGCAATATTTTTCCATTTTGATTTACTTTTTTCTTCTTATCCAATCTTCATCACCATCTTTATCATTCTCATCCTCATCTATCCTGATCATCATAATTATCATTCAGTATTCAAATTTTATCATGACCTTTTTGGCAACAACAAACAACATTCATTTTCAATCATTGTAACCTGTTTAGTCTTGTTTCAATTTGTTTTCACCGAGAAATAAGTAAAGAAGAAGAAGAAGAAGAAGAAAAAATACAAAAATTTCATTTCCAACATTTATTTTCATTCTCATTTTCAATTCCTTTTCATCTTCATATTTCTTACATCATTATCATCATTTGTTTATATCATCATCATCAACATCAAAATCAACATCATCTTCGTCATCATTTGAAGCTATTTTTTTGTTTCTTTTTTCCTTTCTTCTGTAAAGTTTCGCCTGAAGAGAGATTTATGAAGTCAACCTTTAAAACAGATACATCATTTGTTTCCGTTGTTACCGTGGAAATTATGATCAAGATGAAACTGAAGATGATGATGATGATGATGAGAAAGAGACTCAATTCATTAATTCCCCTTTTAATCTTGTATTTAAATCGTTTCCAGTTCCCTCCTACTGTTCAGAGTTTTACTCTTCATCTTCATAACAACAAACCTAAATATCTTGAAAAAAAAACATCTTAATACATTAGTACAATCCAATCATCTTCATCTTCATTTTTCTTCTTTCTTCTCTTTCTTCCCTCTTCTGATTTGTATAACAAAAATTGTTATGGATTAGGCTAGACTTGATATTTACCTTGTCGAGGATTGTTACCTTTGTTTCCTTCCAGCTTATCAAAACTCTAATACAATCAAATGTTGTCCTTCATTATAATTTTATGTCTTTGATTAATTTGTAATTTTTCTTCTTCTTCTTCTTCTTACGATCAAAAGTCAATAATCTTGATTAATTATCATTTGTTAATCTTAAATATTACACCAACAAAAGTAATTGAACAGAAAAGACAAAAAAGATTCTCATAAAATGATCATCATTCACAAAAGCTAATCACCATCATAATTATGTTAATCATGATAATCAGGATAATAATGCATCGCCTACAGATTTGAAATGGAATCAATATTAATGAAGATTTGAACAATGAAACGATTAATCTTATGAACAACTAAAACAATAACTGAATCGATTGCCTCTGAAACTGACCAATTGATCAACCAGATTCAATTTGACAATTAAAAGCAATGTATAAAGTGATGCCTCGAGTAAACATGAAAAAAGGCAGGGATTAAGTGACTGGTAAAAGGTGGTTGGTGAACATTAATTGCAACCTGGATGTGTCTCTACGCAGCATTGGAGGTTGAACTTACTTGGCCTGATAAATGGTTGCTCTTGACTTGCCTTTGATTCTGACAATTTCATGTTCATCTTCATTTCTCATCTTTACCTGCGCATGATTTTGGGTGTGGTTCATCAATTCTGATCCATTCATTGCTTCACCATGAAAACTGATGATGATGATTGAAAGAAAAAATCAACTCACCAGAAAAAAAGAAGAAAATATAAAATGAAATAAAAAATAAAAAACGATGATGAGAAACAAAAGCGCCAGAATCCAACAGTGAATCTTCAATTAAATTTTTGTTGAAAAAAAGTCTCAGCAGGAACATTTTAACATTGAGTTTATGATTTTTTTACCTTTTTGCTTTACACCTTAACATTTTTCCTCAACAACGCACAATACGGAAAAAATGCTTTTTTTCTTACCTTTCTTATTTATCTGTTATTGTTGTTACATTGATAATCAACTGAACAATAACAATAACGCGTCCAGTCTTTTGGGGAGTAAATAACAAGAAAAAGATTTAATTTTTGTTCACATTCACTTTGAACTAAACCTTCACTCCCACTTTGACCCACTCCTTTTTGTTAAACATTTTTCTGTGATTTTTGATCGAAAGTTTTGAAGGTTCAGTTTTCAGTGCAGTTTATTAGGACCTGTCATATTCATTGAAACCCATTCAATGGTCAATTTACAATTGATCAACGTTGTTGCCTGAGTTTTGAATGATTCAAAGTCGAGACATTTTGTGATATTTGTCATAGATTTGCCATGATTATTGAGTGAAAATTTAACAATATCACAGGAAAAGCAATAACGAAGTTTTGCTTTAACTGAACAAAATTAACCTTTTTTGTTGCAGTTTAGACAGATTTGAAAGACTCAATATGTTAGATCTTATTTCGAGAGTTTTAGTTCGAGTTTTACAATCCATTTGAATATATTTAAGGATTAAATTTTATATTGAGCTTCTTGATATACCAACCGTTTTGATTGCAGATTAAATCAAAATCAAAAGTGTTTAAACTCTAAACGGGTTTTGTTATTGAACCAAATTTTATGAAGTTTAACCTTAAACTGTTGCAATCCAAATATGATAGATTGACTGAATATAGATGCTAAAGTGTTGTTATTATAAGCAAAAAAGGGTTAAGTTTTCATTGCATTTATTGATTGCATTTGATTTGTTGAGGCCAAGAAAAGAAATGAATCGATCAATTTTTTTGTTTAATAAGAATCACTTTTCACTTTTTTGTTTTAACCATTTTTCCAAGTTTAAGTATTGTTTGCGTTTATTTCAAGCTGATTGTTTGTTGAAGCTCGGTTGATTGTTGAAGTTGATTGTGTTTTAGTTTGATAATGATAAGAAGTGTAAAATAATATTAATAAGTGATAGTTATAATAAAGGCTATAGCAATAATTATCATAGTTAATATAATTAATTAATTAATTTAATATGAAGTTGCAACATGAAGATGAGACATATGAGGTAGAGTATGACCTGGGTACAAGGAGGGTGCATTAGCCACTGGTGAGAGTTCATTTGAAGGCGGTGTGGGAAGTCCACCTGGTCCATTCGGATGGCAAACATACCAATCAGTTAAATGGGTCCCATGATGAAGTGAATTTGAATTGAAGACCGGCGTGTTCCCGGTTAAATTGTTGTTACTACGATTAGACAGGGAGGAAAAGTTGGTGTATGGATGGAGTCCATTGTGAGGTCCAAGAGCACCGTACAAATTGGTGTTACTACTGCTATTACTGTTGCTATTTGAATTGCTATTAACATTGTTTGATGGGTTGTTACTGGTGTTACTCGAGTTGTTGCTTGAATTGTTGGTGTTGCTTCCATTGCTGGATGAGGTTGGCGTTAAACTGTTGCTGTTGTTGTTGGTCGAGTTGTTGGTGTTACCGTTACTTGGATTGTTGCTGTTGTTGCCAGTGTTGTTGTTTGTGTTACCATTGCTTGAATGATTTACATTTTGTAAATGATTTGAATGGTTGATTAAGGGGTGATGTGAAGAGGCTGAGGTTGGCCCATGGTGTGGATGGTGGTGTGGATGATGGGATGGATGTGAATAGAGTGAGTGTTGATGGTGGTGAGGTGCGTGATGATGGGATGTTGGTGCTACTAGTCCGGGTGGTTGAAGTGGTGAACCATGATGGTGAAGAGGTGAATGGTACAGAGATGAGTTTGAATTGGATGAAGGTGAAGTGTGATGTTGATGTTGTTGTTGTTGGGATTGTTGAGAAGGGGGTTGAAGGTGGCTTGGATGGTGTCCGGAAAGGTGTGAGTGATGAAGTAAATCCGATGAAGATGAGTTGCCATTGATTGAACTTGCTCCGTGATTGCTGTGGTTTGAAGATGAGTTTGGGCTGAGGTTGTTTAAATTTAAATTATTAACATTATTATTGTTGTTGTTGGTGTTTGATGAGTTTAAATTGCCTAACGGTGTGCCCAACAGTTTAGCTTGAAGTTCACTTTTTGAATCAATTAGGTCACCCGTTGTTGACAGTGGGGCAGAAGATGTATTCCTCATGGTTGTATCACCGTCAAGTGAGGATGGAGGTGGACTACGACCGTGAACTTTCATGTGTTTCCTCAGTGAACTTGGATGGGTATAACTCTTATCACAACCTCGAATCTTGCAATTGTAAGGTTTGTCACTTGTATGAACATGACTATGCTTCTTGCGGTCAGAAGAGTTGGCAAATTTACGGTCACAACCTTCATATTCACATTTAAATGGCTTTTCTCCTGTAAACAGAAAAAAGGTCAACAAGATGAACAGAATGAACATTATGATCATGAAATAGAGAAGGATAAATAGGAGGATAAAGAAGTGAAAAAATGAAATGAAAAATCAATAAAAATCAATGAAAACTCAGAGAAAGAAAATCGATGAAAATGCAATGAAAAGTCAATGTTTTCACAGTTTCCAGTCAATGAATCAATTGCATCTTCATTGAAACTGTCTTTCTGTTTTTCAGTTTTTTGTGTTTTTCAATTTAGTCAACTTTTTATCCTTTTTGTTTCTTGCGCATTTTTCAGTTTTCAAGTCGGCATTGCATTCATAATTGGAAGGGATTTAAGTCTTACCTGTATGAGTTCGCCTGTGAATCTTTAGATTTTCACTTCGGGCAAAAACTTTGTTACAAACTGTACACGCAAAGGGCTTTTCACCCGTATGAACCCTAATATGGTTAACCAATTTGTACTTGGCTTTGAAGGGTTTCCCGTTACGAGGACAATCTTCCCAGTAACAGGTGTGGTTGGAACACTCAGGTCCTCCGACATGATCATGGGTTATGTGTTGCACAATGTCACCCATACCTGGAAATGAACGATTACAGGTTTTCCGAGGAGAAGGTTGATTCGGATCAATCCATAGACAAGTCATAATCTCCTGTTTCACTGAGCTCGGAGTTGATCTCATGTACCTGAGAAGGGCTGCCGTTGAAGAGGGGTGATGATGTGTACCTGGATGATGGTGCATCGTTAAATGGGAAGGTGTAATCATGTTGTGGGCATGATGAGCCACAGCAGCCACCATGGACTGTTGATGGTGGTGATGGTGATGAGCTGCAGCAGCAGCAGCACTAGCCGGATGATGATGGTGATGATGGTGGTGATGGTGGTGAGGATCAATCAGTGAAGGATGAAAAAATAAATCACTATCCGAACTATGTCCATTGGGCACAAAAAGTGATGAAGTTTGTGAGTGACTGAAAAAATCACGAGAAACTGGATAATTATAATTTCGATCCATAATAATATAATATAATATTTACACAATTTGACAAAAAACAAACAAACAAACAACAAAAAATGTATTCCTAATTAGTGTTACTCTGTTGGCTTTTTTTTGTTTTTTTCAAATTTTTAGTTAATTCCCAGTTCTTGTTGTTGTTGCTGCTGCTGTTACTACTACTGATGCAGATGATGATAATGATGATGATAAGTGAACATTATTTTACAGGAAGGAGGAGATTTAGCATCACCTTAAAGACATGAGCCGATGTGATGGTGAACCATGCGCATCTTGATGGGAAGGCGTGCGCACCAAGCTCAGCTCAACCAACGGAAAAAGAGAAAAAAGTTTTCTCTTCTTCATCTTCATCTTCATCTTCTTCTCATCTATACAACATTATCTATATCATGATATTATATACACATAAACATTGCGTAAAGTAAATTTACACTGTCATCTGAGCTTATCTGAATCTTAAACTTTCAACCTTTTCTCACCAATTTTGGGTGAAAAAATAACTTCAATTTTTCACCTTTCATCAATTTCATTTCATGTTTCAGTAAAATGTGAACCAAAATGCAGGCAAAATGATTGATAAAACTGATGAGACGCAAGATGAAATATGGCGATATAAATAATGAAAACGGATTGAGATTAAAAGCCAACGTTTTTTGGGAAGTTTGCTTCAATTGAGCCAATCCTTCAACTACTAACATTTACAGTTTCACTTTTGATTGCACCTTAACCGTTGACTTTAATATAAACTGAATTAGTCCGAGTTAACAGTTAATAACATAACATTTGAAAATAATTATCAACTGAATCTGGTAACTGAGAAGATAAATAAACAATTATTACTTGGTTTTTATATTTTGTTAACCATCTAATTGACTCCCAAGTCAATGCTTATTCATTGTTATGTCAACAAAAGGATTGAAACCTTTAATCCTCTCAGGAAAAGATAACAACACTTTATCCAGTTTTGTATCTTTTTTCATCCTTCTCATCACCATCATCATCCCATCATCATTGTCATGTTATAAACTCTTCTCTGGTAAACATTCACTTGATGAAAGGTTGGTCATGAAGATGATGATGATCAGTTTCTGTGACTAAGCCTATAGCTTTATCCTAACACAGATATTGTTAATATTTGCTCATTCATAATATTATCATCCGCATCTTCATCTCTCTTCCAGCAAACCCAGTGGCTTTGACATATCTATCAACATAATTGGTCTTCCCATTATTCTTGCCATTAAACGTCTGTTCTCGTCACTTTACTAGTAACACAAAAATAACTTTTTTTTCCTCATCATTTCATCTTCTCCAGTCTTTTTTCATTCCTTACCTTCATCATAATCATCATCAGTGTCTTCAAATGATTTTTGGCCCATTTAAATGGGTCACTTCAATCTAAATAATGTTCACCTTTTCACTCATTTTCTCATTCATTTAATCTTCGCGAGAAACGATGTTCATTTATCCTCATCATTATTGTTACCATCATCATTATTCAATATTGCACATTATGAAACACACAGTTTGTCAGGGAAAGCAAAACATGTCAATAACAATAGTTAATCATTTATCCTTTTAATTTTATCCTCCATTAATCAACTTATTGTGCTTATTAAACTTGCACTTTATGATTGAAACTTACTACATGAACTGGTTAAGCTTATAATCATGATTTTTGCTTCAACATTAACAATCAACTTATATTTTTAAATCAACATTTCTCTTCTTTTTCTTTCTTCATTCACTTTTCTTCATTTAAAGTAAACCTTTTTTTTGCAAATTCATGCATTTGATGATTGAAACTAGATTGTGAACAATTTAAAAACATATTTAGGTTATAACTTAAAATAAAAAGCTCAACTGAATGTAAGTAAACCTAAAATGATCAATGAAACCTTCAAAAGTAAATGGTTCAAAGCTTCATTCATCTCTCTGTAAATGAGAGCCAGAAGAAGAAGAAAAAAAGATGAGTAAAGATGAGAAGAAGAAAAGAGTTGATCTTTCATCTTTACCTTTTCATCCTCATTCATTGTGAAACATGAAAAGACTTTGAGAAGATACAATTTGAAGAAGAAGAAGAAGCAAGAGAAAAAAACTGTCGTAAATCAAAACATCTTTAGGTCGAAATAAAAAGCCATAAACTGGACAGTAACCAAACTGACCTCTTCACCCTAAGAAATTATGCCCTTAAATTTTTCGCTCTATTGTCCTTTGACTCCCTTCGCCCTATGGCCTAGGGCCATCATCATCACCACCAAGCACTAGCACCATCAGCTTCAAGATGATCACCATAATAATAACCATTAACCGTCAAGATTTGTCTCTTTCAGTTTCCCAAAAACATGATTAATCTTTGCCATTGAAATTGTTAAATGAAACAGTCTCGATATACTGCAAAGGCTAACCTGACAATAAACTCTGGTCTTGCAGTTTTGCATTATTGCGACCTTAAACTGTGACTTTGATTAAATTTAATTTGTGAAAATAACATTTCTTTTCCTTCTCTCCAAGATTCCTTCCAATTAAACACTTTAATTTTGAGTGTTGACCCCTTGACTGATAGAATTGTTGAACCTTTTTTACACCTTTAACAACCTTTAACCTCAACCTCTCATTATTATTGGAAAGACACAAATCAAACAATTACTCTTCTATGGACAATAATAGTGTAATTGAAGGATTGATTTATTTGTTTGATTGTTTGGGTTGTCAGAGTGGGAATTGACCTCAAAATTGAATCTCAAGTTACACACTTTACCTCATTATTTAATTATGTCCTCTTACAGTGTTAACAACCGTATATTGTTATCATTTGATTTGCCTTTGAAGACAAAAATACAAAATACAAAATTAAATAGTTTGCCTTTGATTTGGTTAGGCCTTTCAATTGTTTTCATTTTGGGTTATTTATTTATATTCATTCGCCTTTTTGTTTATTATTTGTTTATTGTGTCTCCTGAGGAGTTAAAAGATACAGCTTTTTAGATACTAATGGCCTAAAATGGTAACAATTACATTTGAATATATTATTGTACATGGGAGAGGAAGAAGAAAGGAAAGAGATGATCAAGAATTGGATGAGAAAGAAGATGAGAAAATGAGATTGACAATCCTCTTTGGTTTTGATATTGACCTTATTATGAACAAAAAAAGAGACACTCTTTTGTTCATATTGGCTTTTGGCTTCACTCTGGTGAACAATATAATAAAATCAGGATCATCATCATCAACATCATCTTCTTCATCAATATCAAACATTATCTTCTCTTCATTATTATTATTAAGATGAGGATGTAAAAACTGTTAAAGGTTTATTGTGTCCCTTCATGTGTATAGATGTCTATGAATGTGTGTGTTTCAATCTCACGCCAAATAAAACTGGCTACATTATAATGGTTTCCTTCAACTGCCTTTAACTGTTGGTTTTCAGTGTGTTGTTACTTTGATACAATTGAAAATCAATTCCTTCCCAGCAATATAATTTAAATTGCTGTCTTTTGCTGTCAGTATAAGTGTGTCTCTGTCATTTGCCTGAATTAATCAATTTTCATCAATCAACTGAAAAAAAGAAAGAAAAAATCAAATTTACAATTAATCAAAATAAATTGAGCTCAAAAGTCCTTCTTTTTTCACTTGTACTTTGCTAAACTGCAATCAAGATAAATAGTGAACACACACACACATTAACTCTTGGCTTTTGTTTTAATTTTATTTTAATACAGAAATTCCTTGACTTTATTCTGAACCTGAAATACGATTATTGTGATAACTTGATTTTTGTTCAAATTAAAAGTTGTCTTATTACTGTTAACATCATGATAAATTGTTAAGCAAATAAGAAAGTTGTTACAAGTTGTTCCCATAGCATTTGTTTGTTTCACCTTACTCTAAGTAAATATTCATATGAAAAGGTATGTTATTATCCACTTAAGTTAACCTTTTTTCATTCATCATCTTTTCAACGGTCTTCCTCTTCCTTTACACTTCTCTCTTTTATCTTCTTACTCTCTTTCCTATCATCTTGCTCATCTTTCTTTCTCTTCTTCTTTCCATTCACTTTCTATTCTCATCATTTTTTGGCTCAAAAATCAATGTCAATGTCAATTGAATGATTCAACATTCAATTGAAGAACCTTTTCTTCTCCGTCTTAGGCCTCTTCTCCTGATCAAAGCCTTATTAGCCTAATTATCCACTTTTAACCATGTAAACAATTAGATGTTGATGTACTTAGATGGGAACCAAATCTTTAATTTTTTTTGTTCAATCCTTCCCTACTCGTCAACAGCAAATTGAATATCAAAGCAAGTCAAAGGTTAAAATCGCCAAAGAAGGACCAAGCGTTGGATTATTAATTAGTTACCCATTTGGTGTCCGTCCATTTCACGTCTAGTTGGTAGCATGTGTGTTGAAAAGCGATTAACATGTGGTCCTAACCGACCATTATTTCTGGTTGTGTCAATTATTTTTAAGCTACTGAATTATCTTCTTGCTCTTCTCCTCTTCCCATTGTCATCAGTAAAACCAACGGAATTTTAAAAATTTGTCTTTTCATTTGTGCTAGTTTTTGTCAAAAAAAGAGGAAAATGAATTTGGCTAATGAATGAAACTAAAATAAAGATGCTGCATCTGCTGTTTTAATAGAATAATTATTTTCAATCTGAGACTCAGTCAGAGAAAAAAGAAACAAGGAACTCGCCAGGATGAGCATTGGCTTTATCTTAACATGTAGACATAGGTTAGAGACGATTGAATAATTTAATTTAATTATCCGATCGGTTACTGTAATTCAGTCGTAAAACAGGAATGGATAAACAATGTTTTTTGAGCGTTGTGTTATGGTTCAAATGTTGCCCTTTACAATTGACTGTTTACTTTGTGGTTGTATTATTTTATTTTATTAGGAAGCTAATTTGATATCAAATTTCAAAAGTTACATACTTTTTGACACCTTTTAACTTTGTCAACTGATAATCACCTTTGACCTGATAACTTGATACGCTGAAAAAAGTCACAGTTGAGTGACAATGTTGTTGTCCATATCAGTGTCATTATCTGAACCCTTAAAAAAGTCATTCTCATCTGATAAAGTCAATGGTCTCTTTTTGACTTGACACTTCAAAAAACCAAACCAAAAAAGCCAAAAGCCTATCTTCATAGTTAGCGTCATCCTCACCATCTTTACCATCTTCATCATCCTCATCTTGACTCCATCTTTACACATTTTTATCTTGTTAAAACGTTAAACATTTTATCCTGCAAACACAAACATATCACATTAATTACTCTTTGATTGCTCCTAAGTTTACATGCATTACAATTCCCTTCCACCTTTTGAGGCAACCTCTTTTTTCAGATGCAAAAAGTGAAAATAATTTGACACAAAATTATTCAACCTTTTTGTGGGCAAGTTTTATTAAGGTGAAGAAGCAATTCATACACACATAATACACAAACACACACACATATAGACAAGAAGACAGGCACACACACACACAAGAGTATTTGTACTTATAATAATATCTTGAGTCTTGGGAGTTTTCATTGTCAAATAACACAATGTCAAAAAATGGCCTCAGGTCCTCATTGAAAAGGTCGTCTTCTTTGGGTCTAGGTTTGTTGTTATTTCCTCCAAGAGTTGAAAAGATGACGAAGATGAGAATGATGACGATGAAGAAATGAATGACAAATGTTTCCGTGGATGTTTTTTGTGTGTATTATTTTGAATACCTAAGTAATAATATAATATAATCCATTCTAACGATAATATTTTGTTTGGCTTTTCTTCAAAGAACAAGAAGTAACCTCTTTTATTCTACTTTCTTCTTCTTCTTCCATTATCATGATGATTATTATTATCATTATTATTAATGTTAATACAAATCTAAACGGGAAGAAGAAAAAAACTGTTTCAATTCAAAATTTGTATTGTATACAGTTGATTCTAATTTCCCATTAGATTGTCAACAGTAGAATCATTTACACTTTTGGAATCAAGTTTCACCTTTCATCAATAATTTGGGTCAATTTTTGTTGTTAAACAAATTTTATTTTATAATAATACTCAAAATAAAACACAAATTGGACATTAATCAATCTTAATAAAAACACTTTCAATTAAAAAAACACAATTCTGTGTGATGAAAATCAAAAACAATACCAAACAATGGTTCTTAGGCTTGGCAATAGATGTCAATGCTCTACCTCATTGTTTAGTTTTTTTTCTCGAATGGGTTTCAATTTCTTAATTCAATTTAATTACCTCACTTTTTGATCAAAGTTAATTTTAGATAAAACTAATTTTGTCATGCTTCACTTATTATTTTCTGTAGATTGATTAGATTAAATAAATATTCATTGATTCAGTTAGTTTGGCCTTTTTAATCTACTCAACTTTAAATAATTCATCTGTCTCTTTCTTTATCTGTGTATGTCTTTCACTCTCCTTTAAGATGTTGGAAAAAGGTAAAAATGAGAACAAAATGGTTTTACTTGCTACTTTATTTTAATTCATATTCAGTTAAATGATTTTACGCTTTTCAATCAAGTCAAGACGTTTTTTTTGTTTCGAACTGCAGTTTGACTCAGTTTCTTGCCAACCTTACCACTTACCATTATTATTACCATTGGATTTAACCTGGTTTAACCTTTAACCTGGCGAAAGGTAAGAAGACCTCAGCATCTTCATCTTGAGCTTCTTGTTACAATTTCTACTTCTCTTACTTTAAACATAATAGTATATCTAAACTCTCTTGAGAGATCAATGGTACAAAACGTTTCGACATGACGCTAATCCTTATCAGTTGAGAAAACGTTAAACGAAAAGATTTGCTCAAATAAGTAAAATAAAAGAAAGGTATTCCTTTGCTGAATAGGCAAAGTTAAACCAGAAAACCATCTTTGCAGAGTTTTTGCGGTTGTAATAGTTTTAAATTATGACAACCTTATTTTATATTATAATCTAGCAAACCAACAAAAATCCTGACTTTGTCAAATCCACTGATTATCATTATCATCATCCACATCATCAAAATGATCATTATCAGCATTATCATACAACATCATAATCATCACGGCCAAGTTAAAGTTTGAAATGCGTAAGTCTATCTTCACGAAAGACAAAAATGAAAAAGTTTTTTCTCTCTTTTTATATTCATACGTTTTTATAATGAAATGATTGTTGATTAACTTGATTCTTATTATTACTACCAGCTCTAATAACTTCTCTCATCCTAATACGCATTTTTATTAACATTTATTATTGTCAATTTAGTCTCGGACACTTGACATTTCATCTTAACCATAAAAAATAAGGCTTGAATTAGTCTCGCTGTTTTAACATTATTTAACATCAGTTTGTCTAGCCTTTTTCACTACTAACTGTACATTCGATCTGCTTCATCAACTTTCAATAACCTTTTTTACAGGTAAACAATTTATCTATGACTGTAAAACTGGTTGAAGATTTTTTCAACTTATATTGTCTTCAATTTAATGTTACTATTTAGCTTTGTGTTGCTGTTGTTGCTGACTTGAATTGCTGTGTGCAAAGAAAAAGAATAACTATTTAACTTATTCGCAAGTACCATTGACCTTACCAATGAACTGTTAAATTATCTAATAATATTATTAATAGTCGCTAATCTATTTAGATTCATGCAGAAAAGTAATCAATTGGAGCAATTTGTTTTCCTTTAATTTGCAAACTGAAAGCTGCATACCATTGCAAGTTGCTATTAGATGGCGAAAAAGATGAATTAACAATCAAAGGATCTGAGTGTTTCAATTAAATATTGTACCTGTTCCAATATGTTGTTTGAATCAACATGAGTTTAAACAATCATTTACGCAAAGCAAAAAATTGAATTGTTTATATTCAACTATCTTCATTATGAGATGCAGAATTATTTGTTAATGATGCTTATGACAAGATTGAAATAACATTCTGATCTCATCATCAACAAAATCATTATTCAGTTAAGTAAGATGAAGAAAAAAATAAAAAACATTCTTAATCAACAGCTTTTCATTTTCAATCAGTTGATTATTTTCAATAGGTTACAACACCTTTTTTATGCTCTGTCAATCTTAGTTAACAATTACAAGTTGATTTGTTTTTTTTCAGGTAAAAAGTATTAGGATAAAAATGAAAACGATAATTCATTTTCTCATCAACTGCAAGTTTAATGGCATTTGAAGATCATTGGAAAAATGGTTTATTCAAAATTGAACGAAAGTTTTTGCATAATAATAATTGAATCATCTTGTAACCATAAGCAGCTTATTCTACCTCATTGATGAACAGATTCTGGTGAATGGCGGTAATCAGAGCCGAAATATCTCCAAATATTTCAATACCGACTAATAACTACCTTGAACCATCAATGGAATCGATGAATTTGCGACTGACTAACAAGCTTCAAAATTGCCCTTCCTCTTTCAATATGCTGGTTGGACTTATATTCTTGGTCGTAAAAATGAAACGCATTCACTTATATTCTGAATATACTACTTTTTAATACATACCTTTGTGCCGTCCTCTCTGATGATGACAGTTAAATAATAATTGTATACCATATTGTACTTTGCGATTGTTGTTGTTACTGTTATTGTAACAATGATTGAAGCTTAAAAGAAATACGGTTTGACACTATTAAAGTAAAAAGGTCTTTTATTAACACAAATCAGATTGTTGTTGATAAACTTTCAACTGAAGCAACTTTGCCTTTCAACTAAATCCTAATCCAAAATGTTATTTTTTGTTTTCTCATATTTTTGTGGTTCCTTTTGTAATATAATAGAGTTAAATCCTTTTTTTGGTTTTGCTTTCTTGTTGTTAAAAAAACCAAGTAAGCTTTTCAACAACAACGACCACAGTAATAATAATACACTAACAATGATAATATAATAATGTTAATAGATGTAGTTAACATTTAACAAACACGCACACACTATCATTATTGTTATTATTATTCAAATGAAACTATTGCTTGGTATTAATACAATGTGGACTTGATGTTACTTTGTTTTGTCGATCGCCACAGTTTTTTAACTCATTAGTTGAGCGACCAGAGTTAAATAAAAGGTGATTCATGGTTATTTGATTGATTGGCGAAAATTAATTTCTTGATAACACAGAAAAAGTGATTAATTATTTCAGCTTTTCTTTCTATTTTGTGTTCAGATTTCTTAAACAGATAACATTTAATATTGATGAGTTCACAGGGATGAAAATTAATGATGGATAATATTGATTATCAAGGACTTTCCAATGGTTTACCACATTTTAAATACATTAAACAGTAACATATTAAATCCATCTTCAATAAACTATCGTGTCTTCCAACATTCAACCATTCAACCTTTCAGTATGCTAGACTTTTTGTAAATTTTTCAACTTCTCTTGATTTCTACTTTTTCTTCATCATCATTATCATCTTCTTCAATCACTACGACTGCTACTACGACTACTACTACTTGGAGTAACAATATATAAACAGAGTGAGAGGAAAAAGAAAGTTAAAAACAACATAAAACTCTGCTCAGCGTCCTAACCTACCTTGTCTGTTGACCTGACTTTAATATTATTACAAATTCATCATTCACAGTATACATTTGGTAAATGTTTGTATATAAAGTCTCAACGTTCAAGGCAAGGTATGGTAAGGAGATGATGATGACGATGAAGAAGAAGACATTACAGGGAAAGAAGAAGTTAAAGAAAGGATGATGAAAAAAGAAGAGAAGATTCCCTGGTGAGTTTGAAATTGACTGATGGTGGTCTTGGTTTGATATTAGCTACTGGCTCCTTTACTTATCCTTTGTCAACAAGATACATTTCATACATGTCATTTCAACCTCCCCCTTCCTCTCTATCCTTTCATCCTTCCTTTGGTTGCTTCTTTTTGTGAATCTTCACATTGTCCTTTAAATGATACGATGATGATGACGATCATGTCGGTGATTCCTCTCTTTTTGTGTTATTGTTGCATCTACCAAAATCTCATCATAAATCGGAATCATTTCTTATAAAATTTATAATTTCTTTTCATGCCAATATATCTATTGTTGATGATGGCATCTCGTTGTATCACAATCAGCTGGTTTTCCTTTTCTTTTGAATCCTCATTCTTTGCGCCTTATCCATGGTCAACAACTAGGATAGCTATTGGTTTGCTCCTTTCCCACACCATAAATAAATTTGAGTGTTACCCTTCTTTAATTGTCTACCTGTAAAAACAAAGAATAATAAGGTAAGAATTTACTGTCTTCGAAAAAAGAGAAATAAAGGAAGAGAAGAGAGTAAAGGTTGGACTAAGGCGGTGTGAGGTGTAGCCCGAAGAGTCCTTCCTATGGTTACCTTGGTTTTCTTACCTTTTGGTTAAATTGTTATTTCAGGTAAACGGTCATTAGTTTATCCAATATAGTTAGTGGTAAAATGAGTAGAGATGAGGATGAAGGAGGATCTATTTTAACAATCTGCCGACGTGTCTCTAGGCCTACTACTGTAAAAAAAGAGAGAGCATGTAAGATGAAAAAGAAGACAGAAGAGAGCAAGAAAAGAGATAGAAAGGGAAAAAGATAGTGAGAGTTAGTCGTCAGGCCTTACTCGATCTTTTTGGATCTTCCTCCTCCTTCTACTTTTTTTGTTGCTTCTTTACTAGCAAAAGGGCGAGAAATAACGTTGAAGTAAAAAAACATTCATCATTCTTGAATTCACAATACAATAGATGCAATGTATTCAGGTTAACTTACGGATGAAACATGAGACAAGAAAGAAATAAAGAAGATAAATAGAAAGATAGAAAGTGAGAGGTAAAAATAATAATAATTTAAGTCCCATCTCATTTTCTTCAAACAAAAAGATCTTTCTTCTGATTATTCTTACCTTTTCTTGTATTTGTACCATTTTCAAGACCATCCTTTACTCTTGTTGTTTTCAGTCCATCGATATCATCCATTGTCTCCTTGGGTAGATCAACTTTCTTGATTCTCCTTCGGACTGTGGTCCACATTTTTGAGTCTTATCTATTCGCAGTTAAATAGCATAATCAATCTAATAAATATCATTTCTTTTCCTTGTACTTTTCAACTTCATTTCTCGCATTTTTTATCTTTACCTTAGTTTACCTTTTTCCCTCCCTCCCTTTCATTCTTAACCTCTGATTTTGATCTAAATATGTGGTAAACACTTTTGGATTGACACACAATTTGAAAGTCAATCGGCGGACAAGTTAACAAATTGCCCGAAATAATAGTTTACATGATAAGAGATCTTCTAGCATTCAGAAGCCCTCAGGGATTTTAAGTAAAATCCTTTTATCTGATTGAAAGTGAGAAGAAAGAAAGAGAGAGAAAAATAGGATAACAAGGTAAAATGAAATTAACTTTAAAGTTGATGTTACTGCCGTTACTGTTTCAAATTTGGCTGTTTATCCTCTTTGACCACCATGTGTTTCAGTTAACTTTTGCTCTTTCTTATCCTCTTTTATCATGTTATTGTTACTTTCTTTTATCCAGAACATTATCATCTTCACTGATGGGATGACGATAATGCAGCTGAAAAAATTTTTCTTGACTTTTTGTCTTTTACTGGATATTGATGAAGTGGTCAATCAATGACAATTAATCCCTGTCTTATCAACTTAACTTACCACTTGAAATTTTATAATCACAAAATAATCTTGACTGTCCAACAAATTGTTTTGCTGTTTATAATCGATTCTTTATTGTAAAATAATCACTATAAATTGAATATGATTGATTTTTGATCGATATGTCAAGAAATCCTGTAACTCTACAATGGTATTAGCAAAATGTGTGTAAAGGCTTGATCATGGGTGAATTGCAAAAAAAAGATGCAAATATCACTACAGTGTATATAACTGGTAAAAGAGAGTATTACAAAAATTTAATTGGTGTACACAAGATATGAAATTATATCATAACAAAAAGAGTAACATTGGGTTATAATCATGATCTGAATTCTTCCACAGAATTGGAGTGGATCAACACTTATTTTGGTTTTTTAACAATAACATCAATCAAGGAACCATCTTCTATTTCTAAATCGATCGGGGTTTCCTCTCCAGTAAGTCGGTCTCCATCAAAGTCAAAAATTAAATCACAAATACTGTATCCTTTGGTTTTAGCGTATTCTTCCATGATTAAACTCATGCTGCTGGTCTTGTTGATTTTAAGAGTTACAGGTACGGCATGTTTACCATCTTCATTATTGCGGAATTTGATTTCTAAAACGTTAGGGTCTTTTGGTTCTCTAGGCTTTTTTCTCTTTGTATCTTCTGATCCATCTGATCTTTCTTTGGCATAGCATTCTAAGATATCCACAATTGTTAAATTCAATTTTTTGGGTGAATCTTTCATTGATAAAACTTTATCGTTGAGAGTTATGACCAGTTCATGTGATTTCTTTGAAACTCCAAGAGTTTTATAGAACTCGTCAAGATTTTTCCAGAGTGGGCTGTCATATTCAACCGTGAACCTATGGATTTTTCCATCAAATTTGAGTTTAACATTGAGCAGCTCTACCAATGTCTCTTTTAATTCTTCCTCCTCTTCAGAGCTTTCGACGCAATCTTCAAGACTGATAAGAGACTCGTCAGATTCCACTAAAAGGACTTGTTCTTTGATTTCGATAACAGGCGCGTCATCAATTTTCTTTATTTTCGAAACAGTTTCAATTTCTACTTCATTTTTAACAGGCTTGTTAGCAAATTCTTTATATTTGGCAGCAAAAGAGGCACCACGATTTGAAATAAATCCACTCATACTCACAATAATAATAATTTAGTTGCCAAGAAATAATATTTTTAAAACAATGAATACAAACTAATAAACGCAACTATTATAAACAAAAACAGCGATTTTAAATTACGTTTTCATTCAAAACAAAAACAACTCCTTTTGAAATAAAACTCCAACAGATGTCACTTCAAGTGTTTTTACCGCGCAAATCAAACAAAGTAACAGAAAATTCTTTCAATAAGTTCGGTCTTCAGACAGATTTTCAGTCTCAAAAATGATCATCGATTGTGGATTGATTTTTATGAGATGAATGGTCTCTTTATGGATGTTGAATATTATTTCTATTGATATTAAGATACTAGATGTAAGTTGATTGAACCATCATCATCATGTCTATCATATTTTTATTTGAAAGAGCATTCTTACAGCGATTTCCTTTGACGAACGATTGATATCACAACTAGTGAGAACGAGAACGAATAAGACGAGAGAATGAAAGAAATCTATTATGCCAAGTAAATTGATCATTGTATCTCTACCTGCTTTTTCAGAAGAAGCACCAAATTACAGACTTTGTTCTGAATAAAAGGATCTTCACTTGAAAGACCATTAGGGTAAGAATAGCTTAAGATGCTTTTTAGACTTTTGAGTTGAACATCTGACACTGGATGTACAACCACAAATATGATCAATATTCATTTTTAAATAATTATGATTGAGATCAAATCCACGATTAAATGCTTATCAAAACAAAGTACTCGACTAAATTAGAATGGTTAAATGTAAAATAAAAGGTAATCTTTTCAATAATGAAAGTTATATGAGGAATGTTTCTCGTTGTTTTTAATTGAAAAAGCCTAATTTTCTTGATAAAAGTAAAGTCATAAATTAATTTCGTGTTTGAACAGGTTGTTTAATCAATTATCAATTCATCAACAGTGATTGATTAAGGTAATCAAAGTAAACAAACTAAGTTTCTTATGGGATGAATGATCGCTTTATGGATGTTGAATATCATTTCTATTGATAATAAGATACTAGATGCAAGTTGATTGAACCATCATCATCATGTCTATCATATTTTTATTTGAAAGAGCATTCTTACAGCGATAGAGAGGCACGTTTCTTTCGATGAACGATTGATATCACAACTAGTGAGATACTACGGAAACGTGGAGGAACAATAGGATAAGAAGAGCGAAAAAGACGAGAGAATGAAAAAGTCTTCGGCAAAAAAGGTAAATTCAAATGATTTATAATTAAAAAAGAGTATGATGGTTATGTGTTTGTATGGCAATGGTCATCATGATTTGTTTTGCATAGTTTGCTCTTGCAAATCTAGCTTCTGAAAAATTGGTCTTCTTGTGATTCGGAATCCTTTGATTGTTCATCCTTGACCTGGGAGATGAGACGTGAGGCTGATGAGGATTCTGGTTGGCTTAAACTTTGTTGGGATTGCTCGAATCGGGCTGGAGCCTGAGTGGATGTAAGGTAGAATGGTTTCAAGATTCGTTGACCATTGATTTTGCCTGAGTTGAATGATGGCGATAGAGATGCTGATTTGACTGATGCTGAGCCACTTGAAGCGCTAGTTTTTCCTTGACTTGTGGATAAGAATGAGTTTTGAGCTTGAGCAGGTTGAGGTTGAACCAAAAGAGCTGGTCGAGCTGGGAGAGCAGGAATAGCTGGAAGAGTTCGAACTGAGGCTCGGCTTGGAGCAACAAATCTTGCCTTGGTAGCACCAGAAAGTGAAGCTGACTTAATTGATGAAGATGCTGATGCTGATGCTGATGCTGATGCTGATTTAGTACCAGAAGCAGAGGAAAGGGATCCTGATGAGATTGGCTGTGAAGGTTGGAAGCTGAAAGTTTGAACTGGAAGAGGAGCAGGAGCAACAACTACTGGTCGTGGAGCTGGAATTGGCTGTGCTGCGGGTAATGGCTGTGGGATGAAAGCTGGTTGTGGTTGAACAAAGAAATTTGGTTTGGGGAGAGAAAGTCTGGGAATTTCTTGAACAAGAACTGGTTGATAATCAGTTACGAGTTGTTGTGAAACTGGAGCAGAAATTTGAACAGTTTGAGGTTTGAAAGCTGGAACAACTGGGACTCTCAAAATTTGATTAGAAACAATTTGTTGGGTGTTTGGAGCTGGGATTGAGTGGACAATTTGTTGAGAGAATGATTTTGGTGCTTGAGGAAGTGGGGCTGGGGCAGGGAGTGAGGATGGGGAAAGAGATTGTTGGGATTGTTGCTCTTGTTGCTCTTGTTGTTGTTGTTGTTGTTGTTGCTGTTGTTGTTGTTGTTGTTGTTCGAATCGATCTTCATCTTGTTTTTGTTGAGAGAAAGCATCGAAAGCTGGACCTGCGGATCCTTGACTTACAGCTGGAGTTCGTTGGAATGAGCTGACTGATGGTAAGGCTGGGATTGGAGCTCCGATGTATTGTCGTGGAGCATCTGGTCCAGGTTCAGCGACTGGTCCGAAAGCTCGAGCGATTTCTTCGGCTTTAGGCTGTGAGGTTTCCATAATAACTCCAGATGGGTTTTGTTTCTCAGTTCCAGGCTCGTTTGTGATGATGGAAGCTCTGAAACCATCTCCATCAGCAACATAGTGGACAACTCGGTTAATTCCATCAGCACCAACCATGGTGTATGATCCAGTTACTTTACGTCCATCTGAGCTTTCAGATCGGCTTGATCGTCCATCAGATCCAGGAGCATCATAACCGAAAGCGTAAGGCTTTGGTGGACCCCAAAGAGCATCTAAATCAGGACCAGCTCCAGCTGGCTCTGGTGCAGGGGCTGGGGGAGGGGCAAGGAAGGGTACTGATTCAGGTCCAAGTGCACCTTCTGAGTCAGTTTGTCGTTGTTGGACAACGTTACCGCCTTTGGTTGCTAAAACCACTGAAAGGATGGACAATAAGATTGTTGCCTGTGAAAAAGAAAAACATGAGTCAATCTATTCGATGCAAAGTTCAACAAATCGTTACAACAAAAAAATCACTGTTCTCATTGTCTATTTTTATTTGAAAAATCAGAATAAAGAACATGAAGAATTGCAAAAACCTGTTTAACTATCAAGTTAAATTATTTACAATAATAGAAGTTATCTATTAACTTTTATTTTGATGGTAAAACTGATATTTTGACTACAATTATTTAGTAATGAATCAATTTCTTTGTATTTCAATTGAAATGTTCAATTCAATTGTTAACGATAATACATGGTTTATCATAATAATTATTTGACAGACAAATTGTTCATTAGATTGATAGCGTTGTAATTGTTTTCAATCATGTATTTCAAAATATAAAACAGAATCCAAAATTATCATTTAATCTAAGACTTGATTAAACACTATTATTAATTTTATCTACAGGTAAAGATAGAAAAATTCAAAATGAAAACGATAATTCACTATTTAGTTCAAGAAATAACTACAAACATGTATGGAAATAGTGACAGATAAGAAAGGTTTCATGCTTTATCGTCTTAAAAACACATTTTGAAGTTTCATTATGTATTGAAATGGAATAGAACTATAACTTTAATTGAGCAATTAGAGACAAAACTACCTAATAACCTAGAATTAATGTAGCGATTGATTATTTGAATACAGATCCGGCGTTTCCATCTAATAAAACCAACAAGACTAGAGCAAAATAATCATAGAAATGCAAATGGTGATCGCAAACTAAGACAAATGAAGATTATTGTAAACATTCCGAGCATTGATTAACAGCTAACAAGACAAGATCACAAAGATCACAATGAACACAATATCAATATCAACATTTATGACTAAAAAGTTATCAAAAAACAGATACTATGGTTGATTGACTGAACCAACTTTTTCTTTGCTGATACAGAAGAAAATATTTTATCCATGGATTGAAATATCAAATCTAAACTCAATTAAAACAATTAACAATTAAACTAGACTAATTAATTAAATAGCTGATAAACTGTTAAAAAGCAGCTATAGAATCACAATTTTCACAAATTAAGAGACTTAAACATGAAGAATGATATAATATCTTAAATAACAGAGTTTTCATCAATATAAAACAAAAGATAGTCCTTTGGTCTCGAGGCACAAGCAAATTTTAATCAAAGGCAACAATTGGTTAGCTTACCTTAAACATGGTGATTATTATTCACTTGGAAATCTGGAATCAAATAAAATTAACTAATTAATGAAGTGATGAGAAAACTAAAACAACACTGACAATGAAGACTGAAAATAAAATGAAAGAAGCAAGTGCAATCTCCTTTTTATAAACATACAGCAAAACGCTGTGGCTGTTTCGAGTGAGAAGGAAGACTGACCTCGTGTGTGTGAGAGAGAAATGATGATGATGATGAGAGGAGGGAAAGTAAGGGATGATGTTATGTAGGATGAGCGTGTAAGATGATGAGGATGATGAAAATGGCGAAAGTGATCTTATACGAGTTACGATAATCTTTCAATATTAACAAAATTATTATTGAACAGAAGATAACCTTGCAAGAAGATGAAGACAGAGATGATAAGAAAGACGATGATGTGAAACAAGGTCAGGTTGTCAATCCAGTTAACGATAACTCAATGCAGATTCAACTGACCCTGGATGGACGCCAACGTAATCATGAGGACGAAGATGAAAGACGAAAGGAAAAGATGATTTACCTTACATTTTTCAATCTTTAGTCTGTTTCAAAGCGCAATCTAATGGGAAACAAGAATGAAAAAATGACGTTAAAATGACACTTTTTGTCTCTCTTTAACTGCTTACTTTTGTAAAGTAAGTCAATTGATGCAAAATTTGAGTCTTTTTCAACTTTACTCATTCAAATGGTGATTATCATCTTGATCTTTGTGGTGATCAATGATTTACAGTGACCTTTTAAACAGTGATGAATGAACTGAAAGTGAGCTTGAAAATATTTCACACTTTTTGTGGCTTCTTTCTGATTAATAATATTGATAAATTATTCCAAGCTATTGAATAACAGATTTTAAGTTTTTAAAATTGTCTAAATTGATTGAGAGTAAACCTCGAGGTAATTTAAATTGATTGTAAGAAGAGCATGTATAATGGTCCAAATCTTTTGTCTTGATTACCACGGAATCGAATATCAGAAATTATGTATAAAATATCGATTTCTGAAATTGAAAGTGAAATTTTATAATCATTGATACATATAATGTAGTACAGTGGATTCAAGTTGGTAAATATGTCAGAATGGATTGGAAGTTTTCAAACTCTTATTCATATAAAATCATTGATTTTATTATATTTTTATCTTGGTCCAGACATCATAAGAACGAACTAGTAATTCAGATTAAATTTTCAGAAATTTTCATTTTTTTGTCAGAATTTTCCTTATCTTTAGCACAAATCGTCAATTCATTCCGAGGATTGAGTGAAATAACTTTGACTGCTTATTGCTATTCCAACTCTCTAGCAAAACTTTCAATGCGTTCTGAAATATCTATAAAATCAACTTGAATGTTTAGACTAATCTTGGTTGATTTCATTGACATTGAAAATTGGTTTTCTAATTTCCTAAATACTCTGAATAATTTATCAATTGATAAGCTAATGGCAAAAAACCAGAGGATCAAATTTTGATTTGCAATTTGATAAACAATTAGGTTAATAAAGATAGTTAGTCAAGTACAAAGTAGTTGAGTACAAAGTAAATCAATTTACACCTTTCAAAACGGTCATTGGACCATTCAGTTTTGGTACAAAATTGATACAAACTTGTTTTCAATGTTACTGACAAAGATGATACCAATTTGGATAATCCAAGTAAGTAATTGCAATTAGCCTGTAAAATTAATTGCCTTTGTCTTAGGTAACATTTTGCAGATTGAGCCAGAAAAGGTGAATTTTTTCCTCATTTAGTCAGTTTTGGTCTAACATCCTCTTTTACCTTGGACCTTTCAGGTCAAGGTTGGAGTTTAATCACAAATTATTATCTAAATGGAGATGGAAATTCAGGATGATTAAACTAGAAACAGAGTCAGCGTTTAAAAAGGTAGAACCTGAAACAGGTTAAGTTACTTACGATGATTATTTTGATGAAAATTTGAATTACCCAAAGAGACAGTTTTTCAACTTAAACGGCATAACCTTGAGATTGATCGTTTCAGAAACATTTAAAATTGATTGCAATTTATTTGTTTGCACTTTTTAATGCACAATTTGCCTGTAAAAAAGTATATATTTATATATATAGTATATATTACATATATTAATACTTATCATATTCATTTTGAGTTACAATTATCCGGGTAAAAAATCAATTTGAACGTTCACTTTCATCAATTTAATTGGATTCACAACTTGTGTTTCATCATCCATCAATTTATCTTGTTCTCGTGCATTTGAATCGATGTTGATCCATTCCAATCAACGCCAGGTTAGATCTGTTTAGTATTAGAACAAAAAGAAACATTGATTCATTAGTTGTTCAATTCATCTCTTTGTAATGAGATTGCTGGTTAGTTTGATTTTATGTTTGATCAATTATGCTCTAACTTCAATGCTGCAAACTAGTTGATTATCGATCGGAAATTCAATTAAATCATTTGGTGACAGAAAAAGTGAGATAACTAATTATTTATGATGAATGAAATTGCACTTTCGATTTGGGTACCTTTTTTGCTCGATTCAATGAGATTTGATTTTTACGCTGATATCAGTAAGCTAATCTCTTGGAACTGGCTAGGGTCTGGCTCGCAATTATCTGAAATGATTACATTCTATTGCTGAGTACATAAGCTTTAATTAATGATGTCCATAGTTCTCCGAGTTTTTTTAATGTATCCTAATTAAAATTTATCCGAAGTAGAATCATGTTTCATTGATGATTATCGTAGCAACTCTTTGACAGTTTAATTTCGATGCACTAAGAAAAAATGGCAAAATATGATTAGATGATCGTAATAAAAGTAGGAGTCAATGATCGAGTTTACCTTTTCCAATTTAAGGTATGAATTATTAAGTCACTGGGATTTCTTGCGGCCTTCAACCAGATTTCTAGGCTGGGCTGGTTAATGAAGATATGAAAGTCAAATTGTTTTACATTTGTCAAACCCCTTGAAATAACTGATGAGCAGCTGATGAAGAGGGAAAATTGTTGGTAATTTAATATTTAATGCATTCATTGCCTTTGTCATCATCTCTATTGAATATTTAGTGCGTCAAGTTGCGATCATTTTTACGTGTTGAATTAGCAGTTAATCTATCTGGCTTTACTTTTCAATTTTATTTGCTATTCATTGCAAGGTGTCCATTTATCTTCTAATCATTCTGTGGTTGCATGTTGAAGAATTAAATATAAGAAATTTTCTTTCTGTGGATGCATCCATTCTGTCAACTTTGCTGTTTCTTTAATTAGTTGAGTCTTGCTTAATTGATGCAGCTAACAAGGTTAACCGGTTTCGAGACTTCAAGATGCTCCTGTTGATACTATTAACTTTAATTCCCAAGCAAAATAATAAAATAATAAATCGAAAGATCAAAAAAGTTGAAAAATTAAGTTCAGTGAGTATTAAAGTTGCACAGTAAATAACCAATGTAGAAGCAATGGAATGCAAAGCAAGTCCAGCAAGTTAATTGTTAAACAATTGATACGGCACACAATTGGGACATATTTTTTGACAATTGAGTCGACAGAAGTATTAATTTGAACAAACAAGGAATGTAATTAAATATAAGTTGAAATTAAAGACACTTAAATGAAAAAAATATTAGACAATTATTGATATTAAATAACATTAAAAAATGTCAGATGATTGGCGCCCATTCATTGGACTAAAAAGGGGAAAACAAATTTTTCATTTGTCTTTTTTGTTTCACATTTCTTCCACATGAAGACGCTAGTTCAAGGGTGATAAATAGCGGTTTTAATCAATCAATCGTTTTCATTCTTATGAGAAACAATTAATAGAATTAATTTTATTCAAATGATTATCTTCCGAAGAAAACAATAATCAAACGAGGTCAATTTAAGTGCTTGAAAATACCCATTGTTTTATTTTGTTTTCTATTCTGTTTGTTAAATGTAAAACCTCGTGACAATAGCTTCTCATATGTTTATCATGCAATGAACCTTTTGCTTGTGTTTGTTAAAAAACAGTTACTAATATTTGAGGATCAACTTTCCGAATCAATTTTCAAGGTAATTAGAATAATTTGCGTATTACACTTTAATCACTTTCTCTTTCTTTCCTCTCCATGTGTTGGTAACCTTCTCATTGTTTTATCATCCTTTCAAACAGCCCAGTGCTAACCTGACTCAATGAGTAGAAAAACAAAAAATCGTTTTGCCAATTTGAGGGATACCAGGATTGGGTTGATCATTGTATGATTAAGCATGGATAGATTTTCGATAACAATGTAATCTGATGATTTGTTGCTTTGTAGTGGACTCCACAATATATTATCACATTTCACGGCTTCTGACTTTAATCCAAGCTATTGAATTTAGTGGACGCAATAGAAGGGTAAGTAATAATAAGTTATCAAACAAACTGAACAACTCTATTTCTCTTTTTCTTCATATTTAGTGTGAATATGAGTATTTAATCGGATTTATTGTTTTAATGTTTTTTGCATTTTAGACCAATCAAATCATATTGAGCCCTTGATGGTTAACAAGATCATGCAAATCAGTACCCACTAAATTTTGAGCTATGGCAATGTAAGTGTTCCAACTATGATAACCATGATTTTTGTAATCAACTCTAAAAATTTCAGATATCACCTTGATAGATTAGTAGCGGAACAGATTTTATTTTGATAAAATTTGATTCAAAAAAGGGTTAACAAGTCTTACTAGTTAGCAACTAATAATGATGATTAAGACAACAAGGCTATAGGAGTCATTGTCAAAATTGAACACCAACGTGTTGTTTATTTTCACCTCTTTCATTGCCAAACTAAAATAATGCTTGTTTTATATCGATTAGTTAATTATTAGTTTTATCATCAGTCGTATGTGCTAATTGTTTCACACTTTCACAATAACTCTCATTAACTTTTGATCGATTTTCCATTTCTCAATGAAAGCTTATCATGACATCCTACAATTCATTGCTCTTTATTAGTGCATTTACTCATAATAATACGTATCGATTCAAAGTAAACATTATTTTCCCTGTATTTTGCCATTTTTAAATTACTCTTTTTTAAATTTTAACAAATTGGAAACCCTGCACTTGCTGGATTAACTATTCGTGAGAGATTGAATTGCAATCAATCTTTTTTTCATTATCAACATTTCTTAACATATTGAACCATTAAATAATAACTAACACGCGAACTTGTACATCATGTTTTTGATGCAAAGAATCATGTAAAAGGTTTGAGTTAATTTAAAATAAGTTTAATATTTATTTTTGCAATATAATTTAGTTTTAAATCAATTAATCCGAGATTTCCAATCTCAATCTCCAGTACTGATAATTAATATCATTTCTTTCTTTTATTTTCCAAGTTCATTTCGTCTAACCAAAAATCAAAACTAATTGACCTGGAAAAGTTAAAGTGAAAGTTTCGTATCCAAACTCAAACGTCTGCCACATTCAAAGGAAAAAGGTGTTATGAACTTGGTCTTGCACTTGATGTATTAAATTTTCAAGAAACAATGTTAATTACAGATTTTGAGCGTTACTTCAATTTTTCTGTCATTGATTTCTTTATTATCATTGATGATGATTAATTGAAAAAGGAAACCTGCAAGTAAAAGTGCAATCAAAGTACTCATAAAAACATCATTCTGGTATAATAATGAAAAGGATTAATTTGATTTAAATGTAAGCCACCGACAGCCTTGAATCTTTTAATTTTTATACTTAATTTCTCTTTTTTATCCCATATTTGTCTATTAAATTTAGATATGATTCAAAAAATGGCGATTTTGAAAAATGTCTCTAGGCAATCATCAAGTGCAATGCTATATTGGATGCTGATTAACAATCGTGAGGTCAAGCTTATCACATCATTTACCTTATTTCGCGCTGTTGTCTCGTTAAATGATCTTGATCATCTTCATTGCTGCATTTGCCTGTTACATTATTACAAGACTTCAAAGTAACCTTGGCGCATTGAGATAAAAATGAAACAAGCAAGGTAATGCAAGATTCTAGGAAAAACATTCCAATACTTGAAATCTTATCCTAACTTTTCTAATTCTGTTCATCTTTTTCTTTGGATTTTACAGAGAATTTACTCCGCTGACATTGATAAATAAACTTGTACATTGCATTGATTTTTAATCTGTCTGATGATGAAACGCATATTTTGACGAGCCATTCCTGCATAATAAATTACAAAGTAGTGTATACATCACCATTCTCATCGTTATCATCATCATCACAATTATTAGCGTAGCATAATCAGAATAATTATTTCATCATTGACGATGCTTACTTACCTCAATTCCTTCGATTCATTGACTTATGTAGTAGGCAATGAAAAATAATGATTTCAATACTGATCGGGCTTGTATACTGTGCATAATGAACAAAAATGACATCAAGGGCATTTGGGTGAGTACAATTATCCAATGACCAATCATAGCTCATACTTTACTAGTTAGTTACATGCAAGTCGGGTCAATAATGTTCGCTATATTTTAACTAGTGGTTCACTGCTCATCCAAATATTTATAGTTTTGAGCACCTTTCAATCATTCCAACACGTACTAGGTTGAAACATACTTGAATCCAGTTTTAAAACTTGTATCTGTCTTCATCATTGAGTTTAGTTACATTAATTTATCATTTGATGATCTCATAGAGTGGAAGAAAAATCATTGTTGTGATTTTATCCTGATCATTAAAATACTTGAAACAGAATCTATCGATTATATCATTAAATTTATTTGCTCTTTTTATATTTACAGATTTTCATGCATGGTGGTAACCAAATTAGATCAATCAATAACGTTAAGGAAGATAATTTTAATGAATTTGATGAACAAGATGAAATCAAGTTTCGTTGTCATCCTTGATTGCTGTAAACAAGAAGTTTCAGGATTGCACTTTAAGGAAAATCCGTTTCACTTTGATTCACGATTACGTCGCTTTTAGTGGACACCAAGGCCGTAAAAATTTTTCAATTTTAATCGTAGTAACCAATGAAATTGCTGTTTAGATGGATTGAAAGAGTTAAAATTGGAATTCATCAAAAAGTTAAAAGTTGAATTAATTTTCAACCATTTATTATCAAATATTATCAATGATCAAACATAATTTACCGTATTTAATGACTCGTTGTTATTGATTTCAACCATAAATTGTGTAGGTTGTGATCCATGGTTTCTCCTTATTGATTCACTTTCAAGATATATTTATACAAATCAATCTCTTTCTCATATAGATTTTGGCTCGTTCCAGTTTCATGTGATTATTGCATTACTTCAGACTCCATAATTGTTTTTGGATCAATTAGATTATTTGAAATTTTAAAAAGAATTCCGTTATAAAATCTAACAACGAACAGATTTATTGAATGGTTAAGGCGGATCCTCGATTAATCTGTTGAATTATCGCTACGATGAATAACTTTTGACATTGAAGTACTAATCTAGGCCAATGTCTTGAGGTGACGAGGCGTCATAATTATCCAAAACGAAAACAAAAATCATAATAACCATCATCATTATCATTAGCAACTGAAATTCAAACAATTCACCTGATGAAATGTCATCCTTGTCACTTCTATTCATCATCATCGTCAACACCGATAGTTACAAACGACGACGACAACAACATTCAACCGTTTACCCAAGTGAATTGAAGCAAAAGAACCTTTCTCGTTGAAACTAAATCAAAATGATCACTTTTACAACCAAGGAAATAACAGCTCAGCTTTTAGTTTCAATTTGATTAAAGTTTCTGAAGATTATCAAATGAAACTTATTGGTCACACTGTTTTAATAAGCAGTTCTTCATTTGATTTAATGGTCATTTTTTTCTTCCTTTTGCTTTCTTTTCACCCATTAATGCTCAAGTTAAACAAGTTATTAGCATTTATATCAAACTAATGTAAACTTGAAAAAAGTGAAATTAGTTTAAGTTATTTTTTCAAGTCACCACAAAAACATGAGCATATTGCTTGAAAATGTTTAACATAGTGTTATGGATTAAGCTAATGAAACAGTAAAAGGTGGCAAAATTATTATTTGTAGCCAGATTCAATCAATTTCAATTGAATACAATTGAATAATTTCTATTATTGCCCTTGTGGAACATTTCATCGTTTTCTTTCACTTTCATATTTAATCAGATTCTCTATTATGAGCTTTTCCTTTCTGCACTTAATCCACTTTAATCCTCTAATCAGGTTTGACTGTTTGATTTACCGAGTTCTTACCTGTTGTTGTCGTTAACTGTTGATGACAATAATTAAACTTGAGCTTGATTCATTTGTTGACAGGAAACTGATTCACAATTTAATCCAATGCAGACTCAATTACAACCTAATTTTGACTCACTGTAAGCCCAAAGTGAACTTGACTTTTTTATATCATTCCGTTAATTATAACGTTATTCAATTAATGTTATCTTAATGTAAGCCTAAATAGCCTGAAAGACATAATTATCCAACATTCACAATGAACATTACAACCATATCAATGTGGAGGTTGTTGATACTTGTTACAAGCCATTACCAACAATCAACAGATGCTATTTTGATGAAATAATGGTATTTAACTGCTAACAATCAACCTACGTGTTCACAAATGATAATAATGAATTCAAAAAATGGCTAAAGTTGAACAAAATCAACAAAAGTAAAGACAAAAAAGACCAACAATTTAAAGAGTGAAAGAGAACCATTTAGGACAATGACCAAGAAGATGAAACAAAACAATTAACAATTTAAAACAGCTAAATATACATGTAAAACAATTAACCCGGTGATTCTAATTGTAATTCTGTCTGTAAGGTAGTAAAGTAAAACATTTAACTAAATGTATTTAAAGAGACTAAATTGACAATATGTTAAACTATTATGGTTAATTTGATTAACTATTGAAGTGAAAAATGGTGAAAAGCAAAACTAATCAACCCACTGATTTAAATAATCACCTTGATTTACCGTTGAAAATGTGTGTGATAATTTGATTTTGTTTAAATTGAAGTTTAATGTTTCGGTCAGAAATGAAATTTTTTGTTAACTTTCTGGTTAAATGATAATAATCAAATGTTTTATCATTTCAATTGCACCTTCAATTGAAAATGAAACATCTTTAACTTGCTCTTCTTATCCGAGGCAATTAATTTTATTATCAACCTTTCTTAATAATTATCTTTTCATCTCAATTACCTGAGTCCGTCTGTTTACGATTAAATAATCATGTCCAGTAGCATTAAATCTCACCTTTACTCTTCTATGTACAAACTCAATTTCAATTTCATCTTTAAACCTTTCATTATCTGTTTACTTCAATCTAACATTCTTCAATTTCATACTTTTTCAAAACATTAATGGCTATTTATACTGAATACCTTTTTGATTATCAACTTTCTAGGTCGAAATGGTTAACAATGTCAATCGTTGAAGGAATCAATAGCTTGATTATAGCTTAATATGCCAACATTATGCCTTGATCATTATTACATAGTTTAAATTCATTTTTATTTTCAGCCTTGAATCTATTATTTTCATCGTTAACATCTTGGTGTGATTTTTGATTGGGTCAAATTCAGGCCATCGTTATTCAAATTAATTTGAACATTGAAATTATTAAAATAAAGTTAACTCTAAATTTGGTCAACCTATATTTTGTTGAGGTTTGTTTAAATTGATTATAAAAAAGTAAGCAATATCATACTGTGAATGTGAAAGCAATATGTTGATTAAGGTACCAAGGAAATTTGAATGATGATCTGGTGATGGCCTTAATGAGAATTAATAATTGTAACCAAGACAATCTAATTTAGAAACAATTCATCACTATAAATACAATTGAAACGGTTAAATTGTAGGGATAAAACGGGTAAAATTAATTGCTTTTACAGTTTAAATGTAACAAAGCAAGAGTTGTGAATTTTTAATGTTCACTTCAAAGCAAATGCTGTTTGAAATAAAAGGCTTTGAATTTTAAATGAAACAGTCAACTGCCAAGCTCAAATAGATTCAAGCCAATAAGAAATTAAAATGGACATCAGAAGATGCAGTTAAACAAAACGATAAAATTAAATTTACATTAATTGCTATTAAGTCTGTTGATGGTCAATAGTTTAGTGTAAATCTCAGGTTATTCTAGAGGATGATTGTGAGTTGATGAGAATGGATAAAATGATATTTATGGCGATTTCAACCATCATTTAATAATTGACTTTCTGTAACTGACTAACTGGTTGTATTGTTTACAATTGAAACTGCCTGAGAATGCAATCAAAGATGGTGAAAATTTGTTGAAAATTTTCCGTGTTCAAGTGAAAGATGTTGGCAAAAGGCATAAACTGCTAATTTTTGTTTGATTTATCCAATTGAACCATTTTAACCTACTAATCGACACTCTTTGATTAATTGTCGTCTAATGTTGATGAAGTGCATTTCTAGGAAGTTCAATAGGTTGAATTGGCAACGGGCTCGGTCTAAATGAATCCTTGAATCTTTAGCCTTAAGGTGATTAATTTTATTAAAACTTGAACCTTAAGATTATTTTGTTTTTGCGTTAATTGGTATAAGAGAGAGTGAAAGACTGATGACTTTTTCCTGAAGCTGTGATCATCTAGCTTGGTTGTTTGGAGGCTCTTAAAGATGAAGATAGTGATGGTCAGGATGGTAAAGATGAGTCGCAATGAATAGAAGTAAAATCAAGAAATTTGACCGGAAAAGGAGAGGAAGTTTTTGTTGAACATATAAACGCGTGATGTCCTTATGAATGTTTCACTTTTAATCTGTGACAACTTGAGGGATAAAAATGCTCCATTTAAGTTTGAATTGATAAATAAGGATTCCATTTCTTGATCGTCTTCTTTTTTTCGTTATCTTCTTCACTTTCTCCCTTTCAACAATCAAGGTTTGCATGTCATCGTTGAATTGCTAAATATCGCAAACTTTCTTCACTGGCTGTAAATTAAGAAGCACAAAAGTGAACTATGCTTACATTTCGATAGTTAACAGCATTTCTCTTTATCTGCCTGTAATCAATTTCAAATCAAACTTGGCATCAAATTGATTTGGAGCCTCTCGGATTGACCAGATCAAGAAAAATTGAAAGGACAAGTATTGGTTCTGTTGAGGTAAATTCAAGTGAAAACATTCATAGATTCCTTTGAAGAGATAAATATTGTTGCTGCAAGAGGCGTTAGATGTATGCCACTTCAAAGTGGTTAAGATGCAACATAATGTATCCATTCTTGGTAAATGTTAAGGGGCAAAGAAAATAACTTGTAAATAACATATCTTGACTCATTATTTATGCCTTTTGGGTGACGATGAGCAATGATTTGACAAAGAGTCTGAATAGTCACTTTTGACATTGACATTGACACTGACATTTACCATCTATTGATATATCTCGAGTTAATGGTCAGGCTTTTATGAAACCAAATGAAGAATTTGAACAAAGTGAAAATTCATTAGATAACAAGATGGATAAATTTTTAAAGTCAAACTTATTCCATGATCTTCGCTATTCTCAGATGGAATTATCGAAAACAATTAATATCAAGTTTGTTCATTTGGGAATTTTGAATTCATTTGAATTCTGGTGACAATTAGTTGAGTCATGTGGAATTAGTCAACTGAAAGATTTACCGCGCTTTTCAAACAACAGTAGTTATGACTGTTATCTTTCGAAAGAGAAAACAGTTTTAACCATTAATTAATAAAAATTGAATTTAAGATTGTTCAAAAAAGACGAATGAACTTTCAACTTTCTTCGGTTGAGGTGGTGTTATTTAGAGTCTTTATTTTATGAACTGTGTTTCAATTTAAATTTTCTTAAATTCGATTTTCAGCTTTGCCGATCCACCAGTAATTTATGGCAGGCAAATTATTATAAAAGATATTTTATATTTTGGATTGGTTTCGAAAATGTATCTTAATTTAACAGCAAAGTAGTTTAATGTATCAAATAATTAGGATTGTAACCCATGTATCCATACTCTTGAAATTACCTACAATACTTACATACTTTAAAAGAATCTAACAGGTTGATCAGTCAATTAATTAAGTTGTTGGTGTCCTCAAATTATTATATCACGGTGAGACATAATGGTCATTTTGGCTTAATTTATTGACGTGAGACTTACCAGAAAAGATAGTGAGGACAATCTATACTTATACAAAATCTATCCAAAAACCAATGTGATACCTCACTTAAATTTTAAGCACAAAACGATTACAAAAATTATTCAAGAATTAGTAGACCAAATATAAATAATCAGTTGATTAGTTGAATAAAAATGAATTTTTATTGTTGCTTGTTACGACATCTTGTGATTTTCAAATAAACTATTCATACCTGCTCAGCTGTTTAATATAAATAAATTTTGTATTTCCCTCCATTCACTCAATGAGAGCTGCTGCCACTTTAAAGGATTTTTTATCTCAATAAATAAGCTGTTTCTGAAAAACACGTGACTGTAGAGTAATGAAAATTACATTACCTTAATAAGGTTAAGTTAAACTGTTTAAGTGTTCTAATTAATTCTTTATCATGTTGATTAACCGTTTAAACAAGGTACTCACAGCTCATCACCTAATATCAAATAAGTCTACTGTTGCATTTAGTTCAATTTTTTCTAGTTTGCCTGCAAACAAATTAAATTTTAGTCGAGGTTTACATCTAGTGCCAATAGTGGTTGAACAAACTGGAACTGGTGAACGAAGTTATGACATCTATTCAAGACTTTTAAAAGAAAGGATAATATGCCTGATGGGAGGAATAAACGATGACACAGCATCTCTAACAGTTGCTCAATTATTGTTCCTTCAATCTGAGAGCAGCAAGAAACCTATTCACATGTACATTAATAGTCCTGGAGGAGAAGTTCCTGCAGGACTGGCCATTTATGATACTATGCAATACATTTTACCGCCCATTGCAACTTGGTGTGTTGGTAAGCAGTTTTATGTGATCCGATCCTAAATGTTTGATGAGTTAATTACAGCGAACTACCATCCAAGTTTTATAATGGTGATGATATTTGTTTATTTTGGTTAAATCTGATAGATTCGCGAAATTGTTTGTTTGTTGTATTTACATCTTGAAGGAAGCCATTCATATACGGAAACTAGATAGCTGAGAAAAAATTGAAAAGCAACCAAGGTGAAATGAATTTATCAAGGAAACCAGTCGATTCAAACGAAAACGACTAATTAGACATGCTTTCATGGATGGTCCTCATGACCTTCTTGACTACTTTTCTTGCTCATGAGCTTTTTTTCAGTTTTCTTTATTTTCATTTCTATTTTGCCTTATCATCGATTTTTATTTACCGTCAAGCCTTTCTTTCCTATCTTAATTTGTACTTTTGGATTCTGATTCATCTTCATGGTCATTTTTGTTATGAAAACTCAACCTTCAAGTTTTTATAACTTTATTTGCACCTTTATTCCCACGCTTTCTTGATTTCCGTATCTTTTGGTTTTTATCAATTTTAAGTCAATTTGGTAGTTCATGTTTTTTTACCTTTATCTAATTAAACTTAATTTATCTATTTTGCAGTCAAAATCAAGAATAGAAAACCAATGACTATATATTTTATCAAGGCTTCCCGCATTAATATAAAACTTTACTCTGGTTACTAACCACAAACAGGGAAAAATCATCATCATGTAACAAGAGATAAGAGTAGATTGCGTGTTATTTGTTCATATCCATTAGAATTGCGCAACTTTATTACCAATTTCATTTGACCTTTCTGTGTTAATATTTGAAAAGCTGATTTTTAATTATTTTCATCTCCCATTTAGGTCAATGCTGTTCGATGGCAAGTTTACTATTAACCAGTGGAACCCCAGGAATGAGACATTCCCTACCACATTCAAGGATTATGCTTCACCAACCTCATGGCGCAGCACACGGTCAAGCCACAGATATATTCATTCGTGCCGAGGAAATAAATAAGATTAAAAAAATGCTCAATGGTTTATATTCAAAGCACACTGGACAATCAATTGAAAAAATTGAAGAATTACTCGAACGAGATAAATTTATGTCACCTGAAGAGGCAACAGAATTTGGGTTAATTGATTCAGTTCTTTCTCACCCTCGTACTACGAGTGCACAAGAATCAGAGCCTCACTAAATGTCTGAGGCATTGAAATGATCACTTTACAAAAGAAATGGCAAAAATAATCAAATTACTGGATCTCCGGGTGTTGTAATTACCAGTGGTACTTAACAATCAAACAAGTTTATTAAAAGAAGATATCTAAGCATTGAAAAAAATCATCCAAAGTTGATCAGCCTAGGAATATTTACGCTAAAGATATATGATGAACCTGAAATTGGAGTCAGCTAAATCAATTTTGAGAAAATCAAAAGGAAAGGAAAAATACAGGAAATCAAAATGAAAGGCTAATCATACTAAGAAAATCTAATTTCTTTTGTTGAGTTAATTTAAATTGCTTGCACTTTATCACCACATACAAAATTTCCGGAAATATGACATATCCAGTGATAGTTTCATGTTTGAATTTTATATCCTTCGTCACTAAAATTCACAGTATCATTTACTCCGTTTCTATTCAAAATCAGATTAGAATCAGGGATAAGTTATTACATGTAAATTAGTAGTAAAGTAAAAATTGAAAGTTTTTGTTTAGTTCAAGAATTTTTTTGTCAAAAAGTTGAATATAATGAAACGAATCTTTCATTTTTTTCAAATTGTGAAACAAGAAAAGTACAGAAAAAAGAAGAATATGATTTACATTGCTCGGTCAATTAAGGATTGATTAATTAGTTTACTTTTTTCGTTTGTTTGTGGGTTTTTGGGCTTGTAAGTGATTCGTTTGAGATGATGTACCAAAAAGAAATGAACACTTAAAAAGTAAACTGTCAACTCCATAAATCGAGCGATCATCGGGTCTTCATTTTCTTGTGTTAACAGTAATAACAATGATTTGTTTTATCTTTAATTATGACAATTATCTGGTTAATGGTTAGCCTTTGGTGTTTTACAAAAAAAACGTGAGAGAAAAAATGAAATAGAATAGAAGATTCCTGACAAACAAAAAAAATTAGAAAAAAATGTCGATCAATTACCATCAATAGCTTAATTATGTTGTGATATTATTCCTTACCGAAGATTATCAAATGACAACCAAAAACTATCTCCATAATCAATCAAAACAATCACCTAAATGGGTTACACATCTATAATAAAATTACAATATATTTTTATAAATATGTAGCCACGACAACAACTTTACGTAGTAGTAATTAGTAAATACCAATTGATTTTTTTTCATTCAAAATAACACACCATGTCGTAATCTCTTAATTAAACTATTGATGTAAACCTTTTTTTTCTCTTTGTTTTAGCCCAAAGTATGATGTCTTGAACAATTTTATCACCATTCAAAATTGCAAAGGTTTTGATTTTTTGTTTCTTGATTATTTCGTATCACATGTGAATCCTCTTCATGTAATTTGATAAAATTCAGTTGTACGGATGGTAAGAGATGTTTTTTTTGTGTTGGCTTGTGTTTTTTGGTGAGTTTGTTTTTATGTGGTGTGTTTATGTGTGTGAGTGTATGTTTTATTTATTTATGTAGAGGTTTTGTATGCATGTATGTAATATGTGTATGCTATTAGGTTGATAAGAATGATAAGTTCAAGTTATAATTCCATATCTTTAGTTTCATCATCAGAGAAATCACTCATCGAGCTTTCCTCGGACGAAGATTCTTTGTCTTGCTGTTCTTTCAACGCTTCTTCGGTAGCATATTTTTTCACATAATCTGGGAAAGAAAAGAAAAGAAAAGAAAAAAGTTACATTAGCACTTTCCTACTTCAAAAATAACCAAGGACTGGAGTGTATGTATTTATATAAATGTATATTACGATCAAAATATAACCTGAGGGTAAAAAAGAGATAGGGAAAAGAAAGGAAAGAAAATGAGGGTTCCCCATATGAATGTTGACCCATCTTGAGGGAGAGGGTACCAAGCATGAGATGGATTGCTTTGAAATGATGATAAAGTAGTAGAAGAAAAGTTTAAAAGAAACATAATAATGATTCATGTTCCAAACTCATAATTTTGCAATCCTTACACTCATAGAGAAAATGTTCCATCATTAACAATTAGAGAATAAATTGAAGGAAAAAACTTATATTTAACAAGTGAAAGAGTGGAAAAATGAAGTTAATTTTTTGTTTGTTTGTTTGTTTGCACAATCAGTTTGAAAGTTGCAAAATTTAACTCAACAACAAAAGCATAACAGAGATGTTTGATGCTTGCTGTTTGTAGGTCAACCAGGTCCGCCCAAGCTTTATTATTACTGTATAATAAAAATTCTACTTGCAGTCTATTATATTATCAACTTAATCACTGTTGACCAATATTGTTGTTTTTTTGAAAGTTAAAAGCCTGTAAAGTATTTTAAATACAATTAAATCAGTTGAAAAATGGATAATTAAGGCAATAGAAAAATAAAGGTTGAAAATGTAACATAAGTTAATAATATAATAAACATAAGATTAATTGAAAGAAAAATGAGTAAAACTGATAATTACAAATAAGGTAAAGTGAGGAGTTGAGAGTGAACGGCACAGTTTTCATTTAACTTCTTCACCTTTTTCAGATTGCAATTGGTAGTACAGATTTATTGTGTGGTGTTCAGAGCCTTAATCAACAAAAATGATTAGTAGTAGAACGAGAAGTAAAAAATAAAGTACTGATAGTTTCCATTATCAGTCAGAACAAGATTTACATGATTTAGTTAGGTAAGGTCAACTTGTGGGCAATAAAAATGAAATTTGAACATTACCTGCAACTTTCCTATTGTATTCCTCGGGTTTATGAAGATACAATGCTGCAGCATCACCATTTAGAGGATCGATTGGGTTTGGGTAGGTGAGTAATTGAGGTAAAAATGATTCAAATATGTTGGAGAGATCATAAAGAGCTGTCCAGGCTTGATTGATAACATCCAAACAAACAGTTCCAGATACTTCATCGATGTTAGGATGATAAATTTTGTTCATAAATCCGATGGACGGTGATTTAAAAGGGTATTTCTCTGGTAGATCCACACGAACCTTCCAAACACCTCCTTCATAAGGTGCTGAATTAGTTGATAAGCAGATAAGGAAATAAGAATAGGTTTAACATTAATATCAAGAACAAACTAAGGCAAGCAAATAAATAGAGAGAAAAAAATAAATCCTGACAACAATTGGCTTTTTTCTGTTGCTCCAGTGAAGGTGAAGAAGGAGAAAAATTGACTTACTTCCTTTGGGTCCATAAAATTTCACACAAAATTCATTTAATCCACCAAGGATAGTAACTACATGTTTAGATTCAATCCTAGAAAATAGAGAGAGATAGAAAGAGAGAATTTTTGTTTATCCATTGGTCTGATTTAATTTAAGATAAGTGTTATTTACAATTTTAGGACGTCGGTATCCATTCTTCTTTTGCCTGGACTTGGTGAGGACATCATTATACCGATAACAGAATCACAATTAGAAAAAAAACGAATCGCACGGGAAACAAGGAAAACAACGAAATTGATTATACTGTAGCTGTTGCTGACTGTTGTTTCAAGCTTTCTGAAATAGTGTTTGGTGATATCGAAAATATCGATAATAATAATAATCGATATTTTAAATGCGATGATAAATCGATGTTTACTAAAAAAATCGGTTTAAAAATTTTGTCTCAAGTTTTTTGACTAAACCTTTTAATCAGTTCGTTGAGAAGGACCTTTTGAACAACAACCGATGACATTAATGATAAAAGAAAAAGACTTTACCCTAACAATAAGTAAATATGTAGATAAGATTGCTTTCTTCAATTATTATCTAATCTCTTTGAAAACGATTTGCATACTTTTTGTTTACTCAATTTGACAAACTAAATCCACTCGATCCATCTGAGTAATCGATTATCATCGATATTTTATGAATTTATTGCGTAATCACCAAAAATCGATTTTTCAATCATCTCACATCACTATGCTCTTCATAACATCACCTTGCTCAGCATAAATACTGCTGAAGTACAGGGTGTTAAGATGTGGAGAGGCAAAAATCTTCCCCTTGCGCACTAAACTGATTCTGGTTTGTTATGTTTTGGTTTAATGTTTACATTTCATAAGATGTTCTGTATCCACTTTTTTTCAATTTACTCACAATGTCAGTGATTCTTTTCGGAAGTGAATTTATAACAGAAACAAGGTAAGGTTCATCTATATTATCCCATGTATTGATAACTTTGTTTACTGATTCTTTTTTACTCTTTGATTTAGCTTCAAGTTCAATTTTGGGAAATTGACCCTCAATACTTCATGCGACTTCATACTTCATCGACTGTGATCAGATTAACCATCAGGCCAAATTAATGCTCCACCCACCATACGAACTTTCTTATCACCCTGTATGCACTGAATCAAACATAAGAATGTCAGTGATGACAGCGCCTCACTAAGAAGTCGAGTACGGCTGAGTGGCTCTCACTCCACCCCCTAATGGCCATACACGCTTGGCTGAGCGCTCTTACATCTGTTGGATATGATAACTTATCAGTTGGTTGAAATTGTAATCCATTTATCGATTGTTTCTCGCTGTTTTCTTAGAATAGTTGAATCGATGATTTCACTTCTCTCATTCCATTTTCTCAGAGGTTTCAGGAAGTACAAAAGAATGCGAGGTTATCGTGAAGCAAGAAAAAGATTGGAATGAGATATTCGACTTTAGCTATGTAAAAAATGATCAAATCCAGACTTATAAGTAAGTTTATTTTAATTCTTTCTGTTATTCATTATTTTCTAGGCAAGATAATCAATTTTATGAATCTTAAAACCATTTGTCTGATTGTTTTTGTTTCTGTAAGTTGCATGATAATATGCATGATTTTCTAATCATACCTCTGCTCTTATTTAGATGCCTGGAGTGTGCTGGACCTCAGGTTTTGTCAGTCATCTCAGGGATGTCCTCTTGGAAATATAATATCTAAATGGAGTGATTGACAAGGAACAATTAATCAGCTGGAAAATGGGTTGAATGAAACTGATGCCTCCGTTAGCGGGAAAAGGCGAAAGATTTGCTTTAATTTGTAATGGACATGCAGAGTTATCTTTTGCTCATCAGTTGAATAAAGTTAGACACAGTTACTTTGTATGAATTACCGTGTTGGTTACGGTAATACTTGTAATATGGTATACTCACTATAGAATCTTGTTCAACGATGAATTTAATTAATGGCTGCTATTACATATTTCAAACCCAATTGTGATATCGAAAAAACAATCAGTGTAAAAAATTTGATTGATCAATATGATGATTTCTGTGTTGCCACGGGGCCACTTAACCTAGAGATTTTAATATTCTTGAACAAAAACTTAATATTTACTTGCCATGACTTACTTGGAAACTTGACAAAACTTCAAATACCAAGCACTCGTAAAGAATGGCTGGCAAGAGTGTATTGTTTATTAATAATTGATTTTTTCAACAATTTACTTTCTTTCTCAAAAGTATAATACAATTAAGTAAATAATGTAAGTCTAATTTCAGGTTTATTTGCAAGAAAATTGTCGCTTTTTGTCAATTATGATAAAACCGAAACTAAACTATTCACAGCTTAACCAAGCAGTTAATCAATATTTTTATTGATTTTAAACTACATTTTTAAATAGTTTTTAACCTTTAAACTCATTTTAAATATTAATTGTTATTCTTTGATTACAGGTCATGGTTTGTTTAGTCGATAATTACAATAATTGAATTCATGTAATGCTCTTTTTGCTTCATTCAAACTTGTTAAATCAATAAGAACCACATTATTATATAATAGTTATGTCATGTTTAAACGTTTTGAGTTTAAATTCAAACCTCAAATTGTGTCTATTGATTGAAATGATAATAATTTTCAACAAATGTTTGTAATAATCAGTTTTTCAGTATATACAGCGAATTTGAATCTTAATTTTATTGCTCCTTTTGACTTTTCAATAATTTTGATTTTCAGGCCACAAATTAACTAGGCTGATTAAGTATTTTAAGATGACATGAAGTTGATATTGATCCAGCTAAATTGGAAGCTCGACAAACGTATTTCCCTGCCGCTGGTCTAGTCGATTTCTCAATAATTAATCGACATATTCCTCCTGTAAGCGAGTCAATTTGACTACCTGAAGCTGAGGCAACTTCAATGTCATTGTGATACCATTTAATTGTTGGTGGAGGATAACCGTCAACCTCACATTCCAGTGAAATGTAGCTTCCTTCTGGTATTGATTTATCTTTGAGTCCCTAAAAGTGACAATCAATGGAAAAGAAAGACAATTACATGTAAATGTTCCTTCAATAAATTGTTTGTGTTCATGATGAGCTAGAAGTTACCAAATAAGTGAAACTTACATTGATGAAGATTGGCGCTCGAACTGGATTACCTTCGGAAGCTGGATGATCAGAAATGTCTTGACCAAAAAAGGAGGTTGATTGGGAGGAGTGGAGAGATGTTTGGGATAAAGAGCCAACTGAAAGGGTTGTCGATAAAAGAGATGGACAGATATCACCTCTAGGTATAGACATGGCCTGGTAGAGGGTAAAATGGAGAAGGAAAGATGATTTTTATAATAGTTTACAGTTTAAGTTGAATTTTATGCAAATGAACAAAAAGAAAGTAGTAATCATCTTCGAGTAATAACATCATTAACATCATCGTCATCGTTCAATACATTAATACATTCAACATTAGACCTTGGTTACCTTTGTGAAAGATTGTGTTTCCCTGTTTTGACCAGGAGCTCGAACTGGTTGCCATTTAGGAACTCTTGGTAAAGTTGTTGAAGCTGAAAAGAAATTTTTTGGAACCCAAACTGGTTTAAATTCTGAATTATCTTCCTGAGCTGAAAAGTAGCTGGGCTCTTCAGAAATATCTGATTTAGCTGATGAGGTTGAATATTTATAGCCACAAGGAAGGGATTCAAAGGAATCAGCTTGCTTTAAATCACTGGCATAAGAATAAACACCAGAGATCCCAGACGATTTAAACAATCGTCCAGGTCCTTCTGATGAAAATCGTCGATCCAAACTCATACATCGTGTTTTGAAATCGTAGGTTGAAGCAGCTTGTTCCATAGCTATACGGGTGAAAAACTGGTTTAAAAATGGGGGGAAGTTTATAATGAGAAGACTTGATTCTATAATTTAAGCTAATTAATAGTTGAACTTACATCTTTTTTCTGTTTCACTGAGGCACCTTCATTGACGCAACGTATTGCACTGCCGCTTGATATGCTTTCTCGCCTTGATTCTTGGACTAGTAGATTGGCATTAGATTCAATTGCTCCAAGTGAATTACTGGCCTTTACTGTAATTAAACCTGAATCTTCAGGCCAAGCTTCTTTAAAAGTTAGTCGATAGATTCCGTTACTTGGGTTGGTAAAAATGAAATTTTCATCATTAACATTGAGTGGGATTCCCTTTCTGTACCAAATAATTTCAGGAATAGGATTTCCTGACAATTCAATTTCAAAAGTTATCTCTTCTCCCGGATTAACTAATTGATTGGTTAAATGGCGGACAATATGAGGTGATTTGATATCTGTTTCGAGATTGCTTGAAGAAGGTGCATTATTGTTTCTTTCAACAAATGATTTAACCTCGTGAGATTCAATTCCTTTATCTGTGGTAACCAAATTTTCTTGTTGATATGAGTGACTGATTTGAGGTTCATTGTCATTTATTTTGCTGAAATGGTGCTCTTCTCGTGTGATTGATTCACTTTTTCGTGAAGATGAGTGGAGAGGGGAAGGTACAAGTTCAAGTGTTGATCCTGTTAATGAAGATGGTGGTTGAGATAGTTGATTGATAAATGGTTGGGCTGATTGTGAAACTGATCTTGAGGAGGTTGAGGTTGTTGTCTTGAAAATTTTAGACGAACTGGTCATTTCACGGAATGTTGTCCTTATCTCGGAACTAGCTCGTTGATCAATTCCTAGGGGCAGACTAAGTTGATTGGACGATGCCAATCCTGTCAAAGATTGAGAACTCGTTGATTTATGGAGATCAGGCATAATAATATTACAACTAGACACTGCTTTACCAGCCGTATTTTCAGCAACAATACAATAATTACCAATAAGATCGCTCGCAATTGCTGGTATAATGAGACTATAAGTTTCGCCATCTTGATTCAGAGTGAATTTAGTTAAATCACTTAGCTCAATTTGACGATGATTAAAATACCAGGTGACCTTTGGCTCAGGAAAACCTTCAAAAGAAAAGGATAGATTTAAATTCACACTGAAAATGCTATTGATTATATTTTTAGAGAAATGATTTTATACCTGTTATTTGACAAGTTAATGTAACATTGTCACCCGATTTAACGACTCGATCTTCCAAATATTTTAAAAATTGTGGATGTTTGGCGGTAATTTTAGGTTTAATTGTAACCTGACAACTACTTGATGCTTTACCTATTGCATTGACAGCTTGAACTGTATAAACTCCTTGGTGAGATCGAGTTACATCTTGAATAATCAAGGAATAAGTTTTACTCTCCATATCTTCGGTAACCTCTTGACCAAGTGAGCAATAAACATGTTGACCATCTCGATACCAATTAACTTTAGGAGATGGATGCCCAGTAACAGCACACGATAAAAACAGAACTGATTTTTCATCCAAAGTAACGTCAGTTAAATTTTGTATAAACATTGGAGCTCTATCAGGCAAACTTTCTGGTTTATCTGTAAATAGATTTGAAAATATAAACAGTCGATGGTTATATAATGATGCAAGTAAAAAATATAAAATTTTAACTCATGATGGAAAGTTTTAGATCAATTTTTGCTATAATCTTCCTAACCACTCAACTTACCAGAGATCTCTATAAGACGTTGACTTGTAATGTTAGTAACATCATGATAAACCATACGAGTAATCTTTTCCTCACTGGATATTTTCTGAACTGAGCTATCTACCATAGTTTCAGCATTTTTTAATTCAACAGGCTTAGGTTTAGGTATCTAAATCAGGCATGAAAAGAGAAATCCAACATAATCAGTTAATCACCTTTTTCCTTTGATTAAAGTATTTTTAGCTTTATTTACCTCATCTGTTTGTACGGAAACTTGAATTGCTCTTGTAGATTTAATTTTTTCTTCAGCGATTTGACTTTTCCGAGCGTCCATTAAGGCTTCAATTTTAACCATTAAACTGTTAATATGAGTTAAACATGATTGAGCACAAAGGACGCCACGATCTTTGTCGAGGAAAGGATCTTTACTCTTTATGCAAAAAAATATTATAGAAAGTAACTTTCGTTAACAAAGATTCTTAAATAGATGCATCAAAACATTTACCTGTTTTATTTCACGAGTAAAATTGGATTCCAGATTTTTAAGCTTTACCGTCTCTTGTTTCAATGAGACCCAAATCTCTGTCAATGGACGAACAGCTTCATCACTAACCTTTTCAAGCTTAATCAAATCATTTTCAAGTTGATCTAAATTACGCGTCACCTAAGAAATGACAGAAGGAAATAAAGATCACAGTTGAAATTAACAACGACAACACATGAACTAATAATATAATCAAGGATTTGCTTACATCACTAGAGATTTTGTGAAATGTTGAATATCGTTTTGATAAAAGGATCCGATTCTCTAGTAGTGACGAATACAATTCCCAATTCGATTTAAGTTCGTCAAGAGAGTTTTGAACTTCTTCAGGGAGAGTTTCTCCTTCGGATTCCATTCTGTTAACAATGGAAAGTAAAACTTTGAGTTCCAAAGACTTGGTTTCCATTTCAATAGAAAGTTTGCGATGTTTTTCCAAAAAGTCATTAACAATCCCAATTGAGCTTCCCATATCTTGATGCCCTCGTAAAAAGTCAACAACTCTTTGATTTAACCAACGGCTGAGATCATCTTTTAAATTTATCACTTTAACGAGTTTTTCACTGATTTCCCGAGTTTGTTGTTGTTGATAAATATTTTGATCTTGAACTACTTCCTCCTCAGTTTCGGTTGCAGTTTCAATGGTCACAATTGGTTGGATGGAAGCAAGCTTCTCCTCCAGGGCTCGACACTTTTCTTGAATCTCGTGAAGTTTAGCATTAATGGGTTGAATATAAGCTTGATTGGTCCCGACAAGATCCAACAAATAGTAGCCTTGGCTCACAGTTTCCTTAATTGTCTCTTGAATATAATCGAGAGTGATACATGGACTGGGTGATTGAGATCGATGTTGAACAGGAAAACTAGGTCTTTCAAGGGAATCAAACATGGTATCAAGTTTAGCAGAGGTGAGGGATGCTGCTTCCAGGAAGGATGCAAAAGAACTTTGCAATGATTTCATTTCTTCTAAAGTAAACATGAGACTACTGTATTCCTCCAGAACACTAAAAGCTAAATCTTTAACTTGACTGTTCATCTCTTCTGAATGTTGATCAATCTCACTCGCCAGGCGTAATGATTCTGTGCCCAAGTTTTTCAAGCTTCGCTCAATTTCATCCATTTTGTAACGAGCAATCCCGGCTTCACGAGCTGAACAACCTGGATTAATACCTTCAAGAATTGACTTTTCTTTGTCCATACGACTGGCAACCTGAAACAAAAATAAAATTATCCATTGTAATGAGGCTATGTTAAGTTTAAGTTGAAAGGACCATGCAACAATGTTAATGGTTTTAAGAAATTTAATGCTTTTCTGAGCTAAATCACCTCTGTCTTGAGCCAAGTGAATTATATTTCACTTTAGTAGAGCTTTTTAACAACAATCTTCAACAAGTTTACGATAATTTGCTATTAATATTCCAAATCAATCAGCTTGTCAATTGAAGCCATTGCAATTGGATTCTTAAGAGCCATTATACTATGCAGTAATTGCCATTGAATCTAATAGTTGAACCAAAATACAATTGCTGTTGTAGGTATAATGTAATGTACTGAAAGAAAATTGTGGAAACCAAATCGTCTTTTTGATGCATTGTGATGTAATACATGAATTTTTTCGTGTTGATTTAGTTGTTTATCTAACTAATAACTATTTTTAAATCAAATGTTTACTTAAGTAATACATTTTTATGATAAAATTTTGTCTAAATAGCTAATTCAGGAAAATTAAGGAAATTTCAAGCATTTAAAAGTTGGTTAGGAATCCGTAAGAATACGAATAGTGGATAATTTAAGTTTTACTGTATCTTTGTGCGTCATTTAGACAAAACGCAGCACTGTTGGTTTTAATCTGGTCGAGTTTTGTTGGGATATGAAGAGGAAAACAAAACAAATGTACAAACCCCATTTAGAAGCTCAATGTAATGTAATCTAAGATATTGCGAGTCCAATTGTTTCTTTCGTTGGATAAATAAGGTCACAAGTTGTCGTCTTTTCGCCTGTAATCTCTCCAAATAGTCAATCACATAGGCAATCACATTGGCTATTTCAGTCGATTTGTATAAAGGTCTAGAATCAAAGAGGTTGGCAGCAGCCATGTCGTCCAATTTAGCTAACAGTAAATGTTGTTCATTCATCGCAAACATTGATGACTCTAGAAGATTTCGTTTGAGTCCTTCAATATCAGCTAATATTTTTCGCACTCCTTCCAGACTATCAGGAAGTTCAATAACAGAAAATTCATTTTCCGCCTTTTCAATCCACTGATTGAATTGTTCACATCTTCGATAGAAAGTAACTGCTTGACTCAATGTTTGAGACCTCAATTGTAACTGGAGGTTTAAATTTTTCCAGGCTAACGCCAGATTCTCAGCCATGGCTGAAAAGACAATTGGATCGGTTTCCTTGTTTGCAAGTATCTCATCAGCTGAGCCTAGAAGCTTTTCGACTGGAGTTTGTTTTGTCTATAATTAATGAAAAGATTTAACAATGATTAGACATTTTGATAAGACAATAATTTAAATTGGCTAATGATTGAATAATCAAAATTCCTTAATTATTTTAATCCTTAACTCAAGTGAATCCTTACCTCAAGTTTTTTCAGTGTCGTTAAATGTTGCTGCTGAAAGTCGATTGCTTCATCAAGTGATCTCCCTATGTCAATCAGTGAAGGCTCCATATCGCAGATCTTTAACTCAATCCAATCTTTGCTCTGTTTACAATAAGAAGCAAGAGCAACGTAATTAATAAATCGTAATTAATTGATTGTTGATTTATCTTGATATAAATTGAACATTTATTTACGTTAAATAAAAAAATATAAACATCGACCTCAATTTGAAACATTTTGATAAGCCAAATCAATGATTTACTTTACAAATAAACATGCAATTTCGAAAATCAGTAATAAAATCTGATGAACAAAGGTTACGTTTTCAAGAATACTGCTGAATCAAAGGATCAAACAAAAATCATTGATTTTACCGACATTACGACATTTTCAAATATCGATTTGAAATAAAGTTATTTGGATAGCTTTCCAATTATGTTAGTTAATAAAGTAATCAAAGCTACTTACCACTAGTACCGCTATGATTATCCTAGTTTTAGCCGATTGAACACCAATAGTACTTATTGCTGTTGTTTTGCTACCATTAGATGGAAAATCAAGGCTCTCATGTCCTCTCAACGTTTTTTGTAATTCCATTGCAATAGAATGTAATTTAGAAAATTACAATTAACCGTTAATTTGTAAAGGTGATTGTTGGTTTACAAGTCTGGATGGACGAGAGGAACCAGGAACAGCAACGTTTATTTAGTTGGATCCTTTCTTTGGTGAACTATATCAACTAGTTGGCTTTAATCTTCACCATCCTCATTGCTCATCATCATGGTTTGCTTTCCATCTCGACTTCTAATAGTTTTAACACACAGATGGGATGCTGAAAGGAAGAAGACGAAGGAAAAGAGGTGAGAAAAAGAAGAAGAAAGAAAAGGCAAGAGACATTAGTTTTTTTGGATGTTACATCTCATTTGGGTGAGGCAAACTCCCCTAGACACACTTTATTTTTGGCAACATAACTTTCAGTCTTATTTTCTAATTTTCTTCTCTCTCACTCTCTCTCTCTTTATCTCTAAATAAATCATAATGGACTTGAAATATTGTGAATGTTTAATCTCAACTGGAAATACAATATTTTTTCCCATAAAACACCAGTAACATTAAGTTTACTAACAGTAAATGAGACCCAATTTATCCACTGCACTCCAACTACTACCAGTTTTGAGATGAATTGGATTAGTATTTGGATGGATGATGGTTCATATCAATTGGAATGACTTTGACCAAAATACTGTTTTTGCTGATTATCAAACAGTAGATGTCTTTGATTTTCATCCAAGTTGAGTATACTATTCATGCTCCAGCTCTGTGTCGAAATAAAATCGCGTTTATGGTCAATTCTACTAAACTTATTGTCATTTCTTTTGATCTCGATCATCATCATGCTCATCTAATTGATTACTTAAACAGTCATCAATAATTGTGGCTCCTTGATTCTTTTTTTTGCATTTAATTGAGCCTCAAAAGTTTCCAATAATGTCAAAGTCCCGATTTTTCACTTATAATGTCAGCAAAAATATAAACTGTATGCAAATCATTTTGGGTGCCAATTAAAATATGTTTCAAAATTGCAATCTAGTACATAAACAAAAACAGGATTTGGGAGAAATGCAGAATCCATATTTCAAAGTACTGTGTAAAGGCAAAACCTTTTTGATTATTCGAGTTCGCACTTCAGTTGTTTTTTCATGTGTTTATATTATTCTTCATTATGCAAAACTTTGATGTTGAAAATCGATGTTCTGTTGTAAAGATCTTTAAATTTCATTACCTTAAATAAATGCATATTTTTGCTGACATTGTAAATAAAAGAATTCATTTTCATTTTGAAATTAGTTTCATCACTGTGAGTTTAATTATTTTATTTCTCGGTTTCTTCATTTTCAATTTCAATCTATTCCAACGAGAATTTATGGCGAAATTACGAAAAACTAAAACTGAAAGAATCTAATGTTTAATTCTACTCGTGACAAGAATTTTTAGATCAGTAATGATTGAGGATCTATAGATGAGATAAACTGGGATGAAAGGGTCCTACGCGAAACCACACACCCACACCTGAAAAACAAGGCACTTTTTCCATCCTTTACAATGATCAGAAAATAAAAATTGAACAATCAAACAGTAATAAAGATAGATCTATCTATGTCCGTATCTAGCGGACAATTTTAATTAAATCTGTCCATTCAATCATTCAACCGTTCAATCGGTAGAAGTGGTGAATGACTTTGATTGGTGTTTGCTGTGTAAAAGCACTTTTCTGTTGATATAAAAGTCGTAGGTGTGGAGGCAAGTGGATAATATAGAAACGATTAAGCACAATATAATGTTTAAAGTGTATATATAATCTAATTTTATTATTTTTGCAAATGGATTCATATCTGCATGTAACTATACAACAAAATTAACAATAATTTATGATAAAGATTAACAATGAAGATTCATTTATTCTAAGATGGAAACAATTTTGGTTAATATTTAACAGCTTCGCCTACTTTCTGGTCTGGGTTATCAGCAGTTACCTTTTCAGCCATGACAAACCCATTGTTATCAATTCCACCAGTTTGCTTATCCTTCTCACCCGTTTCAACATTATCGGCATTTGGCTTGCGTTTGGACATATTTTTGGTGACCAAATAGGGCAACTTGAATTTGATCCACATTAAGACAGAGAAGGGAACTATTGCAGCACCAGCAAACAAGTGAAAACCAAGGCCAGGATAGAATGAAATTGTGGCGTTAAACAGTCTAATTAAAACCCAGTCCGTACCGAGAGTTAAAATTAAACTGAACACCGAAAGTAAACTGAAAACACCGCCAATTTCATCTCTTTCAACGACATTACAAAGAATTGAACGGACAGCAGATCCAAATAGAAAACTAAAAGCACCAGATAAAGTTGCCGCCATGAAACCATAAGATGATAACCATGCACCAGTTATAATTTGTTCAGCAGCATGTGAAGTAACAGCCATTAAACCAAGGTTAACGTCAGAGACACCCAGTCTTTGGATTAAAATTCGTGGACCAACCAGTTGCATAATAGCTGGAATAATCCTGACGATAGCATGGTATGTTGTATACTGATACTGAGACCAGCCATAAGCTTTCTGCGAAAATTGTAACGAAATACTGCTTCTAAACGAAAATTCAATGTGTAATACAATTTCGGCTAGCACAAGTAACAACAGAGCTTGCTTTTTTCCGGTTTCTCTAGGCTTGGATAAAGTTCTGAACAGCTTTTTAACTGCTTCAATAGAGAAAACTTTGTTAATAAATTCTTTAATTGCGCCTCTGTTATTGAATGATAATTTGCTTTCCACTGATTGCTGAGTTTTGTACGGTAAATCGTATTTAGCATAATCAGGATTGCGAGCAACTCGTTTCTCATTTATTTTATAAACTGTCGGGACTTTAAAGATGAAAAACAAAACTGAAATGATTTTAAATGACAATGAAATTAAGAAAACTCCAAGATAATTGTGAACTTGATTTGGAAACCAAGGTTTTTGATCAAGAATCCAACCACCCATATACTGACCAGCAATTGAACCTAATATATTTAATTGAACAGTTAAATGATTTGACTGTAATATTTAAATTAACTTAAGTTTTACCGGTTAAACTGGCAACGTCAATTGAAGCAAATTTGATGATCCTTTTCTCAGGTGGATTTGTCAACACAACATAAGTTTGCAAAGCCATAAAAGTATTTCTGATGGTTCCAAATATCCATGGGAACAAATCAACGATCAAAACTGTCTTTGGATCTAATTTATTGAATTTAAATACAAACAACAATTACAAAAATTTCATTAAAACAAAAAAATAAAATCAAAAAATTAAGTCTACCCATTAAGGTGATTCAAATTTTGTCTTCAATTAAAAAATAATGTAAAGTTTATCACCCTTGAGTTCAGCCGATCAATCCTACATTGTATTAATGCATCTATCTGCATTCATTCAAATTGCAATCATGTCTGGATTCACCCGAAATAAAACAATTTTCAAGGTGAAATGACTGTAATACTTTACTGGTTGATTCGACTTCAAAGTAAATAGATCAGATTTTTGTTAACCATTCAAGTGATCTATTCACCTGTTTTTTTCCTTGCCTAATGAATTCATTAAGTAAAATTCAGTAAATAAAACTCTGATGTTTCTTATTATCATTTGAGTTTTGTTTCTATAATTATTGAGAAACACTGAATGCAAATAATTTATTAAACTCTGTGAAAATTATAACTTATCATGCTAAGTTTTGATTGCAAAAAAAACACAGTAATCCTTTAAGAAGTTTGATTGCGCTTAAGGACGCCAGATAAGGTGGCTTCTATTCCAAATAATTTACATGCACTCAGGATAATCTGTGACGATCATAATAAACGTACTGCATTCGGAGAAGCAAATTGAAACGATTTTCAATGTTGCTTTCGAAATTTAGAGACCAGGTAGCAACAAGGTAATCAAGAACTTACCTAATTCAAAGTAGATTGCGTTACCAATGAGAATCAGGATTTGAAGCATACTGCTTATACATGGCATGGTAATGATGAATTTAAGATGACTAGGATAATTGTTGATCCATGAACCAACAAAGAGTGTGGTAAAAATGGCTGGAAGTTTAGCAAGAGATGAACGATAGCCTGAGATGATGGAAGTTTGTTTTAGGACCAGCGTTTTGTTTTCGGATTTTTCTGCTAAACAATCATTTAAAGCAAATCCAAATTCATTTAAACAAATTTTATCTTCGATTAATTGAGTAACAACAGTTGACTGCACTGATAGACCATACATGAATATCAAATAAAAAAACTCCATATGACAGTCTTTAAGGTTTGCCTTGATTGACTTCCAATTGATTTTCCCCATCTTTAATTTCACTGGACTTCAATTGACGTTACCAAGTTCACCGAATGTATTTATTTATTTATTTTTGTTGATTTCACGTCTATTTTATGTACAGAAAGTGAATAACTTTGAATAGACTCAAATTCGAAATAAACCGTTTCTATTCATCAAAAGCTTATTTATACAAATGTTAACTTGAATTTTGCTCGATTTTCATCCCAAAAATTATCGAGCAAAAGAAATAGATATTTTAGCTACTGAATTAAGCATTTATCAACTTGCATTCCATTGGGATAAATCATGTTCAATGCGAAATTAATCATTGCTACTTGGATTAAACCATAAATCCTCTCTCATAAACCATTGGTCTTAATTATACATCACAATCAACAATATCATCATGATTTGTTACCAGATAGATAGGAATTTTTGCCATTTATATCCATTTCGTACCAATTGTGATTTTTTTAATTCAGTTATGCTCAAATAGAAGTCAATCTTATATGAGAAAAATATTTCTACTTAATCTGGCATTATCTGAAGTCTTTTTTATCCGCGTGTGTGCAGTCAGAAGATCTGAAGTGCACTGAAATATTTATTCAAATACATATGTAATGTTTAACATGAATGAAATTTTTCCATAATATTCTATAAATTTGGTTTATTTTATTTTCCCATTCTGACATTGGATCATTTTGAATTTGGCCGCTTTCAATCTGAATAGATTGTATTGTAAAAAATAGAATTATTAAAGATTTGAACAGAGAACTTTTGAAGATAAGAAAATATAAAAATTGTTATGAATTAAATGCATTTAGGTACAATGGTTGAGATCTTTAGAACACTGATCACCGTTCGACGAATGATGAATTGATTAAAATTGGTCCTTTGGTATGTAACGAATACAGTCTTTCGAAAAGTGAACGAGAGTAGGAAATGAACCGCTCAGATAATGTCTCTTGCTCAGGAATTATTAATTCTTGGAATTTTAATTCTGAGATAGATCCCAAGAGAATGTATTTTTTGATACCAAAATTAGTAAGGGCAAGAGTTTCCAGTTCTGATTGGCTATGGGCTTCACAAATAATGCAACATAGAATTCGCTGTTCATTAGCAGTTTTAGGGTTGAAAGTTGTCAAATATATAGGATCAGTACAAATTGTTTCAAAATTAGTGATTATAACTTTGGCGTCTTTCAGCAACTTTCTTTTTATGTCTTTCCGAGTGCGTAACATTTCAGCAATCCAGTGAGGTGATAGATCATTAATGACTCGCACGTTTTTAAGATAATCAATACACTTTGAATACCTTTCTATACCTTTTCTTTTCTGCTCAGTTTCCTTTTCTAGAGTTGCGATATGACCCTCGTATAATTCTATTAGCAACTCGTCAATTTGAGCTTTCGCACCATCACTTGGATCAATTACGACTTCATTTTTGCCATCGAAACCTTCTGTCTTCAAATGAGCACAAAGTTCTCTCCTAAAATCTTCGTTTTCGGAGATGATTAAAATTGGAGTTTTTTCATCATCTTTAGTTTTGAAGAAAGGCAAATTACTGACTAGTTGTTTCAAGACTGGTACGATGAAAGATTGATATTGGGCGATGTCTAAATTAACAGCAAGGAATGAAGACGATGAAGGATCATTTTGTCCAACAAGATCATTGGCTTTTTGAAACGTATCTGCTTTACTTGGATCAGTAATCAATTCATCATTAATACCAACACCAGAGGTTTTGATTACCATGACAGGGTTTAGGAAATGATCTTTATAGGGATAATCATCAAGCATAAAAAGTGCTTTGGCCGTTTGTAAAATCGGCAAACAATTGAACAATTTATGGATTCCCAGATGATAGTCACTCCGATCATAAAGAGATGTATGAATCATTGTTCTTAATACACTTTCTTCACATAAATGATCATTCTTAAATTCTCGAGGAGCAGTGTTAAGGACTATGTTTTCAATCGAGAACAATTCAGGCTGTAGAACTCTCGTAAAAGTTGATAAAAAAATTCCTAAAAAAACTGGATCCTGAAAAACTCCTTCCATATCATTCGAGAATCTTTCAGTTTTCATTTTGATCATAACAATATCACCAGTCTTAGGACAATCTTCCATTAGAGTATGTTTAGGACTGATAATAGAAAGCTTAAAGTCAATGTCAGCATTGAATTCTTCTTTCATCAGAACGTAAGCATTTATAATATTTTCACAATTTTCAACGGAAGGAAAATGACCTTTCTCTGCCATAGCCTTTTCCATTTCTTTGCCCACTTTACATAAAAGATATGGCACATTATAGTGAAGATAATGAGAAACACTATCATATGTAAATTTATCACGAATTCTTTTCAAGCGGTACACAAGTTCTTGTAAACCAGTAAGGAAGCGATTATTATAGCGCGGAGTTGGAAGATGTAATAAGAGAGAAATGAATTTTTCAAGATTATTAGGAATACCAGCGCCTTCCAAAGAAGCATCAGGATTTGATTCAAATTCAGCGTTGTTATCATAATTAATTTCATTATAATCAAGATCATCGTCATCAATATTCATATGTTGATTTTCCTCAGGTAGATCGCGTTCTTCCTGTTTAACTCTCTTTGCTGGTAAAAACGAATCTTCTCTATAGACTCGCTTACTGACATCACCGGTGATGGCAGATGAATGATCACGAGATGTCGATGGCATCATTTTTTCAATCAAAGGTGTTACTGAAAGAAACAAGAATCAAAAGAAACAAAAATCAATCAATCAAACGCAATAGCAACGAATAAACCAGACTGGTCTCTATAAAAGAGAAAAACTCAAGTAGACAATTTTAAAACTTTATGAACAAGAACTACGAAGGAACAGTTTGACCGGAAAACATGTCGATAACATTGAATAAAACGCTGTATAACTCGAAATGTTACATAAACAAATATCTTACATAACAACTAGCCTCCAACAAACGTGACCGATGTTTTCTAGGGACCATCCAAAAATTATTGATTGTAAACATATGTTAAAACGCTGAACTATTTTTAATCAAGTTTATTGTAGTTTTAATGCTCTCTAAAACGGTAAATATCAATTAAATTAAAAATAAATCAATTTCGAAAATAAATCGTCTTTATTATTAAGATAATTCAAAACATTTTGCTCCAAAAACCTGATTGCCAGATTGCTTCAAATTGATGCCAGCTATCATTCAATGTTTAATCTGATTTAGAAATTTAAATGAATGAAACCAATAACTGGGTTTATAGCTTAATGAAGCTTATAAAGTGTGAAAAGGGGTGAAAAGCCTAAAAAATTAAAAGCAAAAGACATGATTACTAAAAGGTGATCAAATATCGAAACCAACATTTTGGTTTACTTGATGATTTCACTCGGTATCACTTAATGAGTTATAGTAATCAAATATGCTGAATGAGATCGCTCGACTGATCTTAACAGTCAAATAGGTGTGACAATGAGCGATCAATTACAATAAAATATATTCCAAATGAAGGTAACCATTGACTCTTTAGATAAATTTTCACCTTTCCTCTCTGAGCAGTTAAAATGTATTTAGAGGAAATCGGCGTGTAAGCATGATGAGCGAGAAAATTAAATTAACAAACTGTAAATTCATTTAATCCGATAAATTGTATTTGTTTTATTTGATCAACTTGATCAACTCAATATTAATAATTAACAAGCAACATGTATGTGTTTCAGTGTATCCTTGGATTTGAAAGGAGATTTGAAATACAATTGGATTATTGGATAAAATAAATAACAGAAATTCTGTCTCTGATTTTTCCCTGATTGAAACCTTCTGGATATAGTTTTAAAATATTGATCCATATTCACGCACAATTCATGTTTGGCTAACCAGTAAAAATTAAATGATTTAAAGCTGAAAATAGAATCATATGTAATCGTTGCACGCTTATAAACGCTTAGGCTTTTTATGCTACTCTTTCAGCTTACGTTGTCAATTATGCAGAATTACGAATGATAATTTTATTTCTTATAAATGCAAAAAAATAATATTAATCATGATTAAAGTCATTAAAGTGGTAAATTATGAAAAAATTAAGAGTTAATTTTTTCAAGGTTAATTACGGTAACTAAAATTAATTTATTTTAATGGTCTCTGGAGGAGTAAACAAGTTCCATTGCCATTGTTATCATTTTACTTTTCCCTAATATCTCCTTTTTTATCAATCTACTTTCATCTTGTCTAGTGTTCAACATTCAATGATCTTAATCGTTGATTTGTGCATTTCCAGGAAACATCTTAATGAATTTTCAGCACCACTAAAAGGAACGAGAACTTTTAATCGTAACTATGTTCTCCTTTGATAATGATTTGCTTGGTAAATGTGTCAAGATTGTCTCTGCCACATGTTTTATTTACATTGTTCATCATTTGTTACTCTGGATAAAAAGAGTTCGCCAATTACCTTCTGGGCCATGGGGAATACCAATTTTTGGATATTTACCCTTTTTGAAGCAACCTGTTTACTTGGCATTTGATGAGCTTGCCAAAACTCATGGATCCGTTTATTGTGTCAAATTAGGTAAACATAATGTTGTTGTCGTCACTGATTGGGATCACATGAAGGAAGGCTTCGCCAATGAGTTTTTACTTGGTCGTCCACATGAAACTTTTTTTCCGGGTTTAACAAATGTCCGATCATTTGTTGAAATGTCTGGACAGTCTTGGCGTGAACAGAGGAACACGGCGCTTTCAATTTTTCGCACTGTTGGATTTGGCAAGAGTCTTATGGAGGAGTTAATTAAACAAGAGATTGATCAATTATTAGATTTCATTGAACAACAATCTAAAGAGCCGATTGATTTGGAAGCAACAATCATGCCAAGTGTATCAAACAATATTTGTATTTTACTCTTTGGTCACACATTTGACTATAAGGATCCTAACAAGATGAAATTGGATGAAAATTATCACCTTATAGTTAAAAATTTTGCATTTGCTGGAATAACAGCTTTTCTTCCTTGGCTGGCAAATATACTGATTGCTTTAGGTATATTTGACACAGCGTATGTTGCTAAAGGTGTAAGATGGACCTACAATTACTTTCAAACAGAGATTGACGCACACGAGAAAAAATTTGATGAAAATGTTATAGTTGACTATCTGGATGGCTATCTTTTGGAGAGGAAAAAGCGTAAAGACAAAGGTCTGGATCCTGAAGCAGGTAACTTCAGTCTTGAAATATTGAGAAGAAATACGACTGACTTTTTTGGCGCTGGAACTGAGACTGTTACCAGTACATTGGTTTGGGCAATGCTGTATTTAGTCGCCTACCCTGAAATCCAGGATAAAATACGAGAAGAGATTCACGAAGTGGTTGGTCACGAAAGAAAGCCATTATACGCAGATCGAAATGAAATGCCTCACACAATGGCCTTTATTTATGAAACTCATCGATTTTCTTCCGTGATAGCAGCTAACTTACTTCGTCGTGCCACTAAAGATACTAAAATAGGTAACTACAATGTACCTGCGGAAACTGTTGTCATCTTCAATATCTGGTCGATACATTATGATCCCAAACTTTGGGTTAACCCAACTGAATTCAATCCAGACCGTTTCCTATCCACTGAGTCAGGAGTAACTAAGGCCATCAAACCTGCATATTTGGTACCCTTCAGTGGCGGTAAGCGAGCCTGTCCAGGTGAAGGATTAGCCAATGTTGAGCTATTTTTATATCTTACATGTATTTTGCAACGCTTCAAAATTTCAACTAAGCCAGGTGCTAAGATATCTTTTGATTCCCATTTTGGGCTCTCAAGAAGACCAGCAGAAATGCCTTTACTCAAGTTTGAAAAGATTCAATCTTAAACAGAAGTAAATTTTACCAAATATAACCTGAACTGACCATTGCAATAAAATTGTATCGATTAGATTATATCGATAAAGCCAAAGGGTCCTTAACAAATGAAAGCACTAAACATAAAATGAATTTTTCTCAAGAAAATGGTCACTTAATAGATAAATATTTTTTCAATCTTTATTAAACACTAAATGCTACATTTTTGCAAATTTTCACTAATTTTGATTTTGAACACTTTTCATTATATTAAGTCCAGAACTATTAGCTGCTTTTTTTGATAATTGAATCCAATTTTTTCTGAATTCAGAGATATTCGCGCTAGATTTTTTTCTTCGGTATATTCAGCTTCACACATTGCTTAGAATCTCCCTCAGGGTGAAATTACTTTTTTTGAAGCGCATCGCGTTTGGCCTTATTTAAAATGTTTGGTTCATGAAATTACGTCTATTTTTGGTATCAAATTAATCAGGAAAGTGCGATCTTTTATTTTCTAACTTAATATTTATAATATCCTTGTTAAAAACCGTTATTTTTACACTTGAATTTAGTGCCACTATTTCTTAAGCCTTAAGACTTAAGGCCCTTCAGCAGCATAAAGGAACCGTAATTTACTCTTTTAACTTGATAATTTTATAAGATAATTTTTATTTACAATGAAGACGGAAAAGTGAGCGTGAATTTCCTTCTTTATAATTTATACTATCAATTTTATTTACAACTATTTTATTGTAATTGAAATCATTGGACGTATCAAATAAATTACTATTTGATTTTTTTGACTAACATCCTTTTCTCTTTTGATCATTGAATGATTCAAATGAAAGATTCCATTTCAGTTTCAAAGCTTAATGAGAGACGTTCAAATGTAAAACCATTTAAATGCTTAAACACTAACAATAGATAAAACTGGTCTTAATCACCAGTAATAGTGACTATTAACTTAAAAGTCAACCTTGGTTAAGATTCAATCATTTGACAAGATTTTGTTTTCATTTTCGTCTCCATTATTTTGTTTGCTTCTATTCAAAAAGGGAAGTTATTTTGAATATAACTTCAAGACATCAACAAAATATTTGCATAAATTTGATTTATCTAGTAATTCAAACCCTTCAATATAATACACTAACAGCAATTTATTTGAATAATTACTTTTAAAATGCTATGCTCTGTCCATATAGCCGTACACTTTGAATGTACTGAACCATGTGAAGATGGAATTCAGTGTTTCTACGAACCAGAAATCGTTTATTAATGCAAGGTTGATTCTTGATTTAATAACATTAGACAGCAAACATCACTAGAATTAAGAGAGAGAACTGATTTACTCTAATTATTGAGTAAATTTTCCTTTTAAAATAATCTATTTCATTGAATAGGTTATCAAGTGAAGCATTAACTTGAGTTACTATTAAATTTAATTATACGGCAAACCCAATGAGAAACGTTCATCATCTTAATCATGACATTGGATATCAATCAATTTCCTTCACTTCAAGTTTATCACACTTCAATATCAACTGAATTTTATAATAAATCTGTTGTTTAAAATGTTGACTTTCATTTTACAGATTGATTGCAAGTCCAAATCATGATATTTAACAATGACTACATTTTCAAATTAATTAAACGGAACAGAAAGATTGGACAATAAGTTTGAATACGGTATAAATGTACTCACAGAATCAATTAAAATTCAACGTTACATGGTAATGAGCAAGTTTCATTTTTTTGCATCAATTTATTATTTAATGATTAACAATATATTTACATATGTTAAGGAGTTTTTCCTATCAATAAAATCAATCATCAAATGATCATACTTTTATTAATATTTAACCTTCTTTAGCTGACAATGCAAACCTAAACTATCACACCCCAATCACAATTGAAAAATGATTTATTTTCAAGTAAATCAAACTGAATAAACTCGGGACTGAACTAATTGGTAGGTTCAAGGTTATGAATTTTAATTTGATCATCTGTTCAATTACAATCGGAACAAAAAATTAAAACTGAACTTTAACCTTCATTTAACAAAGTTGGTTTATAATATTTCTGTCTCAAGCATTCATTGTTATAAAAAAACTGGTTGAGAAAAGATTAATTATCGAGCAAAGCATCAACAATTGCACTTACATTGCTATTGTTGGTTAAATGAACAAAGGTCTGAAATAGGTAGGTGGGTAGGTAAGGCATGAAGATGTTTGTTTTCAGTTCGCATTAAATCATTTTGACAAAATTTATTGATTTTAGATTGATTCTTGTTTCTATGTCAAGCTTAACCAGGATTTTTTGGGTTGCTGTTTCAATTGATATTGATCCGATCTTGAAGCTGAAGATGAATTGAAAAATAAGAGAAGAGATTAAAACGTGAAAAATGATTGTTCAAAAGTCACCTACAATCTATTGATTACTGTAAGTCGTCAGGGCGTTATTTTCAATCACATTTCAGCTATTTTAATTGATAAAGATGAGACAAGATTGTAAGTTGTCTGGGTTACTGGGGCTGGAAATGCATCAGTCGTTGAACTAGACCCTTGTTATGTTGCTGGTGGAGTGGTTATAAAAATGGCAACAAAGACTAACGTTAGTATGAGATAAATCTATACGAGATTAATGATTATTAATATTAAAACTGAACTGAGAGAATTTGTTTACAATAATTGTTGTTTCCAATGAATCCAGATGCACTGGAATAGCATCATTTGAATTGATGATTATTCTTGGGATTGGTACACTGTAGTTCAGGTAGAAACAAGATTAAATCATTTAATTTATTTAGATTTAGATTACTATGTTATCAAAAATACTTGTTAGTTTAAGATGTCCAAAAAAGAATGAATCTGTATTATTACGTAAATTAAAATAATATAAATTTGGAGAAATTATGAAGTCTTTTGTTAAGGCTCACAGATTTTTGATAAAACGGCAGCGAAAGAAAACCAAGCAAATAGCCAAGGTTGGTGACAATAAAATGTTTCAGATTGAAGCAAAATAAAGGAAACTTAATTTTTGCTTACCAATGTTGTTGATTATTTGTCTTATTTATAATGAATGTTTGGGCTTGCAAACAAATTATTAAACATGAGAGCATAAAAATCTAATCATTTTAAGAGTTGGGCTTTTTTCCGGTTCCAGTTTTCAGGTTGAGCTGATCTCAAGCTCACAAAATATTCACCATTTTTATTCAAGGAAATAGGAAGGAAATATCTCACCTTAACCTTAACTCTCACTTTTTCCTCTCACTGTTCGACTTATTTGCAGCAAAATAATCATTTTCTTAAACTTAAACATATTAGTCAAAGAGCCTTGTTCAACAATAGTCTTGTTTCTTTCTCTATTTTCATGCTTTGTTATACTCATCGTTAACCACGAAAAAAAGTTTTTTTCGCCAACAACAGATTAACATGGTACAGAGATGATTGCGATCAGGCTTGCTAAATTGGGTGATTACAATTGAGTGCTATCTGTGTTTGGTGATTTACTGAGTTACGGATAACCTCTGAGTGACCAGCAAAATTGGATCTAAATCTTATTTTTGCAAGTGCAACAAAGAACTAGTGAATAAGTGAACACTCGCTTTAATTCTTTGTGCGTCATAAGTTTATTTTTTCTAGTTACTTTTTCTTTGTTTAATATTTTTTAAGTTTTTGTTTAAACTCAAATTCAATGAGACAAGACAATCGGTCTTTGGCTTCTTCTGACAGAGCTTCTAATGGTAGTAATGGAAATGTTCACGATGGAAAGAATAATGGTTTACATGGAATTGACAATGTTTGCCTAAATATTGACTCATATTTAGATGATTTGGAACATCCAATCAACCCTATCAACCCTATCAAAGGTTCACCAACGTCAATGGTTCGGCCAAGTGTTGCCTCCAATAGTTTACCTTCAACATCGACTGGCTATAAGAATTGGTCAATGGTTAGTAAATCATCAATCCGTCGACTTTCCCTGGAACATAATGATATTGTTAAAGATAAACCAACTGAGCCTTCAGACGCTTTTCTTGCCTTTCCTTTTGAATATTCATCACACTCAAGTAACGCAATCTTACTTACACTTCACCCAAAGCACCTAAAAAACCGCCACCAAGTTATCTCCATCTTCAAATGCAATCCGCCGTGTTATTTTGGATAAACAAAATGGTGAAATAACCTGAGGCCAATTAAGTGCTATAATTGGTCCATCAGGAACAGGTAAATCAACTCTTCTTGAAAGTTTAGCAGGTCGAAGGACTAAAGGCTTAAAAGGTTCAATTGTCGTTGCCTATGACCGTGATTATCTTGAAACAAGTGAAGAGAGCAAGTCCATCGGAATATCATTTATTGGTCAAAAAGATCAATTGATTGGTGAATTAACTGTTAGAGAGACGTTAATGTTTGCTTCAAGATTAAAAAATTACAAACGAATACGTAACTCATATTATCATCCTAGACTTGTTAATTCAGTTCTGAAAGCTCTTAACTTAGAAGTTTGTACAGAGGTTAGAGTTGGACGAGTTTCTGGAGGACAGTTGAAACGGGTAACTTTCGCAATTGAATTGATCTCAGGAACGGATATTTTAATGCTTGATGAGCCTACTTCTGGCTTAGATTCATCTTCAACTTATTCTTGTATCTCTTTGTTGAGACAATTGACCGATCTCCGGAGAAATGGTAACTATTACAAACCACCAGCCATTATTTGCTCAATCCATCAACCCTCAGCAGGATTTTTGAATATTTTACATCAAATGTATGTCCTTTCATCAGATGGTCGATGTCTTTATCAAGGATCTCCGACCACACTTCTAAATCATCTTTCTCGTCACGACCTAACTTGTCCACAATTGCACAATCCAGCCGATTTCATTATTGAAATTGCATCAGGTGATTATAGTCATGAACCAATCAATAAATTGGCCTTATATGAATCAACCAAACAGATGACAATAATCAATGATGAGAAGACAATGTATCTTTCATGTCGTAAATCAATGGTGCCCGGGTCAAGAGGTGATCAAGATATGATGAATGATGAAATTGATCTAATGGAAGGTGGATTAGGAATGATAAATGGTGCTACCAATGAGAAAAGGGTCAAAGTAACGCGAGTTATTGATAAAATGAAGAGTCGAAAGTTTCCCGTTTTCTTACACTTTATGATTCTTTTAACGCGAGCATATTTAACTACAATTCGTGATCCAAAATTAACATGGTTTCGAATAGGACAAGCTATTTTAATAGGACTATTAATGTCCTACCTTTATGACCATCCAATCGGAGAAGCTGATGGCTGCCTATCCTTATCACCCAATTCAACGGATATTAATTTCGATGCAGGAAGCGTGTTAGCTGCAACTCAAGACAATGTTTATTGTTTTGTATGGTTATGATCGTTGTCCTCCACTTAATGTTACCCTTGCATCATTAGCGTCAAATCCATCGTCTTCTTCATCACCAACTTACACACTCTCCTATGCTGCTCAAGATCTTCACTTTTCGACTGAATTACCTCCAGTCGATTATGAAGACGAAAATTTATCAACATCTCCTGGAGATTATTCGAGTGAACCTGATGGATCATCATCTTATTTATATGATAGTTTGCCCAAAATTTGGTCGGGATTTAACAACCCTCTTGATTATTTACGACTTGCTGCTGAACTACCTTCTTTGTCGGAATCACTTTCTTCAGAAGAATCAATTTCTTCATCCTTGATTCTCAAACATTTTGATCTAAAAGATATGTGGCAAAATATTGCCATCTTAATTGCTAGTTTAACTCTTCTTCGTTTATTAGCTTATTTCATTTTAATGTATAAAACCAATGAAAGAAGATAAATCAATAACGATTAGCTAAAACATGATAATAACTTGGTAATTATTCAATCAATGATTTTTCAGCTGATAATTTTACTGTATCGATAGCCCAATTGTCAACAAAGACAATCAATGATCATCATCAATTATTATTTTTATAACTAATTATTGAATTATGCCCACAAAAGTGGATGTTTATATTATTATTGTTATTTTTATTGTAATGATGCTAATTTCAATACTCTTGAATTTTCAAGGATTTCCATCAAACTTTTAAGAATGTTATAAAAAAGCAATGAACAAATTACGACAAATTTAATGCATTTTCCCGGTTTTTAATCAGTAAAACCAACGTTATACTTTCACACTCAATCTTTTGTTATTATTCAACACAAAATTGTCATGAAGTAAAGTGTGAAGCATAATTCTGCTTGTTAATTATTGAACCAATTGAAGCACGAAGGTTGAATGTCGTTGTTTCATGTAGTTGTACTAGTGATTGTTGTTTCTGATGTTGATGTTGTTATTATTGTTTATTTCTGTAAAACATTGATCAATATAGATAGTGATCCGTTGACCAACCAGGGTTGACAAACCTGTTAACATGGAAATGAGTAAAAAAAAATGTCTCCAAATTTTGAAGAAAAGAGGAAAAAGTGTAAAATACAAGATAATATAATATAATAAAAGGAATCAAAAAAGAGAAGAGGAAACTCAAAGTGAATTGCTTTTTTACGTCTTCCAAGGCTATGAATATCTTCGATTCACTGATTCAATTAACTGACCTTGCTTATCAACCTGGACTTACGGTAGCAATGGCATCCTAATTATTAAGCATTACCGGCTAATCATTTGTCCTTATTTTGGAGAAATTTACTATCACAAGTTAGACAAAAGTCCAACAAAAAGAATGGATTTCAATTCATTTTGTCGTGAGTAGTTTAATGTACTATTACCTCGACAAAAGTAATGTAAGATCCAAAGGAAACTAAACCATTTACTAGCTAATTATAATTATAAAACAATTTAAATATTGCATATACTAGACACAATTTACTAAATAATTAAGTTGTCTGATGTTAAACATGGTTGAAGCACATGGATCTTAACAGAATGGGAGTAATTATATAATGGTTACATAAGATGAATAAACCAACAAAATTGCTTACATTAAATGACAAACTAAATTAAATTGTGACTTTTTCGGCTCTAGTTACTGTTATAAGAAGGAAATACTAGTTAATTAGACTCTCTTGAAATAGCTAATTGTGCTATTCTCACAGTAAAAGCACGAGGTTTAATATGAAATAAGTCACCAAGACTTGTTGCCAACAAGTTGTTAATCAAGTTGTAGTGCAATGTTTTTAAGCATAGAAGAAAGATTTATAAAAATCATCTGATTTATATTATCGTCAGTTATGTGGTGTTCTTCGCTGTGTAATCATCTCAAGTCTCAATTTTTCTTGTAGTTTAGTTTTAACAGATTATTATTCTTTCTGACTTTGCAATGGTTCTGGCGTGGGATTATGTCAACGATGGCTCTGACCCATTATCTCCTCATAAACCTGAACCAATGAAGTATGTTGATGATAATGAACTGCGAGAAAGAACTGGAGTTGTTACCTGTAAGGTAAGATTACACTTTTAACTGCATGCTCATCGTCAATTAACTTTGCGTTTTTATTTTTTATAACAGCTGAGTGTAGACAATTATGAAGAAGAATTGAGTAAAATTTGCCAGAAGCGTGGTTACTCTGGCTCAGATATTCTTGAAATGCATCCCGATTCTGAAACCGATTACAATGAAAAGTGTGAAAAATATTTCACCGAACATCTGCATCCTGACGAAGAAATCCGTTTGTGGATCGATGGAAAGGGTTATTTCGACGTCAGAGATGCATCAGATAATTGGATTCGTATGCAAGTTGAGAAAGGTGATTTACTAATTCTTCCACCAGGAATTTATCATAGATTCTCACCCAAAGCTTTCGTAAGTAATGTCATAAATATCACTAGAAACCTAGAATACGTTTTGAGTGATGCATCATTTTATACCTGTTCATCTGTGAGCTGTTTTTAATACATTTAGCTAATCCGTTCATTTTAGGGTCAAACTGCATTCAAAAGGATCTTCACCGCGGAACCGATTTGGGTGGGATTCCCTAGACCAGCTGACAGTCATCCTGCTCGATTGGAATGGCTTAACATGGCTTCACAAAAATTTCAAGGAATCAAAGCAGTTTAAAACTAAATGATGACTTATACCAACAAAAAACCAAGATTGACTTATGAATTTTCTTTTGATAACTCTATTAACCTCTATTCTGTCTAGCTATTGAATGTAAACTGAATTTGACAATAACCTAAGCAAGTCTTTTGTTTGCTCCTTCGTAATCTGACTCAATAACTTGTTCACTACAGTTTTATCTAAATATGCTTAATCTTAATTGTGATGGGAACTGGTGAAATAAAGTGACCTTGATTACTCTAATTGATTAAATATGTTGTAACTATTAAATGTATAACTTAATTACTCGATGGTTAATCTTCAATCATCTTATTTGAGTGCTGGTGTGCTGACACATAAATCAATTAGCACTATCTTGAAAGACGAATCACATGATGATTGAAAGAGAATCAATCAACAATTTTTTTATTCAACATTCCCTTTTGATTTTGTGCTTTTGTTTACAGTGTCACAATATACATATAGTTTTTACATGAGAACTGTTTTTGCGTAATTTTTTAACAAATTTTTTACTAAAGATGGTTCAAGCTTGGTATTATAATGACGATGGGACTGATCAGCGGTCACCTCATCAACATAATCCAGTGCAATCAATTGACTTAGAAAAATTGAAGGAAAAAACTGGCGTTCTGTATTGGAAGGTAAGACTGGAATTTTTTCTAATTTTATAATATTTCATCATAACTCTTCATTTGATTGCACAGAATAACCAAATTCTCTTTTATCTCAATCGTAGATTGATGCTGATGATTATGAAAGTGAGGGTAAATTGCAGCAAATTAGAGAGGAGCGAGGTTACACTTATACCGATTTGATTGAGTGCTGTCCAGAAAAATTGGAAAATTATGAAGACAAATTGAAAAACTTCTTTCTTGAGCACCTTCATGCTGATGAAGAGATACGATTTGTACTGGAAGGAAGTGGCTATTTCGATTGTCGAGATATTGATGACCAATGGGTCCGTATTCAAGTCAGTAAAGGAGATCTAATTGTTCTACCCGCTGGTATCTATCATCGATTTACTTTAGATGAACAGGTAAGCTCAAACAATTACGAAAACAGTTCATTAAAACAAATCACCTTCACATTTGTCTGAATGACTCGAATCCAATAATGGTTTACCCCAAAGACAATTAGTGAATCATTTCTGACTTGATCATTCAATGAACAGTTGATGTTTAAGATGATAACTTATTTAGATCTAGATTGTGAGTTAGTAATTGTAAACTGCAAACAGCAACCACCATGGTTATAGAGCTTAGTTTTACTAATGACTTGATCCAACTCTCTTTACAATTTAATCTATCCACTGTCAACAATTTATTCATCAATTAGAGTTGTTAATATTTTCTCTTTGATTTTACCTACAGAATTACATTAAGGCAATGCGACTTTTTGTTGGTGAACCTGTTTGGACTCCAATAAACAGGCCAGCTGATGATCATCCAGCACGCAAAAGCTACATTGAAATGGCAAATACTAGTTTCCAACAAGGAGTCAAACAATCAGCCTAATCTATCATTCATTATCAAACATCTTTATGATCAACTTGGATTTTTCTTGTAAAAATAATACCAACCTATTTTTATTGCAACTAAAAAACAAGCAAAATCAAGTGCTTAGACTCTAGAAGCTTTTGATTTCAAAAGTAATTTGTCATAAATCGTATCTAATTCTTCATCTGGATCATCCAATAAACCATTGAGAAGATATTATTCACTTTCTATCCGTTTTATTCATTTGTTAATAACGATAGTATCCGTATGAAACAGTGTTTTTGCGTGTATCGCTAACTTTCTATTTTTACTTTTGATTTTAAATTGACTCATCTTATTGTGAATATCATGCTTAATTCAATTGAACGCTCCAATAATTTTTTGGAACTAATCTTTTCTTAATACATTTCACCATAGCTCACAATAAATAATTTTATTCAGTGAATATTAGTCTAGCCAAAAGAAACATGGCTTATTTTTCAACAGAAGAACGAACCACAATAATCAAACTTTATTATAAACATCCAAGAGAGTTCGATAAAATAAGTGATCTTTGGAGTAAAGAGCACAGAGTTAAACCAAAACCATCTAAAGACATAATTGAAAGGTAAATACAGAAATGTACCAGAAATGTTTAAACAAATTAGGTTTCAATGTCACATTCCCACAAACCTACATTTAGTGGCATTCGTTCTTGTTAAGGATTCAAGAATGATCTGATTGAATTATCGTCTGATATTTTTCTCACTTTTATTTTGTTTTATCTTACTTAATTGATTACTAATCATATGATTTATATTTTCTATTTCTATCCTTCTAATTATTTCAGCTTTGTGAATTTTTTTGAACGCACTGGATCAGTTAAACATGAAATTGGAGTTATGCTTGATCCTAAGACTGGTATATTAGGACCATACAAAAATCTCGATTTATGTCCATACCTGATTCAAACAATGAAGCACTTGAATAAGCCTATTCCAGAGCATAGATTGAGTATGGCTAATTACCTGTTGGAAAATAATAAATCAGCTACACTCAAGCTTGATCATGTTTGGTTCACTGGAAAGGTTGAATTTTGTCTATCTGGATACACCTATCGTGATACTTATCGTTTTTGGGGAACTTCTAGTCACGAAACAGTTATAGTTAATCCTTTGGATGATTTGACTATCTCTGTTTACGCAGCTATATGTGGAAAGACCTTGCTTGGTCCTTACTTTATTCCCAATAATCTTGATGCCCTCGAATTTAGTAATTTCCTTGAGAATGAAATCTTGATCGACATACATGAATTGGAAATGGATACATACGAATATGCTTTCATGCTTGACGTTCCAGATGATTTAAAAAGGCATGAAGTTTATTATACACTCACAGGCCGGTTTGGTGATCGGATTTTGGCTGACAAATGTCAACAAATAACTGATTGTGGAAATGATTGGCCTAACTTCTCGCCAGATTTAAATCCAGTTGACTTTTTTCTATGGGGCTGTATTAAGGATAAAATAGACGAAGCTCGACCTGAAAATATAAACGCACTAAAAAATGTTGTTGTTGAAAAATTCGAGGAAATTCGTTCAAAACCAGATATTCTGTCAAAAACCCAGGAAACATTATTCAAGAGACTTGATCTTGTGAAAAAATCTGGAGGTTGGCATTTTGAAAAAATGTTTTGCTGATTGCATTATTTTGAAGCTGATGATTGATTCATTTAATTGAGAATATATTAATGATTGGAAATAGCAGTGAGATTAACAAATATCAAGCAACTGCATTTAATGACTAGTCAAAATACCGTAATCGCACCTCGAAGCCTTACATAAAACATGTAAGCAGCTTTTAAGCATTCATTGATGGAAGGTTATTGAAAAGTCAAATTTCAATAATAATTCAGAAACAAGTATTTCCAGATATCTTCCACAATCTATTAAAATAGACATTGAACCATGGATAATTCTAGCTGATTCAACAGGTAGTTTTTTCCTCATTTGATGGGATTGATCATGATGGTGGTATTTATCAGAATCCCCTATGTAACTGTATTTAATTGAACAAACACGGTTACTACGGTACACAATAAAAAGTATCATGTTGCAAATTGTGTATAAATCAATCAAAAGTAAAAACTCGTTCAACAAACAACACAAGAATCACTGAGTGAGTCCAACAAGTTGCAAAAAAAAGGAACACAATTAGAGTGAAGCAAAAAAACTTAAAATGTAAGGTAAGAAGAGAAGAGAAGAGAAGAGAAGAGAAGAAGAGAAAGAAGAGAAATAATACGAAAATGAAGGTAAACAATAAAAGTTGATAAGCTAATGAAGCTCCAAAATAAAAATCACAAACACTAAAAAAATTTGATTACCATGAAAACTCGTATCATCTAGACCTTTTTCATGATCAAATCAATTTTATGTGTGCGTGTGTTTTGACCTCATTCATAGTGTTTACCCTTGAACAGTTGAGAGAGTGTTACAATTATTAAAAGTAGAACCAGTTAAAATAGTAATATCGAGTCCGTGTTTGAGGTCACAGGTAGACATACACACACAAAAAAGTATCAAATCAAAATGAATGAAAAATAGTGAACAAAGTGAATGAGCTAAAAGGAGAGAAAAGACCAAACAAAGGACTAAAGGAGAAGAAAAATAAGATGATGAAGATGATGAAGAATAAGAAGAAAATAAGAAAAATAAGAAAAAGAAAGAGAAGAGGATGAAGAAGAAGAAGAAGGAGAAGAAGAAGAAGAAGATGCAGATGATATTATTTGTTAAGAAGAAAGTCGAAAGAAATGTTGTCAAAGTTTAAAGTGAGACTTTCCTGTTTAAAGGTCGGCCTCTCTTCCTGCTCAATCTCTTCTACTCTGGCTTACGCTCATTTTTTGCCATCTGTCTACCGATGTCTATTGAATCATCTGGCTGCACTCACATATTCAGAGAGTCACAACGTTTATATTAATTTTGTCTCAAGAAACAATTAACTTTTGCGAAGGGAAAACCTGATTTCAGTTACTCTGCCAATTACACTGACTTTGTCTTGCAACTGGCGTTAAAAAATATTGTTTAACAAGACAAAGGTTGAATGAAGAGTTGAAAATCATTAGGTAAGGTTAGTTTTGAATGGTAATTGTTAAATTCGGAAATACACGGTTTAGATTTGACATGAGATTTAAAAAAATTTACTACTCGAATGAACTCTAATCTTACCTTAACCTTCATCTAATAAGGTCGATTGGACTCTTTTTTGTGTAAAATTAGTATTTATTATCATCAATCAATTCTCTAATTGTGATAAGTTAAATTTAAGGTTCAAGCAAAGCAAAGCACGTAAAATTATTAGCTATAACTAGCTATAACTAAAGGGTTCAATAGGAACTGAAGATCACATGGTAATTGATTGTTTATTACGCCCTAAGTATTGCATTTTATGTCACTTTTTTTCTGCTTTTCCTTGACTACTTGAGTTAATTCAACACTTATTAATTGATCAAAATCACAAGGTTGGGTTGATTTTTTTCAATTACAACTCGCAAGTGATTAAGTCGGGTTGTGATGAAATAAATAAATAATTGATTTGAAACAGTTTGATATAATAAAACCAATTTCATTTCTTAATATATATAATAATAATATATATATATACACTTATGTATAGAGTATTCTGTTGATTTGACACCATTGATAATGGCATTATTTGCTCTAATAATGATAATAATAAGAATAATAATCATGATGATAATAGTTTTGTCCCAAGAAACAAATAAACATTTCTCCGTAATTATATATTTTTTCATTACTCGTTGTTGATGTTGCTGTACAATTACAAATGACAAGACGTGTGTTGATGGTGATGACAAAAAATAGTTAAAAACACTCTCTAACATGGCAAAAGTGAGGTGAAAGGTTGAAAGGTAGAGCAATCGGAAAAAATTGTTGATCAAAAGGAGTACAGAATTGAAAATAGATGGGAAATACAAATACAAGGTAATAAAAGTAAGGATAATTCATTGATCATAGCAATCATTAAATTTTTGAGTAATCATATTTATCATCAGTATCATCAACATCATACGTAAGAGGGTATAAGAGTGTAATTCAAATGGAATAGAATCACAGTTTTATCAATAATTTATCACTAGAAAAAGGTAGGTCAAGAAGAAAAATTTAAATATTTGTTGCCCTTTTCCATCAATCAGGGAATTTGGATTTTTAAATAGTTTGAAGAGCATTGGATGTTGAGTTGAGATTTACATTTGACGGTCACTTTGATGATCTAATGTAGACAATGATTAGTGGAGTTAATCCGATGCTTTGATCATTCCTTTTAATTTGTCCTTCTTGATTTGTTTCTTTTTTGTTTGCTCAAAAATAATTCGCTTTTGACTTAATTTTTGCATTCCTTTTAATCAGGTTTGACTTGATTCTCAATTCATCTTTGTTTCTATCTACAATGTTAAATCTTGATGTTTTTCCGTCTCCAGCAAGACCAGGACTTGACTTGTTTCTTTTTTGGGTTGTCGTTCAGTATAAATTTTGGTTAACATTTGAGCTGAAAATGAGTTATAAAAGAGAAAAAGATAGATGGGAACAAGAAAATGAATACATATATATACATGATAATGGTGACCTTCAATTGATTGATTACGGTAAGTAAAGTCAAAAGGGCGTTAATTTCAATTGCGACGCAATGTTTAGCTGTGTAAACTGATGTTATTAACTCAATTTTGGTGTTTTATCGCCTTTTATTTGGTGACTTAATTTGTCTCGTTTGAAATAAAAGATGATGTAAGTTTGATTTCCATCAATTGCAAAATTTAATATCATTTCAATTCGACTCGTATTGTTTGCCTCAATGAGTTTCATTTTAGGTGAATTGAATAATTTTATCTTAATATGAACAGTATGTATAAATTTCAAATATATATTTATATATTGGACTTCGTTCAAAGTAAAATATAGAACAGGCTTATCATGGATAATTTTTGATTTCTTCTTGTCTGTACTTGTTTGTTGCCGATAGGTAAATTAATGATGTTATTTTGTTGTGGTTGTTTGTTTTTCTTTGAGTAATCAGCATCAGAAAATAATGATTAGAATAAATCGAGTAAACAAAAATAAAATTTGAATATTATCTAAACATAATGAGTTGTTGTCGCTGTTAACGCAGTCGATGTTGAATTTTGAATTTGAGTTGTTGACGTTAATTGGTTTGACGATGAAGATGAGGACGATGATGATGTTGATGATGATGATGATAATGATGCTGATGAGACAAGACTATGTGGTGTCATAGTTAATGTGGTTGATAATGAACTAGTCATTGAATCTGTATTTGAATTTGACCCTTGATTTGTTGAATTTGTTACTGCTGGAGTTGATAAAGATGAAGAGGAAGTTGATTGAGAAGATGATGGTTGAATAGGTAAAGATGGAAGTGATGCTTTATTATTTGGAAGAGCCGAATCTAATGAAGAAGTTGATACTGATACTTTGTTAACTTGGTGTTTATTTGATGAAAGTCCTGATTTCGGTGAAGAATATGAAGAAGATGGCGATGAAGAATTAGAAGAAGTTGCTGTTAAATCCATTAGAGATGAATGATTTAAATTGGGAAGATTTCCTGTTGATGATGTTGAGGCTGTTGTTGTTGGTGTAGCTATTGTGGTAACCGATGAAGACGAATTTGAAACGGAAGAATTTGTTTTCAATGTATTACTATTTCCACTGGTAGATATTGATGAACTGGAAACAGTACCTACAGCATTAACTGTTAATCTTTTGGCTGATGATGATGAAGAATTATTTGAAGGTGATGCTGATGCTGAACAACCATTTGAATTACCCATAGTTGACTGAATTCGGATTATTTCCATTTGATGCATTTCAGCAATGCTTTCTTTAAGATCTTCAAAAAATTTAAATCTATCTGTATCATTACGTGCATTAAATAATATCAATGTTTTATCTTTATCAACTCTTGATGAAATTTTAATTCCATAAGGATAATAGAGAGTAGAGAATAGTGAAACATTGACTGATGTTAATAAAATACTTCGACGATAACTGTACAATTGTGAGGCAACTGAACCATTTCCTAAGTGATTTGAAGCCATTGAAGATGATGTTACAGAGGTTCGAGATGCAGCACCTTTCTTATATACTTTGGTTACTAAAAGTAGATCATTAAAAAGGAAAACTTCCCTTTGATGTTGACCTTGACGTTCCTTTTTGTTTAGGTCAACAATCTCATGAAGACGACAAAAACAAATTAATCTTCTATAAGTATTTGCACTTAAATTTGGAACTGTTATATTTCTAGAAGAAGCTACCAGAGAAGCTTGAACTTTAAGCACTTGTAAACAATGATCATGGCCTGTTTTCATTTCAGCTTGTTTTATCCTCTCATAAATTCCAATAAGAAAGTCTTCCGTTAAATTTGATTTTACAACACCACGAAGATTTTTGATCCATTGATCAACTGTCATACGACGTTTATTATTTGGAACATGAAGATCAGTATTCAACATGATGATTGCAAATGATAAGATAAATACGTCATCCTTATTAGTTATAATAGGTGTTTCCTCTGAATCACCTTTTCGATCTAGTTCAAGACCTTCATTGCATTCACAGTAACGTTCAGCAAATGTTTCAACCAATCTTTCGATTTTTTGAGCTTCACCTAAATAGGATTAAACAATGAAAAAAAATGAAGCCAAGAAGGAAAAAAAAGAGATAATATATATTAGTTATTATTCAAATTATAATTGTGCAAAAAAGCAGTATTTCATTTCAGCAGGAATTAAATAGAAATAAAGAAGGACATTGCAAATTGAGAAATATTAACCTCGGATAAAATGTCAAAATGAAATGAGCAACTGAGTAGCTAACATAAAATTTAAACGGAAATCAAAATTATATAATTTGTATACATTTTCATATATTTACAGAGTTTTAAGGCTTCTTTTTCCTGCTCTAGTCTTTTGTCATCATGATTATAGCCAATAATAAATAAATAATAATAATAATGGAACATCAACGGAACTGACATCACGATGAGTTGACGACAAAAAAATTTACAGGTAATTTCGTCAAAAGACTAAATACTATTCTCTATTCCAACTTTAGCTTGTTGTGTTTAGGGGGGAAATGGATTCACTTGTTTTTTGCAACAACAACAATCAAACCTTAAAAACTACGCCTAAGTCAATGTAAGTAATTGATGGATTAAACTGACGATTTAATCTTTTCAATTTGAATTGAAAATTACAGGTGAATGAAGGTAAAATAGTCTGAGTATAGTCTTGAAGATAATTATTTGAAGAAATTATTGTAAGTTTTGTTCAGCCTCAAAGATTTTGATAAAAAGGTAGGGAAAGAAAAGCACGCGACTATAATAATGAACAATAACAACAATTTATGAAGCTTTAGATGTATATTTATCTATTAGTAGGCAAGAATGTATGGTTACATCCTGCTTTTTGAGGAAGGTCTTGTATATATTGTCATCACAATCAACATCATCATTGGTGGGATTGTTGGTTGTTGCAGAGAAACAAATGAAAAAACAATTTCTTTCACAAATTGAAAGTTCTCAATCCTTTCAAGTTTTTGCTTGAGTTATGAAGGGATGACGAAGATGACAAAAGAATGATATGGGTGTTAGATAATAGATTCAATTTAATGACAATTCATGACAAATCAACTTACCGGGAAAACGAAAGAACGTTTGAAATTTTCGCAGTCCAACATCTAATAACATTCCTGTGAAATCCATTTCACGCACAAAAAATTTCAATACTAATTGGTTAAAAGGTGACTGTAAATCTCCTAAATATTCACCAATCATTTGTTTAGATAATCCTTTTTTAGTTAACAAAAATAGAGCCACTCTTAAAGCTTTACGTCCGGTTTCAAGATTACCAGAATAATGTACTAATTTACTTTCATCAACTATATCATCAATGAATCCTTTATCGAATAGATACTGTATTCCTCTTTCAGGAGGATTTTTGTTAAATAGATTAAGACCAACACGATATTCACGAGCTCTTATAACATCATAATGAGGTGTTCGGTGGGGAAATGAAGTAGCTGAGACGGAGGTTTTCATAGATCCACCATGATGGACATGCGTTGATATTTGATTTTGTTGCAATTGTTGTTGTTGGTGGTGTTGGAGTTGATGTTGTTGTAGAAATTGTTGTTGTTGTTGTTGTTGTTGCTGCTGCTGCTGCTGGTGTTGCTGCTGTTGTTGATGATGGAATTGAGATGATGATGTTGAAGAAGGTATTGATGACTGATCTTGTGTTTGTTGTTGTTGTTGATTAGAATTGGCAGAGGCTTTCTTGGTCACCACACGACCTCCACTAATGACAACTGGAGATGATTGGAGAGAAGGCATTGTTGGTGAACGAGGTATTATTGAATTATTATTAATATTATTATTGATACTATTATTAAAATTTGAGAGACCGTTTGGGTGGTAATTAGGATGATTATGGTGACTGAATGTACCTTTAGAAGCCGATGATGATGAACTGGTTCGAGTTAATTTGGGTTCACTAAATTGAGAAGATTGGAGTTGTTGATGTAAAGGTTCAAATGATTGACTAGCATCAACAAAATCACTGAAAAGCAGACTATCCGAAGCACTATTTCCACAGGTCACATTGAAACGACGTTCGATTGCCGAAAACCGTTTACGTTGAGGCTGACGTTGTTTCTGCTGTCGCTTTCGCTGTAGTTGTTTAAGAAGTTCTTTTTCCCGATTGTTAACACGTAAAGCATTTAAAGCCAAATTATTAAACCTTTTGTTCAACTGATAATTACGGTAAGCTTTTTGTATAACTGAAGCTGCTTTAATCGATTCCTTACCATATTTACGTAATAGAATCTCTAAACGTAAATCCATAATTTCTTGCGATAGTTCATAATTCTCTTGCTTCCTTTCACCTCCATTTGATGTTGAACCATGGATGGTACTAGTTGTTCCAACAGGAAGTTCCTTCCTCATTTGATGGGATTGATCATGATGGTGGTATTTATCAGAATCCCCTATGTAACTGTATTTAATTGAACAAACACGGTTACTACGGTACACAATAAAAAGTATCATGTTGCAAATTGTGTATAAATCAATCAAAAGTAAAAACTCGTTCAACAAACAACACAAGAATCACTGAGTGAGTCCAACAAGTTGCAAAAAAAGGAACACAATTAGAGTGAAGCAAAAAAACTTAAAATGTAAGGTAAGAAGAGAAGAGAAGAAGAGAAAGAAGAAGAGAAATAATACGAAAATGAAGGTAAACAATAAAAGTTGATAAGCTAATGAAGCTCCAAAATAAAAATCACAAACACTAAAAAAATTTGATTACCATGAAAACTCGTATCATCTAGACCTTTTTCATGATCAAATCAATTTTATGTGTGCGTGTGTTTTGACCTCATTCATAGTGTTTACCCTTGAACAGTTGAGAGAGTGTTACAATTATTAAAAGTAGAACCAGTTAAAATAGTAATATCGAGTCCGTGTTTGAGGTCACAGGTAGACATACACACACAAAAAAGTATCAAATCAAAATGAATGAAAAATAGTGAACAAAGTGAATGAGCTAAAAGGAGAGAAAAGACCAAACAAAGGACTAAAGGAGAAGAAAAATAAGATGATGAAGATGATGAAGAATAAGAAGAAAATAAGAAAAATAAGAAAAAGAAAGAGAAGAGGAAGAAGAAGAAGAAGAAGAAGGAGAAGGAGAAGGAGAAGAAGAAGATGCAGATGATATTATTTGTTAAGAAGAAAGTCGAAAGAAATGTTGTCAAAGTTTAAAGTGAGACTTTCCTGTTTAAAGGTCGGCCTCTCTTCCTGCTCAATCTCTTCTACTCTGGCTTACGCTCATTTTTTGCCATCTGTCTACCGATGTCAATTAAGTCATCCGGTGAGTATAAAGTAAAGGGAGAGAGAGGAAGAAGATAGAAGAGAGAAAAGGAGAGTAGGAGAGAGTAGGAGGGAGTAGGAGAGATACAAGGGAATCTTAATAATAGTTGTGTCCCTAAAAGACAATTAAAAATTTCTATGTACTTGATACTATTTTCTGACGTTGTTGTACAATCATAAAAGATTGTTAGTGTTGATGATGAAAGTCAAAATGATGAGACGATGTAACAAGGTAAGGCTAAATGTACAAGGAGTTAAGGGCTGGTATAAGAACTAAACCGGATAAAGAAAGTAAGAGAAAAGTTAGGCATGAAAGAAATAAAATTGAAATGTGGGAAATTCTAATCTATGAACATTAGATATTAAACTAGATTTTAGAAAGAAAGTTCTCAGTTGATTCAATTGTTGAGTGTAGACAATGGTGAGAAAGTTGATTGCATGCTTACTAATTTTCTTACTTTTCAATTTGTTCTTCATGATTTGCTTTTCAGTTTGGTTTAATTCACTTTTGACTAAATTTTTGAATTCTCTTTAATCAGGTTTGACTTGATGTTCAATTTATCTTTGTTTTCATCTACATCTTTAATGTTACTTGATGTTTCGTCTTCAGCTTAATAAGGACTCGTTTATTTTTAAATGGATCTCGGTTGACATTTTAGCGAGAGAAAGGCGTTATTTTCAATTGTAACATATTGTTCAGCTATATTGAATGATGGTATTAATTCAAATTTGTTTTCTCTCATTTTATAGGTGAGATAATTTGTTTCATTTTGAATGAGTAATGACGATAATTTGATTTTAACCAAAAAAAGATTTAAAATTGAGTGGGTTCTCAAACGAATACCTCCTTTGGTTTCCTCAATTATTGTCACTTTGATGTCTTTTTTGGTATATTAACTGGTTCATCTCTAAATGCGCACAATTATTTGCGCAAATTATGTCGAATGTTACGATAAACGTTGCCGATAATCATTTGAATTTGATGTTGTTATTGGGTTGTTTGTTTTTCTTTGAGTAATCAGCATCAGAAAATAATGATTAGAATAAATCGAGTAAACAAAAATAAAATTTGAATATTATCTAAACATAATGAGTTGTTGTCGCTGTTAACGCAGTCGATGTTGAATTTTGAATTTGAGTTGTTGACGTTAATTGGTTTGACGATGAAGATGAGGACGATGATGATGTTGATGATGATGATGATAATGATGCTGATGAGACAAGACTATGTGGTGTCATAGTTAATGTGGTTGATAATGAACTAGTCATTGAATCTGTATTTGAATTTGACCCTTGATTTGTTGAATTTGTTACTGCTGGAGTTGATAAAGATGAAGAGGAAGTTGATTGAGAAGATGATGGTTGAATAGGTAAAGATGGAAGTGATGCTTTATTATTTGGAAGAGCCGAATCTAATGAAGAAGTTGATACTGATACTTTGTTAACTTGGTGTTTATTTGATGAAAGTCCTGATTTCGGTGAAGAATATGAAGAAGATGGCGATGAAGAATTAGAAGAAGTTGCTGTTAAATCCATTAGAGATGAATGATTTAAATTGGGAAGATTTCCTGTTGATGATGTTGAGGCTGTTGTTGTTGGTGTAGCTATTGTGGTAACCGATGAAGACGAATTTGAAACGGAAGAATTTGTTTTCAATGTATTACTATTTCCACTGGTAGATATTGATGAACTGGAAACAGTACCTACAGCATTAACTGTTAATCTTTTGGCTGATGATGATGAAGAATTATTTGAAGGTGATGCTGATGCTGAACAACCATTTGAATTACCCATAGTTGACTGAATTCGGATTATTTCCATTTGATGCATTTCAGCAATGCTTTCTTTAAGATCTTCAAAAAATTTAAATCTATCTGTATCATTACGTGCATTAAATAATATCAATGTTTTATCTTTATCAACTCTTGATGAAATTTTAATTCCATAAGGATAATAGAGAGTAGAGAATAGTGAAACATTGACTGATGTTAATAAAATACTTCGACGATAACTGTACAATTGTGAGGCAACTGAACCATTTCCTAAGTGATTTGAAGCCATTGAAGATGATGTTACAGAGGTTCGAGATGCAGCACCTTTCTTATATACTTTGGTTACTAAAAGTAGATCATTAAAAAGGAAAACTTCCCTTTGATGTTGACCTTGACGTTCCTTTTTGTTTAGGTCAACAATCTCATGAAGACGACAAAAACAAATTAATCTTCTATAAGTATTTGCACTTAAATTTGGAACTGTTATATTTCTAGAAGAAGCTACCAGAGAAGCTTGAACTTTAAGCACTTGTAAACAATGATCATGGCCTGTTTTCATTTCAGCTTGTTTTATCCTCTCATAAATTCCAATAAGAAAGTCTTCCGTTAAATTTGATTTTACAACACCACGAAGATTTTTGATCCATTGATCAACTGTCATACGACGTTTATTATTTGGAACATGAAGATCAGTATTCAACATGATGATTGCAAATGATAAGATAAATACGTCATCCTTATTAGTTATAATAGGTGTTTCCTCTGAATCACCTTTTCGATCTAGTTCAAGACCTTCATTGCATTCACAGTAACGTTCAGCAAATGTTTCAACCAATCTTTCGATTTTTTGAGCTTCACCTAAATAGGATTAAACAATGAAAAAAAAAATGAAGCCAAGAAGGAAAAAAAGATATAATATATATTAGTTATTATTCAAATTATAATTGTGCAAAAAAGCAGTATTTCATTTCAGCAGGAATTTATTGCTGTTATTGTTGTTTGTTGGAAAGAACAAATGGAAAAAACAATTGCTACTTCAAAATGAAATTACTTCAAGCCTCTCAAGTTTTTGCTTGAGTTATGAAGGGATGACGAAGATGACAAAAGAATGATATGGGTGTTAGATAATAGATTCAATTTAATGACAATTCATGACAAATCAACTTACCGGGAAAACGAAAGAACGTTTGAAATTTTCGCAGTCCAACATCTAATAACATTCCTGTGAAATCCATTTCACGCACAAAAAATTTCAATACTAATTGGTTAAAAGGTGACTGTAAATCTCCTAAATATTCACCAATCATTTGTTTAGATAATCCTTTTTTAGTTAACAAAAATAGAGCCACTCTTAAAGCTTTACGTCCGGTTTCAAGATTACCAGAATAATGTACTAATTTACTTTCATCAACTATATCATCAATGAATCCTTTATCGAATAGATACTGTATTCCTCTTTCAGGAGGATTTTTGTTAAATAGATTAAGACCAACACGATATTCACGAGCTCTTATAACATCATAATGAGGTGTTCGGTGGGGAAATGAAGTAGCTGAGACGGAGGTTTTCATAGATCCACCATGATGGACATGCGTTGATATTTGATTTTGTTGCAATTGTTGTTGTTGGTGGTGTTGGAGTTGATGTTGTTGTAGAAATTGTTGTTGTTGTTGTTGTTGCTGCTGCTGCTGCTGGTGTTGCTGCTGTTGTTGATGATGGAATTGAGATGATGATGTTGAAGAAGGTATTGATGACTGATCTTGTGTTTGTTGTTGTTGTTGATTAGAATTGGCAGAGGCTTTCTTGGTCACCACACGACCTCCACTAATGACAACTGGAGATGATTGGAGAGAAGGCATTGTTGGTGAACGAGGTATTATTGAATTATTATTAATATTATTATTGATACTATTATTAAAATTTGAGAGACCGTTTGGGTGGTAATTAGGATGATTATGGTGACTGAATGTACCTTTAGAAGCCGATGATGATGAACTGGTTCGAGTTAATTTGGGTTCACTAAATTGAGAAGATTGGAGTTGTTGATGTAAAGGTTCAAATGATTGACTAGCATCAACAAAATCACTGACAAGTAGACCATCAACGCTTGAAGCACTACCTCCACCGGTCACAGTTAGACGATGTTGGATTGCCGTTTGTTGTTGAATTTGATGGGCCTGTTGCAGTTGCTGTTGTTTTTTGAGATCTTTTGCTTGGTTGTTGACGCGTAAAGCATTCAAAGCAAGATTTTTAAACCTTTTATTCAACTGATAATTACGGTAAGCTTTTTGTATAACTGAAGCTGCTTTAACCGATTCCTTACCATATTTACGTACAATAATTTCTAAGCGTTTATCCATAATCTCTTGCGATAGTTCATAATTCTCTTGTTTCCTTTCACCTCCATTTGATGTTGAACCATGGATGGTTGTAGCTGCTGTTGCTCCAACAGGAAGTTGCTTCCTCAATTGATGAGATTGATCATTATTGTGGTATTTATCAGAATTTCCTATGTGACTGTTAAAAGTACAAATACGGTTACCGCTGTTTACAATTGTACCATATTGCAAATTAAAATTGTTTGAAAAACAAACTTACCTTGATTCTTGATTTTTGAGGGATAGCATCTGAAGATTAAACATAATCCGTTCATTTTCATGTAACAGTGTATCTCTCTCCACTCGAAGGAGAGAAATTTGGTTTTCAAGCTCTTCAATTCGAAGAAACTGTTTCTTTATAAATTGTTGATAACTTGCTTTACAATCACAGTCTTTACACTCTTTTTTACGACGAACAGACATCGCAAATTAAAATAAAATTCAATCTAATAATATCTCACACCTATCACAATGTATACTGCTTAACGAAATGATGAAAAATCTGCTCCCAAGCAGCTGGATATGCAGTCTGTTTAACTGAACCTGGTTACCTAACCAAAAGAGCAGTTGAGTTTATAGGTGGCACTACCAAAACATCGGATTCAAAACAAGCGGTACATTCAAACAGTCTCTTGATATTTTATGTTAGTTCATATTTAATTATAAATCCGTTATTTATTACATAAGAAAACTCACTACAATTTATAAATCAAGATTTTACTGATTTGTGTTTATCTGAGTTATTTCTAAGAAATTTATCTTTGATGTTAATTGAAATCATTGAAAATAGTCTTTAATTGAGAACTGTGAATATTTTTCTTCCTCTTTTTAACGTCTTTTTATGCCTTAACGATTTTACATACCTTGACCAAGCTGTGAAAAAAATAATACAAACTAAGCTTTTGAAAGTTGAATACGATTTTTTTGTTAAAAGATTGTTTAAATATCGTCTTTTTTACTCTAAAATAATTTAGAATTTATCTGTTAGAATTCAAAAACCAAAAATACTCATAAATTGTCATTAAATCAAATACTCACAGTATTACTAGAGAGAGAAAGATTTCAAAGTTGCCTTTTTTCAGATCACTTCCAAACATGATTTTAGGCGACAAAATTTGATATGTATTCTAAATAGATAGTCTATTTTCGGATCTGATCTGCCTATTAAAGGTTTAATCAAAAAAGGAAAAATAACTTAAAATGAAAAGAAGGTACAGCGTATTTTAAAATATTTTATATTTCAATAGAGTGATTCCTAAAATTAACAAATCAGCGTTAGCTTTTGACTGAAAGATGGTAATATTAAAAAATAATTGGCACATAATTAATAACAATGAGTTTGAAACAATACATGTAAACAGTATGTATCTTTCTAGGTAATTGGTTATCGCGTTTACGCGTAATCAAGCACAGCGCTAATGAGGAATCAAGACTGCTGAAAATCCTATTGTTCAAATACGCTAAAACTTAGCAGCGCATCCAAAAGCAAACCGTTGATGGCTCAAAGATAGACACAAATGTGAGTTTATAAGCTAAGGTGGCTTATTAAAGCTGACCGTTTGATATATAAGACATTGATGATGGTCAAGCGATCATTTTCACTGTTTCTTTTATTGTGTCAACATCATTCTAATTATCAATTTCAACGATTAATCAAACACCCAAATAGTTATTCAGTACTTTTTTTCGTGAAATTTTTTACAATTGTTTCTTATTCCAACCGATCGAAATGACTTTTACTTCATTGGATCTTTTTAACGTTATAAATATCAAGGATATCAACCGAAGGTGAGTTCAGAATCATATCCTTAAAAAACAATTTTTTCTGATTTTTTCTTTTTCTGGTACAGTTTTCTCCGTTTGAACCGGCGATTTCAATCACTTAAAAAAGATCCTAATTCAAAGGGCGAACATCATGAGATTATGAAATTTTTATCAGAAAACAAAGTGAAGGTTGAAAATTTTGAGATGGATTTACCATTGAATAAATTTCCGATTTTGATCGAATACAAAGGTGACATAATACCAGTATTGGTTGAAAGGGATTCTCGTGATCTCAATGAAAAAATTGAACGGTTTACCGGTGCTAAGATCGAAAATTCAGTTTTCCAATTCAATTCAATCAAGCCCTGGGGTTTAATCAAAGTTCAAGATAAACGTTCAAGTTCAACTACGGATATTGAACACATAAAAAAAGTCTACATACCGGTTCTTAGTTCTCTAAGTGAAAACGTTATTTTCAATTTAATTAATGAATTCGTCGTTGGGGGAAAAGCTAATTTTCGGTGTCTAATTAACCCTGGTGCCCAACAGGTTAACTTGAAGTTTCGAGGCCACGATGATATTATCATAAAAGTTGGGAAAAACATACATCGTCAAGACCTAACATTCAACCGTTTATGCTGCCTTCTTGGCGAGATCAATCGATCTAAGATAGTTGCTGCAAATCAACGTTTACCAGGACTGGCAAAGAATCTAATTATTGATACCGGTATCCCAAAAATTTTATTATTTTACCTCCACCATGGTGTTTATTTCTCCTGGTGCTTCAATGAAATGGATGAGAATGATACTCATCATAACCGGTTTATTTACATGGCTGTTAAAGTCCTTGACTTGATTTTCTTGAATCACAAAAGGATGCAAAATAAAGAAACACCGTTTGAAACGGTCGGAAAGCTTCTGAAAGCCAATCCTGATGGTCAAACTTGGACGCACGATTTTGGTAATTTCGTTGGAATCAACCGTTTATTGGATTTTGAGCAACAAAACGCTGAATTTATAAATGAATGGTCACCATTACTTAGATATCGCAACATCACTTAAATTTATCTTTGTAAGTAAATGTTTCCAATTAAACATTCAATTAATTTCATTCAAATGTTCGCCTGCTACATTATCATTAAGGTCAGATTTGGACTCATATTTTTATTCAAACTGCTGTTCTGTTTTTCATGCATAGATCAACTTCTCTGATCTAACGTCGTGTGCATCGCAGCAATAACTTCTCTTATAATATTGACCGGTATAGCTTTCCACATTATGCAACCCGATTCGCGACTTCAACACGGTTGACATGCTTTGATTTCCCTGAGCTGTATGTTCTTTGCGTTCATTCTTCAAACAATCTTCGCAACATTCATGTTTGTGTTTTCGATGTCAATAATATGATTCAGACGTGTTTACAAAACTATATTATCCCTTGTGAGCAAGTAAAAGCTTAAAAATGGAGACACTCGCTTATTAACACTGTGCTTTATAAATCGTTTTAATTTGATATTTATGAAAATTCCATGAATAATAAAGAAATTTTATAACATAATAAATTATTTTATTATAAATTGGTTTTAGTATGTTTAGTAGCTTATTAATATTAAGCTGTTTTCATATCTGTTGTTCACATAGAACAGTTTTGCCAAATCGGAAAATCGTTGAAACTCGCCATTTTTATCGTTAAAATTTTCTTTCGGCGTATTATCAAGCTCGAAGCTCAAAGAGGTGATTTTTGCTATAAATTCAGTAAAAGTGATCTTTTGTGAACGTCATCTTAAGGTCTACCATTTTCCAAGTCTGATGATTTGTTTCAAAGCATTCTGATATTAATCGCGAATCGTCTCAGCAGTACAGGTTAGAAAGTTTGGATCCCTTTCGTCACTAAAAATAAGTCGGATTCAAAAACTCTACAAAAGATGTGCTTCATTTGAACCAAACTGCAAACATGAATTGATTTAAAAAGAGCAATCGTTGAGACTGAAGAGTTAGAAAATTTCGTAACTTAATTGTTATTATTTGTTTAACTTCGCTCAACAATTGACCACAGTACTTACCTGAAAACATTTTGACCTCAATCTAAATTTAAATAACTATTAATTGAAGCTTATTTGATCAACATTTTGTTCATCTTGACATCTATTGACTTGATTTTTTATAGTTCCCAATCCATTACAAAAGTAACAGCTATGAAATACTAATAGGCGGAGTTGACACCCTTCTTGCAAGTTTGAAAATGTTCAAATGTTCAAATAATAAAGAAAAAAAACAATAATTAAATTAAAATCCATTAATTATAACAGTAAGTATAAATTTGTTCAAAAACAATCTATTATGAGCATGATCAACAAGATTAAAGCTGTATTATTTGGTATTTGATGAAAAAAGTGGAACTAACGAGATTCGTTTTGCGAACTGTATCTCGAGTCCGGTAGTGTTATTATTTTAAACTAGTTCTTTTGATTCGGTCCTTTATCAATCTAGTTGGTGTAGTTTTTAAATCATAAGCTTGTCCGATATAATACATCACATTGATAAAACGCGTAGTCAGATTCCATTCCATTCCTAACTCAGAAGCTGCATAATCTGATGGAAATGTATGGTGATAATTATGAAAACCTTCACCAATAGAGACATAGATAACATATCTGTTTTCTCGGGCACCAATATTTATATCATAAGGACGATTTCCCCAAAGATGAGCCACGGAATTGATCAACCAGGTAAGATGAAGAGAAATACAATAACGAGCTAATCCGGCAATTAAGAATGCATTCAGATAAGTTTCACTCCAAAAAATGATTGGTATAATTGAAGGGATGATTAAACAACAAAGAATAGCCAAAGGCATAAAATAAGACTGCTGAAAACGTACAACTGGATCTTTGAGTAAGTCTGAACAATCAACTAACTGTCCTTTTTTAATTACATCAGGATGCTTTTTAACACACAACCATCCCATATGAGCAAAAAAGAAACCACGGTTAGCATTATAAGGATCGGCATCAGTTTCACAAAATTTATGATGAACTCGATGATCTCGACACCATTCAAATATATTGTTCTAAGGGTGAAACAATTAAAGTAACAAATCAATACTTTGAAAGGTATATTAAATTCGCATTACCTGACCAGCAGTTGTTTGTAAGGCAGCCAGAAATATCCGAAGAGGAAGTTTTGCCTTGTAAGCTCGATGTGACCAAAGACGATGAGCTCCAGCTGTAACACCTAATGCACTCATATGTCCGACTAAGGTTGCTATTTTGAAAGATCAAAATTTAATTTAGTGACGATGAATCAAATTGAAAAGAGTGTCAACGAAATTCAACAGGAACACATGGATAGACTATGAAGGGACAACAAATATAATAGAATGATGAATGTAAAAGTAGAAATAAGGATTTGACTATAACGAGGTTTGATTAGAATCAGAAATTCACTTACCAAAAGCCATTGTTAACCATGGTGGGTTAGTAAACAATTTGAATGCACCATAAATAATAGAAGAATGGAGTAGAAGAAAGGCGAAAATATTTTGCCAAACATATATGACTTTTGGTTCATCAGGAGATTGTTTATGAGATCCGATAGACTCTTGTAATGGTTGAGATAAAGACAAAGGTTTTTTTGTTGGTGATCTCACAAGTTGAGAGGTTGACATGTTTTAGTTTTTAGCCAACAACTTATTTGATTGTCTTCACAATATCAGACGTTGAGTTTGATGATTAATTTGTCAAATATTGCGATGAAATCGAATATAAGGATAAATCTTTCGGTTGCTGAAGCGTTTTTGGAACTAAAGACACCACTCTTAATTTCGTACAGATGAATCAGGGTACAGTTCTCACCAGCCCAACGGGAGTTGCAGGAGTTTGTTAATATTAGACTTGAAGACAAAGAAGTGAATGTAATCTATTGAATCGAAAATAAGGTTGCTTTCAACAATTGATGGAACAAGTTATTCAATCAATTGACTTCACTTGAGATTTCGGCATTATTATTAGCACTATTAAGTAAATAAATTCAATTAGAAGATGATTTGTTAACATGTTATAATAATTTGAATCATTCAATGCAGTGATAATGAAATGCTATTTCAATGCGCAAATATATTGAGAAGTCATTTCGTTGAGAGTTTCGTTTTTAATTTTGGCCAATTATGTGATTAAATTTTCATGCTTTAGTAACTCTTGTCACCTCTTGATGGATTATTGTCTTTAATTTTCTCAAAGTAACCATCAGTTTCAAATTAATCGAATAGTTTAATGTGTCTCAACTCGATAACAATGGACATTAATAATACAAAATCACACATTGTATCGAATCAAAGTTTCCAATGGCCAATTACGATTAATGGTTATTTCTTTCGAGGCCACGTTAAATAACGATTTACCAGGCCAATGAAGTGGTAAAATCCCATTAGTTAATGATACCAGTTGTTGAATACATGTTAAAAAATCGTCGTTTCAAGTGTTGATCAGCGATCAAGAGATCTGGTACTTCAATCGTGGTCTTGCTACTTAATTTCAAACACTTTGGAAGTTTAATTATGAAATGAACAATTAACTATAAGTGTGGAACAAAGGTTCACACAACTAGCTAAAAGCACTTGATGCATTACAAATTGAATAAATGCATCGTTTGGTCAGAAAATTTGTTTCTTGGCTATTGAATGGTTTGTTAACAAAGTGATAGTAGATTAATTTCAATTACCATTAATTGTAACATTTACTGGAACTGGACGTTTTAAAGATTTGTTATTTACAGTAAAACATTGAAGCCATTAAAGCGGCTCCAATGTGAGCGTCAGCTTGCTCCATGTAATTCACTTTGATTCCATATTGAGCACAAATAGTCTCCAATGAATTCTTCAAGATAGGGTTACGAAGTAAAGCTCCTCCAGTAGCTTGAATTTCATTGATTGGCAGACTGGTCAACCATTTAACAGGTATCATGGTGAATATGTTTTCAATTAACCCATAACAAATTGCATTAAACAATGAATGAGGCGTCAAGTAAGGTGAAATGTTCAATAAACTTGATCGTAATTGAGGATCATATCTTTCACCATATAAGGTAGGAATAAACTTAATTGAAGATGAATCAGGATTATTGTTGAAATCAGCAGTTCTAGTTGATTCATTAAGTTGTTTCCAAATCCGTTCCTTTGGAAACTCCGAGCCAGTTAAATCTTCTAAGCAATTTTGTATGAAACCAACAAATGCTTCAAGTACATTTCCTCCATTAAGACTTGCAGCGGCAACAATAAAGTTATCCTTAACATAAGGAATCAAAAGAGCTTCTAAAAACAAATAGTGAAAAGAAAATGAAATAATTAATTATTGACGAATACTTTAGTTCATTTCTTCTAGCTCACTTTTAAGATCAGGAAGAAAATTTGGAGAGGTCGGTATCTCGTTATGCCAATTTTGATCCACTGGGTTAACAACCAACTGGAGTGATGTACTCATAGTTAGAACTGTGGATAACAAAAAGTTAAAAACAATAGTCTTTTACAAAATTACAGATTTAAATTACCAGCAGAATTGAGCTTATTTTGAATGCAAGCAAATGTCGAGCATTGTAAGTCACCAAACGCAGTGTAAACAGGTATCCCTTTAGGTAACCCAATCCAATCATTGGCCAAATTACCAGCTATGTAATCAACATCGACAATTTTGGGTAAAATATGGGTTGGAAAGTTTTCAGTATGCAATCTTGTAGAAACAAAAGACAATGTAAGTTGATTGCCATGACATTAGGAAAAATCAAAGATAAATTATTAATTTGTAATTACAGTAATCGACTGGCATTTCTCAAGTTGCGCCATCTTTTGAAAAATTTTAATCTTTCTATTTCTATTTAATTTTTAAACATTAATTGCTTAAAAAGGATATAAAATGAATAAATATTACGAAAGATGGCGTCTCTTTCGCACAATCCTTCCGATTTTTCCGATCTTCAAATTGTTTTAACTCACTAATATGACTAACGCACATGACGCTAATGAATATGACGGGTTTTAATATGACCATTAGGGGGCGATATACAGTCGAAAGGCTAAAGTCGTTCGGTTATGCGCTGACTATGACAGGGCATGACCATGTATTGTAAGCAATTACAGACATACAATAAACTCACTTTTTGGACCAACTTTTTTTACGTGAATTAAAATAGCCAAATCCAGTGGCATTGTGGAGTGAAATTAATGGTACATCTAATTGACAGATGAGAGCAACAATGAAATCCATTATTGTTCCAGTGTGATTAAACTGTGATAAATATTCTGGCTGAAATTTTTGAAGCCAAAATATTGTGGCCAAACCAAAACCAGTCGCTAAAGGACTTTTACTCTTTGGCAGAGAAGAGATGAATTGTGAATCACACCTTTGATCTTGCCATGAATATAAATTGCTGATGAAATTATTTTTGACTGAATACACATTTCTAGTTTCATCATAAATCCAAGGACTGTTTCCCCAAAGGATACAGCCATGCATTTGTCCAGAAATTGCTATAGCTTCAACAGGTGAACTTTGTTGATTCAACTTTAATCCTGAGACTGATTGTTGGATGGCATTTAGAATCACATCAACTGGTATCTCCCATTTCGCTGGGTCATCATTCTTAATCTTCAAGATTTCATAATCAATCACGGCTGTGGACTCAATTGCATATGAAATCGATGATGAGGATGATTGTAAACTATTAACCCGTACTAAGCATGATTTACAAGAAGAAGAACCAATATCCAAGCCAACAATTAATGGCATCACAATTTTAAGATTATATTTTTTAATTTCAAAGGATTTTTCAATAAGATGAAAATAAAATCACGAAATCTAGCAAGATTTACTGTTGCAACTCTTAGCACCAACTCCAACTCAATTGTCATTAGATAATTTGCTAGTTTTTAAACCATTACAGTTTCTTTTTTACTTTTTACATGAGACTCAAGAAGTGCTGATAATTACCATAGAAAACTGGTTTAAGATAATAAAAATCTTGACACAAATCCTGATCTAACGCAATTTGTTAGAAAGGTGCGAAATTCAACTGAACAAAATTAGCATTTCCAATCATTTAATCACAGAATTTGCCTGAAAATGAGACTTTCTGAATCCTCACAATGAAAGATATTTCAATTAGTAATTTTCACTTTTTGGCTGATTATTCAGCGATAAACAATTTAATCTTCAAGACATTAGCAGTAATTATAAAAGTTTGTTTGGCGTATGAGTCGGATTCATTCAAAGTCGGAATTGGCACTTTAGATCATTTTAAACTCATAGATTCCCTACTCTGAATGGTGTCATCCCCGTTGGTATTAACCATTTTTATCCAAGAATCGATGTTCGAAGTCAAAAGGGTATTTGTGATGGTAAAGGTACTAGAGCTGATAGTGAGTATTCGAATACTCGATTACTCGCATATTTTTCAATGCGAATATATTATTATTCGAGTATTGAAGGTACGATGGGATCTGGAAGTGGAAAAACTTATCATAATTGTGTTTATGAAATAGCAACGAGATGTTCACATGCCACCGCAAGCACTATTTATCTAGAAATGCTTATCCATGAATTCAAACTGCTCAATCGATAAATATCCGTATAAAACTAAGTTGGAAAAAATCTGATGAGAATGAAAGATATTTCGTAATAAAGACTTTCAGATGGTACTTCAATACCAATTCAACTGAAATTTGACAAGATTTTACAATTTATCATATCAAACTTTCTAAAGTTTCACCAAATAAATCCATATTTCAAGTCTGTTACATTACTTTAAGACAACTTTGCAACGCATCATATCTTTATATCGAAGCAATGCTTATCATTAGAAATTTTAAAACAGTTCAGTTTGTGAATCGGGAAGTTTAACTGGACCGCAATCTATCAGATGAAAATTTCAATTATTTATTCATTTTGACATGGCTTTTCTTGATTCCAACAAAGTTTATTCAATGTGACAAAAGCTAGTGGCTCCACTTTTTCATTTTCAATTGATTGTTTTGAAAGTGCAAGACTGTCAATCTTTATGACCAGTTGTTTCCATGACATTGATATTCTTATAATAACAATTTAATATAAATAACTTTAATTTATTTTAAACTATTTAATTGTATGGAAATGAGCGATTATTGAAGATAATTAGCGTTTAAACAAACTTTGTATGAAATGAAATTCAATTTGAAAAGAGTGATTAAAACAATCGATTTATCTTCGACTGAAAAAGCATTTCTCTCAGCAAATGGACTCAACACAGGAGTGGAAAGGATAAGTGAATCTAGTGGATCATCGGTCAAAAGTTTAATTTTTTTAATTAATATATCACTGGCTTTAATCAACATAATCAATGTTAATTATAACCAAATAGTTAAAATAAACAGCGTAAATATGCTGGTGACCCTTCGTGAGGTAACTTACATTGGATTGTTGGTTGCAATGAAGATGACTATTATTGGATACAACCAGTTGATTGCTTCAAACCAAACCATCTTAACTCCGGATCAAACTTGGAAAGTAAATAAAGTACGTTTAGCTATATTTATTGTTTGCCTGATTGTCAATATCATCCGTGCCTCTAAACTATTAATTTATTTCGATTGGCCTCATGTAGTTGATAAACCGTCCATCTTGGTAAGTCTATTTCTGTCCCTCCATTCAATTTGGCTATCAGATGGTCTATTATTTTTCTCTATTTACCTCTACATTGCCGCTGTCTACATGTTACACCAAATCTGTGTCAACTTTAAAGACAAGGTCATCAACACCATGAACAATTCCCATCGACCAAGTACCAATGAAATCAATATATTACGAGGTGATCGGTCTCGCTATCAAGCAATCAAAAGATTTCTTGATGAAACAATCAACTGGTGGTCATTCATTTGGTACATTGAAGCATTCATCATCACCTGTTTAATCCTGATTTCCGTTTTTCACCCAGTATCAACCGACACTATTAATTTTCTGAATGACTCTTGGTTTGTTTACACTACTCGAATGGTCTGCCTGTTTACAGCCACCATTTTAGTTGATTACGTTACCAATTTTGAGTCTGATATAACCTTCTACATCGGTGATCACTTGGCTCCTTGTTTGGATGATCCGGTTGAGGTTAAACTGGAGTACATCAAGTTGAGTCAAGAATTGGGCTCAAGGCCTTTCATTCCGTACACTCTGGCCGATATGTTCAATCTCAATCGTAATTCAATTTTGTCATTCTTTTCAGCCGTTTTACCTCTAACGGCAATCACTCTCAGTTTCATACGAGAAGCAAAAAATTCATCAAAACCAGAGTAATCAACTGCTTAATCGACTTACCATCACAAACAAATTTTTATTGTTAATCAACTTTAAACTGAACTCAACTTCAATTGTAAATTTGTTAATTGTCACTCGATAACTCGTTGAAATTTTATTTACTTTGCTGCTATTTCTTAAAGCAACAATACTTGAATTGATTGTTTAAGGTCAAGTGTTTAATGAAGTTACCTTGATATTTGTAGTATTTTGATGACAATAAAGAGATTTATTCAATTATGTTATTAAAATTTGTATTTAATTTTAAAAATAAATACTTTAATCATTTTATTCCAACCAGGAGAGTAATTTTTAGCTTTTTTTCACAGACCAAATGATCAATCAACAGTTATTTCAATTTAAAATCAACTGTTACATTCATATTATACATTGTTCATATAAACTTATTGACTTCTTGATTGCTACGAAATCCTTTTATTTTCACTTCAATCATGAGGGTTAAAAAAGTCATTTCAATAAAATGAACCAGAATAACTGAAAATACTTTAATTTGTACAAAAGAACAATTGATTGAAATTGAATGTCAAATTGATTCCTAATTTTTTGACATTTGGCGTTGGCGAATCAATATTTCAACATACAATTCTGAACTAAATATCGAAAAATTTTCATTGTTATTCATCATGTATTGTCTCCTATAGGTGCACTGATTGATTTGTAAATCAATCGAACAGTCATTAGTAATGAAACGAATACTAAATCTGAAAAATATTAAAAATAATATAAATCATAAGTTTAAAACTCGCTTAAAAACAGTTAATAGCTATTAAATACAAGAAAAGTAATAAATATTTTATTTTTTCTGTATCATAACCCAATCCGCGTGTATAATGTTATGGTACTCTTAGTAATGTAGCGATCAATAAGAGCGTCTGCTAATTAACTGAGCTTGTGTCAACTTAGTAAAGAAAATTTTGTTAAGTTTGGTTAAGAGAGAAATTTTCATGAATCATGAATTGTGTGATATTGTGTGAATTAAAGATTCGTTGATGTTGAACGTTTTCTCCGTTAAACAATGTAAAAAGTTCAAAGTGACCATAAACAATGAGACACTTAGTGGGCAACAGAAGCGATATTGTTTGAGCGATCGTATTTTTCGCATTTATGCACGCGAATACGATACTTGAAATCATTCGACTCCATTGCTCAAACATAAACCATTTTTATCATCATTTTTTACAAAACTGTTTAAATTTATTTGATTTTTAACGGTAATGTTCAATATTAGCATTTCCACTTCGATTATTTTCCATTAATCCAAGAAAATATGTTTTTCAATAAAAGTTTCCTTCTAAATGCCTATTTTTTGGGTAAATTCATAGAGATATCCAGATATCCACAGATAACACTTTATTATTGTTAATATACAAAAGTTATGGACTATTTTATACTTTCACTTTGATTAAGAGTTCAACTTTAAATTGTATCTAAAGTTCCCTGGTTAACAAAATGGTAATTGGTTAGCAAAAATAACCGTTGGATAAAAAGGTTTATTATTTCCCCTTCGCTTTCTGGTAAAAATGTGAGTCAAACGGTAAAGATTGAACAAAGCTTTAAATTGGCTACATCAAACAGCCATTTTGAAGGTTTATTTTTTTCTTCTCTCACCCATGTTTTATCATGATAATTGTTGAAAATATATTTTTAACTGTGGTTTTTTGGGTTATTGGAATACCCGTTAACTCACCAACCATTCCTCGTCTTTTTATTCTTTACGATCTATTTGTTTACGCGATTTGTTTAACCAATTGTGCCTTCTATCTTTACCAAATTATTGTACTTGGCGATAAAAATTCAAGTCTTTATATTGAGCTTGAACGGTCCGGCACTGGTCTTTTGCAAATATTTTTGATTCATATCCATCGATCAAAGTGGATTGAAGTTCATTCAATTATAAATCAGTACATAACTTTGGAAGAGATTGTAATTATCAAAAAATCAAGTAACAAACTTGCACTTTTTTTGACTTCGCTTTTAGCTATTGAAATATATGCTTGGATCTTTTCTGGTACTGTTGATGACTTATATAGTTTTTTCTATGGCTCATTATGGAGTTTAAGTTTCAAATCAAAGTTAATCTTAGTCAGTGTCACCCTGATTCTCCGAATCTTCATAATTCATGGAGTTATTTACACATCAGTTATATTCTTTTTATACTCGTATTATCGCCTGAACGTGCTTTATACTAAATTTCATCGAAAAATATCAACCCAGTTTTCCGATATGCCTGTACCAAAGAAGCAATTTAGATTGATAACAATTCAATTGAAAGAGCTACCATATGACTACCAATTATTCAGAATCAGAATTGGATGGACTCAATTATCATCAATCAAACGTTCACTAGAATCGTCTTTCAACACTTTACCCGCTGTCTGGTTTGGTCGATACTTATTTGAATCTTTTTTGTGTCTGTTTCGCGTAAATCGAACCATTCCATCAGGAGACGCTTTCACTTGGAATTATGTGCTTGATAAATTCACTATATTCAGTAGTGTAACCGTTTTACTTATTTTACTCATAAATTTGGTTGATAAAATCACTCTAAATGATTTGAAATTATCTAATTACATCATGGACTTGTCTAATGAATCTCTGAACAACATCATTTACTACTCAGCCACAAATATTCACAAGAACACAGCTATTTATGAAGACATTTTAATCAAATCTGAATTATCAAGAGTTTCATACGTTCCGATCACTATTTTTCATATGATTGAAATACGCAGAGCATTTATTCCCAGTTACATCAACTCTTTGATTCCAATGGTTGTGATGGCTTTGGATTTTGCTGAGAATCATTCATTTTAAGTATTGAATTTTATATGATGATTATTTACATAAATGATACATAATTGCACTGTGTCAATACCAATTACAATAACAAACTCTCATAACGTCTGCCAGCTAAACTCACAAAAAATCCTAGCAATAAATGTAATGTATTTGAAGGTTAATTACCAATTTTTGCGTTAGAAAACATTGCTCAATAAGATTTTGGATAATTTAGGAGAACGCAATTTTATTTTGAAAACAACCAAACGGATAATCATTTCTAATGGATTTATGGTAATGAAAATCCAAGTTAACCCTGAAAAGAGTTTTAAAGATAAAGATGAACAAGTTTTGGAGACAAATAAAACTGACCAACATGATGGGTTGTTGAAATTGATTTTTGCTCTCAAGACAATAGCATTGGATCGCTTGATTGACTCAAAATTATACCACTTCAAGATGCATCCAATTTTCATCTTAACAATTGTATTGTTAAACAAGTTATCAAAGGGAATGGATGGGACAAAATTTTTGCTATTACTGCTGTTTAATGGACAATAACATCCTAGATCACCTTTTACCGATTATTTTGACCTATGAATAGCTGCTGTTGGGTTCAATTATTAAGAAATGTTTTGTTTCACTGTTTTGTTTGTCTTCAAGTCAATCCTATGCTCTTCAAGATCATTGTCGCATCAATTAATCACTATAGTCTTGTATGAAAGTCAAATGACTGGTTAATGCATTAATAATAGGCTCATGAAATCTCATGTTTTCCAGGGAAATAGAAAATGAAGAAATAAGATTCCTTTAAATTAAGTAACACGGCACAGTTAAAGAGTGCAACCTTGTGCAAGATATATTTAATTGGAATGATGGTAAAAAACACATGACAGAAGATGAATACAGCCCTAGGTGAAAAATGACTATGTAATCGATTGCAGCTAATTTGCTCGAGCAATTATTGCCCTTTCAAACAATGTTTAGATTTTTGTATCAAAAACTTTCAATCAAATGTGATCAAACAACGAGAAAGATATTGAATTAACTGAACACTTTCCACAAGAAAATCGTTTGTCCTGAAGCAAAACCTAAATAATCAAAAACAGGATAAGTTTTGATTTTTATGCAGTTGAGCTTTAACCATGATATTTCAGGTTTATATTGAGAATTTTTCCAGGTAAATTTCACTTTCATCTAACCAGTCACTTTGAAGCTTGAACCAACGGACCTTGGTAATAATGATAAATTTTTGTTTTCACAACAAATAGCAGCAATAAAGCTTGATTACTCCAGGTAAAAGACTTCAATAAGTCAAGAAGTTATCATTCAAAATATATAATAAAAGACTAGGATTGGATTGAGCAAATCTGAATGTTATTGTTCATGTCTTTTCAACTAAACTTTGAAGACTTTTGCAACATTAAATTCATGTGAAAATGGTTGTTGCAAGTTTGTTGATGGATTTGTTTAATTAACTGTTGATGAACTACAAAAGCCACAGAATGGATACTATTTTAAAGCATTATTTGATAACCTAAATGGCTGTGACATTCATGGATAATTACCTCCTCCAGCAAACTGATAATCCCGTTAAAATACTCTGGTTGATGGATCAAGTTGCTGTTTTTTCTCACTTCTTTGTTGCTCTGTTGTTCATTGCTGTTAATCATCATGATATCCAGACAAATCAACCAACTAACCAACTGAAATTCAGATTAACTAATTACACCACTAACTGTTTCCTTCCTGTTTCAAGGTGATTGTACTTTTTACTGTCCTATTATCAGGTGAGAAGATTCCGTTCCATATCCATTACAATGATTTCAACAAGAGATCAGTCTGAAAGCATTGTTTATTTGAGAAATTAATTGACATTTTCTCCTCTTTCTAGCCATTTACCGAATCAAAAGCATCATGATGATAATAACAAGCAATGTTTTCACATGTTTCAATACAGTTTGGTCAAATCGCTGAGTATTACATTAAAAGAAAAAGTCGAATCAAGGAAGAAGAAGTCCATTTAGCGAAAACATTCTAAACCCGTTTTCATAGTTTAATAATCATCTTTGTCATTATAACACTAGCCTGATGACCAATTCTGATAAAGTTGTTCTTAAATTAAATAAGCAAGCAACATCATTAGCAAACCAACAAACAACATGAACCGAAATAACGAAGTCAACATAAACAGCAGTCTTACAAACCAGTCCAATGACGATTAGGATGGCGAAAGATGAAAAGTTAGTGAAACAAGCCAGAGGGAAGTTTGGAAAAGAAAGGGATGAAGAAAGGGAACAAGGATGATGTCTGAAAAGATAAACGGAGAAAAGAAAGAAAAGTAATGAAAGAGATCGAATGTGAGTGAGTTAAGGAAGTAAGTCTATTATGAGAGTTTGGTAACAAGTGAGCAAAAAGAGTAGGAGAGAGGGAGAAAGTTTAATGATGAAAACAAAGTTGGATGAGAGTTGAATCAGTGTTTGATTGAATCTTTCGTTGAGCCGGTTCATTTTCAATTTGATGTTCACCAACCAAATGTAGTTTCATCAAGAGTGCCTGTTCAACATTTTAAATTGTTACCTATTCTCGCTCATCTACTGTTAAATACCCGAGACAACAACGTTATTACCATCACGTAGTAATCGTCAAATTGTATGTTTCATTGTTTTCAATGTCCTGTGTGATGAAGCCTCTTTAAAAACATCATATCTAATTTCAATCAAAGATTTTCTACTGTTCGCTTAATCAATTGATCAGATTGAAACTGTTTTATTAAAATTTTCATGTTGAAATTATAAACTGTTTTCATTGCGGCTCATCATCATTATATCAATTTTACACTTTTATATTTTATATTTTATACTTTATACTTTATTATCATTGATATATTGCAACTAAACCAATCATCAATATAACAACGACATCATTAATTTCCTGTTACCCTTTTAATAGCATCACTAATAAGGATTGAGGTCAACAATAGGAAAAGACAAAAGAAAGGAAATTTGATTGAAAGCCAAATTTAATTCAAAATGACAATTCGAGAAGTTGACGGAACTCAACGGAGTGAAATTAAGGAAAAGATCATTGATCAACCCTGTGAATCCTTTGATGATGAGGTTAGTTAAACGAACAATCATTGTTTCACTTTAAATATAAATATACTTTTTAATTCTCATTGTTCTAACCAAATCAGTCAAATCGTTCCCAACAACGCCATTCAAATTGTCCTCCAACAATTTACATTTTACTGACATAATTGTACAGCTGTTCAACTATTTAACATACCAAGAAATACTTAACCGATCCACTTTGTTGATTCATATATTTATTCATTGCTCTAAAGTCAATACATTCAGTGCTAAAATTACCTAAAAATCGCAAAAAGCAAATAATGGACCAGTAAGGTGGATGAATATTACCTTATGAATTCAAATTTTCACTACTCCCATTTCAGCTTAACATTTCAGAAATATAACAATATTACAAGTCTAATCAGAGTCTAACCAAAAAAGATCCCTTTATAATCATCATAAATATTAAACTAATTCATCTAATTTAAAATAATCCTTTCAAGACAAAAGTGGTTTCTCTGCATAACTGATGACCATGAAAGATGCTGACCAAGAATTGAGATGAAACTTAAAAAGGTTTATTTTAACTTGTGATGAATATGATGGCGTTAGATGATGCTTCAGATTTCATTAAATAATGATATCACGATGATAATCAACTTTTTCAGCCATAAAACTAAACATCAGTAAAACCAGTTCTAGGTCAAAGATGAGTCCAAACAGACTCACACCCGAAACCCAGTAACCATTTAACACAAACACACACCTTTTGACCAGTTTCTGTTTCTCTCACAAAACTACTATTTTAAGGTTGACCTGAAGAAGCCCAAAACCAAATAATATTAACAAATTACCTTTCCTCATTACCGTCCATTTGGATTGACAACTTTCCATTGTCAATTTTTGTTTACTTGTTATCCTTAAAAAAGTTTGCCTTGTAAAAGCAAACCAGAATCTAAATCTAACCAAATTGGGTTTAAACCTAAATTAAAATTCAATGTTAAATGGTTATTTTAAGGTTCCTCTTTCAACTTACTGTTAAAATTGGTTGCTTATTAATGTTTGAATGTTAAATAGATTATTGTTAAATTTTTAAAATTTAATCAGGTCGATGATTAAAGGTGCCTGATGTGCAAAACAATTTAAAAAAGGTTAATAGACAATAAGCTGAGGAAAGTATGTATTTTGACATGTATTTTTGTTTGTATCTATTATTTACCTGTAATTACGTTACAATATAAGGTTCATTCAACCTGGTAATATAATTTGATAATATGATGAGAAAGAGATGATGATAACTTCTGCTCTTCCTCATCTTGCGTCTTCATTTTTCTCATCAAAACTAAATCTTCATTAATTCTAGGTTTATTGTGTAGCTTCATCATTTCCAAAAACCTAAATTCATTGTTCGTTACATGATTGATCCTTGAATATAATCATTTTTCATCGTCATTCAATTACCTATTATCAACTAATTAAGTCCTATTTTTTCTTAATAATAATCATCTTTTTTCATATATTTATACATAATATTAACTTTCAATTGCGGAAGTAAATTGTGATGTTAGCGGTTGATTGTTGAATTTCAATTTCATTCCAAACATTCCAGTCTTTAATCACATTTAACTCTGTTGACCAATATTAGTGTCACCATTGTTAATAGCACCATTATTGATGTTAGTTTCATGTTTGCGTTTCATTACTGATCATTACATATTTACTTGAATTACTATTTAATCATCTTCAGAATAAAATAAACCAATAATGATTTTTAAATGTTCATTTTAATGGCAAAAATTTTACCTTTTACTTTATTCTTATAAGTTATAACAAAATAAATATTGTGCTTTATCAATACATTTTACCTTTTTATGAAAATTGATTGCTTTAGTCGATGATTCAAATGGTGACTTAAATTAGGCTGACAATTAGTAATTTCAATATTTAAATTCTTGCAGTTACTTGAAGTCATTTCAATCTATTTGATGCTCTCAATCGTTTCTTAAATCGGTTTTCAGCGTGATTCAGGTCATTTACCTATCAATGGGATTTGAATTGGTTTAGTTGACCACAGTTTAAATTGCATGCACAATTTGAATTGATTAAGAAAGTCGTTTTTTCCAAATTATAAATTATAAAAAGAAAGTTATAAAATCCTAATTATTATATATTTTCTTGGTTACATTCGTGAAAAATTTCACTTTTTACTCGGTTTTCATTCATAATTTGTTCAGATTCAGATGTTGGTTTACTTCTCGTTTATGTAATTGATTATGTTGTGATCATTAACAAGTTAAGTAATCAGTGAATATTAAGTAGCAACGATTAATCATTGCTGAATAGTTATGATGATTGAATTTACTCAGCAAAAGACAAATAAATAATCCAATCATATCTAATTAACTATTAATAAATCAACTTTACATTGACTTCAAGTGGAAATGATTTTAGTATTTTTAGCTGATCAACATTGAAATTTTAATCTATAAAATAATAAATGAATAACCTTTATAATTCAATGGCGTCCTTAATTGTTTATCGATTCAAGACTGACCTTTGTTGATAGTTGATCAAATAGCCACAGTTAAATATTATTAGGTGATTTTAATAGCAAAATGTTTCTTCCTAATCAATCAACAAGTGTTAACCTTTTCATTATTTTTATACCTCAATTGTAAACATTAATTAAATTCGAAGGTTTATTAACGCAATTTATGTAATATGTTAGTTAAACCTCTGATTCAGTAAATTGCCTTGAATGACAATGATCATAGTTTGTTTGATCAGTTTGAACTCATTTAATATGAGTAAACAGAAAGAAAAACAAGGTTGCAGTTTTAATCTGGTTAATCGGGTTTGATGGTTTATTAACCAGCTAAATTCAAGCTCAATTCAGTTTCTAATTTTAGAATGAAATGCCCAAAAACAATTAATCATTAACAATTATTTCTTAAATGTTATGATGTTCATTAAGCTTTTAGTTTTGAATATACTCATCATTTTATTTGGTCATTTATGCTAAGGAGTGATGTCAAAGCTTTGGCATTTGAGTTGAGACTTGCAGGGTTTGTAGGGACATTCTTTGACCAATCATTAGATTCTATTATGGGCTTTGATATATTGGAATATTAAATCATTCAAAGATAATACAAAAAATGTTATAGAATTGTATTGCTTATGCTGTCAGATTTTATATTTAGGGTGTATCCGATCAATGAAATTTTAACCAAGATTAACCTAGAATCTTGGTTAATCTAAGTGAAAAAAAGTAACTCAGATGACGACAAAATTAACCCAGATTAGCTTCAATGCCATCTATTGTTTTTAAATTTTAATTAATTTATTTAGATTGAAATTATGTCAGCTGATTTGTGTTATCTTTTCATCTCTGATAATTAAATTAACCAGATCATTACCGGACAGTTTAATTTCTTATCTTTCTTTTTTTCTTAACAACATTAGTCTTTTAATCCAGATTAACCAACATTTTTTCATTGACCGGATACACCCTTAATTCACAAAGCGAATGGTTACTCAAAAACTAATTTTATTATGTGTTAGACGAATATTCATGATTAAATGAATTTAAACATATTTTCTCCGTATTCAATCATATTATGTTATAATCCATAATAAAATCTAATGATTGGTGTAAAAATGATGATTGTAGATGCTACCATTCTCGAAATATTGAGATTCAAAGTTTTAAGTCCAATGGCCAAAATCAAGAGAACTGTCGATAAATTGAAAAAAGTGTTCGATCGTTGATGTGTAGCAACAGTTTTTGTCGATGTAAAATCTGTTTCAGCTCTCTAACTCATACGGTCACAGAAAGCTGGAGATTTAACTGAAAATCGAAGTGACCTTTTGTACAGAAACGGGACATATTATTTCACAAAACAATTGCATTATCTGGTTTGTCGTCAAAAGTAACATCAGGAAAATAAAGTTTTATGAAAAAATCTGATTCCATAATTGAGCAAAAGGCGATCGAAGTTTCAACTTTGCCCTCGATTTTCTCGAAATCTGTCGATCGGAGAAATATTTTAATAGCGCTTATGGGCTCAACAAACCCTGCATTTAATCGGAATCAAATTTTAGTGAACTTGTGTTTCTTATACAATCGCATTTTTTGGTTGTTTGTTAACCAAACATTAATGATTGTACTTGTTATAAATTCAATGCAAAGTATTGAGATGATTGATATATTCATAAGCTAAATTGAGTGAATACATGATAATCAATGAGCTTTTTACAAATAAACAATTAACTCTAAAAATCGAAACAAATGATCCTAATTGTGAATTATCTGTCATAAAGTAATTTTTGGTTGAACTGAGAAGATTTGTTTGAAATTTGCACAAAATTAATATGCTTGATTGATGGTTAGCGAGGTTAATTGATTTGGTTGAGTTTTGCTCGATCAACTCTTACTGATCATTGAACAATGTATTGTGGTTGAATAAGGTTGTTAGAACAATTAACTTTAACTAACCTAACCAATTGATTTTTAACTAAATGTTTTATTTAATATTTACAGATTTTCTTGGATGCAACTGACGACGATGATATTGTTAAGGAGACACAATTGATTGAAGAAATCCAAGAAGAGTAAGTTTAGTTAATTGTTTATATTATTGATATTTGAGTGGTCTAGCTGAATAATAAATGAAGGTAAATAAGCTGGACAGTTGTTGTTATTAGATACATTTATGTTGCTCGAATTAACAAAAAATATTATGGTTCTTAAGTTACACACTGTTTAATTTCAACGACAGAAAGCAAAAAAAGCTTATTTTACTTAATAATAATTGTAAGTAATTGTAATAACTTAATTGTAATATCTTTATTAATTTTAATTTTTACAGACAACCAAGTTTAGAGAAATCAATGGAAGAAGTAACTAGAGTATTGGAACTCGCTCTGAGCAACCAATTCGAAGAAGCTGGTCAAATTGCTGATAAATGGTTGGTTCAACTGTTTTAAAACGTTTATTCGTTGATTATTGACTACTTCTTAATTTTTCATTTATGCAGGGCTGAGGTTAGTCTTTATCATGCACTTGGCAAGGCTACTCTGACCTTTTTCAAAGGTGTTCTCACCTTGGAACATGTAAGTTATCTAATGATCTTTAGGAGTAAACAGTTTCTGACCAAGAAATTGTCTTTTGTCTAACAGGCTCAAATTAAAAATACAATGGATTCATTAAAACACGTTATTGACCTTTATCAAGTAAAGAAATATCAAAGCAACTCAGTTACTAGAGTTGTCTGGAAGCCAAATTATAACAACTACACTGAAGGTAATATTTATTGAATTATGGTTATGCATATAATATATTTTGGTACAAATTGAAATGTCGATATTAACCATTTCATTAACCTTTTCATTGCAGATCAAATCCATGCTGAGCTGGTTTACGCTGAAGCTCAATTGATGATTGCCTTGATGACTTTCTTACAAGATCAAAACTTGATTAGTTTAGTTAAAGGAGCTTTAAGGATTCGATCATGTTTCCAAACATATAAGGAGTGTAATAACATATTAAATCAAAGGGTTTCCTGGTCATCTGAAAAGGTTAAAAGGCATTTTGAATCGGGAGTTCGGATGGGATTAGGAACATTTAATTTGATGATTTCCCATTTACCAAGTAAAGTTTTGCGACTTTTGGAGTTCGTTGGTTTCTCTGGTAATCGGTCAATTGGTTTCACTGAGTTGGAAGCCTCAACTGCAATTACAGACGGATTGAGATCACCCTTGGCCAAGTTAATTATGATGGCTTACTTTTGTTACATTGAACATCTTTTTGGTCTGGGTAATGAAGATCTAACTCTGGTTACCAATATTTTGTCCAGTGCTATGGAAAAATATCCAAATGTAAGAATGTAATCTAATTACTAAACTACTTATTTACTCATTAAACTGCATGGTGATAGTCCTTAAATATCATAATTGCAAGAAAGAATCATAATCGATAATTAATCAATAGTCAGGTTGAAACCTGCAATTTGACAACTCACGTTGAACTCTTTGTGTATCTGATTGTCTTGATTGGTTATCCATTCAGCTTTATGTTACTGTTACATCAGTAGTTTTCATAATTCTTATTATTCTAATTGTAATCGTAATCAACTCTGCTATTCTCTTCATTTTTATATCCAGAGCGCTTTCTTTATCTTGTTTGCTGGTCGGATCAATCAACTTGAAGGTAATTTAAGTGAAGCTATTTTAAATTTTGAAAAATGCATTGCAATTCAGAACCAATGGAAACAACTTCATAATATTTGCTATTGGGAGCTTCTTTGGTGTTACACGTGAGTTATTCAATTACCTTAAATTTTACACTAAATTTGGCACAATAATCAACTTTTCTTCGAGTACAACCTTCAACTAAACTTTTTTAATAATCCTTTCTAATCTGATTTCGTTCACTTTTCAATACAAAGAATCCGTTGTAATTGGAAAAAGGCTGCTGAATATGCTGACATCCTTCGTAAGGAATGCGCCTGGTCACCAGCAACCTACACCTATCAAGCAGCATCATTTTATTACATGTCCCACGAAGCTGAGCCCAATGAAAAGTTACGATCTCAGGCAATTGAACTGTTCAAACAAGTTCCTGGTCTTCGCATAAGATATGCTGGTAAAACAATTCCTGCGGAAAAATTTGCCATAACAACAAGTGAACGATTCGTTTCTGGTGAGAAAAGGATCATCGTTCCGGCCTTAGAGTTTTCATATATCTGGAACATATTTGCCATCATGGAAAAGGATAAATCATTGATTGATCCAATGCTCAAGATAATTGAAAAACAATTAAGCTCTCTTAAGAGTGAAATCGGTACGAGCTTTTTACAAACATAATATTGAATTTTTATCCTTCGATTTATGTCTATTATATCTAATATTATCTAACAATCCTCTGCAGATGACTCCGAGAAGCCCTTAGATGATTATTTGGACTTAATTTTGATGAAAGGAATGTGTTTAAGAAGTATGGGATTTCCTTATCAAGCTGAACAATGTTTCCTTGAAATTATTGATAAGTAAGTATCAATGTTTCAGTAATACTTCCATAGAAATGTTGGGAGTGACATTTATGGATTTGGATTCCAAGAAATGATTTTAATATCTTTTCGTTTCCTTTTTTAGTGAGAAACGAGTTGTTCGAGATACTTATCTGGCTCCTCATGCAGCAATGGAACTTGGATTAACTTATGTTCGTCTGAATGACCTTCCAACTGCTCGTCGATGGCTGGAAAAGTCTCGTAAAGATTACACTGGTTATCTGTTGGAAACAATGGTTCATTTCCGGGTTCATTGTGCCATGCGTAATATTAAAATAATGGAGAAACAGTCAGCATCCATCCCACCGTTAACAATCGAGGAAGAGGAAACTAGTTCCCTTGACTCTACACCGTCACTTCCCCCTGAACCTCTTCCTCTTGCTGAACCAATCATGCCAACTGGTAAAGGTCAATCGTCATTCTTTGAGTTGGCCAGTAAACTTCAAGCTCGTTTCTCATTTGGATTTGGAGCAAGTTATGATGATAGTCAAGTTAAATTATAAAATAACAACTGGTCTAACAACCGTTTTATCCAGTAGCTTGATCGAACCTTTTTTCTCTTTTCTTTTTTCGTTTATCCAATTTTATACGCATCAAAACCACCAGATTCAGCTATCAAAAATTACAAGTAAATAAGAGAGAGAGAGAGAGCATAATTTGTCACCAATGAATGTTAATAAGCCCAAATAACTCAGATCTCATCGCATACAAAAAAGTAACATTTATTTCATCACAACCAAATCACCTTGATTAGGAATTTAAATTTTGTTTAATTATTTCATGGTAATTTGGTTGAGCAAACATTAAAGTAAACATTGACTTTTCTTCTCTCATGTAACATTCAGAAAAAACATATTTAGCTTCCATCCAACTTCATTACAAGATTTTCAATGCCACATCTTTTCCAATTTTGATTTCCTTTTTCAAGAAAAACCTTTTTCTGTGCTTTTCTTCAGCTTTATTATCATACCTTCCAAGGTTTGAATTACTTTATGACTTCCTTATGCCTAGAGCATGTTAACGAGTTAAATAATCTTATATTATATTATGTAATTGATCAATGATAACTGTTATATCAATGTTAAAACGAATGTCAATTACGATTATTATTTCAAGCTTGTTTTTCAAGTTGATCACATGCTGATCGCTTTCAAAGTTGATTTTGAACATTTTCTTTCGACCATTTTCTTTGTCCGCTTTTCTACATCTAAGAATTATTTAAATTGAAACATTTGATTGTCGCCTCATAAACCCCTTGATTTTCCTGAAAAATTCTGGAAATCTCAATTTTCTACCCTTTTTATTAAACTCAATATAATGTTAATTGTTATGGAGTTGTTTCGGTAAAACTGATTAATAACAAGTTGTATATTTAAACATTTGTTGTCATATTTTATAAAACATACATTTAATATAAATATTATGATTGTTTCATTTCAGCTTTCAATATTCATTGAGTTAAATAATTGACTTCTATTTATTTAATGAGATTCAATTTAAATAATATACAACAGATTTAAGACTAAAGGTAAACTTTATTGTAAAAGCAATCCAAAAACAATAGATTGAAAGTTAATGATAGTTATAAATGAGGAAAACAAAATAATACATGATTTATTCAAATCAAATGCAATCAGTTAAACACTAATCACAATTCAACTAATATAAATATATTTGATTTTATCATTAGAATTATTTAATTGGCCTTACTCTAGATTAAATGTTGGCATCACCAATTCAAATATGTATTTTTGTTTTAAGTAACTCTTCACTTTGTTGAATCACTGCAATGAATTCGAGAACAAAAAAACATTGGATGGTAAAAGATACCAAATGAATCGAATTATCTAACAATCAATTCGATTAATTACTTTACATTTAGAGGTGAGTTTAAATACAATTAACATGAGACAATTTTACAAGCAATCAAGATTAAGACACAGACAAGATGATTGAAAGCCATGAAATGCAAACAAAAGGAGAGAGAAATCACTTTGGTTGTTGGAAGGAATCTTTACTCTTTTTTGGTTTTCGCTGGCTAGTGCCCATTAAAAGAGATAAAACAATTAAAAGAACCAAAATAATCGCTTAGAAATTAATTCGAGAGCTGTTTTACTGCTTTTGTTTGAAGAATTATTTGATTAGTTTTTTTCACGTTTTAAGGCAAACCACATTAAAAGTCGCTTTCTGGAAAACTTATTATTGCTTTTTAAGGATAATACAATTTAGGATTTTTGGTTCATTTTTGATTGTTTTCTTTCAGTGTTTTCTGGAATTATGGTGTCTAAATTCTCGTCTTTTTAGGCTTGAATCTTGGCAACATAAGGTGGAAACGGCACTACGCCTCCTGGTCCAGAAAGCCCGGAGAGTCCTTCGTTAAGATATGCATCAATCTCACGAGCTGCTTGTCGTCCTTCGTTGATTGCATGAACCACTAATGATTGTCCTCGACGACAGTCACCACAAGCAAATAATTTGTCTGACACTGTCGTCTGATACCCATCGTTATGAGTAACAATATTGGATCGAGCGTCTTTCTCAAGATTAGCTTGTTTAATTAGATAAGATTCAGGTCCAAGGAAACCCATAGCCAAAAGAACCAGATCAGCTTCGAATATTTGTTCTGAGCCAGGAACTTCAGACATCTTCCAAGCTCCTTTATCGTCCTTGACCCATTCTATGGACACTGCTCGAATTCCTTTAACGTTGCCTGCACCATCATCAAGGAACTCTTTGCTCGAGATTTGGTACAATCTTGGATCTTTACCGGTTCGAAGTCTAACTTCTTCATGACCATACTCGACTCGGAATATTCGAGGCCATTGTGGCCATGGATTGTCTTCTCCGCGAGAATCGGGAGGTTGAGGAAGAATTTCAAATGCGATTACATTTTTAGCACCTTGTCGAAGAGCTGTTCCAATACAATCACACCCTGTGTCACCACCGCCAACAACAATCACATTCTTACCTTCAGCGCTTATTTCAGGCTTAGGGGTATCGGTCTTATGAAGATCGATTGCGTCCATTTGTTGTTTTTGCCAAGTTTCCAAGTAAGTCATGGCAAAGTAAATGCCATTAAGCTCACGTCCAGGAATATTCAAATCTCGAGGCCAAGTGGCTCCCGTGGCAAAACAGACAGCATCATATTGAATGATTAAGTCTTTTACATCGATTTCTTTTCCGATATCACAATTTGTTCTGAAAGTGATGCCCTCGGCAGTCAGCAAATCAATTCGTCGTTGAACAATTTTCTTACTCAATTTCATGGTGGGTATACCATATTGCAAGAGTCCACCAACTCGGTTATTTCTCTCGAACACAGTAACTAAGTGTCCAACTTTATTCAACTGATGAGCACAAGATAATCCTGCAGGTCCACTACCAATTATAGCACATCTCTTGCCAGTTCGAGTCAACGGAGGCATTGGTTTCATCCAACCCATTTCAAATGCTTTTTCAATTATAGACACTTCAATACTTTTGATTGCCACAGCAGGAGTATTAATACCCAAAACACAAGCTCCTTCACACGGAGCTGGACAAACTCTACCAGTGAATTCAGGGAAATTGTTGGTTTGTAGAAGCTGATTAATTGCTTCTTGCCAATCATTCTGGTAGACTAAATCATTCCATTTAGGTATTATATTTCCAAGAGGACATCCCTGTGATGATTGACAAAACGGTACACCACACTCCATACACCTAAATGGAAATTAAAGAGTCATTAAACACTCATTAATATTAATAACAACTTACAGAGACAATAGAAAAAAACAAGACATATGGACTTTAAGGCTCATGATATTGATTTTCTTGTCTACAACATAATGGGTAACGATAGAATGAAAAATAACTTACCGAGAAGCCTGAGTTTGAACATTTTCTCTTATATATTTAAAGTCGAATACTTCATTCCAATCTTTTGATCGTTTACTTGCATCACGATAATAACCTCGCAGTCTTTTGTATTTCATGAAACCTCTGAAAATATAAAACGAGAAAAGTTATGAGAAAAAGTAACTTGTAGATAATCGATTAAAATTCTCAATTCTCATAGACAGGCAGCTATTTACTACTTTGGGATCGATAAACGGATAACATAAAATAAATGCGTTTTTGTACAGTATTACAAATTAAATTCTCGAAATTAATGTTTAAAAAGGTTAAAGAGAAAAAATTGTCAAACGAAACAAACCTTAATTTGTCCAATTTACCATTATCAACGATAGAATCTTCAATATCCTCAATCTTTTTCTCTTCCTTTGGCTTCTCTGGCTTCTCTTCAATTTTAATTTTCTCACTTTCTTCTTTCTTAAGACTTGCCAAAGCTCGTTGATACTCTTTCGGGAAAACTTTGATAAAATTGTTTTTTTCTGATGTCCAAGAATCCAAAATTCGCTGTGCAATAGCTGAATTGGTTTTCTGAACGAACTCGGTTAATAAGTTGTATACAAAATCGACATCTTCCTTATCTTCCAACGGGAACAGATCAACCATTTCCATATTACATTTACCTTCAAGTTTGGAATCAACATCGTATACATAAGCAATTCCACCGGACATTCCGGCAGCGAAATTGCGACCCACACCACCTAAAATAATAACCTGACCTCCAGTCATATACTCACATCCATGATCACCAACACCTTCAACAACAGCAATTGCACCCGAATTACGAACACAAAATCTTTCAGCAGCTATACCACGGAAAAAAGCTTTACCACTGGTTGCACCGTAAAGACAGACATTACCGACTAGAATATTTTCTTCGGATTTAAAGGTTTCAGGTAATTTTTCAGTTGGTCGCACAATTATCTCGCCACCAGATAAACCTTTACCAACATAATCATTGGCATCACCCTCAAGTTCAAGGGTAACCCCACGAGCTAAGAAAGCACCGAAACTTTGACCTGCCGATCCATTGATTTTCACATAAATCATTTGTTTGGCTAAACCTGCTTCACCAAATCTTTTTGCTATATGATAACTCAACGTTGATCCAAAGGATCGATCTTGATTGGCAATAGGTATATTAAATTTCCGAGGCTCTGTAGATGAACCATCTAGAATAGATTTACAATTTTCAATGAGGTAATTATCTAAACGTTTTTCAAGCTCAAAATCTTGTTTCAAACTACCGCCCCGAATATTAGTACCCGCCCGTAGATCAAGAGCATTACAAAGGATTGTTTTAAAATCGAGCAATTGGGCTTTAGGATTTTTAGGATCCGGAGTAAATCGTAACAACTCTGTTCTACCAATAAGATCATTAAACTTGCGAATACCTAATTTAGCCATTTCTTCTCGTATTTCTTCTGCAAGTAAGAATAAATAGTTGACTAAATGTTCAGGTTTTCCTTCAAATTTTTTCCTCAACACAGGATCTTGGGTAGCAACACCGACTGGACAAGTATTTAAATGACATTTTCGCATCATTGTACAGCCAAGAACAATAAGAGGAGCTGTTGAGAAACCAAATTCATCGGCTCCCAACAAACCCCCAACAACAACATCAAAAGCTGTTCTTATTTGACCATCAGCTTGTAAAACAACACGAGATCGTAAATCATTAGCAACAAGAACTTGATGAGTTTCCGAGATTCCAAGCTCCCAAGGAAGACCGGCGCCTTTGATTCCAGTCCATGAGCTGGCACCAGTTCCTCCATCATGCCCTGAGATTGTAATATGCTCTGCTTTTCCTTTCGCCACACCGGCAGCAACGATTCCAACTCCCATCTCAGAGACAAGTTTAACAGAGATTCGAGCATCAGGATTGGAGCATTTAAGATCATAAATAAGCTCGGCCAAGTCTTCAATTGAATAAATATCATGATGTGGAGGAGGACTGATCAAACCAACACCTGGAACTGAATGACGAGTGGCTGCAATTTCTTTTGACACTTTGTGACCTGGAAGTTCTCCTCCTTCTCCTGGTTTAGCTCCTTGAGCCATTTTAATTTGGAGCTCATCAGCTGCAGCCAGATAAGCTGCAGTAACACCAAATCGACCAGAAGCTACTTGTTTAATTGCACTTCGTCGATTATTATTGAGATCTTTGATTATCCAACGGTCAGCATCTTCTCCTCCTTCACCTGTGTTTGATTTACCTCCGACACGGTTCATGGCAATCGCCAAAGTTTGATGAGCTTCAAGAGAAATAGACCCAAAGCTCATAGCACCAGTACAAAAGCGTTTGACAATCTCACTGGCAGGTTCAACTTCATCCAAGGGTATAGATTTATCAGAGTAAACAAGTGATAATTGTCCTCGAAGGGTACAGCCTCGAACTGCTTCTTGTGTCCATTGAACAAAAGTCTTATAAGCTTGTCTTGAATTTGCTCGTGCTGCGTCTTGGAGATTCGCAATAGCCAGAGGATCGTTAATATGTTTCTCACCTCCACTTCGCCAATGGTAAAAACCAGGATTGCGAAGAATCAATGAATCTGCAGTGTATGATGGTGAGAATGCAATATTATGACGCTCCATGGCCTCCTCAGCAAGCACGTCAAAATTTACTCCACCAATTCTTGACGGTGTATTCTTAAAACATTTATCTATTACTTCTTCAGCTATACCTAGAGCTTCAAAGATTTGTGCTCCTTTGTAACTCTGTAATGTAGAAATGCCCATTTTTGCCATCACTTTGGCAATACCACGTTCCATGGCAGCAACATAGTTTTCAAAGATTTGAGAATCAGACAAAGATAATAGCCTCTCTTCTCTAAGAGTGGCCATTGTCTCAAAAACGAGATAAGGACAGATAGCGTCAGCACCGTAACCCAATAAGACAGTCATATGATGAACTTCACGAGCCTCGCCAGTTTCGAGAAACAAACCGACCTTCATTCGCTGTCTCTCATTTATCAAATGATGATGAACAGCACCTAAGCAAAGTAGCGTACTAACAGGTACAAAATCAGCATCAGCACGACGATCAGAAAGTACGATAATCGCATAGCCATTTCTAGCAGCAAGACACGCTTCATCGCAAATAGAGTTTATTGCTTTCAGAAGACCTGATTTACCCTCAGAAACAGGATAGATACAGTCAATTGTCTTACAATGCCAACCCTTGTAAGTAGTTTCCTTGATAATTTCCATATCATGGATTGAAAGAATAGGTTGTTCTAGCCATAGTCTTCGACATTGGACAGCACTGGGCTCAAGTAGGTTGGATTCCGGTCCAACTGGACACGCCAAGGACATGACAACTTTTTCACGGAATGGGTCAATAGGGGGATTAGTAACTTGGGCGAAAAGTTGTTTGAAATAGTCATACAACAAAGGCTGACATAATGAAAGACAAGCTAATGGAGCATCATTTCCCATGGAACCGAGTGCTTCCTTTTGAGTTTTAACCATTGGTAGTACTAGTAAGTTAAGAGTTTCAGTTGTGTAGCCAAAGAGAGCTAAACGTCTATCTTGAAGTACTTGAGCTCTTCCAACAAGTGAATCACCCCGAACTAAGCCATCCAAGAAAACAGCTCGACGCCTGATAGTTGCGTCATTTCCTTGAGTTTCTGACATTGCTGCATTTCTTAAATCTTGCAATGTAAACATTTCTTGAAGCCAGTTAGAGAGAGGTCGCGCATTGGCAATGCTCAGTTTGATTTCTTCATCTTTGACTAGAATTTTATCGTGAGTATCAACTAGAAGCATTCTACCAGGTCGTAGACGACTCTGTAAAGTAAAATATAAATGATCGTGGATTAATCGTTATTATTGGAAGACCAACCACTTGAGTTAGTTATTAATAGAAATTGAAACAATAAGTAATAAAACCATTAAATCATAAAGCAATAAATATGGTTATGGTGGTAGTTATTCAACCTAGACAGGGGAACTAATAATCTTTCAATCATCAGTATTCGTAAGGATAGGTTTAGCTTCGGAAATTAATTATAGAAAAAACAGAAAGATGATACTATCATTTCAGTCTATCCGTAATCATAAATCTATACAGTAACTTCAAAATAAGTCTTAACTGATAGAAGTTGAGCACAAGACGATTCAAGGCAAAAAATCAAAACACGCAAAATCAGTTTATTTAATTAGATTTTAAATGCGTTTCTTTGATCAGAAACTAGTGATAAAAATTTAAAGTGTGTGACAAAGTCTTATTTAAAGATTGAAAGAAGATTTAGATTCAAAAGTGCTGAACAATATCATTTTACATGTTAATAATTTTTCAACTTCAACTGTCTAATCACATCAATTTTTAAAATCATCATGTCAACAGCATGAAAAAAAATTAGAAAATAGGACTGCAGAGTATCTGACTAATAGTAACTTCAAGTTAGTCTGTTATGTTTATAGTTAGAAGGTCAAAAGGGAAAAAATCGTTTCTATTGTCGACAGCCAATCGATAGAGGAAGCATGAAAAATAAATGTCAGAGGTTATAAAACAGAAAGTCAGAATCATTTCCAATTCTCACAGCCTACTTAAATTAACTAACAGTTGAATGAAATATGAGCAATTTAGTTGTTGGTTTGGTTATAATTCAAGTATTATCAGGTATGCAATTTACTTTTTGACTTGAATTAATTTGACATTTGTTGCTCGAAAATAAATTGTTGATACCTTTAACTGCTTTAGAAAATTGCTATTGTCATCGTCATTGTTTGACTTGATGCATAATTAGGTTGAGTGATGGTGAAAAGTAAAACTGTTATAACAATGCTTTGTTTTTATAGTTAACTCAGTTTACACACACTTTTCTCTATCACATAGACAAGCCCTTGAAACATATTAGATAATCAAAGATAGAATTGTGAGATAACCGAGATTAGACTGATATAAATGATTACAGAAGTTGAGTGAACTATCAATTCCATTCATTTAACTGTCATCAACCTAATGCATGTAAAATAATTTTTTATTGATAATTTCAATACTAATTAATCTTTAAACATTTGAAAATCTAAATCGCAGTAATATTTCATATGTGTGATTTTCTAACTACTTTAATAAAAGAGGCAATTCAGTGTATTTTTGCTTTCTTAAAATATCGAATTACAAAATTTCCAAGCAAAATTTTCTTTCTAGATGATAACTGCAGTAAAAATCCGACTCAAGTGATTTTATGGGTTAATGATTCAATTGATAAAACAATATATACTAACCTTGGCAGCGATTCTCTCCGGAGGAATATCAAGAACACCAACTTCTGAAGCCATTATGACAAATCCATCATTAGTTACATAATAACGGGATGGTCGAAGACCGTTACGATCGAGGATGGCTCCAATATAACGTCCGTCAGTGAAGGTTAGCAAAGCTGGTCCATCCCAAGGTTCCAGTGTGCATGCTGACCAACGATAAAATGTTTTTTTATCCATATTCATGAGATCATCATTTTGCCAGGCTTCAGGAACCATTGTCATGATTGCTTCTGGTAGACTTCTATTACCAGCCATAACCAAAAACTGGAGAACATTGTCAAAGGATCCAGAATCAGAAACCCCAGGTTCCACAACAGGATAAAGTTTATTTAGATCCTTACCATATTGAGCGTTTCTCATCACACCCTCTCGGGCTCGCATTAAATTTACATTTCCTCGAAGGGTATTAATCTCACCATTGTGCGCCAATAGCCTTAAAGGATGAGCTCTAGCCCAATTAGGATAAGTATTGGTTGAAAAACGAGCATGAACCAAGCAAAGGTAAGACATGAATTGAGGATCCGAAAGATCTTTGTAATATTTCCATAATTGGGGTGGTGTGAACTGTCCTTTATAGACGATTGTGCGACGAGAAAGTGAGCAAATATAGAAGTCCAAACCTTCCTCTATTAATACACGACCAGACCATTTGAGGAGAAGATAAATCCTTCTATCAGTGGCTTCATCATCATCCCCAGAATCTGATCTTGTAGAAATTAGGAATACCTGCTTGACCAGAGGCTCCGACTTTTTAGCTACTTCTCCTAAGCAGCTATTATCTGTTGGCACATCTCTGCAGCAAATAACCTTAAATCCAAGGCTTTCAGCCAATTCGTTAAATCGTTGTTCACTTTGAGGTATAGAAGATACACCGATAAAGATGAGACCAGTGTAATATTTACCAAGAGGTGGAAGTTCAATGCCATAATCTTCTTTTAAAACTCGAGCATAGAGCCCATGAGGTATTGATGCTAAGCATCCAGCACCATCACCGGTGAGATTATCACAGGAGCATGCACCGCGATGCTCCATACGCTTACTGATGGTTTGGGCATCGAGAAGAAGCTTATGAGATGGTTCACCATGAATATTAACAATAAATCCAACACCACAAGCTTCTCTTTCATCCTTTGGGTCAAAAAGACTATGATGTTGAACCATTTCCTCTTAAATACAATTTAATAATAATAATTAATGATGAAAATAATTTTTAAATTTAAGTAGTTTGAGATTGATGAACAAATTGCTTTATTAAAAGAACAGTTATTTTCGATTTAGGATGAACTCTTAAGAGTAACTGTTCGACTCATGTTCACTTGTACAGCCCATCTTTCCATAACGCCATCTAGCGATAAAATATAATGATTAAGAGATATGGCGCCTTCTAGTGTACTTAAAGATAACAGTTCAGACTCTGAACTTCAGAGAGATTAATAAAAAGCAAAAGTCAAGTTCGCATAAATAAAATCGTTCAAGTTGAAATGATTTTTTATATTTTTCAATTTAGTGAATAATTAAAATTCCTTGAAATTCATACTATGACTTAGATCAAAGTGCAAAGTGTGTAGTTAATTGATAATTGTTAATGTCTCCTCGCGCAAGTTAATGCTCACCTAGTACATAATGTTTACATTTGTTACAAGTCAGTTAATTGCCGTGAGATGAACTTATAATAATTAGCTGATCTTTTTAAACAATGTAACAAATAAAATTTACCATTAAATTTCAAGAGTGATTGTGCTTCCATAATAATTGAGGTATTTTTTTGTAGCTCAGTCGATATTATGATACATAACGTAAATGTTTTCTCATTATATGGATAATAAACTTTCCCTGATTAGCTTGATTATCATGATATCAAGAATACCATTTATAATTGTGAGTGAATCAGGAGGTAGGTGAATGATCATTGAGTTGTTTCAATTATCACCATCATTTGAAAAAGACAAAGACAAACTCTATTGAAATAAAATCACTTCTAGGCTTGAACAACCATTAATGAAACCTCAAGAACCTGGTTGAATGTATAGCCGAGCTGAATCTCAAGTTGAAAAAAAATTTAATTAGATGATGTTGAAGTCGACGTTGGAATTTGATTAAATGAAGTAGAAGAGAAAATAACCATTGGAGGCAGGGTAAATTGAGTAATAAACCTTGTACGATGAATTGATGTTCACTCTGAGCATTCATGTATTACTATAATTGTCACATGATTGACTGTAACAAAAATACTCCCCAGCAATCAATATCGATTAATAAACTTGCTTAATTAACAGTTAATTACATAATTCCATGTAAATTTTTGATGATTTCAAACTCGTCATGTGAATCAAAGGTAAAAGGAACAAAAACACAGCAAAAGACTTACAACTTGTTAGAAACAAAACAACGAGGTTTTTAGAAATATTTTGCTAATTAGACAATTAGCAATCTGAAAATACAGTACTTGATCTTGATTAGTTATGTTCTGACTTTCAGATGACTCAGATCAAAACAATTTATAAGAGATAATAGTTGACAATAACATTGATCAACATCGTACACAATGAAAAATACTGATTGACAAAGATGTTGATCCCATAGAGCAAAGAGCGGAAAAATCAAATAAAGCCATTGCATAGTCAAATCAGGTAAATTTATTCAATTAGATGGGCATTAGAGATGGCTGAGTGAATTAAGCGCATAGTAATAAAAATGTAGATCAGTTAATTAACATTGAATAGGCAAATAACTCAGCAAAAAGGTATTTAAAGTGGACATTAATACACTTGTCTGTAAACAATAAAAGACTGTTTAAGGTTCAAGAAAGCTATGGATAATGAGACAAGAGGTTTTGTTGATTTAATCAACTTTATTTACACAATTGGCTTGGTAGTGTCTACGATAGCCATTGATTGATTCAGTTACCAGCTAAAAAGTACAATTTCATCTGGTTAAAGTACATTTTTACATTAGCAGTTGCTTTTTATATGAAAGTATAAAAACAATTGGAAGCAATGCATTTACAATTAATGGCATAAATGATTGGTTCATTAGATTGATTCCACGAGTTGATTGTGGATCAGAAATCATTTGTTTCCACCTTGTTATCTCCATTTTGAATAAAATTTCATCTAGATTAACATTTGATTTTGCGGTTGATTGTAAGTCAATGATTTCACTTGAGTCTTGAAAAATTTTCTCCTCAATAGAGAGACAATTGTGTTTAACCTGACTTGCCATTAACGATAAAATAATTGAAATCAAACTGGTTAAACTAAATAGTGACCATTTACGAAGGAAAACTGTCAAATGAATTACATGAGTTGAATCAGCGAATGAAGATGAGTGCAAATATTCAATCTGACAAACAAATGATTCCAAAAGATGACCCAAAATCCAGATAAATGGAAGCCAGTTCAGTGAATCATCAAATTGTCTCCTCAACTGGTCAATCTTTTTAACAATTAGTCGAATGCGAAACAGTTTCTCCTTTAATCGACCGTTAATTTGAAAGCCACCATCAACCAGATTTGATTGCATGTAAGTAGAAAAATTTGAGATAACATTGAGTGTCAGATTAGTGACACATATTGTATAAATAATCATAATCAGTTGGGTTCCGTGAATGATCAAGCTATAAAAAATGATAGCAAAGATGACCAGAATTAATTTGATATGATATGGTAAATCAAGTGAATATCTCTCCAAGGGAATGAAGAAAAAGTCAAAACAATCATCAATACTGATGTAATTGTCTGATTCATCAACAAACCAAGAAGCACAGTCGATGGCGATGACAATTAGTATGATTAGTAGGTAAGTCGAGTAAATAAGGTTGGAATGGTTTGCTGGTAAATGATGATTTTTAATAAACATTAAAAGGTTCATCCAGTTGAATCTCTGGCGACAAATAATAATCAGTTGAATAATACAAAGAAAGGTTCGAACCAGTTCCACATAGTGAAGAAATTGAGATTCAATTAGAGCAATTCTCACCCAAAGATAAATTAAATTGATAAATAAAATCAGAAGAAGAGTGAAAAAAAGAAATGCCCAGGAATCACAATTACTTGTCTGATTAATGGCCTTAAAGTTCAATTCATTTTGTTCAATTGTCAAAAATCGAAGTATTGAACAGATAAAAAGTGTATAATTTTTGTCTCTCTCCATTGTAATTTTATTTGTCCACCAAATTTGACACTCAATCAATATAGATGAAACAAATTGAATCTTGAACTAGAGACTAAATCAATTCATTGACCATTCAGATAAATCTAGATACCATCTTGAAATGTTGACAAGTTTTCCTGGTAAATGTAATAAACTGAACTGAATCACAGATTTAGACACTGAATACAATGAAAGGCAATATTAAGTGATAAATAGTCGAACCATTTTCACAATGTTTCGTCTAAATTTATTCTGGTCTGATTAACATTTCACTTCAATTGTAATGACAGTTGGTTCCATTTTTTCATTTACCAGTATTTATGTTTTAATATCATTAATAATATAATGATTACTGCACTAGTATTATCGGTTTTTATATTAGATAATTTAATTTTCTTCTTGTTTCAAAATTCAATACTGACGTGACTCAAAATAATTAGTAATGAAGCCTTCTTTTGTCAAGACATTTCATGAACAATACTATCAGTCTACATTTTTTGGAAATAATTTGATATTTTTTCTTTTACTTAGCAAATTATACCAATTACATTTGAAACATTTGATTTACCAGATTTAAAATGAGATTTGATTGGTGAAATATGTTACCAGAAATTTTGGCAAACATGAGTTTTTGTACTTACAATATGAGCTGCTTTTAAGTACAATGAGTACTTGATGTTTTATCATCTGCTAACAAAAAATTTGAGCCAATATTACATTTTGGGAAATATCGAGGGTTAAATGTCTCAGATGTCTCAGATGATAAAAGTGATTGACTTAGTAGCCTAGTCTGGCAATTATCTATGGAGAAGCTATTGAAAGCCTTGGTTCATAGTAATGCACCCAAAGATAATGGTAAATTATTAACAAAAAATTTGAAGGTTTTAAACTTGATTAATCTACTTGGCTTAAATGATTACTCACATTCAAGATTATGTTGATTCCACCGAAATGAAAGGATTTATAGTCAATTTGATCAATCAAGCGTGTGTAAGGCAGTTAATTGGAGATACTCACGGAATAGGAAATTAGATGATTGATGACAACAATCTACCTTAGTTACTGTCACAAGAAACATCTCAACTATTATTATTAATAAAAATGTAACACATTATCAGAAACGTGTATTGGTTGGACAAATGAAAGATGAGATTTTTTCATAAGTTAATTTACTAGGAAATTTCGAAATGAGAGCTGAATACTTGAAACATTAATTTACACCAGGTCAGCCGTGAAGCGGCGTAGTCTGAGCTTGCGTTAAATTGATTAAATGCGATGCGAAATTCTTCTTCTTCTGAACCTTCTTCCACTTCCTTATCGTACTCTTCAACTATTTCTCTAGCACCAAGAGTTTGGAGCCCTCGTTCTACTGGAAGTGCACGCGAATGGCTTGTGCGGGGCCGTGTTGTTCTCGGAATGGGTCTACAGGTATTTCTTCTTCAAAAAGATCGTCAGGTAAAGGAAAATCTAAACTTATATCAGTGAGTACTTAGTCAATGAATGTTTATGCCCTTCTTCTGAAAAAATAAGATGTCACTAAAGGATTTTGTTGCATCAAATTGATTCTATCTCTATCTGTTAATTGACCAATATCTACTTCAGGAGCTAGAAGACTCATCAGGCCAATGATAATCAAAGACTTTATTTATTATATGGAATTATTCATTAACGAATTGAACAAATTATAATCCTTCTCACAAAAATTATCACTTTTCCGTTTACTCTCAGAGTACATAATCCAGTTTGCTTAAAGACTTATTTTGCTGAGCTGACTCGTCAATATCGCTACTATACAAATGTAATTCAGAATTTTCATAAGCCCGATAATTACAATGTCCGCATGGGAGCACCAGCAACCTGATTTGAAGATACTGGATAATTACGGCCATTTTTCCGACTTTGACGATTTGCAGAGAAACGGCCTTTTGTTGGTGATTTTTGTATGGCAAACAAAAATTTGACATTTTCTATCGATCCTTGTAAAAAAATGAGAATCGCATAAACGGTTCCTGGTTTTTAGCCTTCAAAAGCTAGCCAATTGGTAGATGGCATTTATGAGCTATTATTTCTAGCTGTTTAACATACAAAATTGAAGTAACAGTTTGATCTGTTTCAAGCAGTTCTCAACGAGCGATACAATAGCCTGACCAACTTTTCGAAACTGTAGACTAGGATTTTCCTTTCTCAACTTCGTTTAGTATTTTGAAACAATCTATTCTTCATCTCCAGTCACCAATTGTCGCAAAAATGATCTTTTTGCCTAAATAGGAGAGAGATTGGCAAATCGTTACTCGATCCAGTTTTTGACCGTGAGTAAGATTATGAAGCATTTTTGGAGCTTAGAGCTTGAAGTCATCCAGTTGATGAAGATTCGTCTTCCAGGTTTGTATCTCCGTTTCTCAACTTTGCAAACAGTTTATGAACGTTGGATGAGCAAATTAATCTTTTCCAACATAGAATTTAATGCATGTTTCAGTTTAGGATGTTGATAATAATCTATAAAAAAGGATTGTTTGCATCTAATCTTATTGAACAATCTTGATGTATTACTAAATGTATGTTAATGTTTAATACTATACAATTGGTAGATTTGATACTGAATCACATCAGTTGTATTTCTGTACATCTCGCCCCTTGTAGAGTTCAATCATTTCCCTGAGAGTGGCCGAATTGTGACTCACAAAAATTTTTGCAATAGAAATGGAACTCTCTATTGAACCACTCTATTGTAATGAGAAATGAAATTATAATCGGAACTCTTGGTTGACTTCCAAAGTATTCATTTTTCTTCAAAATTATTGAATTTGATCTTGTATTTTTCATTCGTTGAATTCATAAGTTATTTTTTAAGGTGGGTGGCTTTTGTAATGCATGAGATTGTGATAAATTACAAGTTACTATCATCACATGTTGAAGGATTGTTCACGGTTGATAGAATAAAGAATGTATGTATTGAAACAATTATTGAATTTACAAGATGTAAACGTTGATTTGATGATATAGTATTTATCTTATGAAGAGTTGTGTCTGTTTTATGCATTATAATTTATAATCAATGTAAGTAACATAATAAATTTTTTTATCAAGATCAATGGAGGTGAGAATGATTAATCCCTTGATTTGATTCTCACACATTGTCACCTTAAAAGAAAGAGATAAAAACTTACTGGAATGGCTTAACGCCCATTTGAATGCTAATAAATAAATTGTTCAGAAATTTTTCTTTAAACTTCAATTTCAAATCGATCTCTTAGGTGTAAATTGATTATTAAACAACCTTTCTAAATCTGAATCTTACTCTTCAATTATGAATTTAAAGATGAAAGTCGATCTCAACTTTTCTTTTTTATTTTGTTTTCTTTATTTAATTAACTCAATAATTTGTGAAGATTTCAAATGCCCTGAACGGGGTAAAGTTGGTGGATTGAAAGTTCCTAATGTTCTCGGCTTGATTGATAAACAGACAGGTTATCATGCTTCTGTTGAAGTTATTAATCCAACTCGAAGCAATTTGGTCCATGATTATTATGATGACAAGAATAGTGTTGGGTTTATTGACTTGGAAGCAACCATTCAAGATAAAATGAATCGACGTTATTATTATCATTCAACAGAGGAAAAGATTGCTGTTCGAGAAAATACATGTACAAGACTGGACTTAACACAGAATGAGAAGATCGAATCGATCAAAGATTGGTTTGAACCAACTGATATCGTCGCTAGTTCAGAGATGTTTAAAGATTTGGTTCATTTAGGACCAACAGTGTTGATGATTTATGCCAACAGTATAAGTGATAAAGCTTCCTTCATAGGATCTGAGCTGATTGATGGTCGAACTGTTAATCACTGGTTTTATTGTACGAATCCTAATGGACCTTACATTGACTTTTACTTTGATGTTAAGACTTCATTGCCTTATCGGTTCTCGTTGTATTATCCTGAATGGATTGAGACTCAAGAGGTCATTTCAATAAACGAAACTCAAACAGTTAAAAAGCAAGTTGATTCAGAATCAAAATATGTTTACAACTTTTACATGTTCAAACCACTAATCATATCATCAGATGATCCCATTCCTTATCCATTGAGTTATGGATGTGCGCGTAAAGGTACATCACCTTACAAATTATTACCTGATTTCAGTGCAGTATATGAGTTTACTATGGACATGGAAGCGGTGATCACTTATACTGACAGTGAGGCTATCAAATCAACTGCCCGAGTAATGAAACGAGGCGATGTCATTTCATATGAAATTCAAGAAGGAACTGATTTCGTTCGTTCAATTGAAATGCCCACTCCACTAGGGCGATTTGAAGTTGATGAACACACCGGTCAATGCAATTATTATACTTCAGATTATTCTTCTGATGTAACACTAATCACTCGTTGGCCTTTTCATCAAGATCGAGGCTACAATCTACTGTACTATTTGGCAATGAAACCACCTCGAGACCATGCACCAACTTTTATTGGTGATATACCTTTAGGACCTTATCGAGTGGAAGAATACAGAGCAACTAACTTCTTCTCAAATAGATTTGATGCTATTGTTGACTATTATTATACGAAGAATACAAGTGATTCTGTTCCGAGTAAAGTCACATTTACCAGAGATAAAAGATATTATCAATATATTTACGATGATATCCCAGCTCAAATTGAAGTAACCATAATCAATTACGAAGATGGTTACATTGACTATGAAGATCGGTTCGATGTTTCTGGTTGTTATGAAGAACCTGGAAGCTATACTTGGTTCCAACTCTTCTTTTCAAATCCATATACCAGTACATTTAATCTGGAACAAGTTAAGGAAACCACGGAAGAATACTTGACTTCGTTCATTCCAATAACTCGTATTGGTGAGATTCATGCACAACAAGTTGATTCTAATTTATATGTTACAGTTAAGCTTTATGATCGTGTGCATTTTATTGAGGCTTACCGTAGTATGAGTCCATATACTATTGCATCACCTTTAAATATCGTAAAAAGATTTAAAGCCGAGGATTGTGAACAACTGTGCACTGCGAATGAAAACTGTTATCAATTCAGTTATTGTGACGATTATGATTGTTCAATTTTTGCTAGTCCGTATGGTTACGTTGCACAGAAATACAAATCAGGATGCACATTTTATACTAGATCAACGACGAAAGGCAATAGATTCGTTGATAAAAACTATTTATCGACAATGACACACGTATTGCAACAGATAAGGAATAAAGTGTCAGCAGGTGAATTCCGTTTATCCATTTCTGGTTTAACTGCTGAGGATCTGTTCATTGTTAATGGACCTGAAGAGATTGGTGATATTTCTCAGGAACTGAATAGACAGTCCTCTAGACCTTCAAGAGCTGAGGATTTTCCGATAATTAAAACTGATCGTCATTTTAATGAAGCACAATTCAAGATCGAGAAAAGTACTCTTAACGATTGTTTCATGGCTTGTTTGAATGATGATGATTGTAATACACTTTCATATTGTATCAACCAAGACAAGGAATGTATTCTGAGTGGAGAAACATCGAGTTCATTGAAAGACACACTTGAAGACAAAACAAGCCATGCAGATGGATGTAACATCTATCAAAGTAAATACACTGTCATATTGATTTGTATCATTAATTAATTTTGCCAATTTTCATCTAGAATCTTTTATGAATCTATTCCATGAGTTTCCTGGGAAGAATCTAGTTCTGGATGCTGTCTCAACCATATCTGATGTATCAATAGCTGATTGTGCTAAAACATGTGCTCAATCAAATGATTTTAATTGTGAATCATTTGATTATTGCAGAGATACTTATCAACGGTAAGTCGAAATTTAGATTGCCTATGCGTTTGATCTCTTTTCTACGGAAGGAATATATGCCAAAAATCTGACTTTAGAGTTAAGAGTTAGGACTTTGTGAGTTTGTCGGTGCATTAAAACTGAGTCCATTTATGAAATTTGTTGGGTAGTCTTTTGCCCCCTTTAGAAAACAATTTTATTCACTTCAATTAGAGATTCAAATCTCGCTCACCTTTGCTTACCCCTTTCATACATTTTGCTTATCCCTTTATTTTGTAGTCCAGCTTATGTAATCCCCTTGACAAAAGTCTAACTTCCTTATTCTTTTCATTTCCATTTTTCTAATTTCCGCTAAGATCTACTATAAAATGTTAAGATTTAAATCTGTTTCTTTAGGTATTCTTCAGGTAATCTTTGGGTATTCTTTAAAGTTATATTTCTAGATTTTGATAATATCTGTTTAAATTTAGTTGAAGTTACCTCGTTTAGTGTAAACCTGTGATTTACTTACTTTGTGTTAATTAAACTCTTGATAGTCGAACCCTGAGTGTTGCTATCTGTCTAGCTTGAAAGCTATATTTTGTGCTAATTGGTTAAGTCGCCGGTATCGCCGTAATCACCAATTACTTATCTCATCTTTAGTGAATCTAAAGCCCCTTTTGTGATCTAAATCAATCTCAGTTTTATAACTGTTATCTGTCTCTGGTATTTGGTTAAAATTTGGTTATTTTCCCTGACTTCGTTTGTCTTATTATTTCTAACTTCGAGCTATCTCAAGTGTCTACAGCTTTAAAGCGCGATCAATCTAAGTTAAGGTTAAAGCATTGGTTAGATTGTCTACTCCGATCAAAAGCAGTCACAGTGAATCCAAAAGAATCTGAAATTCTCAATTTAAAGGGTATTGAGTGGGAATATCTCCTGAGTCTCAGCTACTTCTAAGTTTGAAAACTGTAATCTACTAACTTTTTACCCTTCAAATTAAAAAATTTTTGTGATCAATAGTTTTCAAGAAATCGCGTTCAAAGTTGAAACTTCGAATTCCATTTATACATTTGTGGAACCAGATTTTTTCATTAAATTCATTTTTCTGGTGCTACTTTTAATCGGCAACCAGAAAATGTACTTATTTCGAAAAACAAAAATTTTTCTGTCTTTGTACGTGAGGTCACTTCAATTTACGGACAAGTTATTCGCTTTTAGTCAGGATAATAGAGAATGAGCTGAAACTCCTTTTGTACCGATAAAACTCATCGGTGAACATGGTTGATCGAACACTTTTTCCGTTTGATCGCCAGTTTTCATGCTTTTGATGAGTGGCCTTAAAACTTTGTGAACTGATATTTCAAGAATGGTAACACTTACAATTATCATTCTCTCTACAATTATTATATTTCATTATAAACTAAAATATAAAATAGTTGGATACCTAAGAAATCAGCATCCAACCTCTTAATCAACCACTGCATCTTACCACTGCATAATCAACCACTGCATCAATCTTTTTATGCATCGCCATTGCGATGAAATGAATAACCATTTACTTTCATAAATATAACATTCACCAAACAGCAAATAAAATACAAAGCTATAATTTTTTTCGTATGATTTCGAAGCACTTCATATTTCAGAGTATTGTAGTTTATAATTTGTAGTTTGAAGTTCGTATAGATCTTTTTTGTGATAAAATCTATTGTTAAACACATTTGTAAGGTGCGACCTAAAAAGTTTACAACCAAATGGTTTTTTAATCATAGCTCCTCTTAGACTAGACAAATTGGCACCATTTTTGAATTACAGGATTAATTGAAATATAAGGAACATTTTGCATGTATTAATTCAGTAGCAAATCAGAAAATGTAGCTTAAACATTTGAATAACGGAAATTGATTTTTTAACTAGTCTGTGCCTTTCTTTGTATCAGTGTGGCAAAACTCTGATGGACTTAGAATTTTCAAAATTCGATGTTTATCTGAAAAACAAAAGACTAAGGAACGATGAAAGAATAATAAATTATGACAATTCTGGTCGGAAGGCCAAAAAAATGATTCGAAAAATTTTGCGCTTTTTACAAAATGGCCGAAGGCTGAACGCGATTACAGTGGACTTCAGCCTCAAAATTTTATATGAGTCTGTCTTATTGCCAATATTTATCGAAAAAGAACAACATAAAAGCATTCAAATGACGAGATTAGTCCAGATCAACGCACGAACAATAAGAGAGGTTGCAAACTTTTTAGGTCGCACCTTAGTGTCATAAATCTTTTATAGAAGATCATTCGAAATATGCATATTTAGTTTCGTCCAGCTTTTTTCCCATTATTCAAAATCTTGTGATTGGTTATAAGTTTATTTGACTTGATAAAATTGAATATGTTAACCAGAATATTGAAATGCAAGAAGGGTAAATGATTCTCTTATATTATAGTTTACAAGCGGATCATCGATCATGAATAATTGCAAAAATTATCGATTCTGATCACATTCTCAAAAGACTTTATTCAATGAAGAAACTATTGTGAGAATAAGTCCAAAAGTTGAAATCTCTTTTCCCTTTGATAATATTCATTTTGGGATGGAAAAAGCGTTTCTTTAAACAAAAAGTTTTTTGTTTATTGTAGGAGCATACAATTGATTCCATTCGAGCTCTTAAAAAAATTCTCTGGATAGTCTTTGACAAAATTCGATCTCCTTTTTAAAGTCGAAGCACCAGGTTACTTCAACAACTCTTCACTCTTACTGGAAAGGCAGCTACACAAACTCCTTACCCAACAATAAATCTGAATCAAAATTTTTTCCTCCGAACACAATGTTACAAAATATGGATTCTGCATTCCCCCCAACCTGTTCAAACGTGAATTTCTCATTAACCTTCATTCTGATTATGTTGTGACTATTTTTCGGACATGCAGTTGCACCGTTACTTTCAGGTTGTTTAAAAAGTTTTGCAAAATTTTTCGATTCAGCCACGATCTTTACACGAAAATTCGATGCTTTGACTTGATATAAAGGGCTATTCACTTCATTTACCTTACTTTTCATGCGTATTTACAAAAAGCAATCATGCTAGTCGTTATAATTTGAAGTGCAGTCTTTTCAGAATTGAAGAATCACTATCCCAAAGTTTCAAGGTTATTCTATTATTTGACCTTCAAACGACTTCTAAAGGTCATTTTCATAGAGTGCAACCCTTTCATATTATGTGTTAAATTTTGTAAATCAACAGCACACACTTGCCTGCAGAATTATCAGAGCATAGCAAAACGAAGCGATTATATTTCCTTTTGCCAATTTTTTTTCGTCAATCTCGACCACGAGAACAGGACCATCAATCTTACACTCAACTGTATATAGACTACTCAGATCAGCTATAGCTACCTCTTGACTGTAGCTGAATGCAGCAACAGTTCATCTCGAAACTTGCGAAACTTGAAGAATTGCAGATATTCTTGCTCTAATTTGAAATTATTTGCAAAATCTAATTCACTGCTGAAACCATATGACCTTAGCAACTGAACACATGTGTCAGAATGCACGGCCTCTGATTTTGACTTTGGACACGAGATAAGTGACCATCAATCCTTATGATGTTGTTGGCAAAAAGAGGTCATTTTGACAGAACCTTTTTCAAGGCACAAATAATTAGCTGCTTCCTCAGTTTGGATGCACAACATATTAAAAAGATATGACATTTTAAGTAGCGAAAATGGCAATTACTTACAATTAGTATATACACCTAATTGCATTGAGTTTGTCAGTAGTTTTATTTGGTTTGTGCATCAATTCCCATCGGTGTTTTTTGATTAGATTAAGAATGGGTTAGATAGATTGCAGATTTCCATAATGAATATTGTAAAAACCTAATTTCATCGATGGACAATCGATTAATCAATGTTTTATCTAATGATGGATACCCAATATCCTACTAAATTATCAAAACATAAATTTAATCTTATCTTTGTTGACTTCAATTGGGATTTCAATGCGTAAACCAAATAAAACTACTGACAAACTCAATGCAATTAGCTGTATAAAAGTCTATAGAATTTTAGTTGATTAAGAGGAAATTGGTTGAAAACAAAGAAAAATCTCATCGAAATGATGAATTAATTTAACTATATTTATCAACGAATAAAAGAATGATAGCGTGAAAAAGCCTCATACGTTTTGACCAATCAAGAAACAAGTATTAACCAATGAGAAAGGATATTTTAGAATCATCTTTCATGCATTGCCATTTACTCATGTTTAGTAAATGATCATGTTGCTGAATCATTTATTTTAAAATATAATTCCGATAATTTGCTATATTTGTCTGCTCTTTGCATTTAAAATAATGAAAATACGTAAAATACCATATTCATATAAACGCTCATGTTGATTTATACTTTTGATACTGATCGCAAGATCTGTCGGTGTTCCTTACTCAGAACATCAGCCCATTTTAACTTGCACTACTATTGAATCAATTCATGTTCAAACTTCAGTTTCTTAAGCAAACCTCAAGAATAGGAACATGCTCCGACTTTGTATTCACATCATTGACAAGATAGATCATTTGAAAGACTGAAGTTAAAATTGGAGGCCAAAAATTGAAACTTTGTCTCCTTTTGATAAATATTATCCATCATAGTGTCCGTCATAGTGATGACTTGATAGATACTGGGTGTCTAATAATAGGTGAAAATTTTAAACACATCGTTCTTTTTGCAACCATTTCTTTATTAGTTATAAATGGGATGTAAATCGAAAGTTGAGTGTCTGAACCTACAAATAAATGTTTTCAAAGTGGCCTTATTCCAAATTGTAGCAGGCCACGATGCGCCGAAGAAAAACTTTATAAGCGCGTGAGAGCAACTCAGCATCTCGATTGTTTTAACTCTTTCTTCGATGGCTTTAGGGAGCTGATCTGTAGTTCTTGGAGCGTTCTGGTATACCTGTGACTTTATACAGCCGTATAAAAAGAAATCACTATGATTTAGAAACAGGCTGTAAGGTCACAATTTCAATCCAAAAATAGTTGGCCAGCGCTTTCTGGTTTCAAATCATCCATTCTAGTGGTTTTAAGAACCATCTCAATGATTAGAATAAATAAATTACATAAAATTATTCAGAAAAATGCAACAAAAAGCGTGCAAAAAGGCTAAAGTAAAAAAAGGCCATTTCCAGGTCACACCGGAAAAATTTCGAAAACAGTTTACTTAGTTTCTAAGTGTTGAGTCACTGACTTCAAGATCTTCTTTCAATTGGTATCTGAGGTGTATTATAGCAGCACTGACATTTCGGCATTTGGTGTCATGCTACTCGACTAATTCCACTTTTTGCTTAATCGGAAAAGCGGAAATTTCGGCAAAACTTTGCGTAATTTTTCTGGCTTTAAAGGTTAAATTAGAGGTTTGAAGTATTGGCAAACTTTTAATTAACAAAGAAAAACTTTTCGTTCATGTGCTCCCAAAAACGCACAACATTCAAAATTTTCACCTATTATTAGACACCCAGTATTATATAATGAATTTTCATTTATTTTTATTCCAATTCCTTTCAGAAATCAATCTGTTTGTTTCTTACATGTTAACCACATTGAGATTGATAACATTCATCAAATAAATGCAACAAACTGGAAGGAGGCTGAAGCTGGATGTAACCATTATTCAAGTAAACTATTATTTTAGTCTAACATTAATATCAAATCTGGTTAATATTCACTGATTATTAAATCTTTTGACTTTTCACAGAGAAATTTGAACTTGATTATGAACATAAAGTTGGATTGGCACTGAAACAGAATATGAAAGAATCAATTGTTGGGACATTTGACCATTTATCACTTGAACACTGTGCTTCCAAATGCAATTCAGATCCTAATTGTTTCACACTCGAGTTTTGTGAAACAGTTGATTATAATCAAATCTCCGAAAGTAGTGTTTCATTGACGAGTTGTTCATTGACAAACTTGAAGCCAAGTAATGTTAATCAACCTGGACTGTTTGACGAATCAAAGAGCGACAAAAAGATTTGTTCAATTTACATAAATCACAATAAAATTAATGGGAAAAGTAAAGTTGATCCACAGCCATCTGAATTAATATCATCATCAACTAAATCAAATAATTTTAGCTTAGCAATTGGATTGGGCACAATAGTATTCATATTGGCATTTGCTGGTGGATTCATTGGATTCAAATTTGCTGCTAAAAAAGGAATAATTTCATAGACTAACTTATTGACAGCCAAAAATCCACATTTTCAAAGGCCAACTGAATGTTCTGTCTTGCTCTTGATCAGAATGATACATTTATGTACTTATTTTGTATTAAAACAATGAAATGTCATCATAATTACCATAATTCAATGCTTTCAAACTGTATCGATTCTGTATCTTTTGAATGAGTTAGTGGAAAAATTTGACCTTCAAATTTAAAGTTACGACTTTGTAGGTTTGTAGAGTAATTTAAACCGATTCCATTCGAGAAACTTGTCCGCTTGAATTATCTCGAGAAAATCAAAAAAGTACAAATTTACAGAATCGATACATTTTAACAGTTTTTTTGCGATTTTCTATGGAACTAAAAGTCACAAGATAAAACTGATTTAAGATTCATATTACTCATGATTGTTCACATCTAAAAAGTTATTTTTATCAAATAACCTAATCTAACTGCGACTTCATTAATCATTTCGATCTTGTGATTAAAACATTTTCCACCCTGTTATTTTTCTCAGGTCGATTTCCTCCATGAGATATTAGTGTTTTTATAGGTTTCCCGACCCAGAGATTTCATTAAAGTCGCTTTCAATACGATCTGCCCGTATCATGTCAACTACTGGAACAAAACTGACTTCGACTTATTTTCTGACCCTAAATAATATTTTAAACTCTCTATCGATGACCTCAGAAACATGCCTAGGTAAAAAATATTTTTAAAATCATCAGCCAGATTGAAAGAATTTCTGTCACAGAAATTACCTTCAAAGCTCAGTTAGAGGTCAAACAACTGAGTAAGGTTAAATGACCTTCAGAGCTCGACTGTTTCTTGACTGTAAGAAAGCTTGTGGTTCGAATCTGAGGTTTGTAGCATGAATTGTTCGTGAGTTACATGTATGTTACAGGCGTAAAATGAAAAAACGCCCGGTATAACTGAATTGGTATCTATACCTAAAATGAAGATCACACAAGGAATCTAGAAAAGTGAAAATGTTTCCTTAAATTGTAAGTAAATGATTTAATAGTGTTAATAGTCATTAACTTTTTATTAATCTCTACCTGAAGCGTCTGGGCGAAGCTTATTGATTTACCCAGAAGATGGTAGTAGTTCATTGATTTTCCGCATCATTAAAATGCATCAGCTCGCCATAACGCTTAAATAATAACATTGCATTTAATTTGTTGGGCGTTGAGCGAAAACTGTTAATTTTAATTGTGACTAGTTTACAGGGATCATAGCAAATGTAATCATCATTTAATTCCTACCTTAAAAATAGCCTTGGAAGTAGTGAGTAATATCAGCTTATTTCAAGATTAAAGTGAAAGTGGAAGTATTAAAAGAATCTAAACAGCAAAGTCTTGATTGATCAATTTTCAAACAAAATTGACTAATTCAATGCTACCATTTGCCACTAATTAGCTTTAAATTGATTAAACAATCATCCATCGGTTCAATAGTTTTTGATTACTCTCATCTGATCCACGAGTTTGATGAACACAAAGGATTGCGAAAAGCAAATGGAAGCAAAATTCACATAAATAGCTATTATGATTATAATGATTATGGTAGTCGCTATTTGAAGTGGTGATGAAATTTGTTAGCAAGAGTTAAACATATTTTCAGATAATTTAACCTTTTCAATGATAAAATGATGATAAATATCATCTTAAATTGATGGTAACCATCAACTTTCTCCATTTGTATGTGTTTACAATTTAGGCTAACAGCTATTTCATCTTGTTCAAGTTTAACCTCCGAATGAACCAGATTCTAGTTCAGTAATCATACTCATAATGATGATTATTACGGATTGTGTTTGATCATATTCAATTTAATAATTTCTATTAAGGCTCAGAACGATCAAAATCGGGTTCCATCACAATAACATCTTTCAAGCTTTTAAAATTGATCAACGTGTAGGTTAGTTGAAAAATTATCTTGAAAGTTAATCATTTTATTAAATTGAAAAGCTGAATAATTAACACAGAATATTATTATATTATACATTTGAACAAATCAACCCAATATAATTGCATAATTAGGTTCCCACGCGATTTAAATAATCACTGATTAACAAGTTGTTGATTATAGTGAAAACAAAACCAAAATACATGATGGGATTCAAATTAAATCATTTATCATTTTAAATTGTCATTAATCTTTTCGAGCAATGGAACTAATTTCAAGTAAATGTAGCTCAGTCCAAATGGCTACTCACACAAACACCTTGGTCTTGAATTGGTCTAACTTTCCTTTCAATTTCAGCCTTTCCTTTCCTTTGAAATTAAAATATTATCAAATTGAAATGATCAAATACTAGCAATTATGATTATAGTTGATTAACATTCGATAATCAGTCAATGATTCAACAATATATCTGGTTAACAGGTGAACTTCAGGAAGGCCAGAGAAGAGGCTTTAAGGTAAAATTTAATCAATTAAATAATCTCATTTAAACCAAAAATCAATCAAGAATTAATTATTAATGATTGAAAATGTAAACAGAAACTATTAATTTTATATTAATGATAATATTAATGATGATTAAGCTGAATTTAACCTTTTTTATGTACAAGTTTTGTTTTACACTTGTAAAAAGGTTAAAAAATGGTTTATTATGAATGATGATTCTTGGGTAGTTATGAGTATAAAGGACCATTTTTAAAAGAAAAATATTTAACTGATTAACTGTTTAAATGATGATTAAGTTAATCAGCCATTTAATCCACCTACACTTTTGCCTGACAAAAACGCTAATTCCTAATAAATAGTAATTTTTACTTTGCAACATAAAATTGGCTTTGGCTTGAGGTTGGTTTGCCGGCTTGAAGTTTACTTGTATTGCTTGAGTTAAATTGATCCATCATTGTGTTGACTATTTGGTTATTGGTTATTGGTTAAATTGTTGATTGAGATCCGGAAGACTTTTGAGTTAACCTGGCGTTGAATGTCAAACTGATTATGATCAGGTTGTTGTTGATGATGACTTCGAATCAACAAAGTGATGATTTATTAATATGATAACACCAAATGACGTAAAGCTTCAATCGATAATCAATATTGGAACTGAAAATATGAAGGGAAAGAACGAGTGAGAAATATTAAAACAAAATCCAAGTATTTATAAACGATATGTAACACTCAATTGAAACATAATTCTTAATTCAATTAAATATTAATGGTTGAAAAGGGATGTCATAGATAGGAATTGGAAATTGTTACAATTGAATAAACTCACCATTAGATTAGAAATTAATAAATGTCCTAAAAAATACATGACTGAAGGCGTTACAAAGCAGCATTAGTAATTAAAACCATGGATTCTGGTCCATCCAAATTATAGCTTGTTTATTAATCAGGATTTCATGTTAATACCAAAGGATCAATTATCATGTACAACTTGGAATTATCTGGGTGAACATTGAATCAGATGAAAAACAGGATAAATGCATGAAAGAACAAATAAAGTTAATCCTTTGATGAGCTAATATTTAGCTAGCACCATATGTTTCTTTGTAACTCTTGCCTTTACAAACAGAAAAGGCGCCCAAAAACAGCCATTTTTGTTTACACTGAAAGTAGACTATTTATAATGGTAAATCAATTGTTGAAATCAATTATCTAGACTTTAATTTGATTCCCTGAATCATGAGGATAATAACTAAATAAAAGGCTGAATTAAATAATGACACAAAAATAAAAAAACAGAAACAAGCCAAAAGATAGCCGTAAAAGGCATAGCCGTTCAACGATGAATTTATTACAATAGGCTTGACAAAAGCATAAAACAAATAAAAAAACCAGTTTTGTTAAACATTTTCTGGTTTAAATAAACTTAAAATGATCTCTTTTTTAGTTACTATTTATTGGTTAATGTATTAAAGGTTAATTGTTGATATTGAAATGCATTAATTTACCTTCATTTATTGCTATTGCAACCCATTTAGTTAACAGTAACGTTTAAAAAATTAACTGTTGCAATGTTCAATAGGTTTATGGTTTAGGTTTAACCAAAAAAGGCTTTAATCATTTCATTAAATGGTCATCCTTTTTACATGAATTAACATTAAACTTGATCAAGTCTAATTATTGTACCAAAATTGAACAGTTTATTAACCATTTTTATGACAAATTGCAAATGTTGGTCATTAATTGCAATTGAACGAGCAGTTTCGTGTAATGCTCATCAGTATAATTACAAATAAATTGTAGAAAATTTCAGACCAAATCTAACAATCAAGGTAACTAAAATGTCTATAACCATTACAATAAATCCCTAATGACAATTAACGATCTTCAAAACAACATATTAAATATATTTTTTTCTAATTGTTGGCCATAATAAAAACAAATAAATCTTACTTTACCTTTTAAATTGTCAATTGCTAGCCAGAAAACAATTCATACTTTATTGTGAATTGAACATTTTAATTCAAAATCATATGAGCACATTTTATTACCATGTTTAACCAGATTTTCAATATTTAGGTTAAGGTTAACTTTGTTGATCAATTGTAATACATTTAATTATAATTTATTCATTTACTTGATTAAATTAATCATAATCAGTTGATCAAGTCGGGCACATTTCCTGTTTACCCAAAATTCATTGACTGATGGTAATAAGTTGATGAATAAACCTGAAAAACAAGATTCAACCAAAGCAAATTGTCATTTGATCAACACTAGAAAACTCAAAATCTATATTATCTAATATTGAAAGACAATCCATTTTAAGATTTTCTTTGATTGATTCTTTAAATGCTGTTTGCGATTCTTTGTTTTAATTGTTGCAACTAATTAAACGTCTTAACTGATTCAATTAGTTTACCAAAGATCATCTTACAATTTTTGTCAAATTGAATAAAATCTTACCATCGTTAGAGTAAATGTCATAGAAACACTCCGATCAGGTATAAATTTCACGATCAGTCATGATCGCTGGCTCTTCAATTTACCCAAGTCATTTAATTTGATGTAATTTTCCACATTTCTTTCCAAATGCTTATCACTATATAAAATCAAGAAATCACTTGATGATCAGCTCATTGACTTAAAGCCATTATTGCTCATTGTCAGTGTTTCTGCAACCATCAAAATTCAATCAACAGTTTAAATCATGAATTCATTTTCAATTTTTTTGACATTTCTAACTCTAACCAGTTCAGCTAATTTAGTTTTCTCGAAATGTCACCTCAAGGAATTGGATTTTTGCTCAGCTTCAGTTGCTATGCTTCTCCAAAATCAAGGTAAGATTTCCAAGTAGTGCAAGTCAAATTGCTTGATCATCATCAAATTAATGATAAATTTGTTTATAAACCATTTGAATATCTAAAAAACGATTGATCTTTCCAGAAACACCAAAAACAGAGGCAGCCATTGATCATTATTGTGAGGTGTTGAACGATGCACACGAGTGTGTAGCTAATTTCACTAGCAAATGTGCAACTCCACTGCAACAAGAGTTGATAGAGTTTTTTGCATCTGGAGGCATCAATACTGTCAAAGAGTTTTGTACAAGCGGCAGTCAGCTTCGAAACAACTACATTGCTAATGTCGAGTGTTTAGCTGAAGCTAGGATTGAAGCTAATTCATGCCTGAAAGATTTACAAGTGGCAATTGAAAAAGTAGGCTCGGTTGATCAACAAGATCGATTACCAGTTGGTTGCTGTGCCTTCAATCGCTTTCAAGATTGTACCTTTTCGATTGTTAAAGGTCGCTGTGGTTCAAAGGTTGTTGAATTGGGACAACGAGTATTGACAATGGTTACATCAAGGATTCCTGAAGCAATTTGTACATCTTTTGATGTTAAAAGTAATCTTTGTGTCGCTATTTTACCGAAAACTGGTCAAAATCCTCAAGGAAACAAGTCAACAAGTCCAATCGCTAAAATTTTTGCCACTTTTTTCGGTAATTTCTGGGTTTAATTTGACTCTTCTATCAATAACTTCAATTTTAGTTATGCTTACAGTTAACATTCAAGTTAAATTAGTTTATTTTCCTGCAACAACAAAATTGTCATTAAACTATTTCATTTGAAACTGAACCAACTTTAAAAGATTCAAGATTTTCACTGATAAATTGATTAACTGTTGACAAATGAACAAAATGTTAACCTGACATTAAATTTAAGCAAATCAACAAATTAAAGGATAAATTGGATGAAATATGAAATCTCAATTAAAGTTAATTAATGGTTTGCAAATGTTTTATTCAGATAAAATGTCAATCAATCAAACTGGTTGAATGAATAACTTTACCCAATTTAATAACCAAATCAACAACCAGTTTAATATTGTTTGTTTGTTATAATTTTCAATGACTTTTAAACAGTTTTGCTTTTTAATCATTTGTCAATTGAAAAGCTAATGAAAAGTTAATTGTGATAATATATTTAACATTGGAAAATTACGATTAACATAAAAAAGCATTGAATTGGTTAGAGGCCAATTTAATTGTCATTAAACTACAATTGAAGCTTCCATTTGAATTTCGCTGTTTTTACAACTGCCTTGACTTTTTGTCCTTTGTTATTATTACAAATTGGAATTAATAGTGAAAAATGATCGTCATTCCAACAATTAACTTAATTATAAAACAATTGAATCATGAAATGAAATAGAATTTCGTTGAGAATTGAAAAAACGGTAAAACTGGTGTAAATGCTGCGCTATTTTAAACAAGATATGCTTGTTGACAAAACACGGTTTATTGTTTGGTTATTGTTAGTTTAGAGTTTTAACTCAATCAGGATCAAAATTAACTGTTTGTATCAAATAACAATTCCCACAACTAATCAGTATCCGATTACAATTAGCAAGGTTTACCAATGTTTCTGTTTTTTTTTGTTATTGTTAAATGGCAAGTCTTTTCAACTTTCAGGTTCATCTTTCCTCTTCAATTCTAATAGATTAATAAATAACCATTGATTGTTGCTATTTTTATGGTGATTGCTTTGATACTTGTGTTGATCATATTTGAAGATAATTTTGATCAATATAAATCTCCATCAAAGTATTGGTTAATTCAATTGAAGCGAACCTTAAAAGGATTAGATTTCAATTGTTGTTGAAACGCCGGTTGTTGGTAAGAGAAGAGATGAACAATAGGGAAAACCAGAAAAGCTAAACTTTTAATGACCATTGGTCATTTTTTGTTATACTGGTTAAATACATTTAGAGGGTCAAGAGTAATAATCATTGTAAGTGAATATGGTTATAAATAATAATAAATGTCTGGCTATTTGGTTGAAAAAACGGCTATTTCTTAAAAGGACGAGTGATTCAAGTTAGGCTTAAGGAGTGAAGAGGAAAGGGAAAATACAATGATGACAATTGGATGATTTGTGATTATGTTGATTACTGGACTATGGGTAACTAACTGGTTTAATTAAGAGGATATATCAATATTTGACCAGTTTCTCTTTGATTAATAATAACAGTAAATACACAGAAACTGAGAAACACAAAGTTTGTCTAGGCAAGCAGTTTTCAACCTCAAAGCTTTAGGTTTACAATACCGGCGAGTAAATATTAATAATCTTTCACTTATTTAATTTTTAATCAACATCAATCATAATGACACAATAAGTAACATTATTATCTTCACTTGAACATCTTTAATCCGATTCAGATGCATGACAGGAATTTGCAATGTTAAAGTGAAAAAATGTTGCAGGTAATTCTTGTTTACTGTGTTGGAGGTGAGACAACAAATTGGTGTAAACTGCACTTAAGGTTAAGCTGATGATGGCAAGTTTCTTGCTGAGTTGAATATTTTAAGGTTGCCTTTGAAGTTGATGATTTAAGATTCAAACTAGACAAGGATGAAACAAAATGCGGTGGGCCAAGGGTCTTAATGAGACATGAGTGGATATCTAGGTGAGACAAAAAAGCGGTGATAGGTTTAAGGTTCTTCTCGTTATCAAGGGGTTGCATAAATAACGATGTTTATGGAGAAAGGATTTAGTTGCTTATAAAAATAATGATGATTGTTGATTGAGTTGGTTAATATTATCATTAATATTGGCAAGGGTCAATCAAATAATTTTGTTTGGTCAAAGAAGATAGAAGAAGAGAAGCGATGTAGAGTTGGCTTTACTTTCATACTCAATAAGATATCACACAGAGAAGACAAGCTGATGTTGTTGTTGTTAGAGTTGGCTGATGAAAATGATGATGGGTGATGATAATGATGAGAAGAGGATGAATGGATTCATTGATTTTGATTTAAGTGAACACATTAAAGGCAAAAATGTAGGAACCAAAAGTCGCTTGTAAGGTCCAAAGTTTCGCTAGGCATATCAGCTTTACTCTCCTACAATAACCAGTCATCCGCTCACTTCAATCAGCTGTCGCTACTCACTCTTCTATTCCCTTAACTGTGTTAGACTCTTTTCTTCTTCTGTAATGTTTATCTTTCTCTCTTCTTCGCTCTCTCTTTCTCTCTTTCAGCCAGCATCATCATTATCATCATCTTTCTCCTTTTGGTTACTCGTTTGCATCAAGGATTGTGCCAGTTGCTTTTACATCCCATAACGCATGGTTCTGAGCCATCTAAACACAATCTCACTAACTCTCGACAGGATCAATTCAACTTTTTACACTTTTATTTCATTTTCAACTTGATCATCTCCCTTTCAATCAACTATTTTGTGGCCGTTTTGTGTTTTTACTGACTCACTACAGAGTATCAAAAATTTCAATCAAAATGTATTTCCTCTTATTGTTAAAGTAAACTGACTGGATAGTGAATAGATTTGCCAACTTTTATTATTTCATTGAACGATCTTTTGGCGCTTTTTTCCCTTCCAACCTCAACCAACCTTTATTTATTTCAACCGAATCAACAATTGTCATCATTCATCCCAATCCAGGATTTATTTCATTTAGTTCAATACTTATAGTTGAAAATTTTACATTTCAATTTATTGTTATCCTTATTTACGTGTCTTGACCATTTTTCTTGTTAATCAATTCGGAAACCAAAAATCAAAAATGGAACCTTCTTTCAATAACTTTCATCAAAATCAACTTTTTGCGATAATCAAATCATTTTACTACAACTCATCTAATAAGTGAACTACTTCGTTGATCAAATTGCTGGCCAATTTATAGATTGTTTCCAGTCAAGGGATGCCAAAGTGTAATCAATATACAATTGTTAAAACTAGTCATAAAGTTAGTAATCAGAAAGTTTAACTGAACCCAACAATAAGAAAGATACATTTATCATGTACAATGGTGATTCCTGGTTACTATTATACAATATTGTTGATTATTTTAGTGAATTTATTAACTTTGTACACCAACAGAGGCCAAACCTCATCATCATTCCGTTCACATCTTCACCATGAATGTTCATCTTCTTCATCTTCCTCTTCAGGATCTTCCATGACATGCATTGCTATCAATGATCAATACGTTGATTCCTCTTGTCTGGCAACAAATTCCTGTAATGTCTTCGCAATTTTCAAAATAACCCAAGCTTCTCGCTCTCGTTATATCTCAGATGATTTGAAATTATCTTTATACCGATTCGGTTCTAAACCGAAGGCTAAACATTCAATGTTTCTAACAGTCCGTTATGGAGATCAAGGAACTCGTTACGAATGTTTCTATTCCAATTCAACTGTTAAAGGAAAAGTCAGGATGCCTTACCGTGACCCGATAATAGATGAAAATGGTGGATCAATTGATGATGAAGTTTTAAGTTGCCACTGGTTATTGGAAGGATCAAGTGAAGAGGGAACAAATGACTCTCAATTTCAGGCCATCGATGATTCCTCCTCGCGCTGGCCTCGCTACGGTCCCAATGAGCGCATTGATTTAATTAACTGGTACAATGTATCATTTGAGCTGAGCTCCAATGGAATCGTATCAACCCAGCCAACCAACAATTTACCTATTTACCGATTGAAATATCTAAGAGACAACTGTAATCGACCGAAAGGCTCTAAATTTTGTTATCATTGGAAAACATTTGAACGAACTTGGATTTTGGTTGAACGATGGCCTCAAAAACAATATCTGCATGTGCTTCTTATGATTAACCTTAATTTTACTTCGATTCAGTTGAAATTTTCGCCCGATAATAGTTTTGGTGACGATTATTTAGTTACTTGTGACAATTTATCCTGTCGAGAGGCAATTCTTTCTGGTCAATCCTCTGAACCTTCACCTCTTCCAAATCGAAATTCAATCATGTGGAATCCGGTAATTCGTCGTGATGGCCCATTAACTCGAATCCATTTTACTCTTCCTCTGTTTTTTACATTGGACAACATTGATTTCCCTCTGGGCTTATCTTTTTACATTAATTTTGCAATTGTACGAAACCAAAGGATTGACAATATTTGGACACCAAGGATTGATCTTAACCTGAGAAAACCTGATATAATCAAAACATCATCCATTCTGGATAAAAAACCTGAACCCGCTGCAAATAAGAATCGACTTTATGGATCATCAACTGATAATGAATCAATCATTCAGCCATTGTTAACAAGATTTAATCTTGTTCTCCATTTATTTTGTTTCCATCTTCTTTTATATTAACTTTAACCATTTATCGTTGCAAGGATTATCATGATGATGATCATGATCATCAACAACATCATCCTGTGTGTGGCTATTTCACCATCCAACAAAAAAGCTTTATCATCTATCATCTATCATCATTTTCATCATTCATTTTGCCTCATCATTTGACTTTACTGTTTTCTTGCCTCTTCTGGTCATCTCTAAACACTCTTAACTATCTCAAATGATTAAAAAAGCTTTAATCGTGAAACTTGATTTGCCATTGTAAATAATATATATATATCATGCAAAGAATCATGCAAAGAACAAGTATATATATAATATAATTAATAAAGAACAGTAATAATAATCAATAATTGTGTATTGATTTTGTTAAACATTGAAACAAAAAACATTGATTGGCTATCCATATTATTTTCAAGCGAGTCATCATGATGTTAATCGTTACAATGTTTCAACCCCAATGATTCTCATTAATCAATATCATGTCATCATCATTATCTTTCTTCCTCTAGCCTGTTAATTAAATTCCGATCAAGTTATCAGCATTGAATAATGCAACAAAACAAAGCCAACTGTTCAAATTGAATAACTTGTATACATCTTAAACCCTCTAAATTGGTTGTACAGACAAAATTGTTTTGGCAATTAATCAAGTCGATAAGATTGCACTTATTTCCAGATTAAACCACGTTCAAATCATGATGTATTAGCAATATTTGAAACACTTTAAATCAAAATATTGTCAGACTCATTTTTACTTCTTGATCAAGGCAATTTCAATTTGATTTGTTAACATTAATGTATGCATAACCTTGTTAAGGTCAAATGTTGATTGATTCGACTCACAATTGTCAGCAATTCTTCATTTGATTCGAGGTTGATCTTTAACTAGCTAAAATAACATTGAAAGGTTGCGTGTTCAAATAATATTGCCAATCAGTTAATCACCACGAATCCCAATTAACTTCCTAACTGTTGAAAAATGGTTTCGCCTCGCGACGCTTTATATTTATCCAGTGAAAATTAATCAAAGACAAGAGGTTAACTTTTCACTTTTAACCATTTGATCAAACAATTTTGATCCTTTTGTTTAACCTTTCGATTATATATTAGGTGCGGGAATAAGTTTCCGCCTTTTTTTCGAAGACTATTCCATTGCTATCGGTTCTTTTTTCAGTAACTTTTAAGCACTTTTTCTAATAGAGCTCATAAAACGCTACTTATAACAGCGAAAGAAAGATTCTATTCAGTCCATTTAGAAGGTCAAAATTACGATAGTAAATGACTTTTTCCGATCAGAAAAAGAAGGGTTTGCGGGGAATTCAATAGCTCATTTCATAACAAGAAAAATTAACAGAAAACTCATATAATCTCATGAAAAACATATTCTGAATACGATCCATAATATTTCATAAGTATAAAATAGTTAAGATGCCCGCCGCGGCCATTTTTGGAAATCGCTTCGAAAATCGATTTTTGGCCTCAAAAAAGTTAATTATTCATTTTAAACTACCAATATTGACAGAAAAAGTTATCATTGATGCATAAAAGCATATTCTAATTCGAATGAGTGAATTGCTACTAGCCGATCGGCGAAAGTGAAAAAATAGCCAAAAAAATAACATTTTTTATTGTGATTTTTATCGGCCAATATTGAAACAAACACCGAAAAATATCCAGTGGGACCGACGAAATCATTCATTCCCCACCCGCTCTACTCTTCAGACATTCCTGCATCAAATTTCCATATTTCTAAAATCATGGGAACATTTTTGTCTGAAATAAGGCCTTTCGAAAATGAAGCTGCAGCAAATCGCCTCTCACGCTGATTGGCCTCAGAATTTCATGAATTCTGGTTCCAAGCTCTCACCTCCAACATGCATATATACATATGAGTCTCTTCTTCAATTATCTAGCACTTTGAACAATCTAACATCATTGTTTCGTCTTTAAACGAAAGACAAACTTTTCTGAAAAAAAGGCGGAAACTTATTCCCGCACCTAATAATAAAATTGTCGAAACCTTTCGCTTTAGGATATTGATTTAGAAGTGGTTCATTGAGAGCAATCAAATTAAAATCATTGATTTTGCCAACTGAATTGAAGAGCTTTTTTTCCTGGTTATGATTCAAACCAACTTCAATGTATACTTCAAATCCTTACGTAAAGATGGACAAAATGGATGGGGAATAATGGAAATTATAAATAACCAATTTAAACGCAGAAAGTGTTTACAATGACGAAAAAAATTCTCTTCGATTAATTAAGTTAATGGAGATGTTAATTGTTGTTGCACTTGAATGGATATTTTGAAAAAAATAAGTGAAAACACATCAACATAAGAAAAACAAAACATTGAGAGTGAAAGTTTTTCTGTTCATTATGGTTGCATCAAGATTGATTGACGGGTTAAATAGTTGATTATCATCAATATTATTGTTATTTGTTTGTCTGGTCACTTGGTTAAAACTTAATGAAGATACCATTATCATGAGTTTATTCAATGAATTAACTGAATGATTGAGGTAGGTGTGTATGGATGTGTGAGTGTTTATTTGCTATTCAAATAGATGTGTAGGCTGAACATTAGATACACATAACAACAAGAAATATTGATGGTAACAATAAAATATCCACGATTAAGCAACAGACAAATATCTTAAAGATGGTCATTATTGTTAACACTTGACTTGACCAGTTGGGTAAACCTTTCATTGGAATGAATATTAACCAAACAATTTAAAACTGATAAATAAATATTATAAAGGAAACAATAAAAAGCAAAATATGAAAATAAAGACGAGAAAATTAATGCTGACATCTATTAACACTTTTTTTGTCAGCTATAATATAATAATATAATACAGTTTTCCCCACAGTTTTTTGCTTTTTTGTTACAGTGCCATCTAGGTGAACTACGAGGGGAAACCACGATTTTTATAATGATACAATTAAATAGCTTTTGATGATTTCCCCTATGAAGAGATGAGCAAAGAGATAGTAAGGCAAAAAACTGTGGGGAAAACTGTATCAATTTTTTCTCTTCAATATTATTATATTTTACATAATTTGACGATTAATAGACTAGTTTAATAAAACTTAAATTATTACAATTTAAAGGTTTTAATTTTGAGTTACCTTTGCTTGAACTCGTTTTCATTTAATAACTGTACAATTTAACCCTAACTCAAACAATTAACTAAAACGATTTTCTTTCTAATCTCATAAAATGTTGTGTTTTTGGTGCCTTTATTTTCCCCAAATGAGACTACTTTAATTAACATCCATCTTAATCCTGATTGTGTATAATCTTTAAATTATAAGGGTTTTAATTGAAAAAGCTCAACTTTTGTTGTGTAAAAAAGGAACAGCTTTTTGTTTAATTGGTTCCCAGGTAATTATCAAATCTAATTTAGCAAATGAGATTATTTCTCCCTTTCTTATAGACCCTTTCTGGGTTCATCTCAGGCCTAACTCAGACTCAGGTCTTGTTCAACTTGTCTCAGGCCTAACTTTGTTTCAAATTAATCTAACTGTAATTGTAAACCTAACTAATGGAATTACAATTTTCAAGCGAGGATAAATTGTAATTTAAGTTGCTACACATATTTCAATTAGAAATAAAGTTGGTAAGTTAATTTTAACTACACAATATACAATAACATGCACACAGTTTTGACAGTTGCAAAGCTGTTTGCTTGGTTTCAAAAATAAAGCTTGTATCATGAGGATGGGGATGATGTTATGAAGTAAAATGAATCTTTTGTCATAACTTGTTCTCATCTTCATCACCATTTCATCTGCATTTCCCAAAAATTCATCTTAATCTTGATCTTAAATCTTTATTTCTTGCCTTTTCCATGCCGTTGAAAGTTAACTCAGCTATTTTTAGGGTTAATAAACATGAGCCTCTGTGATAATATAATTATTACACTGACGATAATAAACATTACCACTGTTAACACACTGAAAGGTGTAACAATTGAAACCATTTAGCTGGTTAAATTACACGTTTAATCTAAATGTTAATTCGTATTGCAATCTTGCGTATATTTCAACAATTGCTTTTCAACATTCAACGATCTGATGAAATGTATAATAAGCTGTTGACTGTAGCAATTATCAATAATCTTGTTTAGTTGTTGTCCAAGTGAAACAATTTACTAATCAAAAATAGCTGGCAGCTTAAACCGCAAAAAAGCAAAAAATAAAACTCATTTTCTGTTCAAATGTAAATGTTAATCAGTAAACAGAAAGAAAATGTAAAATCATTTTTAAATGCTGATTTTTTAAACCGCTGTTAACTGCCAATTATCACACATCAACTCTTTATTAACTGTGAATTATAATCTACCGTTTAATATGCAACATTTTAGCATTTAAAAATATAAAACAATTGTCTTTCAGGTATCAACAGTTTGACCATAACAAACCCTGACAGTTGATTGAAACATTTGGTCTAAAATGTTAATGTTGATAAGCAATATACATACAAACCCTCAAGGCTGATTTCAATCAACTAATCAACAATTCCTTGTGACCTGTTTAGTTTTAATCAATTGATTAGCTGTTGATTTTACCAATCAAACTTTGTGCTTCATTTGTTTATTACTTCAATCTATTCTTAGGTACAAGGTGAGTTGACATTCAATCAATTTGAATCAAAATTTCATTTCCGTGTTTACTGTTTCATGTTTACACTATATTTGAATCTGATGATCAATCTGTCAAATTACAACAATCAACTGCTCATCTACTTGTTGATAAACATCATCTTTAATCAGGGCCTTTTAAATGGTCTGAGTTAAGGCACACAAAGCTCAATCAAGAAAACAAGTGTTTTCATTTTAGGTGAAAAAATATGATTGATTATTGGGTTAAGCTAATTGTTTCAGTTTGTCGTTTGTCACTCTATTTAATTAATTCAATGGTTAACATCTAGATTAAGATGAACAAATCTCTAAACATTAATCTGTGTCAGTTTCCATGTCAATTACAGTTTAACAAGTTGATTCAGTTCGTCTTCATTTGTTTTAATACATAGTAGTTACCAGTTTGGGTACACAATTGAATGGTAATTAATTATCGTGTGTCAAACATTTACTTGTTGCATTTAACCAATCATTAATTAACCAAGATTGTTAATCAAAGCAATTTGAAACATTAAACAGATTGAAAGTTAATTTTAAATGCAACCTTTTGATTTTCACAGTTGGCATTTGGAAGCTGAGAAACATTGATAAGTAAACAGATGAACCAGAAATATTCCCATATAATTGTAACAATTAAAAGGATATGAAATTATGAACAGTTAACAATTGAGTAAAGTTGATTGGTTAGAGATGGTTAAATGTAATTTGACTTAATAAAGTGTGTCAATTAACGGACTGGAAATGCATTTACAATTGTACAAGTTTAAGCAATTGTTAATTTTTGTAAACGATGGGTTAAGTGTTTTACATGTTTATCATTTTCACTGTATGGTTTGTTAATTGTTATCGTTTATTTGGTTGAATTTCAATTGGCAAGTGATTGACTGTTTTCCTGATTGAAAACAGATGATTCCAGATAATTAATCATTTGTTAGAGAAGATGAAACTTCTTTTGTGTCAAATTTGGTCATTACAATTTGAGCCAGCAATGCAATAAACAGCGCTCATTTACAGTTGCAATTCCGGGAATTAGTAAATTTGGTGTGAGTTTGTTTTCTTAAATTGCAGTTTCAAATTGAATTCTGGTTAAAGGGTTAACACATTAAAAATTGACTGCAAACCAAAATAAATTACAAGAAACCAAAGTCCATCCAATAAGTTTGTATACAGTTTGTAATACTTGGAGGCTTTTATACTGATGATCATGATAACTGTTTAAGTTAAAATTCAACATAAACTAAACTATTTAACTGTAAGGAAAGGTCCAATAAAGTTGGGTTTGATTTGCTTTTTAAATCCTGTTATTGCTGTCCTTTTCTTGGTCACTCAAATATTTGAATGGTTTAATAAAGAAAACGTAGAAATCGACCAGAAAATCAATTAATATCACGCAAACTTAAGTCACAATTAACCATTAAAATGAGTCAGTTAACAGGAATAGAGAAACAAACTTGATTACAAACCAATTCAAATTTAATTTTAGGCTCTTTCAAATTTAACTGTCACCGTTTAATCAATCAATTATCGTTTGATACATTACCAAAACAGGTGTAACCAAAATATTTAGACAATCATTTGATTCCTACTCTATCAATGAATAAGAAAAATAGCAAAAAATGGTTAGAAAATGTTTTTTCGAGTTAATTTGATGTGGTTTGATTCATAATCTAATTTAACGATACAATCGATTCATTTGGTTATTGTAATAGTCCATTTATTAGATTATCAATAAAAACCTTCAATTTAGGTTTGAACCTTGTTAAACTTGACAAGTTTAATTGAGAATGGTTTTGGTTACGGGTTAATCAAATCAAAATAAATTTGAATTTATCAAGTTAAAACAGTAAAATGAAAAAAAATGAATGAATCATACGAATTTTGCTTTAGTATTAAAGGTTGTTTATGTAGATTGATTGGTTACAAGTTGCTGCCGATGATCAAGTGAAAGAAGTGATTAAATAGTGGAATAAATTGTTGAAGTGAGTCACAATCTTTTACCACCTTTTACCATGGATCATAAACCACGAGCCGTGATCCCTCAAGATGCAGCAGTAGCAACAACAGCGGAAGATGATGATGATGACCAAGAAGGAGGAAGCTTTTTGTATTCGCATCAACATCGACTTCATCCTAATCTAAATCAGCATCACCATTATCATCATTGGTAACATGTCCGTTCTTCTAATAGAGTTAAATAAAGAGATTTTCTATTTCTTCCTTATTCCTTTCCATATTGTTCTCCTTTTGTATTCCCATCTCCACATTATCCTACACACTCTCTTCTGTGTGACGCTATTTAAAAGTCAATCTTTGAATCTTTTGGTTGTAAGGTTTTAACACGATATCGATTGGGTTCTACCATATAAATTCCGTTGCTATGGTTAATCCTAGTGGATGCTGATTCTCTGGAGAGAAACAGGAAAAAGGTAAAAAGGTTCTGCAGTAATTTTAATGGACAGAATAGGAAATTATCTTTACAATTGATCAACAATGATAAATGGATAAGACTTACTTTGCCAATAGATCACTTGACTTTCCTTTTCCCTTGGTTTTAAAAAAGTTGAATAACAAACAATTAACTTCAGTGAAATTCAGTACAGAACTTGATAAAAACAAAATGTCTTTAAAAAACAATTTAACACCAATAAATAAATTATCAGTGAAAAAAAGAAAGTTGACCAACTTATGTAACAATGTGCTTGTAATACGAGGGAAATGTCATATGATAAGGGGTCTTATGCTAATTAAGCAAGTGAAATTGATTTTGACTTGAGGCGTTAAATTATTGATTGATTGATTTGATTTCATTAATGCGGTTTTACTTTCTCGATTAAAAGCTCGATCTTTATGTTGATGATTAATTAACTATCATTAATTAAGGTTAACGTTGACAATAGGAATGTTTGAATATTTATGAAACTGGCTCTTCAAGGGAAAGATGATGGTGAGATTATGATGTTGAGGATGGCGAAAAAGAGGAAGAAATTAATGACTGGTAAAGAAAAGGTAAATTAATGGTGAGTTTAACAAAAGATAATCAAGTAAATAGTGAATAAGTTGTCTTGAAAATTTACAAAGGAATCACAAAACGACAAAATGAAGGAAAATGATGAGCGAAACAAAAATTCCTACGATATTTTGTCATAAGGAAATGGTTCTTAAGATAGACAATGACCTAGTTCTGAATTTGGAACCAAAAAAGAAGTCGATAATTTGTTATGTTCAACCAACTCTGACATTAAGTCTTCCTCATAACCTTGATGAAGAAAGAGCTTTTAAATGAAAAGAAAACAAAAATGATGTTAAATCCAATGTTAACAGTGATGAAGCTGATCATGAAATTGATTTTTGTTTATCAACTGATGAAAAATGAAACAAACAGGAGAAAAATTTTTACCAATAAAAAGTCAATTGAGAGTAAATACTAATTTTGTTTTCTTTCCTTTCCTAACAATCAAAGTCAATATTTCATTTATTCAAGACTAAAAGCAACGAATGCAAGTTCCACATTAAAAATTGTTCAGCATTATGAGTGATATTTAAAAGCTGTAGACATAAAAAGGGAAACAAATTACATTGAAATGGTTATGTGGAACAGAAATTTCCATTAATATGGAAACAAATAAAAGATAAAAAAGAGTTTTACTGTGAAAAAGTTAGAATGTAGTTAATACTCATAAAAGAATCATATTACACCATGAAAATTCAGAAAGAAAAATGGCGATAAAAAGAGACAAAAAAGCGAGAAACATGATAAAGTTAGAAGAGGCAAAATCAAGATATAAAGGATGCAATAACATTACACTCCCAGAATGATCATCAAGGTTATTCTGGTTTATCACATTGTTCCGTTTGAATGTACTATTGATTTGTAATGCATTATGATTACACATTCTGAGAAAAGACAGCAACCAAGAATCCAAAAAGAGGGCGAAGAGAGATACTGTTGAGGGTGCCATAACCATGGTGGGTTTAAGGCAGTCAGCTGGAATGATCTTTACTCCGTCCTTGAGTTGACTTGTTTACGACTTTTGGGTTGGTCAGAGCATATTAAAAGATGGGCAAAATGGTTTATTGTTTGTACCTGAAAACCAAACCAAAACAAAATGAAAAGAAAACACAAAAGAGTAAGAGTTATTACATCATTTGGTGAACACAAATTGGCGTAAAATTTGAACGTAACCTGACCTTATAACCAGATATGTACATAACGTGTAACATAACCAATAGTGTTAACTGTTTTTTAAGGCTTTCCACTTTTCTGCATGCATTAGATGGATGGATATTATTATTTACTTGCAATAACTTTTCCTTGGTTTGGTTTCACTTGAGCTTTGTGCTTCAGCTTTTGTTATTGGTGTAGTAATCCTCATTATTTTGGCCTACTTGGTTAACTTTTTTTCTTATATTTATGCTGTCAGTTGCTTTAACTTGCCATTATGACCGTTCATTTATAATCATAATAAATGTAAAGCCTTTAAATTATAATCTCAAAAGTCATTCCGTATGGGTTTGTTTTCCTCACCATCACAAGTTACACCAGCTATACCGCTAGCTCTATTGCCAGCTTCACCACCAGCTTAATTACCAGCCTGATCACTGGCTTCATCATCATCATCGAAACCATTTTCTTGAACTCATTTTTGGTCTTTTTTGTGGTTGCCTCCTCTCCTTAACTGTACTGTCTCGATAGTCAACTCTTGCGTTCTTCTTCGAGGGAAACAGAGAAAAGGTTATTTTCAGGAAAAGATGACTTCAACAAAAGTTGACAGATTTTATAAAGTTGCTGTATATTAAGTAACTTACACCATGTTCAATCCAACGATAGTAAATGTTATTATATTGACAGAACCACCAGAAAGTTGAGTTGTAAACCTTGAGTTGTACCAACAGATGAGAGTCACAAATTTGCTTTTTTGGTTAACATTAACATGAAACATCCTTGAGTCTGTGGATTGTGTCAACTTTTTCATCTTTTCTGTGTTCTTGTCATGTAACCCACTTGTAAAATATGATTCCTCTTAGCAAGTCAATGGGAACTAAAATAGGACGGGAAAATGTTCGAATCAATTTCATCCATCGTAAACATATTATTTATAATAAACTATCACCATCCTCTTGCGACAATCCAGATTCATCTTTTACTGTTTTTCGTCTACAATTTTAATGTTTTTTGACATTAGTAGCGATATCTGAATCGATTGATTAATTTAAATAAATTTCAAGGTATTAGGCCATTGAGATGCATATTACAAAATTTGGATCTTTTGCAGTTAAGGGAAAGAACGGAGCCTTTTAATATTTATTGTGTAAAAAACAATAAATTGATTAGTGAACTTAATTTTCACGATCAGGATTCGATAAACGATCTTCAACATTTACGTTTAATAATCTAATCCAAAACAACACTTATTGAACAGAAGGAAAGTGACAGATTCTGCCTGTTTTTATGCCAGATAAATTTCATTGCCATAAAGCACACTTGATTGTATTATTAATAAAATGATCGCAAATTGAAGATTTTGACAATTGAAGTTAAAATCAGGTAAAAGGTTGGATTTTTGAATTTATTTACCAGATGGCATTGCATGCTGCCACCTTTTGAGTAAAATGAATACTTTGAAAGCTAACTTTTAATATGAATCGTTGGAATGTATTGAGATATCAATAAGTTTTGTCGATTTTAAATCATTCTGATGGATTATCTGATGATCTGATCATTCATTAGTCCCACTCATTCAATTGATTCAGTTCAATATTATCAGTATAAGTACATGTAGACCATGTCTTGACTCAATCAGAGTTGATCGACAATAATAACTGATTAATCAAGATATAAAGGATGAAGAAGCAGTGAAATGGTGGCAGAACTCGTTGGTACTTTGTATTAACGATGACAAAAATAAAAATTAACATGAAGCTTAAATTAGCTTGAAGTCCATATTCAATCACTGAGTAAAATTTGAAGAGTCTAATCGTTACCATTATTGTACAGATTCATAGTTTGATAAAACTCATTTTTTGACCATTTTATGAGATTTTGCAAGATTTTTATTTAAATTGCAAAAGTTTAAAAAGAATATTCATCATCAATCAATTAAACAACATTTCTTGCAATTACCTTTGAATAAGAAAATTGATAACCAAAATAATATCAAATGTGAAACAGATTGGTCTGTCCTGATCAGTATCGTACTTATTAACAAGTAAAACAAAATATCTACGAATCGCTTAGGGTGTAAGGGACCCTAAGCTGTTTCAATCAGACGCAAAAGTTTCTGGATCACTATTTATGAATGATCAAAGTGCAAAAATCTTGAGCTAAACTTCAGTATCCAGCCCGCTGAATTTGCGACTAAAAAGTTTATTGAATTTTATCTTGTATTTTTTGTTCGTTGAACTAGCAAGTTAGTTGTTTAAGGTGGGTGGCTTTTGTAAGTGCACGAGATTGTATTACATATATTACAATAAACAACAAGTAACTAACATCACCTGATGAAGGAAATAAGGTTGATAGAATGATGCATATCACTATGTGCACTAAATTGTAAGAAATGTACGTATTAAAATATGTATTGAGTGTAACTTAAAAGATGAAAACATTGAATTTATGATATGATATTATTTATTTTATGCATAGTTTTTTTGTGTTTTATATTTAATGTTAGTAACATAATCAATAAATTGCGATCAATATCGATGAAAGCAACAATGAATGATCCATTGATTTGATTCTCACACATTGTCACCTTGATATGAGTGAGATTAAAACTTAGTTAATATTTTCAACACCGAACTGGTCTGGTTATGCTTGGTCTTACTGGAATGGCTTAACGCCCATTTGAATGCTAATAAATAAATTGTTCAGAAATTTTTCTTTACACTTCAATTTCAAATCGATCTCTTAGGTGTAAATTGATTATTAAACAACCTTTCTAAATCTGAATATTACTCTTCAATTATGAATTTAAAGATGAAAGTCGATCTCAACTTTTCTTTTTTATTTTGTTTTCTTTATTTAATTAACTCAATAATTTGTGAAGATTTCAAATGCCCTGAACGGGGTAAAGTTGGTGGATTGAAAGTTCCTAATGTTCTTGGTTTGATTGATAAACAGACAGGTTATCATGCTTCTGTTGAAGTTATTAATCCAACTCGAAGCAATTTGGTCCATGATTATTATGATGACAAGAATAGTGTTGGGTTTATTGACTTGGAAGCAACCATTCAAGATAAAATGAATCGACGTTATTATTATCATTCAACAGAGGAAAAGATTGCTGTTCGAGAAAATACATGTACAAGACTGGACTTAACACAGAATGAGAAGATAGAATCGATCAAAGATTGGTTTGAACCAACTGATATCGTCGCTAGTTCAGAGATGTTTAAAGATTTGGTTCATTTAGGACCAACAGTGTTGATGATTTATGCCAACAGTATAAGTGATAAAGCTTCCTTCATAGGATCTGAGCTGATTGATGGTCGAACTGTTAATCACTGGTTTTATTGTACGAATCCTAATGGACCTTACATTGACTTTTACTTTGATGTTAAGACTTCATTGCCTTATCGGTTCTCGTTGTATTATCCTGAATGGATTGAGACTCAAGAGTTCATTTCAATAAACGAAACTCAAACAGTTAAAAAGCAAGTTGATTCAGAATCAAAATATGTTTACAACTTTTACATGTTCAAACCACTAATCATATCATCAGATGATCCCATTCCTTATCCATTGAGTTATGGATGTGCGCGTAAAGATACATCGCCTTACAAATCATTACCAGATTTCAGTAAAGTAAATGAGTTTACTATGGATATGGAAGCGGTGATCACTTATACTAAAGATGAGGCTATCAAATCAACTGCTCGAGTAATGAAACGAGGCGATGTCATTTCATACGAAATTCAAGAAGGAGCTTCTTTCGTTCGTTCAATTGAAATGCCACTTCCTTTAGGGCGATTTGAAGTTGTTGAAAACTTAGGTTGGTGCAATTATTATACCTCAGATTATTCTTCTGATGTAACACTAATTACTCGTTGGCCTTTTTATCGAGATCGAGGCTTCAATCTACTGTACTATTTGGTAATGAAACCACCTCAAGACCATGCACCAACTTTTATTGGTGATATACCTTTAGGACCTTATCGAGTGGAAGAATACAGAGCAACTAACTTCTTCTCAAATAGATTTGATGCTATTGTTGACTATTATTATACGAAGAATACAAGTGATTCTGTTCCGAGTAAAGTCACATTTACCAGAGATAGAAGCGATTCTTATTATTCTACTGCTGACATTCCATCTAAAGTTGAAGTAACCATAATCAACTACGAAGATGGTTACATTGACTATGAAGATCGGTTCGATGTTTCTGGTTGTTATGAAGAACCTGGAAGCTATACTTGGTTCCAACTCTTCTTTTCAAATCCATATACCAGTACATTTAATCTGGAACAAGTTAAGGAAACCACGGAAGAATACTTGACTTCATTCATTCCGATAACTCGTATTGGTGAGATTCATGCACAACAAGTTGATTCTAATTTATATGTTACTGTTAAGCTCTATGATCGTTTGCATTTCATTGAGGCTTATAAAAAGTCAAACCATTATACTATTGCAGCACCTTCAAATATTGTAAAAAGATTGAAAGCCGAGGACTGTGAACAACTGTGCAGCGCGAATGCCAACTGTAATGATTTCAGTTATTGTGACGATTATGACTGTTCAATTTACACAGATTATTATAATTACGCTGCAGAGAAATACCAACCAGGATGCACATATTATACTAGGTCTATAACTGAGGTCACTCCATTCGTTGATAAAAACTATTTATCGACAATGACACACGTATTGCAACAAATAAGGAATAAAGTGTCAGCAGGTGAATTCCGTTTATCCATTTCTGGTTTAACTGCTGAGGATCTGTTCATTGTTAATGGACCTGAAGAGATTGGTGATATTTCTCAGGAACTGAATAGACAGTCCTCTAGACCTTCAAGAGCTGAGGATTTTCCGATAATTAAAACTGATCGTCATTTTAATGAAGCACAATTCAAGATCGAGAAAAGTACTCTTAACGATTGTTTCATGGCTTGTTTGAATGATGATGATTGTAATACACTTTCATATTGTATCAACCAAGACAAGGAATGTATGCTGAGTGGAGAAACATCGAGTTCATTGAAAGACACACTTGAAGACAAAACAAGCCATGCAGATGGATGTAACATCTATCAAAGTAAATACATTGTCAAATTAATTTGTATTTTTGATTAATTTTTGCCAATTTTCATCTAGAATCATTTATCAATCTGTTCCATGAGTATTATGGGAAGAGTCTAGTTCTGGATGCTGTCTCAACCATATCTGATGTATCAATAGCTGATTGTGCTAAAACATGTGCTCAATCAAATGACTTCAATTGTGAAGCATTTGATTATTGCAGAGATACTTATCAACGGTAAGTCGAAATTTAGATTAACTTTATAACGCATTTTGAATATGTTATGTGACTAATGAACTTGAATGAAAATCATGAACAATTCATTTAGAATCTCTTATGAGTTATAAAAAATAATCAGATCAATAAATTATTAAAAGGAATTAGATCTCTATGAACTTCAAAATTAAAATTGCAATGCACTTAATTCAACGCACAGGCCACTGTTGGATTATTTACTTTCGCTAAAACTCCAATTCCATCAGTGGTAACATTAACAAGAACATTTGTGACAGTTGAATATGGACAGATTTTCCGAAGTAACGCCGTAAAAAACTTTGTCATTTCTTCTATCGAACGATATATTGAATGTCTCTCTTGTAATGAACGCTTCGATGTGGGAATAGTTAGTTCGAACATTTAGTAGACGTATATTCGTAAAGTTATTGTAATGTCATTGTGTATTTATTTATGAATAGATATTATAATGAATTTTCATTTATTTTTATCCCAATTCCTTCCAGAAATCAATCTGTTTGTTTCTTGCATGTTAACCACATTGAGATTGATAACATTCATCAAATAAATGCAACAAACTGGAAGGAGGCTGAAGCTGGATGTAACCATTATTCAAGTAAACCTTTACTTTAGTCTAACATTAATATCAAATCTGGTTAATTTTTACTGATTATTAAATCTTTTGACTTTTCACAGAGAAATCTGAACTTGATTATGAACATAAAGTTGGATTGGCACTGAAACAGAATATGAAAGAATCAATTGTTGCAACATTTGACCATTTATCACTTGAACACTGTGCTTCCAAATGCAATTCAGATCCTAATTGTTTCACACTCGAGTTTTGTGAAACAGTTGATTATAATCAAATTTCCGATAGTAGTGTTTCATTGACGAGTTGTTCATTGACAAACTTGAAACCAAATAATGCTAATCAACCTGGACTGTTTGACGGATCAAAAAGCGACAAAAAGATTTGTTCAATTTACATAAATCACAATAAAATTAATGGGAAAAGTAAAGTTGATCCACAGCCATCTGAATTGGTAATATCATCATCAACTAAATCAAATAATTTTAGCTTAGCAATTGGATTGGGCACAATAGTATTCATATTGGCATTTGCTGGTGGATTCATTGGATTCAAATTTGCTGCTAAAAAAGGAATAATTTCATAGACTAACTTATTGACAACCAAAAATCCACATTGTCAAAGGCCAACTGAATGTTCAGTCTTGATCATGATTATTCAATCCTGATCAGCATGATTCATTTATTTAAGTTATTAAAACAAACATTAAAACAATGAAAGAAAATCATATTTTTCATACACTTTGTACTTCAATGCTTCCGATTGTTGTATGGTTTTTTACTTTTGAAAACTAACCTAAAATTTAAATATTTTCTTTATTCATTATTTTATAATAGAAATAAGAATTTATTAACACTTGGCCTCGACCCTAACTTCACCCAATTCACCAAACTTACTTGATCATGCACAACGCTAACTCAGTCCAACTGTTCGCACATGTAATACATGTAATACTGAAAGTACGAAAACTTAAAATACGAATACAGTAGCGATCCGGGTTAAATTAGCTTTTTGCTAGCGAGGACTGGTTACTCGCGACAGTTTTTAACCATCTTTTGTCACTCTATTGCTTTTTTGCACGCTTTTAAATGGATAACAGTTTGGTTACAGTAAAACCTCTCAAAGTAGAGTCGAGTCCCTGAAATTGTCCATCTTATGTTTCAGGCGCAAAATTTGAAAATACTAATTTCAAATCAAATGATAATCAAAATTTGTCAAATAATTGTCAGCTTTCTCGACTTTGTGATCCAGCAGACTAACTTTCAAGTATCATTGATTCACTGTAATTATCATCCTTGAATTAAGGGTTTCGAGACTATCGTGATTACAATGTATTTTTTATCTAATAAATTCTGATTTCATTAATTTCACCGTAAACATAGTAAATGGTTGGAGCATAATGAACAAATCTACCGGTTAGCAAATTCATCAGCAAATTAGAAACCTAAGTATCGAAGTAACATTAAATGCAAGAAAACATAATCAAAAAAGGCTTTTCCAATGTAATATTAAATTCAATTGAAAATGTTGAAAAGAAAGATAAATGAAAGAGAAAAAGAGAGCGAAAAATCTGTAAAGATTGAGAAAAGAAAGAGTCACTTTCTTGCGCCATCTTCTGACACCAAAAAAAATTCGGTAAAATAGCTCATTCAGTTGCTCTCTCTTTTTTTTCCTTTACTCTTTGGTATTGACTGATTGTGTTCGCTGAACACTGTTCAGGCACATGAGCAAATGATGATGCGTTTGAGATTAATAAACTGAGATGCAGTCATAAGCTGCTATATAGATGTTACAATATAAACTACCTGTTAATACGTCTAATTTACCTTTAATTAGTTGAATTAGTGAGGTTTTTCTGTGCCATCATTTTTTAAATCACCATCATGGATATGGACCGAGTTTTGGATTCTTTTACTGTTGGCACAATCAAAGATATTGTGGACAATTTGACTGGTTTCAATTTACAGGTATGTATGACAACAGCTATTCACTTTTGTTTTTTTCTCATGTCGCATCTTTACTATGAATATACTTTTAGTGGGCTCAAGTTTCTACTATTCAAGAACCAGTAGCAAAGAAAAATAAACTTGCCGCTCATATCTTCCGGCATCTCAAGGATCCAACACATCAAAAACACTATCCTGTTTTATTAACTTCACTAAGAATACTCTCACGGGATAAAAATGGATTAGATGAGATCTTTACCGCAGATCGAATTGAAATTTTAATGCACTTATCTCGTTTAGTCGGTGAACAAGAAAATCTGACTTACAACAGTGAAAATTTTGACGCCCGGGTTGTGGTTGAATCACTAAAATGTCTTTGTAACCTTATTTATAACAGTGTTGCTGTTCGACACATTTGTTGCAATAATTCCTGCATTGATGGAATTATGTTGAGACTAAAAATGTACAAAGATCCACAATTGCCTACTGAGGTTAAATATTTTGATTTGAGAATCTTGTTTCTCATAACAGCTCTTTGTCCTGAAATACGTCCCAAAATTCGTGATGAATATCATGGGTTAATCTATTTGATGGAAGCAGTTGATCTGATATTAAAAGAAGCTGAAGAACCAGGACAAAAACCTTCCAAAAAGAGCCAAAGAAAACGAAAAAAGGATAAAGCAAAAGTTAATGTTGAAATGAATTCCCATTCTACTGATCAGAATAATACTAAGAAAGACAAGGATTCCCATAGTCTTGACAATTCTTCGGTCGATCTATGCTGTGAAGTTTTGAAAGTGCTTTTCAACCTAACAGTAACTTTTGACCGAGGGCATTTAGATGAGGTGAGGTTTTCTGCTTAATATTTATCTATGATCTATTTCTAATATTGTATTATTTTCAATGTTCATTTAATTAGGTCGAGGAAGCTCATTTTCTCAGACTCGTTGGTATTCTTCATGATCTGCTTTTAACTGAAACTGAAACAAAAGAAAAGCGTGAAGAAATGCTCAACCATACTATCAACTTATTTACCAACTTACCTTCCTCTTGTTATGAGGAACTTTTGGTTCCAATTGAGGAAATCGGCCGAATAGACAACCCAAAATATGAATACGAAGATAAAAATGTAGAAGCCATCGCTGTTTTATTGGAATTTCTTGACAAACGCCTTGAAAAGGTAATTAATTTGAAGCTTGTTTTTCATGGGTACATCTTTTTAATCTTGTCTCAAAATTTATTTTATTTTACAGCCACTTAAACCATACAAGGGATTACAAGAATTACTTTCACCAGTATTAACTTGTTTGAGCAATATGGCTCGAACCAATCGGATAATTAGAAAGTATCTGAGAAGTCAAATTCTTCCACCATTACGGGATGTTAAAAATAGGCCTGAAGAAGGTGAAACTCTTCGCAATAAATTGGTTAGACTCATGACAAATCCAAACACTGATGTAAAAGAGATGGTTGCCGATTTTCTGTTTATATTGTGTAAAGAAAGTGTTCAAAGGCTTATCAAATACACTGGTTATGGTAATGCTGCTGGTTTATTAGCAAATCGTGGTCTTATGCTGGGTGGCCGAGGAAAAGGAAGTTACTCGAGTGAATCTGAAGACAGTGATACTGAAGAGTATTTGAAAGTCAAAGAAAAGTATGTTGTCACCTAACAATTTTCTTGTCTCGATTCAAAATTTACTCAATCACATTTATTGTTCATCTATTTTTCAGAATTAATCCAGTCACAGGATATTATGAGCCAGACAGACCTAATCCAATGGAAGGAATGAGCCAAGAAGAGAAAGAATACGAAGCTATGAAGCTTATCAACATGATGGATAAACTTCACAGGTTTGTTTTTCATTCGTTATCATTAATATAATATAATACATACTTATAACCATTATTTTATCAAATTTATTCGTCTGTAAATGTAGAACTGGTATCGTCCAACCTTGTCGGATTGGTGAAGATGGTAAACCCCATCCTGTTGAGCATATCCTTGAGCTTGCTCAAGGTAATCTTGAAAAATTGGAAATCGAATCGAAAGAAGATTCTGATTGAAATTTTCTCTGGCATTTTTTTCATCCTTGTGACACTTCAGATCTTACGCTACTTAAATCTTAATTTTGGCTTTGAGAATCAAAGGCAAACCTAAATGGAAAATGAGCATTTTTGCTGAGAATCCTGCTTATCAAAAGTCTTGTCATCAACAACGTCAAAGTCATTTCTCCAACACAGCTATTCCTATTTCACAAGATATCTCCAAATCTTGACCAAATACTATGAATTCCTATTTATCTTACCGTCACTAATTTGTTATCTGTTTGTTAACATTAATTTATTGCGTGCCATTTTATTTATTTATCAACTTAAACTGACGAAACCTAAAACTTTAAGACCAAAAAACGTATTCTGTCCTTGTGATGACCAAAAAGTAATTTACAATTCATTCATTTAATCGAAATCTTTTAATTCTCTTCTTCTCTATGGTAATGTTATATTTCAATGGTATAAAATGGCCTGAAAACCGAATCAAACAATGGATTTGAAATATTGACTCAGTTTTTAATTGTACGAAGAAACAAGTCGACTGTTAATCAATATTGAAACAATAATTTATCACCATAATAATTACGATTACAAAATAAAATTTTACAATTAAATGTGATATAAAATCTAACAAATTCTTATTAATGTTACAATGCATACAATTTCATATAATAATTCGATACAGATTAATCATCATATCCATTGATTTGTCCACCAATTTTCCAATTCATTTTTCATTCAATCTTTTCCCAATATTCAAAATCACCTTTCTCACATTGGATGGGATGGAACTTCATCTCAAATGTTCATCACAATGTATTTTCCTATTCGTCACCCATGTAAAGATGAACGAAATTTAAAATTTCTCGTATCCATAGTCATTACTTTTGTTATTTAAGACGAAATGAAGACGAAATCATTAACAATTTGTTTCTTTAAAAAAGTAACAATAGACATTGACTGATTAAAAGTATTGATTATTTTAACAAAAAAATCAAAAATTACATTAGATCATTGAAAAAGAAATACTGACACAAAGTTATTGGTGAAATGCGATTTATGCGATGTGCTTATCTGCCGCTTAACCCGTCACCTGTTAAAAAGGAAGCTTTTGATTTTATAATAAAACATTAATCAGAAGAAAAAAGATGTCTCAGTACTGTAAAATTCTTGAATTAAACTTTCCACCAGACAAATATAAAATTAAACAATAAACATTTGTTCTCTAATAACGTTAGCATTTTACCATATCTTGTGTTCCAATCAAAATTACAGACAATGACTTTTACTTTCTTAATGTTAATTAAAGTACATTTGATTATTTCAACTTTCGGTTATGTTCAATCTTAATCCTGGTAAACTTATCGTTTAACATACGTTTATTTCAAATAAGAACGATAATCAGTACGTGAAACTGATTAAAATGTGAAACGAAACCTTGCCATTAACAAGAGGTGTTCCCCGATGGTCATAAAAACCTCTCCTTGATTATTCAGTTTTTACAGGATCAATTCGAACGGATTTAACATTAACAATAATTAAATAGCTTTTGATAGCGGTGATTTTCATACACCTTTCAGACCAAGGTTTAGTTTGTCCTTGTTTCATTCTGGTTCGTTGTTTTTTCCTCCTACTTTGCGCTTCTTCCAAATTCAAGTTTTCCAACCTCTTTCAATGTCGACACAATCAAGTCAATCAAAAAATTGAAAACAGCGCTTCAATTGTAACCGAGTGATTACAAGTGAGTCTGAGTGAAGGATGAAAATCATTCTGCTCTGAAAGTTGAACCAAGTATTTCTATCTCTTTCTTTCTTTCTTTCTCTCTCTCTCTCTCTTTTCTCTTTTGATATTTTTCTATTAACTAACCATGTTCATTTAGTTAGTGTATTTAGTAAAATATAAATTAATTGTTAAGCTACCATGAGAGCTAATCATCTAATCATATGAACAGTATCGGCCTCTATCAACATTATCTTTGTTTTCCCTCTATTTTACTGTTCTACCTTTTAGATTAACTCATCCTCAATTCTAACTGTGTTTTCTGATTGTTTACGCTTCTCTTTTTCTCGTTCTCTCTCTCTCCCTCTCTCTCTCTCTCTCTCTCTCTCCCTATCATATCTCTCTATGTATCCCAAACATCTTTCGATTTCTCTTACTTTCACCCTGTCTGTTTCTCTGGAAAAGCTTGAATTATAATTCCATTCCGTCTCTCTTTTCTCTTTCTCTCTCTCTCTCTCTCTTACTCCCTTTCTCTCCCATTTTCATCATTCGTGTTCCTTCTAGTGCAATCATTTGTTATTAGTTCAATACAGTTAACCTTGTACCTTGATCACCTCAGTCCCTTTTGCATATTTTGTCAATATTTTTTTTGTATACATTTCTCTTCAGCATTAAAAATTCTGGTCAATTGTTCTTATCCACTTGCCGTTGCCTTTCTGGTTTACTCCTTTACTCTCCTGGTTTCTCTCTCCTTCTCGTCAAACTCTACCTCTTTACTTCTTGTTTTCATATAAATTCTTGATTTAAGTGAATCAATTTTATACACTTATATTCATATAAATATATATAAAAATATATATATATTGTGCTGTTATACCTTCTGTTATATTGAATGCTACATTCAACCAAAGTAAAGGAAATACCAACACTTATCCAATATTAATCCAATATTTGGACCTACCATTTCTGGTTTCACATCATTATTGAATGGGAGACAGCGATCTTTCCGATAAAATGAGGGACATTAATTTAACGGGATGCGAAACAGTTACACCAGTGAAATGCGGTTACTACGATGTTGTACAGACCATTGGAAAGGGTAATTTTGCTGTTGTTAAATTGGCAAAACACAGTGTCACCAATAACAAGGTAAACTTGATTTCTTTCTTGTCCTAACCTATTCCTTGCAACTCTGAACGAATGTGATCCACCATTCAACCGTTGTTTGTATCTTATCTATCCTTTATCTTACCGTTCAACTTTTGCTTCTTAGACTGATACCTTCAAGTATGCTAACAAAATGATTCTTCATCAATAATGAGAAATAAATTGAAACTAACGACTCAATTACTGTGATTACAGCAGTAAATATGTAGCTCCAGTTAATATCTGTTTTATGACAAAATTGATATTATTGCGACTAGATTGAAGTTCATTGTTCTCTTCAACATAACCCTATCCATCCTTTTTACTAGATTCTCACATGTTAAATATCATAACCAAGGTTTGATGATATCTATTTGGCTGAGTTAATTGGACTGAGTTAGGTACCTAAGTTACCTTCTCTATATGATGAGTACCTTCATTAGCAATGATCAACAGGATTAGTCCTATCATTTTGACTAAATTACAACATCAAGTAACCTTTTCATTTTAATCATTCACTTAATTTTTCACTTTTTAATTTCTCCATCACTCCTTATATAATCTTATTATATTTCATCGTGTCACCAATTAATTATAAATTACTGTTTGATTTAATTTGAATCTTTGATTTCTTAACTTGACTTACACTTAAATTGTAAGGTTTGTTTTACCAAATCCTAAGAAACAAGAAAACTCACAAATAATTGCTCAATTGATAGTAATAAATTATTGAGAGTTATCGATATTTAAAAGTTATAATTTTTAAGAGTCATCAATAATTATACTTTTGTTCGTTGATTTTCTCTGCAACTTTGTTTGATTGTTCATTGTACTTGAAAAAAGCAAAACAAAAATTAATAATATTGTCTCTCCAAATTGGCTAGATTTTATCTGTAGCTAGTCATTGAAACTAATCTTAAGCATGATGAAAAATCTTAATGACATCCTGATCCTTTCTATCATCATCTTTATTTCACGACATCATCACTATCTATTACTTTACCTTCCTGACAATCAATTAAAGTGATTGGAATAAAAATTGAAGAATCAAGTCTATGATCAAGTTGATTTCAGGCAAAAATCCTAGCAATGTATTAGACTATACCAGTAAGTATCATCAATAAAGGTTGGTTGAAGAAGATTAGTAAAAGTATGATGATGTTGATGATGATGATGATCAAGGAAGGAAAGATAACCATGAAAAGATAGAGCAAGATTGACATAAGAAGGACCTTGCTGTGCACATCTTTTGTTTTGTTAATCAATTAATCTCGAGTCGAATGTGTTGATTGTAATTGCGAGTTCAGATAGAATTGAAGAAACAAAGCAAAAAACATCTTTATCAATAGTTACACCATGATGATCAGAAAAAACAAATCATTCCAATCTCGTCTCGACTTGATTTTTTTGCGAAAATTTCCTTTCTCTTTTCCTTATCTCCATCTCTTAATTTACACTTGAGTTGTATGCTCATTAACACAAGACAAACAATACTAATTCTGAATTTTTTATGATTCTGTTTTCAGGTTGCCATCAAAATAATTGATAAAACATGCCTTGATGCATCTAATTTAAAGAAAATTTGGAGAGAAATTGAAATAATGAAACGAATTGGTAAACATGATAATATCTTACGTTTATACCAAGTTATGCAAACCGATAAATATTTAATGCTGGTCACTGAATTTTGTGCTGGAGGAGAGATATTTGACCATCTAGTAGCCAATGGAAGGATGTCTGAACCACAAGCTCGTGGTTATTTTCTTCAAATCATTGGAGCAATTGAATATTTGCATAATAATGGGATCGTTCATAGAGACTTGAAAGCTGAAAATTTATTATTAACGCATGATTTAAAGACAGTTAAAATAGCAGGTAATTTTTTTGAAAAAGCTGACAAAAGCAACTTTAAACAGTTACAGAGATACATTTTTACAGACCCAGGAAGCTATGACTAAATCTTGACCAGCCATCGGAGACTCATTAACCCGCTGTATTATGCTCACCAGACTGTAATATTTTATTCATTTTTACAGATGAGACTGTTAACTTGAAGGTTAAAAGCAATGAGGATGATGAGAGACAAAAAAAATGTACAGGAAAAACGTTGAACCAGCAAAATCAAAAGACAAAACCATAGATTATATTGAATGTTCACAATTTCAATTATCGTCAGTGTATATACAAATAGCTTCCTCTTTAAGTAGATTAGATTAATTTTAAGATTGATTAATTGTATTCTGTTAAGGTCAACCCGTTGACTTGTTTAAATGTATCTCTGCAGTTGTATGACGATTTGTTATATTGACAATTATTGTGAATTAACATTTTTTCTCATTTTATTAATTGTTTTTCTTTTCTTCTTTCAGATTTTGGTTTCAGTAACTATTTCAAACCAGAGAGTCTTCTCACGACATGGTGTGGTTCACCTCCTTATGCTGCTCCTGAACTGTTTGAAGGTAAACAATTTTGAATTGTGAATCAACAAATGACTTTACCAAGATAATTACCAACGTAAATAAGTTTTCTAGCAAGATCAAAGGTCTAAATTATTTACGTCATGATGAAGAGCATCATTATGAACATGATCGTCATTACGATCGCAAGGTACAACCGGTTGAATGCAAGAATGCAATGAGGAAAGGAATGTTTGCTTACCATTTAAGTACACATTGAATTTCATTTTTCTATCTTTTACTCTGTTTCGCTGGGCATTGAGTCTAGCAAAATTATTTACTTTATTGTTATCAACTCATAATTTCTCGTATTTTGTTGCATTGTTCTTGAATGATTACTCAGTGAATGTAAGTCTACAGCAAGCACAAAATGTGTTGAAATAATAATAATAAGTGCACAGATTGACTTTGGTTAAACTATTAATGTTACATTCAAAGTCAAACTGTAATCAAACAACAAACATGAAATTGAATCGATATAGAATCAATATGATTTAGGATGAAGGTCATTTACAAAAGATTTTATCATCATATTCAGGAAAAGTGAGAAAGCAAAGAATCTCTCAATTGAATGAATCAGTAAAAATGAATTACCTTTCAATTTCTCAACTCATTATTTCCAATTAAACTGGACTTATCAATTTCAAGTTGAATGAAACAGAACAGAGATTTAATTCATTGCAAATTTACTCATATTATCTATATAAATATTCCCAATTAAGGAATACATGGTTTTACATGTAAATCTATCATTGATACACGCAGTAACTCAATTTTTTTGTGTTGATCTTTTTCAAGGTTTATTTTGCCTTAAAAGCCTTGAGTTTATGAGGCTCTTTGTGATTATTTTGCTTCTATTGCCTCTATTAATTTACCTTATATTTCCTCCAATAACTTTAAAAAACAATCAACTAATTGTAAATCATCTTACAACTGATATCACAATGTTAGCAAGAGATTTCCAGTAATTAATTTCTATCATAATAGTGATCAAGTTGTTCAAATGATTTAACTTAGCCAATCAATTGAAACTGAAATTGTTGGCTGATTTGACAATATAAAATATTCAACCATTCAAAGTATCAAACAAATTTATAAACGCATATATGTACATTTTAATTTATATCAATCAGTTTTGTGAGTTTAACAAAAAAATCAGGTTTCAAGTTCATCAGTTGTAACGGTTTTGTGTTATCATTTGCCATTGAACTATCTTCAAGAACAGCATGATTACTGGCCAGCCTCAGGGATTATTTCAATCTTACCCTATTTTGAATGTTTAGTTACAACCTTTTTTTCAGTTTACTTTCTCATGATATATTTCACAAAATAAAAATGATTAGCTATTGATGTCACATTGTATTATTACCTTTCTAGGTCAGCCAATAATCATATTCATCCAGATTAATTAGATGAATTGACATTAGTCTTTTTTTTGTTATTTATTTCAACAAATTCTAAACCTTTTGAACCTGTTGAGTTTTCTGAGTATTTTGTTTCAACTCAAAATTTTTTTGTAAAAACGTCAACGTTTGAAACAATGAACATAAAATTGATCAATGATCTTTATCTTCAATGATTAACAAGCTTGTCAAACTATCCAGTTAGTTGTAACTGTTGACCACAACTGACAAATTGTGAACCAATTAGCGGTGAATTATCATTATTTATGGTTATAATTTCAATTTTGATGTTTTCTCATTGTTGTCGGCTATTTTTTTATCCTTTTCAATTTACTTGCATCTCAGGTTGTGTTATTATAGTCTTACATCTCTTGAACCTAATGTTTACCAGTTTTTCAAAGAACCATTTTGTGTCCTTCACTGAGTTTATTTTCTGGTCTCAAGAAGACTTGTTTATCATCATGATTATTGTTGTTTCTGATTGCAACAATGACAATAACTTTAAAAACAAGACAACAATCAATTGGAATAACCTATTGATTGAAATATCAAAAAATGAATCATCTGTCAAAATTGTTAATCATTAGCAATTCAAATTGTAAACCAATGTTAACCAGAGAGCTTTTTGTTTGACTCTTTTCACCATCAGTGAATATTTTTCAGCAAAAAGTGAAACTTGCATTTGAATTTACCTGAATTTCCAAGTTAAGGTTGAAGATGTTAAGCGGGTTAAAATGATGTTAAACAAGTAAACTACACAATTGTTCATCCATTGAAAGTCCATCAATTTTTCCGCTGAAATGATTTTTCTCAGTTTCATTTCAATTCTTGAATTTGCATAGCAACTAACTCATCAAACATGATGAAATAGATGATAAAAAAGGTCAAGTCTTTTACCTTGTTTAACCCTTTTCTTTAACCAATTCATCTTCTTTATCTTCATCATTCTCTCACTTTATATTTATCCTCTTTCCATTCAACAGGATTCAATATGCTGGTGACGTAAATTAGATCAACCTGCATGATTTTCATGATAACTTGACTAACGTCATTTCACCATTGATACATTTGAATATATTTTGAACCAAAGATTGAAAATTTACTCTCTATCTCTAGTCACGATGATGTTGAACACTTTGATCATGATGAATCTCCTTTTTCATTTTAATTCAATTTATCGGCCTTTTCAGCGTCACTGCAATTTTCAATTCACGCATCACATTGAGTTTCATTCATTTTCACCCTCCAATTTCATCTCTTAATCAAAATCATTTATCTCTTATAGCATGATGCTTGCATGGTAAGATGAAGATGCCTTGAATGATAGATTCTGATGTTTTCACGATGTACATTGATCAGCAAACTCACTTGAAATGACGTTAAACCCTCTGAAGGATAATGTATCTTACAATCATCAACTTATTGACAAAAGATATTCAGTTTCTTTCATGTTCTTCCTACTCTCTCTTTCTCTCTCTCTCTCTCTCTCTCTATTCATCTTCATGTTATCATTATCTTATTTTACTTTTTTTGATTCTCTCTCAACCAAATTATTCAATTTATCATAACCATTTCTTCATTTTTTGTTTTTATCATGAAAATCATCTACTAATCTCACTCGTTATTTCAGTAAGATACTTACCTATTAGTTTCCTTCCCCACTTTCATTAACATCATCATATCTTATTCATTGAGATTGGTTAGACATTCATTGAACTAGAAGGATTGATTTGACCTTTAAGTTTACTTCATTATGCTTGGCAACATAATCATCATTCATCTGGTTTTCATGTTCAAAAAATTTTCACTACTTTTTTATATTATTTGGTTTTAACCAAAGGAAATTAATAAGAATTGCTTCGATTCCCAAGATTGTCCATTAGCCAATTTCATTCATCTTCATCCTTTTCCATCTTCGTCTTTTCTTCAGCTTCTCGAGTCACGTAAACATGCGTTTTAATACAGGTTTTCAAGATTTGTTTTGACTTTACATCTGATTCTGTGCGCATCTCCGGAATAATTTTTGGGTTACATTCAAGGACACATGAAGTTATTCAAGAGACAATCAAATTTCAGATGATGATCAAGATGATAAATATGAGAAGTGGAAAGGGAATGGAGAAAGGGACAAGAAAGGCAAAAATCGAAGAGATAATTTCTGATGAAAATGTTTTGATTTTATGTAGATTAGTATTCATCCTTATTGCTATTGACACCATTGATAATCTGTTGCAATGTTAACTTTACAATAAAGATTATCTTCTAATAATTGTATTGATGCCAACTAACATGGTGATCAAGATGAAAAATGATGATAATGATGATAAAAGCAAGGAAATGTGAGGTTTACAAAAAAAGTAAACCGCAAATTCAGACTCTATTGATTATTTTTCATGCATCTATCATATTCAATATCTCAATTGAATTGGATCCAAGATGAAAAGTCCACCTGATTGATGTTCAACTTAATCTCATCATCATCTTCATTTACTTGATCATCTAGATAATACTCTTAAACCTTATACTTTGTTTACATTTTTATACTCAAATTGATGTGAAATGACTGCAGATGATCATTTTATAAGTTAAACTAGTATTTAAATTTAAACTGTTTATCCAAATAAAAACCAAGGTTCCTGGTCCACCTGATTATGAATCACTCATTTGAACTTGAAAATTGTTTTTTAGCCGTTTTACTATTTATCTTCCAATATTAATCACATCCTCTTCCCACTGCAAGAGTTTTATAGTTTGATTTCATCTTTTTGTCACTAAATTTGCATTGCGTTTTACCTGTCGACTATTAGCTAATTGACTAGCTGATGAATCAAACAAGTTTAACCTATTGAATGAGACCATACAATGACTGTACTGCATGACCAGACTATACAAGAGACCATTTGTTGGCATTACACAAAATCACTAATCATAGTTTAAATAACAAGTACAGTAAACGATGTACTTTGAACAGATGAAAGAGATAGCTGTCATTCGATATAAGGTGACAAAATCTTGCTTGACCTAGTTGACACTGCAATGCATTTTTCTTTAACGGTTGACCTTACTCTGGCAACCTTTAATGATGATTATCGATAGTTTGTTTATCATTCAGGTTTACAGCTTGATTGTGTTTACTCTGGTAGCTCACGCAATGTAAATCATCAAATATGAAACAACAATTTGCTTTTGATTCATCATTCTTATAATCATTTTCAGAAAGTACAAAACATACACATTATACAATGTTTTATTGCCGGTAATTGCTGAACACAAAACAGTAATTATTTTCGACAGCGAGTAAACAACGGTTTACGAAGCTTACCTTTAATCAGTATTTCAGTAATGTTTTCATCGTTTATGAATGTTTGAACTCTAGAAAAGAAAACCTTATTTGCATTCTCATCATTCTCATTTGATTAAGCAAAATTAAAAGTGCAATAAAATTCTCTTAATATGTTGCTGATTCATAAAGTCTACAATAGTATAGCTTAATATTTTAGTTATTACAAAAGTTGTTCATCGTTTCTAGCTATCAAAATTGATTTTTGTATTCAGTATCACTTTCAGTTCTCCAGGATTCGCGAATATTTCAAGTCAATCAACGAAATCGATACAAAAACACCTGAAAATCGTAAAATTTTCACCTACGTGATCATTTTATGAGATCTGGTCTAAACATAGCAATTTATACTTTTTGTTCACCCAAAAGCAGCTCTGGGTCGCAAATCATCTTAAAACAACACGGTTTTTGAACTGTAAAAATTATTAGGTTGAAAATTTGTCGAATTAGTTTTGACTGGAAACTTAAATGTTTTTTCAATTTAGCATTTAAATAAAAACATTTAAAAGTTTTATTCGACACCCAAAAATTGCCAAGCGATGGAATGACAAGCATTTGAAAGCTTGAACGTATTTTATGGGCACCAGCATCAGATTGCGAGTTTCATAGTTTTGACACTGATAGACCTTAGAAATTTTTGCTACAAGATTATTGATTGCATCCTCTGCGTGTGTTTTAATTTGGTTATTGAAAAGTTAAATAGCAGTTTTTAATTTCGGTTAACCTTGCTGAATATTGCCATGATTATTTCAAAGACAAAATGGGTTCGACTATACTTTTACTGCGTTAGATAAAGATAGAGACAAATTGACACGAAAATGGCTTAAGAAGAATGAATTTCTTATGTTCAAACAGAGAACCAAATTCATCGGATCAACAATCCAAACTATATGATTAGATGAAAGTGGACAGCAAGATGAAATGATCAAAATATTTTCCGAACTTTTGTCGACCTTGATTAAACCAATCTTGATTAATAACCCAAAAAGATGAAAAAAGTTATTTTGTTTACAAAGATTTAGACGATAGTAATAATGTATTGCATTACAAAGTGATACAGAAATTTTATTTTTAATCCAAACAATTCTATTTTCTCACAATTATCTTTTTCCTTAATTGTTACATAACTTAAATGATTTTATTCTTAGTTAATTTCAAAATTGAACGGCAATGCAATTAATCTATGCATTCATCCCATGATTAGTTTATTTTTATCCCTCATTAAACCCCTTTTTTGTTATTAATTCAGACTTGCTCTCAACCTTGACCAGTATGAATAAGTAAACAACTCAAAGCATCCAGTATCAACCATGAAAATTGCATTTCATAGGTACATTTCAACTCCCATTATCACATTTAATATGATGAAGTAATCATGCAACTTTGAAACCCCTTTTGGTTTGAATCAGATTTGATGTGTTAACATTCAGTTCCAGTGTCAATAACACTTAACATTATTGCTATTTTTTTATTATATTTTTCCATGAAAAGAAAACCATGATCAGAGATGAAATTTCATTTCTTTTCCATCATTATATACCTTTAATTTCCGTTTATTGCTATTAACTGACATTTCTACATTTGATTAATCTCTGTTATTAATGTAAATCTCCTTAATCTCTTCACGTGAATTTGACGTTCAATTGATTTCATATTATTGTAATTGCATTATTTCAATTAGCTCAATTCGCATCTCAATTTGCTGCGCTGATTCGCATTTATTAAATTGTTGCCTGATAATGATTATCTCATTGTTTGTCAAGTTCAATTACATTCACAATTTACTTCATTAACAATTGCAACTTTAAATTAGAATCATTCAATTGTTTTATAAAGAAAAGGTAAATTTGTCTCACTTTAACAGTTAATTGTAGTCGATAATGATAATTACAAGCTTATTGATCCAAATTGTTACCTTTCATTTAATATTTCATTATTTAATCCCGTTATTATGATGAAATATCATTGATGATTGAAAATTTGTATTCACCTCATCAGAATCTTGCTCAATAGCTATCTTACTATTCAATTCATTTATTAATGATGTTCCTGGGTTTAATTGTCTTTAATGATTAGTCGATTGAAAACAAATGTTGTTTAAAATTCAAGGCTTTCAGATGATGTCGGAATTGCATTGAAATCAAACTGTTCATAACATAATAATTGGTGAAAAAGATTGAAAAGCTGTTTAATGATACAACACTTTTTTATGATCATTGTTACAACTAATTTTGAAGAAAAATCAATAATTAACAATTTAAATGTCTAACTAGTCTGAACTTAATCAACTGATGAAAGTCAATGTTGACCTTCCTTTATTGTAAATGTTTGTTTTTATTGTTTCTCACGTCAAATTGATTAATTGATTAACTGATTGATTTTTTCTTTTCATCAATCAATCAATCAACCAGATTAACTTGAATAAATTGTTAGTCTGTAATTCAATATTTGAAAGAGTTAAAAAGGACTGGTAAAAGAGTGCAAAAAATTGTGTAAATAAACAGTTTTACAATTAAACTAAACAGTTGATTACTGTTAACATTTTCACCTTGACTTTTTAATTACATACTGATTATGAGATGATTACTGAATGATTACATGGTTGATTAATCATTATTTCATGTTTTTTTTGTCAAAAGTAACTAGAAAGGTTTGATTCTTATTGCCAAATAATATCGAGCCAATCTCTATGTGATTCAATTGGCAATTTTTTGCACTAAACATTTGCAATAAGGAAAAGACAATTTTATTGATATTAGCAAAGACTATTGAATGATTATAACTGGGAAAGTAAATTTTAAAGTTGATCATTTTTATGATAATGATGAAAAGGGTGACATTTGACATTTAATGGCTTTGGCTGATTGTTAAGATACATTTATTGATCAGGTGTATGTTGACCTTTTCATGTAATATTTATTGAAAGTAAATCAGAAAAAATGAACAAAGTTCTGGTTTTCCCTTTCCTTCAATCAATATTTTATCGGTAATCATTTAGATTGAGAAGTTGAACACCTTAACATTGATCAACAACTAAATGGTGACACATTTTGATTCATGTAAAAATCATCAAATTTACAATTGAAAGATATTTTTTCAGATTTAACACAAATTATTCTATCGATTATATTCTGTTGTATGACGATTTATGCAGGGTTCAGTCAAGGATTTATCATGATTTCTCATAGTGTTTACTGTTTCTGAATTTCATCCATCTTTGTAAATGTGATTCATTTGAAAATCTGAACAAGAAAAAAAGCAGATTTCCGTTCAGGAAATAAACACTGCACTTTGTTTAAAAATTGATTCAATTCTGACGTTGATGGATAATGTTAAAGCTTCATGATTTGCTGGGAAGCAATTGCAATAAATAATAATGAAAATTATTTAATAAATTTTTAAATTGCCTTAACAGTTTGTTATCAATAAAATTCAATACCTACTTAAAAGAGACCTTTGATTTCGTACTTATTCTTCATGATATACAGTTGAATTTCTTAATTTTACTTTATACTTTGTGCTGTTACTAATATTTTTTTCTCTCATTATTCGCAGGCCGTTTTTATAATGGTCCTAAAGCCGATATCTGGTCACTTGGTGTAGTCCTTTATGTTCTAGTCTGTGGTGCACTTCCCTTTGATGGACATACCTTACAAAGCTTAAGGTATTACTATGAAAATTGAGGTTTCTTTTTCAATTAGCTGAAAATTTGTTTCATTTGGTAAATGACTGATTTTTGACCAAAAAGAGACATTCAATTATTACAATTAACTTTTGATCTTTTTAATGTTCGATCGCAAGTATTGACATTTCAAAAGCAACTTGTAGTGATTTACCTTACATTAATTTCCATTATCATTATAATATTTGAAAACCTACAAAAGTATCAATAGTTTGAAGTAAAACAATAATCAATTGAATCAGTAAGTTCGCCAAATGAAGTAAATTGTATGCATTATGATGATAAGGCTGAATGATATGATCCATGTTTGATTCATAATCAACATTTTGTTGTAATCTTTTCTTGTGATTGCTTTAAAAAATACTTATTTTCTCACTAAGCTAATTAGTCATTTTTATTATTATCCTTTCAGGTCTCGTGTTTTAGTGGGTAAATTTCGCATACCTTATTTTATGTCTAGAGAATGTGAAAATCTCATTCGTCACATGTTGGTAGTCGAACCTGAGAAACGATATTCAATGCAACAAATTAAAAACCATAAATGGATTAAACCTCATTTACCACAATCAGCGCCATCTAATCACCGGCAAGATGCAGGAGTCAATTTAGGAGCAATTAATAGAGAAAATATTCCTCAAACTGAATCAAATAGTCGTTCAACCAATTTCAATAATAAAATGACCAATAGTCAAAGTTCACCCAATATAAGTCAATATGGTTTTTCAACGAGAGGTGCAAGCATATCTGGCCTTGCTAGTAATGATTCTGGATCGTGCAGTAGTGGTGGTGGCTTTTATGGTGATGATGGCGATGATAGTCCAGATGGGATTGATCATAAAGTCGTTGAATGGATTGCCAATGAGTTGGGAATTGATAATCAAGAAATCATTAGTTCTGTGTGCAACTGTACGTATGACAACTATTATGCCATGTATCACATTTTAAGGGACCATTATGTTATTCATGGTTACACCTCACCATGCACTAGTGCACCACCTTCACCACCTTTACTTCCCATTGTGGCTGCTGGTCAACAAAGAAAATCATCAATCACTACTGGAATCGTCGAAAGAGATTCAACGCCAACCTCAACTCCTGTAACATCACCTAAAAACACTTATTTATCTGCCAATACCAATTCATCTGCGAATACTCAACGACGACACACTTTTGGACCTGATGGAACAGCTTCGTCAAGCAATACTTCACAAACCATGTTAACCCCTCCGTTACTCTTTTTAACACCACCAACAACCAATGCTGGAACCGGTGCTTTCCCAACACACAATTTAACCATGGCACCACCAAATTATCCTCTCAACAATATGGACCTACTTAAACCACCTCCAGTCCTATTAATGGTATCAAATAATATGGGTCGACGAGCCTCAGATGGTCAAGCTAATTACTCCAATATCAGTAATCAGCCTGGAAGTTTGCCACCTCCATCTGATAGTCCAGTTGATACAAATCAACAGCCAACTTCATGTGCCTCTACCAATAGGATAAGCCTGCAACAACAACAAGCAACAACCTTTTTCCCACCGAGTATGATATTTACCTCTCCAATGCAACTACAACCACAACAACAGCAACAATATTTATCAGGAGACCAAGGAGTATGCAGTGCGAATTCGACTCCAAGCCCACCAACAGGATTTGGTAACACACCACCGCTGATCTATGGCGATGCTCCAGCTTCCATCTCACCACCTTATTCGTTTTCACCCTCTCCGGTTCCTATGAATACTGGAGGCTGTTCAGGTGGATTCATCTCTCCATCATCCAACTGTGAAACTCGTAATGATAAAAATCGTTCTTACCCTTTTTCAAGGCGTAAACGTCATTCCTTAACTGATAATCTTGACCTGGTTGTGCGCCAAAGACGATCCGGTATCTTAGCGATATCAACATCGACCTCTGAAAGGTGATTTTCTTGTTATCAACGCAATCACTCATCTTATTTTTATTTTCATCTTGCTGCTGTTAATTTTTATTTTAATTGTTTAATTTTTATCATCCCATGATTATCATTTCATCCTCACCTATTATTATTGTTATTACCTGTTTATTTCTTGTTACAATTTATCAATAGCTGGTCATCCTTTTTTTAATTTTAATCACCTATTTTGTTAATTTTAACCACTCTTATTAACCATTCTGTTTAACTTTTATTTCAATTTGAAATGATTTAATTGATTGACAATTGTTTTCTTTCTCATTTGGTTAACAATTTTTTTATTGTGTGAATCACACATCAATATTAGCGATTAACAACTAATTTACTAAATTAACATACAATAATGCAACTAATTATTTTATATCAATTAATTGTCAGCTATATCGATAAATTAAACTGAAGGTTTAATATCGATATTTATGTTTGGTCATACAATTGTTTTAACTAACAAATATCAGTTCAATGATTGATATTGATTCAAACTCAGACTATGACCATGAATATACATATTTTACCCTTAAATATTCATTCAATCGTTTTCATATTATTATTGAAACAATGAATGGGAAAACCTTTATATGTTAACAATTATTGAATCAATTGATATTCATGATTGGTCAAAATCATGTAAATTAACCATTGTCTAACCAAATATAAAACAAGTTTTGTAATTATGAATAATCAGAGCTGTTAAAAAGTCTGACCAGATTCATCAAAAATAGCATTCATATAAGCTATCAGACCTTTTATATTTTATTTTCAATTATTTATTGAAACAATCTTTAAGAAAAAATTTAAAGTAAATTGAATACTTAAACACAATGCAAGTTACCAGGTAGCCATTTCCTAAGGATATTGAATAAGACTTTCCATATTCAATCTTAATTTTCAACTGTCATGTCAATTAGCCAAATAGCCAAAAGTCTGACATCTTAAAGATTTGAATGTAAGTTAATCTCAAATTTATGATCTAAATGGATTATTAAAAAAGGTAAAACGAAGAATGAAATTGAGCATTCAAATTGGTCTTGTCAGTCTTATAAGTTGGACATTTTGATAGGAAGATCATACAGTTTTGGATTCAAATAATCAAATTATCGTATTTTGTTGAGTCTTAATTTCACGTGAGTTAATCTTTTATTTCATTTGTTTCAGATCTGGTCGACGCCGAGCCTCAGATGGAAGCGGGATTTGTTCAAATCAACCCTCATCTTCACCACCGTTAATCAATAGCTCTTCAAACAACGGATCGACTTCATCTCACCCATTATCAATCCAATGCCTACAATCCGAGTTACGATCCTTATGCGTTTCATCGCCACCTTCACTGCAAACCTCACCAATCCACCAACCAAGCACATCACCGTCACCCAGTTTAACCGCTTCACCACCACCAATATCAATTGGTTTACAACAAAATATGTTGCACATGATTAGCGAAGAAAACATCAATTGTAGCTCTGGACAATTGAGAAACAACAATATTAATCTGAATATGGTAAACAACAGCAATTACAACTGCAACAATAACAATAATAATAATAACAATAATATGAATAACAATAATAACCTGATTAATACTAGCTATGGTAACAATAACAATTTCAATAATAACAACATTGATTACAATAGTGAAATTAGCAATAACAATAACAACAATGTTAATAACTCTGTTTGTAATAGCAATGTCAGTTCAACTGGTTATAGCTCATTTATAAATGATCATTCAGATTATCCGACTTCTTTGCCCGCCTCACCTTTACCTTTTCTTGGTCTAACCTTCACGCCACCCCAGTCATTCCGCTGTTCACCAGTTAGCTCAGACAAGGAGCCCAATTCAGCGGCAAGCGTTGCGGCTGCCGCCGCCGCTGCAGCAGCTGCAGCTCTAAAGTTTAATTTAAACAATATTAATGCGCCCAGTATCTCGGTTACCGATGAACTAGGCTTTTCTGCTCATTTTCCCATCATTCCACCTCCACAAGGATTTGCTCATCCAGGATCTTGTCCAATGGAACCCGAGATATGCCATTTATCACAGCCCAATCTTGACCAATCGCCTGACGATCCGGACTCTCATCATCATCCTCATCATCACCATTCCTCATCTGGATCAGCTTTCAATACAAAGATACAATCAACTCTTCCCAAGCTTCATAGATGGAAAGAGGGTAATTCAAGGCAGTCTTCATCTTTAGTCATCTAAACTCTCAATCGCCATCAACACCATTATTTTCATCTACATAGTTCATAATTATAATTATGATTTCTCTTTTTTACATTTTGTACTTTTCTTTCTCATTTCCCATCTTTATCCCGTTATAATACACAACTTCACTACCTTTTTCAATTTATAATTTCAAAAATTACGTTTCAATTATTTATCTTCATCGCCTGACCTTTTGTTTTGTTTTTGACTGATAATGTTTTTTTTCAAATCATTTATCGACAGTTAATTATGTATTATCTTGTCACCAATCTGTTTCCCTTTTCAATTGTTTCTCATTTTGGTTTATGTCAAAGAATATTTCAAATATTGTTTCTTTCAAATTTGCCTAGCATCGCTTTGTTTCTATTTTGACATTTGTTTTGTTTCATTTTTCCGAATTTCATTTGTTGTAAAATGATAATTAATATTATTACCAAATTCACTACACTATTTTGTTTATCATTTCATTTTTAAACGTTTGCGTCCATATGAATGCTATGGATATATTTGATCCTACTAATAATCTGATGATGGCAAGATTGTGGATGAAATTTTTCCTTTAATTTCCGTTCCGTTTTCTAATTGATGTCTATTTCAATTTTAGATCCAGATAAGCACTCAAAACACTGTTCATATGTTCAATCGTCCCTCCTAAGGCAAACATATCCACCAACAATAATCCCATCTCCAACATATTTTACACAAAACCAGCAATACACTTCTTTACAAAATTTCAACCTCCAACAAGTCCAAGATGTTGATCAAGATATTTCAATTGATGATTTATTTGTAAACGTTTTTCATACCAAAGGGACAGAAGGGCTTCAAGCTGCAGAAAATAGTTGAAATTTTCATTAATCACTGTACAAAAGGTTGGTAATTCAATTTAAAGTTGGCAGAATTCAGCAAAAACAAGAAAAAAAACAAAAAATTGAAGAGTAACAGTTATTATCAAGATTTGGATCCATGGACTGGATCTTAATCATTATCAAGATTTGCAAATTGCAATGCATTATCAAATCAGCTGATTTAATCATAATTCAATTTTTTAATTTACATTTATTGATTTATGAATAATAATAATAACTTTGTTAATCTTTCTTGTTTAATTGCTTAATATTCTTATTCCATATTTCATATTGCTAAGAATTGTATTTCTTACCTTTTTTATGTATTACTTCATAGTTCCGTTTTACAATTTGGTGATACTTTAAATATGTTTTTGGATTTTTTAAACTCGCTGTTATTTCATCAACAAACAATTAAAAATTGGACAGAGTATCAATTAAGCAATCAACAAACTACAATACGGATAAATAATACCCTAGATTAAAGACTGGCTTCACCGTTAAATGTTTAAATTCAATTTAAGGAATCGTTAAATATCAGCTTCAACATACTCATTTAAACTTTTCTATTATTATTTAACAAATCTGACAATATTAGGCATGATAAGTTGATTGGAAACAATTTAATTAAATAATCAACCATCAAAAGAAAGGAATTTCAAAAGAAAAAACCATTTAAAACTTGAAACATGCTGACATCAAGAAATTTTCATCACAATTGAATTGAGAAACAAAAAGACGCAATCACCATCATTACATTATTCATCTTGGATTTTCAATTATTAGTTTTTAATGTAAACACAGCCGCAATTAAATCAAAAAATCAACTCAATTTTGTGTATCATTTACATTATCAAGTTTTTGTTTTACTATTTCAACAAAGAATAACATTAAAACGAAAGTTTTCAAAACAAAAACCCAATTGATTGAACCTTTAACTAACTTGTGTTGAATAAAACCACAGATAAATCAATCGTGGAGACGCTGATTATCATTGATAAAGGATTTTCCAACACTTGATAGAACTTAAGAAGAAATTCTTCCGTACTCAAAATTACCCATAGCACTCGACGGACGCATTCACATGTCAATCAAATATAGTTAACCTTTAGATTGAATTTTGTTTCGATGCTCAAATTTCCTTACCAGATTGCAATGACTTCACTCAATTCAAATGAGTCAATTTTGTGATTATTGTAATGATTCAAGTCACTTAACAATTACATAATAATAAGCACATAATCAAAGATTCAACCAATCATATCCTTAAATAAGCAATCAAAGTGTTAACAAGTCTTGTAATTACAAATAGTAGTCAATATTTTATTGAATAAATAAGGTTTTAAGTAATGCTTGGCAAACATCTCAACATGAGATTCAACAATTATTATATTAAATATAATACTGTTAGACCATAAGACGACCAATACTCTTATAATTATGGTGATTATGATCAGTTAAATGGGTAAAAATTTTAAGAAATTTGATTGAATATGATGAAAATAATAGGATAAAGTAAAAAATTGAGCTTTTTCTTTCTCATTGAAAGTACAGTTGAATAAGTTAGTTGAGTAAATAAAATTAATAATAAAATGCTTGCAATCATTGTCTTTTGATAAAAATGAAGTTGTCCGCAAATCCAAATGAGATCGTTATTTACATTATGTTTAAGTTGAATTTCCAGTTCAATATTGAAGTCTGGGTGAAATAATAATTACAACTTATCAATAAATTGGAATCAAGTTCATGCTTTCAAATGGTTCATCGTTGAAGTATTGATTCCCTTACACTTATACAGTCTTTGAATCTTGTTGATATCTTCAGGTGACAATGATTTATTTTCAAGATGATAACCAAGGTCTTCAATGGAAATTGAAGGATCTTTTGGTGTAATTGTAGGCACTTTTTTATCGATTGACCACATCGTACTTGAATAATGCATAATTGATTTGTAATCATAAGGTTCATTGATATAGAAATCTTCTAGAACATTTGGTATTAACTTGAAGTTACGACGATGTTTCTCATCAATATTAGGCCAGTTAATGTTGATATAATTATCTCGATCAGGTCGAGCATGTTCATGCATTAATCCAAGTGTATGAAGTAACTCGTGAAGAACAGTTCCTATTAATTAAAAATATAGAAAAAAAGGTTACAATTAGTTGTGTTATAATTGAAATCAAGTCATAATAGCTATTCATATTCCGTTCTTAAATCACTTGAAATCTTCAATATTGAACACTATTAAACTATTATATTTATCAATAGAAACAAGTGTAAATCCTAATCAATAACTACCATTAATGCTGTTAATCACTTGAAAAGAGTTATCCCTTAAGATGTGAATATTCAAATGTCCTCAGCAGTTGTATAATGTTAGCTGCAGTTACAAAGGTTCAAGTTAAGTACAAATCTCGACAGTGCAAAAGATTACATTTGAAATTAAATTGATGTTGTAATAAAAGTGGCAAACATCACATTCTCTTCGATAATTGTTGATTAACTTTTAAATAAAATTACCTCTATCAACACAGTAAGGAGTATCCAAATAGAGATCTTGTTTACCACCAACTTTACCCATCTCAGAGGAACAACCGCGTTCGGGTGAAATTAGAACATAATCTTTAATCGATGGATCAGCAGCAATAAATTTAACACAAGAGACACTCTCAATTAAATCCATGGCCGATCTAACCTCAGATTGGCTCCAATCATCAAATTTAGGATTAAACCGATAATAAACAAGTCCATTATCCCACAAGTTAATCAGATTTGGTGTTAGTAATCCAGATGGAGCGACTCGTTGCGGATGAATATCATAATTGGCTATTAGTTTGTAACAAGAGGTTAATTTAAATCCAATAACGAATACGAACAATATGAACAGTTCAAAAATTAAGTTGGGTTGATCAGTTGGCATAATCACGAAATTAATATATATTTATAAGTTGGTAAATTTGTAAGTTAATAAACGAAGAAAGGTAAATACACTAATGTATGAACTAATAGATTGTAAAAGCAAAAACTAAATTGATAGAAATTCAGAAAAGGCAGTTACTTTCCGTTCACGATGAATGTTGGGCTGAAATAAAGCCAATAGCGTTGACGGTAAATTCTGAATATGATTTTGTTCTATTGATTGTCTTTATTTATAAAGGATTTGCTGTAGACAGTGAGAAGACAAGGAGCAATTGAAGATAACAATTATGATCATGAGGAGTTTGAAGTCTATGAGGGATTGCACTCAGGATGGTTAAATACCGAGAAAGAGATGTTGAGGTTGGACATTTTTAATGTCAACCGAATCTATCAATCATTAGATGGTAAGTTAGTTAGATGAATGATAAATTTAATCAAGAAAATCCGATTCCTCGTTAAATTGTGACCCAATTGTTGTCTTATGAAAATAAGGCCAGACAGTGCATATGTTCAATAACAATTTATCTGGTTCGTTTGTAACTTTTGGTTTTTAGTTCAACAAAACTTCACGAAATATCATTTAAACAATCGCAGAGTGAACAACTATCTTTCAAATCAGATATTTACAAAAGCTTAACATGATCAGATTAAATTAAGAGTAAATTCACCCCGAAATTAACTCATTTTTTGATTCTCAATTCTTTGTCAAATTTCATCATTGAATCTTAAATCTGAATATTTTCTTACATAAGGTTCAACTAGAGCATCCGTTCTTGACTTTTTCATTTTGCTGATGATAAAAATAAAAACATAAAAAAATTGCCATTCTCATGTTTTAACCCTAATGAAAGTAAATTATCGAATTGCAATCTGATTCTGATAATCACTCTTGGTGGGGAATTAATTTGATCAATTGTATTTTTCAATGAATACTTCAACTTTAACGTCTTTCCATCAACTCAACAGCACAGTTAATACACCATCGCAGCTCATTTATTTGTAATCATGAAGACAATGACTATTAAGTATTGTACTGACGAGCAGAAAAGGACCAGATTTTACCAAATAATGCAAAACAAAAACAATATAACTTAACAAATTTGTGAACATTTCAATTCGTAGGACAAATTTTTATGAAAATTAACATTGAAAAATGAAACAATCAATAAAATCTCAAATTGGCACAATAAAATAAACATGCAACATGCAATGTGTGCTTAAGTAGCTTGTTGAAGTTGGTTTTTTTTATGGAGCCAAAGTCGTGAATTGACCCGATGAATTACAATCATATTCAAGACGATCAGTTGTAAACATTACTTTATATCAAAGCAACTCTGAAGGTGTGCCGCTCATCATTATATAACTGTTAGCTATTACTAATTGTGAATTGTAAACAGCTTCAGATTCATGTCTACGTCTAGTTAAGTTCACAAAATATCCACCTAACAAACTCAAAGTTTCTATTATACTTATAATGTTCTTCATGTTACTTGATGTTCGATTTTATCAATTACTAAATTTAGCTAAATTATTGACTAAATTGTCACATTAACTGAACAACCAATCAAGTGTCTGAGATGTTTTGATTTGTTATTTGTTTTGTTTTCATTGAAATTTAAACATAATAACTCGTGACTGCATTCATCAGATTTATTTCATCAGATTCTGCTATTAGAAGTGTTAATTTGAGAATTTATTAAATTATTAAATAAGAGTCTGTACTTGAATGTATCCTCAATGTGATCCGTTTGATAAGGTTGAAGAGCTCAAAATCATAGGCTTTTCATTAATTACCTCCTGCAATAGTCAAGACACATTTGACAATTGATAAAATCGCTAAATTGGTTTTTAATTTTATATTGTGATTTAATTTCATACCAATTTTGCCCAAATTTTAGACAGTAATGTTCATACTTTCACTTTAGGCTTTCATTGAAAAATTTTTCTTTAATTTTCCACATTTGATTGTGATTACGTTAACGCTTTGAAAGTCTTGATCATTTTGTACAATTTGTATCAACTTAACAAGGAGTCAAAGGATTAAAATGACAAAATGAAGATCAGGTTACAATCATGTAATTATGTAATATATAAATAACTATGCTGATCACTTGAAAGTTAACATTGATAATTGCAATTACAAAAAGGATACGATTTATCTTAATGAAATGAATTCTCATGACTTTGTTTGATGTAATTGTGATTTTGATCAACTTTTTGCTCAAATCAAGGTATTTCTTACGGACAAACTTTACATTGATAAGATGAGAAGCTAAATTGCCCAAAAAAGGACATTAAATAATTACAACAATCAGCAGAAATGTATTTCAATAAATGGTTCTATCAAGTATCTTGTTGAAAAATTAATGAATCACAGTGAACGGTTTTTGAGATTGTCAATCATTTATAAATAAGTATTTCTCTTTCTCTGTTTATTCAACAATTTATTCAAACAATGGTTAACCAATTTATAAATTAGCAATAATTAAATCATACAAAATAGTGTATGAAAAGAAGAAGAAAATTAAATTTATAAATCATTGAAAAATTAAATTGTTGGTAAAGTTGGTTTTTGTACAAGTGTTGGAAAAAAGTATTGATCGAGTTGAATAACAGCAAGTAAACACAGTAAACGGTTACAAAAGGTGGGTTCATTTTGATTTAACTTAATTACTCTTGATACTGATTTGAGAAGGTAATCGGCATTGAATAATTAGGTTGGTAAACAATTTAGTCAATTGTCATATTTAATAAATTAAAGGTGAGAGAAGAGGAAAGATAAACCGCTAAACGTTTGATGTTACTTTCCAATGAACAGTTTTTTAAGAGTATCCAAGCTGCTTCCTTGGGAAGCCGTTTTCTTCCAGCATTTACATGAACCAGGAATTAGGAACCAATCATAATAGACTCTCATCTGGTAACAACCAACAGCATCATGGCCATCACACTCTTCGTCTTTAACTGTCTCCGTTTTGCGATTAGATGAGGTCGATGAGGATGATGAGGATGAAGTTGGTGGCGATGGTGGTGAAGCAGCTGGAGCAGTAGCCGAGTGACTTGAAGAAACAATTTGAGCCTTTTCTTCATCATTGTACATCCTCATCATTCTAGGTTTAGCTAATCTTCCGTGTTCATCAGTAACAAAAGGCTCCTCTCGATAACCAATTTTACGGTTCAGGTATTGATCAATCTCCGGATAGCTCATTGGTTGTCCATTGCCGGTTAAATGGTGGCTCATTGGATTCATTGTGTAACCATGAAGAGAATGCTTCATTTGGTTGAGATGAGCCATGTTGACATGATGATTTGCCGTTTTCTGGTGTTTAGGTTTACTCATTGCTTGGATGCTTGGGTTGACCGTGTAACTTTTAACCTCACTTGGTGAGGCAATTAGATTGTTAAACTTTGGCTGTGGATAAAATATTTCGGCTACCAACAGGCTAACCCAGCGAGGAGATTCATGACAAACACCTTCCATGAAGTCACATCGTCCTTTACTGCATAAAACAATGGAAATGTCGGAGAAAATTAATCAAATTGAAATAATTTAATAATAGTTAAGATTGACTTGTAAATGTAAAAATTGTAGGATCTTGATGAGTTTTTTTCTTGGCTTCATGTTTTACAATCAACACGATGTTTAATTTTAGGTTAGTTTAGGATGTTAATCACAAAGAAGACCTTTTTATTGCCGTGTTAATTGCACTGTCTTTTAATTCACTAAACTAGATTAATTGGGGCATTAAAGCATCTCAATTAAACATCTATTGTTAACATCGTGACTTGGGACAAGTTTAAACATAACAGTTAGTTTAATTTAAAGTTGTACTTGGTACTGGCTCAATGTAATAAGGTGAACAATTTGAATTGAAAATTACGAGACTTAAGAGTGTATAATTTCAATTCAAACTTGTAAATAGCTCACCTACAATTTTAAGCAAATTGTTAATGTTGAAGAGTTGAATAATAGTGAAATAATCGTTATGTTAATTTATACTTCAGGTTAACTCATTATAAAGACAGATGATGGGCAAAATGAATCAATTTCAAGCTGGACTCTTCTTTGTATAAGAAAAGGTTGCATCTAGGCTTGGATGGGTAGAAGTTGAAATTTAAAATGAAACATCAAATTTTTGTGTCTTTCATCCCTTATAGACTTGCTTTCAAGCAAAAATTCATTCTGAATGAATACTTACACACAAGATGTTTTCTGAACAGTTTGGGTGAAATAACCTTCATGAGGTATTTGAACAACGTATTTCCAGACTCCTTGGTAGTTACGAGCATAAACGGGTGCAACATACTCTTCAATGGAGGGACATGGAGTTGGTGGTACTTGTGATACTGTCATGGCTTCAGCAGCGATATCTTCAAAATCAAGAGGCTTCTTCCGTCTGGCTGGAAGTAAACTTGAGATTGCGGTGGGGTTCACATTCATCAGATAGTCAACTATTGCTGAAAGGGGTGAGAAATTGTTTGTTGTAGTTGACAGAGACGAAGTGGAACCCGAATTGGCATTAAGTGAGGCTAGAAGGGATAAAACTTGGGTGAACATTGATTTGGATACTTCTGAGGTTCCAGAGGAACCAGATGAACCTGAAGAGGAGGAAGAGGATGAACCAGATGAAGAAGAAGATGATGATGAACCAGATGAACCAAGAGAGGTTAAACTGGCTGAAGAGGGTGTTGATGATCCACTGGTTGATGATGAACTGCCACTGGTGCTTCCTGAACCACTGAATTGTTGAATCAATGAAGCCAATGAGCTTAAACTTTGAGCCGTATTTGCAGCATTAGAGGCAGCCGTCATCACCTGAGCTGCCGAGCTTAACGTGTTTAATAGGCCACTTGATACTTGACTTCCGCCACCTAAAGCTGACATAACTTGGCACAATCTAGAATAAAAAGATTCAATAAAAAAGAGAAAAGATAAAAGTTTAACTTTTCATTGCTATTTATGTTGAAAACATTAAATCAATGGATTGTAAAATGTCAATTCATGTGTTGAAACCTGTGTTCAATTACTTTGGATTGATATTTTTTCAAAATATTTTCTGGTCAAATGTTATTCAACTTTACACTGCAACCTCGCAACCAGAGTAATTTTAATCAACATCAGTTAATAAGAATTGATCGTTTAATTGTTACTTACATTCCATCATTTTGTTCACAAACTTTTTGTCTTGCTTCAGTATAATTAAATCCATGTCCACCAAATTTAGCCTCTCTTAACAGATCCCAGCGTAAGTTGGTAAAATTGGCTAAGGATCGTTTTTTGATTAAATGATTTCCAGAGTAATCATAATTTCCATTGTTCATTCCTTTATCAACATTTGAAGGAACAAAATCGTTATTAATTCCCAATTTGGTATCCGTTGGTATTTTAGCCACTTTGGGTATATTGTTAATGTCTTGTTTCAAAAACGGTAAAGATCGAGCCAAAAAGTGTAACGTTTTATTTTTAATTAACTCACTGTAAAAAGAGATTGAAATAATTAAAAAAATGTGCTTTCAATTGGTGATATTGATTGAATTGATTCATTTGATTTGATTTGATTTGAGATGAAAATGGATTCAGTCTTTTTGCTTTCACCAAAAAAAACAATTTTCACGCAGATTGTCCCAATTGTTTACAAACATTGATTTAAATGAACTAGAACAGATTGACTAGCTGATTAACTTTCATTTTAATCAGTTGATTGAGTTACACTTGAAAACACTTTACAGTTTTCTTTCTGGAAAAAGTCCAGTTTTGGCTTGAAATCTCAAAAATTGGTGATAATGAAAAAAAGGAACCAAAATTGAGTCAATTGAATGATTTTAAGTGAGGAAGTAATCTGATTGATTTAAGGTATTTGCGGTTGACTATTTGGGTAACTCAAACAATGGGTCAAACAATTATTTGGAATCGCCGTTAATTGTTACCAAATGAACCATAAATTGTAACAAATAAAAAATAAACCAAAAAATACTTACAAGGGATAAGGTTGACCAGTAATTGTTTGTAACATTGGATTTAATGGAACATAACCTTTATTTAAATCACCACAAAGGGTGTCTTTAGGTGATAGACGGTAATCACTTTTAATCGCTCCTGAAAAGCCAGAGAAAATTGGAAAAAAGCAAATTAAACTGTGAACCTTAAATAAAAAACGCGATACAATCAAGGTTTTCATTGGTTTCAAAGTTGAACCCAAAAATAAAGGCACAAATTTATACACTGAATAATGGTAATAACCCAAATTTATGGATGATTAATGTAACAGCTATCAATTTAACTTCATCAACAACAATCATCTAAATAATAATAAGGAAATTCAGTTGTTTAACGGTAAAAATATGAATAGGTTGAGACTTCCTTGGGAGATTTAACCTCATCACTGATTCTCATTGCTATTATTCAATGTTAACCCACTATTGTTCAAATTTTGAGAGACTTCTTTCTGATTACGATAGACCAATGATTAAATAGGTCCTACTGTCACATTGACTGGGTGAAATAACAATTCAGATTTCTTTTGATGAAATTGATGAGAATCATTTTAATAATGATGATTAAATTTGAATGGGACTTTGATTGAATGAAATTGTTGAAACCTTGCCAAAAGACTGTAAACCAAACTTGTGATATCTTTTTATGTTGGCTTTTCAATGTCTTATTTTTTCTACCTGTTTTTATCAATTGTTTTGGTTACGGATTGATGACAGTTTTCAATGAATCCTGCTCTTCATCATCATCATCGTTATCATTGATGGTAACATCTTTATGTTTGTTATAATAACATTTCTTAAGAATCAGATTCCTTGTTAATCTTATTGAAGCAACAATTTGTGCAACTGTTGGAGTAATACAATTATGCGATCAGCTTGACAATTATAATAAAGATCACTATCAGGATTAAGATGAAATTCAATGTTAAATGAATAGTTGATTAATTTGATCACTTTTTAAGGTTTAACATTGAACCAGTCAATTGAGATCTTTCATTGTAAACTGTTCAAGTTAAGGTCAATATTATTATTAAACTATTTTTATCCATTTAATCCTCATCTTTACAGTTTTTATCAGCTTTTTACCATCATCATCTTCATCAGCATCAGTTTGTTGTCAAAGTTTTTGCTATTAACAGGTAATTCAATTGAAGCCAGAATCATTTTTTTAAAGATAATCTTTCAATCTTTTAAACCAATAAATCAAAACATGTTTTGAATTTAGCTTTTGATTTAGTTGAATCGTAAGTAAAAATATGAAACATCATTAAGCACTAATCAGGACAATAATAATCAATTAATACATGGTAGAAGTAATTTTATATTTTAAATCTTTCATTGAATTAAAGATTCTCAAAATAACGTTATTTTTCAACTCAATTGACAATCGATGAATATTGACAATGACAATTTAATGCTCTATCAAGATTAATAAAGTTAATTTTTGATCTCATCTTTTTTTTCACTCCGAAGTTAACTGATCACGATAACTCTGAGTTGATTGAACAAAAAACACGCCAATTGATTTGTTGGTGGATTTAATTGTTACCCTTGAAAGGTATCGTGATTAGACCAGTTAAAAATTGATTGTAAACTGTTTGGTCAGAAAAGGTTATTTCAATGGTTACTACCATTAAAAAACAAAACCAGCAATCAAATGATTGACACGAACCAGAAGTGTTGCTGATCAAGCCTAAAATTATAACTCAACAATTGACCATTTTCAGGGCTTCTTCTTACAAGATTATGATGATGATGAAAATGATGTGATTTGATCTTCACAATTGTTGATCCGTGAAGCAACAAAAATTGAATCTAATACGTAATTTTGATGGTTCAAATAAGCAAAAAATGTAAAAATTGCTGGTAATAATAATAATCAAAATGCTTCTTCTCTTTTTTGTATGTCACTTGTTATAAACATTACCTTTCCTGACCATTATTGTTACCTTGACCTGTTGACTTGAGAAATACCTTTTTTGTTATTCTTAATGATGAAGATGATAATTATAATGAGGATAATTTCGTCTAAGAAGTTTAAATAGTCATGATAGCGGAAGTTGATTCATTTAAATTATCATTAAAATTAACTGAAAAGAGAAACATTTACATTTCTAAACAATTATGTTACGCTGAGAGATTCTCATTTGTAAATGCTATTATTTTCAATGGAACCTTTTAGGGTTAGTTTATCAGTCTCACTTGCCTTAAGGATATATTTCAACAATCTGACTTTGATGTTAATTAAAATTGATGCGGAAATAAGACAATGAAAAGGGTAAAACAATTAAATTAACAAAGATATCAAGTATTCGTTTAAGATTGACTAAAAACGATTCGTACAAAAAAAGGTGAACATTGTTGACGTTGCATTGCATGGACAATGTTTGGCTGTATTTCAACTAGTAAGTCTGCTGGGTTAAACTGTTTGATTTACGGTTCAGTTAAATTGTAAACCTGATTGAGTTAAGAGTTTGTTGCTGATAAAGTTGATTGCGAGTAAAAGTTAATTTAATAATTACCCGGACAGGGGACATTGGCTGGAAGGTAGGGTGGCTTAAGTACACGCGGTGGTACTCCATGAGTTCTGGTTGCTTTTTCAAAGGCAAAATATCCTGGTGGTTGTTGTTGTTGTTGTTGATCAGTTGTTGATCCATGGACAATTAAAACAACAGTCAAATTAATAATCACAATTAAAACCTGGAAACAATTAAGAGATGAATTAACAAACGCAAATTCAATCACAAAAAAAACCTTTGGTTATTGGGTTAAATTGGTTGATTGTTGATCGTGGTTACCTTGTTTACATTCATTTTGTTGGTATTGTTGATGATCGGTGGGATAATTGTGTCATGACTATAAGTAAACAATCAAATATAAATTAACAAAACTTGGTAATTTTGTTTGACAATCAGTCTGATAACTGTTAATTAACTGTTTGAAAACTCTTGATTCATAATCAAAATAAATAAATAGTAAAGATTAAATGTGGATGAAAAGCACAAGTTAAAATTGGGTTTGAAAGTGGATTTGTTGAGTGCTTGAAAACGGGTAAAAATGGTTTTGTAAGAAAATCTTTTTACCTTGAAAGTCAAAGATGAAATCACAAACTAAACAAGCTCAGATCATCATCATCCTTCCAACCTCCCTCTTCATCATCATCATCTTAACGGTGCGCTAAACCAGTCCCATCAGTGATTTAGTCCCAGTTATGGCCCTAAATTTATATAACGGAACCGGAATATTTTGCTTCTCCTTTTCTTTCTTTACCTTTTCTCTTCTTCTTCGCCATCTTTCTTCTTGATTTCAGGAAGAGGATGAAAATGATGATGATGATCGAGAAACTGATGCAGTGTTTGATGTTTCAAGAGCAAGCTTTAAAAAGCTTAATAGAGCTGCTTCAATGTCACTGACCCGGGTTAACCTAAGAAAGTTATTGATTCTGATTATTAATTTTCCAATATTTAGTTAATTACAGAGAAAAAATTTCCAATCTTCTTGCTTTCTACTTTAAAATCATCTCAATCATCATTAACATCATAATCACCGTTCTAGTCATCTTAATCAATGTCTGGTGAAGCATTTGATCTTCCTTAAAAAGCACTAATTCACTTAAACCAGTTTCGGACAAACCTGAATATCACTGTCTCAACTTTTATTTTCATTATTTAATCCCAATTTTATTATAAATCTTTCAACTCACTCTCTATTAATTCAAATTAAACAGATTAACTTGGCTTCTCATCTAATATTTCATTATCTGTGATAATCAAGACTAATTCTTACCTTGTTGCTCCAATACTTTCTCTTTCAGCTTTGTTCAATTCAATGTTATGAAAGATTCTTTGAATGAAAGTAACTCATCATTTAATCATTTGAATTTTCATTTTTAACTCTTTATTTGTCAGAACAAAATAACATGTTGTTTTCATTTAGGTTAATCATAAAAATAGTTCAGTATAATATGTCAATTGTTATCGTTAAATGTAAATTTGCTTATTCTCGTCCAAGCATAAAGGTAAAAGCTTATTAACAACTTCAAATGATTGCTATTACAATCAAAATGACTCCTTTTTTACGCATAATTTGTGAAAGTTGGTAAAATTTTTCAGGTTTTTTTTCTATCGATGTTTCTCCGATCATGTTAAACATCAACAATTTGTTGATTATCATTTACATTTTCAGTTTTCTAAATTTACTTTTAGTTTGAAACCAGGTTTCGCTTAAACAGAAAGTGAACTTGATCAACTGCTATTTACAGTAAAACCGCAAATAACTTGAGTTTTGAACGATTTTTTTATTTCGAATTCAATTTTAACATAAATTTGTTGATTTGTTTTCTAATTTATGACCTGCTTGAACTATTGGATACTTTTGAACTTGCTATCCCATAAATCAAACATTCAAATCATCTTTTATTTCTGACTGATTGAAAAGTTATTATCGTATTCATCAATTTATCAGTCGGTTGGTTATAAATAAATGAATAGTTACTTTGAAACAAATATCTTGATAAATCAGCACACAGTCTGGTGATTTTTATGTTTTTAGTTAAATGTTGAACTTTTGAAAGACGCGCTTTAAAAACATATGCAATTTCTGTTTTACACCAGTCTTGGATAACAAGATGTAAAAATAAACAAATGTGCTCCTAATATTTTATCCGATTTTTGTTATTTAATTTAATTAGTCTTTTAAATTTGGTCTCTTTAATTAAAAATTAATATAGTTAAAATGAATGTGCTTAAAATAGTTGCGTCTAGTCGAAACTTTGCGAAGGCTATTCCCAATTCCAGTTTGCTCAAGCTTAACCTGAATCCACATGAGCATCGTCCCGCTAGAAATTTTTGGACCTATTGGTTAAATCTTATTTCTAATAGGTATTTCCTTCTTTATTTAATTGCGAATTTGATTGTTAGGACGTTTATTATAGATTATTATTAATTTTGGTTGTTTGTTTCATTCCCTACCAGGGTTTATCAAGAACGTATTGATGATATTGGACCAGAGCAAGCTTGTGCTGAATGGTTGATTAGAAATGGATGTGAAATTAAATGGAGCAATAGCGAAAAGATGCAGGTTCATTACGATGACATGCCCGATATCACTGAATCTACTTGGATCCAAGGAATCAAAGGAGATAATTCTTCATTAATGAGCGTTGGATTTGATCATTTCAGTAAGAATCTGCATTGTTTCACCCTGAGATACTTGAAACACTCTAACCTTGATTGCTTCAGATTAATTCAATTACATGTTTTGGCATTATTCTATTATTGATAAATATGTCTGGGTTGTCACAAAAATTGAAAAATTAGAACTTATTTCCATTTTTATTCTGACTTAAGTCTTGCTCTGTGAAGATATAATATTGAGTGTTTATCACTTAATCGTAACTACTATTGTTTCGCTCTGTTGATCTATTAATATACATGTACATGCACGTGTATGAATCTTTCACCTTCATATTTTATTAACATTTTTTTTCTTCTCATGCAGAATTTGTTAAAGGCCCTGAAAAAATCTTGTTTCGTAGATGCCATTATTTAACAGACGATGCCTTGGAAAAATTAGCATTCATTGGACATTCTCTTCGCCATTTACAATTAATTTCTTGTCATAGTATTACTGATGAAGGAGTTTGCACTTTAACTCGTCTCAGGTTAGTCTATTTTTCTTTTCTATTAATTGAACCACATTCTTATAATCATTCCTTATTATTTTTGATTACAGAAAATTACGATTCATTAAACTGTTTGATCTTTCTTCTGTTAAAGATATTGAAGGTTGTCGTCAACATTTACAGGAAGGCTTGCCGGAATGTGTTGTTGATTGGGCCAAAATATGAATTGTACATAATGAGATTCCCGAGCTTTTCGAAATCTTTGGCCCTTTTCCACGATCACAAGGATAATGTTGATATGGAAATAAAACAAATTTAAATTACTTTCAAGGCTTGGTGTTAACCCATGCGTGTAAAGATTTAATCATCTAATCTGTTGATGATTAATTCCACACTATTGCCATAATTATGGTTTTAGTCTTGATTCAGCTTCAAGCGTAGCAGGAAGTTTTTTTCATTTCCCTTTGATTATCTTCAATTTGAATTAAACATAAACTTGACATGGATATTTGTTTTAATTTAGCAACTTAACTCAAAGAACAAGTGACTATAATTACTTTATCCACAATTAAAGTAAATATTTTTGAAAATAAACAAACGATCTGAATGATCACGTTCTCAACGAATTGGATATGCTCATGAAATATTGATTTTTTCTTGCATTTTAATCGTTAGATTATGTTACAAACAAAATATATTAAAATTAATAAAGCTTAAAGTTAATTTGTATCTTTCAAGACTAATTAATGAGATGTGACTTTTAATATAATTAATTTTTAGTTTCATTGAAAATTGATTTCATTTTCATACTCCCAATATGATTGACAGTTATCATTTAAGTGTTTCATTGAAATAACACATTTTTTTAAATTTTAATTAGATATGTTTTGCAGCATTGAAATAAAATGGTTTTAAATATCAAAGATAAAAATAAAAAAGGCTAGCATTATCACATCAAGTTATTATAAATTTATTACTCGATTTAAAAAAGTCGCGCCTCGAATAAAGTCCTGACAGACTCATTGTTTTCAAAGAAGTTTCCCCTCTTTTAGAGAAAACTAGACCTGAAAAGTGAATGCAAGTCTCTCCAAGAGATGTAATTGTCATGATAATTGATCAGTCTAATTTTAATATTCGTAGACTCCACCTTTCTCCAGATGAACCAGCCAACATCAAAGTACCATTTTCAACCAGTTGACACCATTAAACCTCTCATTGTGTACTAGTTTTTTATAGCCTCAATTGATATTGATTATCATCGAATTGATTTAAATGACATTCCTTAAAGAACTCTAATTAATCTCGTGTAATACTGAAGTAGTTTACTATCAACATCAGTGCACCGGTTTTTGTCAATTTTTGTGTCTCACAGATGATAAACTTCCACAACTAAATGACAATGTCAATGTCACTTGGCAATTCTTGATTAACATTTTGACTGCCTGGTTTTTGTCACTAAATCAATACTCGGTATCGTATCAGGTTAGATAAATTTGACTTTTCTTACCATTTCCTAAATGATAGTTTTTGTCTGACTTTTGTAACAACCATCAACCAATATTCTTGATATCACCGTTAGTCTATTCATGTTTAACCAAGTTTTATAGCCAACTTCAACTGTGTTAATTGTGTGTTTACTATTCCATTGATTTTTAATGATTGACTTTGCAACATGAACAGCTAAAGGGAAGGAAAGAGAAATCAGTTAGAGATATTGAAAAGAGGCAAACAGACAGATAACTGTGATAAGAAAGATAAGAAAATGATGAAAAAATGTAAAGATGATGGGAATACGAGAGAGAAGAGAGGGAGAGAGAAAAAGAGAGTTTATTGGCATTGGAGGAATAAATTATTTTTCATGTTTACCTCACAAGAAGAGAGTTAGAGAAAGAAATTTTCATCATCAAGGTTAATTTCAGTTTCAGGCTATTTACAATTCTCTCTTTTTCTCCCCTCTGTCTCCCACTATCCTCTCCTTTCTATTCCTTTTCATGTGTCGCTCATTTCTCTCGTTAACTTTGTAACAAAATTTTCCCCTTTCACAAAATCATCAGAATAATCATCACCAGTTTCAATTGTTAGGCTAACCCAAAGAAGTCTTAAAGATATGATGGAAAACAACGATAAAGAAGAAGAAGCTAAACGTGAAAATGGCGTTGAATCTGGTCGTCCACCAACCCCACAGACATCTTCATCGTCTTCGGCAACATCTCCATCATCGGTTCCAGATCAATCATCTCCTCCTGCAAACAAAACAGCTCCTGGATCAAGTCTACAAGATCAACAAACACAAACCAAAAATTCTAGAGCTCCAAAACAAGGATTAATGCAACAATTAACTCCTCAACAGATTCAACAATTGCAACAAGCCAAACAACAAACTCAGCAACAAAAACAAGCTGATGGACCTTCTCGAAAGATATCACAGTCAAGTGGAGCCAAACCTTTTCCAATTCGAGGTTATTAGTAGTTGATAATTCTTAATTGTGCATGTGTGTGTTGTTTTAAAATGTATATTACAACACAGAAAATTAACATCGAAGAGTATTGTTTTGTTTTAAATCAAATGTTTCTTCCTAATTTTTCTCGGGATTACAGGTGATCGAACCACGAGTTATGTTAACATACCACATATTATTGCCATGGTTGGTTTGCCTGCCAGAGGTAAAACGTATATTGCCAAAAAGTTGACCCGATACCTTAATTGGATTGGAATAAAAACTCGAGTGTTTAATGTCGGGGAATATCGTCGTCAAGCAACTGAAGCTTACAAAAATCATGATTTCTTCAGACCTGATAATAAAGAGGCAATGGTTATTAGAAAGTAAGTCAGATTATCTACAATAACGCTAAATTGGTGTTTGATTTATGATCGTATTATATATGATCTATGAAAGAATTTTTTCTGTTGTTATTTTGATTCATAATCTTATTTACCTTTAATTATTACGTAACTTTATAATGATTGAAATATCTTTTATTTTCCAGTAAGTGTGCTTTAGATGCCCTTGAAGATATGTGTAGTTGGCTGACTGAGGGCAACGGTGAAGTGGCCGTTTACGATGCTACCAATACAACTTATTACCGACGCCAGTTGATCTATGATTTTGTTGTTGAAAAATATGGCTACAAATTGTTTTTCGTCGAATCAATCTGTGAAGATCCAGAGATTGTTGAAGCCAATATTCGGGTCAGAAGATATCTTTAATTTAACCCAATTTTACTTTGCAATTATCATCCCGCCTTTATCAGCCTTAATGAGAAATGAGTGAATTTCAAGTATATTTCATTATCTGGAAAATTTTCATCAATGCTTTTCCATTGGAGCTAGTAATTAGAAAAAATAATTATCGAATTCATATTGCTAAACAAAACAGAACCAACTGTTGAAGTAAAAGCAAAATGAAGCCAAGAACTTTCGAATCTCTGTGAGCACCTGAGAAAATGAAGAAAATAATTACGTTTGTAATGAGAAAAACATTAACATTGTCTGAATTAATCGAAATTAGCCTTTCGTTAGCAACTGATTAATTACAAAAGGTGTGTTAGTGACGCTTGAATCTTTTACTAGTGATGAAAGAGATAATTGATTGTAAATAACATCGCACCAAGAACAGGATGAAGACTCGTCATAACTTGATCCTCGATTCAATTTTTACTGTCTCCAACCAGTTTTTATTGGTAGAATAAAAGAGAAGTTATGTGTTTTTTGCTCAATCATACTGACATGAATCTAGATGAGATTATCTTCTTGATTCTAGATATCTATTCGGAAATCATCCAGATCACCAATTCTAGATTAACTGCCACTGAAACCCATACAATAATGAATCACTATTTTCACCATTGCAGTAACTTTCGTCCTAAACTTCATCATTTTAATGTAAACATTATCATTACAGGAGGTTAAAGTTCATAGTCCAGACTATCGTAACATGGCTCAAGATAAGGCCTTACAGGATTTCCTCCAACGTATTGAGCATTATAAGGAGGCATATCAAACACTAGAGGAAGATAAAGAAAAGGATTATTCTTTTATGAAGATTTTTAATGCAGGTGAAAAGGTATTGGTTCATCGTCATGAAGGCCACATACAGTCACGAGTGGTTTATTACTTGATGAACATTCACATTACACCTAGATCAATTTACTTAACTCGTCACGGTGAAAGTGTCTACAATCTACAGGGAAGAATTGGCGGTGACTCCGAACTTTCTGAAAGAGGTTACCAATATGCCAAAGCTTTAGCTCAGTATATTTCAGAGCAGAAAATTCCACGTCTACGAGTATGGACATCTCAACTGAAACGTACCATTCAAACAGCTGAAAGTATTCGAGCTCCGCAGGAAAGATGGAAGGCTCTCAATGAAATTGACGCTGGAATTTGCGAAGAAATGACTTATGAAGAAATTCAAGAGAAGTACCCAGAAGAGTTCGCATTGCGTGATCAGGACAAGTTTCATTATCGTTATCCTAAAGGAGAGGTTAGTACAGTCTTTCAATCTCAACTTCTCTTTCTCTCTCTCTCCCTCTTCAAAACACAGAAAATCTGTAAGTAACAATTTGTCAAAACAATTAAATCTATGATGTTTTGTTTATAGTCATATGAAGATTTGGTAGCTCGTTTGGAACCAGTTATTATGGAACTTGAGAGGCAAGAAAATGTTTTAGTGGTGGCTCATCAAGCTGTTCTTCGATGTCTTTTGGCCTACTTCTTGGACAAGAGTTCAGGTAAGCACTATATAACTTAAATATTAATCGTAGTTTTTATTATAGTTTTTAATTTACTAAAAAAGGTATAAAATGAAATGGGATGAACTTGTAAATATTGAGCATACGTAAGAGGCCCCTGAGAAAAACTCGGAATGAACATGAAGTGAATTATTTTAAAAATTAAACATATAAATATAACTTTCAATCTTTTTAGACACTAAATACACTATTTTAGAAATTTTCAACAATTTTGATCGGACTTTTTTCATTAGGTTAAGCCCAGGACGACTAGCTACTTTTTTCACTCAAATTTTTCTAGAATCAGATATATTCGAAGCTAGATTTATTCTTCGACTTATTCAGCTTAACAGAACTTCTCAATAGAACGAGCTTGGCACAAATTTCGTAAGTTTTTGTCTTTTCTAACGAAAGCAAAAATTAGCTTTGAGTAATGGACTATGTCCCATAGGATGGAATTACTGTTTTTGAGAGTACATCGCATTTGACCTTATTTATTGCGTTCATCTCAAGAATATTTAGTATTTAAAAGTGTAAAAAGTGCATTCTTTCATTTTCCAACTTAATTTTTTGATATTCTTGTAAAAAAGCTATTATTCTATTTCAATTCATTCCGAGTATTAGGGACCCTTTAGTTCAAAAGATTGATTGGTTAGGTCCAGCTATAATCCAAGAAATAGAAGAGTAGGACATATTTTCAACGATATTTACAGGTTTCTGAATCCTGAATTATCTTCAGAAGTGAGAATCTCTACCACTTGTTGAAATACTACTGTTTGCAATCTGTATTGTAAGATTGTCCAAGTTTCATCATTATGAGAGCAATCTTTACTTTCTCGATTATTATAAATTTTAACTCACTATGTGATAACCGTAAAATTAATCAAAAATGATAATCAACCAGCTGAATAACTAATAATTCAACTCACCTTATAAACAGTATATCGAAATTTTAAAGAGTTAGCCATTTCTTATAATAGTGTTGCAGTTACGAGTCGCTTTGTTGTTCATTGTTAACTAATAGATTGTGTTGATTCTGATCAAATATTTGTAATCATCCATTGAACAAATCAGTCACAATTTACATGATTGATCTTAGACTTTGTATTCCTCCTTCTCCTTTCCCTTCCTTAGCTGAGATGCCAGTAATCAAAACTCCATTACATACCATCATCAAGTTGACACCAGTGGCTTATGGTTGCAACATTGAGGAAATAGTTGTTCCAATTGATGCAGTCGATGATCACAAGCTTCTATGACATAAAGAGAGAGTGAATAAAATAAAATAAATTAAATTATATTAAAGATTAACTCAATAATGGCATAGCAATACAGTAACAGCACCAAACAAAAAGACCAAGATTTGTTATGAACGATGACTAATTAAAAAAGCATACTTTAAGCGGGAAAATTAAGACTTCAAAAGAGTTTAAAAAATGAGAGTAAAGATAAAATATTGATGATGGAATAATATTTTGCTAGAAATACAACAATTGAGTGATAAACAAACACGCAATATAATTAACTCTAATACTCCTGAAAATGAAATTAACTTTAACTTCAACTCGACAAGCCTTCAAAAATCCCTCTCTTTAACTGACCATTTTCAATTGGCAACTACTAATCACTTTGACTACCATGCTTTTTGTCAAATCATACGATTTAGAACTAAATCCACAAGGATTACTATTAACACAAGGAGCGGCAACCTAAATCTCTTCTGGCTTCACAACCCGATTAAACCATCACGATTAAAACTAAATTTTGTTCCATCCAAAATCAAAGAAATGATAGTTTGCTAATTGTTAAGGTCGCTTATTTCACTAACCCAATGCTATTGTCGATAAAATTTATGTCTGTTAAAATGATTGGAATTTTAAAAGATGTTAGCTATTTAACGAGTTATATTGGAAATTCTGTTAACTAAGCTCAATTGCTTGAAATATTTTCAGTTGTAAAGATAATAAGGCTGCTCAGTAACATGATATTGAATATGAAACGAGCTGCTTGAAAGCAAAAATGAAAATACAATCAAAACAGTCGAGTACTTAAAACTGTTCTTTGCTGATCCATCGATTAAATACCATTAAATTTATTGTAAACAATAATCATAAATGGTTTTAATCATTTTTGATTTGCAAAATTAATAAGAAATAGACTTGAAGTTCATTGTTAATAATTTAAATCTGATAAAAAAATCAAATATTGCGCCTTTAAAACTGAAACATTTAACGGACAATTTTGGTACTCGACTGTAATTGTAATTGTAAACCACTGTAATTTATTTTGAAAAGTCAAAGTACAAATACATTAAAACTAAAGATTTTAAAAATACTCCAGTGACTGTAATTAAATTGAGCAATGGCTGTTAACACTTAACAATTGATTTAAAAAGTTTGTTGGATAGACATATCTAAATGTATTATAAACTGTTAACTGTTTACAAGCATAACTTGTGATTATAAAAATTAATGAAGTATCCTATTATTGCTAATAATAATTATTATAATTGTTCATATTTTTGTTTCCATGTTTCAATCTTTTACTGTTATTATTACCCCTCTATTAATAGATTCCCTCTTATAAAACACCAACCATTTACGTCGTTCCATTGAAATTTTGTCTTTATCCATTATTTGGTGAAGAAAACACAATTGAATCTCAAGTCTTGTATATTAATTAATAAATGTGATTTGTTTTCAACCATTTTTTTCTTTCTCTTCTTTTCTCTTTTTCTTTCTCTATTGTAGAAGATCTTCCTTATTTGAGGGTTCCATTACACACAATAATTAAATTAACTCCAATTGCCTATGGGTGCGAGGTTACCGAATACAAGGTTCCCATTGAAGCGGTTAACACTCATCGGGAGAAACCTAAGGTGAGGAAATTATCATGGAATGAAGAAGAAGAGAATTTAATGAAATTAGAAAGCTTTAAATACATTTAATAATTAGAAACAGAAGGGAACAGTAAGAAAATATTACCAGAATAGTTACCAGAATGTGAGATTCATAACTGTAAACACAAAGTTTTCCCTTACCACATGTTTGCTGCTACCAAGCAATCCTTTTCGCACTGTTCAAGTACGTTAATAGGTCATGTATTAAGTGTTATAGCTCATCTTTATGTTTTTATGTCGTTGATGTTATCACTATTTGTTCTTAATCCTAATTGTGTTAATCCTAAGTTACAAATCACATGTTTCACTAGTCTTATAGTCTGTCTTTTGTCGTTTCTTTTGTACCTTTTCCTTCCATTTGTTTCTTTTGTGATTTTTTCTTTTTGCAGGTTATGCCAGAATTGCCATTATCATCCTATCATCATAGATCATCACTTGTTGATGTTCTGGCTTTAACATTGAGCCAGGAAAAGGCTGGACTTAGGCGTCATTCTTCAACCCCCAGGAACTCTGATTATTACAAATTTTAGCGAAAATAAAACGAAATGAAGATCATACGGATGGATTTCTCCTTGATGATCTTCTCAGTATATCAGTATGGCCATTGTTTGGCACTGATAATCAATTATTCTTGTTAAACGAAACTCGCATAGCCAAGAAAAAAAAATTATTAATAACGTCAAACTTCATAGAGCTTATCAATCCCTCCGAATTCATTGATGACTTTGGTTTCTTCATCAAGTTTTCCATTTTTGCCATATTCATTCTTCTTGCCTTGCAACTTAGAGCTTCTACTGTTCAAGTGATAAAGCAACAAACCACCAATAATTCATCGTATACTGTTAACTAGCAAAATGGTCCTGATTTATTAAACAAAACAAACAAGTATTTTGTGCCTTTGTGCCTACTTGGGTTAACACATTTTTTTCTGGAAGACTTGTTGCAACATGTTCATTTAATCTCTCAAATGCTTCAGATTGTGATTAGCAATTCTGCTTAAATCATCGTGTACTTAATGAAATTTATCTCATTTTTCAATCCACCCGACTTTTAATCCCTGTCTTTGTTAGAATTTGATTACCTATGAAACCTAATCTTTAAGTTTTTGCCAATTGTTTCTTTGATTCCTTTTTTCAATCTCTCTTCTACCTCTTTCCATACGATCTCTGTTAACTGAACGCTAATCTCATTACTTTTGATCTAACAATCTTCCCTTAACCTGATTCAATCGTTCATGCTTAAATGTTTTCAACCTTTTGTTTTCTTTCCAGATAATTGTTTATTGATTGTTGAATATGTTTTAGCTTAAATGATTTTATTTGTATTGTGTTTTCATTCCTATCATCTGTTTGATCATTTTTTTGTTTTTATAGTGTAGTTGGTAAAGTTAAGTAAATATTCATTGATAATCATAATCAAATTTTACTTAATTATGTTAGATATACTATTTTTAAGTCCACTGATTCATGCTTGTTTCGGCTTCAATCTAATTGCATCTTCTTGCCCAAATAGAACTGTAGCCGACATAGATCTACCGCCGAGGCTCTGAAGACCGTTCCATCCCATCCAATGTGAGAAAGGTGATTTTGAATATTGGGAGAAGATTGAATGAAAAATGAATTGGAAAATTGGTGGACAAATCAATGGATATGATGATTAATCTGTATCGAATTATTATATGAAATTGTATGCATCTTAATAAGAATTTGTTAGATTTTATATCACATTTAATTGTAAAATTTTATTTTGTAATCGTAATTATTATGGTGATAAATTATTGTTTCAATATTGATTAATAGTCGACTTGTTTCTTCGTACAATTAAAAACTGAGTCAATATTTCAAATCCATTGTTTGATTCGGTTTTCAGGCCAAGTTGATAAATAAATAAAATGGCACAATAAACTGATAACGAACAGATGAAAAATTAGTGGTGGTAAGATATATGGTATATATAAGACATATATACAGACAAATACATAATGTATAAGATATATTTGGTGAAGATTTGGAGATATCTTATGCAATAGGAATACCTGTGTTGGAGAAATGACTTATTTTTCAATATTACCTTGAGCAAGCTCAAGGATATGCTCAACGGGATGGGGTTTACCATCTTCACCAATCCGACAAGGTTGGACGATACCAGTTCTACATTTACAGACGAATAAATTTGATGAAATAATGGTCGAAGTATGATATAATATATTAATGATAACTAATGAAAAACAAACCTGTGAAGTTTATCCATCATGTTGATAAGCTTCATAGCTTCGTATTCTTTCTCTTCTTGGCTCATTCCTTCCATTGGGTTAGGTCTGTCTAGCTCATAATATCCTGTGACTGGATTAATTCTGAAAAATAGATGAACAATAAATGTGATTGAGTAAATTTTGAATCGAGACAAGAAAATTGTTAGGTGTCAACATACTTTTCTTTGACTTTCAAATACTCTTCAGTATCACTGTCTTCAGATTCACTCGAGTAACTTCCTTTTCCTCGACCGCCCAGTATAAGACCACGATTTGCTAATAAACCAGCAGCATTACCATAACCAGTGTATTTGATAAGCCTTTGAACACTTTCTTTACACAATATAAACAGAAAGTCGGCAACCATCTCTCTTACATCTGACATTGGATTTGTCATAAGTCTAACCAATTTATTGCGAAGAGTTTCACCTTCTTCAGGCCTAGTTTTAACATCTCGTAATGGTGGGAGAGTTTGACTTCTCAGATACTTTCTAATTATCCGATTGGTTCGAGCCATATTGCTCAAACAAGTTAATACTGGTGAAAGTAATTCTTGTAGACTATTGTATGGTTTAAGTGGCTGTAAAATAAAATAAATTTTGAGACAAGATTAAAAAGATGTACCCATGTAAAAAACTTCAAATTATAATAATTACCTTTTCAATACGTTTGTCAAGAAATTCTAATAAAACAGCGATGGCTTCTACATTTTTATTTTTGTATTCATATTTTGGGTTGTCTATTCGGCCGATTTCCTCAATTGGAACCAAAAGTTCCTCATAACAAGAGGACGGTAAGTTGGTAAATAAGTTGATAGTATGGTTGAGCATTTCTTCACGCTTTTCTTTTGTTTCAGTTTCAGTTAAAAGCAGATCATGAAGAATACCAACGAGTCTGAGAAAATGAGCTTCCTCGACCTAATTAAATGAACATTGAAAATAATACAATATTAGAAATAGATCATAGATAAATATTAAGCAGAAAACCTCACCTCATCTAAATGCCCTCGGTCAAAAGTTACTGTTAGGTTGAAAAGCACTTTCAAAACTTCACAGCATAGATCGACCGAAGAATTGTCAAGACTATGGGAATCCTTGTCTTTCTTCAACATCAGATCAACTGCTTCCATCAAATAGATTAACCCATGATATTCATCACGAATTTTGGGACGTATTTCAGGACAAAGAGCTGTTATGAGAAACAAGATTCTCAAATCAAAATATTTAACCTCAGTAGGCAATTGTGGATCTTTGTACATTTTTAGTCTCAACATAATTCCATCAATGCAGGAATTATTGCAACAAATGTGTCGAACAGCAACACTGTTATAAATAAGGTTACAAAGACATTTTAGTGATTCAAGCACAACCCGGGCGTCAAAATTTTCACTGTTGTAAGTCAGATTTTCTTGTTCACCGACTAAACGAGATAAGTGCATTAAAATTTCAATTCGATCTGCGGTAAAGATCTCATCTAATCCATTTTTATCCCGTGAGAGTATTCTTAGTGAAGTTAATAAAACAGGATAGTGTTTTTGATGTGTTGGATCCTTGAGATGCCGGAAGATATGAGCGACAAGTTTATTTTTCTTTGCTACTGGTTCTTGAATAGTAGAAACTTGAGCCCACTAAAAGTATATTCATAGTAAAGATGCGACATGAGAAAAAAACAAAAGTGAATAGCTGTTGTCATACATACCTGTAAATTGAAATCAGTCAAACTGTCCAAAATATCTTTGATTGTGCCAACAGTAAAAGAATCCAAAACTCGGTCCATATCCATGATGGCACAGAAAAACCTAATTAATTCAAATATGTAAAGATTTAGAATTATAAACAGGTAGCTTATAATATAACATTTATACACATGTAGTACATGTGTTTCTGTAATGTTATCGTATCAAAAGAGAAAGAGGAAAATAAGAATAAGAGAAAAGAGAGAAAGAAAGAAAGAAAGAGATAGAAATACTTGGTTCAACTTTCAGAGCAGAAAACTTGAATTTGGAAGAAGTGCAAAGTAGGAGGAAAAACAATGAACCAGAATGAAACAAGGACAAACTAAACCTTGGTCTGAAAGGTGTATGAAAATCACCGCTATCAAAAGCTATTTAATTATTGTTAATGTTAAATCCGTTCGAATTGATCCTGTAAAAACTGAATAATCAAGGAGAGGTTTTTATGACCATCGGGGAACACCTCTTGTTAATGGCAAGGTTTCGTTTCACATTTTAATCAGTTTCACGTACTGATTATCGTTCTTATTTGAAATAAAAGTATGTTAAACGATAAGTTTACCAGGATTAAGATTGAACATAACCTAAAGTTGAAATAATCAAATGTACTTTAATTAACATTAAGAAAGTAAAAGTCATTGTCTGTAATTTTGATTGGAATACAAGATATGGTAAAATGCTATTAGAGAATCAATGTTTATTGTTTAATTGGATACAATTAAAAATCAAAATTTTATGAAATCAAAATTTTATGAAATCAAAATTATCCATCATTATTTCCATCTTCTTCGGCTTTCTCACTTTCTTCCATTTTTTCACCTTCTTCCTCGACAACCTCTTTTATCTCTTCTACCTCTTCTACCTCTTCTACCTCTTCTATCTCTTCTGCCTCATCTTCTTCTTCTTCTTCCTCCTTTTCTTCCTTTTCATTTTCTTTTTCCTCGACCAATTTCGCTTGTTCCAATGATTTACGAATAACCATTCGTTCCTCTAATTCCTTTGCAATCAATTTTTCTTTCATTTTATAATTTTCAATTAATGTCTGGTCATCAAGTCGAGCATTTTTAAATGTTTCCTCAAGGGTCAGAAGATCCTTTTGGTATTTTTTGGTCTCTTTCTTTAGTTGTTTACTCAATTTCTCGATCTCATTACAATGAATAGTCCAATTTTCTTTCAACTGATCACGGCGTTTTACAGTTTCCTTCAATTGTCTTTTTAAAACATCCCGTAAGCGAGTGGTTAATGCAAGGTGTTCATCGATTCTTTCCTTTTGGCTTGTCAATTGGTTAATTTTTTCAACAATGGTACGATGATATTGATGAAATTTATCAGCTTTTGATTCAGTTTCTTTCTTTTTTTCTTCAGAGAGTTCTTCATCAACGGCTGCCATTTGTTTCAACATTGAGTCAATTTCGGCCAGACAATTAATCAGATTGGTTTCCTCCTTCTTCAAAGTTTCAATTTCAGCATCAATTAACTGTTTACGACGAGCAGGGTCAATAGATAAATTTATTGGTTCCGAACAGTACATTTTAAGATCAAACTGGAAATACGGATAAATAAAAATTCACGTAAATACAAATTGAATAAGATTAGTTAGGATTGAAAAGGGTTGGCAAATGATAAAAACGTAGCGTATAAAATGCTAAACACAAGGAGAATGAGAATATACAACAATTGAGAATTAAATTGAATTGTTAAACAATTAAAACTAACTAATGAACCATTATTAGAGATTATTTAACAATTAAGTTCGATTCTAATTGTTAAACTAACTTGTATCCCACGTCTTTAATCATTCAAAACACTTACAATAATACATACTGTAATGTCACTATTTATTGATGGGCATAATGTCCAATATGTATCCATTATATTGTTTAATAATTTTATCCATTTGAATTCCAATAAGTAAAGTCCAATTTTAATGGTTGACCGAATCATCATTAAATAAATTGATTTAAACAAAATGAATTAGTTTAATTAGAATATTTATGTTTAAAATAGAAATTATTGAGTACAAATAACATTTTTGCTTTCACTTACAATATCTTAAGTTAACTTATACAGCCTAGACATTTTCCTTCTTCTTGGATAACCCATACAGATTACCTTTCAAAAGATTAGAATACGCTAATTGGAATTTATTGATGTCCTTTGGATGGATTACTGTACTAATCTTTTTTTTACCGATTTTAGCACGGAGTAGACACATATAGTCAACATCTTTATCCTTCTTTTCAGCCGTTGATCCACCAATATCATCTTTTTCTGGTTTCACATTTCTCGGTGTAGGTTTATTGGTTCCTGTATATCTTTTCATTGTGATGTAAATTGTGTTCCCATTGCTACGATTACGATTGAACATGTTACATAATTCACTGAGGAAAGGTTCATTATCTAAAATCGTCATTCTGGAATCCAAGTTAGGTCAATAAAAAGAATTAACAAAACAAAATAAAATAATAATTTACTTTAAAAATGTGGCAACATACACAAAATATCTAGTCCAGGACTAATATTCAGATAAAAATATCAGATCTATATACATTGATCTCAGACTGAATCAAATTTATCCAGTAAACAAATGAATTGTAGATTTAATTTTTAAAGATTTATTTCTTTTTGTTCAATTTCTAACCGAAATTGTCGAGCATTACTTTATTTTACATTAATTCTGTGAATGTTTCATCGATTGAATGAATAGTGATTGTTGACAAAACTGATCCATGTAAGCCTCCATCTGTTGAAAATAGCGCTAATCTTAAAATCATAAACTACAAATGTTGAGCTCAAGATGAACTCCATCTCATAGAATCAACATTTTTGATGGAGATTTTACAAATAAATCCTAACGATAAATTCAACAAAATATGTAAACATCATTTAAATTTGACATGTGATAGTTTATTCAGCAAGAAATAAAGCTAAAGCTTTTTGTTCAAAAGTATACCCAAATATTGCGGTTTAAAGTGATGATATGTTAGTTTACTATGGTAAACTTGACAACCAGTTGGTTGATAAATTATAATTCCTTAAATTTGTTGATTGAATACTTAAATACAGTTTAGCAAATACAAACGTAACATGAAGAAATATCAGCAGTTAAAAAAGATAGAAAAACAATTTTGAATTAAAAATGGTTTAACATTTGAAGAGAAAAATCATGTTAATCATGTAAAATAAACATGAAACTTGAATGTTTGAACAATTAGAGCAATTTAGTGAATAGATGAGATTAAATAGAAAGGTGATTAATATCACTAATGATCAAATTATCATGGACAGTGAAATGATTATGTTTAATCGATGAACCTTGAGACTGCTGGTGTTTATTAGTTGCTCCAAATTTCTCAAATCATTAGAAATGTTAATTGAAACAATTGAAAATTCACATCTCCATGTTTAAAAAAATATCAGATAGTTTGATAAGATGAAGACAGATTAACACAGAAAAGGGCAGGTAAACTGTAAAAACAAAATATAATGAAAATGTATATCAAAATAAGAGAATAATCATGATAATGATACTTTGTTTCTGTTGTATCAAATCAATACAAATAAAAAATGACGATCATTGGGTAAAAAGGTGATAATCAAGTCACATAAAGACAAAGAAACCAGTTAAAAACGTTTTTGTTTCATTAACCAGTCGTGTTAATCATAATATTATATCTTATTGCCAAATTGGACGAGTAAACCAAATTAACATACTGTAAAGGGACGGAATGATTTGAATATTGTTTTCAAGGGGTCGATGATTAATCAGTGAAAATGTTTTCCATTTTGAGTCAGTTTGTAATGGAAAACATGTAATTAAATTATCCGGATTGAGTTCTGATCCTACTTCTGGATTAATCTGCATACTAGGTAAAAGCCTAGTAAGTTTAAAACTAATTAGAATGAACTTTAACAAACAAGTAAAACGAAATGGACACGAAAAATCGACAAGTGAAAAGCATTAACTAGAATCTAGAAATAATGAGTAAAAAAGAGTGTAATGACAATTGCTATGGCAAGTAAAAACAGTTAATCAAAGACATTTTCATGTACATTTTTAAAACTCAATTGGCATATTGAGTTTGTAATTTTTGCTTTCAAGTTGATTTGCTGATTTTAATCAGTGATAGTTGTTGATCTTTCTTGTTGATTGTATGCTTGTCCTGATACTTGTCAACATAATTTTGTATCATTACTCGTTGAACAATTTGTCTCCATTTTTATATTCACTGTTTCTCCAATAATCATAGGTCCAACAACAACTGATACATTCTTAACTTTAGTGTCCATACTTTGGGCTTCATTGTTAATGTTAACATCGTTCAAATTTTTAGTATTGTTATCAACAATAACATTTTCAGGGTTGATTTGGGTATTTATCGCATTTGCAGGTCGACGTCCACATCGACCTTTCCTTTGAGGAATCATTTGATAACGACTGACTTCTTCAGGAAAATCTTTCCAGTGTGTTTTCAAGTGTTTGGTTAAGTGATCGGATCGTGAAAATCGTCTACTGCATATGGCACAAGAGTATGGTTTATGGCCTGTATGTGACCTTGCGTGACGCGAAAGCTCATCTGATCTGCTAAACTTCCAATTACATTTTGGCCATTTACAGACGAACGGTTTCTCTCCGGTGTGACGACGATGATGTGTTTTCAAATGAGACGATTTTGAGTATCTTTTATCGCAACCTTCATACGTACAAACGTAAATTTTTTCATCAGATGTGCCTGTTGCTCCACCTGAGGGAGTTGGGTGATTAGATGGTGGCGAAGAGAGTTCTGAGGATGGAGGACTTGAAGATGAAATTGAAGAAGGTGAAGAGGAGGGTGATGATGAATAGAATGAAGAGACTGAATTTGAAGCCCGACCTCGACGTCCTTGGCCTCTCTTGTTAGCAGGAGGAGCAGCTGGAATAGGCTGAGATCCTTTGCTTGGGGACATGATTATTGTTGATTCCAAGGGCTTAATAGGCACATGAGTTCGTCCTGGAATGTTAGCGTTGTTATTAGCATTGCCATGATTGTTGCTGTGGTACATAATAGTTGATACTGGTGGCAATGGAGAGTTTATAACACTCGGTCCAGCGCGAATGCCAGTACGACCATTAATTAGCTGTCTTTTATTTATTACTGGAATATTAGACTGTTCTTGATATGTTGCCTGTAAAGAGGATTCATTAATATTACCCGGAACAGCATAATTGATGTTTCCATTGATAACTGTCGATGGATAAATTGAATGTGATAACTGGTTAGAGTTACCATTTAGATGGGTATGATTTTGATTATTAGCTGTATTATTATTGTAACCACCAATCAAAGTATAATTTGCACATTCGAGTGATCCTTGACCATTGTTATTGTAAACATGATTGTACAAATTACCATTATCAAGATGGACATGGTGATGCTGACTGTTAACATTAGCTGCATTGAAACCGGGACAATCAACTCCATTGCCATTGTGATACAAATGATCACCACCTCGGCCAAATGCACGAGAAAGGTTTTCCAAACCAACACCAAGAACAACAAGATCACGGTCATCGTCGAGAACCAAATAATCGCCGGCTCCTGTATTAAAATCATCATCACCATAATAATTAGCCATGGTTCCATTTATAGGTGAATGACAATCAGAATAGGATGATGAGGGTGACGAGGAAGTTAATGAGGATGATGAAGCAGCCAATGGATCTTCACAAGAATAGCCTGTTAATTCAAATCTAGAAAGAGCAGGTTCTTTATCCAGATCATCAAAGAATGGTTCATTGTAATAAGATTGTAAAAATATTTCATCCAAAGTAACGTCCAGATTGCTTGCACCATTACCATGTTCAGTTAAATTGGCTGCACCAATGTTAGGTGTAATAACCTGAGTACCTTGATTAACCGAATCACCGTTTATACTGTTACCAATTATATTGACTATGTTGGTACCAAACGTGTTACTAACACCATAATCAATTACATCAGCATTAAATTGCTTATGGATCAAATCCATTATCATCTTGATTGTTCAAAAATAAAATGATTATTTCCACCAACAGTTAATTCAATTGATAGTCTCTTCTTGTCCTATCCGTACTTTATCCTCGTAACCTTTTCCCTTTCTGTTGACGTCGTTGACGTGATTAATGGTGAAACCGTTGTTGACGCCGTTGTGTAAATTTAAATTGTTATCAAATCAGTTGATTTATCAAGTATTTGCCAAGTTACAGATAATTTGACAAAAGAAACAAATTTCAAAAAAGTATTAAATTATTGTGAATATTTCCAATGTTCATGCCTTCAGAGCCATTCAACAACAGGATCAGCCGAAAGTCAATATTGTTTATTGCTGCAGTTGATTAACTTGGACAGTGGCCAGTTTATTGTTAACTGTAAAGATGAAATAAACAAGACAAATTAATCATAAACTAAAAAAGTTGAAACTTGAACAAAAATATAATATCATGATGATGTTTCAGATCATCTCGAACTATTGACTAACTGATTGTTGAAACATTGAAAAAAAATTAAATATACACACTTTGTCTGTGAGAAACTTGAAAAGTGAGTGAAAAATTAAGAGTGAGTCGATGATGATGATGATAATAAAGAAAGATGATGAACAAGAAAACATAAACAATAAATGGTAAGATGATGATGATTACTGTCCTGGTTGACGGTAAATATTAATGTAAAACAATTGAATTCCCTGTTGATTAACTTATTCCCTCTCTCGTTTTCTCATCTCACTCTCCCTTTCATCTTCACATCTTCATTTCTCTCTCTCTCTCTTCCCTTAATCAATTGTATTGGCTTGTTGACAATATCACGTGGTACGTGTTCAGTTGTACATTTCACTGGAAATATCACTTTCATTATCGTCTGTCTATTTCTTGTCTTCTCTTTCTTTTTTAAGTTCTATCTTCCTCTGGCTTTGTAGTTTGCTTAAAGTCAAGCCTCTCTTTCCTCTCTCTCTCTCTCTTCCTCTCTCTCTCTCTCTCTATCTCTTCTCTCCCTCTGTCTACATCCAAATTGAGATGAATCAATTTAAAAACAATGATGAAACAGTTATCATCACTCATCTTTTTATCCCCTTTTTTATACTGTGTTTTGTTACCATAAACATGATTGGGACATTTGGTTTTGGGTTAACCGTAATCTCCAACCTTTTGGGTTTAACCTTTCCACAGATTAAACAGGTAAATGTAAACGTTTTTAATAATTTTTTAATCAAACTGTTGAACATTAGCATAAAAAATTTACTACTCTTTTATCTTAATCTTTGATTAACTCTTTTTTTTTGTACCAACAATATTACAACAATCACACTAGCATTGCATCGTTTCGCTGTAAATAACACTATTTATACTAATAACATTAAATTGTCCGATGATTATGATTACCGCTTAATATAAAATTTATACCAATCTTAACATAAATCTAAATAACAATCTAAATAATAATCTAAATATCAATCTAGATGGTAATAAAGAGAAAAAAATTGGTTCAAAAAAGGCCTCAATTATTGAACAATTCATTCAATTTCCCTTCAACTGTATTTTCACTCCATTGTAAGGTTGACAAATAATAACAATAATCACATGTGAATTCCCTTGATATTATTACTATCGAGCTTCGTATGAAATATATATACATTAATAATCTAATTAACTTGCCTAATTTTATGAATATCACTCAATTAGCGATTTCCTGATTCACTTTTAACCGGATGATAATCATTATGATTAACCAAATGACCCTAACCTTCAATAGTTACTCAAATTTCATCTTCAATTTACCTCTTACTTGGCCTATTCACACAGATATATACATATTAATAAGCTAATAGTTAAAAAAACAATTTACTATGTTACAATCATAAATCAACTTTAATTCAGTTAAATTTAAAGCAAAAACTTGCATTTGATTCCCAAGCAATTCAAAACTAATGGTTAGAACCAGAAAATTAAATGTAACAGTTGACTTATCCTGATTTACATTGGTTAACATTGATTTAAACTTATCTAAACTTATTGTTTATTTCACTCTCAAGTGAATTTTATTATCCTAGTGGCAATTTAACGCTCAATAAATCAATTGTTATAAAATTAAATCAAATAAACATCTACAAATGACTATTGCCATTATTGGTAATTTACCGGTACTTCATTGCTTAGTCTATCAATCTATCGATCTATTGAAGTTTCACTTTACAATTTTATCTTCATTTAACATGTTAAAAAAGGAAGATTAAAAGATATTAACATTGATACAGAAGATACGAGTTCAACAACTACATTCATTTATGATTTAACTCGACGAGCTCGAGTGTATCATCTCAATGTAGCTGTTCAATTCATTTAACAGATAAAGTGAAAAAATTAATTGCGCTGACCATTAGTGTGAAAGACTTCAATTTGATCAAAAAGATTGACAGTGTTAGTCTAATCTTTTTACTTTAGCTGTTTCAATGATCTGAACATCTTCTCGCCGGTATATAAATATGTGTGTAACAATCATTCTGATATACAAACAGTTCTAATAACCTAGTGGTTATCATGCTCTGAGTTGTTTATATTAAAATAATTAGAGACTAATTGGTTATTTAACTAATTAAATGTGATTATATCAATTCATTAATGATTGATAATTGGAAGTGTAATCATGGATTTTAACGTGCAATCAAAGTAAAGACTTTTCTCATTTTGTTTGGTATGATCGGACAGACTAATTATTTAAATCAATTTTAATGTCTTTAGATTATTTGACTGATTATATTTAGAGCTAACACTTATTAAAAGCAGTTTTGATTGTAACATATAACAATATGTTAAATGAATAAAATAATGCAATCAATTATTGTGACAAAAAACACTCGACTAATGTATTGAACAAAGGCAAAAGGGGAGACAAATAATGATAAAAGTGAAACTAAAGGTCAAATATTAATATCTTAAGTGATTAATTAATCAAGATACATTAGATAATTTCTCTAATTTGTAATTAACAGAAACAATAATTGTAAAAAAACTATGAAAGAAGCAAAATAATGTTCAGATAAGTGGGCAGTCAAAAAATCAAAAACTCATAACCAAGTCTTTGGTAACTTGAACATTGTATTGACAGGAAAAAGACAATTATCTGAATTAATTGAGGATTTAATTAAATTCGAACTAAATTAGGCTCCTTTGATTGTTGCATTGATGATCGTCTAAAAATAGATTACTAATTTGATTATTAACGTGATAATTACTATAAATGCTGTGAGCAGAAACATATAAATATAAAGATAGAGAGAGAGAGAGCGAGTGAGAGAGTGAAAAACATAAAATCAAAATTGGAAAAACAAATGGCTTCTTCAATTCACCTTGTAAATTGATTATGATTAACAATTAGTAGATTGTCCGAACTAACTAAAATCACTAGTCAATTGACTGACTATTTTGTTAGCATAAGAGAGTTGAAAACATTGATAAAAAGTCAGTGCTGAGTTCTTACCAACAATCAACTAATTGTTTATTAAACATATCTTTTTTGTCAATCTTTTTGTTCTCACCGTAAGTTGGGTAACCATTATTAATCAAATTAACTGTATTTTAAGGTAACAAAAGGTAAAACTAGAAATGGGTTCAATGGAAATGCTAGTTTTCTGGTAACTGCAAGTTGATCGAACAATTAGCCTTGATCATTATTTATCGAGGCTTATTAAAATTGTAAGTTAACCAGATAAATTTTCATCTATATCAGTTGATTATTTTTCCCTGTATATTTGTTCCAGTCAAAAATGAATTGCGTATTTAACATTTAAAAGTTATATTATTTCTTATGGAGATAATCATAATCATGATTATGATTATAAAAATTTTTTTACTGTGACTCATTCCAGCAAAGGATAAAGACCAAACCTGCCTACAAAATAGATTTTTTTCAAAGTCACGTGAAAGATGTAAAATTTTATGCCGATTCTAAAAATCGATTCCATTTTTTGCTACGATGTATAGTTTTTATGTTATCGCGCCAAACAAGTCGAAATGTTGAAAATGGCCTGAACCGGTTTTGAGTGACAAAGTATTATGATTTTTTTGAATATATTAGATTAAACAATAGTCAAAAAATATATCAGCATATTGATATCATCGGGGCGTCTATGGTATTTTCAGTGAAATCTAGTATTGAAACTGTTTATTAGCCTTTTGGCCAGTAAAATGTTTTGAGTGACAAAGTATTCTGATTATTTTGTACTAATTAGACTATGGACTATCCAAAAAACATATCGATATATCTGTATCATCGGGGCGTATTAGATATTTCTCAAGAAAACTGATATTTTCATGCTTTTAGCCATCTTAACCTATTAGTAGATTTTAGTGACAATGTATTCTGAATATTTTGTACTAATTAGACTATGGACTATCCAAAAAACATATCGATATATCTGTATCATCGGGGCGTATTAGATATTTCTCAAGAAAACTAATATTTTCATGCTTTTAGCCATCTTAACCTATTAGTAGATTTTAGTGACTATGGGAAGCTGCGCTCATGTAATCACAATGCTTTGGTACGGCACTGTAGGCTGCACAACTGATCCAATCGAGCCAGCTAAACACCTGAACAACTTCGCAAGAAGATTGACTAGTCTAGCAGAGAGTGGAAATGATTCCACTTGATCTAAAAAAATATGCACAAAAATATAATTGTAAATACTACTGTTGTTAAAAGATGGAGTCTATAAAAATTGTTATGCAATTCAATCTTTGTCTCACATAAAAAATTGTCGCGAAATAAGTAAAACTGAAACCGGGAAATACAAATTGATGAGTATCGATTCAAATCAAGATAGCAAAAAAGTACTATTAGTACGATATGTTTTTTGGATTGTCCATAGTCTAATTAGTACAAAATATTCAGAATACATTGTCACTAAAATCTACTAATAGGTTAAGATGGCTAAAAGCATGAAAATATCAGTTTTCTTGAGAAATATCTAATACGCCCCGATGATACAGATATATCGATATGTTTTTTGGATAGTCCATAGTCTAATTAGTACAAAATAATCAGAATACTTTGTCACTCAAAACATTTTACTGGTCAAAAGGCTAATAAACAGTTTCAATACTAGATTTCACTGAAAATACCATAGACGCCCCGATGATATCAATATGCTGATATATTTTTTGACTATTGTTTAATCTAATATATTCAAAAAAATCATAATACTTTGTCACTCAAAACCGGTTCAGGCCATTTTCAACATTTCGACTTGTTTGGCGCGATAACATAAAAACTATACATCGTAGCAAAAAATGGAATCGATTTTTAGAATCGGCATACAATTTTACATCTTTCAAGTGACTTTGAAAAAAATCTATTTTGTAGGCACTTTTCCCTATTCTTTTGGCCCTCATCCTTGGAATCCAATTTACCATAAATAGTAATGTTAGGTTCTTATCTTTGGTCAAAATTTTTCCAACCTTTTCTCAATGGAAGTCACAATCAGTTTGCTTTTGTTTTAAAAATTCTGACAATCATTGAACAATTATCAGTCTACTTTGAATTCAATCAAAGTTATATTTCATTTTCAATTCCGAATCTTATCACAATTTTTACCATTACATCATCTAACAAAGCGTTTAAATGGCAATGTTAACAATACAAATCAGTTAAAGGTTTACCTTTAACCTGTTGAACATTTTACTCGATTGTCTTACTTCTGTAAAATTGAAAGCAATCCTATTGCTCAATTTTTTACATTTTACTATCAATCAGATTCAATCACTTCATCTGATTGTATTAAAACAAACGGATTTGTTGGAAAAATCTCAACCTTCAAATGATTAAGAATCGACAAATCACAGAGATTCGATGAAACTGAAAAACAGAATTAAGTTAAACTTATTGCATTAATAATATTCAACAGGTTTGGTGCAGAAACGTAATGTTATATATGCACCAATTTAGTAATCAAATTGATCTTGTAGCTGATTTTGATATTGACAAATATAATAATAACAATAACGCTTAATTATCGACATATATTTGTATTTATATTTTCTAAATCAATATTGTTTCTAAATTGTTTCTATTAACAAATGATTAATCGATATATCTCTCTCTGAGGTCCCTTTTGTTGTGTCACTTGATTGATAACTGAGAGTTAAAATCAGTTTACTCAAACTGACATCCTAATCTACAAAATAACAATTTATCTCTGTCTAACAAATTGGTTGATTTTCCAGGCAAAAAATAAAATTAAACCAAAACTCAATTGTATATTGTAACATCAACCATTCAAATTGTCGAATCAACTTGTTAAATTGTTATGTCCTTAACCATTTTGTAATATATTGATATACAGATAATTAACAAGTTTAACAATTCAAAAGTTCAATTCAACAACATTGGTAGTTGAATACGATTGAGGTTTCGTGTAAAATTCGATCATTTTGTTTACATAATCTACTACTTTGCACTATTCTAAACTTGATTGTAATTGTAATCCATAATCACTTTTGATTCCACATCTTTGTTGTACCTCAATCAAATTAGCTTAACTGTACTTCATCGTATCCATTGCTTGTATTATTTGGTTTAATTGATTTCCATTTGCTTTCATTGCGCCTCGTGTCCAGTCCAACTTTCCCTGAAATTGTATAAAAAAATATTTATAAGAATCAGTTTCAATTCATTTCATTTTAGTTCATTCAAAATCATAATCAGACTTAATCATATGAAGTTTGTTATTTTCATTGGATTGTGAAATTTAACGATTTACGGCTGAAGTTGATCCAATTTACTGGAATCATCAAAATAGCATCCTTGATTCTTTTAATAATATTTCCCTCTTTTAATCTTTCGCTTTCTATTCTCATGATAATTTGATAATTAAACATTAATCAAGCTGTTCATTTTGATATTCCTTTTTTTCTCTGTAATTTGTTTGTTGCATTTTGTTCAGCAATAATAAGTTCACGATTCACGAACTATTTTGAAGAAATTAAAATTTCAAAGTACAAGAGTTAGCAGTTAGTGTGGTTGAAGAGTTAAGCATCATTAGCTAATAGTAATCTGAGTGAAACTTTGATAATCATTGTTGAATATACCATGCATTTATCAATTAAATTTAAAGCTAGTACACAACTTTCATTGAAATTTAAAAACTGAATCGATTGAATATTTTTTGTATCATAATAAATTTATGAAGATTGTAGATGTAATACAATTTAGTTTTGCCTCAATGTCGCAATTAGTGATTGTAGGAAAGATACATTATAAATAAGGTAAATGAGTTGAAAATGATGAACTTTCTCCTTTCATGTGAATTATGATTGTTAACAATACTTTCATTGTTTCTATACCCGCAATTTAACTGGGCAAAGTCGAATTATTTGATTTTTATTTTGTTCTGTTTGTCTGATTTCGTACGATTCGTTTCTTCAAATAATATAGTATGAGTTTCATGATTTAATATAAAGATTATTGAGTTGTTGGACTAAAAAGTTGATTATATTAGATGTAGTTTTTGGCTAACAAAGCTTTTAGTTAACTAATCTAGTTAGACAATGAGATTGATCAGTCCAATAACTCAAATCCTAGATAAGATGGTTGAATCAAGGTAAAATTTTCTGAGTTATCTTTAACTGTTTTTAACCTTTCATTTTAACACTCACATTAAACAGTAATGTTTCGTCAATAGTTCTTGACCATACAGTTGATAGCTGTCAGTCTTTGTGGTTACCTGTAACTGATGGGATTTCAAGTATAAAAATTGGATTGGGGATGAATGATCCATCATTTGATGATTGAATGAAATTAAAACGAAGTTTATGTTGATGCTGAATAATTTTCATTGCGAAAATTCATGCAAGTACATGATTGAAACAAAGATATACAAATTGTCAGAGCAATGATATGAAAAATGGGTCAAGATCAAGGTAAATCCCCGGATTAATTTGCCAGTCCACTGAGGTAAATCTGATTCTGATCTTGTTTTCTGTGTAAAATTGATCGAAAAATTGTGAAATTGCGAGATTTCCTACGCATAAGCTGAAATACAGTTCAAGTAAAGGTTACCGTTCCTAACGGGTAAAGGGAATTAACCTGAGAAAATAAAAAAAGTAAAGATCAGATAATTAAAATATTAACAATTTTTACATGGTTTGCTGCAAATCACTGTTGGAGGTAACATTGATTAAACTCGTAAAAAAAATCAGCGTTTGATCGGACAAAAGAAGGGGAAAATAAACCAATCAAGATGAAATTAATTTATAATTAGTTTGAAAATGTTAAATATTACATTGACATTGATAGATGAAAGAAAAACAACAAATAATTACCCTTTTCTGTTGTTGTGGTTATTGTTGTTGAATGGCTTTATCTTACTCCACTTGTGACATAAAGCATTTGGAGAAATTCTATTGCCATACAGTCTTTAGGTGAGTTGATTAAAATTGATATTTACGCTGATATTTGATTCACTGGAATTGTGATCATATTTCGGTACAATTAACAATGCCAGAAGTTTTATATCATGCCTCCAAAATTTGATTATTGTTAAAGCAAGAATCAACGTGGTTGGTTTGAAGTGAGGGCAAGCTTACTAAGAGTTTGCAACCTCAGATGTAAAACAAAATGACTGAGTAAACGCGGGAATTGATTTATTGCGTTGTAAGTCTGTAATGAAATTATTTGCTTTAATTAAAGATCATTTATAAGACAATGGGTGACTGAGTGTCACTTGACTAGAATTATAAACTATTAAACCAGTTAGGTTGATAGTAACAATGTACAAAAAGTAATTTGATAAGATATTTACCATTTTCATTTGGCTGTGTTTTCCTGTGATTAGCCCTTGGTAATCCGATCAACGATGGGAACGTGGTTATTGTAATCAATTAAAGCTGAGTAGAGGCCATTAATTTGACAACCATAGGATCAATAATAATGTATTAAGGGAATGGCGATTAACGGTGTAATAATCAAGTAGCGTTGTTATTGTTGTAGTTGTTAGTTGTCAGCTTTTTTTGTTTCCCTCGATAACCAATTGAGAAGTAACAGCTTTTGTAATGGAGATATTTTTTCAAGTGGAAGCATAAGATTGAACAATTAGCAAATTAACACGTTAAAGTCTGAAGAATAAGTTCATCAATGTTACATTTCTTGTAGTAATTGGCCTTTCTTTCGACATTATCTAATAATCACAATGACAATGATTTCTCGATTAACAATTAGCGCTACTTTAATTGTTTTCTTGGTTATCACCTTCTTGTTCTCATGTAAGATGATTCAATCAAGATGGCAGCATCAATGTTGTCTTTTCTTTTGTCTTCTTTCAGATAACTCGTCATTGTCTTTATTTTTCTTCTTCCATTCTGTTAAAACATCATTAATCCATTAATTGTGTTTTTTACTATACATTTGCTTTTTTAACAATTGTGTCTGCCTATGCTATTTTACAACAGGCTGTTTGGTTCGATGTGATTCCGTTAAAATCTGGAACCTTGACTCCAATCGACATGAGGTTAACAAATGGCTCTGGGATGGCAGTTTATGTCCACAAGATCGGATTATTTATCCAGATGAAGCCGTTATTTATGTCAATAAACTGATTCACAATCAGCAAATAGTGAGTTTTAGTAAAAATTGTGTTTATTTTCAATGTTTGTGTAAACATTAATGTGAAACTCTTAACTTTGAAATTAAGGTCTTGCCCAACAATGGAGAAATAGTGTTGGATGACAATCTTGATTTTATTCAAACTAATGAAGCTGCTGTTTCTGATTGTGAGCCTGTCGGTGAGTGTCTTTATTAATTTAAAAAATTCTCTTGTTGGTAGAATCCATAATCATTGAGTAGATAACTGATTAAATGATAAATTTTGCAAGATTCGAATTACTTGCTACCGTTGAAGGTGAAATAAATGAATAACAAAATGATTTATTGGTAGAAGTGATGACAGAAAATCAGATACGACTGAATGATGACTGAAGAATTGCAATATGACTTTACAATTGCAGCTTAATTTCTTAGTTCCATAATTAGCAATTTCCAGGACATCGATTGAAAGTCGTGAGAATTAGGTAACTGACTATATTTCTTTCCGGTTGCAATTATTTTTTAAGCATGTATTGTATTTATCATTGATTTTAATGTAATTTAAATATCTTATTTTGTTTTTTAAATTAAATATCTCTGTTTATTACAGATCGCAGATTCAAGCTGATTTCCGGTGAATGGATGGATCCCATGGTCTGGAACCAGACATTGGCTGGCAATGTTGTCAGTGGAAGTTGGGCAAATAATCCAGTTCCTCATGTTGACCGTATTCCTTGTACTAAAGATCGAATCGTATTTCCTAAAGGATTCACGTTTCAAATTTTTGTTGATTTTAATGAGAATAATCTGAAAGTTAAATCTATCCAGATAAATGGAGTAATATTGAATGATCAAGAATTCCAATCATTCATTAGATCAAATTCAGGTCGTTATGTATTTGCAATTCCCACTTCTAAAACTCTTACAATTGATCCTGCTATCAGTAACGATTGTGATACTGGAAACGGCTGTTCTTGTGATAATAGAGCAACGAAGTTTGTCAATCGAATATGTAAAGGTGTAAAATGTACTCCAGTAGATTGTGTAAATCCGATAAAACCGGAAGGACATTGTTGCCCACTATGTGGTGGTTTAATCAGATTAATTGGGATTTCTAAGGCTTCTGATCTATCTCGTTTCAAAAGTTATTTTGACAACTTTTGGTCAACTCGATATGCAGGGACTGTTGGTTATGCTTCAATTAGTCCACGGACATATACTCTTGAAATCATAATAACTGAGTTGGAGCAGTCAGGATTAGCAAGTCGTTGTGTGCGGCATTTATATGAAGATTTGTCAAGCGATGATAACAAACTAGGATTACATTATACATCTATTGAAATCAAAATTTCAAATTCATCAGCTAATGAATCATCACCTTTTTTTGCTATCTTTTTTATTACTGTACTAATTATTATAATAATTTTTGGTTTCTTAATGTATCGACGTCGATTTGGCATAACTCTCACTTCAATCTGGAATAGATCAGCCTTTTCAAACTCTCAATTTACTTTCATAAGATTCCAAGGATTGGACGAGTCTGAAAGACTTGGCTTGGAACTTGGATTATCTAACCAGCCTCGGTCAGATCAAGTAACGACTAGTGCATCCTCTTCAAAACCTATTCTTAAGTCAACATCAGCATTGTTCTCAATATCTGAAGAAAAAGTTTCCATAGGTGGCGAAATCAATGAAAGTGGATCAACAGACGAATCTCAAGACAATCAAGTTGAGCTGGAAACTGATCTTGAACCAAGATTAACACATGACAAAGCCCTTCTTCTTGATGCTGTCTCTTTAGAACAAGATTGATTTAAATTGGATTCAAGCTCATCATTATTTTCAAAATTAATAACAAATTGTAAATTTATTGAAACTAATAAAAGGACTTTCTAAAGTCTTCCTCCTACAAATTTAATAGTTATCTAATTAACCTATAAACGGTGAAAAGTGATTTAGATTGACGAAGTTTATTTTGTTGTAACCTCGTTTAACCCCTTTTTGCGTAAAAAAAGAATAAATGAAAAATGAGTTCATCTTTTAATTGAATTTGAATAATAAACTAATTGAATGTTTTTTTTTGGCTTATTAGTTCAAAATCTTTGTGGTCAAATTAAATTTAATAAATTTGATAAATGTGAGATGACATATCAGTTGCTAACTTTTTTTATCAAATGAAACCTTACTGTGAATAGTCAAATTGTCAATATTGAATGAATAGTGAATAATCCAGATTTATCTATTCTGTTTCCATCATTCATGATAGACTCCATGGATTGTGACACAGTCAAAAATTCAAATGCATCATTCATTTAGAAGTCTTCCCAATTGAAAAGATTTTGTTACATCTCAAGTATAAAAGTAGTCTAATTAATGTAATTGAGAGTCAGTTAATCTTGAGCATTGATTGGATACACTTTTGTTCTAGTAAATAACTAATTTGACTCAGTGCCCAACATTTAATTCAATTCAGTATGCAAAAAATTATTGTAAAAGTATTTGTACTCTTTTTGATTGGAATAACAATGGTAAGTAGACTGTTAATTCTTGGTGAAAATTAAGTTACATTATACAGTCATTTGGATGTTATCAACTTGTTATTCGTTATTATTGTCCAGGTTAACACAAGATCATTTGAAAATGAGGCAAGGATAATACGCTTACCATTCAACTGGGATAATCAGATTCAAGATAAAGGTGAGCTCGTGAGTTTTTATTTTACTAAAATTGTTTTGGTGACTTATGACAATCTTTTCATTTCTGTTGTTTTTTGCTAATATCCAACAGGCGATCCAATTTGGCAATTTTATCCATCAAAGCAAACAACAGTTTATGGTTATGATGAGTATCCGGTGATTAAAGAGAAATCCAAGAAAAATAAAATTGATCCATTGAATGGATTGGTGGTGGGATAAAGACCATTAACATGATTCCTTTGGATTTATGTGACTTGTATTGTGATCCGTCTTGGTAAGCGATAATTTATCAATGGAATTAATCAATGGCAAAATCTTGTGGTGTAGCTGGACTTGGTTCGAATTAAATGTTGATTGGATTGATGAGATTTCCATGAAAATATGAATCAAAACAGGACCAGGCTTATTTTGAAGTGCTAATCGAAAAGGTAGTCTAACAATAAATAAAATTTATCAATGTTGATCATTCACCAGAAGCAATTTTAAGTTTCTATCTATTTAATGTTACTGTAAGCATTCAGCCATTATTGTAAATCTAAGTCGTCAAATCTGAAATAAAAAACTGTTGAACAAAATTTTGGCTCATAACTAGACTATTTTGTAATATCTTTTGATTAACTTACAAAATTCTCACCAATTACCAACTTTATAATGCCAAGATATCAAATATCATCTGCAATTTAGCTTGTACTAAAATTGAGTCCAGGATTCTAGATTTTGGCTTGTCGAATGCACACAGAAAAATTAAAACTGAAAACAAATTCAAATCAATGATTAGAAGCAATTAATCATTAAATTCTCTTGAAACAACAAATGATTTAAATTTTTCGATTAATCGTTTTTTTCAATCCATCGAAAAACTCGCGGAAAGTCGATAAATTCGGTAAATTACTGGTTACTTTAATTATCATTTTTATCATAATTATTGATTGATGAAAAAAAATTGCAAAACCTTTAATTAACATTTCAATGCGAAGCCAAATTGTAAAATTATTGACTCACAATTTGTGTATTAGCTAAATCTAAATAATAGAAGAGAGGTAGAGGAATCATACCTATTTGATTAGTTGCCGATCTTAAATTGTGAATCTAATACATAAATAATTAATAAGCTCTTATTGTAAATCATGACCGTGATTATTGCATTTACAATCTGATGAATTTGTTGTATCTTAATAGTCTGCAGTCTATTAGATTAGAAGCAATTAAGAGGTGAAATTAAAAAACATTTGCTTTGATCCTATTTAATTACGGGTATCAGTTTTCTTCAGCTACAGGATTGGCTCTCAGTATCTTTTTCAAATTTTATTATTTTCAAAATACTATTTAACCCGTTAATTTAATTCACCACTGTGTTAACAATTTGTTGAAATCAGATCTGGACGTGTCAATTATGGTTTGGAATTGTCATTTATAATGTTAGATATTTAGAGCTTCAAATCGGATATCTGGCCCATGATTCCTTGTAAATTAAAAATGCTCACAATCACTCAGAATCAGGTTTATATAAATAGTGATTTAATTAATTTCGAGAGTGAGACACTTTAAATCAAAGGTTTGAGAGCTCAACTGATAACTGGAAAGACATACTATTGAAAGTATAAAAAAGATATGATATCGATTCAGGTAATCAATTGCCATTGATCCTCTCTTCAAATAAAGATTATCGCTTTCCAACTTGACCTATTCAATCATCTTCAGCTGATTCTAAAGTTAACTGTTTCTCTTGTTTATCTGTCTTTTAATTAACCACTGTTTAGTTAAATTTATTTGTCTCGTTGTAACAGAGATGACTTTAGTTCGTTTTATTAAAAATTCTCGCAATAATGACACCTTAATAGCTGGTGATTTTATTTTTCGACGTAACAAATGCAGAGATGAAAAGGTTTACTGGAAATGTAGGAAAGCCAACTGTCCTGCAAAAATAACTACCCATAATGGTAAAGTGATGGGCCATTTCTTGAAACATAATCATGATGACACAAATCAAGAGGAGATTACTCGTTTAGAAGGACTATCACCACCTACAAATTATCAAGTAAGAATTTCTAGATCTAAAAAAATCTATATACTAATTCACTTTTCTTGTTTATTCCTTTTTTGCTCTTGTTTCCATATTAACCTATTAATGCAGCAAATAGCCCAAGATGAAGAAGTTAGTCAACAAGTGTTAGTCAATCCTGCAGAACCTTTCGCTGAGTATTCTTTTAATAGCTCTGGAAGTAGTTACATGGAAACATCAGTTGAAGAACCACAGTTACAATGTGATCATAATCAACAAGAAGCAAGTACGAGTAAAATCCAAACGAATTCACCATCTACCTCATCGTCTCTTCAATCTGCGGTTAAGGAAATAAGCGAATCACAGAAAAAAATTGAAGAATTAGTAAACAATCTTATAAGCTCGACCGAAAGTGACTCTTTACAGACGGAAAATTTGAGATTAAAAGTTGAATTGGAACAAGTTGTACGCGATTGGTCTGCCGAGATGGAGGCAAAAGAGTTACGGTTACAAGAAGAAACAAGGAAAGCTGAGCAAGTTCAAAAATTTTTAGAATTACAATTAAGCGCTGAAAGAGAGGAAAAGCAAAAATTGGAGCTTGAGAACGAACAATTGAAACAATTAATTCAACAGTACGAGATTCAAAATAAAGAAGAAGAGGAACAAACTTACACTCTAGAAGAAGTAACTGATCAACTATGTCACTCCGATGATGTTTAGTTAAACAATATTTATCTGAATCTGTCCCAGTTTTTTTATACCAAGATGTATCAACAATTCTTGAATTCAACCATTCAACCATCTTAAAATAGTCTTTTTCTTTATCTCATCTTTAGAACAAATACAATCTTGTATTCTCAGTGGAAACCAAAGACAATTTACATATACTCATCATTTCAAGAATCTCATGACCATCACCTTGTTATATTTTCTGTTCTTGCTCTTCAGACTTGCGATTTTTTTTGTCGTTGAATTATTCCATGGAAACAACCATACTTTTTTTCTACTCAGCGATAGTGCAATTCGAATTATAATCAAATTGATAGTATTATATTGACTGAAACACTTAGGAACAACTTGGTGTAATTAATAGAAGACGAATTCTTGGCTTGTTTTTTTTAATTTTATATTTCTTTTATCGTCAACAAATTATGAAAGATGAAGATGGAGAAATCAAAAATGCCATTAGATTATTAAGCTGTCATGAACGATAATAGAGGATAATGAAATAAAATATCTAATTTTGTTCGAATCACAGTTTATCTGTATCTAATTTCCATCTAATGCACGCTCATTTAAGATTGCATAAATAACGCACTCTGTTAATTTGAGAAAAATTCAAGTTAACTAGGTAATCCTAGATATTTTAAGCTTGAACCAAAAGTTAAAACAAATAGTCTATATTAGAGACACTTAATCACTTTATCAGACATAAAATTGTTTCATTAGCCTTATAGACTTTATCAAATAGTTTATGTTTGCTGTATTATCAGCGATCGAATTAATTATTCCACGAGACGAAGTCTCAAATAAAAGGTTACTAACTCTTTCGATTGAATTGACTTTGATACTTTCCCTAAATGCTAATGAAACTTGCATTTAGTTAAACATTGACTCATTAACGAGAAAATTCATTCAAGACTAGACATAAAAAAATAAATTTTAGAAAATATTTATTAAATTGAATAAATTCAATACTTTTTTACGAATAGTATAGAAAATTAGATTTAAATACATATACTTCAATAATGTCTGAATGTTTGGTGAATTATGGAGGGATTTTCATGATAGCTTTGAGTTTGGTGAATTCCATTAATAACATAAGATATCTATGCATATATATTTACAGCAAAACTCGTCTATTGAAACAGTGAGAGCGAAAGAGAGAGACACCAGAGCGATTGAATGAACAATTTATTTTTGTTTGTTTAAAAATCATAAAACCCTTTGTTTACTGAACAAATTTTGAGACACTCAGAGAGAATGAAGAGAACAGTTGAGCAAATTAATGAGATAGTTTTTGTTAATTATGATTCAGTATCCAATTATGTCACCATTCATAAAAGTTGATTAAGTTTTAGTCGAGATTCTACCTTTAAGATGAGCATCGATAACCAATTTTTTAACTTCTACATTGATTTCACCATTTCAAATCGAAAGTTTTTCCTGAAAAATGAACATTAGAAATAAAAATACAATAACGAACTAGAATCAAATGAGCCTCTAGATGTCACATACATTTGCTCAACTGTCCTCATTTTCTCAGAGTGTCTCATCTAATCGATTTCACTGTCTCAAATAAACGGATTTTTCTGTATAGAATTGATGGTATTTACAAAATTGTTATTTACAATAGAAAACCATGATATGCGAGTGACTAAATATTTTTCTTTCGTGATTTATTTGTGCGCGTTTCGCTTGCAAGATTTGAGGTAAGTTTAGTCTGCACTAAGTAGTGAAATTAACTTGAATAAATAAAATTTGTGCGCTGGACTATAGATGAGAAAAATCAATTTGCCGAGCAATAAGATCATTTTTTAAAATATTGGCGTGCGGTCAAAGTGGTGGATCGTTTGGATGACGAAGTCGAATCCTATTTTCACCACAATCTGTCCAAGTTCCATAATATTCAACAGGTACCATGTATGAACTATCATTGTTGTTCATCTGAGCATCGTTATTTTCACTGCTTCTTTGTTCAAGCGGTGATGATATGGGAGTAGAATTGAAAAAGTTATGACGATGCTGATATCTTGGGCTATCTGGATTAGTACGACCTGGTCGGATAATCCTATCAACATCAGGACAGTGAGGTCGAGGACCAGGTTCAGGAGTATATGTAAATGTAAGACTAGTTGAATAAATGACACCATCATTACGAACCAAAGAAATAGGTACTTGTGTTGGTTGTCGGACCCATTCCCAGCCTTCTCTTATTTCAGAGATCTGAGGTATAACGCAGAGTAAACTTTCCTGGCATCTGAAAAAAGCATGAATATAATAGCTTTAATACATTGTCAAATTTGATGAAACATTTTTATTTTTATGTTTCCTTTTAGTTGATGAATTTGTTGGTTGAAGGTGAACAATAAATGTAACACAACCTGAACAATCAAATATTCAACAGATAAAGAAGTACAATGTAAAAGAAAATACCTGTAGAAAGTTTCTGCCTCGACTTCACCAAACCAGACTTTTAATGATTCATTGAAATTTTCACCATTTAATTCTAGCATGGCAACATCACCTCCTCCATTCATGTTTAAACTATGAACGATCGGGACTGGAGTAACCGAATTTTTTATGAGATTCATTCCCTCATAGAACGTATATTCTGCTTTATCTGTACTTATAATTGTCCATGCGGCTCCATCTGTTAAAACTTCCTTATTTTGACCGTTAGGACATGTTGTTCCTTGGAATAGGATGATTCTATCTTGATTAAGGCACAAATACATCCTGTCTTTGCCTTTAAAGTAGAAAGCACATTTGTGCAATTGAGATACTGGATCATCAGCGTCCAATAAGGCTTCTTGTTTATCAACTTTGCGTATTATCTGTTGAAATAAAATTAGTAGACGAAAATTGTGAAATCATTTCCCAAAATTTTTTGCTTAAAAATTTACAATCACTTACCAATCTTGGAAGAGCCATACCAGTAATAGCGCAAACAAGTTTGACAGTTGAACCATAATGAATGAAACCGTCTTGGACGGTGAATTCCTCTGACTCAGCTTCGGCATCATCAACTTGAGTTGAGAAAATGTTAATTAATACAATATAATATTCATTAAAATATTATTCAACGGAAAAAAACAAAATTATTCACAAACAAGTTTTGCACTGAGATTAATTTGTATAAATGATGTATATGCATTATAATGTGAAGTCAATCGCTTTGAACGTTAACTTAAACTACAGTAAATCACAATATGGAAATTTAAACATGAGATTAAACTTTTGTTCATTTTGTAAGAATAGTGTTATAAAGTATTTTTAAAAGTAGCTGATCGTTCATCTATTTTAACGGCTGGCAAAATGCATGAAGTTGTCTAAATTTGCATCTAAAAAGTTAAGTATGAGTTTAAAATGAATTATTTAAACTCATAGCAAAAGAATGAAAAACTGTAAAAGTCGGTTAGGAGTTAAACTTACGCAAGTATATTGTAAAAGCTGACCATTGAGTTGAGCTGGCATGGAAATGTTCATTCTCTACATGTAAATACTTTGTGCTTACGGTTTGAGATCTCAAACGATTGAAAAGTGCAACTTTGGTTCCTGAGCCAATACATACTAGAATAAATAAATAAAAATTGAGCAGACGTGAGTTTCAGCCAGATGCGTGCACAGTTTTTCAGGTAATGAATTTTAGATTAATAGCTTACAGTCAGTATTTTTGAGGGATTGTTTCTTTTTAGATGGCTTGGAAATAACTTTGATTCTTTGAGAATAGAAGGTTCCAATATCATCACTATTGGAATAAAACATTTTGACTGATAGCATGAAATGTTTCCTTTTGTCAGAATCACTGATGAATAGTGTTTTGGCCATACAAAAGTTCTGCAACAAGAAGGATAACAATATTAAAAGATAATTCCAAAGTCAGAAAGTAAATATCCATAACCACAAGAACGTTTGCAAAATGTTCGATCATGGTCATAAATTCATCAACACTTAATCAAATAACAAATTTGTTAAGACTAGTACTTTAAGAACTTCAAAAGACAAATATTTCATGCAAGATGAAGTTTACCTCTCCATTGAAATGCAACTGTTGCATTTCTTGCTCGGGACTTCCAATGCCAATAAATGCACAAACTTGTGTTCCTTCTTCTGAGCATCCTTCTTTAATCATTCTTTCTTTTCTTTCCTTCCATCCTTCCCCAGTCAAATAAATACATGGTGGTGGACAAAAGAACCGCTTTTCTGATCCATACGATTTCTGGGCGACTTTGGCATGCAGAATGATCACTTTGATATCCTTTTCTTTCTTGTCTGATTTTGATCTCTCAGCAAGCTCCTGAGATAAAAAAGAAAAATGGTTACAAGAACGACATCTAAATGAAAAAACTATGAATATTAATTTGTAACATCATTTAAACAATGGTTTTGGAGAAAAGTTAGCAATAGATAGATAAAATCATAAGACATTTGTAATTTCCAAGTTTGGACTGCTATTTTAAATACAATTTGTAATTTTAAATGATGATTCAACATGAGCTCATAGTTTACACAAATAAATTAACTAGAATTAAAATTTAAACTATGGCGACATTGTTTGAATACAAAATTTTTCAGGCAACTTACCGCTTTTTCAACAAGATATTTTCTCATAGCTTCACGGGTCAAAACATGCTCCGATCCACTGGCTTGGAAGGAATTATTGTCCTCATTGGGTATCGCGAACATCTCAAAAAATTACAAGATATTAACAAAAAATCTTGATCTGTTTAGATTGATAATCAATTTTTTCATGTAAAAATAAAAATAAACAAAATCTTATTTCTTGAAAATGTTAACAGCAAAATATAAATAAAACAGAAAGTTACTTGATTTTGTAACTCCATCTGTTGATAAATTTTATTATTAAAAAAAGTTAACTTGTTGAAGTTACTTTATCTTCTTCTCTCTCGAGTGAGAACCATTCTCTTCTTGTCTCTCCTCCTCTGTCTTTCGTGCAATCTTTCGCATTATCTGTCTATCTACTCTTGAGAGAGTGAGAGATGAAAATTTAGTGTGTTTCTGTTCATTTTGTTCAAGTCTTTTTCTCAACTTTTCTCATTTCATTTATGTTGAGTATGAAATTTTACTACCAACCGAAGTTGAAGATAGACTAATTTTATTTCTTTCGTTTCGTTTCTTACTGTGATTATCTCACTCACTTACCAACGTATTTACTCTCCTTTTCTCTCTCTCACCAAACGTTATCCTCATTCATCATCATCGTCTATCTCACTCTCGTTCTCTCTGTGTTCTTTTCTTTCATATCGTTGATTCTCCTTTTCATCCTATCATTTTCACTTTCTCTTTTTTCAATCATTCTCAACTCTTTCACACAACTTTTTACACTATCATCTCTCATCCAGACGTTTAGTCTAACTAGTTCTCTCATCATCATCATCATCTCTCCCCTCTTTAATCTCTTAGTGCTACAGTTTTACATTTGATTTTAACCCTATCCTGTCATTGTTGTCGTTACTTTTTTCTCTCTTAATCCTTCTACCCCTTTCTCGTTCTCTATCATCATTGTATACATTCAAACAAACACACAAAACACACTCTCTCACTCTCTATATCTCAATTAATATGATCTCATTGATTGTCTGATGTATAAAATTAACTTCTCAATTGATTCTCTTTTGGGACTTAATGCTGTTTCAAAGGAAAATGAAAAAAACCGTTGCCGTTTGGAGGACAAAAGAGGAGAAAGACTCTCTTCAGGAGAAGGAAGAAGAAGCTCAGACATTACTGGTGATACTGGTGACGACATTTCTGCTAATAACGGCAGTGGTTATGAAGATGGAGAAGGAAGTGTCAACATTAGCAACAACAACAACAACACAAGTGAAGAAGGTCGAGATGGAGGTGGTGTCTTTATGGTCACTACTGATAGTGTTATCCATATTTCTGAAGATTTGAAAAGTTGTTCCATTGTTGGTAGACCTTTATCATCTCCGCTTGGAAACCTGGACTCTTACAGGAGTCCAATGTCGAGCCATCATCCTCTAACCTCACCAGCAGCATCAATAGTCAAATCAGATGAATCCCAAATGTCCGTTGTTTCCAATGAATCTCAAAGTGCTGGTGACACATCAAGTTCCATTGCCTTAGTGTCAACAGATTCTCTTGTTGTTATTGGGTCCAACGCAATTGGTGGTAATAGTAGTGGTCTTGGTGGTGGTGGAGGTGATGATGGTCTTGGCAGTAGTAGTGTTTCCAGGGGCTCACCTATTGGAGGTAAAGGCTTAACAAAAGAAAAGACAAAGAGGAAGGAAAAGGAAGGACCTTACTGCGCCAAGTGTAAAGTTCATTTTGAATATTTTGAAGTGAAAAACCATAAGGATAAATGTGCAAGACGTTACTGTCGATGTCATATTTGTAAGCTTATCGATAAGGGTAAAAATTTACGAGGAAAAAAGAAGAAAGCTAATGCATCGGAAGCCAATTCATCGAGCCAACAACTCTCCGAAGGTATGTTAACAACCTTTTCTCAAATTTGTATCTTTTTTTCTTCTCATCGCGTTCATGTTATTATTTATTCTCTTCTTTCTCTCACTCTTCTCTCCAACAATTAAACTTAACTATCATTCATTAACCTGTTGTTGGCTTCTCTCTCTTTACTCTCTATCTCTTCCATCAACCTTACCTGCTGAATCTTTCAACAGTTTTACTTTCTGCTTTCTTGCCTTCCTGCTGCCTTTAACCAACTACCCTTTTCTTCCTCCTCTTCTGAATCTGGCTTAATTATAATTATTTAATGTTTGATCATCATTTTAATCAACCTTGATAATCAAAAAAACCTAAATATGTTTAAACTGTTTCAAAAAAAGATGAGTTTGTAAAAGCTAAAAGTTACTTTTCAATCAATCAAATGACGCAACCCTTTTTATCTCACTATTGAGCTTATTTCATTCAACGTTAGATGGCAACCATGAAAATTATCATTCATACACTTTTTACACTCTTTTTTAGTCCAACATTCAAACAAAGTTGTCTGTTAATTTGAATACTAAATATGAGCTCACTTTGAGTTATTTTTCATTAGGAAAACCTTGCAATTAATGTATTAACATGGAGTTACAAACTTCATGAAGTTCAAATGTTGATGAAGAAAGAGATTATTTAATGCTCATTTAATTCGATAAGCTTTAGTAATTTGATTATTTGCTAGCTAATTGACTTAATCATTCATGAAAGAATTGAGAATCAAGTCTTGTTTCATCTTTATGGTCACAATGAAGATGTAAACTGATCAAGTGTTATTATTTCATGGCTGTATCAATATTGATTCAAACTGTCTCGTGTAACATTCAAAAATAAACTCTTACCTGAGAGCAAAGATTCAAATGGTTTTTCACTGTTTACATGATTTTGTTTGCATTTCATGTCATTTTTTTACCAAACAAGATTAATCATCCAATAATAATCCTAGTAATTTAATTTTTTTTATGTTTCCGGTCTGATGAAACTGATAACTTACAATATATTCAATTGAATCGTTAAGCTTGTGTATTAAAGTTCATGTTTTTTGCCAATTTGCAGTTAACTTATAAAGAAAGCAGTTGCATGGTAAAATGATGCATTAACTAACTCACTTGATTGTATAAATTCAAGGTTAATTAAATCAGCTAATATTCAACTACATTGAAATACCACGAGTGCCAATCAATAAAGTTGCATTTATAATACAGTGAACAGTTGAATCACTGAAAATTACGGATATTTAGAGTAAGCTAATTAGAAGGTGTGAATCATTGATTGAAAAATTGTGGACCTTAACATTGGCTAAAATGGTCAACTACCAAATGATGGCCTTAATATCATAGATCTTTCAATTGAATTGGTTAACAGGTTGAAATGAGTTCTTTACCTTTTTTATCATTTCTATTGACACTTTTTTTTCTCCTTCCATTAACATTGAATTTAAATTGTCTGGAAACTGAATATAAATCTGATAAATACATCAGTATATTAGTTACTTTGGACGTCTTTTTTCACCATTTTGTGTGTGTCTTAAACAAACTTCACATTTCATGTAATTTCAACCCTTTTATGCATCTCTTACTAACTAACTTTCATGTTGAGTTGAGTTGAGCTGATTCAAGAAAAAGGTTAACAAGAAAGTCTCTGATTAATTAAAGTCTAAGACATTAAACATTAAAATAAAGTGACAAGTTGAATGAATGTTGAACTGATTTGTGTGTTTGTACATTTGTGTATATTTCAACCTCAAATTAGTTCCCAATCATTTAACAATTTAGCAGAATCAGATTAAACATAAATCGTCTTTTTTCATGTCTTTTTTACATTATCTTGTTATACTGTTTATATTGAAGTTAACATTGAATTGCTAAACAATTGTTGATGCACTTGAATTGGTCAACAATCATCATTCTGGGTTAATTGACACCCTTGTTAAGATGAAGATAAAGACAAAGATGAACTTGAAGATAATATTCTCATGAAACTTTTCTTTTGAAGCGTCAAATGCTGTTGAGAAGCGGTTACAAAAATCAGATGTTGAATATTTTGTTGCAAATTTACATTGCCTGTTGATAACAATTGTCATGTTTCACTTGAATAAAGTTACTGTAAGTTGATAACTGTTTAAACATTCAGTTGTATTACCAGTTGAATGTCAGTATTCAATTTGTAATTGATAGGAAAAGAACTCAAATTGTAATGAAAAAGATGATCAACAACTAATTAACCAATGATTTGACCTGTCAAATTGTTAGGTTAAATGTTGTATTACAGAAAAAAAGAGAGAATCAAATAGCTTTAGGTGTTTAACCAGCAAACTTTGATCCACTTTACCGAGGTTAATATGCATTTGTGCAAATGTTACCAACCAAGCAACACTAAAAGGTAGAGAAAAGGCGACAAATTTAATTTCATTGTTAATAATACGGAAATAAAAAGCAAGGTAATTCACCGAGACATTGATGATTGTTTCTATGATACTTGAGTGTGCGTGTGATTATGAAAAATGATGTCAAAATGAAATTGAAGGTAAAGAGTTATTTTGTGCTGTCTGACTTAAACACGAGGTTAGTCGATGCTGATTCACGTGGTAACAATGAATGTATTAAAAGTGTGTATAAATAGGAATCAGAACAAAATTATATCAGAACAATTATAATATTGAAAAGTTGCTTCAGGCAGTTGAGTATCATTAGGATTGGTGAAGCAGAATGAAAAAAAGGTTTGATAATGTGATAAGTGAAAGATTATTATTAGATCGACAAGTTGACAATTAATAAATGGAGTCTTTTTTATTTGCTGTATTGATAGGAATTGTGAGATTGAAACTTTGCCAATCCAACCAGGTAAGTTAATTAGACGATCAGGTTTGTAAAAGTAAAACAAGAAAAGTTAATCACAATGAAATGACAATGATTAAGTTGACAGATTTGTCTGTAGAGCATGATATAATAATAATGATGCTAAAAAGTCTGTCATTATTTTTCACCATTTAAATCAATTTGTTTTAAAAGGTTGAAGCAATTCAATAAAATCTTAAGCAGATTAATGTGAAGAGAAAAAAGTTGCAAATTTGAAAGTTTTTACATTTGCTCAGGTTAAAAGCAAGAGTTTGAAAGCTCGAAAAGATTATTCATGATGATGATCACAATACAGAACCTCGCTTATCCAGCCTGAGGAATTGCAGTGAAAGTAAAATGAATTAAATTTGTGGCCTTAATCTGGTTTATTTGGTTAAGTTTTTCCCTTTGGAATCGCTTTAACCGGTTCAACTTAAACTCAGTCTGGAAACTCTTTCCAATAACCATTCAGAATAATCATTCAGAATGTTTGAGTATTCAGATGAAAGGGTAGAACTGTTGTCTCTCATCATCTTTCATTATCATCCTTTTGTTATTTTGTTGGTCAATATCATCATTCGATTCCCTCTGGAGAAAAGGTAAAACTAAAAAGATTTCAACTTTCCAACTCTGTGTAGCGTCTTGATGATCATCCTGAGTATTCAACTTTTTTTTTCACTCTTTAGCAAGGAAATGGCGAAAGTTAGCAGAAAAAAATGCCTCAAGGTTTGAATGAAGGTAAAAAAACGAGTAAATCAAATCAGAAATAAAAATAAGTGCAAAAATTTGGCGAAACAATTGAATATTTCTTTATTTATATTGAAACATAATCAACATTTTATTTAACTATCTCTTCATTGTTATCTATTAGGCTTCATTATCTTGTTGACTTTACAATTTTGTTCATTTTTCATTTGCTTTATCAAAATCACATTGAAAAATGTTTACTGGCTTTCAAATTATGCGCCTTTTTTGGTTCAACTCTTGTTTGAACTAATAACTTAGATTTGCTTTTTCAAGTTTAACTTATTAATGAGATTTTATTGAGTTAGCAACAACATATAAACAAAGGTTAAACATGAAGATGAACATTTTGAATGATGATGAAGAGAGGGAAGAAAGTAAGTCTCGAAATTTTGTCTTAAAGAGCTGAAGGAAGAGAAAGCAATGAAAATGTTCAAGTGTAATATATAAATAATATGAAAAGATTGTATAAAAAATGGAATCAGTTACAAGGAAGAAGTTAAATAAGGAAAGGAAGACGCGAAAAATGAAAGTAGGAAGATGAGGAAGAAAATGACTAGACAGGGTGTTAGACAGGAAAAAAGAGAAGGAAAGAGAAGTGAGAAAGAGGTGGAGAGATGATAAAGAGAAGAGTAAATGTTTGAATTAAGTGGAGGCCTCAAAGGGCCTCTTAACCAGCTACCATCTCATCCTCATCATTATACAATCATCGAAACGTTTCTCCTTGGGAAACTGATTGACACGGATGATAATGATGAAGATAATTGAGATGATATTGAAGACGAGGAAAATGAGCAAAATGATTGTGATGATAATGATTATCAGCAACTTTCAATTTGATCAGGAAGAAGATGAAAAGTGCGACTTGCGACAGTCTGATGATGAAAACTATTTGACCAAAAAAGGTTTAAATCAAACAAATTGATCAACAATTTTCAATCCAAAAATTGATCAATTTTTCAAGTTTAATTTTCCATGCTTTTCATTTTACTGATTGTTATTACTGTTCAATTTGCCTATGAATTTGCTCGATCATTTAACTGTTACAATATTATCACCAATTGAATCAATTATTCAGCGATTTAACTCTGATTTATGATCTTTTCCTTTTCAGTTACAGTTACACAAGTTTTTTTTCAAATGCATTTCATTTTCATTTAGCTCAAGCAATTAATTATCAACATTTTTCAATGTTAATTGTCAACTTTTACTTTGCTAATGTTGAAAATACAAATTGATCTTTACAGTTAACTCTTTGGTTCATCTTTTGTATTATCAATTGAATCTTTATTAAAGCAAGAAATAAACTTGAATTGCTTCCATCAAATTGCAATTGAAATTATGTTAATTTTCATTGCAAATGAAAATTGCTTAAAAATAATATTCGCTGAATGTTATCATAATTAGTTATCATTTATTGAATTGAGGTAATTTTCAATCTTTCATCAATAAATACACTTAACCTTCAACTGAATTGATTTCAAAATCCTTTTCATGGTACTTATCCAAAGAATCTGCAGATTTGATCAAAAAAAAATATGAATAAAAAGAAGAGAGAAAGATTTGAAAAATTGTTAAATCTCTCCAAACCTGTCAACCCTTTTACATCAAACGAGAAACTGGTTAACTTGAGTTTTACTGGTTTAAACACGTATCATGATTATCTTGATTGCAGTATTTTATTGTACTTTTGCCTGGTAAAATAAAGCGTCATAATTATCTGAACCTATTATTACAACGGTAAATCTGTTTACCTTGACGGTTTTGATAATGGAACTGATAATTACAATCTTATTCAATTGATTTGCATATTAACTCATCTTGTCACTATGAACCAGCAGCTAATAAATTTGTTTCACTCAATTGTCTAATTGGTGGTTCAATAAATCAACCTTTTTTACCTAAATTTGATAACCTGTTTGATTGTTATACTGATAATTGATAGACTCATGAATCAAGGTGTTGTTGCTAAGGATATAAATCAAATGTTTAAACACTACTTACAGCCATTTTGCATTCATTTTTCAAACGGTCAAATGCTCGACTTTATTAGTCAATCTGTGATTGATTATTTGAACAATTTAATTGATGATTCAATTTGCATAAAAATGGATAATTTGTGAAAATTTAATTATTAGAATCAAATCAAGTTAATCGCTATTGTCATCGTTACCGTTGCGCTTTTCATTTTGTTTCATATCAACTGGTTTATCTCACAATAATGCTGAATGAACCTCAATGAATGTTAAACTTTGAGTCGATTTAGTCATTTAAGGCTTGAGTTTGTTGAATCAGCATTAAATTTACTCTCATAGCTTGATTATTGACATTTTGATCACTATTTAACTGATTACTTTGAATATTCAATGATTATTTTTTGGAAATTTTTCGCAACTTTTTCCCAATTTTGCTGTCAAGTTAATTTACAGTGAATCGTTTCAATTGCAATTTGATTATGATTATGAACATATCAATCAATTTACCTGATTATAATCAAATTAATCATTGATTTAGTGAGTCTGAGAATGAGAAGTCTGCAATGAATTTCAGCCATTATTCATTATAAGCTGTCTGATTAATAATAATTGTTGCAAAATATCATTCATTATTTTGCCAAAATCTCAATTAAAATCACGTCGTTGATTGTTTTAATGACAATTTTAAACACGATTTGCTCAAAACCAACTCGCTTATCAATTGTATAATTTTGTTTTATTGTCTTATTTCATCCTTTTTGCATTGAAAAGCCAACAACCGGAATTTTGATTCACGCGTTCTTTTTGCTTGAATATCATCCAGCAAATGAATTCAATGCAAATTCAATGTTTAAAACTTAAATTTACTAAATTAGATTATTCAATTCAATATTCACTCGATCCATTTCAGCATGCGTTTTGCCTAAGAAAAGCTTTATTTGATGAAAATTCCGTTTCTGTTTTTACCCACAAAGAACCTTAGCAATCACAGGGTTAACATGATTAGCACCTTGAAGTCACAGTGAACACTGCAGCAACCAGCTGATTAAAATTAGCAACTTTCCTCAACTAATTGCTCTATTGAAAGTAGATGATGATTATGATCTGATTAAGACATTTTAAATTTTTACGCAAATTGCTTGTTAATTTGTTGTCTCTCACACACAATGTCATATAATTTGTGAAGTATTTTTGTGAAAAAACACCTTTTTTCTTGTGTGTAATTCAACAAAAAAAGTGTTAACAAAATTGTAGCCATTATTTTGTGAATTAAGTTATTACAAGTTATTCTTATTTCGCTGTCAAATGAGTTGAATTGCTTCAACATTAACTGAGATATTATTATTATCATTATATATTTCTTATTATCACCATTATTAACATTATTATAATGATTATTATCGTGATTATCCTTATTATTATTACAACTTTCTTATTATCACACTCAACTTTGTAAAATATTTTTCAAGCGAAACCAAATACCATTGAGAATGGCTTGAAACTCCCACTAAACTTACTTTTTGTTCAACTTTGTTCAACTCTTTCATCCACCATTATTAACGGAAATATATTTTCACAGACGAATTCGTATGTCACTAGACCGAGTCCAAAACTCTTTGAAACCATCTTTCATCTTCTCTCCATCTTCATCTTGGTCCATCTTCGTAACTTGCTTCACTTGCCTTTTCATCGATGCTTGATTAACTTCAAATATGAAGGCCTGAAAGGTCACTTAATTGGCTATCAAAGCTCTTGTCCGTTTCGTTTGCAATAACAATTTAACCCTAAATAGCTTTTCTAATGTTTTTTATTGAAAAGCCTTTGATATCGATGATTGAATAAATAACATTGAGATGAAATTGTTCAGAAACAAAATTGTTAACTCAATATTTTGACGATAATTATGAAAGTGAAAAGGTTAACTCAATCTTTAACATTATATTAATGCGGACATTTTCAATCAATTTAATCAACTCAATCTGGACAATATCAAATCTCTTGAAATAGAGTTTACATGAAAATTGAATTATTCATCTTAATATCAACTTCAATTGATTCGCTCCACTTGATATATTGCTTATTTTGTTTATCAAAACTAAAGAAAACTTTGATTCAATTTGACTGACGATAAACATTGATTATCTAATACTTTCAGATTAAAATATCAGACTTTACGAATCGCAATTCCAAAATTTAATCAAAAATGGAACTAAGAAATCGAAGTTCTGTCTGAATCAAAGCTCTTGATTCCTACTCTTGTCTCTTCAAAAGCATTGCCTTACATTTATTGTAATGAAAGTGTCTGAGATCAAACTGATTGGTGAAAAAGTGTAAAGAACTTAATGATTTCTCAGTTAATTCTGCAAAGATTAAGAAGTTGATTTAATTAATGATTAATGAATTTTGAAAATCGCATTGAGCTTTTCTGAAAGTGAAGGTTTCAATCATTTATTTAGTGAAACAGACGTCGAGTAGCCCTTGGTTTGCTTTTAGCATTTGTTGAATCCATTCGAATAATTTTAAGATTATATTATTTTTCAAATCAACATTAAATTCATTAATTAATAGACAATTTTTCTTGCTTGATTAACTTCCTTTCCTGCATTATTTCGTGCGATTACATTGTGATGTTAATTACCAGGGAAAAATAAACAATTATTAACACCTTTTAACCTTAAATTTGTTAACTTTTCACAGTTTCTTACAACTCTTTGAACACCTTTACCTTTTGTTTAAGCAAATGTTTGCTGTCTACTTCCTGTCTGTCATCTGTCTGCACATTTTTTGTCTCTTATAACATTATGCATGGTTTGATAGTCATTTGATATTATAGGCTTGGGATGGATTCCCTGTTGTTTAATATTGATTTTCATGAAACTCACATTAAACTGCGCAGTTTGAACAATATAAAAGCTAATAATTTTCACCCTTAAATGTTGAGCCAATCTAATAAAATAACTTATCATTCAACAGTTTACAATTTTATTAATGAATTAGGAAGAAGCAGGGAAAATATTGTTATTACTGAAAAGGCAAATATAAATATTATTTTGTTTTTTATCGTTTTTCATCAAATTGTTGTAAAGTTATTCATGAAGTTGAATAAAAATGTGAAATATTTTCAAGATGAAATGAATGTTGGCAAGTGAAAATTGTTCAACAATAATATGCATAAACAAGTTATTTGTTATCAATCTTGTAATAATATTTGTTAAACTCGGGAATTGAATGAAGGGTTAAACATGATAAAATGTGATGATATTAACCACAAAACATTTGATTTTCAACTTTGTTCAGTAAAAATACTGAATAAGAAGAAGAAAACGGTTGAAATAAAAGTTAATATTTCAATAAACTGAATATAATATTTAAATTGTTGAACAGTTTTGTTAATTCCGTTCATGAAATTGCATAAAATTCCAATAGATTTTCACATTTTTATGTGTTCATTTAAAATAAGCTGTCAAAATGTTTTCACTATTAAACTGAACAATTATAACATTAAACTCTTTCCTTTTTTCACTGTTATTTTATGCTGACTTAATTGAGAGCTTCTCATGATCATTTTATCTCTTTTATCATGAAAATTTTTTCCCGAATAAAATAATGATAAAATTCATTAGCATTCTTGAAAGTAAAAAGGCTTGAAAACTGTTCAAATAAACAATTCAAATTGAACTCTTCGCATTAATCACATTCAATTTGCTCCTTTCCCTAGCTAATTACCATTCTCACCTTTAATCACACTTCTCTAACTCAACCATTGCCTTTATTGTGATATAAATTTACAGTTTAAAATGTCTCCAGATGAAAATGATGAAAAGATGGCGAAAGGAGAAACTAAATTGATGAAAACGGTAAAAGTTTCAAAGTAATTTGAATACAAGGTTGATAAATGTTGATGTTTAACAACCTTGTGTCCATTTGAATCAATCAAGTTAAACAAAGTCTTAAAATTATTGATTCATCTGAATCTTATCATGAAAGGTGTAAATAACCGTTTGCGTCAAAGTTTCATGAAAGTGCCATTCAATCCAGTTTCTTCAACATTTTTTTTCGTCTTTTTTGCTCGCAAACAGGAATTTTATTGATCATCAGAAAGATCATAAAGAATTGCAAATTTTGATCAATTTCATTCTGATAATGATCATGTGCAATATTGAAGTTGCTTCATCATTAACCTTTAACAGTTGCATTCATTGAATAATTTGCTTTTTTTCATCAAATAAACTTGATTATTATATCATTATTACCAGAAATGAAATTGCCTGAAGCACATTCAGTTGTAATAGATTTCAAGATTTGTGAGTTTTCTTTTTTCTCTTTGCAAGGTTAACTTCATACAATTATCATTAAAAAAGTTGATATTTAATTATGCACAATCACCTTAATCACACTTCCTTGATGAGCTCAATCTTCATCAGTTTAATCAAATATATCAATTGAAGAAGCAAGACTTACAAGGTTAACAATTTTGTTAGCAACAAGAAACAAAAATCTGAATCTTATCACATTTAAATAGTTTCAATGTGATTCAAGAAAATAGCCTTTCCAATGATTTAGTGACCAAAGGGTTAGAATGGAAAGAGTTTTTCTTCTTTTTTGTTTCTGTCAACATTGAAACTCTGAAATGGTTGTAAATCATGAAAAGCTAAACATGTTTTATCTTTGCCAAAATATTCTGATAAAATTCAATTTGATTATCATCGTCAGTATTAATCATTGATATTAGATGCGATATTTTATCACATTTTTTTATTGAAAAAGGACATAAATTGCAGTTGCATTAAAGAGTTGAAAAGTAGAAAGAAAATACATTATCTGAATTGGAATTTCGTCAGAATCTTTATAGTTTTTTCTCTTCTTTTTCAGTCATTATTCTTGCTCAGAATAAAGGTAAACCTGGACGAAAAGGAGGATTCTAACCTCCCTGTTGAGCATGCCAATAACGTTGAAACTATTCAATACGTTGATTCCAATTCAATCCTATAAACTCAGCTCATGTTAACTACGAATCAAGCTACGTTTACCTTCATCATAATTATCATGATGATCATACAGGTTCAGAAAAGTGGAGAAAAGACAAAAAATATTAACAAAGATTTGAACATTGAATTAGTTGAAAGCAAAATTTGTCATTTGCTAACAAATATTTAATCAACTTCAATCAATCAAAATGATGGAAAATTTGAATTTACAGAGAAATGAATTTTTTCCATGCAATTTTACAGTTTTGATAAATGAACTGAAAGGTAAACTGAAGGTGAAATTTGGTTATCATTTATTGTTAATTTGAATCACGTTTTGCGAATATTTTCAAACCATTTGATTACAATTAAAAATAATGTTTTGGTTTATTTGGTAAAAACTGTTTCTTGTTTTATCACTCAAACCAAATACAATTAACTGATTTGATTTATGAATTAATTTATTTACAAAATGGCAAAATCAATATTAATCAATATTTGCTGTTGTTTAATTTAAGGGTTTAAATTGTTAGGAAAAAGGTTGCTGATTAATTGATCTTCTTGTTGAACGTTTTTTCAGTTTGTATTTCGTTGAGCCTCAAGCTATTTTAAACTCATAAATTTGCAACTTTTTTGCGTGCAAACGCGTTGAGTTTTGAGCTGTTTTTTGTGGACAAATTTTAACTTGCATGATTATCATGATGAGGAAACTGAACAACATGTTACACTTTACCGAGTTGTAAATTGATTTTGTATTCAAAGCGTCAAACCTGTGATCAGCTAATAATCAACATTAACCCGAGTTAATCTTAATCAGTGAAAATGCAACTTGATACTCTCCTGGTAATGTTAATGATTGAGGCAGCAAAAAAGGTTAACCAAATGAAGTTAGATTTAACTCTTTTTTGTTGTGTTATTTGACTCTATTAAACTGTGATATTTAATGTAAATGTTGATAATGATCACTTCAATTATCATGAAAAGATATTGGAAAGTGTCTAAAAAATTGATATCAATCGCGAATGAAGCTCTCTGATGATGTTTGATTACCATTATGATTATTATGAACTTTGCCAGTTTGTTTAACTTTACTTTTTTTCCTCTCTTCTTTTATTCTGGATTCATCGAGTTAAACCAAGTCAGACAATTAGTTAATCATTAAGACGGACGAACACTAAATTAGACTAAATTGTGAACCTTAAGGCCAAGCTTAAGGTAACTTTGGGTAAAAAAGCAGTCAAAAAAATATGAAGCAGAAAAAAATGGAACCGAAAAAAAAGGTTCAACAAGTGAACAACAAGAAAGATGCTGATGATGTATTATGATGATTATGATTATGATGATGGCGCGGTGATAATGATGATTATGAAGGTTACCGAAGGTGTTATCCGGTTGTGACAACTGTAAGCCAAAAGATAGATTATGTTTGCCATTCATTATTTGCTTGATTGTATTCCGCTTGCTTGATTGTGTTTGCAATCTTGCAAAGTACATAGACGCGTCTAAAAGTACATAAACACTTGTATTATTAGCCACAGTCTTGCAACCTCCTCCTCCTACTGTGACCTTCCCACCCCATTAAATCGTCCTCTTCTCACGTTTGAACCTCACCATCGTTACACCCTGAAGCCTCAAAACCATTAAGCTACCTAAGCGTTTAGTGCAGTCTGGACCGAGCCTCATCATCATCACCATCCACTAACTATTAATAACACATTCCGAGTTGTTCAATAGTTTGACTTACTTTCTATTTTGTCTCTCAATCGTCATTCCAATCATCAGCTTAACCATTCATCCTCTTGATCGTCCTTTCTGATCATCTTTCAATCTTTCATTTTCATTTGAATCGCCACTTGAATCATCATCTCTTGTACTGGCGCTTTTAGCTTTTACCTGAATACACTTTAACCCTTTTCTGCAACCCATTCTTGATGATCTTAGATTCATTATCATCATGCACTATTATTATATCATCATTATGTTGAAGTGCCACTAGCTTTTCTGGTTGCTATTTGAAAATGTAAAGTTTGTTGTTGGCAGATGAAGTAAATTATTACTTTAATTATTTGGTTCGCATAAGCCTTTTCTTTCAAATGAATTTTTCACATATTTTTCCATATTTTTAACACTTTCTAGTCTCATATCATGATTGTTAACGTGACAATCTTGCCTTCTCTACGAGATTACTGAATAATTCTGAGCATTTTTTGTTCACACCAAAACCAGTGATTTTTACGCACTTACTTGTTGCATTTTAAACTTGTAATTGCACCAAAAATCAGACTTTTTTGTTACTTTTTCAATTTTCACTCTACAGAATGAATATTATCATTATCGTCATGAAATGATCATTATTTTCCTGTCTTAATCATGATCTTTGCAGTCAACATTTGCCATTCTTGTCTATTTGGGATTGACTTGAAACTTCACTCTCTTTCACCTTTCATTTGTTGACTGTTTTAAAAATAATTTGTGACTGTTTTGTTAATAATATTGTACTATTGTTCAATTGTTGATTGGTGTTTCAATTGAGCAATAAATAAAGAAACAATTTATCAAAAAAAGCTTTTTTAAAAAAAAGCTGGTTAAGCTTTTATGGTTGTGTGTCAACGTGGGTTTCATGGTGAACAAGCAGAGTAACTTTGAAATTGATTCTCACTTTTTTCCCGTTTATCATCGGAAAACAATTTAACATTTAATTTAATTTTTGTCTTAATGTCGTTATATTGTTTAAAAAAGCTGAACCAGGATCCAAAAAATATCTTGACAAATGAAACACCTTAAAATTTTGGCTTCAATATCAATCGCATTTTTGCTCAAGTCTTTGTTTAACTTTTCGTTTTTTAACATTATTTGACAATGAACAAGATGATGAAGATAAATTGATTTAGTGCCAAGTATGCATTTCAGTTAACCTTTAGGTAATTAAATGGATTTAACTATCAATTTTAGAAGTTAAAGAAAGGAAAGAGTCGCGATTTAATGCTGTAAGTCTGAAACTCGATTGAAAATTTTCTCATGAAATCTCATAATTATTAATTTGCAATCAATTACACAAATGAAAACTATCTTAACCTTAATTATCGATTCATTATTGACATCATTTAAGCTATTTAAATCCATTTATTTCAATCGTTTTTAACTTTTGATTAATTTTGTCCGATAATTTAATCAAAAATCGCGCCTTTTGTTTTTCGTCTGCTAATCATGTGATTAGCAACAATGCAAAACTGGCTTTTTTGGTTACCTGATAATGAAACGTTTAATCATCTTATTGTTAACTTTTCTAATTTAACTGTTAGTAAATTGCCAGCAATGCCAACTATTGTCAACATTGTTTCTTAATTGTTTCCTCAATTCATCTAAGTGTAAAGATTCAGGCAAAAATATTATCTTCTTGAATTCATTGTGGTTTTATGAGCAGACGTGGGGTCATTATCTGTATGGACTGTGATTTTGATCTATTAACTTGCTTTGATGGTGACGATGACAGCAACAATTATTCACAATTTTGTTAATAAATGTACAAAGTTTCATTTGTTTGTAAAATGAGATCAGTTTTCACTCAGGATTGATATAAAAAAGCTTCAATGGACTGTAGTTGGTGAAGTTGGGGTTGCAAAAGGGATTTTGCCTTAAAGTTGAGATACAACTGTTGTAACTGCTCAAGCTTAGTATCTTATATCAATATTAATGTCACAGTAAAATGAGTTAATCTAAAAGAATTGGATTCTCTGGTGGATAAAAAAGTATAAAACCTTGGTTCAAGAAAAACCTTGAGTTATTTCAACTGATTATAACTTGCGGTAATAATGCCAGTAATAATAAGTATAATTAAGTTACTATTACTATTAAACTTACTGCTAATAATAATCAAATAAATATCCAAGACGATTTAATCAAAGGTGAAATTGAAGTCAAAAAAGCGTCACTCGTTGAGACATGACAAACCATGGAATCTTGAAACAAGATTAGAGGAAAAAGAAAAAGTCTGGATAAGATGAAGAAGGATGTATAACTCTTTCAACACTCGTGTTAGCATCATCTTGGCAACTCTGAGAAACGTACGCTGCAAGGTCATTGATGTCATTGAAAGGGAAGATAGATGAAAGAAATACCGAGAACTCAAGTCGTCTCTCTCCTCTTTATCATCATCGTCGTCAAGCAAGGAGCAGATGAAGAAGAAGAAAACTGAATTTATTTCCAAACTGCATGTTCAGGTTATGATGATAATGATACTGTTGGGAAGAGAGGGAAGAGAAGTGAAGAGAAAGAGAGAGAGTGGTTAAAAGGGATGAAGATGAAGTGAGAAATGAAAAGGGAAACGCAAAAATTGTAACAAAGATGCAAACCTAGTTTCAATGAAAGCAACCTTGAATTGGAATGAATGTAAGAAGAAATGAATTAAAATGAAACAGAATTAAATTAATGGTTAACTTTAAATGCAAAACATGGCAGACATTACCCTATCCTTTACAATTTATTGTTGACAATGAGAAACTGATTAATTGTTGAAACATTATAATGAAGTAACTCACAGTTAACAAAGTTATTATTAACTTGAATGTGTTTTATTTTTTTGAAACATGTTTTTGGCAATTTTGAAATACTACTTTTTTTGTGAAGCAAAATATAAGCCAAAAAAAAGGCCAAATTAAAACAAAATTAATGTAAATTTAGTCTCAAAGTGAAGCAAAAAATACCTATTCAAGGTTTGTCAATTGTGAGGTTAACTTTGTCACTTACCAACTGAAAATTTATCTGTTAATTGGTAAACTTGAAGTATCTGATTACACTTTGATTCACTCAATTATGCAAATGAATAAGGCAAAATGGAAGTGAATGCAGATGATAGCAAAATCAATATTTAAATTGAATAAACTGTCTTTAAATTTTGAATGAATTGAAGTAAATCTCATCTCGATTTAATGTTGACTTTGTAAGGTAAGTGATCTTGATGTTCAATGTGATTATCTAGTTATTTGTAGACTTTGTTGAGCAATTGGTTAAGCAATTTGTTTGATGGCCATTAAATCCAGAGTTAGAAGGAAATTTTGTTCATGTGATTTCATCAACTTGTAACTAGTTAACATTTTCAATGATGATAACTGTTGGTTGATTGTTAATCATGATAGAATGATGATAATGAAATGATGGTTTATTGTGCAATCTGAAAATGTTTCACTTATTAACCAAGTTGAAACAATCAAACACACCTTATCTTTAACATGAACATTGAGAATCAGTAACAGCAGTAAAAGAGGTATCATCATGCAATCAGTTTGTTAATCATCTTGAAATTAAACTCTTGATCGACTCCTTCAACTAATTAAACTTGAATCTTTAGGTTAACCCACAAAAAAAGCCGCAATCAAATCAACACAATTTTATCTTCTATTTTTGGAGCAACAAATCAAACAATTAACTTCAACAAATTGTCATTACACATGTTATTATGGTTATTGTACATTGTAACATCATCTTTGTATCCAGCCATTATAATGGTTGTTGCGCTTTGAAAAGGTTGGTTTGACTTGGAAAATGTGAATATCTCATGTTGTGATTCAGTTAATTACTGCTCTTTTGCTGTTCAACCCATTACAGATTCAATATTCATTTGATAAATTTTTTGTCTTTTTTGCTGTTTCCTTGAGAATCAAGTTTGATAAATGGTTTCAACTCTGTAAACCCTTGCAGCCAACGTTGGTCTGGCAATGTTTCAAAAGTGAATAGTTTTTCAACTTTTCCTTCGTCTGTATTATAATCAATCTGTGATTCAATCAGAATGTGAATTTACAATTGCAATTTATTGATTATCAGTCTACCTTTTTCAGTTTTCATTTTTTTCTTTCTCATTTGCTTTTTAACAAGATTTAAGTTTCTCCTTTTTTTTCCTTCTTCATTGCTGTATCTCAACATTTTTCAGCTTATCTTAACCCTTTTCTGTCCAACCTCTTTTTTCATCATCATCTTTAGCTTTATCCTCATTATCATCATCATTATCATCATTGAGTATTTTGAAAGCAGAAGAAGAAGAAGAAGAAAAAATCAAATCAAATCAACTTGGGAGTTGCTTGAAATTTAAAACTCTCCTTTACCCTTTACTTTGAGTTGATTCACAATGATTTATAAAACAAAATTACGTTTATCATGTATTTTATTGCCAACCAAGGAAACATTGAGTGAAATAAACTTGAAAAGAAAGATGAAGATGAAGAGGATGATGATTATGATGATGATTAAAAAAAATAAAAACCATGTATGTAATCCTTTCACGTTTGCAGCAATTAAGAGTTGGCATATAAATGGCAATTCAACATTTTCTTGGTTGATATTTTTTCTTAGGTTTTTCTTACCTTCCTTAGCCATTTAATATGAGCAGGTCAGTAAAGAGAGAGAGAGAGAGAGAGAGAGAGAGAGAGAGAGAGAGAGAGAGGATAATTTGAAGATAAAGATGATTATGAGGATGAGATTTAAAGACTAAGAAAGCAACAAGTTACAAGTTGAAGATGGAAAAGCAGGAGTTAAAAAGATATTCAGGAAATCTTTTATGGCCTGCAAAAGAGTTGAACGGTTGAAATAACTTTCCAAATTGATTGCTTCAAAGTTAAATAAGATGAACATTTTTCAAGTTAACTCAAAGTCTATCCAAGATTGAGATTCACTTGAAGAGTGGGAGAAGACAAAGCAAAGTGAACATTTGCCTCCTTCTGTCCCACCACCGCCACTCTCATGATGATAATCATCTTGATCTTCATCATCTTGTTCCTCTGCTTATCCACCAATCTCATCGCCAGTCGCCCCCTCATCTCGTTGTCAATCCCATTGATTCACTTTCTCACTCATCGCAATGTCAAAGTGTTAACAGCAATTTGCATAAGATTAAACTGCAATCAATCTAACAACGTTTGAAATGCATTTTTTAACGAGGTTTTTAGCCCTGCAACTTCATCTACAAGGTCATCGAAAGTAAACGCAAAAGTTAGCAATCATTTGGATAAGAAGAGTTAAGACTAAAGAGTTATCTTCATCTTCATCATCATCATCATCATCATCTTTTTATTCCTGTTCTAGCTTTTTTTGAGTTACAGCTTCTGTTGCTGCTTCTGGATCTGTTTGTTGTCTGTTTGTTGAAAGTTGATTATTTTACACACGCAATAAATTGTTGCAGCAGTTGCTGATTTGTATTGTCTATTGTATTCAACTAATCACAATCATAACAATATTAATAGTTTATAACACTGCATGTTACACCCTTTAACCTCTCACTGTTGATTGCCTTAATAGCAATTGATCTCAATGTTGTTTTTAAATCTTTGTTTTTTGTTGCTCTAAAGTATTGCTTGCTTCAATATTTTTGCCACAATTTTTTAGTCCTTTTTTCATTTACATATTCACAATCAACTCATCTATCAGCGACCACAATTACAATCAGAATAGATTATGCAGACAATTAATCAACAGTCAACATTTACCAACAACTTTACACGTAAAAAGGCGACATAAAAGACAATTTCGATTGTTCTTTTTGCTTTCTTTCAATTAAATCAGTTCTTCTCATTAAATTATCAGTGCTGAATCAAATTCTGATATTCAATTGTACAAGTGAACTATCAATACTTGGCAATAATAAATGAAATTGTTTCCCTGAAAAACAGAATGAGTTTATAATTTTCCTTTTCCTTATTTTCATCCACTTTCATGAGACTTCAATATATTATACTCATTTTGATATATATATTTATATTAATCTGTATTATTATGGTTAGTTAGTCAATATGTGAGTTATTGAGGGCAAAAAATTGTGTTCAATTTCTTGGTGTTTCCCTGGATACCAATTTAAGGTTAAAGTGTATGTTGGGTCCAAAAAAGTATGAAATAAATTGTTGTTGATGAACATCAATTGAAAGTCATGGGAAGGTTAACAGTGAAATAAATAACAAATTTAAGATAAGTAAATAACTTTAGATTGACATAGATTTGTTTCCCCTTTTCTTGTGATTTATCATAAAAAGCAGACCAGAGACAGAAAAATGGACTTGAATTTCATCTGTTATTATAATATTATCATTGTTATTATTATTCATAGACGTTATTATAACCATCAAGTGAGTCAAATAATATTACTATTAAGATTTACTATTGATATGTATGTATATAAATATCCCAATAGAGATTATATAAGTTGAGACTGACCCAAAATAACCCATTTTTATGTTTGCTTCAAGACAAAAGCTAAACATTGAACCTTCCCATGTAACATGATGATTGACCTTTTCTTTGTTTTATTCACTTTCATTCCTCATCATCTTCATCATTATCATCCTTAATGCCTTATTTAGTATCGTAAACACTTGTAGCCTCATCTTTGCACAAAAAAAACGCATTTTCTTCATCACCAAAAATTCTCATCTTCTTTTCACTCTTTATTGATGTCTTATTATGATTATTATAAGAGATGAGTGAGAAAAGTAATAATCTTAATTTACAATCAATTAATGTCACTGAACATCCTGTGGTTAAGACTTGGCTTGTGAAAAGTGTTGCTCTTGTGAACATTATTTCATATTGAATAGTTTATATATTCAGGGTGAGCATTCATTTTAAATAAACTACAGTCTTTTCTTGAATTTTGTGTGAACCTTTTCACCATCATTCTATCTTCCCTATCATCATCATTATCATTATTTTAACTTCTTTACTCAAGGTTGGATTGGTAAAAGTTTTGAGAAACCAATATTTGTCTAAACCTTTATTCACAAAATATATATTTTTTACCATTATGTTGTTATTATTTACTTTTTTTCTTCTTTCGCTTGTACGTCCGCTTCACGTATGATGATAATAATAATGAATATCTATAATTTAAGTAAATATTATTGAAAATAATTGTAGTATTATACCACAATATACTATTATTTGCAGGCTAACCAAATACTGATCAGTGTGTGATTGAAATGGGGAGAGTTAATCCAATGACATATAACACTGTCTAACTCCTCTGGTATGTTACACTTAACTGTATCCAAACAAGGTTCAAGTGACAGTCAACAGCTTCTGTTTTTCACTTCTTTCATTGTCTAACATGGTTTCATCTTCTGTTGAAATCCTTGAAATCTTCTGAACTCTATTTGGAAACCGTTTCTGGTTTAGTCAAATTTGAAAATAAAACTTACTTATTGACTTCATTAATGCTCTAAAATCATATGATTCAACGGTTTTCGTCGCTCGCTATTGTTTGTTTATTGAACGTTAGATGGCAATCATACAAAAATTTAACACTTTTTTCCCAATCATTTATCAACGAAATAATTCAAGTTGAATATTGAAAATAAAAGATGATTAGTCAAATATATCTATTTTATGCTTAACTATTAGTTTACTGGATCCACTGGAGTACCCGTACAATGTTAATACAACCGAGTGCCAATCAATAAAGTTTCCTTGTTGATGTGATTTCAGTGAACAGTTGAATATCACTGTTAATCAGCACAACTAATGTAGAATCATTAAGTTAACCAGTGAAGAAGAAATGGTCGGAATGAGAGAAAGGTGAGAGATGAGATGATAATGATGATGGCGATACAAAATATTTGAATAGTTGAGACTGTGTTGACAAAATGATTGGGAAAAATAGTGAATCTTAAAGTGGCGTTGATCATTATTATAATTATCTTAATGATTATCAGAGTTTGATGGGTTGATTTGGACATTTGTTAATCAATATCAAGCCTGTTTCCAAGGGTTGCCAACATTAACAGAATTTGCTGTGTGAAACTTAATTTAATGGTATAATTAAATCCATTTTGTTATCCTTTTCTTGTGGAAACATTTACCAAGAAAAAAAAGCTTTTCCAATGAAAATCCTGTTTTTATATCATCATGAAAGCTCTTTTCAATTGAATTGGTTAACAGGTTGAAATGAGTTCTTTACCTTTTTTATCATTTCTATTGACACTTTTTTTCTTCTCCTTCCATTAACATTGAATTTAAATTGTCTGGAAACTGAATATAAATCTGATAAATACATCAGTATATTAGTTACTTTGGACGTCTTTTTTCACCATTTTGTGTGTGTCTTAAACAAACTTCACATTTCATGTAATTTCAACCCTTTTATGCATCTCTTACTAACTAACTTTCATGTTGAGTTGAGTTGAGCTGATTCAAGAAAAAGGTTAACAAGAAAGTCTCTGATTAATTAAAGTCTAAGACATTAAACATTAAAATAAAGTGACAAGTTGAATGAATGTTGAACTGATTTGTGTGTTTGTACATTTGTGTATATTTCAACCTCAAATTAGTTCCCAATCATTTAACAATTTAGCAGAATCAGATTAAACATAAATCGTCTTTTTTCATGTCTTTTTTACATTATCTTGTTATACTGTTTGTATTGAAGTTAACATTGAATTGCTAAACAATTGTTGATGCACTTGAATTGGTCAACAATCAACAGTCAGTTTTGATTGACAAAGAGGTTTTGTTTTGATTAAATAATGATTGAGAATCAAATTGGATTATGTTTAGATGAAATGCATAGATCGAGTGAAAATGATATTTTGTTGTGGATATTTTATTGGAAGAGGAAAAGGTAATCACATAATGAATTAATATCTAATTTCATCAATCGTCTCATGATAATTGAAACCATGTTAAATAGTTACTGTTTCAACTTACTTATGCCTTGAATTATAATATAACATGACTTAATCAACTTAAACTTTTCCTTGAAACAAAATTCATACATTTTGTTCACTCACTTGATCATTTAGTTGGTATTAACGTGTGGATATAACACGCAATTATCATCTCAACAATAATAATCTTATCATTAAATTTAAATGCAATAAGATACAACTTAAGCAATTTTGAGCAGAACTAAATTGAGATGAAAAACTCACTAGGAAAACAATTTGTAGTTTACTTTGACCAATACATTGATCATACATCATCAGTGCTGGCAATAATTTTTGCCATAAGGTTAAAACATGTTTTTCATTTTAATCCAATCTATTCTATTTTATCTTCAAATTCGGAACTTTACTAATTCAGAATTTCTTAAAAATCAATGGAGTTTTAAAAAAAATAAATCCATGATCAAAAATCTAACCTTCCAAGTTGGCAATATTGAAGATTCCCTGAAATCATTTGATCTAACAACCCAAATATCTAGGAACCACTTCCTATGCAGATTTCCTCGGCAGACTTTCATAACTCAAAATGCTCAATCCAATGATGCCTCTCATTCAAATCGGGCTGAAGTATTACGGCATTCACTTCGCTTGTAAGAAATTTACTTCTTCAAAGTTGTTATAATTGTTATTTGAAACTCAATACAACTTTGATTTTCTGAACAAACTTGATTATACTCTTGAAATGAATTATCCCCATGATTATATCGGCCATTCTTTTTTGTTCTCCTTTTCTGATTAAGAATGCATCTAAATCAACTCAAGTTGATTATCCTTTTTATGATGCTCATATGTTGATTAGCTTCAAGTTTTATTACAATTAGAGAAGTGTAAATTGCACTTGAATCGTCTTTAACATTACTTTAGATCAGTGTTCAACTTGATGATGCTTTTATGATTTTCATTTTTTTTATTCTTTTTCTTCAAAGTCGCTTCCATTAACAGCCTTTTCATCTTTTCGTTTTCTTTTGCATAAAATTCATCTTTCTTTTGATCACAACTTACCTTGAATCATCTAATATTCAATTAAGTATCGACGATTGACCTGTAAAATGTCAAACAAAAAACAATTAGCTTAAATAACATTTTTTTACATAGATTAATAATGAAACCAAATTTAAAACAATATACTTTCCTTACTCATAACTTTCACCTGAAATTTTATCAGACAGATTAAACAGAATAAGAAGCTGCGGTTTAAACTAAACTGTAGAGTAATGAACAATTGGAAACAGAAAGTGAAATTTAATTCGGTTTCACTCAAAAAGCACATAAAAAATACATACCTTTTGTTTTGTTGATGGTCTGTTTGATTGATTTAATTAACTATAATTTACAGCTAAGGTGGGGCTTAAGATGTGAATTATTTAAACAAATAAATAAATCACTCTGAATTCTGGTCAGATGTTGATTCAAATTAATTTGATTATTTATTACTTTTGCACTTTCATATTACTTGCTCCCTTATATCAAGTTTTAGTTTAATTACCGTTTCTCTGACTTAAACTTCTTAATTCATTTGTAATTCACTGTAATTCAATGTTAAACTTTGAGTTATCCGAAAAAATGTTCATCTATTCTCTTTTATCATTTCAAATGAAATGATTACTGCTATTTTTGTCAAACAATTTGTTATGGTAAATTCAGTTGTCGATTAACATAGCTTAATTAACAGCAGACTTATCTTGTTCAAAGTGTTCAACGTTTCAACTGATAAGTTGAAAATCATTGGGTCAGGCTAGGAAATTTGATGATAACTGATATTATTAGAAGAGACTTTTTCTCACACTTTTACTCCGATCCAATACTATTATCATGGAGTAAATAGCTTTGTTGTAAAAGTGTTTCCCCTTGAAAAAAGAAAGAAAAAAGCTGCCAGAATTTTGGATGAAAAAAGTGAGGAAAGGGATGATCATGATGATTGAAAGAGGAGTTGAAAAGGAGCAAGAAAGAAGCACTTTGAAAGAGAAGATTGCTGTTAATGATAATGTTTGATGATAATAGTGACGATGAGATTGTAAATTTGAATGTAGCAGTTAAATCAAGGTAATTATTGACTTTAATCCTATGGCAGACAAGGATAAAAATCATTATTTTGTATCAGCCTTTTGAAAACTGCTCCACGGATTTTTGTTTTATCGTGAAATCCAAATTATGGTAACTTTCTTGCTCTTGCCATATTTTGCACTGTAAAAAGAGAGTTTGGAAATAAGAAAAAGAGTTGAATTTTAAGTAAAAAAAGAGTAAAAATAAATGAAGTTTATGATCATTATTGAAACTATGTCATCACCCCTTGATATCAAGTTACATCTTTTTACCATCTTTTTTTCACTTTGAAGAAAGCTAAAAAAGATTTTAGCAATTCACTTTTGATAATAATAATAGTTATGCTAAATATAATAGTAATCATAGTAATGTCTCTTAACCTGAAAGTATTTATCAAACAGTAAAGAAACTCATCCGATCAGTTGAATCACATGAGAGTTGAAGTCCTTGAAGTAAACCATTAACTCTCCCATAAACCCTTTGGTTTCTTTTCAATTTAATAAACCAATAAACTGATCATCTCTTTTTGGGTGTAAATCTTTTCGTTTACTCCTTCACGTTCCAAGGCTTGTTTTTCACTTGCTTGTCTGCAAAAAGTAAACTCATTTAAAACATTGATAAACCTAACATAAAAAGGAGAAAAAAAGTTTAAAAAGAGTTTAAAAGTAAAAAGCAAGTATGAAAAGCTCAATGAAAGAAAGAACATCTAGACAATTTACGCTTTCCGTTTATCAATGGTGTTGATCAGATAGTTTCAAACTCGAGGTCTTTCCTTTGAGGGAAAATTTTCCCTGCAAATAAAAAAAATTTCAATTATTAATTGAAAACAATGTTACAAAACAATAAAAGAAACATTTTAAGCTTCAACGAACATCGAAAACAACGTGTTATTGATAGAAAATGAAAAAGGACTCATTTCAGATTCAGATTCTGATTTCACCTGTTAACACTGCAAAACGTAATTCATCGACTAGATGAAAGCATAAACGCACTTGGAAAAACTTCAACATCATTGCACCGTAATTTATCCCTAATTTGTTTCTTTATCGATCAATACTTCAACAATCGTAGCCATATTAAATGGAAATGTGTTGGTAAAATGAAACTGTTAACTGTTCGTCCAGAAGCATGTAAGATGATCAGATGTTACTATTAACTTTGTTCACATAGCTTTTCATACAATTCAGTCATTTGTCTCTTAGTCTGGAAAGGGGGCGATCTTACTGTTAAATAAAAGGATTGAAAGGATTAATGGTTAACCTAGGCAACAAGTATAATAGCATCTCACCTTCATTATTTGATCAATACCAAAAGATGTAACAATTAAAAGCCCTAATAAAGGGAAAGTAGAAGAGGTAAACAATTGTTGACTCAGTTGACAATAATTGAACAGATAATCATCATTGTCCTTCATTGTCTTCATCCTATGGTGTTAACAACACATAAAAATCAACATTTTTTCTATTTTTTTCCTGGACTTGAAATTTATTTCCATTGTAATTAATTGCTTACCAAATGACATCTCTTTAACGGTTTGATTAATTCCTTAACGGTCATCTTAACAGCCTCAAAGGTTCACTTAATTGTCACGGTAATAGGTTTGAATTAATGAATTAATTGTTAGTTTAACCATATCAACAAGTTAACACATCAAACTCACTGTCTGTTTGCCTTTAACCCATCGTTTGGTAACATTGCAACATCGCCTGTTTCTGAGCCATTATAAGGCGCGCCATATTTAATTCACCCTAAAACCATTTTAACCAAACTATTAAACTAACCAATTTAAAACATCATTATTATAACAATTATTAATATTAGTCTATTAATAATTTTATCTCATTGATACATTGATGCAGAAATAACTGTGGATAAATATTTGAAGTAGATGTGAAAACAAAAGAGTCAAGAAAATTAAATAGATCATCCATTAAAGGTAACATCAATTTTATCATTAACAAACAGTTATTATTGATTACAAGGTTAAATGAGTTTAAATTGCGTGTTGAAAGCATTTCTTGGATAAAATAATTGTCCGTAATGATGGTTAACTTAATTAAAGGCGAGATGAAAACAAAGACAATGGATTTAAAGTTGTTTGATTGATTGCATTTAATTAAACCGATATACAACTGTTTTATCCGCTCATTGCTTTTAAACCTTTAGAATCTTTAATCTACCAAAGTAATAATAAAACATCTTTGATCATATTTAATGAATTAATCTCAAGTTGATTGAACTTGTTGCTCTTTGATATTAGATTTAATATCAATCCAGAGACAATTATATTACTTAAAGGATTGATTAGCAAGGTTAATTGTGAACATAGTCGAATGGAAAGATTGTTATCCTTCGATTAAGTGTTAATCATTTTAAATATTGAATTAACATTAAAACATTTGATTACAACTGGGAATCCCTATTAAGGTCAAGAAGAGTTAATCTCATTAATTATATACAAGTTGATATATGAGTTGATGAAATGTGTTTTAATGATTATCTTTCAATTATTATTGTTATTAGTTTGATGAACTCAAAATTAACAGTTGGAAAGGTAGAGTTACAATTAGAAGCTTTCAAAAGCCATTATTTTTAATTGTAAAGGCAGGTTAACAACATTGAACTTGATTTAAGTGTTGAATAATACAAAATGGTTAACAAGACTTTGATTATAATAACTTAACAAAACGGAATGAATAAATTGTTTCCTTAAAAATATCATTTTAACAAATTGTAAATCAAAATCATCTTTCACTCAATTACAGCTGATAACCAGTAAAAATTGCAATCAAAGTATTAGATTGATTGGGTTGAAATTTGGTTAATCAGTTAAAAATGAAAATCTGGATGATTTTCAATTTGATCATGAAGTTTGATCGATTGGAAGAATGATTAGACCAATTAAATTAGATGCGATTAAACCATGATTAGCGTCATTTGGTTCAGCATTTTTGGGATTCAAAAATTGTTGAAGATTCTTTAAGAGTAAAGGAAAAATCCTTTGATTATAATGATTTTTCATGAGGTTCATAATTGAAGATATTGAATGAGTGTTAGAAAATGCAGTTTCGCTAATAAGATGTTGGTAATTTGCTCCTTTGCATTCAGACCTTTTCATTAAATCAGAATTTATCATCATTATCAAGAGATTCTCCAACATTTTAAGCTTTCATCTTCATCTTTTCACCTAATTACATTCAATTGCGATGGTAAAACAGACGAACAAGAAAAAACAATTTAAATTAACAGGTTAATATGCATATACGATTGATCCAAGCATGGAAATGATTCAAACTAAATGCTGTTTAAGGGCATCACAGAGAGACTTGATAATAATATTAAGAAATAAGGTTAAAGATGATGAAGATGATAAAAGAGTCTTAAACATTAGGAAATAATAATCAGTTGTAATAATTTTGAGGCCCTCAGAGTTGCTATCAACTTTGTATTTAAACCTTCAACTAAATTTATGAACCTTGTAAAGACTGGAAATGGTGAAACTCATTTAAATCACTTTGATTGTTGTCATTAGCTTTTTTAATGTTCAACTTTTCAATTGTTCAACCATAACTAAGTATATGATAATGTGATGAACAAATTGATTAGTTTGATTCACAGCATTTTACTCCTAACAATCAATGTTGCTTGGTTTTGTTTTCAAAAATTTTGTCCGTTTTCTGCTGAACCAGCGCTTACACTTTATCTGATCAATTTGTCAATTTGAATATTATAAATTGTCTAATTGAGACAGTTTAAGATTAAAAATTGCAGGCTTCAGTTTCAAAATTGGCTTCAGGTTAAGATAAGTTGCTTTTAAATTAGGGTTAAATCATTTTGTCAACAATGTAATTCATTGTTTGAAATCAACAGACCAAATACATAAAAATACATAAAAATAATAAATCATTGTAAGCAAGTTACTCTGTTCTCGGCTTCCATCACTCAACAGTCAATGGCTGTTTTCAAGAAATTAAATCTGAAAAGCGATTTAACATGATTTTTTGATTGTAATAATATTGTCATTTGTTGTTAACATGGAAATAGTTACAAATTTTGAACAATTTAACAATTGTTATCGTTAATAAGGTTGATATCAATTTAACTGTGGGTTCACTTTGCCTTGGGACAAAGTAAATTGCTTTCAGAACAATAATTAACTAGCAATTTAAAATAAATGCTATTTTGGTTAGTTGATTGAAATTAATGGGTTCAATTGAAACAATTAAACAACAATCAAACTTTGTTTCAATGATGCTCTTTGGATGGTTTCAGAAATTTGATTGTTTAAAGCAAAGAAGATGATGAATAAATGAATTCATTGTAAAATTGGTAAATTTTAATGAAGTTACGGTAAAATGATTATTATTATTAATGTGTGTGTATTATCAACATTAAATTGTATTTATCACGTTATTCAATCAATTGTTAGGTCCAAAAGGGTTGTCACAATGATTAAAATATATTTTATTTTATTTTCATATTCATTTATATTTTTATATTGTCTCTTCTCTGTTCAATGTTTGCTTCTCATGCAAATCACAATTAAAGACACGCAATAAGCAGTACATTTGAATACATTATCAGATAATCTTAACCCTTCTCACCCTTAACGTCTTTACATATTATTTTATTATAAATGATGAGAAATGATTGTTTTCAATATTGTTACGAGTTAAGGAGAAGAAGAGAAAAGCAAAAAACATGAACAAAGAAATGATTAACCAGAAAATGTTAACCCTGTTCTTTCTTTGTTTTGTTTGTAAAAGCTCTTTTGGTTAATTATGATTCTTGATTATTGATTGTTTCTAATGATTGTTAGTTAATCATATTTTAATGCTTTAATTGTAAGACTGTAATCTTAAATTAGGATCAAACAATTAACTAGTAACAAGGCAACAACAACAATCACAAGGCTTAACCCTGTTAGGCCTGACACTTTTAGGTTTACTGGTTTACTGGTTAAACCAGGGACTCTGCCAATCCATTGATTAAACCTATTAATGACAGTTTTTTCTTCTTCTTTTATCATAATCAACAAGGTAATCATGGTGATTAAAAAAGGGTTTCAATGTGGTTAATTACATCAAGAAAAATTGGATTTGGTTAATGTGTTTTGTGTGAGTGTTTAAAACCATCTCAAGATGAGATAAAACATTGGGGTTAACAATGGTACATGTAAAAGGGTAAGATAGGTTTGTTAAATGTAATAGGATGATGATGAAGATGATAAGGTTAAACATAAATCAATACAAGATTAACCTGTTCAACTTAATTATAAGATATGATTAACAAGACTGATCAATGATCACAAATTGATTAACAAATATGTATGTGGTTGGCCAAGTGTGGGTTACACAGCTTGTTATTGTGTGTGGGATTGGTTATTAAATGAAAATAACTTTCCAACTTGTTTCTGGTTACTTGGAGTTACACCAAATATTTGTATAATATTAGCATCATCAGTTGATAATAATAATCATAATCATAATTGTCACTTGACTGTCCACACACAATCAAATAAAAAAATACACACCTTAATCCAAATATAAAAGTAAGGAAAGGATGAGATGAAAAATGAACAAGACTTTTTGATATAACTTTTGATTATTCCTGTGATTAGATTATTTCCGCATTTTTAAATCCACAAATATGATTAACAAATAGTAAATGACAGCAATTGATTAGATTAAATTGACGTCAATATTATACAATTACACTTTTTTGATTATCAATCAAATGCAATAAGCTTTAAGACATAAACAAAAACAAAAACAAAACAAACTCTTACCTTACCATTAACCAGAAAGAAGCCAAATCAAGCAGCGGTTTTTTCAAAATGATCAAATCATAACCAGAAATTATACTTTTCATGAAAGAAGAGAAAATTGTATTTTTTTTAATTCCAATTTAAACATTCCAACTATCGATGAAGGCCTTGTTTGAATAAATCCTTCAACAAACCTTGAAGTTTTCAGACTTAATGGTCAAGGAGACTTGAAAGCGTTGGACAAGCAATGTTTTATTGATACTTAATTATTTAGTCGATTGCAATATTATTCAACTCTTTTGTCCTTTAATTGTCATACAATTAGCTAAATGAAAAAATGTGTGTATTTCTGTGTTTAATTTAACATTTTATGCCAACTTTTATGGCTAAATTTTAATAGCCTTTTTTGTTTGAAATTAAACAAGAAACTTTAATGGATTATCATTACTTGAAATGGAAACCTTTCAATGTTTTCCAATTAATTGCAATTCATTTTTACCTCCCTGATACACATTATTAGTTATATTGTAATATCTGAATCGTATTGAACTGGGAGTTGAATTGTTGATGCCGCATTTCAATTAGTTTTGAATGAAAAGGATAACCTGAATGATGAAAACTTATGGGATTCAAGATCGTAAACATTCAAACTAATTGACATTAAATTGTCTCTTCATTTGTCCAATAATTAACTATTGAATCAATGAATAAAGCGCAAATGAAATGGTAAATGTAAGAAAACAATAAATGGAAATCATTTTTGGATTCAATCAACGAATAATAGTTGAGGTTGAAATCATTGCATTCAGATAATCAGAACAACATTAAATGAAAGTTGAAATGAAAACATTTTTGATGAATTTGAACCTTTTTTCGTTTAATAACATTTCTATTTACATTATATAATTATGATTTGTCAACAATTAATCAAAACAATATTTAACTTTAGTGATTAACATTTAAATGCATTACTAAACCGAGGGTCTAATAGTGAAAAGATGCAAACAAATGTAATTTTGTTGAGTATTAAACTCTTGAAAATGATGTTACTGCTTTTTAGCTAAACCTTAAGCTTAAGCTACATTTTACTAGTTTTTGTTGAGTTAATTCAATCAATTGATTAAAGTCTCTGCTTGATGTCTAACAGTTTAATGTTGATTAGTAATTGTAATGATGATGATGATCAGAAGAAGCAACAGTTAAACAAAAAAGTACTTGAAAATGTTGTCATTGTTAATCCTACTTTGCCATTTCAATTCATAATCAACAATCTTTACCCATTTTAAAGATGAATAAAACATAAATCTTGGGCTTAAACGTGAATAATTTGCGAGCAAAAACACATTTTTAATAAAATTTTGCAATTCATTTGTTTTGCATTTTATGCCAATCAATCCTTTAATTTGGATATAAAATGATTATAGATTATGATAATTTTTAAGCAACTCAATGTTCAGTTTGCTGGTTGAAAGCTGGTAATTTTAGTGCTTTTTAACATTATATCTGACCATTTGTAGCGTTAATTATGATGATAGATCAAGGTTTAGTTTTAGGTTTTGGTCTGGATTTAGATTTAAGGTGTTAAAAAATGATGCTATTAGAAGATAAGTTAATATAATTAATACATTCCTGGTCTGTCTAATAATTTTTTCAGCTTTTTTTTATTTGGGAATACATTTATTAATTTTGCGCTAAATCATTTTTTGGTTGTGAATTCAGTGAAATTAAAAATGTATTTATTACTTTATTACTTACTTTATTACTAATAAGTTTAGCTACTGATGGTGTGAAAGGTTAATCGTAATCACCTCTTTTTATTCATTGATTTAGTTTCTTGACCTGGCTAGATATCATCTAGCATTGGCAATGTGCAGTTATTATTTTAAGATTGTCTGTTGTCTTATAATGCTCACAATCGGATAAGGAAAATGTTGTGAAGTTGATTGTTTGTCTGGTTAAATTGTTAGACAAATATTGGAATAATGTCAAAAAGCATGGAACAGTAATCATGTAACTAACTATTCATCTGTAAAAACGTTGCAATCAACCAGATCGTAAGACTTGAAATAAATGGAGGAAACAGTTTTTTTATTTTGTTAAAAACAAAGAGTTACCATTCACCCATTATTACCATAGAAACAGATGATATATGATATTTGGATAAGGCAAAAAGATGGTGAAGAAAGGATAAAGAAAACAATAATCTCACAAAGTTAAGATGATAAAGATGATTATGAAGTTGGTGGAGATGAAGAAAAATATGAAGTAAAAGATGCAATAAAGATGAAGTTATGATGGTAGAGTTGAAGTTAAAATGAAGCAGGCTTGAAATAAACAACAAAAAAGAGGGTGTTGAGGGTCATTTTAACTGTTTGACCTTAAACAATAATAATAAAAAATCTCCTCTTTTTATTCATTACATTTCCATGATGAGCTGGATCTTTGGTTAAACTCGCAAGTTGAGAAAATAATAATTGTAATCATAATTTAACAAGAGATTGTAATTAATGTCGTTGGCTCTTTTGGGTTATTTCACCAGACAAACATCGATATGCTTAAAAAGCGAAAAATTTGGTAGTGAAAATAGCCTTATTTTCAAGTTAACTCAGCCGTTATTTTCAGCTAATATTTTTAATGATTTAACGCTCTTAATATGTTCATCTTTAGTCTTATGATTTGCTTTTTTAATTTTCTATTGTATTTAATCTTATTAATTACTGTTCACAGGAGAGTTAAGAATTAACTTACTGTCTATTCATTAATTTGTTGACACTATTAAATTGATTGTTTCATCGTCCATTTCTATCAACACAAGTCATGCTTTAACTGAACATTATTTCAACTCCTTTACAACAAACTATACCACATCTATTAACATAAACCTGTTGATTTAATTTGTTCAACTCAATAGTATTTGTTATCGTTATTAATTTTATTTGATAACCTTTTCATGCTATCAGTTAAATGAGTAGAAACAATAATGTTAATAAGTCTTTTTTTGATTTATGCATGTGAGCGGATAAAGACTTTAATGTGCTTTATGTTAACAAAGACTGCGTAACCCTTTCAATCAGGTAAAGGAAGACCATTTCAAAAAATAATCAATATTTAAATTTTATAATGTTTATAGTCAGCTAAACATTAATTTACTATTCAAAAGACTCTCTAAATTATTTTAATCACTTTATTTTGTCTCAAATAAATTGTTGCACTTGTGCTTCTAATTTATCTAATGACCTCTTCATTTCTCTTCATTTATTCTCTTTTTTTCTCCCATTTTTCATTTACTAGTTATCCTTTTTGTGTGCTTTTCTGCTTTCGCATCAACCTCTGTTAAACCCTTTTGGAACAATTAAACATTATGGATAAAATTGGTTTCAAGTGTGCAGCTTATTTTCATTATTATTACTTTACCTAATAAAAAAGGGACACCAAACACAGAGACAAACCAAATGCAGGCGAATGAAAAAAAGAGAAAGAGTTTAAAATGGACAAAACCATATAAAATTAACTCACTAAATCAAGTTTGTTAATAATTTAATCAATTAACTTGACACCAGACAAATAGAGAAAGTTCACTCTCAATCTTGCTGTTTGTTTTGTATCATTCAACTTAATGGGTTAAAACAATATAAAAGGCAAAGTAATCCAGGAATACACGAGCAGACGGATCTCCATTTTGTAGAATCTAGTATTTCCAATCAATGAAACAGTTTTTAAATTAATTGATTAGCTGATCATTGTAACAAACTTGATTGTAAACTTGTTGATTGCAATTGAACACACGCACAGTCAAGGCATGTTGCTATCTGTTGATTTAGCAACTAGCAACATGTCTTCACTGGTTTCAAAGCTTAAAGTTAATCTTTCCAAATCATAATTCACATCAATCGTAACATATTGATTTGATTCTTCAGCGAGAGTCAAACCAAGTCGATAAAAAATGAAGCCAATAATCATAATCAAACTTTTCCTTATCACATTCATCTAATAGGAAATAATTGCTTGTATAATTTAGATGCAATTGATAACTGTCGATCAATGAAAGATCGAATCTGAAAGATGAAAATTAATTTATGTAAATTGAGCCTTAAAATTTGCTAATTTTGACTATAAAGCTTAACAATCTTAAAATGAACAATAAGCAAGCATAGAAACAATACGGACAATCAAGTAAATTGTATATAAATAGAGTTAAATGTAACATGAATGGGCAACTGTTTTCATTACCTTGTTATAAAATCTGATAAAAATGAATGTTTTTGCTTCTCATTTACAATCAATCATTTCAATTGAACAATTGAGATTCTTTCTCTTCAACAAAATAAAGGTTTTAATTTAGTTAAAAACTGATGATTGATTTGTAATGAAGAGTATAATAAACTCCCAGATTAATTGGGAGTTTCATTGCAATCCACTTTTCATCCGAGAGTTACATTCAACACTCAAATGATGAACCTTGTTTGCAGGTTATATCAATAAGATGAGGATGATGAAGATAGAGAAGATAATAAAGTTAGAATGGTTATAATATAGATTCGTAAGGTTAGAGTTGAATTCAGATCTATATTCAGTTTCAACTCACAATCTGATCATGTTGCTTCCATAATAATATACACTGTTGTATGCTAATTATTTTCAACTAGAAACTTGTTTTGTCTCTTTTTGTCAACTTGTTTCCAGGTAAAGGATTTGGACCTTTTTTGGTTTACCTTTTTGTTGTCTAAACATTTTTGTTGACAAACAAACCAAAACATGCAAGATTGATCAATGCAACAATTAAGATAAGACTATCAATTATATATTAGATTTTTGGTCATTTTCAAGCATCAAATGTTCATTATTTATTCATTGGTTAAAATAATATTCAAAATTCTTGCAGATTGTTAATATCATGTTGATTAATATGGTTAATCAATCTAACATTTGACTTGTCCTTGTCAACATTAAGCTTTAACAAAAAGCTCAATCATTATCAATGTTAAATCTTGAATATCTTACTATACATGAGTTGCTTTCATTATAAAGGATTTTGTCTTGTGTTAATTGTTAATTGTCATCACAATTGTGATTATGATTGAACATCATTTTGTTCTTGCCGTATATTATTATGTTAATCATTTAATCTGTTTGAAATGGTTGACATTATAAAGAAGCGTTTAATTCACTTGTTGGACGTTCATTTTTACATTACAATTTTTTTCTGTTGATATTTTCATGAGTTAATTGTTACCTTATTAATTTAAATTTATGCCTGTGAATACCAATCAATAAAGTTAATTGCTGTGTTAACCCTTGTAGAAACAAGTTTAACTGGTTTTCTAATTAATTGCAACTGACTCAAGTTACATTCAATAAAGGTCTAATCATTTCTTCAATTTGATTAACATCAAGATAATTATTTACTGTTCATTTTAACTGTTATGAATATCTTTTAAAATTACAGTTTTTTGTTTCTATCAATTGTAAATTACGTTTATGATCATAAAATGGCAACTTTTCAATTTTCGGGAATTTAGCGCTTATTCTGGTAACATTGAATTTTCTCATTAAATATTTGATTGTTCTTATTGTCATCTTTTTATTGATTGTTGGTTAATTATGAAAATGCTTTCAACAGTCTAGCTAAATTAATCGTTCGATTTAATATCTTTTTTTTCTTCTCAATCTATAGATTTTAATATAGCCTGCAATTGCGATCTATTTTTTCCTTGATACAATTCAATTACATTTTTATGCTTTCTATTGTAATTTTAAATTGTTATTGTATTGCTCCTCAAATTGGTTCAACTTTCAAAACTTTGTCACTTTGTTGTTGATTTTTTGAACCCAACAATTGAACAACCTTAAGAAAACGGAAAAATTGCTATTTACTAGGTTTTAGGTTGTGCTTTACAGTATATCGTTTTAAACCGTGAAACCATCATTGCAATTGTGTACTTATAATCCTTTAAATAATTAACTAAATTGTCCATTACAATTTGTGTTTACGCTTGAATTGAAAATATTGCTTTCCTTCCAAACACGATTGAGTTCAATCAACGGACAGGAGGGGTTATTATTGATCAACATAAACCAATTAACAAATTCGTGTTAACATTGTCTTGATTACAATCAACACTGAGTTATGAATTTGCCTTGACTTTGATATAGATCACCAATTTAAATCACCAATGAATTATTGAATTTCTATTAATTTGCTTTTTTTTCTTCGATTTCACAGATTCTGATGCAAAATCTGGTAATTTTAGGTTCACTGGAACTCAGGGAGATCTAATGGCGTATGCAGCTGAATACAGAGATTATCTTAAACATGTTCTTGACCTAAAACTAGCCCATCATGAAAGAAGAATGGAGAAATTATTGAATTCGATTCTTTATTTATTGCTTCAAAATAATAATTTTGATGAGCAAGTATTGAAAAGGAAACTTTCAGCAGGTGAGTGAAAATGGATTCAGTGATCAACCTATTATCAAATGACTGTCAGTCTTAAACTTGACATTATAGAGTAAAAATGAAATTGATTTGATGATACTTGAAGTTGATTAATTAACTGAAAAATTCTTCATTCGTTTTTTGTTGTTTTGTCGTTGTCCTCTTGTTTGCCAAGTTTCTTAGATTTTCAGATTCTACAGATGTGTCCATATATTTCATCTTATCTTGATAATCATCTTCATCTGTGCGACCTTTTCTGATCATCCTTCCAATCCATGTCCGGATCTTTTAGATTTACAAACCATTTTAATGGCCTTTTCACTGTTTCTCATTCTAATCAGAATGACAAATGCAAATAGTAATGAGTAAAGACACAAAATAAGATGAAATTGTTTGATATGGATAATGAATGTTTCAAGTAAATTTCTTACCTTTTTTCCTTTTTTTACCTTTACTTCATTGCATAAATTCTTGCCAAGTTAACCTTTTAAATCATTTTGTTTTACTGTTTCTTTAATGTTACGAATTATTGATTGCCAAATGATGATATTCATGAGGTCATCAACTGTTCATTATTATTCTCAAATATCATCACCATTTAAAAATTAAACTGGAAGCAAAGAGACAACAGAAAATTAGCTTTAAAATGAGTAATTTGAAGCGTTTAACAAAGACATTTGAGCTTACCTTGTTGAAAGGGTTTTTTAATCAACTGACAACGCTATTAAGGATCATCTTCACACTAGTCAGTGAATATCATAATCGCCAATTCAGTTTCTCGGAACTATTAAGAAAAACTGAAAAAGTTTATTGTCATCCGTTCATTTTTGCTCTGTATCTGAAGATTTTGTTGAAAAATTGAATTCTAACTCTTAATTTTTATTCTCTTCCAATCTAAAGCTAAAGCAGATATTGAAAATATTAGAAATCGTAATAATTTTGGATTAAATAATTTCCTGGGCGAATCTAATGAAAAGGTATCTTCAAGTTCACCTTTAAATGAGAGATTAAAACTAGATCGACCTCGACATTTATCATCATCAACAACAGTCTCATCCTCGACAATACCTTCTCTAAATGCCAGTCCAAACACAGTTATAATACCAACCAATTTACCAACCGGATTGAGAACTGTAGCAACTCGAGTCAGCTCATCTTCCTCTGGTTCATCATCTGCTTCAGCTTCCCCATTCTCGGCTTCAACGGTAGCCCCTAATCTCGGAGCCACGGTCGCTTGTCAATCTTTACTGTCACTAGCAGGAACCGAATATCCAATTTCACCTGTAACAACACTTCCTCAGCCAACAATATTTTCATCATCACTTTTTTGTCCTAATTATTATGGTTCATTGGCAGGTAGTTCACTGTCAGCATATCAAACAACCGTTAGTCGTCCAGGTTTTATTCAAAATTATGAGAAAGAATCTTTTCACCAACACCAACATCAGCACCAGCACCAGCATCAACACCATCATCTTCACCTTCACGACAACAACAACAGTTCAACTAGTGGTAATATGAATAATAACAATGTTCCAAGTAATAGAAATAGCAGCTTAAACATTCACATAACTGGAACCAACAACTCCACCAACAATTACCATCTAAATCACCAATATCATCAACATACGACGTCTTTTTATTCCTTCCTCGGATCTAATTCGGGTGCAATTAATCTCAGTAAAAAATGAATAACTTGCTGCTGTATTTTTGGTCAGTAAGCCACAAAATAAAAGCAGGTTGACCAAGAGCACAAAAGACAAGTTGTCCAAATACAAAAAAGTGACAAAAATGAAACACCCGGAGGGAAAATCCAATCATTGATTGTACACAAATCTAGTATATTTTGTGATTCTCCTTTTTTTTGCGTAACTTTTCCTTCTTTTTGGCTTTTCTCTTTTGCTTTTTGATTATCTCCTTCAACCTTTCAAAAAAGCACCTAGACAAAGTCTTGATCTTGATCTTCTTCTTATTCATCCCGATTCTTTACCATTGCTTTCTCATCTGCTGAAACGGATACGCACGACATCAACAGTGATGAAAATAATAATGATGATTATAATTCACCAAAAAATACTTGGAAAATTTACAAGAAAAAGATTACCTGGATTGAATCTGCAAAGAAGTTGAAAGGCAACAAAAAAGTTAATTATTCAATTATATAAATATAAAAAAGACCAAGTCAATGACTATAAAAAAAACTCTTTTTAAAAAAAAGCAACCTAACGACCTTACCTTTACGAAGCTCACAGTTTCGACTTCATCATAATGATTTTGATCTTTGTTCGTTCATTTTATTCAACTAAATCATTTTTTCTCCTCTTCTTTTTGTCAACAGCAACATTCAACATTTAATAGCATTAAAATGCATCCAAAAAAATTTATCCATTTCAGCGTGAAACAAAAAGCTAAAAATTTTAAAAAAATGCAAAAAATACAATGGTTAAAATTAATTATTAAGGATAAAAAATGAGAGAGCTCAGCTCTTAAATGTACAAAATTATATGTTTTTGTCTTCATCTCTTTTACCTGAAAATTTATGTGAATTGAACAATTTTTTTCCTGTGGAGTATGGTCTTCTTAATCAGGTTCTAAACCAATTTTTATCAATTATAAGAATGATTCGTATTCCCTCTAAACTACTCTAATCGCCATCTCTTTCATACCTGTCAATTAAAATTGTCCTCCTTTCTTTATTTCCAAAACTCTTCTTCATATCTTCACCAATGTCTTCTTCTTGTCCGTTTTATTGTCAATGTTGGCATCCATTTTGCATGTCTAGCAAAAATCTAATTGAAAATGTCTTTAGGGTTTTCCGAAATTTGATGCACATATTATTAATAACAGAAACAACCAATTCTTGATCCAACCAATCCAATCTGACACAACTGCAATAAACAAAGCAAATTTAAATTAATTGATGTTAACAAAATAATTAATTAATTGAATAACAAAAAGTGTTTGTAATCTTTCCCTTTTGCTATTAGTGAAATAAAAAGCGAGGCAAAAGATTGCCTCTCAAAATAAGAAAAAAATGAGTTAATAAAACAAATTGTACTTAAATTGAAATAATTTCTCTCGTTTTTTTTCTCGGAAATATTTACCATTTGTGAATTATTTGAGTTTGTTTGACCCAATTTCATCTCTAATGAAAAACTCGAAACACATTAAACAAATCCTGCATCCAACAATTTAACTGTATTACGCTTGACCGTTTCTGAGATTTCATACACATCACCATGCTTCTTTGTTTTCTTTGTTATTTCATTAAATGACATTCAAGAAATATTTTAGTCCCTGAAATGTTTGCAATAAATATCGACAAAGTTAAATTAGATGATATTCGTTGAACTTACAGAGTTGCAAGAGACGAGAAAGTCCAGGAAAATGTTTAAACTTTCATTGGTTCCAGAACGAATCCAGAAGTTAAACGGATTTTCTTTGTCAGGAAATATGCATATGTAAAAAACAAAAATAATGGAAAAGAAGATTAATCAAGTATTTTAATAGTGATCAGTTGATCTGCAGAAGCAGCGAAAGGGAAATTAAAATAATAATTTCAAATTTGGCGGCAAATTTGTAACTACACAGTAACCAATTACTTGTAACTAGGGAGAATTTAACTCACTGAAACAGCTTAAGCTTAACTGCAACTGGTTAGTAACCAAACAAATTTAGTTTTACATTTTTTTGTGTTCATCAATTTCACGATTCTGTAAAAATGGAACGGGAAGAAAAGGTTTTAGATATTGTTTTAGAGTCTTTAATAAGTCGATGTGATGAAATCAAAAAATCGCTGATTTCATTTTTGTATCGTCTCGAAAATGATCATCAAAAGCTAGATTGGCCTGCATTTTTGGACAATTTTGCCCTCATCTCTGGTCAAATAAACAATATGATAAAAATATTGAAAAGTGAAAAAACCCCTCCTCTACGTAATCGTATTTTTCTACCACTTTTACTCTCACCCGATCGGGACGAGGATTTGGCCAAATTGACTGAAGGTCGCGTAGTTGCATTCAATCATGAGATGGTTCCTGACTATTTAAGAACCAAGTTAGAACCAGAGATAGAGTCGATTGAGACCAAACAGATGGACAAAGCTGCTGCTATGAATCAAGAAGTGGGTCAAAAACAAATTACAAGTATCAATAAAATCGCAAACACAATAATCGAGTTGGTCCGTACTACTAAAGATGAATGGGAAAGTGGATCTACGCAAAGATCATCTATACCAGTCACATCATCAATTCAAGACACAAATATTATATTGGCAGCAATTTACCTTGGTAAAGGACTCAAGCCCTCAACAATTACTCCCAAAACTGAACCTAGGCCTGGATCTATTGGGCCTCAAATTCCTAATCAAGCTGGCCCACGACCTCCCAGTATTAGCAAAGCTCCAAGTGCTATAAAGACAAATATTAAATCTGCATCACAAGTGAATCCATATGGAAGATAAATTTTGATAGTATAGCTTTCATATTATTTGACAAACTGTGTAATGAAACATTAAGTTTTTTGAATTGTATAAATTCGTGGAAACGCAACTGAGGTAGCGTTGTTCAAAAGCTGGATTATGAAATTCTAACTCAACTCAAGATGAAAGGAAATTTGAAGTTCCACTCAGACTGACTTGAAAATAAAGAAACAAATGCCCTGATAGCAAAAAAATAAAGACCATAATTTTGCTGATATTTGCAGCCAACAATATCTTTGCATTTGGTTTCAAAATGAAAGTTATTTTGATTCAAATGTTTAAAATTGACCATTTGAAAAGCAAAATAGTGATGTACTCATACTTCTGTACTCTTTTTTCATTGTTGTAATCGAGCTCTTTTATATTGTAATTAGCAAATTTTCAATTAAACTGCAATCCATGCACATTCATACTGCATATCATAATATTTAAAAAAATAGAATCTGATGTAAAATTATTAATCTTGTATATACCGCTCTTTGAAGTGAATTTTACGTGAATCACTAGATGTCATTGGTAGTAGAGCGGCTTTCTTTCAATAAGATTTAACCAGTTTTCTTGAAAGTGAATAAACAGGGTCTATTAAATTTACCCGGCAAATTTCATCAAATTATCAAAATGGTAAGTTAATCTTTTTTGTCATTGAATTATCGAACTGAATAATTAGTAATCTCTCTAATGTTTTTCTTCCAGACGATAAGTAAAAATAATAAGATGGTACAATTCATCAACTACCGGATGAGAGTAGTTTTGCATGACTCACGGAATCTAGTTGGTAATTTTAAAGCTTTCGATAAACACATGAATGTTATTCTTGCTGATTGTGAGGAATTTCGAAAAATTCGTGGCAAAGGAAATCGTCCTGATCGAGAGGAAAAACGTGTCTTAGGTTTTATTTTGGTACGCGGAGAAACAATTGTGTCTATGACAGTTGAGGGTCCTCCTCCACCAGAAGAAGGACTTCCTCGTGTTCCAGTTTTAGGTTCCATTCCTGGTCCTGGCTATGGACGAGCTGTTGGCAGAGGTGTACCAGTGCCAACTGTGCCTCTTCCTACCGCTGCTCCAGGTCTTCAAGGGCCCGTTCGAGGTGTTGGAGGACCATCAGCTAGTATAATGACACCGCAAGCTCGAGGTGTACCCGTTGCTGCTGCTGCAGCAGCAGTTGGGGCAACAGTTGGAGTGTCAAGACCTCCAGTTCCTATTCCTGGAATGCCACTAGGACCTGTCATACCTCCAGGTATACCAACGCCAGGAGTACCTGGTGTACCCGGAGTTTCAGGAGTCCCAGGAGTTCCTGGAGTACCTGGAGTACCTGGTGTTCCTGGAGTTCCTGGAGTTCCAGCTCCCGGTATTGCTCCAGGAATACCAGCCGCTCAGTTAGCAATGGGTCGTGGTATGCCGCCTACAGCTCCACCTGGTATGAGGCCCCCGCCTCCTGGTATGATGCGAGGTCCTCCACCTCCAGGTCCACCACCCGGTAAATTGCCTCCTCGACCTATGTGATTATTTATCCAAGCTTTTGTCAATAAAATTTATCATGTTCTGGTACTTAGTTTTGTTTTAACTTAAACCGTTTTACTATCACAGCTCACTAATCAAAATGCCTGAACAGCAATTGACTAGGATGAGCATTCAATTCCAAAGCTTCTGTGTTGCTAAAATGAAAGATTACTCAATGAGTTTGCAAACAAATGGTTATCGAAATTAGTGACATTTATCTATCAAGTTTTAATCAACTGTTTTATATTTATGGAATAAATTTAATGTCCTTTATTAATTTGCCTCTTAAAAGATTACAGTAAAAATTTTTACACAGTTGGCTTCACGGAAACCAAAAACTTCAAAAGCTGAGGAGATGAAAGAAAAATTCAATTATGTTTGAGGCTGAGATCTCCTCTGATAATCAGCCATACATTCTTTAAATATGCCAACTTGATCTTTACAAGCTCTCCAATCTCGTTTTTCATACATGCATTCCTGAAAAAAGAGAAAAATTTAATTAGAAGATGTCGAATCTTGATTGAAAAATATTCGTTACCAACCTGAACATCAAAATGATACTGTAAACATCCAGTCTTTTTTATCGCCAACGTAACTGGATCATCTTGTTCTTCTTCAGCTTCTTTTCTCTCAATTGCCGGGTCCTTATTGAAATGATTCGACATTGTGATTATTAAATTAATAAATAAGATTTACGGACAGAAAACAAAACCGATTGAAAATCTAATGAGTAAGGTTTACAGTAACTGTGGAGATGACTTTGTCTACAAGCAGAGCAGATGAAACCCACGTGAGGTTGTTTCAGTTGACTATTAAAGTGAAAACATTTCATTCTTGTTTTTTGTTCAATTTATTACTATGTCACCTCCGCCGACTCGAGAGGATAGAATTAAATGTTACAATGCTCGAGATACTTATTGGAAATGTCTGGACTCAAATGAACTAATTTCTGATCCTAAAAGTAAAATTGATTGTGAACAATTGAGGAAAACCTTTACCGAGAATTGTCCTCAGGTTTGGGTAAGTAATTGAATCTCGTATTCATATATCAGTATTGTAATTATTCTTATTTATTTTCTTATTTTCTTTTATATTTTATCATAGGTCTTTCATTTTGATAGGAAATATAAATATGAAAAATTTAAAGCTGAACAAGCAAAGGAAAATGCCAAACAAATGGCTTCTTGATTAATCTGACAATGATAAACAAACCAGATTCAAATCTATTGATATTCGAAGAAATTGTTAGTGATCTTTTCCTTTTTGTTGGTAGTAAAATAAAAGGCAAAGCAAAAAATTGCTGGTAATATCAAAAAATATTTATGTAAATATTGTCATCTCATAATTTTTGCCTACTAATAAATCTCTTGTTATCGAATGAGTGTTCTGAATCTTAATTTTCAAGTATAGGTCACCATGATTATATTATCTATTTCCATTTTAGTTTTCAATCTAGACTATTAGAGATATAACGAAATTCGAATCAATATGTGTAATAAAATAAGCGGTTCATGATTATTTTAAATGTTACTGATTCTCAAATTAAACTTGTAATTCAGCGAAAAAAGCATTTATTGGGTAATGAACCTTTTCATTAAAATCAGACTAAATGTACATCATACTAAGTAACTTGATTCGATCTAAAATTTTCAAATAATCTTTGTGGAAGATAACAATAATTTAGAAACTAATTAACAATATTTTTACATGCTGATGCAATATCAGGAAATTTGTAATTAAAACCGTAATCCAAAACTCTTTTTGGTATAACTTTTTGACCTTCAGTCATCATAGACGCTCTTTCTTTACCAAAGGCCAATTCTATGACTTTCTCAGGCAAAGGGATGAAGGAAGGACGAAACATGGCTGATCCTAAGGCTTTTGAGAATTCTTTATTTGTTATGACTTGTGGGGCAACTCCATTCAAGACTCCAACGACCTTTTCGTTAGATGCAGCAAATAAAAACATATTTACTAAATCATCAATATGAATCCAAGGGAAAAACTGATTTCCACTGCCAATAGGACCACCAAGACCAAGAAAGAAAGGTATGTAAACACGTTGAATTATTCCTCCTTCGGAACCTAGGACAACACCAGATCTAATTATAATTCTACGAGTTGGCGTTTCACCACTCAAATTTCCTGATTTTTCCCAATCATGACATAACTGTGAGAAAAAGTCACAAGCTGTCGGTTTACTTTCCTCATTATACTCAGCAGTCTGACTAGGTGGATAATAACCAACACCAGACATCGTAATGAAAACTTTAGGTGGTTTTGAAGATTTTTCAATAGCTTCAGCTAGTGTTTTTGTAGTCAAAACTCGACTCGACACTACATTTTGCCTGAAACCAGGTGTCCATCTTCGCATTGGATCTAAAACATTTTGTCCTGCGACATTCACGACGACATCGGTTTCTTCTGGTAATCCTTTTTGTTGTAAATCATTCTATAATAAAGAGATTGGTTAGAGAAAAATTGAGCTAAAAACGTATGTCGCTAGTTTGAATTCTAAGAAAACTTGTTTTATCGAATTAAATGGTGACAATTTATTAAATTTAATAATTTGGTGGTAACAGAACTAAATTAGTATTATTTAAAAGCTAACCCATGAGATTCTGCCAACTCCAGGCATCCTTGATATTACTAAAACTTTGGAGGAAACATTTCGAAAGCCTTCAGCCAAATACGATCCCACGAATCCTGTGCCACCGCCTGTCAAAGAAACATAAAAGAGTTTATCAATCGATATAAAAAGGCAATTGAGAAAAAACTCACCAATCAAAACAGTCGAAAACTTCGCCATGGTAAAACAAATTTTTGTCTTGAACTTAATTCAAACTTTGGTCATTTGAAATGTAAATCTTTTGAGAATTATCACAGAAGAATCAGATGAAAATATCCTGGCGACATTTCAGAAAACTGGGTTTTAAGAGAACAGTTGAACTGTCTAACCTCAATCAATAGTTAAGTGCATCAGACTTGTGACAAGAATCATAAAAATCATATGTTTAGTGTAGAATTGGCAACCGCTGTTTTTAAAATGGCTATTTCTTTTTAAGAGAACATTTATTATATTTCTAAAGTGAATTAAAGATTTAAAAATATTTTTTAATCAAATTACCATCATGCGAATAACTTCGTGGAATATTAATGGTATTAGAAGTTTTAAGACTCCAATCAAAGAAATTTTACAATCCCTTGATTCTGACGTCCTATGTTTCCAAGAAACCAAAATCTCTCGTAAGTTCACATTTAACATTTTTATTTTTCACAATTGACTAATATTGCGGTTATTTTTTATTTTAATTTTTAATGTTGTCTCTAAATCTTTTATGACAATTCATTTCTATTATAGGAAATCAAGTAGATGAATTCACTGCCATTATCCAAGATTATGTTTCATTCTTCTCGTTCCCTAAATATCAATCTGGTTATTCAGGAGTAGCCACTTATTGTAAAAATCGTGTTAAGCCCTATCTTGCTCAAGATTGTTTTCTTGTCAATGGTCGTGATACAATTATTGGCCCATTTCATACAGCTACATTTACACCAGCTGAATTGAAGGATTTGGATAAAGAAGGTCGTGTTATTGTTACTGGACATCGATGTAGAACAAAGGATGGAAATGAGTTGAATCTTTTTGTTTTCAATCTTTATTGTCCTCATAATGACCCTGATCGACCAGAAAGGAGTATTTATAAACTATCTTTTCATCGATTATTAGAAGAAGTTGCTCACCATATCCTTAAAGCGGATAAATCTAATCATGTTTTGATCATAGGAGATATTAATATCAGTCATAAAAGAATAGATCACTGTGATCCAACTGATGATTTTGAGGAATCTCCTCATCGTGCTTGGCTGAGTGAATTCTTGTCCCCAACTGAAGAATATTCTTCTGCTCATTTTATAGATATCTTTCGTCAACGTCATCCCAAAGCCAGAAATGCATTCACTTGTTGGAATACTAAAAACCTAGCTCGTAAAACAAACTTTGGAACTAGAATTGATTTTGCATTATGTGATGATAGATTCTATAAATATGTGACAGATTTTGAGATATTAACTCAAGTCGAAGGTTCTGATCATTGCCCTATACGCGTTGCTTTTGATGATCTCCAACCTTTACCAAGTCAGCAATTGCCTAAAATTTGTACAAAATTCTGGCCCGAGTTAGGACAAGGTAAAAGACAAACTTCTATCAAAGGATTTTTACTGCAAATTAAAGTGCCTCATGATGAAAAGTTAACTGAATCAAAGAATTTAATCAAGCCTAATAAAAAAAACAAACAAGATAGCATTAGAAAATATTTCAAAACTAATGATAATGACCGTTCAGCTCGAGATGATGACGACAGTTATGGAATGATGGAACCAGAAATACCATCGTGTGATGACCAAATAATTTCCTTTAACGACTCAGAAAGACTTAATTATGAAAATAGAGACAACGAATGTCTTGAAGGTAACGAAAAAAAGGATAATAATGCTGCTAAAATCTGGAAAATGATTTTACCTGGAACTGTGATTGCGCCTCTTTGCTCAGCACATAAAGAACCCTGTATTTTATTAACAGTCAACAAACCAGGGCCTAATAAAGGTCGAAAATTTTACGCGTGCTCCCGTCCTGCTGGATTCAAAAATGATCCTGCTAGCTCATGTGAATTCTTCAAATGGTACAAAAGTTAACTGCTAGCTATCTGTCAACTATGTAAATGCCCAAAATGTTATTTTTTAAATTTTTTATTCTCAATTATTTTCTTATCACCTTTAATCGTCATATTCTGATTCCCGCATTTACATTCTAAAATGTGTTCATTTTTTTAATGTGTTTATACGAATTCAAGATCGCCCATTAAATTGTATCACAGGCTTTAACTTGTCCCCAGTTTAGCCTTATAGCCAAAAGAGCTTTTTGTTTTATGTCAATAAAATTACATCGAGGATACATTTGTCTACGAATTTCAATTTGTGGCTATTTACTTATTGAGATTTTTCCAGATTCAGTTTTACTAAGCTTGTGAATCACACATTTAATGATTTCTTCATGGAAATTTTTTACCTCAAATTACTCAAAATTTATGGCTTTTTATCAAAGAGTAGAGGAGATTTCTTTACTTTTTGGTTTTTAGTAGGACCCTCGATCTATCAAAAATCTGTTTAGTACTAAACGTTTACATGAGAAACGTTGCCATAGTAACTTAATTTTACATCTGTGTGTATTTTGCCATAATAAATGTATTTGTCTCGAGATGAAAATTACTGAAAATGATTGCTAGTTGAATTTCATGCTCAGTTATTTTTTAATTAGTTCCGAACATTTTCTACTTATTTTGACTGGCTATTTTAGTCACCAATGTCTCATCTAGGTAGTTTAAGAAGCGTCGATGAAGAGGATGATGACATACCAATTGTCTCCCTTGGTATGGAGGAAACCTTTTTGGGTAAGAAAAGATTTCTTGTTGGATTGGTATTAGCTGTTTCATCAACACTTTTCATCGGTACAAGTTTTATAATAAAAAAAGTGGGATTAAATCGATTAAGTAGCAAAGGCCAACTACGTGCTGGTGCGGGAGGCTATGGTTACTTGAAAGATTGGGTCTGGTGGGCTGGTTTTCTTTTCAGTAAGTTGTTATTCTATATTGAATTAATCCATTGAATCTCAATTTTAACATCTTCAATTTCTTATTAGTGGCGTCAGGTGAACTGCTCAATTTTGCGGCTTATGCATTCGCCCCAGCATCCTTGGTCACACCGTTAGGAGCTTTATCAGGTAAGAATTTTATTCGAAAAATTTATGAATCATAATTTGAGAATTGCTACTGAAATAGACTTATTGTTCTGATGCATGATTTTCTCCTAGTTCTAGTCACAGCTTTAATGGCTACAAAGTTCCTCAAGGAAAAGCTCAATCTTTTAACGATTATCGGTTGCATCAACTGTGTTTTTGGCTCTGTTGCAATCGTTCTTCATGCTCCTAAAGAAGGACAAATAAAGAGTTTGGATCAGTTGAATACCATGCTTGCCGAACCATTATTTATTTGTTATTTGTTATTTGTTTTGATCACTTCTTTCGTTTTGATTGCACTCGTAGCACCTAAAAAGGGCGATAAAAACGTACTCGTCTACATCTCTATTTGCTCACTAATTGGATCTCTTTCTGTAATGTCTTGCAAAGGCCTTGGCTTGGCTCTGACTGAAACCTTTTCCGGAATCAATAATGCATTAACACGAGGACTTTTCTGGTTTCTTCTAATTTGTACTATCATTACCATTGCCACTCAAATGAATTATCTCAACAAATCTCTTGATATTTTTGATGCAACTATTGTTACGCCTGTCTATTATGTTTTCTTCACTACTTGTGTTCTTATTGCTTCCTCTATCCTCTTCCAAGAATGGAGCAATATGAAAGCTGAGGATATTGTTGGAACATTATCCGGTTTTGTTATTGTTATAACTGGTGTTTTTATGATCAATATCTTCAAAGACACAAATGCCAGTTCATTCAATGTTCATGACTCTGGTCGTAACTTTTATAATCAAAATTCACCTTTACTTAAATCTTTTGGGCCATCAAATAGTGCCAATGGTGATAACAACACAATAACACGAAATAGCTCGAGCTCTAATAAACATTCTTCAACGAGAAAAAAGAAACGTGGTCAACTACCTAAGCCAAGACATGATGTCGAGAAGTTTTCTTCATCTGATGAGATTGAAGCAAAAACTAATAATACGTATTATGCATGATGAACTATTGTGAAAATGTATTTAATTTGTTGTTTAGCTATTTCCAATTAGTTGAAACGTGTGATTTTTAGACTCATCTATGCATCACCAACAAAACTACTCACTGAACATCACAAAAATATAACTCATGAAGTATTATATTTTGTATATAAATCACAAATATTGATCGGGTAAATATATTGATTTGGTGCTTATCCGAGCAGATTTTTGATTGTAATATGTTGATTGAATTCGATTATGAACCATGTAATTTATATTGCAAAAAAATAAAAAAACAGATTCTAATTTTCAAGAAAAACTTATCTCGTTTTAATTTAACTCGTTTTATTGATGCTGAAAAGCAAATCTGTGTTATTAGGTTGTCCGGGCCAAAGTGTCACATTTTTTATTGTTGTTAATTTCGCATCGGTATGACTTTTTTTATGAATTTTTGGCCAGTGATAGCTGAATAGCTAATTGTTTTGCAATTAATAGAACTGAAAAATATGGTTCAGAATTTATAACGCTCTAAATTAAAAATTGGTATTTTTATTTTGACGAAAATTACGAAAAATCAAAGGGGGAACCCTTTGATAACAAGTTTACAAATCGATAACAGAATATTAGACGCATAATTAGTGTTGATTTCATGCATGTATCAGTTCGGGTTTAGTCTACAGACTCATTCAAAGACGTGAAATTTTTGATTTTTGATTTTTTTCATTATTGCTAAATAACTTTTTAATTAATGTGAATTTTAGAAAAAAATTTGTACTAGTTAATTTTGTGTAATCTGCGTACTAATTTTGTATAATTGTGAAATTCTGGAATTTGAATGACCTACGAATTTCCTTAGCAGAAATATCTTTGTTCAAAGTCATGACACTTTGGCCCGGACAACCTAATAAATAAAAAATTAATTTTGAATTTTCACTTAATCTTCAAACGGTTTCTGCAGTTTTCGCATGTACGCTACAAAAGATCGACCAAGGCCTGATTAACTGAACAGACCTTCGAAAATGCAGTACAGGGCAATTTCAATAAAAGAATGATGAAGAAATGTGAGAATCAGAAAATATAATTAACACTTTGCTCTTGTTTTCAAAAGTTGATACTGATTTTGCAAGGGGAGTTCTTTGTTCGGACCATTGGTTTGCTATTTATTTAGAATCCCTCATAACTCCATGTTATTTTTTCTCGTTTTTTTCAATTTCTTCTTGTGTATATTCAATTCCATGACCATCGATAACAAATATTAAATGGATTACCCTGATTGGAACAGTGTTTAAATGTCTCATCATATGTTCTAGTGTTAACGCCTTTGTCCGTAAAAGTAAAACCTTACTGTTCTATTTCCAGGAATTGACTTTTTTTAAACTGAATCAACACAATTTCATTTTACTCCTTTATCGTCAATAAACTTACAAGTTGTTAGCTGTTTATGGTGGGTGGATTTTATACAAAATAATATTGTAATGCACAATAAGTAATCATCACATGTTTAACAGTTTATTAAATGATTCAATCATCATTAATTAAAGGTCATAGTTGAGAATATGAATTGTCAGAATTAATGAAATTTAAAGATGAAACTACTGAATGCATAATCTAGTTCAATCATGTTTCTTACGCGAAATGTGCATCAAAATGATAATGATAACGGCAATAATTGATACAAGATCCGCAGCTTAGGTCGTACCGTAAAACCTCTCGAATTTCTACTTTGAGCTCGATTTTATCGAAAACTACTGATCATAAAATCTTTAATTTGACAAATGGACTCATGTTTAAATGCCCATACAAACCTACTCTAAGTCTCTACTCTTAACTCGATAGTTATCAACTCGATTTTGTATCAATATCCCTTTGCAGCCTTTTACAATAATGTCTTTTTCACTGTCTATTTTAGTCCCTTTTTTCATGAGTTTTTCCTGATCTTCATTCAAACCAAGACCTTTTATTTGCGATTAACAGAAAATTTATAGACTTTCTGGGCGCAGAGAAATTTTGACCGAAAAATACCAAAACGGTATTAATAAAAATAAATAATAATATTATATATAATATATAATATATACCAGGTCCGCCACAATACTCGTCAGTGTGTTTTTTGTGTTACTTTTTTATTTTTCGTTCGATTACAATCATTTTTGATGGTAATATTCTTGGATATGGGGAAAACAAATATAGTAATTTCTCGATGTGTGCAACATCGTTTTCAATGACTGCAAGACGCCGATTTTTAAAACCAGTTATCGCATCCTGATCTCAAAAGCTTTCAATTTTCCCAACCTCATTTTTGATTCCAACTCTCACAGAGCTTTTCTTGCAGTTTGAAACGGTTTGTAGCTTAGCATATACTGTTCAACTGCATGAATATGCATTCTCAAGTCTAGAGATAAACTCGGTAAATCTGTTGGAGTGGACAGTTCACTTTCAATTGTTTATTCATTGCTTGAGGAGAAACTTAAAGGCACATTCGTTATAGAATATTATAGAATATTAAAGCACGAATATTGAAGCTTAAAAAGTAAAAAATGGGAAAATATCTGTAAGATAAAAAACAGAAACCAAAACAAACAGCCAAAGCACGAAATTTCAAACTTTTTTTGTGCGTACTTTAAACGGGCAAAATATTTGAACGTATTATCAATTTGTTTCCCCATTATACAGGATTATTTTCTGAGAAAATGAATTTGATTGCTGTCGAACTTAAAAAATTATTGAGAAAATACGCAGGGACAAGGCGTATCGGGTATATACGAAGATTAGATATATAAGATAATAATCTGCTTTTCACACATTGTCACCTTTATACAAATGAGATTAAAACTTAGATGATCTCCTACGCCCTTTTTAATGATAATGAATAGATTGTTCAGATGCGATTTTTCCATTGATTTCAGATTTTGTTTGTTCGAATAAAAGTCAAAAGTTTTTCAATTAGTTAATTTCATTGAAAGTTGAATATTGAAGCCACTTTCTACAACTTCAACACCGATTCAACATTGATTCAAAGATGCTAGTCGATCTCAACTTTTCTTTTTTACTTTGTTTCCTTTATCTAATTAACTCAATATTTTGTGATGATTTCAAATGCCCTGAAAGGGGTAAAGTTGGTGGATTTAAAGTTCCTAATGTTCTCGGCTTGATTGATAAACAGACAGGTTATCATGCTTCTGTTGAAGTTATTAATCCAACTCGAAGCAATTTGGTCCATGATTATTATGATGACAAGAATAGTGTTGGGTTTATTGACTTGGAAGCAACCATTCAAGATAAAATGAATCGACGTTATTATTATCATTCAACAGAGGAAAAGATTGCTGTTCGAGAAAATACATGTACAAGACTGGACTTAACACAGAATGAGAAGATCGAATCGATCAAAGATTGGTTTGAACCAACTGATATCGTCGCTAGTTCAGAGATGTTTAGAGATTTGGTTCATTTAGGACCAACAGTGTTGATGATTTATGCCAACAGTATAAGTGATAAAGCTTCCTTCATAGGATCTGAGCTGATTGATGGTCGAACTGTTAATCACTGGTTTTATTGTACGAATCCTAATGGACCTTACATTGACTTTTACTTTGATGTTAAGACTTCATTGCCTTATCGGTTCTCGTTGTATTATCCTGAATGGATTGAGACTCAAGAGGTCATTTCAATAAACGAAACTCAAACAGTTAAAAAGCAAGTTGATTCAGAATCAAAATATGTTTACAACTTTTACATGTTCAAACCACTAATCATATCATCAGATGATCCCATTCCTTATCCATTGAGTTATGGATGTGCGCGTAAAGGCACATCACCTTACAAATCATTACCAGATTTCAGTAAAGTAAATGAGTTTACTATGGATATGGAAGCGGTGATAACTTATACTAAAGATGAGGCTATCAAATCAACTGCTCGAGTAATGAAACGAGGCGATGTCATTTCATACGAAATTCAAGAAGGAGCTTCTTTTGTTCGTTCAATTGAAATGCCACCTCCTTTAGGGCGATTTCAAGTTGATGAACACACCGGTCAATGCAATTATTATACCTCAGATTATTCTTCTGATGTAACACTAATTACTCGTTGGTCATTTCGTGGTGGCTTCAATCTACTGTACTATTTGGTAATGAAACCACCTCAAGACCATGCACCAACTTTTATTGGTGATATACCTTTAGGACCTTATCGAGTGGAAGAATACAGAGCAAATAACTTCTTCTCAAATAAAGTTGATGCTATTGTTGACTATTATTATACACAGAATACAAGTGATTCTGTTCCGAGTAACGTAATATTTACCAGAGATAGAAGCGATTCTTATACTTTCAACATTCCATCTAAAGTTGAAGTAACCATAATCAACTACGAAGATAATAACATTGACTATGAAGATCGGTTCGATGTTTCTGGTTGTTATGAAGAACCTGGAAGCTATACTTGGTTCCAACTCCTCTTCTCAGATCCATATACGAGTGGATTTAATCTGGAACAAGTTAAGGAAACCACGGAAGAATACTTGACTTCGTTCATTCCAATAACTCGTATTGGTGAGATTCATGCACAACAAGTTGATTCTAATTTATATGTTACAGTTAAGCTTTATGATCGTGTGCATTTCATTGATACTTATCGACCTATGTATCAATATAAAATTATGAATCCTTCAAATATCGTAAAAAGATTTAAAGTCGAGGACTGTGAACAACTGTGCACTGCGAATGCCAACTGTAATGCATTCAGTTTTTGTGGCGATTATGATTGTTCAATTCGCACAGGTTATGATAACGTTGCACGGAAATACCAGTCAGACTGCGTATATTGGACTAGATCAACGACGGAAAGCAATAGATTCGTTGATAAAAACTATTTATCGACAATGACACACGTATTGCAACAAATAAGGAATAAAGTGTCAGCAGGCGAATTCCGTTTATCCATTTCTGGTTTAACTGCTGAGGATCTGTTCATTGTTAATGGACCTGAAGAGATTGGTGATATTTCTCAGGAACTACATAGTCGTGGTCTCTCTAGACCTTTGAGAGCTGAGGATTTCCCGATAATTGAAACTAATCGCTATTTTAATGAAGCACAGTTCAAGATCGAGAAAAGTACTCTTAATGATTGTTTCATGGCTTGTTTGAATGATGATGATTGTAATACACTTTCATATTGTATCAACCAAGACAAGGAATGTATTCTGAGTGGAGAAACATCGAGTTCATTGAAAGACACACTTGAAGACAAAACAAGCCATGCAGATGGATGTAACATCTATCAAAGTAAATACACTGTCATATTGATTTGTATCATTAATTAATTTTGCCAATTTTCATCTAGAATCTTTTATTAATCTATTCCATGAGTTTCCTGGGAAGAATCTAGTTCTAGATGCTGTCTCAACCATATCTGATGTATCAATAGAAGATTGTGCTAAAACATGTGCTCAATCAAATGACTTTAATTGTGAAGCATTTGATTATTGCAAAAATACTTATCATCGGTAAGTCGAAATTTAAATTAGTCATGCAATTTTCAATATCTTGTGTGAATAATGAACTTGTAATAATTATGAAAATTCAAAATCTCTCAAAAGTTACAAATAATAGGTATTAGGGGGTCTACCGCAAAACGAACCAAGCTTCTTATTTTATTGAATTTGATCTGATGATCGTATTGAGATGAATATTGGTAGTCAACATCTTTCATCATTCACTTATTTTTTTCAATTAACAAAAATTAAATATCTCAATTAGTTTCAGAGATATTTAAATGTAATTAAAAAATGGCAAAAATTTTCATGCCCTATTCAATAACATTGATTTTAATCAAAAATACAGTTTATGCACAGGGTCCCCCCTTTGACCATTTTTCAAAATACAGCATTTTTTGCTTTTTATTTTTTCTCCTCTTTTAATTACATTTAAATATCTCTGAAACTAATTGAGATATTTAATTTTTGTTAATTGAAAAAAATAAGTGAATGATGAAAGATGTTGACTACCAATATTCATCTCAATACGATCATCAGATCAAATTCAATAAAATAAGAAGCTTGGTTCGTTTTGCGGTAGACCCCCTAATAGATCAATAAGAAATAGCAATCAATTATAACAAGAAATTAGATTCTAGTCTAAGAACTTTTGTTTATCAAAATCTCCTTTTAAAAGTTACAAGATGTCAAGGTTTCAAATTTTGCACAGGCTAAGCCCATCGTAAGCCATTTGAACCGATTTTGTAGAAATGGATTTTACTATTTTATAATATATAATAATATCAACATTATTCGCTTTTTAACACATTAACCTATTGAAAAACAACTTTGACATCCTGTAATTAAGACTTCGCGAAACGAAAGGTTCGACAGAAGTGCATATCTTCCCCATTAGAGTATTTTAAGCCAGAAAAAAAGATGACAATTTTTGTAGCGCTTGGGACACTTTAAGTTTGAAATGTTCAAATTCCATCAGAAACTGTTGATCGAAGAAACCAGTTATTTGATGAATAGGTCCAGTTTTTTTGACCCTAAAGTCCATAAGAGCTAAACTCTCTTACAATGCTTTTGAATGCTGTCTTCCCGAAACATGTTAGATTATTTTTTCAGAAACTTGAATCGCAAGAAAACTCAGCCTATTATCAAACCTGTTGTCGAATCGCCCATCATTTGGTAGTAATAAAATTCGTCTTATTTTCTTCATTGACTCAATATTATTATTAATAATAATATTTGTAAATTTATTATTAAATATCATTGTGTATTTATCAATGAATAAATCTAATGAATTTTCATTTATTTTTATTCCAATTCCTTCCAGAAATGTATCGATTTGTTACTTACATGTTAACCACATTGAGATTGATAACATTCATCAAATAAATGCAACAAACTGGAAGGTGGCAGCTTTGGGATGTTCCCATTATTCAAGTAAACCTTTACTTTAGTCTAACATTCATTTTAAATCTGGTTAATTTTTACTGATTATTCAATCTTTTGACTTTTCACAGAGAAATTTGAACTTGATTATGAACATAAAGTTGGATTGGCACTGAAACAGAATATGCAAGAATCAATTGTTGCAACCTTTGACCATTTATCACTTGAACACTGTGCTTTAAAATGCAATTCAGATCCTAATTGTTTCACACTCGAGTTTTGTGAAACAGTTGATTATGATCAAATCTCCGATAGTAGTGTCTCATTGACGAGTTGTTCATTGACAAACTTGAAGCCAAGTAATGTTAAACAACCTGGACTGTTTGACGGATCAAAAAGCGACAAAAAGATTTGTTCAATTTACATAAATCACAATAAAATTAATGGGAAAAGTAAAGTTGATCCACAGCCATCTGAATTAATATCATCATCAACTAAATCAAATAATTTTAGCTTAGCAATTGGATTGGGCACAATAGTATTCATAATGGCGTTTGCTGGTGGATTTATTGGATTCAAATACGCTGTTAAGAAAGGAGTAATTTCATAGACTAACTTATTGACAGCCAAAAATCAACATTATCAGAGGGCAACTGAATGTTGAGTCTTGATCAGCATGATACATTTATGTAACTTATTTTTATTAAAACAAGACAAAGACATCATATTACTTTGCTTAGTTCAATACTTTCTAAAGGACAATAGTCAAATCGGCCTAAGATTCAGAATAAAATGAACCATATATCGACCGAAAGCTTATGATGTGTAGAGTATGCCTCACTACAAATCAGATCGAAATTCGCTGTCAGTAGTAAGAAAGATACACAAGATAGCACACTTTTTTAGACATACACAAGATAGCACATTGATTTATAATTAAAATGCCTTTGGCAATGCATCTACCTTTAACAGTGCATATATCTTTGGCAATGCATTCATCAATTGACCTTAAATTATTAATACTTTAATTGCAAAACAGGCTATATAATGCATAAACTTATTTTCATGCATCAATCAAAACTTATCTTGAAACCATACTGGGTCTGACTTCAATTGCAATTTGCAACTGCAAAAGGTACAGCAACGTTAACGTTCATCATCAATCAAAGTTTTACTTTGCCCGCATACCGTGTACATCTTCAATTGCTTTTTTGTATCTTTTTAACTACATAAGGTAAAAACCTATTAAGGTTACTTGTCAATCAAATGCATTTGGAACAAAGCTGCAGGGTACAATCAGCTTACTTTAAATTGCATTTTGAAACGTTGTAACTAAAGATGAACAACTTTAATTACTTTTGCAAAATATAGGTAAAAAGAGGCTAGTCACGCTGGGAACGGCATGCATAATCTTTAAACATTGTTAAAGTTTGCAAAATGTAATAATTATAATCAATCACGGGTATCGTAGCTATTTTGATAAAGAACGAAGTGACGCTTTGATTGCATTCTAGTAATTAATTGCATTTTATTCGTGCAAAGGAACAATGCTAAAGTTAAGGTAACAGATATAATTAGATTTATGTTAATGCATTGAGTGAGCAAAGCGAAAAGAAAGGAGAAGAGAGCGTTCTTAGTTTCATTTATTACGCATCGTCCGAACGATAAAGTCTTATCATCAAAATACAATCACCTTTAATTCAAGGTAGGTATACAATATTGCTTTTTTTCTTTATTGATATTATCTTTCTTTTTGATTTCAGGCCACCATCATCGGAATCAGGTAAGTAACATGGTAAGGAATAATTTGTATTTAACATCAAATAATCTTTTTTCCTTTTTTTTGTCATCTTCTTGGGATTTTGTGTTATTTGTGAACTTTTGTTTGTTTTCTGTATCATCACCAGCATTAGCAGCAACCAACACCAACAGCATCCATCAACACCAGCACCAGCAGCAACCAGCAACCAGCAACACCAGAATCACCAACTCCAGCAAAAAAGTAAGATTTGTTTTTTTTCATTTGAGCTAGGTTAGGTTAGGAACTGCTCTTCAGCTCTTCTGTTGCTTGAAGAAGTTTTGTCTTTTCTTCGATCCAGGTAATTGTCTCTCGGCATTCAATGTGATATATTTGCACTCCATGAGCAGAATCGATTTCTTCTTTCTTCTTTTCAGCATTATCTCGAAGTTCAGTCCATCTAATGAAATATTGAATCAGATAGCGAGAATTTGATAGAAAGAGAGAAATAGGGAGAGAGCATGTGGACAGAAACAGAGAGAAGAGAGAATTAAGTAATGTATATTTTACAATGTATAAACAATTTATTCAGTTAAGGGTCAATAATCTTTGCTATTATGAAAGACGCATAATATACCACAGACATTTTTTTCTTCCTCAATCAAACACGCAAAGTAAAAGTCTTAGGAAGTCAAGGTGTGATCTTTGCTAGTCACAATTACAATAGAATTAAGTTACGCTGAAAAATAACAGTGATATTGTTAAATTTATCCAGCTATAACAATACCGTTGAAAGGTAAAGCAAAGTTAGTTAAACAAAAGGTCCGTTTGAACTGCTGAATCATGATTAGATAACTGTTGAGAATAATACTTTTTTGTTTGAATTCAATATATGAGTTACTCAACTGAAACACTATTTCAGATCTAACGGTAAACATTGATTAATAAAATGAGTGAAAGAAAAATATTCAACAAAATTGATAGAAGACAACTCAATGCAATAAATGAACCATTCAGTCAACAAATATTTAGTGTGAAATCATCTCAGTGAACTGTATGTAAGATTCTAAACAGAATGACGTTATTAAATGATTCTATAGATTTACACTTCATCAAGGGTATCTCTGACATAAAATTAAAATTATCTACAGTAAACCATTTATAATAAAGATGACGAAAATATAGAATATAAAGATGCATAAACAAAATAAAATACCTTTGGTAAATAGTAAATACCGTTCCCATATTCTGGTACATATGCTGCTGTCCAATGTGAGCCTGATTTCCAACTTGGATCGAGATTGGTTACGATGCCAAACATCTTTTATAATAAGGTAAGTGGAAGTTTATCAATTGCATATACTCCTTTAAAATTTGGGTATTTCGAAAGATGTTTTTGAATATCTAATGTTGATAGCGCCATCAATAATCTGTTACGATGTTTCGAGCTGCATCTATCTGCAAAACATTGTCATATATAGCGAAAACGAGCATATGCATTCCTTCATCAAGTGCAGAAGCAAATTGTATATCCATACGTACATTACCACGCTTAAGCAAACTTGACGCACCAGAATCACTTGCAAGCGTACCATCATCAGTGAGATCAAATACTAAGTATAATTTTCAGAATAATTATCATATTTTAGATGTATTTTAGGTATTCCAATATCCTGATTCATAGATCTGAATACATTGAAATATTCTCATGAATAATTTATTTTTGAAATCATGTTTATAAGGAGTGCTAGGTATTTTTGTTCCATTTACTAAAATAGTAGCGCTTTGTAGATTTTTATGAAGGAATGTGAATGCATTTGTCTTCATATCTCCATTAAATGCTTTATCAGAAACAAAACCAACAATAACTTTTCGAGGTAACTGTCCGTTGCTTATAATTCAAGCATCAATCAAAGTACGACAGCTCCCTTTTTTCTACTCTATGGACGAAATCCTGATATTCCTGTTGACCTGAAGGTATTGCCTCAACCCGGAATGACAACTCTTTATGAACTCTTTCTTTCATTGAAGAAGAATGGCCAGTTATCAGAGATACGGCCAATGTGCTTGACACAGCCTCAAAAGAAGAACAAAAAGAAAACCACGACGGTAAAAATCGACTAAGAGAATACAGATAAAAAGATAATATACTACTGGAAGATTGAAACCCAAGTAAACTCGCTAATAAATTCCGAGGTCCTTTTGAAATCAAAAGAAAAATAGGCAATACAACCTAATCGAACAGGATGGAGTCGAGAGACAAGTGCATGGGTCGCAAATTGAGCCTTACACCAGAAGAAGAAACAATTCATCGATGCTAATTGTCAGTAACAAGTTGTTGAATACCATTCTATTTATCTTATTTCTGATAACTACAACTTGCTCGTTCTAATACGGCACTTCAGTTGTTTGGAGAAAAACTCAACATCGATTCATGAAAGGTTTAACCAAGGTTGAACTAAACATTGCCGTCCCTGAACCTTGTTCAGGTTTGCCAAATTCGCAATATTTGTCCTACAAACCAAAGCGAAAGATGCCTGAAAAAATCTGTCATTGGAATGTTCCATTAATGCGACACATGTTCGAACGTTACAATATCCCTCCGTTAAAACGAGCTTGTGAGTTGACTATGTCCCAGAACGACAAGATAAATTGTTCAATGGAGGACGATGGGAACTGCTATGCATTCCTGTCGGTTGAAGATTATCGCATTCGATAATAGAAGCAAAGAGCGACAAATGCACGAATGTCTTTTAATGCTATGGGAACGGTAAAATTTTTCACCGCTCGTATCTTTTCTGGATCGGGTTCTTGACCAGCTGCACTTATGATATGCCCAAGATAAAGAAATTTCTTTTAAAGAAAAAGCAGTTGTCTGGCTTTAAAGTCAAACCAGCTTTTCTCAGGCTATCGAAAACAGCTTGTAGTCGCTCAAAATGTTCCTCGATTGTTTTACTAAAAACTATTATGTCGTCAATATAAACAAGACAACATTTATATTTCAACCCACCAAGACAACAATTCATTAATCTTTGAAAGGTAGCAGGTGCATTACATAACCCAAAAGGCATGGTTACGTATTCGTACATGCCGAAGCTGGTCACAAATGCACTTTTTTGTCTGTCCTCAGGTGCAAGTTCTACCTGGTGATAACCTGACCGTAGATCTAAGAGACTAAAGTATTCTGCATCTTTTAGAGCATCTAACGAAACATTTATATTTGGAATAGGATATGAATCCTTTACTGTTACAGCATTTAATTTACGATAATCAACACACATTCTCCAATCACCTGTCTTTTTGCTAACTAAAACAACAGGTGAGCGCCAAGGTGAGAATGAGTCAACTATTATGCCATCTCTAAATAGTTCGCTAACAATTTGTTTCGTTATTTCTCGCTTTTGAGTACTTTGAGAATAAGGTGATTGTGCAATAGGTGTATGGTTACCTGTCTTAATTCAGTGCATAAAAAGATCAGTTCTTCCTAATTCTTGTGGTGTGACAGCAAAAGTTCCTCTATAGTTATTACATAACTGATACAACGTTTTCTCCACTCCACCTGGTACACCTTTTTCGAAATTTAACTCTAGTTCAGCTATTTTTGGTTTATCCACGAACGTTGTGATTGGTCCAATTTCGACACCGTCGGTCAATTCTGATAACTGTTTTGTCTCAGAAGAGACAAAATCATCCAAGTCATGCATTCCACTGGAATCCTCATTTGAGCCTCCATTCCTGTGGCAACTTTCAACTTTCTTCAACTAGAGTTCAGTGTGAACTGTCCTTTATTTTTCATCTAAGGTATATCTACATTTTACCTTACATTAAACCCTATCGATCGAGTGGCCACTCGATCGATAGGGTGTGTAACATTTCATTACATTAATTTTGGGTGTGTTGCATTTTATTTCTATTTTTCATGTTTTAACCGAAGGTTTTCGACCTGAAAAATTATTGAAAATAATTAGAACTCGTTAGAAATAGTCACAGCTTTTAATTGCATAAATAGTCAAAAATGGCAAAAGGGTAATATCTATTTATGTAATTTCACTTCACCATTTCTCATCATTAGAAAACGTAAGTTCGGTACATTTTGGAACTTCTTGAATCTGAAAAACATCCTGTTGATCATTTTTGGGCTTTGTGTACATGGTACTTTTTCATTCTGCGCACTACATTTCTTGTTTAACTCAACCTTTCAAGGAGTCAATTAGAATGATTAACCATAGGTATAGGTAATACAAACAAAATTGCATAACTTTTTACTATTTATGCAATTAAAAGCTGTGAAAATGACATTATATATAGTTCTAACTATTATATTTTCAATCATTTTTTCAGGTTGAAAAACTTCGGTTAAAACAAGAAAAGAAATAAAAAATTTGAAAAACTTGTATATTGTAAAGTTGGTGAAATAAATGAAATAAACAGGTGTTTAGTCTCGGTAAAATTATTTAATAGTTCTAGTAGGGCTAGGGACAGGGCTGATCAGAAGATGATCCTGGTGAATTTTTCAGGGTTCTTTTATTCTTTTTTTTCTCTCTTTCGTTCTTTTCTTTCTGCCATTCCTGAACTTTTGACTTTTTACTCAACATTAATGGAACTTTTGGGGTTTTGCTTGGAAATCATAAACTTTCTCTTCAGCATTAAGGGTCAAAATCGGTTTTAACCTTAATTTTCTCGTGATCCGAAAGTTTCCGAAACGGAAGACGAAACTTCTTTGCCTAATTTTTCGCGCTCTATCGAATGCATATAATCTCGACCGGAAAATTATTGAGACACCAGAGACACTTCCCTCGTAAGAATCAGACTAATTTTAAAGAAAACTCGATTTATTGATGCTGAAAAGCAAATCGGTATTTAAAACAAAAATTAATTTTGAATTTTCACTTAATCTTCAGACGTTTTTGCAGTTTTCGCATGTACACTACAAAAGATCGACCAAGGCCTGATTAGCTGAACAGACCTTCGTAAATGCAATACAGTACATGCAATAAAAAAATGATTAATAAATATGAGAATCAGAAAATATGATTATAAAAACCTTTGCTCTTGTTTTCAAAAGTTGATACTGATGTTCGAAAGGGGAGTTCTTTTTCCAAGAATTCACTTTTTTGAAACTGAATAACAATTCATTTTACTCCTTATATTGTCAATAAACTTACAAGTTGTTAGCTGTTTCTGGTGGGTGGATTTTGTGTAAAATAAGATTGTAATGCACAATAAGTAATTATCATCACATGTTTAACAGTTTATTAAATGATTCATTGATGGAATTTCAGCTGAATGTTGGACATCAATAATTACAGGTCATGGTTAATAGTATGAATTGTCAGAATTAATGAAATTTAGAGATGAAACAACTAAATGCATAATCTAGTTCAATCATGTTTCTCGCGCGAAATGAGCATTAAAATGATAATGATAACGGCAATAATTGATATAATAATCTGATTTTCACACATTGTCACCTTAATATGAATAAGATTAAAACTTAGATGATCTCCTGACGCCCATTTCAATGATAATAAATAGATTGTTCAGATGCAATTTTTCAGCACATTCCATTGATTTCAGGTTCTTTTTGTTCGAATAAAAGTCAAAAGTGTTTCAATTAAGTTTATTAAATTAAAATTGGATATATTATAATATAATAGAAGCCACTTTCTACAACTTCAACGTCAAAAAAGCAACATTGATACAAAGATGAAAGTCGATCTCAACTTTTCTTTTTTACTTTGTTTCCTTTATTTAATTAACTCAATATTTTGTGATGATTTCAAATGCCCTGAAAGGGGTAAAGTTGGTGGATTTAAAGTTCCTAATGTTCTTGGTTTGATTGATAAACAGACAGGTTATCATGCTTCTGTTGAAGTTATTAATCCAACTCGAAGCAATTTGGTCCATGATTATTATGATGACAAGAATAGTGTTGGGTTTATTGACTTGGAAGCAACCATTCAAGATAAAATGAATCGACGTTATTATTATCATTCAACAGAGGAAAAGATTGCTGTTCGAGAAAATACATGTACAAGACTGGACTTAACACAGAATGAGAAGATCGAATCGATCAAAGATTGGTTTGAACCAACTGATATCGTCGCTAGTTCAGAGATGTTTAAAGATTTGGTTCATTTAGGACCAACAGTGTTGATGATTTATGCCAACAGTATAAGTGATAAAGCTTCCTTCATAGGATCTGAGCTGATTGATGGTCGAACTGTTAATCACTGGTTTTATTGTACGAATCCTAATGGACCTTACATTGACTTTTACTTTGATGTTAAGACTTCATTGCCTTATCGGTTCTCGTTGTATTATCCTGAATGGATTGAGACTCAAGAGGTCATTTCAATAAACGAAACTCAAACAGTTAAAAAGCAAGTTGATTCAGAATCAAAATATGTTTACAACTTTTACATGTTCAAACCACTAATCATATCATCAGATGATCCCATTCCTTATCCATTGAGTTATGGATGTGCGCGTAAAGGCACATCACCTTACAAATCATTACCAGATTTCAGTAAAGTAAATGAGTTTACTATGGATATGGAAGCGGTGATAACTTATACTAAAGATGAGGCTATCAAATCAACTGCTCGAGTAATGAAACGAGGCGATGTCATTTCATACGAAATTCAAGAAGGAGCTTCTTTTGTTCGTTCAATTGAAATGCCACCTCCTTTAGGGCGATTTCAAGTTGATGAACACACCGGTCAATGCAATTATTATACCTCAGATTATTCTTCTGATGTAACACTAATTACTCGTTGGCCTTTTCATCGAGATCGAGGCTTCAATCTACTGTACTATTTGGTAATGAAACCACCTCAAGACCATGCACCAACTTTCATTGGTGATATACCTTTAGGACCTTATCGAGTGGAAGAATACAGAGCAACTAACTTCTTCTTGAATGGGATTGATTCCATTGTTGATTATTATTATATAAAGAATACCAGTGATTCTGTTCCGAGTAAAGTCACATTTACCAGAGATAAAAGATATTATCAATATATTTACGATGATATCCCAGCTCAAATTGAAGTAACCATAATCAATTACGAAGATGGTTACATTGACTATGAAGATCGGTTCGATGTTTCTGGTTGTTATGAAGAACCTGGAAGCTATACTTGGTTCCAACTCTTCTTTTCAAATCCATATACCAGTACATTTAATCTGGAACAAGTTAAGGAAACCACGGAAGAATACTTGACTTCATTCATTCCGATAACTCGTATTGGTGAGATTCATGCACAACAAGTTGATTCTAATTTATATGTTACTGTTAAGCTCTATGATCGTTTGCATTTTATTGAGGCTTATCGACGATCGTATCAATATAAAATTATGAATCCTTCAAATATCGTAAAAAGATTTAAAGCCGAGGACTGTGAACAACTGTGCAGCGCGAATGCCAACTGTAATGATTTCAGTTATTGTGACGATTATGATTGTTCAATTTACACAGATTATTATAGTTACGCTGCAGAGAAATACCAGCAAGGATGCACATATTATACTAGGTCTATAACTGAGGTCACTCCATTCGTTGATAAAAACTATTTATCGACAATGACACACGTATTGCAACAAATAAGGAATAAAGTGTCAGCAGGTGAATTCCGTTTATCCATTTCTGGTTTAACTGCTGAGGATCTGTTCATTGTTAATGGACCTGAAGAGATTGGTGATATTTCTCAGGAACTGAATAGACAGTCCTCTAGACCTTCAAGAGCTGAGGATTTTCCGATAATTAAAACTGATCGCCATTTCAATGAAGCACAGTTCAAGATCGAGAAAAGTACTCTTAATGATTGTTTCATGGCTTGTTTGAATGATGATGATTGTAATACACTTTCATATTGTATCAATCAGGACAAGGAATGTATTCTGAGTGGAGAAACATCGAGTTCATTGAAAGACACACTTGAAGACAAAACAAGCCATGCAGATGGATGTAACATCTATCAAAGTAAATACATTGTCATATTGATTTATATCATTAATTAATTTTGCCAATTTTCCTCTAGAATCTTTTATGAATCTATTCCATGAGTTTCCTGGGAAGAATCTAGTTCTGGATGCTGTCTCAACCATATCTGATGTATCAATAGCTGATTGTGCTAAAACATGTGCTCAATCAAATGACTTTAATTGTGAATCATTTGATTATTGCAGAGATACTTATCAACGGTAAGTCAAAACTTAAATTAGTCTCTTCAAAATCTCCTTTTAAATGTTAAAAGATGCCAAAGTTTCAAATTTTGCACAGGCTAAGCCCGACGTAAGCGATTTGAATCGATTCGAAAAAACTGAATTTTCATTCATTTTTATTCCAATTCCTTTCAGAAATCAATCTGTTTGTTTCTTACATGTTAACCACATTGAGATTGATAACATTCATCAAATAAATGCAACAAACTGGAAGGAGGCTGAAGCTGGATGTAACCATTATTCAAGTAAACCTTTACTTTAGTCTAACATTCATTTTAAATCTGGTTAATTTTTACTGATTATTCAATCTTTTTACTTTTCACAGAGAAATCTGAACTTGATTATGAACATAAAGTTGGATTGGCCCTGAAACAGAATATGAAAGAATCAATTGTTGCAACATTTGACCATTTATCACTTGAACACTGTGCTTCCAAATGCAATTCAGATCCTAATTGTTTCACACTCGAGTTTTGTGAAACAGTTGATTATAATCAAATCTCCGATAGTAGTGTTTCATTGACGAGTTGTTCATTGACAAACTTGAAGCCAAGTAATGTTAATCAACCTGGACTGTTTGACGGATCAAAAAGCGACAAAAAGATTTGTTCAATTTACATAAATCACAATAAAATTAATGGGAAAAGTAAAGTTGATCCACAGCCATCTGAATTAATATCATCATCAACTAAATCAAATAATTTTAGCTTAGCAATTGGATTGGGCACAATAGTATTCATATTGGCATTTGCTGGTGGATTCATTGGATTCAAATTTTCTGCAAAAAAAGGAATAATTTCATAGACTAACTTATTTACAGCTAAAAATCAACATTATCAGAGGACAACTGAATGTCTATTCTTGCTCTTGTCAGCATGATACATTTATGTATTTTATTTTCATGTAAACAATGCGATAACATCATATTTTATTATACTGCAATGCTTCCAAATTTTTTTCCATTGTTGTATTGTTTTTGTCTGTTGAAAAAACCTAAAATTATAAACACCGATATCTCGAGAATGGTATCCATCAAAATGATCATTATTAGACTAATCATTAGATATCATTATCGGCTATAATATATTGAAAATATCAAATTATTTAAGTTTCCACATAAAATGTTACAGCATTGCATTAATTAAGCTGTCAGATTTGATACTTGATTCACAAAGGCGAATGGTTAACCAAACACAAATCTTATAATATGTTGAAAAAACATTCAGTATTAAACAAAATAACACAAATTTTTTCTGGTATTCAGTCATGATATAATATGTCAGTGTTGATAATATGATGATATCTAATGACTAGTCAAAGAATGATGATTATGGGTGGTACTATTCTCTAGATATCGGTGTTCAAAGTTTTAAGGCCAATGGCCAAAATCAAGAGCACCGTAGATAAATTAGAAAAAGTGTTCGATCGATGATGTGTAGAAACTACAAGTGTCTTACCTCTTCAACTCTCACAGTCACAGAATGTTTTACTTAATCATAGGTATTAGGCTTTATCCAGCTGGGAATCTATCAGTAAGGGCAGATTTGCCTTCGGTAAGCACTATGTAGAACCATTTTATCTCACAAGATGGGGAAACAGCTTTTATTGCGTTTATTGTTGCAAGCTTCAAATATGTAGAAGGCTTCTTTTGGATTCCATGTTAATGCACAATCGAAACATAAATCCTGAATAAGTCGTAGTATTGCAATATGAGTTTGAGTAGTTGCATTGGGTGTTAAAGCACAAACAATTGGTATCAACATGTCGTTCTCATTAACATGAAGAGTGTAGAGCGAATGATAAAGTTTAAACGCATTTGAAAGTTCCGTAACCATAAACATGTTGACTTTCCCCAAGAAACCGCGTTGAAACGTTCATCTTTGAAAATTATTTTGAAGGTTTATGATAAGTCACTTCGTTATAAACTTGACGTAATTTCATGCATTCAGATACTTTGACTAGTCTCTTAGAACCTCTATGTTCATATTGAACAAGCTATTGTATGGAGGATCTGGTCATTTGAGCGGAAGATAATCGAATGTCAGTTAAGCGTAACTTAAGTTTGACTTCCACAGTATTCATTTTGACTAGCAAGTTTACTGAATTTGATCTTGTATTGTTTTGTTCGTTAAACGCACAAGTTAGTTGTTTAAAGTGGGTGGCTTTTGTAAGTGCACGAGATTGTAATGAACAACAAGTACTATCATTGAATGCAATTACAATATGTAAACGTTAAATTGATGATATGATGTTTATCCTATGAAGAGTTATCTAGAATGGTTTCTGTTTAATATTCAATGTTATACATGTAATTGTAACAAAACCAAAACTTTTGATCAACAACAATGAAGGCGACAATGATTAATCCATTGATATCATTCTCACACATTGTCACCTTAAAATGAACGCGATTGAAACTTGGTTACTATTTTCAAGAACTAACTGAGCTGATTATGCTTGGTCTTAATGGAATGGCTTTACGCCCATTTGAATGCAAATAAATAAATTGTTCAGAAAATTTTTTCTTTACACACTTTTCCAGTTTAGTCTCTTAAGTGTAAATTGATTATTGAGCAACCTTTCTAAATCTGAATATTACTCTTAAATTATGAAGTTAAAGATGAATATCGATCTCAACTTTTCTTTTTTACTTTGTTTCCTTTATTTAATTAACTCAATATTTTGTGATGATTTCAAATGCCCTGAAAGGGGTAAAGTTGGTGGATTTAAAGTTCCTAATGTTCTTGGTTTGATTGATAAACAGACAGGTTATCATGCTTCTGTTGAAGTTATTAATCCAACTCGAAGCAATTTGGTCCATGATTATTATGATGACAAGAATAGTGTTGGGTTTATTGACTTGGAAGCAACCATTCAAGATAAAATGAATCGACGTTATTATTATCATTCAACAGAGGAAAAGATTGCTGTTCGAGAAAATACATGTACAAGACTGTACTTAACACAGAATGAGAAGATCGAATCGATCAAAGATTGGTTTGAACCAACTGATATCGTCGCTAGTTCAGAGATGTTTAAAGATTTGGTTCATTTAGGACCAACAGTGTTGATGATTTATGCCAACAGTATAAGTGATAAAGCTTCCTTCATAGGATCTGAGCTGATTGATGGTCGAACTGTTAATCACTGGTTTTATTGTACGAATCCTAATGGACCTTACATTGACTTTTACTTTGATGTTAAGACTTCATTGCCTTATCGGTTCTCGTTGTATTATCCTGAATGGATTGAGACTCAAGAGTTCATTTCAATAAATGAAACTCAAACAGTTAAAAAGCAAGTTGATTCAGAATCAAAATATGTTTACAACTTTTACATGTTCAAACCACTAATCATATCATCAGATGATCCCATTCCTTATCCATTGAGTTATGGATGTGCGCGTAAAGGATTATTCCGGGCTAAAACATTACCATATTTCAGTAGAACTTATGATTTTACTATGGACATGGAAGCGGTGATCATTTATACTGACAGTAATGTTTTCAAATCAACTGCTCGAGTAACGAAACGAGGTGATGTCATTTCATACAAATTACCAGAAGGGACTGATGTCTTTCGTTACATTGAAATGCCATCTCCTTTAGGGCGATTTCAAGTTGATGAAAGATTAGGTTCGTGCTATTATTTTACCTCAGATTATTCTTCTAGTGTAGAACTGATCACTCGTTGGCCTGTGAATAAAGATCGCAGCTTCAATCTTTTGTACTATTTGGTAATGAAACCACCTCAAGACCATGCACCAACTTATATTGGTGATATACCTTTAGGACCTTATCGAGTGGAAGAATACAGAGCAAATAACTTCTTCTCAAATGAAGTTAATGCTATCGTTGACTATTATTATACACAGAATACCAGTGATACTGTTCCGAGTAAAGTCGTATTTACTAGAGATAGAAGTCAATATTATCATCGGCATTACGATGATATCCCAGCTCAAATTGAAGTAACGATAATCAATTACGAAGATGATAACATTGAATACGAAGATCAATTCGATGTTTCTGGTTGTTATGAAGAACCTGGAAGCTATACTTGGTTTCAACTGCTCTTCTCAGATCCATACTCGAGGGACTTCAACATGCAATCTATTAAGGAATCCATAGAGGAATACTTGACTTCATTCATTCCAATAACTCGTATTGGTGAGATTCGTGCACAACAAGTTGATTCTAATTTATATGTTACTGTTAAGCTCTATGATCGTTTGCATTTTATTCATGGTTATAGCCGATCGATCGATTATACACTTTTGAATCCATCAAATATTGTAAAAAGATTGAAAGCTGAGGATTGTGAACAATTGTGCACTGCGAATGCAAACTGTTATGAATTCAGTTATTGTAACGATTATGATTGTTCAATTTTTACTAGTCAGTATAATACCGCTGCACAGAAATACAAACCAGGATGCACATTTTATACTAGATCAACGACGAAAAGCAATAGATTCGTTGATAAAAACTATTTATCGACAATGACACACGTATTGCAACAGATAAGGAATAAAGTGTCAGCAGGTGAATTCCGTTTATCCATTTCTGGTTTAACTGCTGAGGATCTGTTCATTGTTAATGGACCTGAAGAGATTGGTGATATTTCTCAGGAACTGAATAGACAGTCCTCTAGACCTTCAAGAGCTGAGGATTTTCCGATAATTAAAACTGATCGCCATTTCAATGAAGCACAGTTCAAGATCGAGAAAAGTACTCTTAATGATTGTTTCATGGCTTGTTTGAATGATGATGATTGTAATACACTTTCATATTGTATCAATCAGGACAAGGAATGTATTCTGAGTGGAGAAACATCGAGTTCATTGAAAGACACACTTGAAGACAAAACAAGCCATGCAGATGGATGTAACATCTATCAAAGTAAATACATTGTCATATTGATTTGTATCATTAATTAATTTTGCCAATTTTCCTCTAGAATCTTTTATGAATCTATTCCATGAGTTTCCTGGGAAGAATCTAGTTCTGGATGCTGTCTCAACCATATCTGATGTATCAATAGCTGATTGTGCTAAAACATGTGCTCAATCAAATGACTTTAATTGTGAATCATTTGATTATTGCCAAGCAATGATTTTTGGACGGTAAGTCGAAACTTAAATTAGTCTCTTCATGAAATTTTTAATATCTTGTGTGAATAATGAAATTGTGAACGCATTTTTCTATGCTTTTGTGTCTTTCCTACGAAAAATTTCATTGAAAAATGCAAGTCCAAAATCTAAAATGAAATCTAAGATTATTGCCGTTTGTGATAAACCTGATTTCGAGTTGACGTCAGTTAGAGACAAAGTTGGGTCCTTAAGTGTTATTAAAAACTTGCTCAGGTTGACAGTTCTAGAGTCCAAATTTGACACTTCGATCGCCTTTTGTCAAATCATAGAGCCAGATTTTTCACGGGACTTTTTTTGATGGCCAACCTGAAATGAACTTATTTTGAGAAATAAATTTCTCATTAGCATTAAAATGAAAATATCGGTGACAAGGTACCGGTACAAGTTGCATAGTTTTGCTTGACTCAACCTAATACATTTTGTACAATATTATCATCATAATAATTATATTCGTAAAGCAATATTCGTAATTTCATTGCGTATTTATCTATGAATAGATTTAATGAACTTTCAATTATTTTTATTCCAATTCCTTCCAGAAATGAATCGATTTGTTACTTACATGTTAACCACATTGAGATTGATAACATTCATCAAATAAATGCAACAAACTGGAAGGAGGCTGATTGGGGATGTAACCATTATTCAAGTAAACCTTTACTTTAGTCTAACAAATCTGGTTAACATTTACTGATTATTAAATCTTTTGACTTTTCATAGAGAAATCTGAACTTGATTATGAACATAAAGTTGGATTGGCCCTGAAACAGAATATGAAAGAATCAATTGTTGCAACATTTGACCATTTATCACTTGAACACTGTGCTTCCAAATGCAATTCAGATCCTAATTGTTTCACACTCGAGTTTTGTGAAACAGTTGATTATAATCAAATTTCCGATAGTAGTGTTTCATTGACGAGTTGTTCATTGACAAACTTGAAGCCAAGTAATGTTAATCAATCTGGACTGTTTGACGGATCAAAAAGCGACAAAAAGATTTGTTCAATTTACATAAATCACAATAAAATTAATGGGAAAAGTAAAGTTGATCCACAGCCATCTGAATTGGTAATATCATCATCAACTAAATCAAATAATTTTAGCTTAGCAATTGGATTGGGCACAATAGTATTCATAATGGCATTTGCTGGTGGATTCATTGGATTCAAATTTGCTGTTAAAAAAGGAGTCATTTCAGAAAACTAAATTTCATAAATCAACTTGCTATTAATCAACAGTAATACCATAACCACATATAAACATGTCATTTTGATTTATTTTAAATATATTCTATTAGTATTTTAATAAACGATAATTAATATTCATCACGCGTTAGTTTAATGAATCTAGTTATCGATAATTATTAATATAATTCATTATTGAGAGCATTGAATTGACCGTGCAATCCCAGGATCAAATCATTGGATTTGCAATCTATTTCAATCATATTGCCATGAAATTGCATTGTTATAAAATGACCGTTTAAAACTTTTTAACCTTTACTTGAAAAAGAGAGTTAATCATATCTCAATGCTGACACTAATAATACTAATCGCGATACGGCTCAGCATAGGATAACTTTGTGACCATTCTTGTGTCTTTAAGGCTCAAATCAACAGTAGGTAACTCCAGGTCTTCAGGATGATCGCCAGAATGCTTCACTCTTTAACTCTTACTTTCCACTAAATTTTTTTTTGTTAAAACAGTTTTACAAACAAACAAATGAAACTGAAATGCAAACACGATGTATCGATTTTTGAAGCTTATTCCATCGATTAATCAGGTTGGAATATCGCGCATTCTCTCTGTAGTTTCCTGTTTCGCCTGCGATTTTGCCACTGACAACTTGCAAACGGCCATCAATAACCTTTGGTTCAGTTGAGTCAAACTAAGCATCTAGTGCTCAATTTAACTTGATTAATTTAAATAATTAATTTTTTTTTCTTTAATTTCATTGATCAGTTAAATAATTCAATCCAGAAATGAGTAAGTCAATCAATTATTTAAATTTTCGTAATCTTTGAGTTGCTCTCAATTTTGTCCTTCCATTGTCCTTCCATGCTGATTATCAACTTCTCTTTTTCCATTTCCCTTTTTTGCTTTTAGGTCAAGATAGCAAGACAAACTACAGTTGTGAATATGGTTCATCCAAATTTTATGCCCTTTGTGGTATTGGAGGTGTTATCAGTTGTGGTTTAACTCACACTGCAGTTGTACCTCTTGATTTGGTCAAATGTCGTATTCAAACTAACCCAGATAAGTACAAGTCTATTGTAAATGGGTTTAAAGTTTCGGTTCGCGAAGAAGGACTCCGAGGTTTATCCAGGGGCTGGGCTCCAACAGCTATTGGTTATTCGATGCAAGGTCTTGGTAAATTTGGTCTCTATGAACTTTTTAAAAATGTTTATAGCAATATGTTAGGAGATGAGCTTTCATACACATGGAGAACTTCCCTTTATTTAGCTGCTAGTGCTTCAGCTGAATTTTTTGCTGATATTGCTCTTTGTCCTATGGAAGCATGTAAAGTTCGAATCCAAACCTTACCCGGTTGTCCGGAACAGCTCAGAGTTGTTGCTCCAATGATTCTTAAACAAGAAGGTCTTGGTGGTTTTTACAAGGGACTTTCGCCACTCTGGATGAGACAAATCCCTTACACCATGATGAAATTTGCATGTTTCGAACGAACTGTTGAAGCTTTATATCAATATGTTGTACCTAAACCTCGAGACCAATGTAGCAAAGGAGAACAGTTGATTGTTACATTTGCTGCTGGTTATATTGGTAAGTTGTAGAACAAGGTTTGAGTTTATTCATTGAAATTGACCTTGAAATGTTTCTTTTTTTCAGCCGGCGTCTTCTGTGCTATCGTCTCTCATCCTGCTGATACTGTTGTATCCAAACTCAACCAAGAAAAAGGTAGCACTGCCATCGAAGCAGCTAAAAAATTAGGAATGGCTGGTATGTACATTTTTTCAATTTACATTATCTACTGGCCCGTCAATCTTTTACTTTTCAATTTTCTTATTTAACTCTCATTCATTATCGTTTTAACTATCATTTATCATTGATTATTGTGTCATAATTTTAACTTTTTAAAATTTAAGTAGATTATTAATTGATATTGAATCCACTCATGCATTATATTTTCATTTTGAATGGCCAGTAAAAGTCTTCATTTTTATATTTATTTAATCACGCAGTTAAGCCTTTTACCTTTTATCCTAAGGTATTTGGTGAGTCAGTCGTGAAAGATCAAAATCAGTGTTCAAGTTAACCCTGAGATGTGCTTTTTTGCTGTATTCTCATCTCTTCCTATATTGACCCACATGACTAATGTAAGATATCTTATTCTTTCACAGGACTTTGGAAAGGGTTGACCCCTAGGATTATCATGATTGGTACTTTGACCGCACTTCAATGGTTTATTTATGACGCTGTTAAAGTTGTTTTAGCTATTCCTCGACCACCACCTCCACAGATGCCCGAAAGTTTAAAACGAAAACTTGCAGAAAAGCAGCAGTAATGATTAAAGGCTATCTACATAATAAACCCTAAATTATACCTATCCTTAGTTTCTGTTTCAACCTCTAGTTGAAATTTTATCATCTAATTAGATTTTACCTTAATTGCGATCTGTAATATGGTGCATCATGTTGATCATCTAGGAGAAACTTTAAATGATTGTTATGATAATTAAAGGAAATGAAAATCCATCTTTAAGATTTGACTTGAAAATAATATCACGTTGATAACGGATTAAGGATGACATTACAATATTTAGATTTCAACAAGTTTTTTAAATGACTCCATTTTTAGTAACAAATTTGAATCCTATGAATCCACCAGCAAAAACGCCAATATGAATACTATTGTGCCCAATCCAATTACTAAATTAAATTATTTCGATTTCATTGACGAGAATATTAATACAGATGGCTATGAATAAATATCATTTTCTGCGCTCTAGCGAAAAAAGGCAAAAAACCCATCTTATTTTTTCGTCTTCTACAATATAAGCCCGAAAAAGATCGTACAAGCAAGGGCACTCTCCTTTTTAGAGATGTTTTTGTTCTGATCAAATTGTCCACTATTTCGCTTAATTAAGATTAGAAAACAGGCAATCCTCGACTGTTTTCCATTGAATTTTTCAATTTGAAATGGCAAAAATTAAAAGAAGTAATATTCAGAAGTGTGAATGGCAAATAACTACAGTAATTTTCTTTTCTTCAGCAATATTATACATATTTTCAACTTCATATTGTGATAGTAGTTTTTTCTAATCGACGACAATCCTAGGAATAATGGAATCTAAGCAAATTTACAAATTTTATTTACTACCAACCCGGGTTCTTTTATTCCACGAAAAGTTGTCAGCGTAGCTCTTTTTCTTTGGTTTTCTAGCCTCTGGAGGATCCTCAACAGTGTAAAACCAGGTATTTTTTTCGCAGAAAGCTATAGCCTCCTCACGTGAGTTGAATTTCAGACTTAAATTAGAGACAGGGTCACCAGTTGAAGTCCAACCCATCAAAGGATTTTCCCATCTTTCACGGTTTTCAAAATCTAGACACAACAAAATAATGAGTGAAATATGCGACATGAATGAAAACATGGATAATTTAACGAATGAAAAATAGTACCTAATTTCCAAGTATGCGTATTCTTAGTTCCTGATTGCATAGCATTTTTCGCTTCTTTGTAAATCCGAGCTCTTCTCGAAATACTATGCTCCTCAGGCATCCCAGTCACCTTAGAAATATCAACAGGCGAAATGTCGGAGGTTATGCTAGACCCACGAACCAAATGTTTTCGTCGCTGTTCTTCATGTAACACAGTGTTATTATCAATAGCGATAACATCATCGATAGGTTTCAGTTCTTTTCCGGCAACTTTGATAGGTTTGTTGGTGGACATCAATCGTCTTTAAGATTAAGTCAAATAAGACTAAATGTTAGCTAAATGATGAGAATGTGAATAACAAATACACTTGTTACCTGAGTGTTGGTAGTGAAGACACTCTAAAAAGAGTGGTAGCCATCGTAAATTGGATCCTCAACAAAACTGATTAATTTAAAATGTTAATAAAAACATAAAGAAGTAAATAAGATGGAATCCAAAAGTAGGCCTACGAATCCGATCAAAGAGCAAGGAAAGAGAGAGCAATTGAATGAGCCATCTAAACGAAAATTTTTTTGGTGTCAGAAGATGGCGCAAGAAAGAGACTCTTTCTTTTCTCTTTCTTTACAAATTTTTTACTCTCTTTTTCAGTTTCATTTCTCTTTTTTCAACATTTTCAATTAAATTAAAACAATTAATGGATGATGGATCTGCAGTTCCATCTCTCAACTTGATTGTTTCTGATCCAGACGCAGGCCATAATGCAAAATTTACCCTTTCCATTGAAGATCTTGATGAAAATAATCCTGCTTCTCAGGTTTTCACGGTCTCACCTAGTCTAGCCATGGGAAGAACTCCGGTTATATTAAAAGTTATAAATTCAGATGGATTGGACTTTGAGAATCCGACAAAACGAACTTTCCTTTTCAACATAGTCGCGTCCCAAGATAATATTAGATCCGTAGCTTTCATTAACTTGACCTTAGTAGATGCCAATGATAACCAACCTATCTTTAATCAAGCAGAATATTTTGCGCGTGTCAAAGAAAATGAAAATCCAGGTAAAATTTTTTATTCCATCTCAGCATATGATGCTGATTCTGGTTCATTTGGACAAATCACATATTCTTTAAAAGGTTTTGGGTCGGACAAATTTTCTATCGACTCAGGATCAGGAGAAATATCTGTCGCGGATTGCTCACCTGAAACGACCAAATCACATTCAGGCTTTGGAGTCGGATTAAACAAAGAGATTGAATGTCTAGATTACGAAGCACAGCCTAGTTACTCTTTGCGTGTTGAAGCAACTGATGGAGGTGGTAAAAGATCAACAGCTAATCTCCATGTAGAAATTGTTGATATCAATGATGATGTGCCAAAATTTCTTCGTGCTTTATATGTTCGAGAATTGATGTGACTATTTATCCAGCAAATGGTCAAACTTTACTCTGAACGTAAATCATTTTGACCATAAATTATTATTGTTATTGTTGTTCAGCAAATTTATCTCGTTTTTCTTTGAAATGTTATGAAAACAATGATAAAAAGAGTTAATTTTAGATTTATAAAAAATGCAAAAATAAACAAAATTGATGAAAACATATAAACAAAATGTAATTCCAACAATCCAATAATAATTATGTTTTCCTCCTCTTTTTCTGCCCGGAAGCAACTATCGATGAAATTAAATTAAACAAGATTGAACGACAGATCCAGCTAGCTAATCTTGTCCAGTTAAGTAAACCACAACAAAAAAATGCTGATTAGTGCATTCAGTGAATTCAGGATAAAGCTCTTTCTTTCTATGTGATACTTCGCTTAGTTTAAAATTAAATCGTTAGTCAATTTGACAATATTAATTAATTGATGATTGAAATTCAAAAAAATGATAAATAAACACAATTTGATAAACATTATGTTAAATAAAGGTATGATTTTATGTGTTTGCCGGAGCAAAGAGTGAGAGAAAGAAAGAGATAACCAGAAACCCTTGGGTAAATTAACTAATTTCACGTCCTTGTGTTTAAATTCGGTCTTTTTTTAGCGCAAAGAAACACGTAAAATAATGAGTAAGATCAGAATCAATTTGATTAGTTAAACCCTGCAGGAAGCCTTTTCGAGCGAGGACATTCTGAGATTGGAAGACAGAGGAAGAGAGAGGAGATAGTAAAGCCAAGTAAGAGAAGAGGATGATCTGAAGATTTGGAAGGAGGAGGAAGGAAATACGGAATTAACAACACTTTTGTTACAAATAATAATAAACACACACTTCAGCTAGAAAACCTTCAGTTTAAAATGTCCAACCTTTTCCCACCTGGTTACGTTGATACCGGCTAGAAAACTGTTGATTATAAATCACCGATTCGATCATCATCGCAATTATTCAAGACAATAATCCATTTCAAGTTGTTTCATTTGGTCATTCATTGATCAATCCGATTTCAGCTATTAATTGCAGTGCCATAATTGTCATTGTTTTAACTTTTTTATTGAACTTTCAGTGTGATAAAGTGTGCAACAGTTCAAGAGCAAACTAAACGTTTCGAATTCAATATGGAAATGGAAAATTTAATGTTTGATCTTAAATTGACCGCAATTAGTCCAGTTTCATTGAATAAACGTCTTATTGAATCCTGTGATCAACTTTTCCGTGTTTACCAGCAACTTTCATCTGTGGCTCCTTCCCTGGATTTCCCTGGAGTTCAGCATAATGGTATAAGATCTCTATGCAGCATCATTGATAAATTTGCTTCCATGATACGGCAAAATCTTGATAAAGAAACAATTCCGTTTGAACAAATTATTGATGTAATTGAACTTTTTGGTGGTATGGGTGAAGTGATAATGAAACAGAGACGTATTGAAATTGAGACTAAAAATGACTCAAACCAGTTGGTGGATGATTCAGTGTTTCTCCGAGATGTTACAGTTTGGTGGAACTTTTGCAAATCAAATCAATCAAGATTGACAACATATTTTGAAAAATTTACACTCTTCTTTATTGAACCAGAGATTCGGTTATTTATTTCATTGATTGGTAAGTCGTTTGGTTTCCTTTCATCTACTCCGGCCTTATTTGGTTCGCTTGTGTCCTCATCAGTCAATGGCGCTGCGCTTTCTTCACTGACCTACAAAGGTAGTCTCTATTATCCTCTTCGAACTTGGAGTTTATTTGATAATCCTGTTGTGAATTCGGTTGCTTCATGGCAAGCGTCTAAATACTCTGTCCAAGCAACAACAGTTTTTGTACCTCGACAGAGCAAGTGGTTTATTCCCAGCGACGGATCACCAACACAGTCTAAATCAATTTTCTCAACATCTAATGATAGTTCAAAATTTGTAGATAAAAAAATTCGCTGTCGTCTTTTACAATCGAAAATTCATCAACCCAACGGGAAATTGGTCTTGCATATAGCAGGAGGTGGTTTTGTCATGTTTAAACCAGAGGCGAGTGAAGGGGCCTATTTACAATATTGGGTTAGCCATCTCGATGGGACAGCGTTTCTATCTATCGATTATACCAAACTTGTAACTTATCCAATTGCATTCCAAGAGGTACTTGATGTCTATCTTTGGGTCATTGGGTTGAACAATGCTGATCAATGTACACCAGAGTCTATTTTAGGTTTCAAACCATCAAAGGTTATTTTGTGCGGTGATTCAGCTGGAAGTCATCTAGCCTTCTCTATTCTTCGTTCTCTCCATGATATCCAAGCAAATTCACCTCAAGGACCAAGAATACCTTTCCCTTCAGGTTTTGTTAGCTTCTATACCAATATGTCAGTTGATAAAATTCAAACATCATTGAGTTTATCTTGCTTTGAATTAGCTCTTACACCGAGTGTTTTACTTTCGATTTATGGTCTGCTTGCTTCAGGATTCGTACTTGATGAGGATATTCATGAAATTGATGACCAAACGTCAGTGGAGCAAAGTCATTATTCCCAACCAGACTCTAAGAGAGATAATATTCGAACCTGGTTTCGACACGGATCAAATTGGTTCGATTGTGATCCAAACGAGTTGTCTAAAAGGTTACAAAAAATAAGTAAAAATACATCTAAAGCATATTTAAAACCTCTGACTAGCAACGATATTGACTTGCTAGCTGAAATTCCGTTGTATTTAGTTATCGGTGAATATGACTTTTTCCTCGATGGATCGGTTAATCTTGCCAAGGCTTGGAAAGGTCCGGTTACATTGGATGTGGTAGAAAACCTGTGCCATGGGTTTCTCAGCTACTCAAAAATTTCAGCACAAGCTCGGAGAGGATGTGATATTGGTTTAAACCGATTACGCCAAGCCCTTGAACTGCCAGAAAATTAACTCAGCAACATACCATAAATTTAATGATCTCAATGGTTGGTGGGATAGCTTTGCATTATCGATCAACGGTCAAGAAAGTATTAAAAAAACCACTATCCTGTCAACTAATCCAATGTCCAATACTTGACTGCCTGTATATTAAGTTTGTCACATTTTAAGTCGTTCATTATCCTCTTCCAGTGACATGCATCATGGTTTCGAAATCTTTCCCTATAATCTATTTAGCCAAATAATTGTCCATGAATGCTAGACAGACACCAATGCTGTTTTCATAAGGTCAATCGTGCTTCCACCAAAACTAAAATGGACCTTGAGCAGGCTGCAAATTCAAGTGTATCTTACAAAATTACTGTATCAAAAACTCTTTAGTGTCAATAGAATTATTTTTTCAAAACATTTTGACTTCTTCGGTGATAAAGGATTATCGTTCAGTGTATCGTTTCCAGGAATGAAGGATGGCCAAAATATTGTATTCCAATGGAAACCAAGAAAAAAGATAAGCTAGTCAAACAATATCTTCAGACGGATTCCAAATATGTAAAGAGAGCAATATAAGATGCAGTATCACGAGAATTGAAACAGCAAACAGCGTGTAAATAAAATAGGAAATTACATGACAGTATTTATGCAATAAATTGTAAATAGATTCTATTGATAACCATTAAATATTGAAAATTGAAAAAAATTAAAAAAATGAGACTTATACATTATTATCAAGAAAAGTATTGTTTACAATTAGAATAAGTAGAATAGTAAAGACGCTATGTAATTGGTTGAAGTAAATCGCCGAACTGATTCAAATTTAACTCTATTCTAAAAATAAATTCTTTCATCATCTTGATTGTCAAGGATAATCAAGGAAGCCTTAATTTAAAATTAGTTGAAAATTTTTCAAATAATATTATGAATAAGTCCTTGTTTTGAAAACAACCTCTAGCTATTTGTTTGTAACAAGTAAACAATTTAAGATTATGTTAAATGGTCAACTCGTTTGTTTATTTTTTTAACTTTACATCCAGCAAACCGTTTTCTTTTACTTATAGACAAAGTATCAATCAAGATTTAACTTTACATTTAACTGACCATGACTCGCCCAACGGTCACTTTTCATTTCTTTATTGTCGATTAAAAGCTTTTATTATAATAAAGTAACTTACCAGAACAAGGTCAAGCTAACAGGTTAACAACAACCAACAATCACAATATTCATCTTATACCTTCAATTGAAATAATTGCCATATAAGTAAAGTAATAGATTGAAAATTTAAAAAAATAAGAATCAAAAATTCAAACAAAATATATGCACCAGTTTATCATTTGTTGATCAACCTTAAGCTTACAGGTGTAGTCATATTTTACATTACATACTCATCAAATGCGATAGTCAACAATTGATAATCATCAAAGCAAAACCATGATCGACACAAATATCATTAGCATACAACTAAATCATCATTACCATGTTAATAAGCATGAAGTTACAGACTTGTTCTCATAAAAAAAGAAACAAGAGAAACATGTTAACAATGTTTTACACGAGATGGCTTTCCTTTCAAATTACACAATAGAATGTTTGATTCCCTCTTTTTTATGTTAGTTTTAAAGAAAGCTAAAATTTCTTTCAACGCACAATTGATCAAATTGTTTGATTTAGTTTATTTGTTAAATAGTATTGTATTATTCAACATTAGACTGCATTATATTATTTAAGTGAAACTCTTACACCATTAACGAAAGGTAAGTTATAATGATATCAAATTCACCTAAACTTCTATCAATCTTTTCGTCAAGTGAAACAATATTTTCTCAAGCTTTTTCTCTTCTTGACAACTTTTCAGTTAAACACATACGCACACACATTCAGATCTCAACTGATCCTTCTTACAATGCGAACTCTTGGTTTTCATCATCGCCACCATCATCATCAGTCTCTTTTTCTCAACTTCAATAATTCCTTCCAAGTTAAAACTGGTTTATCTTGAATCAAAGAGAGAATCTGGTTTGACTTAGGGTGTAACATATCAATGCCCCTTACCTTTTTACTTTTGTACCTGCAACAACTAACCTCTTCTCTTCTTATCGCTTTCTCCCTCCTACTTTATCTTCCTCTTCTTTCTTATACATTTACTTCTTCTCATTTGTTGTGGATCAAGATGATGATTATAATTTTTATAAGATGATGTGGTCACTTACCTAACCTGACCTCAGACATTCTTTACCTGACAATATCTCTTCCGTCTATTTATTTATTTATTTTTAAACAGAGATTCTGTCTTAACTTTAATTTTCATTCATTTTGTTCTATTTCACACTGGATATCATTACAACTTATCAAACTGGATTCCAAAATTATATCATTATGTGGATTTAACACCTTTAAAAGTGTTCAAATTGACCTCTGACTTTCTTACTATTGTTTTATGATGACTTGACGTTATCATTATTTATGTTCTGGTCAGAAACCTTTGCTTCATATTTTTTTTCTCTGGTCAAGTTATGTTATTTTAAATTTAATTACCATGGATTATCACATCAACAATCAATTGGTCTTCCATAGAAATATGTTAACATCGCTATCATTTAATAAACTTGTTTATTTCATCAGTGCCATTTCAATCGCCTTTGGTCAAGGTAAGAAAATTTTTGTAACATATTTTCTACTTTTTATTAGACCAAGTTTCACTTTTGTCATCTAATGTACTTAGTAGTTTAATGTGTAGTGTTGATTATGTTGACAGTTTTTCAGTCCAATGATTAACCTAGCGATGATAATAAGCCACGGATAGATGACTTATTTACATACTTAACAAAATTTATTTTAATATTTACTGTTTAGTAAGATAAAAGATGATAATAACATTGATTTAACTCACGCAAATTGAGGTTTTCAGGATGGGTGATGATGATACATGGGTGAGTTAATCATCAACTCATTTGACAACAAACAATGTAATCTATCTGAAATCCTAATTCATATTAATCCATTTAAATTAAAATCATTTGTGTGACTATACAACCAACAAACATTCACGGCGAAGAAAGGCATAATTCAAATTAAACTGTTTGTCGCTTGGTTTACGTTGAAATGGACTCTTATTTTTGAAGAGTCCATTACCATCAAAAACTGGTCATTACAGTGAGAAATTAAAACTATATTAATTATTATTTAATGGTTAGATCTTAACAATTCCTCATTCCTGAATATCACTTCATACATGTAATTGCACCTGAACCTACTTTTTTGTTCGGTATCCATAACGTGATACTGTTTAACAATTGACCCTTCAATTGATAGCCTACAAATTTGGTCTCAACATTGGCCAATTAGTGCTTCTTGAAGATTTGAATTTTGTGTACAAACTTTTATCTAACATATGAAAAGGATTCAAGACTCGGATTTTTTTGAAAAGTGCAATTACCAAATATTTTCATTATGATCATGATTACACCGATATGTTAGATGAACCAAATTATATGATATTGAACCACTAACATCTTAAGTAAAGAGATCTGGGTTTGTAGGATTAATCTGAAAAAAATCAAACAAAAAAGTGAATCAGTTACAATTGCAAGCTTGATTTAGAATCAGTGAGATATAATTGCGGCCATCATTTTTTTATTTGAACCTTATTTTCTATCCTTTTCATTCAACATTTTTTGCTTTGTTAGTTTATTTAGTTTCATAATACTAATACTTTTAGATTTAAAATGAGTGGTAGTGATGAGCTCTACCTGATCGTGGTTGAAGTGATTGAAGTCAATACTTCGAATTGTCTTTTGACCATCAATCAATGCAACACTTGAGTTGAAAATTGTCAATCAGAAAGTGAATAAAAAATCCAAATAGGTTGTCAATTTTTACCTTAATTCGTTTTAGGTCATGAACAGATTTGATTATCTTGGTCAGCAGAAGATTTGTGAGCATTTAATATTAAAATGTTATTAAAATCGGTTAAATTATAACAGGATTCAATTTATTGGTTCATAAAACTGAACTGTTTAGTTGGTTAAGTGTGAGTCAAGTCATCATGAAATCATTTATCATTTGTAATTAACTACTACATGAATAATTGAAAAAACTTGCACTTTGGTTTTGATGGAAAGGTAAAACTTAATTGTTACAACCTCAATTTGAATTTCTATTTATGATGCATACAACCAGCATCGAATGATTTTGTTGTCTAAAAGACAATTGAACTAAAAAGAGTTTAATGACAAAACAAAAGATTTTAAAATATTTTAATTTGCAAAGCTTCAGTTTTAATAATTATGTTAATACTCATGAATACAATCATCTAATTATTAAAATGTTTTACAGTCGCCAATGGACAAAAGGCCACTTTTTTACCTGGTGGAGATATGTTTGGCTTCACAATTCCGGAAAGTACAAAAGTAGGGTCCGTTGTATATCATCTGAAAGCTAGTAATCCAGGTCGAGGTCGATTATCATATTATATATCTGGAGATTCATTCAGTGTTGCCAAAGATTCTGGTGCTGTAACGTTGATTCGTCCTCTTGATCGAGAGACTGAATCCACATTGGATGTTATTATTACAATTGTTGACGACTCATCCACTGGAAGCACTCTATCAATTAAACGTGAAATTAAAGTAGCTGATGATAATGACAATAGTCCTGTTTGGCAGGGCGCACCTTATAAATTTGCAATTAGTGAATCTACTAAATTATTCACCACAGTAATTGAAGGAATTCAAGTAACTGATGCCGATGCTGGAAGAAATGCACAAATTGAAGTTTCCTGTGACCAACGTATTACTCCTGAAGCTTGTTCAATGTTCAATGTTCGTAGCTCACCAATTAATCAAGATGGTGGACTTTATTCAGTTTCCATTAGTCTTAAAGGGATTCCACTAAATTATGAACAAACTTCTGTTTACAACTTAGCTTTACTCGCTGTCGATACTGGAGGATTGCTTTCTTCAACAAATGTTACTATTGCAGTTGTTGATGTTCAAGACGAGCCTCCTAAATTTTTGAATGGACCTTATTCCATAACTGTAAATGAATCAACACCTTCTGGAAGTTCAGTTTTAACAATAATTGTTCGTGATGGAGATAATTCACCTTCCATTCGTCGCGATATTCAATTGGAAATCATTGATGATAAGAAAAAGTACTTCACTCTATCGCGGATAGATAGTGATTCTTGGTCACTTTTAACTTCAAATATCTTAATGGATCGAGAAGATCCAGAAATTCTTCTCGCAGGTGGTATTTATAGTTGCACTTTACGTGCCACTGAGCTGGTTCCAGTAACAGGACAATCATCTGTAACCTTTGGTGCTGTCTCATCAACCAATGTCACTGTTGTTATTCAAGATATCAATGATCAAGAGCCAAGGTTCAATTTAGACAGAGTAATGTTAGAAGTTTCAGAAGACATCACTAATGGATCTGCAGTTCCATCTCTCAACTTGATTGTTTCTGATCCAGACGCAGGCCATAATGCAAAATTTACCCTTTCCATTGAAGATCTTGATGAAAATAATCCTGCTTCTCAGGTTTTCACGGTCTCACCTAGTCTAGCCATGGGAAGAACTCCGGTTATATTAAAAGTTATAAATTCAGATGGATTGGACTTTGAGAATCCGACAAAACGAACTTTCCTTTTCAACATAGTCGCGTCCCAAGATAATATTAGATCCGTAGCTTTCATTAACTTGACCTTAGTAGATGCCAATGATAACCAACCTATCTTTAATCAAGCAGAATATTTTGCCCGTGTCAAAGAAAATGAAAATCCAGGTAAAATTTTTTATTCCATCTCAGCATATGATGCTGATTCTGGTTCATTTGGACAAATCACATATTCTTTAAAAGGTTTTGGGTCGGACAAATTTTCTATCGACTCAGAATCAGGAGAAATATCTGTCGCGGATTGCTCACCTGAAACGACCAAATCACATTCAGGCTTTGGAGTCGGATTAAACAAAGAGATTGAATGTCTAGATTACGAAGCACAGCCTAGTTACTCTTTGCGTGTTGAAGCAACTGATGGAGGTGGTAAAAGATCAACAGCTAATCTCCATGTAGAAATTGTTGATATCAATGATAATGTGCCAAAATTTCTTCGTGCTTTATATGTTCGAGAATTGAACGAAAAAGATGTAACTATTTATCCACCTTTAATCCTTCGTGCAACTGATGAAGATGGACCAACCCAGGGTGGAACTAATGGTATTCGCTATCGTGTGAAGTGGACAAATCTAACAGGATTGGCTATCGACCCTATTTCCGGTGATGTTAAGTTGACTCAATCAATTCATGCCAATTTTACCCGCAACCGAGAAACCGGTTTGCGGAAAAAGCTTAATTATGAAGCAATTATTGAAGCAGTTGATGGAGGACATCCGCCATTATCAGCTGAAGCTGTTATACAAATTTATGTCCGGTCAGCACGAGACGGAGAGCCTTTGTTCATCAACGAACCTTTCAACGCGACTGTTAAAGAAAATGCTGATCCTGGAACTGTAGTGATAACTGTTAAAGCTACTGATCCTGATGGTCCTGACTCTAAACTTAGATATTCACTAATTGCAGGAGCCAAGGATAATTTCATTATTGACCCTAGTACTGGAGAAGTTAAAGTTAGCTCATCGGCTAACCTTGATCGTGATCTTTATGGTAAAGAGTATAGTTTAACAGTTGCAGTCACCGATTCGGGTCATCCGATTCCATTGACATCGACTGCTCAGTTAACAGTGATCGTTGAGGATGTTAATAATAAAGCGCCAAAATTTGGTAAAGACGGTTATGTCATTTATTTGTCCGATTCTCAATTTGTTCCAGGATATGAGATTATGACTGTGAGAGCAACTGATTCTGATTCGGATGCTAAAATACGTTATGATCTTGATCTTGAGAGAATTAAAGTCCGTGACAAAACTGGTGCATTAGTTGGTCGATCAGAGTACTTCAATAATCTATTAAAAATTGATCCTGTAACTGGAGTGATTCGTGTCAATGGTACTGTTGATTCAGAGAGAGCTTCCATAATTGTTGTTCCTGTGGTTGCTCATGACATCAATGGTGATCCTGATGATCAAAAGGCGTTCACTGATTTGACAATATACATTCAATCTCATGGAGAGCGTAATCCTATATTCATCCCACCCTGGACTCCATCTGAGCCAACTTATGAAATTAATCTTCCAGAAGAGACACTTATTGGTTCGACTGTTTTCACTTTAGCAGCACGGAATCCTTTAACTGGTAAACCAATTACTAATTTCAAAAAAATTGATTCAACTGATCCTGATGGATACTTTTCTGTCAACAAATTGACGGGCGTAATAACACTCAATAAAAGAATAGATTATGAATCATTGGTGGTTAAGCAAATTAAGTTTTCAGTTGAAGCTGTTGGACAACCTGACAAAAATACCGAAGAATACCTCGGCGGTGAAAAATTCACATCAATTGCTAACATATTAGTCTCTGTTTCCGATATCAATGATAATTCACCTGTTTTCCTACAAGATGTTTATCGTGCTTCTATAATAGAAACTGCTAAATGGCCTCAGATTGTACTGACTGTTTCAGCCACGGATCGTGACTCTGGTAGTTTTGGAGAGATTGGTTATTCGTTGTCTGGTGACGGTTCGGATATGTTTGAGATTGGAAATCGAAGTGGCATATTGAGAATAAGACAAGGAGCTAATCTTGATCGCGAAAGCAAAGCAAACTACAATCTACAAGTGACAGCTTTTGACAATTTCCGTGATAATGAAGATAGTGGTGAAGTGAATGTTGAAAAAAATTCAGCCAACAGGGAGACACGGTCAAATGGAGGGTTCAGAGGAATAGTTAGGAAGACAACAGTCTCCATTACAATTGAATTAATTGATGTAAATGATAATTCGCCAAAATTTTCGCATGATTTGTATGAAGTCATTGTTCCAGAAAGTGCTCCTGTTGGTTCCCGTGCTGGTTCGGTAATGGCTATTGATCCTGATGAGGGAAGAAATGGAGAGGTTCATTATGAAATATCATTTCTTGAAAATTTTCCTGATCCAAGGGAAGAATTATTTATAATTGATCGTTCAACTGGTGAATTGTTTGTTAATAAATCATTATCTGGTAAAGGAAGGTCAGAACCTTATTTGATACATATTACTGCCCGTGATTCTGGAAGAGAACCATTCACTTCCCATACTAAATTTTCGATTATTATCGGTGATGTTGCCGCTAACGATGGTATACCAAAGTTTGTTAGGCCAACCGAAGATGAGATAATTTATCTTAATGAGAATACCAAACCAGGAACTTTAGTTTACACAGTATCTGCCATTGACGCAGATAATAGCAACAGCCCGAATGGAAGAGTAATGTACAAGTTTGCGGAACCCTCACCGTACTTCGATATCGATTCTTCTCGCGGAACCATCATTACATCAAGAAATGTTGGTAAAACTGTGTTTCTTGACCGAGAAAAACAAGAAAATTTCACTTTAATTCTGTAAGTATTGAGCCTTCTTTAATTGCATTTAATTCACTCAAAATCTGATTGTGTAATCAAAAAATCTTTAAATGTTAATCTGAGTGAACTTTCGATTGAAACCATCAAGATTCTTTACAATGATTAGTTTAACATCCGAACGTTTAAAATTTTAACATTTAACTCAGTGTTTATTTTGATTATTGTAATGATAGTTTATGCGAAGGTAAAAAAAATTAACCTCTAAATAATAGAGTGATCAATTTAGATGAATAATGTGATAACAACAAAAAACCAGTTTATATAATAGAGTTCATCGATATTGCGAATAATTTAAATTTTTAGTTATTTTTGATATATTATATATTGTCAATTAATTTATATTTAGTTGATAGTCTTGGGTTTTCAGTTTCATCAAAGGAAAGGAGCTTTTCTTGAACCTTTTTGTTTTGCCGATGTCAGGTATACAAAGGACAGGAAGAAATCGGCAAGATGAGAAAAGACGCATGGAAAATATGATAGTGATAGTGATAGTTATAGTTTCATGGAATAAAAAGATTTCTTTCCTCTAAAGTGCAATCAAGAAGAGATTTACAATTTATTTTAAATTATTAGTCTATTCTATTAGCTAAAAAATTATTGAAATTTACTGCTGACGCCTTCACTCGCACTCGTTTTTCAGGTTTCTTCCACTTTTCCTGAATTATCAATCCCAATAAAGAAGAATCAAACAGGTTTTTCTTTATTCAAACATCTAAATTAAGTTCATCTAAATGTAAAATACTGGATTGATTGGAGCCATTATTAGATTTATAAAACAATAGACGCAGTGTCTCAATTATGTGCTAGATTATCTAAAAGTATACTGAACTATCGTAAACTAATTTGCTGAATGAGATCCTTTTTTTAAAACTTACTTTTTGAGTTTCGTTAGAGTAATTACTAAATTTCTTTGAATTTTTCATTAAATTTATTGACTATCGTTTTTCAGAGTCGCTTTTGATCTTGGAAATCCACCACAAGAATCTCAAAGAATCATGATTATCCGATTGAATGATACAGACGACAATACACCCCATTTCAATAGAGTTCCTGGTGATTCTCCCATGATCTGGGAAATTGATGAGGAGATTCCAGTCGGATCTTTGGTTGGGACTTTAAAGGCCATCGACGATGACATTGGACAAAATGCATTGATAAACTATTTTATTACCTATGAATCTTTAGAAGGAGCAATTATCATAGAAACTCATAATAACATGGGATTGATAAAGGTTGCTAAACGTTTGGATAGAGAAGAAATTGAATCAATTAGTCTAATTGTTCAAGCTCGACCAGCATCAAAATACAAGAAACTCGATCAGCGTAAAAGTTCAGCTTACGATCCAAATGATCTTAGTCAAGTAGAAGTGAAAATTATTTTGAAAGACATCGACGATAACCCACCTAAGTTCAACCAAGATTACTTTTTAACCGGTATTCGCTGGGATACTCCAGTTCATAGTGACTTGCTAACTTTCAGTGCAATAGATCCAGATCCATCTGATAGTCCTGATCGAGGTAACATAATTGAATACTCGATAAGTCAAGCAACATTTGTCAGTGGAAACAAAATCACTAATAATATGTCCCATGTTTTCGATCTTGGTCACACAAACGGGATACTACGAAATGACATGACACTGAAATCATTCGTTGGTGGATATTTTCTGCTCACAATTCAAGCGATTTCAACCAGTCCCGCCAAAAGTAAAGTAAAGCGTGAATCTTCTCGTCAAATTTCATCTGTGCCTGTTCGTATATTAGTTATACGTGAGAAAGATTTTGTCAAATTTGTGTTCAACAAAAGTCCAAATACTGTTGAATCCAATTTAAATGAACTTAAAAATGATCTGGAAAAGGCTTTGGAACCATTTAGCTTGAAATGGTCATTCAATTTCCAGGAAGTACATTTTCATGAACGAAAAGACGGGTCTCTTGATTTTGAGGCTACATCGGCATGTTTCCAAATACTAGATGCACCAATTGACTTTTTAAATGACCCAGAAGCTCAACATGGAGCTATTGTTAGCTACAAAGAAGCTTTAAAATCTCTGAAAAATAATTCATTTTCTCAATTGAAACAAATTTATTCTAATTATGGAATTGTTTCCATCGAAGAATGCATGAAACCTTCAAGCCAACCGCTACTTTCCAGGCAACAGCTTGGAATCGTTTTAGTTGCCATATTTATTGCTTGTTGCACCCTATTATTAACTCTCATGGCCTTAAACATGAGATCTGATCTTAAACGAAAATTGAACACTGTTTCTAATTGTGTTGGGATAGCCAGTCAATCACAAATCGGTTCTATGCTAGGCCCCCATCTGGTGGTTCCAGGTCAACCTGCTTTTAAACCCGCTCCTTTTCTCAATATTCCCAAGTAAGTGTCCCATTATATCTCTCGACAATACACTTAACTATTGTAAGAATTATAAGAATTTCTTAATTTAATCTGCATTCAATATTTTCTTTTTCAATCTACAGTCAGGAAAGGATCTATGAATGGCAAGAAACAATGAATCCACAATTGGACGCTTTATCCGCTCGAAGTTTTCCCACGTTAAGGTGATAATTTAGTTACATGGGATTTGCAATTTTCATATCACATTTTCTGTACCCGTAAGGTTATGGATACTCATCAATCTCATCATCATTTTTAAATTATTCAATTTTTAGTGACAAAATCTTATTTAAATATTAAAATTATTAGTACTTACTAAATCAAAGTAAATCTGCTTCATAAACAGTTATTTACGTGAAGAACCGATAATTTGAAATATTTAAATTGTGACAAGGTTGAAGTTAACATAATAACCAATCTTAACTTTCGATAATTTCATACCAACTTGTATGCTTTTCATTCCTGTTATTTTTTTACAGCTTTTATAAACAAATACAATTTCATGGATAAAATACATTTATTTTTATACGTTTATACATGTAAATGTATTTGAAGCATTCAAAACTATCCGAAATCTCACAAAACATCCTTGGTTTCATGTCTTTACAGTTTAAATGTTCACAGTGGTCGATAATAGAATTGTCTTGAGTTAATATAAAATTTTAAACGAATAAATTAGGCTATCTTTTAATTTAAAGTATAGTTTTTTGAGTTGCTTAAGGTTACTGGGTATTTTAGAAAATTAAAAAAATAAAACGGTTTTAACCAATCATATTTTACTGGATTTCAATAAGACAACATTTAAGTATCGCATTTCGATATTAAACGGTGCCATTTTTATGACATCACTAGATATTCGTTCAACCTGAATTGTGACAGTATAAAAGAAACCTTTACCTAACCTTTTCCTTTAACCTAACCTAACCTAAAATTTTCAGTAACTATCGCCTGAAATCAAATCAGGTGATTGTATTTAACGAAATATGCAATACTTTGAACCAAAAATAAAATATCCTAAATAAACTAAGAATGTTCTAAATTCTTATTGAAAGTGAGTTGCTTATTCATATTACATTGTATCTGCAAAATTTTCATGTTAGTTTTGCAAGCTATTTTTCATTCTTATCTGTTCCGAGGGAATAAGCCAAATAGGCTTTAGCAAGATTATTACATACAGTAAAATTACACTTGTTCATATTGAAATCATCATACGTGAAAACTCATTCAAACTCAACTTTTTAGCAACATTTTACAATAGTCTCTTTGGAAACAAGCTTCCAGGCAATATCAATCATCTCAATTATGTAAAATGTTAATTTTTTAAGAGTATCAGTGACATTATCATCTGCTCAATGTAAGATATCGATGTAAGTTATCAATTTATTATTGAGAAACTCAGAGAAATGATCTTGCTAACGTTTCAACTTCATGTTAATCAACAAAACCAAAGCATTCTGTTACAACAGTAGATGACGTATCTTCAAAAATATCGAAGTGTAATTTTACTGTATTTGAAATCAGCGCTGCCTATTTTGTACTCAAATAAAGTTTCATTTAGCGCCGCGACCTGGAACATGGACAATTTCTGATAAAAGCATGATAAAAACAGTTTTTCCAATTAATAACACACTTTGCGTATTTTGGTTTTTTCAGATTATTTCAAATAGCATTGCTCAATATCTATGTGAACAGAGTTTCATAATGAAAGTTTCATTTCTGGAATACGGACAGATTGAACAGACAGGCCAAACAATTTTTTCAATATCACGCCATCATATAAGCCCCTTTGGAGCTACTGAGTCTATGTGATACAAGAGTTTTGTGTGTATTTGTGCCTCTATTGTCCCAAAGTTTTGCCTTTAAGAGTCACATTCTCATTTTGAAGTACTGTGCCACTATGCGCGTCGATACGGTAATATCTTGCGTTTCTTTACCTTGAATTTCCTTTTTTTTCGCGAATATCTCTCGAACGGCTAATCCGATCGAAAAATAGTTTATATTAATAGAATCAGCATAAAAAATATATAAGAAAAAATTATAAACAAAGTGATCTGAAATCAGGCAGTTTTCCCGATTCAATTTGACATCCCCAATCAATAGTATTTGTTGCATTTTGTGATCAAATAATTAATCAAGTTTTGTTTATACTGTGTATCTTTCTGGTTGTCATGGATATTGGCTGTTTTTTTATCGAAAACTATATTCGAACTAATATCTCGTATTAGCGTTACTGTTGCTTTTATTTGGTGTTATTAAATTGACTTGATATGACCGAAGTTGATCACATCGACACTTCATCACCATCTTTAGTAAATCATGATGACAGTAAAAGCCCCGGCTACCATTTTATTTCAAACTTTCAATCAATGCACGATTTGATCGAAAAATTAATCTTGCTCAATTATGATAAGGAGTTTTGCCCTGTTTACAAATGTCAACCTCTCCATAGGTAATTATTCATTTTTTAGTATGATGTTGTTAAACTAATGAATTATTTGAACAATCTCATGCACTTTAGATATTACTTTACAATCCAAACCAATCCAGGAGAGCAATTTTATGTATTTTCATGTCTTTCCGTTTGGTTGATTAAGGAAAAATGTCAATTAAAGATGAATAGTGAACTTAATCCACAAGATTATGAAGATCCAAATGTAACAATTCATGGAATCTTGGATGCTGTTCATTTAATTGTTGACAAGGTATCAATTGCTCCAAATAAAATTAAACAAGGCTATGGACCAGAAGTTATTTGGATTCTCAATACACTAACCGATGATGCATTGAGTAAAAATCAATTTGCTCGTTCACCAATTGTGGTTAAAGTATTGACTTCGGATAAAGATTATGAACTTGATAATATTGAAGAAGATAAAATAATTGAAGATGAAGATGATATTGAAATTAATTTCAACGATCAATTTACGCTATTAGATGACGAATATGGAGATTTTGACAATGAAATGGCTTCCGATAAACTTTATACTCAATCATTAATCAATCGTCCACAGGCAATACTGGCTAGCAGCGTTGACTCGGCTGAATGGAAGATTGAAGTTGAAAGAGTTTTACCTCAGCTGAAGGTTGTCCTTCGTTCTTCTGACCATAAAGCTGATTGGAGAGCTCATATTGATGACATGTATCGACATCGAAACGAGGTTGAAAAACATTTCGAGACAACTTCTACTTCCTTGAAAAAATTGTCAGATGAAATCAACAAAGAAATGGCTCAGATTGGATCAAGGGAAAAATACCTTCAATTGCAATTGGAAACATTAACTTCTGAATATAATTCACTGGAGGCTCATCTGAAGCAAGCGACTGAAAGTTATAAAATGGTCAGTGGTGGTGTTACCGAGAAATCACGAAAATTGGCTTCAATTTCAGAAGAATTGGATTCGATCAAGGAAGAAATGGAGAAAAGAGGAACTGCCATGACTGATGGAACACCTTTAATCAGTATTCGTAAAGCCTTAACTACAATTAAGCAGGAAATTGTCTCTCTTGATATAAGAATCGGAGTTGCTATGCATACTTTGCTTCGTATTAAAGTCGCTGATTGTACCAAAGATGCGTTAGAGAAACAACAGCCATTCAAAAGTAATCGAATGGATGAATTAATTTTTTAAAATAATTCGGAAAAAATTAATAATGTACTTAGTAGGTGTCGTTTCTGAGTTTATTGTTACTAACTTTTATTGTACTATTTATTGTTAGAATAAATGCTGAGAAACCTCATTTATGTATTGAAAATTTATTAATGATTGAAATGGTTATATTTTCATTTAAAAAACAGTTATCTCACTTTCTCTCCTTGAAATTTCATAATGATCAAAATAATCTCAAGTTTACTCGTCTAAGAATATTTGATATTAAATCTCGATCACAGTTTTAGGTAAAAAACAATAAATTTAACTGCTGCTATGGCAAAATCCAATATCAGCTTTAGACGAAAATGGTAAAATGTATTGGAAAAAATCGCTTGAAACAACAATTCTAATAATTCACTTAATTATTGCAGCTATTTTGATGATTATTTCACTTTTGTGGAATTATATTTGAAGAATTATCAGGTTTGGAGTTTTTCATTATGTATTTATTCACTTAGCATCTTTTCTTCTAAGTCTATCCATTACTAAAATGGCTATGATAGGGTAAGCCAAAAGAAATGCAAACGTAGTGGTCGAACTTCCAAAAGGCCATAGTCCATTTTTCTATGGATAAAAGAAAATTAAACAAATTATTAGAACAATGTAATAAAGTCAAATTTTAGAAAGACAAATGCATTAGCATATGAAATAGTAGCTAAGTAGGTGTGAACTTATTGAATGATTTGGATCATCAAATTTGACTATTCTACTTTTAGATAAGTGGCTTGATGGATAAGATGGAATTTAAGAAATAACACAAATTTGATCGCTGAGATACAGTCGAGTAGACAGGAACTTCTTGCTTCATTGAAAGGTTATAAACATGAAAATTGAGATGATAATGCATTCAATGTAAAAATTGCAACTCAAAAATTAATTCATTGAATACTTACAGATGAACTTTTAGTTTCTAAATTTTTCAGTCTATTTGAGATACTTTCAATATTTTTTTGGAGATTCATAATGGTTAAATTTAATTGATGATTTATGTCACTTTGTTCTTTTCCTTCTTCTTTGATATCTTCTTCTCCTTGTGCGGTAATAATTACTTTTGAGTCTTTTAATCTTTCAAAGGCGGTCAGTGAATCCTAAGGAAACAAAAAATTAGCATGTTAAATTAAATTAGGATAAATTAAAATTGTGGACGGTTAAAAGGAGTAATCAAGTAAAGGAAAATTAAGAGGAAATAAAAGACCGAAAATCTTACCTCAGAAACATGATCATATGTGTCAGAAAATTCATCTCCATCACTCTCCATTTGAAAAGAAACTATTTCAGTCATAACATATAACAAAATACCAAGAAATAAACAATTTAATCAAAAATTATAATAATTAAGTCAATTATTAAGACAAGAGACAATAGTTGAGTCAAATAATAGATCAATTGACAACAAGTAAAATCCCAATTTTGTTGACACTATTTCGGCTGCCAAATACATGGCAAAACAAACTTGTCTACATGAGATACAGCGCTATCTAGCTGCATAGAAATAAACTAATTGAGTTTAATATTTTGAACTCAAGTTTTTCGTTGTTGTTTGTAATTATTATTCTAATTGTGTATTCACAATTATTATTATGTATTGTATTTAAACAAACTGTTTATAACAGTCAAGTCTGGGCATGCAATTGAATAAAAATCTTAATTTTCTTATTAAGACCTGCGAATTTCTAATCACACTTTATTAGCCATAAACATGAGAATGAAATTGATGAAAAATCTAATCCAATAACTGTTCAAAAGGTGATTGAAGTTTGAGCTTTGAACATGATTTTCTCGAAGCTGGCCGATGAAACAAATTCTTCTATTGCTAAAATGATCGTCATTTTAATGCTACTGCAAGCTCACCAATTCACTCTTAACTCAAGATTTATTGATATTAACCAATGTATGGATGAACGACTTACCTCCACAAGTGCCATACTAACAACTTGTAAGCTTGACAAGCTTGACAATACAAGTAATTATTTCATATTCAAAATCCAAATTTAGAAGACTTAAATTCTAATTGAAAAAAACCATCGCCGAAATGAGAAAGGCTAAAAAGAAAATAAAATTTAGTTGTAAAATTGAACAAAATGTGATAGAAGTTTCAAATTTGAAACCGATTTTATCAAAAACCGTTTGTCAGAGAGATTTTCAATACACGAATGGGTTCAGTTATTATGTCCCAACTCTAAACCCGAAAGTTTTATCATTTCGAACACATTTTTTATCATCTTTTCACTTGATTTTCCATCACCCAAATACACAAAATTGTTACCACTTTTCAGATAGAAATAATGTTGATGAATAGTGGATGTGTTAGATTTGGACAGTGGACATTGTGGTGGTAAAAAGCCGGTCCATCTGGTGCATCTTGTATCATTGAAGTCTTGTAACGATTTCCAATGTTACTCAGATTTTATTGATGATGGACAAAAGATGAATTATAAATGATGAAAATTGAAACTTCATGATCTAAGAATGGTGTGAATGGAACATTAAGTTTTATTGTTTCAAAGGTAATAACTTAAACCATAGACCTAGATTCTCAAAAGACTCCAGTCGCGTGAAAAGTCCTCGTCGCTCCGAGTGTGAACTATGATGAACTTGAACAGCCAATTAAAAGAACACAAGGATACATGTAAGGATGTCGACTTCGAAAGGAGCTTTTAAGTCTTTAATAAAAAGAAAGAATACAAAGAGTCAAGCTCGATGAGGGTTAAATTAAAATACACGTGCAATTTGGCTTCTCATTTGGTCGTGTAGTCACCATTTCGACGCAAATGGCTGATCGCAAAGTATTTTCACCAAGTCATTTTAATTATATAATATCTATTGTATTTTTGATAACTTATGTATTACTATTACTTGCTAAATGGTTTCCTATTTACCTTTAGAAAGAGTCCAAAGCTTTTCATCTAACCAAATGAAACCCAAGCTATAAACTGAATGGGTTATTAATCGACTGACCTTATTTGGTTCTTCCACTAACCTAACACAGTAATAATAAATTTTCACCTTTTCAAATTGATGGTGTTAATGGTGAATAATTAGCAATAATGATTCTAAAAATGTGACTCGATAAAACTGATCAGCCCATAATGATAACAATTAAACCTGCTAAACAGATTCATTAATGGTGTGATGATATTTCGTTAACTGTTACACTCGATTGGTCTTTATTTGATTCAACTAAAGGTTATTATTCATTTATCGTGATTTTTGTATAGTCGCCGAGTTTTAGTTAGTATTATTAGTTAATAAAATTAGTTGAATCAAAATAAATGACTGCAAAATGACATTCAACACTGTTGACTTCATTATTGTTGCAATATTGCATTTCAATAGTTAACCAAGTCTGTTCATATTGTTAATTTCACCTTGTAATTGATTATTTTCCCTCAGATGTCAATAATTCAAACAAAAATTTCCATAATGTAAAGGTAAGAATAAAGAAAGTTGTAATTGTCATCCTTCGATTGTTGAAAGTTGCAAAAGGATTCAAAGTTGATCAAATGAAAGATCAATCTGAATAAACAAATTCAAGGTAAAAAAAACCTGAACACAACAATGGATAAAATCAGTGTTATTACAATTTAAACTTGAAAAAAGAAAAGGAAAATTGCTGTTTTGACCATCAATTATTCCGTTTGATCAGCCATTCAAATCATTCATTTATCTGATCAACTTCACATTTCAGGTAAACGTGTAATTGAATAAGTTTAATCTATTCAGAAGTTCGGACTTTCACACGTTTGATATTGCATTTTATGCTGGATTTCTTGTCACATCTTGGTAATGAATGATTAATATGAACATTTGAACTGCCGATGAACTTAAATATGTTTTGACGATCGTCGGTCCAATAACCAACTTCTAAATACTTTTAAAATGTAACTGTAAATGTAAATGTAACTCCTCTACTGGTAATCAAAGATCAAACTGATGTTCAGTGCGATTATAATTGTCAAGATAAGTGAATGTTCCTTTGATCCAAATGTAATAATTTTACACCAATGATTTGATTCCAAATAAGCTTTAACGACTTTATCATCAAAATTTATCGTTAAAAAGGCAAAACACTAAACTTGATCCACGTTATCTTCATTAAAAAATTGACCTCCATTTCTGCTGACCTAAGGTCAAATGGTTACAAAGTATCTCTCTTCTAATAATAAGTTTCCAATCAAAGTTCACTTGTAAGTTTCCAATGTCAGGTATATAATTAATAACAGCTAACCAAAAAACATGAAGCTTGGAGTTCACTCGAATCAGCATAAGATTAACATCAATCTAGATGTAATTGATAATTACCATTGTTGAATGAAGCAAAGCACAAGTTTTGACTTAATTGTTCAGACAAAATAATTCATTAAAAATATGGCAATCAACCAAAAAGCAAGCATTTTATTTCGGACAAATAACCACTTGAGCTGTCTTTTAATACTTCGTTTATCCAACTGCAAATTATATTCAAAAATATATTCAATACAGTTTAATAACGATTAGATGAAACCAGAGTGACAAAAATCTGTAATAACAATTAAGAATGAAGTCAAATTAATTGAAAAATCAGGAAAACAAGACATCAAAAACAATAGATACCAAATCATTTAGGCGCCTTTACTCAGCTGACTAGCCAACCCAGAGAAATAACAAAAGGGTGCCAATTTCAAATTGACAAATTGATCTTGATCAGCTTGAATCAGATTAAATCTTGAATACTATTGATTAATATGTCAAGTTTTAATAAACAATAAGTATTCATGAAGTGACAATTGAGTAAATTGAATGAATAAAAAACAAGGTTTTGTCAATTAAGGAGCAAAGCAAAGAAACCAAAACCACCAAAAGAAAAAGGTTAACTCAACCAATTCCTCCAATAAGCATATTGAATTGTAGGTCAATCAAATAATTGTAGCAGTTAAAGCAAATTATCATTATTACGATTGTGACTGTGATTATAATAATGTTTATTAAATTAACTTTCACTTTTAACGTATTCGCTTTTAATATTAACCTAACCTAAGTTAACCTAAACTTAAAACCAGTCAGTAAAATCAGTAATAATCCTGGTAACAGTAGCAATACATTCACATTAGTAAAAGCAAAAGTGAAAAATTAACCTCCTCCTCTTCGTCCTCCTCCTATCATCGTAAGCTCTCACTTTCATCTGTTGATCATCATAATCATCATTAACATGTAACTGATCAAAATCCTCATTCAATCAATTATTATGGCCACAATAATTGTTCACTTTCAATCAAATCTATTTTAGTTGAATACTCACTGAAAAGTGTAAATAAGTTGTTTCTCCATTCAATCTTTGCTTTCTTTTTCATCCTAATCATCATCATCGTCTTCATTATCTTCATCTTACTCCCACAATCTCTCACTTTAATGTTTTTTAAGGAGAAAGGCAAGAAAAAATATAATCAAGTGAACAACAATCAAAACTGAATCTCGACTGGGTTTCACTTTCTCTCATCACCAATCAAGCTAACAATCTTCCGACGACTTCAACTCATTTAACTTACAACTGGAAACAATCAAACATCATCAATCGAGTAACAACAAAATTTGAGTCTTTTTAACATTGCTAACAAAGTCAACCAGTCAACAACATCAAGACCAAGAGTGGACCTAAAGTGGTCGAGGCGACTTAAAAGATCAACTTTCTTCCTCTTCCTACTATTAACAATCATCACCACCACAACCACAATAACCACCACAATTACAACTACAATCACCATCATAATCATCATAATCATCATCATCATCACCGTTTTCAACATCATCCTTATTTCCTGCTCATTTACCTTTTAACTCTTTCAAAACACTTTCACTTTTACCTGAATCATTTATATATTTTTGTACTTTTTGCATGCTTCTTCTTTGGATTAATCCATCATTTTGTTTATTATCATCAAATTACTATTTATCACCATATTTAACTAAACCAACAATCACAAATAATAATAATCATAATGGATACATCACCAATAATAAAAGTAGCAGCGTTTATTAAACCTTCACAATCTCATTATTTATTAACTTCACATCCATTGTCAACAGAAAAGGTTACATCTAAACAATCAGCTGGATCAAAAGTGGGATCAGTGAAAAAATTAGTGACAATCAGTAAAAGGTTAAAATCAATTTTACCAGTTTTTAATGTTATTAGCATTATTTTGTTATTTTGTATCATTGGATCTCTTGGTGCACCTTCAACCTCATCATTAACCTCATCTCCATCATCCTCATCAACACCAACACCCTCATCATCTTCATCATCTAGTAAACAACGCAATAAACAGAAGGTAATCTTAATCCTTGCTGATGGAGTTCGTTATGATTACATCAAAGACCCTAATCTGAAAGGGATTCAAAGGATGGCCCGTAATGGAGTCAAAGCTGAATATGTTCAACCAATTTTCCCATCCAACTCTTATCCCAATTGGTATACAATAGTTACAGGTATTTACAATTAGTCATTAATTTACCCGATCGTTTAATAAAAATCAGTTTTAACTAATTTGTCAGTTTTTATAACCTTTACAATGAAAACATAACCAGCTTTGAGCCAAAAACCCGATAAACCCAAACAAAATGTAAACATTGTATGGAGTTGATTTGGGAGATTGATTTCAACCTGAGTTATTGCATTTTACAATTTTAACCAATTAATCAGGATTAATGATGATTCCAAGTCATTGTTAATTACTTCAATTATAAAGAAACAGCAATTAAAGCTTAGGCAGTTGATGTCATTTGTTTTTAAGCTGAAAGCCATTTTCATCTCAAGTTAGCTCATCAAATGTTTTCACCAATACATCACACCGAGCCAAATGTTGTTACATTGGTCACTGGTGAAGATGTTTTACTGACGATAATTTGATTAACACCAAACTGATTAACAGATAAGTTAATCAGTTTGTTTAACCATGAGAATGGAAAAACTTATTACAAATAAGTAATTGAATCTTTTTTTCCTGAACAAACTTTTTACTCGACAAATTGAAATGAAGGTTTCAATGAATTTGAACTTGAATCTGTTACAATTGCAATAACCTAATAATTTTGGTTTTTTTGTCGCTATTTAACTCTTCTAAACCAATTTAATCTCTATAATTTGGATTCACCTTTCGCTATTAACTCATGACTTTTTTCCTTGTTAATCAAAAAACTGAAATCATGATCAACATTGCCAGAATCAGATTAGGTAAACTTTTTCTTGTCTGATGTTCAATCATGTTAACATGATTTTGGTTAAAATGAAAGAAGCAAATTAAATAACTCATAATTTAAAGCATTGATTGAAATGAAAGATCAAAATAAACCATGAAAAACAAGAATAATTTTTTCAACAAAACTAATAAAATAACTGAAATATGAATTGAAAGTGAAGGAGTTGAATAGATGATAGAATCGATTGAATATTGAAAGTCAAGGGATGAAAATGATTATCTTACTATTATGTTAAATCACAAATGGAAAAGCTAATTAACTTGCAACATCAATTGTGATGATTAAACGATGAGCAACTTTACCAGGAAGTGTTATTGTCAAAATTAATCATTAATCGTTGACAGCAAACTAAACATTTAAGAAGCCTCAAGAGCATCAAATGATATTAAATTACGAGTCGGAATGGACGTTACACGGTCATCGTTATTATTACTTTCATCAATTGACTTCCCCTTATTAAGGTGTGCTTCAAGAGTGGACTTCATCTTCATTTGGACAAAAATTAGGCTTTTATCATAAAAGGTCACAAGATGAAGATGCAAACATCCGGATTGATTAGCATTCCAATCAGGTCAATTGCTATTTCAGTTAATGATAATAATAATAGTAATGATGATGATGGAAGCTATAATGATGATAAAAATAATAACAGCAAAAAGTATTAAATGATAATATGATATTTGTAACGGATAAACTGTTCAAGTTGACCTTAAATATGATTTTATGAACCAATACCAATAGAAGGTCAACCTTTTTCTGAGACTCAAAAATTAGAATTGATTCCTGCAATTTGTTTCAGTTTCAATTGTTTTCCGATTACTTTTCGTTTCCATTTTGTTTAACCTTAAAAATTCAAGCTTTAGTAATTAGTAAATTGTTTCAAATGGATTTACTTCTGAAATAATTGTTGTATTACATTCGGTTTTTGCAAGGGAAGAGTTGGTTTGGTTTGTTTGGCTAGAATGCTGTCTTCTGGTTAAACAGTGATTCTACTTACTGTGCTTGTTTCAATTAGTAGTTTAATTATCACTGTTAAATCATTAACTTAATGCGATCAATTAGCTAATGATTGATAGTAAATAATGATTCGGTGAATTTATTTATTGATTCATCTTTGGCTTTGATTAATTTTTAAAAATAATTTGACTTTTCAGAAAGTCTCATAGAAAGTCTCATAGAAAGTCTCATAGAAAGTTTCATAGAAAGTCTTTGCTCTATGAAACAATCAAAATAAATATTTTCACCGAAATTAATATTATTATCTTTCGTTGAGAAGCAGTAATTCACAATAATGTTTGGTTTAAAGGCGAAAATAACAGCTTTTCTGATCTTGAGAGATCAGGTTAATGGGACAATTGTGCTGTAACAATCATTCACGAACAACGCTCAAGTCAAAGTCGTATTGATTTGAATAAATTGTCCTCAAAATGGAAACAATAAGTAACAGTAGACTTTAGATATTGATCAAGATAATCAATAATTGTGAATTGTTTATGACTTTATCCTTAATAACCTTGGCTAAAAGTGATTTAAGCTAAACAATTTGAGATTGAATGGTGAAGACATTAAAAAATGAGTTGAAAAGTGCTATTAGTTTGATTTTAAAGCAAATTAAGTAAACCACTTCGATCATTTGCAGTTACATATTGCAACTCGAAAAGCATAATACTTTCGATCGACGATTGATCAATTAATCTAAATAAACTGAAACTGCTTCCAAAAGGACAGTTGAATCAATTAAATTAATATATTATAATAATGAAGGAAGATTGGATTTAAATGGTTGCCTGCTCCAGCCTCAATCAATTTTCAATCAAATTGAGTAAATAAAAACTGTACATTATTCGTTTTCATTTGTTGATCCAGGCCTTTACGCTGAAAGTCATGGGATGGTTCAAAACTTCATGTACGATCCTGTTGAAAATGACACTTTTCTGATGAGTCCTCATCCAAATGCATCCCATCCTCACTGGTGGAGTATGGCTGATCCTTTATGGACCACAGCTGAGAAACAAGGAGTTAAAACTGCAGTTTTCTGGTAAATAGAAATAAATAGACAGAAACATGAGAAAGACGACATTTTGATGAAAATTAATGAAAACAATGAATATCTTTAACATCAAGGTGGGACGGATGCCAAGTTGAAATACGCAACACAACACCTTCAATGTGCCTTGAATATCAATCCTATTGGACATGGCCGACCGTTCAAAATGATACTCTTGACGCTTGCGATGAAATATTGGATAATTTTGAGAAAGATGATTGGGGTTTGGCTCTGGTTTATTTTGAAGCAGTTGATGCCAACGGTAAGTAGTTATGTAATTATAACAATTAAACCTTAAAGAGCACTAATAATAATGTAAAATAAGAAAAAAATAAGAATGAAAACAAGAGAAAAGCGAAAAAAGTTGAAAAAATGAAAGAAATGAAAGAAATGGAAATGAAAATACAATTTTAATCAAATGGACCTCAGGGTAACCTTGAGAGATTCGGATTAATATTAATATAAATATTAATTCATAATTTTGTGCTGAATATAGTATTTTGATTATTATATTATTCAAGTAAATAACTGAATTTATTTTCTCTCACCAATAATATTTCAATTTTTAACGCCTCACCCTTAACCTTCTCTTCTGGAAAATCATCTTCTTTTTGGCCTCATCATTTTCCTTCTAATGATGATTCTAAATCAGGTCATGCCTGGGGCTCTGAATCAAGCGCCCGAATTGAAGCAATGAAAGATTTAGACCAGGTCATAACTCGGCTTCAGGATGGAATTGAATCTCGAAAAATGACCGACCTGGTAAGTTGAATTAAAACAACAATTAATTTGATTTGATTAGATAGCTTTCTCACTCTTCTTTGGTTAAAATTATTTACAACTTACTTCACTTTGTGCTCGGCCAAATTTCAAGTTCACAGTTCAATGAATAACCCACTGACTTTGCTATCTTTTTGCATTTGACATTTTTTCAAGTTCATCATCTGATGATGTTAATGATGATTGCTGGTGTTTTTGGTGCAATTTCATTATGACCTTTTATCCGTTTAACACACCAATTGAGGCCAATTTAAGCATAATCAATTTCACTCACTCCATTGATATTCACTCTCTTTAATAAAAAGCTAACTGGTTTCAATTGACTTTTATTAATCAAATAGCTTTTGTTGTTTTTCATTGTGGCAATTTGTTCGTATCATTTAGGAGACGAAAGTTTAACCACAATCATCATTATGATCGTCGGATTAATGCTTAATAGTTTATTCAACTAAAAAAGGTGCTGAGGTTATCTGATTGAGTGAAAACACCATGAAAAAGCATTCATTTTAAGGTGAAACAGAAAGGTTGAAAGGTTTTTTAGACGAAAACATTTCACTGCATATTCACGGTCATCACTTTTAACCTGACCTTTGAGCACCTTAAGGTTAATGTGTATTTGTTAATGAATTAAATTACATTTAAATACATTAAATTCATTAGTAAATTGTTAAGATTTAACCTGAAGGGTTTTAAGCTGTTTTTTCTCTCTCTTCTGATTGAAAATTGATTTCCATCGTAAAACATGATACAATAAATTAGTTAAACTTTTCGTGAATTGTTATTGATGCAAATAAGGAAAAGGTTATTATTGATAGATCTCTTTTTAAGAACAGTTAATGATGAAATTAAATTACTTACAATAGCCCAAACATTTTGAAGGTTAATATTAAAATCCATATTATTCAATATAATGCCACTCAGATGATGATGAATTGAAATTTCAATCGCTGCTTGGAATCCATCGACTTTTAAATTAACGATTGATGAATGATGGAAAGAGTTAATAATAAATCAGCAAGTAGATTAATGATGTTACCATTTTATTCCTATTATTAATATACAGAAACAATGTTGTATAAAATAATGTTAAATGTAGACACATCTTGTTGTAAATAACATCTTGTCAAAACTAGTCTTTCTTACCTTTAATTGCAGAATTAGTTGATTGATTTAGTTAAACATTAATAGATAACCAAACTAATCATTCTTCCACTCAACATCACAATTTCAACAGGTAAACATTGTGCTGGTCTCAGATCATGGAATGGTTACTGTTATTGAAGAGAATGGCGAGCAAAATGCCAAAGTGATAGAAATAGAAACCATTGTTGATCCAAATGATATTGTGGTCATGTTTGACCGAGGAACCACTTCTATGTTATTACCTGTTAAAGGAAAGGAACAAAAGGTATGTTGACCAATCTCATGTTATATAAAGAGAAATTGTGATCGAGCTAAAAGGATTCCGAAGAAAATTTTGAAACAGGAAAGCTGATATTGGACTAGATCTACGAAAAATAGTCAGGCCTTTTTCAATTCAAGTCCCTGAGAAACTAACGTTTGAAAAGGTTAAGGGAAAGCACATAATCCGCATTTCAAAGCACTGTAAAACGGGAAAATTATTTTGTTTAGTTGGGTTTATGACTTCAAAATAATCTTTCTGAATTACTTTTAAAAAGCGGAACTCTGATCATGACTGATTGCAAATTTCGCTCAACTGATCACAATACATTCAAATCAAATTTAAAAGACTCAAAATCTTGATGAAAACAACCTTGTCAAAATGAGAAAAACTAAATTGAACAAAATGCATTCGAAGTTTGAACTTCAAAATCTCTTTTATCAAAACTGTCGATAAGAGAAATTAATTGCACAGATGGGTTCAGCTTTTATCTCCATGAAGTCCATCAAGGAAATTGACTTTATTTTAACATATTGTCCACCACTCAGATCTATCACATCCACCATTCAACACAATCATATTGATCACATCCAAAATCGGTGAACAATTTGGTGAGTTTGGGCGGTGGAGAATCTTATGAAGAAAAAGAGATTGAAAATATGGTTCATAATACATTAAAGCATAACGTATTAATTTGCCCCTTTGAATTTTGCAAAGAGATTTGTTCAAACTGTCCTAAACGTCTTTTAAGTTTGGATTAAATGAGTCAAAAGAATTTTGCCATAAGTCATGATCGCAGCAACCTCTAGTTTTAATAATAGATAAATTCACCAATTGGACAAAAATAAAAAAATCAAAAATATCTTTAACTTGGACTTATTACTACTTTCACTATCAGGTTCTTGATGATCTTAAAAAAGCGAGTCCTGAAGGATTAAGATTCTATGCCAAATCCGATATCCCTATTAAATATCACTTTAAAAACAACCGCCGAGTCTCGCCAATTTTGTTGGTTGCTGAAAAGGGTTATTTTGTCCGTGGGGTAAGTAGATTTATTTTTATTATCATTTCCTATTGAGCCTCCATTTTTATCGTTTTAACCCAATTTATCGTGTTTTGAGATGTCTATGTTCAGTTCTGATCGTCTGAACATTTTATCTTTTTGTTACATCTAACAGTTTGTCTACCTTTCCTGTTGTATAATCTATTGTTTGCTTGTTTTGTTTTTGTTTAGTTTACTGATTATGGTAAAACCAAACCTTTAGCGGACATTGTCTATTCTGGACACCATGGTTATGATCCTTATGCTGTTAAAGAGATGAGGACAATTATGCTTGCAACGGGTCCTGGACTACGCAAAGGTTACACTTCACCTCCATTAATGATGACCGATCATTACAACTTGGTCTGCCATTTACTTGATATTAATGCTCAGCCCAACAATGGCTCATGGCTTCGAATTGAAGGAATGCTTGCTGAAGAATCAAGTCAGCGTCACAGTTCCTTATGGCCAACTAATCAAGCCAATCATGTTTCACAATCTAATTACCTATCAGCACTAACATTTATTACTCTTTTTTTAATTTTATGCCGCCATCTTTAACTCTCCTGTATTTTTGTGTGAACTTTTTTGTTCACTTGTTGATTCAAACTCTTTATTATTTATCTTTTGCATCTTCATCATGTGTATCACCATATCATTAACAAATTCAACACCATCACTGTCACCATCATCATCACCGCCTTGATTGTAATTTTTTTGTAATATCAGAATATCGAAGGAAAAAAGACATTTTCATGATAAAATTTTATCTGACTTTAACATTTCATCAATCAATACGGATAACTCTCGGGGAAGTTTTCATCAATTTTTCAATGTTCATACATTTTGATTATTTGGATGCTTATTCTTATTACAATTTTTGGTGCATCAAGCTATCAGTACTTGGCAATACAATAAGAGGTGAAACTTAAACCGCATAATTTTTACTTCACAGTGGATAATATATTTTGTGTCAAGAATGATTGGATAGCATAGCAATTAGAGCTTTACAGACTTTAAATAATATCTCATGATATTACTTAAGGATTCAAATAACCAAGCAAAGATTGAAACATCAACTTGAGGCAAAACAAGGGAAAAGATGAGAACAGTTGCGATGACAATCTGTTGTGTGTAATCAAAGAAGCAAAAGCTTGACGAGAATTGCAAACCATTTTTTTTCTTGTTAATTATACATTCAAATTGTTGGGTATGACAACAGAGTTAAATTTAATACTTCAAGAATCCAGCTACTCAATCTGTAGACAATGCAAAAGATCTTAACTCAATAAGCAATCCCTCTTTAATTACCTTGCAGATTAATCGTAATCATTATATCTGTGCGAAAAGATGAATCCATTTACTAATCATCGCTGTCTGTTAAATCCATGAACCATTTGAAAGCCAGAAAGTTTCAGAAAGATGATGTTTATATTAATGATATGAACCCTTCAAATGATTGTTACGTGAGTTACCATGTCAGATTAACCCAAAACTGGTCGCCAAAAAGGTATTTTTCAGGTATTATATTGACAACATTGAAGCATTCCAAGAGCTTATCGAGATGAATGATGGCGACCAGAAACACATTTAAGGGTAAAACAATTTTAATTATCACGCTAATTGTCTTTTTTCATTTTTCTCATTCATTTTTTATTCTCTTTTTCTCTTCTTTAGGTTAATCACTTCTCTAATCCATAATTGAAAGATTTAGTGGAAGCAATGCCAAAAATCATCATCATAATTCCCATCATCACCATCATCTTGTAAATCGCCATAAAAAGCATTTCAAATCAACCGTTCATCAATAACTCTTGACAACGTTATTATTCAATTATTTGACTGTATTTCACTTTTGACTCCCCAAGGCCTACAATTGTGGTTCAATATCATGTTAAGGTCAATCTATTTTAAAAGGGATAATGTCAGGATAATCCAAAAATTTGGACAGTTAATCAAATGAATCATTAAATAATCATTTTTGTCCTCCTAAAAACAAGTCAGTAACATGATGTAACTTGGTAGTTACCGATGAGCCTTAACCTATTGGATAAGTGGTTAACAGGTTGAAATGTCTCATTGGGGTCTCAACATTGATCCAATAGCGTAAAGATTGATTCAAAATGTTTTGATGGAGATTAGTGTAAATGTTTAATGGTTATATTTGATGATTGTTAGCATAAGTTACGATTTTTTAGTTTGATTGTGAGTTGAACTTGACCATTTCATTAAGACCTTGTGAGAGTTGTAAAGTAAAAACAGTTTCTTAAAAAACTCCATCCAACCGGTAATCAAACCCTTAAGGGTTATGATCTGATTGTAAGATTGGTCACAAAAATGAATCAAATATACAATTTAATTTATTTATCAAAAAAAGCTGATGATACGGTTAAATGGAAAGGTAGTGATGAAGAAGGATGAGAAAGAGAAACTTGGCATTTCTCGGTGACGGGTTGGAATCTATTATTACATGAGTTATACTCGGAATACTGGTTTCACCGAATGGAATAAATAATATCAGTTTATTGGAATATTGCTTGAAGCTTAATACTACAGTTTAGTTTTTTAATCACAATTAGGATCACCTAATATATGAAATGTACATAAAATGTAAAGGTAAGTAGGATGAGTTTAGGTTGATCCCATAGAGAGTGTGCTCTAGATTGTTGATCAACTATCGTTGAGTTAATTGTAATCATATTTTTATTGTAAATCGGCCAAATAATGCTGATAATCAAAGTAATGAAATTGAGAAGCATGGTCATCCTTATTGCTATTATTATGATCAGGTTAATGATGATCAAAATAAGAGAGAAAGCAAATTAAATTCTAGGTTAAACAGATTAAGGGAAGTAGTTTGTGTATCAAAGTTAATTGAAATTTATTATTCACTAATCTAGTCAGAGTGATTAACCTTTCTAATAAACTATCAAAATAAACATTTTGTTTACATTTTTACTTCTTTTCATTTCAATGTGGGATTTACAAATGCAAATTATTTGAACCCGTTTTAATATCAACAATTGATTAACCAGATTTACTGATCAGATCGACTCTCTAGATTGGTTATCTGGATTAATTCGAGTTACCGTTATTTTCAATCAAACTGCAAGCCTGATGGTGAAATAATCTGATTGTTTACTTGAAATCGACTATGAAAATTTCAGGCATTATTACATAATTTAGCATGGTATGAATACAAATTTAGAGAATAGAATTAAATCAATTATTCTTCGCTAATCTAAATTGAAAATCTATTATTAGATTTTAAAGTCAAGGTTGGGTTTAATTGTTGAAAAAATCGTATTTGTAATTATGTCTTATAAATAGCATGAATATTGTTAAATCTCAAGACTAACATTGTTGGACATTAGTATTGATGAATCGGATAACATTGAATTACATGTGAAGGCCTGAATAATGAAAATCAACTAAAATAGAGAGATGATTATAATTTATAAAGGTTAATTTAGGTTAAGTTGAAGGTTAGTTAGGATCATAATCATAATAATGATCAAAAATGAAGCATCAACACTTTGGGTTAACAAGAATGGGCGAAAAAAGATAAAGTCTGAAAAGATGATCAAATGAAGTCAACTTAAATACAGATAAAATAGAAGTAAATTAATGGATGAATGTTGATTGATTGAAAGATGATAAACTGATCAGATGACAATGACGGATGACATTTAATGAAGCTATGGTTAATCAAAAATGGTTAAAACTATATTCAGTTAAATGAAAAGTGGTTAAACAAAATGAAAAAAACAGATGACCAGAAAAAAAGGAGCAAAAGATTGTTGAGGTTTAAAAATGAAGATGAAACATGCGAAAGTCAATAGATTTTAAACCAGTTTTCTTCATCTTTTCATGATATTGTTGATCGTAACCATCATCACCATCATTTTCATCCTTCTCATCATCATCTTCCTTCCATATTTAAGTGTACATCAACTGGTCCTCAACTCTCTTGTTTTCCATCTGAACCGGTATAGATTGGGCCAGTTTCCATGAGATTGAACCATTTGGACGATTCAGTGGGCAGGAAAGGAGGAGTTTTTTTATCGCCCTTTTGTGTGTCTTGATGCACCATTGATGCGGATCTTTTCCCCATCATCATCTTTATTTTATTTTCTTAGAGGCTCTTCATCGCTCATCTAACTGTTTAGTTTCATTTAAACCTTGTGGTCTTAGTAGCTAACCTTTCAGACATCACTTCAACATCATTTGTTTGTTTTCTTTCATTGTTAACCTTTCAACTCATCATCACCTTGTGAATCACCATTGACATTTACCCTTGACAAGTGGATATAATTGTCACTGGACATAACCGTTTCAACCAATCGATTCAACCCTCCATGGAAAGATAAATCTTCAACTTTTCAATTTCACCCTCTTTCACATTTGTGTCGTCTATCAAGCAAATTAATCATCTCTTTATCTTGTTACCAAAATTACAATCAAAAATGAAAATACATTTAACTGTAAGTCGAACTTTATTATATTTTCAATTTTCCCTCTTAAACTTCATATTGTTTACATTCGGTGTTGCCAGAGCTACAAAGCTTTGTATTGTTATGTTTTATTGTGTTAATTTTAATTTTTACATTTAAAGAAGTGGATTAGTTTACCTTTGTTGTTTTATCTTCATGGATTTTCGGTGAATTGGAAAATTGGTACTGTAATCTCTCTCAAAATGCGACTCTTTCGAATTCTTTTTACTCTATTGCGTTCGTTTTTCTCGTGTTTTTCGCGATTTCATAAATTTCTTAGTGCGTTCTAAGGTTTAATTTACTTAATTTTTGAGTTAAATTAAATTATATCTAGACTTTTTTAGTTTAAAATTTTTTCGGTTGTATGAATAGACGTTTCCATGATAACGTCGCACTTTGAGAGGGTAATTTGTTCTGGTAATGGATATGATTGATTGTTTTTTTGGTTCGAATAATAAAAAGTGCAAAATTAGGACTTGATTTTTTTGAATAAAAACATTGATGAAACAATTGCCATATCAATTTTCAAATGAACTTGGAGTGAATTGATTGACCCATATCAATAAGTGATTGAAATTGTTGGTTATCAAATTTTCTCTCATCAAAATTGGGATAAAAATAAGATAAAAATTGTCAAATACCAAAATCAACATAAACTATTAAATAAATACAGTTTTGCTCTTCTTTCAAATGCTTTTATACCTATTACTTATTAGTCTAATCAATCCTTTTCTTACCTTTTTCAAGTTAATCTTTAACATCGATTTACTCTTGTATGTTTAGCTAACAGTTCATGTTACAATTATCAGTAACAATTGTTGTTGAGCTGCAAAAAATGAGCCAAAATAACAATTAATTGCATTGAAGTTGAAAATTGTACTCATTATGTTGTATCAATGGGTTAAAAGTATCATCAAAGAAAGTTATTATCCCAATTTTATGTCCTTTAACTATATTAGTTGAACAGAATCAAATTATAAATCGGAAAAAATAAGACAAAATTATAGGATAATTTCAATAATCGAGATCTTTTTGACTATTCAGTGGTTGATTATCAGCAAAATATCCAGCAATAATAACTTCATCTTGACAATCTTTATATAACTTACCCATTAACACAGCTAAACGATCAACATTTTGCTTTGAGATAATTGTTACAATTTAAATTGTTATTTCTTAAGAGCCATTTTAATACTGAGAATCGTGATCCATAACAGTTAGAATCATGAGTGTTATCTTATTAACATGAAGTAATACTTGGAATATAGAAATAATCTGAATCAATGTATTTTATTGATACGAGGATTTGAAGCCAGGCTAACAGATAAGCTTGTAAGCTTGAAGATCTAAATTGTTACTTTCTGTTACCTTGTTTGGTTTAATTTCAATTTTATTTCACCCTTAATTCATGCTTTCAACAAAAAAAATGAGTTTGAATTGTTAACTTAAATTTCTCGATTTGTTTCCAACATGAAAATAATCACAAAAATCAAATCATATTGTAACGGTTGATCAATTGGAATGACAATGTTTACGTTTTCCTTTCATTGTGATTTCGGGCCTAAATTAACTTCATTCTGCTCTCTCCACAATCATCATCACCCTCACCCTCACCATCATCATTATCATCATCATCACTAGTAACATCATAATCAACAATCCTTCATCTGATTTACTTTTAATCTTTTTCCCGATTTTCTTTCCATTGATTGATTGCTCATTTCTTGACTATTTTCAGGTCACTTTGTTAATTCAGTTCACCCTTTAATTGTGTCCATTTCCTTACCAGTTCATTTCTCAATCTTCACCCAATCAAAATCCCAATTCAATATGACTTATTTTCCCAATACACTTTGAATGGTTCATTTGCTTCTATGGATACACTTTCAATCCCTTTAACCCAACTTACATGATCAATCAACGACTCTTACACTTGCCAATATTGTATCTTCCTAGTGTTTTAAAATAATCAACAATTTAAAGAGTGAAACTTTCAATGCTTCAAACCAATCCTAAAATTCAATCAATTTTTTTCATTTTCTTATTATTTTCTCTTTAAAATTACATTTAATGGTCAATTGGATAACATCTAAGGCAAATAAAACAGTAACGATGAACTTGCAGTAGTTGAATTTAATTTCATTTACAACATCAAATTTAACCAAATTATTAGCTACTTCACCATCTAATTATATCAATTAAACTGATCTAAGTTAATTATGATAAATGGGATGCAATACCTGGTAATTCACTAAATACAGCTGATTTACCTTAAAATGAGTTACAATGTTGAAGCTTCAACAATTAGACTGATCGGGTCAGAATTGTTGATTGAACATAATAAGCTAATTTCAATAGTGACCTTGATCATGCAGAATTCAGTTCCGCATTTAAATAACAAGCATCATGAATTTACAAAATTAAAATTCATGTAAAACCATGACAAACCATTTGGCTGTGACAATTGATGCAAATACAATACCAAAGAAAAATAAGCTTAAAATATTAAGAATTAAAAAGGTTATTAAGGGTTTAATGCGTTCCCAAATAGAGTAGGAACCCTGTTCAAATGAGAATAAATGAGTTTTTTTGAGTTTTTTCGCGTTTTTTGTGTTTCATAATTTAAAATTGTAATTAGATCTGTTCAGTTAACTTAATAACGATTAAATACAAACATTTAGGGTCAATTGTTATGTTTGGCTATATGCTGCATTTGTGGGTTTTTTAATTGTAAATTTGAGCTTTTTAAATGAAAATATTTTGAGTTAAAAGCTTTATTAATTAACTTAAATTTGACATTTCTCTTGATTTAATAGTTAACAATGTTATCAAATAATTAAAATCATCATTTAATATGTCTTTTGATTTGTTATGCCAAAAAGGACAGGGAAAAGAAATAGACTTTTATGCATTTGTAATAACATTTCTGAGATCTGAAAGAATGAACCTTAAATTATAAATGATAATAATAATGACAAAATAATTACAATTAAAGGTGATTTTACAATTAAAATCAAAGGGTCTTTTGTAATATAATCAATCATTTTGATTATGATTTAAGGAAGCGTATGACGAAGGCCAATAGACTTTAAATTTCCTATAGGATTTCAGTCAATATTCAATCCAATATTTAATCCTTTTAGGTGGAAAGAGCAAACGGGTTAACATTAAAATTAAGCAGGTAATTAAGATGATTGAAGGTATTTCATGTGAATGATATTGTTGGTTATTACTAAATTGTATTCTAATTTAACTCAACTGTTAACAGATTTCACAAGTCAATTTTATATACCATTGAAATACATCTAACTTGGTTGTATGTTTGGTGATCTGTTGTACAATTTTGTATAACAATAACTGACAACAACCATAAATATATTAAGAGTTGAACAATTCAAGTGATTTGATTTTGTTTTTTTGTTTTGATTGTTATTGCATTAATCAAGCTCAAGTAACATTAAACCTCAAATAAAGATCAGTGAGTGTAAAAAGAAGAGAGGAATCAAAACTATTATTAATCTTACATGTACTTTGCTGATGAAAGTTAGGAATTACAAGCCACTAGTCAATTGAAATTGAGTTTAAATTTCCTAATTAATAGATTTTTTTTGTCAGCACATCAAACAACAATTTATTAAGTTTTGATTTTCTCAAGATAAACTATTTTAGTTTATAATTTGGTTGCACTTATCACAATAATTTGCAATTCAGCTATGTAAGTTTATGGTATTTTAGGCTATCATTAAATGTGTTGATTAAATTTGTGATTTCTCTCTTCTTTTTGAATTAAAAGTGAATATGATGATTGAATTGATGATTAAATTAGCAGCCTAACTCTAACTAGGAATGTTAATTCAAATATTTACATATTTATAATCAACTTGAACAGCACCTTTGGTGTTTTCTTATAGTATTATTGTTAATAATAGCGATCCAGTGATCGATTGTAACGATTTGTGGCTGAGGCAGTTGATGATGTTGCGTTGATTGTTCCTGTTGATTGACCATAACCTGGATAAATGGTGTATGGATTTGATTGAGCATAACGTGAATGTTCAAGAGATTGTTGATATGGGTCATGATGTTGACCATAATAGGAAGAAGATGGATAAGCCTGGTGAGCTGATGGTCCCATTGTCCCAGAGTGATAACCATGAGTACTACTATGGACACCAGATTGGGTTCGAACAGGATCTGTCGGGTATGGATAAAGGTTGGAGAGAGCATCTAGATCACTTTCTGACCGATAATGTCGAGTCCGGGAATGATGAGGATATTGTTGATAGTAATGTGAACTATTAGAAGTAGCGTGGGTTGGATGATAGCCTGATGATCGATGTATTGTCGGGTTTTGCACATATGATCCGGACCCATAACCAGGAACACTTGGGTAAGACGAGGTTGGGTTAATGTACCTTAAATCGTGATCAGAATGGTGGTGTTGACGATAATAACCACCAGACCCGGGAAGACCTGATGATCGAGCCACTAAGGCTGCTGATGTTGCACTTGCTGATGAAGAATGAATTGGAATTGAAACATTGCGACGCGCATATGCTGATGGTGATATTGTTAGCAGATCACGTTGATGTTGATAGGATCCTGTGGCAAGGTTAGGATTGTAAGATGTTGGATAATTGGTTCCAGCTGGATAGTATCGATCTTGATAAGCTGATTGTCTGTGAGAACCTAATGACCATGTTCCTTGGACATATGGATCAGGTGAATATTGATTGGATGGATGATGAAGATTAATTGAACTTGGACGTCCATAACCTACTCCGGTTGCTGATCCAGATAGATGTTGCTGTAAATAATGCTGTTGATGAGCATACCCGTTTGATTTGGTAGGTGTTCCGGGATAAGAGAGTGTTACACGATCCATGGGAGCTGGAGTTGGTATTGATGATGATGATAATACAGATGGAGGTCGATTAATTGTTCGATGAGAAGATGAATTTGAATGATAAGAATGAGGTAAATCCGTAAGAGATCTTGAAGCCCCAGCAGCTAGTTCTCTGTATAAACGAAGCTTAGCAACTGGAAGGGTTGGTGACAGAGGATGTCGATTAGGTTCAGAAGGAAGCCATCGGCGATTTCGAGTAGTAACATCCGATTTATAATCACTCATCTAATAATAAAACCAAAAAAGAAAAAAATCAACTCCTGAGTTAGACCTGGTCCTTTATTCCGAGATCTGGTTTGGCCTAGATTCAGGTTAAAGTTGACATTGATTTTTCATTGCATCATAGAAGTAAATTTAATCAAATTTGTTTGAACCTAATTGTGCAGGGGAATGAGAGAAAAAGAAAGAGGTAAGTTAATCAAGAAACATATTTAAAAAGGAAAATGAAAGATAAATTAGAATAATCAAATTAGTAATAATAATTTTGTAAATGTAACAATAATTTTTACATGTACAATAATGCACAACATTAATATAAACAGAGATTGAGTAAAAATGATAAAAGCTGGAAACGAAAAGATCTTAAATATTTTTTTAGACCAATCGATACGTTGAAAGGGAAGTTTTACCGGTAAAAAAGGGTTAACAATGCTGTGCAATGGTATGAATAAAAGGGTATCTTTTGGTTACTCCATTAATAACAGTTCAACTGACATTTTTCTGTTTTCCATTTCCATTTAATTTGTTACCAGACAAAATTGCTAATTTAAATAATCTTCTACTAGTATACTTATAAGTGAAGCTTCTATAATCATTAACAAATTAATAAAGATTTTAATCTTACCTCTAATCCAATCAAACCTAAGCCTGGTTGAAATGTTGAAAGTCATGTAATATAGCATTGTCAAATGTGGAGAATCCAAGATCATTTTGTGACCATATACTCTGTTTTATTCTGGTTGCAATTTCATTTTATAAAGCAACTTGAATAATCAGGAGTGGAGTGAGTGACCGTGGATTACGTTAATGAACAAAAATTAATCTTAAATAAATATCTAAATCAAAATATAATTTATTTCCGAAGAAGTAATTTTTGGTTAAATGTAAACAATATTTACTGGTAAACGATTTGGGTTGAGACAAAAGCGCATGATTCAACATGATTAATACAAATCGAGTTCAAATGGCTTCAACTGTTTTCTGGTGCTCAATCGTAGACTGATTAGGATCAAAATTATTTAGTTTTACCAAAGAAAATTGATTTACATCGGATTAAAATCAATTCATTTCGTTATTTGCCGTTTCTTTTGGTTATTTCTTATTTACCTGACGAGTATAGTGATAATAATGAAGCTAATAAAGGAGAAATCGTAAAATTAACTAACAATTGGAATAAGAAAGTAACAACAATAAGAAAAGGATTATTATAACCAATGATGAAATGAGGTTGACAATTTGGACACGGATTAATGATTTGAGAACAGTTTTGATTGCTAACATTTCTGTTTCTCTTTCGTAACAAGATACTCTTTTTTCACAATTGCATGAGTTCACCCTAGTTGATTGAATTAATCGGGGTAAAAGTGCACCACTGTTTACCCTCAAATTGATTGCTCAATTAGGTGATTGGTGTAATTGTTGTGATGATTGATCATTGATTTTTGCTGTGTTCCTTTCCATTGTTCATACAATTCAAAGTTAATCCATTTAAGGTATAAACCAACACGGTTACATTCACAAATAACAAAAAAAACAACACAAGAAACAACAACAAAGTCTAAAAAAAGTAACAATAATTACCAAAAAATCAGTATCATTATTATTATTTTTGAAATAATACAATAAGGGAACAATCAATAATCAGATGCCAAATGATTGAAATCCTTTTATCTTTGGACAATTTTGATAATTTCTGATTGTTTTTTCTTTCTTTCTCTCTTCTTGATTACAGTTAATCACCCTTGGTCTATTATGGATAACCATACCTTCAACTAATGCAGACATTGAAAGTGACGTTTATGGACCTAAATTGGTTATACGAACCCCAAGAGCGATCAGCGGACTGTGGAAACGATTCTTTGGCAGGCGAAAGCAATCGGTTAGTTTAGCTTATTAATTAATCGTACATTGTTAAACTATTTTTGTAGCTGAAATTGTACATCTACAATTGTTTCTGTATTATTTGAAACAATGTTTCACTAATATATGCCAAACAATGATTGATTGTTGCTATAAATCAGCTGACAATAGTATAATTTAAATTTAACCATGCAAGATTCATCTTGAAAAGTTGATTGATAATTAGCATGTTAATATTTGATTAGTCTATCTATCATTCAAACTATCATTTTCATTTTCTTATCCTCTCTGCAAATAATGATGAATGCATTTAACATTTTTTAGCCGCTCAAAAATCTAATTAACGTAGGTTAATGCTGTTGTTAATTTGATTTTTACCTTATCTAACCTCTTCTGGATAGTTAATTAGAAATCAATTTAAGTTGATGAAATTGATTTTGATCCGTTAAATTTTAACGAGGACAAAGAAGATGATTAACTGGACTCAATTTATATCAGTTTAATGTAAAATAAGGTTTTACTATTGTAAATAATATGATTTCAGGATGGCTTTTTTTAGGTAAATCATTTAAATTCAGAATAAGAGAAACACGAACTTGACCTTTCCTAAATAACAGTTTTTTCATGTTCCTCAGATTGCGAAAGACAAAATTAGTTAAAGATTTTTTTTTCGCTGATAAAAAGATTCTAACGAAATTGATTATTCCAGATACTGAACCAAAATAAAACAGATAGACAATCAATGATTTCATCAACTAACAATTATTGTTATTCGTGCAAACCAGTTGTGCAGATATTTACTGACCAAGATCAGATTATTTTCAGAATCACAATATTTTTATAGCCGGTAAACAAGGCAACAAATAGATCGAACCAAGATATGCTGATTAAGCTGATTAATCATAATTCATGATTGACCATTAAGATTTGAGTTCTAACAAGATCGTTTTCAAAGAAAATGTTTGAATAAAACATCTTTAACCTTTAACTATCGTTATAAAAATGTCTCTTATGCTAATGTCTTAACCAATCTTTTCTTGAGTTAAATTGATTCAATTACCTCAATCTAATTCATTTGTGCTTTCTAATTTACTTTAAAGGGATTCCAAGGATCAGCTCAAACTCAACAACCTTACAATGTAGCCGCATCAACATATTATCCAGCCTTTGTTCAAAGTGCTGTTCCTGTTTTACCTTTCCAGGGTCCACCAGGTTTCGGTCCTGCTGCTGCTGTTGCAACCGCTGGTTATCCTTATCACTATCCAGCTCATTTCACCGGTTTTGAGAGCTACTCACCAATTGCTCAAGCTTCATCAATTTATCCAGCCTTTTCTTTACCAAATACATTTGCTGCTTCAGCTCAACCTGGTTTATCAGCTCCATTTGATTTCCAATCTTATTTTGAACAATTACTTCGACCCGTTGCTGGTTCTGCTGCTGCTGCCGCTGCCTCTGGTGACCAAGAGACATCAGCTTCAACTCTTTTATCCACTGCGGTAAAACCTGATGCTGCTACTGCTGCTGCCCTAAATTTCAAGAACTTGTACTCGTTCCCATTTCAACTGTCATCTGAAGGATCAAGTTCCCCCTCAGCTGCAGAATCATTCAACTTACAGATTCCTTTTGGGCGCAAACACACTCTTAGACGCAGCTCACAAGACAAGGTTTCCAATGTTGGCTATCAAATACAAAGACTTATCTCTCCAGGTCAACAGCCAAAACAACCAAAACAATCAGTTAAATCTTCAGTATCACCTCTGTCTGCAAAATCCCAATCAATTCAACACCAACACCAGAAACAACATTATGCATCGCAAGTATCGGCCGATGATCAAATTAAAAACCAGAAAGCATACAAAGAGCAAGAACAACAACTACAAAATGCTCTGTTCAACCCTCAAGAGTATATTGCTTCGATAATTCAACAAGAATTGGTTGCTCAACAAGCCCAACTTCAAGGTAAATCTGTTGACACTAAATCAGTTGATCAAATGACTTCAGCTTCTGAAAGAGCCTCAACTTACTATCCATCAAGCTTATATTATGGAAGTGGAGGATCTTTACCTTTGGCGATGACCAAACCAAGAGCAGTCTCAAATGTCCCAAATAAACAAGTTGTCACAAAGAAGTCAACCACTGTTTCGTTAACTGAACCATCTAGACCATCACAGTCCAGTCCAGTATCATCATCTTCATCATCTGATCCAGTTTCTCCATCAAATTACTCTAAGGCCAATTCATATCAATCTCAAGTTTACAAAGAATGATTAAACACTTTAATAACTTATTCCTATCTAAATTTAGTTTGATTCATTTTGGACCATCAAAAAGCAAAATCAATCGATCATTCTTTAAAGCACTCTAAAATTTAATCAATCTTTTGATTAATCATCTTCCAACACGGCATGGTTAATTATTTCAAACAGGATTAACTCTCATCTTATTGGAGAATTAAAAACTGTCCTTACCAATCAAGAAAATGCTTGATCAAAAATGTGCCTCCGACCAACATTTATATTACTTTGTTTCCAACAAATAATCATTCCCTGAAATTTAAATCCTATTTATTTCTCATTTTTACTGTTTACCATTAAGTTAATATAAAAATTTGTTACAAACAATCATCTGTATCCACAAAATGTTGGTCAATTACATTTCAATAAAAGCTCACGCTTCAAAATACCAAAAGTACTTCCAATGTTTCACTTCTATTCCTTATAATGCTTTCGAGTAAACATTTTCCATCTTTTATTGAGATTCTATCTTCAAATTGTGAAATGATTTAACAATCAAACCAATTTAACGTATGAACACTCAACAGCTAAACTTATCTTTTACAGTATTTAAGGCTGAAAATGGGTGTCGTTAAATAGCTTTTGCCATCTAACGTCAGCAAAGTAAGTTTGAAAAAGTCATGAGTGATTTAAAGTCACAAGTTGTATCGCCATCTTCGGTATTAAACTTTTTACCTAAATATTTGTCTCACCTGGAAACTTTTTATTTTGATTGGCCTGTTTATTTATTATATTTTATTTTGTTTTATTCATTTTCAATTGTACCTTTAATGGTACTCATTGAGGAATAAACGTGTGAATATTTTTCAAACCATAATGGATGCTGAAAGTGTAAAAACTGGACTTACCATCATCAATGAGCTTAAAGACATGATCCTATCAAATCTGACAGCAGCTGGTAAAGAGAAAGTTGGTGAGAAGATCAATACAAATCTTGACATGTTGGCTTCAATAATCAATGGAAATAGTGTATCTAATTGTAATGCTAATGCTCAAGGAAATGGTAACTATGAAGCTGAGATTTTAAAAAGACTTGAAGCAATTGAGGGTAAACTGGATATGACACCTAAAGAAACCTTTCCTGACAAAGTTATAACACATTCAAGAGCTTCACATAGATTATTCCATGGATCTCATTTATTATCGGGAGCTAATAGTAAATTTCAAAAAATACTCAATCAATGGTATGGTGTACCTAAGCAATCTTGGCGATGTATCTTTCGTGCTCAAACTCATAGTTTCTCAGCTGATTCCTTTCATCGCCACTGTGATAATTTTGCTCCTACCTTTACCATCGTTTTGGGACATAATGGTGACCTGTGTGGAGGCTTTACAGATATACCATGGAGCATACCTGCTGATCCAAAAGGACGTTATATTACTTCAGAGAAATCATTTCTCTTTAGTTTAATTAATCGTGAATCAACCGATCCAGTTAAATTTGATGTTATTAAAAAGCGCTTTGCAATCGTTCATCATCAAAGATATGGACCAATATTTGGTGGTGGCGCTGATTTAGCTTTATCAGACAATTGTGATGCAAATATGGAAAGCTATTCCAATTTACCTCATTCGTATGATGGGGAACATGCGAATAATTACATACTCATGGGACATTATTATTTCTGCGTTAAAGATTATGAAGTTTTTACTATCGCCTAGCAATTTTTTACTGGCTTGACATTTGAAAATATATCGATTCATTGACTCGTCTGGTCTGGAACAGAAAATTGTTATTTTTTTATTATGCTTTATTGAAAGCATGAGATTTCAATCATAGTAATTTATGACAATTGAATCAATTCAATCAGGGAGAGTTATTGTTAAAAATCCCTTCAATCACAGCAATCAATCTTTGACTTCTTTGTAAATGTGAAAATAAATTACGAATCAAGAAGTTTAAAGTAATCAGAAAAGTACAAAAACTTGAACTCAGTTTGCTTCGATAAACCATGGTTAGTCATTGTATTAAATTGAATTTTCTGTGTTGAAAAGTGAATTAAATTTAAATTTCTTTTAATTTTATTAGTTTAATTTAAGAAGGGATAATATATAAAAGTTCAAGTAAATATAAATTTAAAGATTGTAACCCTCTCAGGATTCAATAATTATAAAGTAAATAATTTGGAAGTTGATACAAAAAATCTGAATGAATCAAAGCAAGTTTTGTCAACATTTTCGTCTTTTTCAAATATCTTGACCAAGCAGCTTAGAAAACAATTCGTCTCATAATGATTCAGCTTTTTGCCAGAATATTCAGTCAATTTTCAAATCATTTCAGGATGAGAAAAAAATGTCCACAATTGAACTTAGATAATACATTCAGTACCACTGGTAGAGTATAATAGTTTCATTCTTAAATAGAATGATTCGTGATTACCCAGTCAACTAACACAGACAATGCGCGTGGTTGAGGTAACTGACAAATAAGACGCCAACATCAGCATTCTGTAAATATTTGCAAACTTTCGTATAAGAATATAGACTTTGAAAATGACAGAATGAATAACTAATAACTTGACAGGTCTCAATCCTTTAACTCTACACTGAGCTGTTAATTAACGTTAATTCAAATTATTTTTAAGTATTATTGTTGGGACAAGTATAGATACTCTTGCGCAAATGAAAAATATTGGGTTATACGCGAAAAACCGCAAAGAGGCAAACAATTTTGCGTTTTCATTTTAAGTGCTGGGGAACTCTCATTCTAGTTTGCATGCGCTGCAAAGTTTGGGTTGACTGGGTATTAAGCTTTAATTATATTTGAACTTGAATAGAGTTGTTGGTCTCTTCTTGACCAATGAAAAATTCATCCACAATTTTGTTAATAGCATCCAAATTTTGTCCGATTACAGTGTGATGGTTTCCATTAAAGAAGCGTTCAGTTCCCAACTGTAGATGAAAAATAAAAGATAAATTGATTAAATGTATTTGTTCATTTTCATGAAACTCAAAAAACACCAAACTTACCCTGATTCCATTTGTCACATTTTTAAAGGTAGATAAATCATCTTTAGCTCTGATATGAACAATTTTAAATAAATGCGATTTGATTTTTGGCTTATACTTGAGAGTCAATTGTCCTTTCTGTAAAGTTAATTCATTAATTTTAACTATACTATCCGCTTTAACTTCATCAAGACCATTGTTGAGTAAAATTGTTTTGAATTTAGCAAATCTTTCACTTCGGTTTGGACAGCTTTTAATTTCCAAATCAAATCGATCGACATCCAGCTTGTGCAATATTCGTTTAAGTGCAGATTTTATAAATTCAACTTCTTGAGTATTTGAGTCATTGCAAGCATGAGTATGTACAAGGGTAGCTGCTGCATGTTTTAAGGTTTCAGGATCAGAATCAATCAAAACTAATCTAGAAACAACTGGTCCTTTCCCATTGTTTGTCAAATAGCGATTTTCTAACTCGCTTGAAACAGCAAAAGCCACAAGTCCACCAAATGAATAACCAAGCATATCTATTTTATCATCGCTTTTATGTAATTTAGTCAATTGGTCAGCCAAATAGCTGGCTGCTGTTTCGAGTGAGGTAAATGGAGCTAAATCATACGTCCAGTTGAGCCCAATAACTGGTCTTTTGATTCCATCAATCAATCCTTGCATCAAATCATAGTTACCCTCGATAGGAGGCAAATAATATACTGGTGATGTTGATTTTTCAAATTGATTAGGTTCATTTAAATTATGTGTCAGCTTTGTTGGAATTTGAAGCGATAAAAGTGAATTTAAAGGTAAATCTGAAGGATCTTTAGTTTCTCCTGGACTTTCACTAGCTGATTGAGTTCCATTTTTAACTTGTTTAGAGAATTCTTTAAGTTTGGATATTTTTAGAGCACGAATTTCCCTTGAATTGATTGAGATGTTAAATTGTTTCTCGAGAACCTGCTGAACTTCAATGGCCATCAGCGAGTCCATTCCAAGTTCACCTAAGGTAATATTAGGATCAAGTGAGTTGATGTCTTTAATGCCAAGAATATGACTTATTGATTTAATTATATCTCCTGAGTCGGTTGCTAAAGATTTTTTATCAAATGAACGAACCAAACTTGATAAAACAGGAACAGGATAAGCTAATGCTCGTGAAAGAACCGAGAAACACGAATGAATACGCTGTGCTGCAGTTCCTCGAATGGATTCAACTTTGACACCCATTTTTTCAACAACAAACCCAACATCACCAACAAATCCCCATTGAATGGCTAAACCATGAAGACCATCTTTATGACGAGCTTGACAAATTGATTCCATATAGCTATTGGCTAGGCCATAATTAGTTTGACCTGGATTACCTCGACCACATGCAACCGATGAGAAGACAACGAAATAATCACAGTCAGGCGCAAAAGTGCGAGTTAGTTGATCCAAATTACGAGTAACTTTAACTTTGGATGAACATACTTTCTCGTATGTTTCTTCATTTTGGTCTGTTATTAAAGCATCAGATAAAACCAATGCACAGTTAAATATTCCACCAATGCTACGTGATGATATTTGTTCAAATAAACGGTAACAATCATCTTGATTGGTTAAATTATGCTCCGAGATCGTAGTTTGAACACCAAGTTGAGCAAACCTTTTTAGACAGTAGTGATGATAAGCAGATTTAGGACCGTTTCGTGAGTTTAGAACCAAATGACGAGCACCATTTCTAACCAGCCAGCAAGCCAATTCTAAACCAAATCCTCCAAAGCCACCAACAATGATATAAACTTTATTTGGGTGGAACTCAGGAGATTTTATCGATTCGATACCGAGAATAGGAGTCGTTACTGGTGAAAATGTTCGATTATCTTGTGTAGAGATTTGCCGATCTTTGCTATCATTTTCTGGCTTAACTTTGATCAGTACTTTGCCAATATGTTTACCAGTTGCCATAAAACGAAAAGCTTTCTCAACCTCATTGATGGCAAAAACTTTTCTTGGTAAAGGCCTGATTGTTCCTCTAGCAATTCCTTGTTCCATGAATGTGTCAATTTTACGTTTTTCTTGTTCTATTAATGCCTTTTTACCATTAACCCAGCCATTAGGATCAATAAATGAGTCTAATAAAATTCCATGAAAAGTTTTTCCTTGATCAAATAGACCCAAATTTAGTTTATTGTTTTGCATTATATCGTATTTGCCAATCTCAAGAAACCTTCCTCCTGGTGCTAAACATCTAACACTGGCTAGAAGTTTGTCTTCAGATAGTGAATTAAGAACAACATCAACACCATAACCGTTTGTGTGACGAAGTATATGTTCCTCGAATGAAGTACTTCGCGAATGTGCAAAGCTTGTTGCATCCAAAGAAGGAAAGTGTTTCTCAAGAAACGCTCTCTTCTCTTCTGATCCAATTGTTGTGAATACTCGACAATTCATGCTCAGTGCAATATTAATTGCTGCCAAGCCAACACCTCCGGTACCTGCGTGAATAAGTATCGATTCACCTTCTCTGAGTTGTCCACGAATAAGAAGAGCATAAATAGCAGTGGCATAAACAACCGGAACAGTTGCAGCGTCTTCCAAACTCCAGGATGATGGAACAGGCCATGCAAAATCATTTGGTCCAAGAACCACTTTTGTCGCTAAGGCTCGATAAGGAAGCATTCCCATAACTCGATTGCCATTAGCATCAACACCAGCATACTCTAAACCGATTGGTGTTTGCATTTGAACCTGAGATCGCCAATCTGGATTAAGGTTTGAAGGTAATCTTCCAGTTGCATGCATAACATCCTTAAAATTAAGTGAGGAATAATTAATTTGTACTAATGATTGGCCTTTATGAAAATCAGCAACTGGATTAAATTGTGTCCACACAAGTGAGGAAAGATCACCCGGTGTTAGACATTGAACGTAGGCATCTTTTGCCACAGTTAAACATTTTTTATCGTTTTCTGGTTTGGATGGGATTTCGAGATGACAATAGTCACCCCAACCCAGTTTGTCATCAAAAACGTTGAATTTACAATCAATGGCTGCAATTTCAGCAAATGGCGATTTATTAAAATTGATAGAAGTCAAATCAATTCCTCTGGAACCGGGTCGAAGAGCAATACAACGAAGTCTGTGTCCATTCTGCTCTAAACTCAAACATTTAACAAAACCAATAACGCTTGTATCGGATTCGTGTTTTGAAGTTAGCCAAATTAACGAATCATCGTCAGTTTTGAGACAACTTTTCAGCTCATTAAGCCATGAGTATTCAAATGGATTAACATGAATAACTTTGTGTTTTTCAACATTAATTGAATCTGGTGCCTTCTTAAACATGAGTCCAGTCAATGGTAACAAATCAGAATTGATATAACGTATGCTCATGCAAATCCATTGATTAGCTTCCATTTTCCTAACTAATTCAGTTGAATCAAACACACTTGGAATGTAATCTTTTAAAAGACTTCCCAGGAAAGGAGTTGATTTCAAGTCAGTTAATTTTGTTGATGATTCTCTTGTTAAAATCAGAAGATTGCCATTAGGTTTCATGATTGAGTAAATTTTGTCCAAACATTTAATTAATTGGTCAACAGAGCCATTTGTCAATTTGTATATAACCAAATCGTTTTTACCTAATTGGCTTGGAGCTTCAGATTCAATTAGGTTCCATATGATCGTGTTAACTGTACCTGAAAGTTTATCAGCAGTTTCTTGATCAACAGGAATTGATCGAACCAAATTGTAGGTTAGTTTCATTGAACCTAATGATTGAGCATCGACAAAGGATCTAACAGAGTCAACCAAGAACCCTTGAGAATCATTAATTTCAACAACACTCAAATTAGAGTATGGATCACCGGCATAACACTCATGAGCAGCAGCAGTAATAACAAATGGACGTAAGAATCGCTGGTTACTATGAAGTATAGCATTACTACCGATCAATAAATCATTTGGTAATGCTTTCGTAATCTCAATCGATGGCGATTCTCCTCTGACCAAAGTGAGCAGATATTTAGCAAATGAATGTTGATCTAGCTGAAGATCAACTGTATTTTGAAAATATTCAATTTCATTTTCTTTCACTGGTTCAAGTCCGAGATATTTTTGTTTTAAGACACCAATAAGTCCATAAATTAAAGTGGAGTATCTTTCAATTGATTTCTGAGTCATTTCGTCAACAGCTGAAGTCTCATTAAATGGAATAAAATCGTATGATTCAAGAGAAACTGATTGATTTCGTCTATTGGTATCGGAAGCGAATAAACCTTTGACCCAAAGTCCGTTAGTAGACAAGGTTTGAGTGATTGGATCATGAATAATAGTGAATTCAGGATAAAGAGTCTCTGTTTTCTTGTTTGTATCATCAGATTCAGTTTTTTGTACCTCATGAGCCTGGTGACTTTTATTGAAGCAATTAATCGTCTCCATTATAGCAGTTGGATCACAAACTAAAGATTCAAAACCAGTAGGAATATATAAATCACGGTTGTGTTGGTTTGATAGTAAAATCAACTGCAAGGCTGAATCAGTAAATGTTATCCAGGTTTTAAGAAACCGAAAAGTTGAATCTTGAGTTCGTTCCACAATGGATGCAGCTTTAAGCTGGGCATTGGTTGGTTCACGCCATTTTACAGTCCCGTTGAGTCCAAAGGAAGAAGCAGAGCTTAAACATCTGAAACTAGGCCCATAATCGTAACCTCTAACTCTAAGCTCTTTATAAATATCTTGTTCACCAAGTTTAACCTCATTGTCAGAGTTTATCTCGAGTTGGGATAATTTAGAAAATGAATCTTTTATATCTTCTAAGTTGGGATGAGCAAACACCTTTCCAGTTGCAACAACTGCACCGCTTTCAACAATTGCAAAGGTTCCATTGTAAGGTAAGTATTGTACAGTAAATTTAACTTCCTTTTCAGGTAAAACGGTAGCTCTGATTAATTTAATGTCACGAAATTCAACTGGGAATCGAGTTACTGGGATTTGATGAAACTTGGCTGCTACATGCCATGCACCCATTAAGAGACCAGTTGCTGGATAAAGGATTCGTCCATCAATTTTGTGATCAGAAAGATACCAATCTTCTGCATTTGCTAGGTTAACCTTAAAATTAACGCTTGTTGATGCTCTGAATACATTGAAATATTCAGGAAATTTGAACACTTTCCAGTCATTTGAATGGTCAAATTTAATTAATGAGTGTAATGATAATGTATCAACGGGAACTGGATAGTTTACCGGTTGATACAAATCTTCAAGACAATAGTTGAAGCCTTCATTCGCATAAAGTTGACCAAAGCATGAAAATAAACTCTGTCCAGAGATTATTCCTTTTGAAATGTCTGATAAATTGTATTGAGAGAATTGATTCAATGTAAGTTCATTGTTCATCTTTGTAAATTTGAAAGGCTTATTATCCATATTAAGGAGAATGACTGAAGTTTTATCCTCATCCTTTAAAATTTCCATTGTTTTAACATAATTGTCAGGATAAAGAATCTGGCTTATTAAGTAATTCTTGAACGAAACTAAAGATCCGTTGCTTCCCGGATTGAGGAGAAAATTTGCTGATCCAGTAAAATGATGCGAATCAGATACATTTGTATCGACACAATCAGTTGATTGGACAGGAGATTTGAAAGAAATATTTGACAATTTCAATGAAATTAATAGATCAGCCAATTCTGAAAACGGTCCTGAAATGAAACAAGATTCGTTCGATTCCTTTATGAAGCAAATTGCGGGTGAACACAATGATTTAATTTGATCCCAAGATGATTGGATTTCTAAAACTGGACTGACAATTGTTTGATCAGCAATTTGTATAAAATGTCCAAACCAATAAGCCATAAGGATTACTTTTTGTTCACTTAACGAGTTTTTCAAATAAAGATTTATCAAGGACCCAATCGTGCGAGTTAAAACACCTTCAATCGGCAGTTTGATTGATTTTAACAAATTAATCATTCCCAGTTGAATAGCAGTCGAAGTAATAATTGATTCCAGAGGATTAGTGATTTTATGTTCTCTATAAACTAAAGACGATAGATTTACTTTAAAGGATTGCAAGTATGACGATAAACGGTCAATGGTTTGCGAAAAAACAGGTAAATTTCTGAACGACGAGTCGATATTCGTTAAATTATTTGATGTAGTCAGGTAAACCTTTTTATTCTGGGTCAAATCACAATTATCTCCGATGAAGTGAGTAAATTTGTAATTTCCGACTTCACCTTCAACCAGAGTATAACCACGAACAGGCATTCGTCGGGTTTTTGAGTATTGATTAAATAAACCAAGAAAAGGTTTTGTTAAAAGTTGTTGAGATTCTTCAAGGAAATTTTGTATGTAATGAACACCATCATTTGAACGACCGGCAATGTTAATTAATCGAGGTAATCCTGGTAATGTTATGACATAGTCATCGGGCGAGGATTTAACATTATGACCCTTCAGAATGACATGCACATTTGCACCACCAAAGCCGAAACAATTGAGGGAAATAATTTCTCCTTCAAGTGGTGTGGTTGAGTTAACAGGAACTATTGACCCATTCATCAAACCTTCAATTCTTGGATTAGGCTTGGAAAAGTGTAAATTACGAGGAATCAAACCTTTCTGGAAAATACAATTGGCTTTGATTGTTGCACAAAGACCTGAAGCTGCTTCTGAATGACCCATGTTTGATTTTAAGCAACCAATCATTAAAGGCTTTGATTTATCACGATTGATACAAAAGACGTCGTGAATTGCTTTCATTTCAACTGGATCACCGGCTTGAGTACCAGTTGTATGGGCTTCAACGTAGGGTACTTTAGTTGGATCCAATCCAACCTCAGTGTAAGTTTCATACATTAATTGTCGTTGAAGATTAACCGACGGAAATGATATGCCTTGATCTTTATAACCATCAGTGTTACTCCGACAGTTGACAATGGTCGAGTAAATGCGCTTAGCGTCGGCTGATTTTTGGAGTAAAATGCAACAAACACCTTCTGATCTACCATATCCATCGGCAGATTCATCGAGGCATTTTGATCGGCCATATCTGGATACCATTTGCAAGTCACGAAATTGAAGTGTTACAACTGGAACCAAGCAAATGTTGTAACCAGCAACCAATGCTTTATCACACAGGCCTGATTTAATTGCTGTGAAAGCTTCGTTGAGAGCTGCAAAACTTGAGCCACAGGCTGTATCGAAATGGCAAATTGGTCCTTTGAGGTCATAAATGTAGGGAATCAATGTTGTATAGATTTGTCTGTAGTTGGGAACATCTAATGGTTCCTCACCCCAGGCCATATCTGTTTCTTGGAAAGATGAACCATAAAAGAAACCAGTGTTTGTCCCTCTCAAAGAGTCAACGTCCAAACCTGAAGTCAAAGGAGGTCGAAATTAAAATATTTATATTTACTTTAATATTTAATTAAGAGTTGATTGTGCAAATTTTAATCAATAAGATTTTATCGACCGTCAATATAAATACACCCGTAAAATAGTCAACAATGTAACAAGCCAGGGTTGGCTCAACACTTTCCTCCCCAAAAACATCTATGGTGTAAACAATGTTTACATTTTATCAAAAGATTAATCGTTTTAAATGCTAAATTATAATTTCTGCATTTTACCTTCTTACAATCATGATAAACAAATGTATTCAATAACCTCCATTGAATATCCTTGATACTTCACAACTTGGCCTTTTATCATTAAAATGATTACTTTCTCTTCCTTCCTTTCAACTTCAAGGATTAATTACAATCCTCTAGTTTAAAAGTAAAATATAAGAGATATTTAAAGCAGTTAATCAGTTAATCATCCTTTTCATACCCAAAATAAACAATTATACAAAACAATGTTTAAAAGCCTGGAGCCCAAACTGGTCATTTTAGTAATTTTTCATAATAAAACTGTAAAGTTTTTCACATCAACGAGGTTAACTCATTCCTACTAAGCTTTTGTTTCTAAATCATAATCAAGGTGAATGATTAATTGATTCTCTTTTCATTTCTGATTGAATAACATATCAACTCATCAATTTGTAGACTCAACTTGATTTTTAATCTGGTTGAATCAATCTAATTTTGACATCGCAATCAAAATCTCATTTTCTTGCATCAATGGGTTCATTAATTAAATGATAAACGAATAACCAACAGGGAAAATTAAAATTGTGGACAATTGAATTTGATCAAAGCAGTTTGATACTCTATTCAAAAGATTAACCATATTGATCAGAATTGAATGAATCAATAACTAAACGGATAATCAGCTAATCAAGCTTATTATGTTTTATGCTCAACTTTAACCACTGTGTTGAATCTCATCAGTTGATTATTTCAATTAATAAAAACTGACCCAAGTATATAATAATTGAATACAGACGGTAATTGGAGCTGCAAAAAATTAATTGAAAATCGTTGAATAATCAAGCAAATCAGTTGAGCAGTTTTTTTGTTCTCATATTATTAAACGATGATAAAGTTGAAACAAATCAATATTAAAACATTTAATAATCAAAGAAGGTTGATTGATAGCAACACGTTATCAATTGAAAATGAAATCAAATATTCATTAAACAATAAACGGATTATAATCACACCAATTTGGTTGAATTGGTTTTCAGTTAGATTGATGATTAACAGCTTTGTAAATGAAAGTTTTATTTCTAGTTCAATGTAAAGAGTGTATTTTAAATAATTGGTTAATTGAACATTAAGATCCACTGAGACTAACCTGAATCAATAATGGCTTCGTATGAGACTTCAAGTAACTTTCGCAATTGTGGATCCAAAAGGTCAGCTTGATTGTCAGAGATTTGAAACAATTTAGCATCAAATTTGTTTAGATTGCCAATTTGTCCGCTTTGATAAGGAAAATCGTTGCTTCCTAAAAATCAAAAGTCAATGTTAAAAGATAAAGTCCAAGAAGGATATTTCAGGGTTAAGGATTTTGATCAGCAATCAAATTAACAGTTAGGTCTATCTTTTGACGCTTGATATATCATGAGTTTGCACGCTTCATAGAGTTTTATACAGGGCTAATCAACTGAATAGACTTCGGTTAGTAATTAAGATCCATTGGATGATTAGATGCAAAACCTCTCATTGAAAATGCAGTTGAATGCTAAGTCTTAATCTGTGTAGATCAAAAGCAATTTCAATGAAGTCGTTTACAATATGGCTGCTTATGAGTTACAAAGGTGTTATTATTAATGAAGGTGCTAATGAAAAATTAGTTAATGAGTTGATTTATGGTTATAATTTATAATTAAATTGCAATTTGCGATTTGAAATTCATTTTGACAAATGCTAGTTCAGATTATAATTTAAATGTAAATGTTTGAAAAAAAGTATTTAAAATCAGGAAAAAAACTTACACGAAAACTTAATTTACTTCTCTTTAATTAACTAATCAATCAATTTAAAAACATTTAATGTAGATTTAAGTGTCATTTTTGGTCAGTTGATCAAAGAAAGTGTAACATATTTACCTGCAGGGAAACGCTCATTTCCACCGCTCATCATATCAACCGAGTTGAACAAATTGTCTAAAAACTGTTGAACTGACTCGGATTTTGGGAATCGCCCAGAGATTCCAGAGATGACCACATCATCTTTGACTTTCCATTTACGACGGATAAAGTTATCATTGAATTGCACGTCCATGATTACCAATGAACGGTTGACGGCACAATGATAATACTAGGTACACTTAACGGACAAAAGAATAGCACCACTCAATAGTCAAGTTGATTAAGGGAAAACAATTTGAATGGTTGATAATTCAATCGTTTATTGGATTATCCATTTGAAGATGGGAATGATGAAGATGCTACTGATTCCAGACACAGAAATAATATGATAAAAGATGAAGATGATTGAAGATACTGAGGGTGAGTGAGGAGAAGCATAATGATAAAAGATGACTGTGAATGAGTTGTTTAGCTCCCAAGGCATTCATCCGTGTGGTGTATACTGTTAATTAAAAAGTTAAGTTAATATTTTTAATCGCTCCGCCTTGGAATCTCCTTCTATCTTTCCTTCACGGCCAACTTTCACTACGCTAATTAATTTGCAATCCGATATATCATTTTGCAATTGCCAATAATCTAGAATCTAGATCAGCTTTTCCATTATCTGATCCAGTTAAGATCCTGATCTAAAGCGAAACAATAAGCGATTCAAATTTTCGCTCCCTCAATGCATAACCTTATGAAATAGCTATTATATTTAGTGCGCCTTAAACTTATCCTAGCAAAATTACTAATTTTTTAGTTGACTTTAAATGAAACTTAGCAACAATTGTAATTTATATTTCATTGACACGACTTTTATTTTAATGACTTTTTCTTCTGATACATTGTACAACCATTGACCATTAAAAGAGTATTGATTCGTTTCATGATTGATTTGCCCTTCCAAGCAAATATTGGGTAAGTGAATTCATGTAAAAAGCTATCCTATTGCCTATGAATATTCATTGTTGTGTCCAAATCTTTAACCTTTTTTGTAAGGATTTTATGCTTCAGTTTTCTAATTCTTCTTTCTCTATTTCAATAACTAGGAACACGATATAATCTATTGCCGGAGGGTGAACCTGAATTTGGATGAGAATCTGGTTCCATCTTGTCCTTCTTCCAATGTTTCTTCTAGTCATTCTTATTTCTTAAACTTTTACTTCTTGGGGTTTTCCACTCTTCTGTGTTTACATGAGCATATTGCAAGTTATTCATTCCAGCCATTGACGCTCAATATTAGTATCATCATCATCATCAGCATCATCATGCTCATCATCAATATCAAAATCGTGTTTTTCTTCTCAAAGAATATTACGAGTTCTTCTTCTTTTTTCCATCAAAGTCAATGAAACTAACCTTTTTCAACAATTCAGTAAACAACAACAACAACAGCAAAAACTACTCTATCAACTTACATTTTCATAGTAAATGTTGAAATAATTCAATTCAGCATTACCTTGTGTATTTATTAATACTTTTTTGTTTATTAGTGTAACTTGCATATTAAACAAAATTGGTTAATTTTCATTTTTTTGCTATTCTTCTTCATATTTATTTCGCTTGCATTCATCTTATAACTTTACCTGAACATAGTCAAGGTGATAATAATATGAAGGTTATCATTTAGATAAACGTGCTCAATTAAACCCGGAATCATATTATTACTATTTTCATTTTTTTATACTTTCTAAACAAGTAATTAATATGTTAAAAAACGAATTGTTGAAGTTTTACAATAACAATTCAATCTCCCAACTTATTTGGTGTTTAATGTTTGATTAGCTTAATAACTTAATCAATGAGCAATGAAATATCAACAGTCAACCATTTTTAATGACTATCTAGTAGTAAATCAAAATTTGTAACCACTGGACTGGTAATAATTGTCACCTCAGAAATCAAATAACATTTACAATGATCTTTGTTAATCAATGTCTCTCTTTGAAATAATCAAAAGCGCTGTTCAAACAATGTCATCTGATTGTCATAATAAACATGAGCTTCTTAAAACAAGATTCAGGTATACCAGGGTTTAGTCGACAATTTAACCTTGATTGAAATAGATTACAATTTTGTTTTGTTTTTATTTTGGGAAAAAACTCAAAAACGGTAACTTTCCTGAAAATATCCTTAATAGAGCATTAATTAATCACCAGCAATTGAATTGATGTGGAAAAATTTGAAATAAATTTACCAACTCTTGGCTTGATGAAATTTCATTAAATTCACTGACCTGAGGCAATTGATCAATGTAAATGATGACCATTAGAATTTCAATGGAAATCTTATTGTAATTGTAAAATTAACTTGATTTGACTCCAATTCAATCATATTTCACTGTTTGAAGATTCATTTTAATAACAACTTATTTGTGAAGACGTGCAACTGAATCTTTTTGTTTAATCAAGGCTGTTAATTGGTGGTGTCTTGCTTTGTTTGGTCAAGCTAAATTAACTTTCATGGAAACAAACAATCAACTCTTGGCTTTGATAACAGTCTCACGTGAATTGTAACAAGGTAAAATAATATAATAGCTAACAATGTAAGATGAATCAAGTTTAACAAAGGTTGTCACTAATAAACACATCAAATTGTCATTGTATTTAAGTGGATAATTTTCTTGAGTTAATTGTGGTCACATTTAAATTCATATGAATAAAAACTCAATTCATCATTGATTCGATAAAATGTTTAAATGTTTGTTATGTTGATTGTAATGATTGATAGAATCAAAAATAAATTAATACTGATAAAACACAACTGTTAAACAGTTAAACTGCCAAACTTACAAGTTATCAAGTTATATTAGTTGTTGAATGTTCATCATAAGATTTCAAATAAAATAGCAAATTCTATTCTTTCTCTTCAGTTTCCATATTATGCATTATAACTATTCTTTAATATAAAAGATCATGGGACAGACTAAGTCGATAATTGGACATTGAACGTGAGCTTTGGTATAATTTAATCATATGTTTACTTGTGTACTTTAACAATTTGCTCAATTTTCTTGTTCAAATCTTCAATACTCTTTGAGTTGCGAATATTTTCTCCTATTTTCCATACTCTATCATTTAATTGTTTATCATTTAACAACTCATCGATAGCTGTTAGCATTTCATCTTCAGTAACGTAATGAGGACGGAATGATCGGCCAATCTTTTTGTCTTCAGTCCGTCGACCATTATCATGTTGATCAGCAAATAATGGTAAAACAATGAAAGGTTTACCAAAGTAAAGTGTCTCAACAAACGTATTATTACCGCCATGATGTATTACTAGATCAACTCTGGGTAAAATAGCCATTTGGTTGAGAAATTTAGCTCCAATCATGTTTTCAGCTAACTCGTACTTATCATGGAGTGGTCCTTTTGAAACAATGAACAAATGTTTTGATTTGCTAAGAATAGCAATAAGTCGTTTCATTAGTTCAATATCTGAAGCTCCCATCGAACCTAAACTAAAAAAGATTTTCTTTCCAGGGCGATCGAAAAACTTCTCATCGAAACCGAGAGGATCCACTTGAACTAATCGCACCATATGATCGAGTCTAAACCATCTATCAGGAACTGGGCCAAACTCCGAATAATCTAGATCTGATGGGAATGAATATACATTCAGATTGAGCGACAGGTTTAAAATAGCAAATGGTTCAGGTTTTACTCCCTTAGAAACTAGCCATTCATCGAAGTTGCTTTTAATATCTTTCATAGATTCAGACATAAACTGTTTATAATTCCTTACTGTGTCTGGATCAGTATCAATTGATAAACCAAAACAAGACGGTGGTACATTTGGTCCTTCATAGGCCTTAAGAGGGTTACACGAGTTGAGATGTATCCACGGTTTTCCTGAAGTGACAACTGAAGGAACTGTCGCATATAAATCCGTAATTATTAAATCTGGGTCGATTGATTCGAGAATTGCTGGTATTTGACCATCAACTACCTTTGCATAACGAATGAAACCATTACTTTGTGGAGTGAGCATCTCAGCGAACTGTTCTTTTGGAGATTTGCTGAGTTTATGGACATATCGTTTCACGAAATTTCCATTCTTTTTTTTGTAAATCTTGGTTATCAGGCACTGTTGGATCTTTTATAACTTCAACCTCAAAATTGTATTTCTCAATTGGTTCACACCAACGTTTAGGAGCAGCGAAAACACATTGATGCCCAAACTCATTAAGCATACGCGCTAAGCCTATGCAAGCAAAAACATGGCCATAACTACGAAGAAGGAAATATATTTTTAAATAAATTCATTTAGAAACACTGATCGGCGTTAACTTTGATAAATTATGTGACTTACGCATCCATGGGAACAAAAATTATCTTCATTTTCATTTTGACTAAGCTAACAAATATAAATCAAGATTGAATGAAAAATAGATATGAAATGATGTTCAGTTGTAATAATTCAATAAAAATAAACCGAGCTAGATTTTTACTGTCCCATTTCGTTGGAGGTGTTGATATCATATCCGTAAAATTTGTTGCTATATATCAATAATTTTTTAAATCATTACCCAAAGAGCAATACCCTTTTTCATTGCGATAATTAATATTTGTTCGATTAAATTGTTATCTTTAATAACCTCCGTTGTTTTAGCCATTCATCCATTGTTTAACCACCGAAACGTTTCTAAACCCTAAAAATCAACAAAAGGCCGATTATCTCGAAATTGCATATTGATACTCTATCCAATCATATCCGATATTGTGAAAAACTCAAATCGATAGTCACTTTTCTACAAAATAGTATGAAAGGTGAGCTCTATTGTACCAGGAAACAATTGTTTTGGTTTGTCTTGGGGAGTTGAGTTCGAGGCCACAATTTTTTTTATTTTCACTTGATGTACGGATGTAGATATTGTAAACATTTTAAAACCAGATCTCTATATGGATCAGCTTAAACAGAATCTGAATCTTAGAATTTGAATTTTTTGAATATGACAAATGATTCAGCATTAAAGTTTTCGACTTTAACTGAATAACTTAATAAAATAAATTTTAGTTTGGTTTTCAATTTCAACTTATCTTTCTTTTGAACGTATCGATACTTGATTCTAGTCAGAGGTAATTTTCTATGCAAATATTTTCTTTCCTTTTCAGATCAAGTTCCGTCACAAAATAAACAATATTGAAGAAATGGTCAGTTTTGCGCCTTTTTTCTCCATCCTTGAAACACTCATGCAAAAGTCAGACAGTAGAAACATGAAAATATACTTTTTATTGATCTTTCAGCACGCATCATACCTTCCCAGGCCGACTATCGTTATATCATACAGAACTATGCGATAAAACGCGAAGGACAAGTTGCAGAAAAAAATCAATTCTATATATGAATTCTGCGTAAAAATTTGGCCAATATCATTGAAAATTCTAGGCTGAACTCCCTATTCTTTGGTCCTCATCCTTTCAAAAGTGCAAAATAACCTTTCATTTAACATTCAAACTTTACATTCATCAAATTTATTGTTTGAACCAGCAACATTTTATAATTTCTGTGGTTGAATAAGCACCAATCGGTAAAACAAAACCTGGCCAGATTCGTTAAGGATCAATAAAACACAAAATTAAAGCAGTTTGAACAAAGTAACAAGTTATTTGTTAAATAGATTTATTAATTTATTTAGATCTAAATAAACTTTTATTTATTGCCCCAATAATCAAGTGACATATTCTGCTAATTGAAAAGGTTAACTGTTTTGTTTATTCGGATATTTTTTGAGACTTTCTATGGTTATCCATTGGCATTCGTTTGCTACTGTTTGGTATTTATTCAATTCTAATGAAACGAAATTCTTCAACACTCTTTTTTGAAATTCATTAAAAATTGAGTAAGTTTACTTGAAATGTGGTGACCGTATCTGATCGCATTTTTATTGATTTTTTTGACAAGTGTATGTATACAAACATGAAACAAAATCATCTGACTTGTTCCACTCGTGTTCCAGGCGCTTTTGCCTGGGTCGACTAGGCGGTTAATTTACATATAAGGTATGACTCCTAATGTTTTGGACTAATCAAGATCGAATTTAAACAATATGGTATATAACATACCTCAAAGCTATATTTCTCGGAAAATGATTAAAAATCGATTTATAATAATTTAAGAAAAGACTATTTTCACTGAAATAAGAAGCAATCACATCTCTTGTTCATTAAAGGCCATGCCTTCACATTTTTTATCAAAATTAACTTATTTTTGCTTAACATATTTTTGGAAGTTACCTTTATTTTATCGGTTAAATGGGAAATGTGAGTATAGTCTAATTGTTGGAATTTAATCTTGAATAATCAGTCGAAAACATTAGGAGTCATACCTTATTTAATTCTTTTCATCCCAAAGAGAATGGCAAACACTCTTTCAATGATTTTAGTGTACCGCCAGAACATTGATAAGCAATTACTCCGGTAATTATTGTTATCAGGTAACAAGGGATCAACGAGGCCAAGTAGAATTGAAGCTGGTTGAAAAAAGTCTGAGAACAGAGAATAGAAGGAGTTAGTAATCAAAATTATTTTTGCAAATCTTAAAGATTTATAATACAGTAGGGGAACCTTTAACTGGCTAGAATTTCGATGGCTTTAACAAAACTGTTACAAGTGAAAACAATGAAAAAGTTAATTTCCACTTAATTAGTCGAAAAACAAAATTCTATCAAGTTAAAAGAACCCTAAAGTAAACATCAAGAGAAAGAAATTATCGAATTACCAGGGATGATACAGTTAGATGAGAAAGAATTACATAGGAAATTCTATATTTACATCCTTTGTCGAGTGAATCAAAGAATATGATTCCCCAGAATGTGTGTAGTAAAATAAAAGTTAGAGTAATGAACGCTGATGATATGAAAAATTTTGGTGAATCGCCATAAAGACCCACTGTTCCTGGACCTGTAGCATCAGCAAGCACATTAACGAGAGAAAAAGCTCCACTCATGATTCCAAAACCAAAACCAGATACTATAAATGATTAAGTTTCAGGTTAGTTTAAATTTAGAACAAAACGGGCAAACATCAAGCTATTATAGTTTTTATTACCATAAGACAGTGATAGCCATCTAATTGATTGGATTGATCCTTTATTTCCAACATCAGAGACTTTTTGCAGTCCAGTTTGAGCTTTTCTGTGATCAAAAATTAAAAAAAATTAACCGCAATTCATAATTTATAAACAAACTTACTTGAGAATGTAGTAAAATAAGTATCGAAATATTTCTTGAATTAAAACTGAAAAAATCACACCAAACGCAAGCGTTTCTTTCAGTGGTACAACAATAGCCCACAAAAAAGAGGACATCAAGAGCGCACATAACCAAAAGAAACATCTGTAAGGTAAATAAAGAATAATTTAGCTCATAAGAGTAAGATAAGAAATAATTAACTTACGATGAGATCATTATTATAATATAAATTGGATTATTGGCCACTGTCAAGCAAAACATTGTCATGGGAGTACCAAAAGCTATTAAAGCACAGCCACAGAATTCAATGAGAGTCATGATTTCATGCAGGGGATTAAAATTGCTCGAATAGTCTTGAGAATTGATGGTTAGCAATAACTTTAAAAAATTAATTTAAAAAAACTATGGATTATTGTACTGGATTATCAAACAATCATTTCACAGATGTTGAAGCTCAGGCGTATTTGATTATGTTAGCTAGTGGAAACCTTGGTTACCTATGGTATAATATTGCCATTTGTAGAGTACAGAATTGTAATAAGCGCATCTAACATTGTTGTTTATTGTAAAGGTTTACTTTTAATTATCATAAAATCCGTTTGATATATCAGGCAGATAGTATTAGCCATTTATCCGAGTCAATTTGCTATTTCGATGGATGAAAAAAACAACAGAACGGCGCCACCGAGAAACAAGTTATTAAACAATTAAACAATGAATTAGATTACGATCGGATATTAAAAGAAGATTAAATAGGATTATCAGAAACGATTTGAAATTTGAAATTTGGTTTGATTAAATGATGCATGATGACAGTGAAAAAAATCAAATATTTAGGCTACACCGTATGAATTTATCTCATTCAAGCTGTACACATAAAACTTTATAATCACAAACTCAGAGTAATTTTTTTATCAAAGATGCAACAGGTATAAATTAATTAATTAAGCAACAATTGGAGATATGAAGAATGTTTGATTTGAATTTATGACATTGAAATAGAGCAACACATGAGTTACAATATTAGTGAATGTTATGAAATGGAACTGAACATAATATACAGTAAAATTACACTTATTCGATATTTTTGAAGATACGCCATCTAACGTTACAACTCATTCAAACTCAACTTTTCAGCAACATTTTACAATAGTCTCCTTGGAAACAATATCAATCATCTCAATTAAATAAAATAAGTTAATTTTTTAAGAGTATCAGTGGCATTATTATCTTCTCAATGTTAAATATTGATGTTAGCTATCAATTTAATGTTGAGAAACTCAGAGAAATGATCTTGCTAAACGTTTCAACTTCATGCTGATAAACAAAACCAGAGCATTCTATTACTTACAACAGTAGATGGCGTATCTCCAAAAATATCGAATAAGTGTAATTTTACTGTAATACACAAAACGTAATATAATAACTTACCCTGTGACAGGGAGGGGCCAGCAAAGTCTTCCGATTTATTTTGTCATTTTCACTTCTAAAAGACTTTTATTTAACATTATTAGTGTTATTAGTGCAATGGAATCGAATCAAGTCAAAAATAGATGAATGATGAATTAACTGTTTGAATTTTTGTTTTCATCATTTATCCCATTTTGTTAATACTTGTATCTTGTTTTTTTTTGTTAGTGTTTCTTTACATTATATTGTATCTACGTCTACTCATCATTCGTCATGGCCTCAGCTACAGCAACCTACTACCCGCCTGAACCTAAATCATATTATGGTTCTAGGACGTTAGAGCCTTTTTTCCGAAACATCGGCCTTTCTGTTGATCAGGTATGGCATATATTTTCCCACAATTGTCTCTTATTTGAGAAGTTATGATTGATGACCAGCGGCTGACCATCTTTTCTTTCTTTCCTGGCCCAGGGTAATTTTTGTTTGGTACAACTCATTTGCTTATTATTAGCACTTTTTTATTACCAGATTAACCGAATAATCAAATTAACCGACACTTCCAAACATTTGATCATGTTAATACCTGGAATTGCTTTGTGTTATTTCTGTTTTGGTTACCAGACAAGCAATCTATTTGTTCTAGCCATGTTATGTTATATAACAATGTGTGCCTGTGACCCTCAATCTGTCCACAAAGCTGTACTTTTCATATCCATGCTTTATCTTTCTTACCTCCACTTGCTTCGGCAAATAGATGATTATGGCGGTTACTCTATTGACATCACCGGTCCTACCATGATTATTGTACAAAAAGTTTCCAGCCTCGCATTTTGCCTGCACGATGGTCATGGACGACCTGAAAAAGATCTTACTCCTGAACAAAAAGAATTACGAGTCACCAGGGTCCCAACCCTTCTAGAATTTCTTTCATACGTTTTCCACTTTCCTAGTGTAATGTGTGGTCCTTTGGTGTACTTCAAAAATTACTTAGAATTCATTGATGGTACCAATTTTTCAAAACACATCGAGTCACCTGAAGCTGAGAAACGAAGTGTCCATCCTGGTAAAGCAATTATCAAAAAATTATTTATTAGCGTGTTCTTCGCAATTATGATTGTTGTCTATGCTCCTAAATTTCCTATTTCTAAACTTTGTGGTAAGTTTTACACTATTTTCCAGCATCTTCAAATTATTCGGCGGCTTCCATCTAATCGATTTTTGACTTGAATCTTCCACTAGACGATAAGTTCCTAGCGGAGTCTTCCTTCATTATGGTTGTAGCTTACATGTTAGCGTCAACAGCTAGTGCTCGTTTTAAATATTATTTTGCATGGACTTTTGGCGAAGCCTGTTGTAACGCTGCTGGCTTAGGCTTTAATGGGTTCAACTCTAAAAACAAAGCTGATTGGGATCTTCTTGATGCAGTTGATATTCTCAGATTTGAGGTAAGTTTCAAAGTACAATAAGAAAATGTAAATATTTTTTTCGATCTTTCAAAAGGGAAAAGTATAATATTAGTTATTGGTATCATTCAGTCCGAGTTCTCTACATTGTTATCATTACGGTCAAGAACACTATTTGTCTTTGACCAAAATACTCTTTCAGCTGAATCGGAGCTAACATTTTCTACTTATCTCCTTCCTCTTTTTAAATAAAGGTTCAAACTCTAGTTTGATAGATAAAGGAAGGAAATGTCTCAAGTTATTGCCTTTTCTTTCAAATTCTAAACTAAACAGATTGTAACGAAATAGTTTCGAGGTGTTTAAATATATTGGCAAACGACGATTAGAGTAAACTATCAAGGCTCAACTTGTTTTCATTTTTTCTGTTTATGCTCATTAAGCGTTTTTAACAATCTTGACATTTCCTCATGACACTAATATTTTGTTGCTATTACTTTCTCACTTTGACAAAGTCTGACATTTAAATTTAACCATTTTTAATGGCCTTTTCAATAGTTTTACTCTTAATTATAAAAAATAACTAGTATTCATATCTTCACCATTCATCATTAGTTTACCTTGAAATGTTGCTCTTCAAGAATTGAAGGTTTGTATAGTATTTTGCTGCATGCTTAGTTTCAGCTAGATGTACTTTTTTCGCTCCTCTATCCGGTTTTCGCTTTAATCGTGAAGATTGCCACGTAATCGATGAGCCAATTTCAGTCTTCCTGATAAACTTTTCTACAATGCTAATCAAGAAATTCCTCCTTTTCCATTCTACTCTTGTCTGCGTCAATGTGTTTACATTTAGCATTTACCCTCCATTATCTGAAAATGTTTATTGTCATTGAATAACCTTTTTCTTGACCAATTGAATGTTCATTATTTTATTGCTTTCATCCTTAGTTTTCTTGGTTTTGTTTCTTGAATACAAATGAAATTAACTTGAAGGTTGATTATGGTATATATTACGATATGTTGATAACCATTTATTTCTTGTTCACTATTGAATTTTCCTTTCCTCGTTGATTAGCTCTACTGAGTATTTTTTTATTTCATCACATAATCATCCAATCCATCTCATAATAAAAAGTGTCAGTCAAAAATAATAGTCATCGATTTATTACAAACCTTTCAGCAACATCACGATACGTTGATTATTTATCGGTAAATCATTTGTAATGTTTGATATCAGTGTTTAAATAGCGGATTAGTTCTTCGCAATATCAGCTATTATAACGAAAAAGGTTTGAGTATCAATGATGGAAGCTATTAATACATATATTGCTTGTATATCATGTTTGTATTATATAAATTAGCATTATTACATTATTGTTATAATTTTGGGTTGTATAACAAACTATCAAAATTCATCGAATATATTAAGTTGTTGCATGATTTCTCTGGGAAAAAGTAAACAATCAGATGATCGAATCAATTAACTAGAGAATACCATCAAATGACTTCGTTCATTTAGATTCTGATAAAATCCAATTTAGAAAACAGATTCAATCACAAAATAGCTAAGTCTTTTGTATAAAATTTTTATTTATCAAAAGTTACTCTCTCTCTCTCTCTCTCTCTCTCTCTCTCTCTCTCTTTGGCATCATCTCTTTATTTGACGTATAGCTTTTTTGAATCAATGTTTAGAATGTAGTTTACCAGGAAAAACATCACTCCATTTTACTCTTTTTTTTACTGATGAATTAAAATATATGATTCGCCATCAGGCAAGAAAGAAAGAAGAGAGAAAAAATTTCAATTTTCAAAATTGAAGGGATAGCAGCAATCAATTGAAAATCATTTTTTGCAGCACTTACAGCTTTTCAATACTTTTCCGATAAAAGATGGAACATTAAAACAAAATGCAACAAAGAAACTTTGCTTTGAAAAGTATTGAAATGTCAATACTGCCAATAAATTAATGGTGCTCTTGTACTTACAATGAGTATTGATTAACTTATTAATTATCTTATTTAGATGAAATCTCAGTTGCATTAGCTAAAAATCGATTTTTATTGCACAACTACACTTGAAGCATCGGGTTGAACTAAATTCATCTCTATTATGATCCAATTTTCTACCAAACGCCGATAACTGAAGTTATTCTTCCTGACTTTTGGCACATTTTAAACTAGGTTACCTGGAAATTTGCCTGAGTGTCCAGATTTACATTGGAAATTCTATTATTAGTGCTTTACTCTTTTTTCATTTTAAACTCTCCGAGTACATTAAGACAACTTTAAAGGTTGCTATTGATAGTAAAGATTTCCTTAATAGAAATACATTTATTATCCTAAATGAATTATTTGCGTCGATCAGTAAATAGCATTAATTATATCTGAAGATTTTAATTGTGAATCCTATGGGAAAATTAAAACCGAAAAATCACAATTTTCTAATCTCCCATGAACGCAGCATGTTAAACTCTCGAAAAATTTTTGTTGACTTTTTTAAATTGATCTGCGCGCTGTCTGTGTGTCACAAAACTACGATCACAGTACCAAATGAAAGATATTGAATTGAATCTTCCCTTTATAAAAAAATTTAATTCAAAAATACTCCAAATAATTCAAAGCTGACGTATGATTCCATTTTGAAAGCATTTCATTATTTGTAGCCCTGTATGTCATTTACAGCTTTATCGAGATTAAATGAAACTTTTTTGTTCAAATAATTTTATTCATTGATAAATCTCACAAAAATATTGTCAGCGGTATTTATTGTTGAGCAAACTTTTACTTGCTATTTTCAAATTTGCCTTCTTAGTTTATCAGAATTAGTAATCGGCGGATAATATTTACATTAAAATTAGAAAATTTTCATTGAAATGTCAATATTAATATTATTACTTCTTGTTGCAGTTTTCTCGCAATCTTCGTGAAGCTTTGGAAGCCTGGAATAAAACAACACAATCATGGCTGAGACGTTCAGCATACGAAAGAGCGCCTAAATTTCGTATGCTTGCTACTTACATACTGTCAGCAATGTGGCATGGTTTCTATCCTGGTTACTATTTAACGTTTTTATCTGGAGCTTTATTCACTCAAGGAGCTCGAACTGCCCGACGGTGTCTCCGTCACCATTTCCAGTCAAACAAATGGTTATCACTTGTCTATGACATAATAACATGTCTTTTTACTCGGATCATGATGGCTTATCTTGTTTTTCCGTTTGTCATGTTAGCTGCGTATGACTCTTGGAAAGTTTACTGTCGCTTATACTTCTTTGGTCATGTTATTGTTTTATTTGGTATCTTTGTTCTTCCTCGTATCATCAAACCTCTCAAAATCAGTCAAACTGTTAACGGCAATGAAAAATCAAAAGCCAATTGAAAAATATGAGATAAGACTAAAAATACAAAGAATTAAATTTTCTCAAAAAAATCCTAGGACTCCATTAAAAGCGCAACAATTCACAAAATTTACACGAACATGGCCAGATAGAAACTCAATTCAAAAAGACAAGCAGTATTGAGAAAAGCTAACGAATTAAGATTAATTCGTGCGATTACTGTGATTAAGTGCATCTTCCAGTTAAAAGTGAAGCTGAAGAGCTGTCCATCAAATCATGCGTTCATTTCCCATCAAAATTTCATCATCCATTCAAATCCATCAAATTATTAGCTTTTCATTATTTTAGTAACAACTCATAATTTCTACCGTGATAACAACCTACATCCCTACCCTCTTCTCAATGATCTAAACACAACGGACAACTTATTAAACTTCAGCGTTTTCATAATTCTTCTCTTGCATGTTTGAAGCAACTAACTATCTCATAAAGGCGCTTTTGATTTTAAGGAACTAATGCTCACCAATAACCATCACAAGATAATTGCCACGCTCAACATTTAACTTCAACTATTGACGATTTTCCAGCGAATTTTCTACTACGTCGTAGATTGATTTTCTTCCATACATTTTTAATTTTTATGTTTCTTATCATGTGAAACCTGGAAACGAACAACGACTTACTGAAGAACAGAAGATAAACTCCAAGAAATTCTTAAATCAAGTCGCCCTTAAGTGATATAAGAATGTATATATTAAGGATAAAAATCTCGAACAATGGCAACAGCTAGGTTTTTTTCAAATCATTTCATTTTCATTCACCGGTAATCCCTCTCGTAATAATTAGATAGGGAATCTCTATTCGCCTCTAATGTGTGAAAATTTACGTCTTCTGTGGCTCTGGAATTCTAGTTTGAAATAATTACTAGCAATCTAAGTTTTAATTTTTTAAACAAAAGATGCTTGATATCAGTGTTGTATTGTTCCGTCCAAAAGTGAGAAAAAATGTTCTTGTTCATCATAGAAAACCAATGCAAATAGATTTTTCTCCGTTTGATAAAAAATTGTGACAAGGAAAGGTGACTACAATTTACAGCTATATGCTTATAGTGAGGTCAACTATACTATTATATTATCTATCTAAATTGAACAAATGCACATAAAATTCAACGCTAAAGCACATGAAATTTATTCTAAAATCTCTTTCATTTTTAATTTGTACTTTTTGTTCTCAATTTGTTCTTCCAGTTTGTTCCTTGTTTTTTTCTGATCTCTGATTGCTCTTAACTGGACCCAGAACAGTCTCCGCAAATATGAACAAGAACAATTGTACCAGGATATCGAAATACGGAACAATGCAACACTGCTTGATGCCTGGTAATCTTAAGGTCAATTGAAAATAAAAACATATCTATATTATTACTATTTATAATAATATAGCAATAGATCAAATGTTGAACTCGCAATTTACTCACCCCCATATTGTTATCCTTATAAATCAAGAATTGCAACAATTATAATATTCAGGTTATTGCTCAGCATATCTGTTCGATGTCTCTGTTTCCATCGTCAATGAATAACTAGGTAACTTCTAATTTTATTAATCGTTAAGTCAATTGTAACTCCGAAATTGATTTTAAAAAAAGCAATTGAGCTTTTAAATGTTTACTTTTTCATATACATTTCTCGCTAATAGATGAGTTTAAAACCAAATTAGCAATTGATTCTAATAAAAAAACAATAAATTCAGTCGAATTGAACAGAAACACGATGATCATTTAACCGTTGTAACATTGTATCGATTGATGTAAAATTTGGATTGATTATTGTAATTACTGATCAAGTAATGATTGTAAGCGTATATTAAACATAGTTCTTGTATTGTATCAAGCTCTTGTATCAAGCACTTGATTGTGCAATTTAATATTTTAAAATTCTATACAGTTAACTCTTCATTATGTGATATTTGTTATGCTAAAGCATCTCATGAATAAATTATCGAAATGAAAACAATTGCCAAAAACTTAAATCATTAATACATTCAATTTCATTGCAACAAAACCGGTTTTAGTTGTTTATTTCCTTCTAATTGATGAAAATTTATTTTACATTGATTCTCGAAGAATGAACTTAATTAATGATTTTGCAATTAACGGATGGCTTAAATGCCTTAAAACTTTTATCCTCGGCTTTAGCTTTCAGCTTAGCTGTTATGCAACGTTTTTGACTCTTTATTAATTATCTACTCTTAATAATTAAAAATAAAAATTAAGAATCAAGAATCAGAAATCAAAAATGGAAATGTTATTTTTAATATTAGTGATTCGAGTATAAAAAATTGTGTTATTTCTATTGTTTCAATATTTTTCTTCATCTTTAACTGTGATTCGTAATTCTGGTTTTTTGGTTTTTAACGAATTTACATTTACTTCATTTTTATTTACATCTGTTTTCTTATAAGATGGATCCCAGTGTTGAACCTTTCCCGAACCTAAAAGGACAAAAGTTGATGCTCCTAGAATAGTTAATACCGCCGAAAGGTAAAACGTATTATACCAGTGTTTAGGAGTTGGATTGTTGCCAACCAATAGTGCGACTGATTCGTTCATCAAGATTTGAGCAAGGTCTGAAATTGTTCTAGAAAGTCCATTAAATGTTCCTGCAAAACTTGGACAAATATCTAAATGATTGGATCCTGGTCCAGCTACATTCAAAGCTCCAAAGCCTTTAGCAATGGTAGCTAAGATAACAACGGTTCCAACATGTTTACCAACAAAAGGTATCAAAAATAAGCAGCATGCCGCAACTCCATAGCCTTTACATCGTTACAGGAAAGCGAAGAAATTATTGAATTTCATTATTCAGCAGAACAAAACTTTAAAAGCAATATTATGATACTCACCAATTGTAGTGGCAATTTTTCTGAGTTTAATGGTTGTAAGAACCTCACTTGATCGTAGCCAGTCAATCAAGTAACCAGCTAGATAGTTCACCATAATCGAGACAATATATGGTAGAGCAGTCATAACTCCGTTCTGAGTACAAAGATATTCAATTTTAGAGATGCTTAATAAATGGATAACGTGGAACTTACCGATTTATGGCTAACATCGAGAACATTTTTATAGAATGAAGATAATTGCAAGGAAAAGAAACCAGCGCTCCAACTATAACTAAAGTTAGCTACAAGAACTGCATAAATTGCCGGTGATGTTAACAATGATGACCATGGTAAGCTTTTCTAGAGTAATAAAAACTTGATTCAGTAAGATTTACAGCTCTTGTACCATCACAATACCTTTCAAGGTGCGTTTTTCATTATACATTAGATAAAACTTGCATATAAAATAGACTTTTATGTTTTCAATAATATTAAATTGTTAAACTACTTACAGATTTACCTGTCCTGACCAGTCGATGCTGAATAATTTCTTCAAGTTCATTTTCTGAAATAAAGGGATGTTGTCCGGGATCATCGCGAATAAAGACAAGCACCATCAATGCAACTGTTATGGCTAACGAACCGAAAAAGTAAAAAACGAATGGCCAACCTCCAAGGAAATCACCACTAACCATTAGCCCAACCAGTGGATGGGTCACAGCGTTACTGAACAAAGCTCCTGATAATATGACCGAACTGGCTATAGTTTTTTCTTGTTGTGGAGCCCAATGAGCCAATATAACTTGACCTGTTGGTACTGCGATGGCTGAGCAGACACCTTGAGCCAATCTGGCAATATAAGAGGCCCAATATGATCTAAGAGCCAAAGTTGGAAATAAAAAGTTAATCAATCCTGTTACGAATATTCCAATGGAGGCAATTTTCCGTGGTCCATAAATCTCTGCCATTCGACCACCAAAAATGGCCATCCCTAAAGATCCCCACATATAAGCCTGGAGAATACGAGATTTTTGGGGTTCATTCCAATCGACGTGGTACTTCCTATGAATATCTGATTCAAAACAGCCTTTTGATTGTACACCTGTAGAGTTATCCGTTGAACATGAAACATCTTCAATCATTGCTACAACAGCTAAACTCATGCTAATTTTAATTGAAATTAAGGAGAAAACTTGAATGGCAATAATCGTGAACACAATCCATCGAAGTTTTATTTTTGATGGTTTCTTGAGTGACTCTGAAGAAGGGTGATTTATATTTTCAACTGGATTGGCCATAATTCAATTTACATGTATCTTTCAAAAATATCACAATTATAAAGAAATTCTGAACAGTTTATTCAAGACCTGGTGATTTCTAGTTTATTTAAACAGTCAATACAAATAAATGCTACCGATAATGAACCGAAATCATCCGAGTAAATTTTCATTTAGCTCATTTTATTTGGATTATGCTTAATGATTAAGCTTGGAATTATCATTGAAATGACATTAAAAATGATCAATTAATCCATTGATCAAACCACAAGTCGTTTAATGTCAATTATATTATACAAGGTTTTGTCTTAATCCAGAATTTATCTATTATAATTTCGAGATTAAATATTTATAGTCGAACAACGTAAAGTTTTAATTTGGGCAGAGGATCAAATCTTTGGACGATGGACTCAATTTTATCAATATTTCATAGAAAATCATTATATTATAATAATAGATTTATTTTTTCAATAATTTCTGGTATACAATTTCACCAAAGGATGAATTACAGATCATCTTATGACATTTAGTGCTTAAATCTCCTGCATTTTGTCTATTTTTAGTTTCCTAGTATTGAATCAAACAAAGGACGAAGGTCAAAACTGCCTAAGAACTTTTTTTCCAAATTAGTTGAAAGTTCTACGTTACATGCTGAATGCAATAGTCCAATCTATTTTTCGAAATATTGTTATCGGAAAAAGAAATTGACATTGGCATAGAAACCAATTCGAATGAATAAAAACATCTAAATAAAGCGCTTTCAGGAGGAATTAAATGATAAAATAATTTATTTCGATCTGTCAATTCACAGAACTAGATAAATTCCAATGCTTCTCCATTATTACCAATATATTTAAGATGTAATATTGAATCTTGGTTATACTCAAAGTTTAATCGAAACTAAATTCCCCGTTAGGCAGTTTTCCTAAGCTTTTGGTCTTTAACCTTTGACCAGTTATACTCACAATTTAAGTAAAAAATAATAATAATGGAAGTGATTTCTATGATTATATAATGAGAGTAAGACTAATTCGTCTCCATCATTGATATGATGACAGAAGGATTGAATACTTAATACAACTAAAATCATCGAATTTGAGGTACAAATTTTTTCCCATCTCAAACACTTATACAAATATCTAATCATGATCGTTGATCAGATAGTCTACTTAATAACTCATTCAATGCTGATAAAGTTGATTATCTCGCAAGATTTCATCTGATCATTTGATCCAATGATCAGATGATGATATAGATTATTGAAATGTTAACTTAATAGAATAATAGAGATCACAATTATAAAGATTGAAAGATTGTCATGAATAAGATGAAAATAATTAAAATTCCGCTTGAAAATAGAGAAAACACAGGCTGTGTGTTTAAAGACAGACGCAAAGTTGGTTAGAGATTGTTTTGGTTGACAATGTGACTTTCTTGAGAAGATGATAAACAGATAGAGAAAACACGATGAAATGTTGATAATTTTGAAGATGCTTAGTCTAATGAGTTATTGCTTATTTTATCTTTTATTTCTGATCAATATTGATGTTAGATAAAATGGTTTGTAATTGTCATCAGTAAATAATGTACAGAAATTCAATTAGATTCAAAAAACCATGAGGAGGAGCTCGCTTATAAATGTAAGTTGTTGGGTAAAACCTGTTCTATGTGTTTTCTCTTATGCTATCTTACTTCTCATCCTTTTTTCGGTGCCATAACTCTTGGATGTTTAAATTTTTTGCTTTAATAAGAAATTTACAATTTTGCCTTATTTCTAAATTTATTTAATCAGTGTTACCATATTTTAAGAAGAACCATGTGGACTGGAAATGAACCGCTGTCATCAAGTGACCCCGAGATGTGGAATCTCATCAGAAAGGAAAAGGATAGACAAAAACGAGGTCTTGAATTGATTGCTTCTGAGGTAAGTTTTAGTCTTCTGTTTAAGAATTCATTAATTTCTTAAATATACTTAATGTTTTAATAGAATTTGATCATTTCAAGTTATCATTTTTCGTTAGATTTTTCTTTGTTGAGCAATAATCTACTATATAATCTCTTTCATCTGTTTGCTTGTCTTTTTTTGGTAACAGAATTTTGCTTCTTTAGCTTGCCTTGAAGCTCTTGGTTCTTGTTTGAACAATAAATATTCAGAAGGATATCCTGGAAAACGTTATTATGGTGGAACAGACGTTATTGATGAGATTGAGTTGCTTTGTCAAAGACGTGCTCTTGAAGCCTTCCGCTTAAACCCTGCTGAGTGGGGTGTTAACGTTCAACCACTCTCTGGTTCTCCTGCTAACTTTGCCTCCTATACAGCATTATTGCAACCCCATGATCGTATCATGGGACTAGATTTACCTGATGGAGGACAGTAAGTTTCCTATACACCAAGTGTTTACTCCGATGAAAAAAACTGAGTCTTTCAACCAAAATCATGAAAGTCCCATTATCTATCTCCGATTTATCAGTTCTTCAACGTAACTATCAGATAAGATACATTAACTCCCTCTGATTAAATCTCAAGGCTTTTTTATTGTTTTACAAAGTTTTTAACCCTTCGAATGATATACTTATCATTGGTTATTGGAATAAAACTTGATCTCTAAATTATTTCGTAACACTACTATATTTAGTTTGTGTATTCATAATTCATATTTAATAATTTGACATTTTCCTTTCTTTTTTCAGTCTTACACATGGTTACATGAATGACCAAAAAAGAATTTCAGCTACATCTATTTATTTTGAATCAATGGGCTATAAACTGAACCCCGAAACTGGTCTTATTGATTATGATAAACTAGCTGAAATGGCAAAACTCTTCCGTCCTAGGTTAATAATTGCTGGTACATCTGCATATCCAAGACTCTTAGATTATGAAAGATTCCGTCAAATCTGTGATGAAAATAAAGCTATTCTTTTAGCTGACATGGCACATATCAGTGGATTAGTAGCAGCTGGAGTTATTCCGTCGCCATTCGAATATGCTGATGTAGTAACCACGACAACCCACAAAACTTTACGAGGTGTCAGATCAGGTTTAATTTTTTACCGTAAAGGAGTATCAGGAACTAATAAGGATGGAAAAGACATAATGTATGATTATGAGTCGAAGATTAATTTCTCTGTATTCCCTGCTCTTCAAGGTGGTCCTCATAATCATGCTATTGCCGGTGTTGCTGTTGCATTGAAGGAGGCAAATAGTCCAATGTTCCGTGAATATTCTGAACAAGTTTTGAAAAACGCTAAAATACTTGCTGAAACATTAACTCTCAATGGCTACTCTTTAGTTTCTGGTGGAACTGATAATCATCTTTTACTATTAGATCTTCGACCAAAAGGACTCGACGGCGCAAGATTAGAATGTTTGCTTAATGAAATTGATATAATTGCCAACAAGAATACATGTCCTGGGGATAAATCTGCTCTAGTTCCTGGTGGAGTCCGTTTAGGTACAGCAGCTCTAACAACAAGAAATTTCAAGGAAAAAGACTTTATAGAAGTTGCGCGGTTCATTCATGAAGCTATTGAGCTTGCGGTTGAAGTTAAAAAGTCATGTGGTAAGATTCAAAAATTAGACCTTCAGCTAAATCTGATAATAAACTTATTTACCAATCTTTTCTATATTTTCAGGTAAAACTATTCAAGATTTCAAAAAATACGTCAAGACTGATGAATTAACACGTACCAAGATTTCAGCATTGAAATCCCAAGTCAATGAATGGGCATCTACATTCCCAATGCCTGGTTACGAAGATCATTAGCTTAAAGCTAACAATATAAAAAGTTCATAGAAACATCTTGAAAATTCCCGGGAATCAGGTTTAATTGGTATTCAAAACATATTGATAAGTCGTATCACTTAATTGCCATATATTTAAACGTCGTGCCTTATGTAATCAATGAACAACATTGAACTGTTTTGTTTAAAGAATAAAAATATTTTGAAACTTTTCATTTATAAATAAGAGATTGTTGAATAATATTTGATGAGTTATGTTTGTTGAATGTTGGTTACAATTGATTCGATTAAAATGATTCAGTCGCAAAAAGAGAGTTGACATTTTGAATGTTGATGGCATCAATCAAAGAAACAAAAGAAAATTAATTTACAGCATAAAATTACAATAATAGTGGTTGCTAAAAGTAAGGAAAGAGAAACAATGATGGATTGACAATTGATGACATCAGCTGTATTAAAACATTTAATGAAACCAAGGCGATGCAGAAACTTATTGATGATGATAAAAATGATGAACCGTTACAGCCGTCTTGATCACAACAATGGATCTCTCTCTCAGCAAATCGATTTATATCGGGAATGCAGTTTGCCGAACATTGAAGTAGAATTAAGCCTTGATTTGATAATCTTAAACACGACTTTTCATGAGGTTTACATTTGGTTAAATGACTGGAATTGTAATGTTCACAAGGCACAAACCGATCAGATCCATCTGAACGGGGAAGATAATGTCCACATTCATAACATTTGAGGCTTGAGATGAGTTGAGGATAAAGCAAAACTTGTACAGCGATTAAAAGGAAAGTTACCGGGTTGACCATCATTTTCAGATTAATAATCATGGTGTGATATAATTTAGCTAAAATTAACAATTGAAACTCAAATGGAAATTAATTATTTGACAAGAAACACACTCCAAAAAAGTAAAAATGAAAAGAAAAGTACAAACAAAGAATGAGAGAAAGAATCTCATCAACTGGTGTTTCAAATCTTCAAAGAAACTGGTTTCTGAGTCTTTTTTCACGGAGTCAATTTCTTATCATCCACACCTTACCTACCATTGTTCAACCTTGAAATGATGATGATGAAGACAAAATAAGAGATGAGGAAGAACCATTTTACACAGTCTTACTTTAATGTAACCTACACTTGTTAATGGCTTACGGCCTGATTTTGCAGAGCCTACGCTAACCTTGTTAGATTTTATTCTCAAAGCAATTACAAATTATAAGATATTATTAGCAATAATACAATCACAGCTATTAAATTTTGGTTAATAAGAGTTGAATCTTTTTAAATTCTTATTCCAATCAAATGTATCCAATGAAATGTAATACTGATTTGAAGACGAAATACTTTTACGCACTCTTCCTTTCAGGCATTTTCTTCCTCTCTCTCTTTCTAACTTCATCGAAATCTCAATCAACTTTAATTTTCTCTTTTTTGCTCAAAGTAACTCTCAATTAATCTCATTCACTTCAAATTTTCAAATATTTCAATTTAACCATTTATCTTTTTCTCTCTGATTGTTTTGTAGTTTGTTCAGCTTATATGATTGAATTAACAATTTGGTAAATCAAAAAACAAAAAGAAACAAATAACTTAAATCGTGATAACACGCTATTAAAAATCAGCCAAATTTATGATTTTGAAGAGCCGTAAAAAAATCTCTACATTAAACTCTTAATTTCTTTATATTTCTTATTGTTCCTTTAATTTGTGTTAAATTCATCATTATCATCAATTGATACTAAATATCGTTGGACAATCACTTGTAAGCCTGCTTCCATTTTTTGAACTTAATCGAATCAACAACGCTACATAAATAAGCTTCAGAAGGAACAAAGCAACAAAAAAAACTCGAGAAAAGCTAAGATTCAAAGCTTTTAAAAATAAAACTATCCTAGAAAGATCGAGCAAAGCTGATCAAGATTTTCAACGAAACCGAATGAATATGTACATATATTTTCTTGAACTTTGGCTGTCAATAAAATTCAAAACAAATTGAACTTACGCTTATCACCGTTATGAATTATTCGAGTTTCAAGTAGTGTTTGCGACAGTTTAAATGTGTTATTACTTTGAACTTAGGGAAAGGGAGTAAAATTGAATCCTTAAATTGTTACATAATTAACACCCAAAGTTGGACTTGATTGTGATATTAATACAATAAATGTGTAATTATAGTCATTAACAGTTATTGTAAGCTGTACTTCATGACTTTAAGGTTGATCAACTTCTACTTGTAAGTGAGATAATCATTGATCTAATTTTGTAGATAATAGTTTTATAATTTTGAAATCAGACAGTTATAGTTGGATGGCATATCTGGAGTTTCATGTTGTAAAACTTGTCATTAGTAAGGTAATATATTAAATATTAGTTAAGTAAAATATCAATAACATGATAAACAAAAAGTTAATGAATATCAAAAAAGATATCAACAGTATTCTCCTTGGTCAAGTTTAACAATCTGAGAATCACGGAAAGCCTCATAATCAGCAATTGTTTTGGTTACAACTTCCTCAGTTAATCCTAACTCGTAAAGTCCAAACTCAAATGTAGTCGGACAATTTTCAGGCTTATCTTTCCATGATCGTTTACAATCGCCACCCAAATAGCCCGGGACATGAGATGAATCAAAATATTTAAACAAATCATCTCGGTATGAGAATTGAATGATGTCTCTACGTTTCTCAGGAACCCAGTATTGTACAGCGCCCCAGACTGTCTTCAAAATCCATGGAATCTGATAATTGAGACAATAATTGACACCAGCTGGGAATCGATGATGAAGTGTTGTTATGAAATGATGAAGTAAATCAAGATTTTGTATTGAATTTGTTCCAGCTCCAGTAAAATCAATGACCAAAGCATATCCTTGAGGCCCAGCAGCTTCATCAACTTTAAACAATCGATGGATCATGAAGCGTTTCCCAGTCTCTGTAAATTCACCAAATTTCCTGACAGCTGCAACTCGAACCCATAATGAAGCATCTCCATGAACATCAACCTCATAGGGAAACATTACGCCAACATCATAGTAATCGGCTGGAAAATAATTATCCGCAGTTTCCCGCAATTTAATTGACTTTCTCCATTTCATTGTGTCAACCAATTTATCCAAAGCTTCAGTTTCATTCTTATAAGCAGCAATCACAAACCTTTTAATATACCAATCTTCATTTGTAATCTTTTCAATATCTTCTGGATAAAAGGAATCCTCTTGATCAGCTGAAACACACTCCAGAAATTTGGCACGAATCCTTTGAACAAGATCATCAGGAACAAGACCGAAGTTTTTCAGGCCCATTTTAATTCTGTTTATCTGATGTAAAAAATAAACTGTGTTAGAATCAGTTTCAGTTTAGACAAAAAGTGATAACAATCTCAACTTAGACTGGTAAACTGATTAGTGTAATATACTCTTTTAACTGGCAATCGATGAATATATCAATAAGTTGAATTATTTGAATAAATGAACTTTTTTAAACCAAGTCAACTGTAAAGGGGAAGAAAAGTCAGCTACAAATTATTGCATTAACAAACCGTTTTCGGAAATTATTTGTAATCTTTTTGGTGTTTTTTGTATTGAACTTTTAGTTGAACAATAAATTTTACGTTATTTGATTTTTGAAAATTGGGGGTTCAGATCGTTAAAAGGTTTGTTATAAACAAAATTAAAAAGGAATCAAGTAGACGGTTGAAAATGAAGAGCGTAATGGATGTGAAACAGCTATTATTGTATAATTAGAGTTCGGTTGTTTCGCTGTTAAACAGTTTGTCAGCTGATCACTTTTAAGCCATCAACTCGATTCTAATTATTTATGAAACAGCTAAGTAATAATCGAATGATAAGCTAAACTGGGTTTTAAGGGAATTTAAGCAAAGACTTTCACTTTCGAGTTAAGAATTGTGTTTACCGAACATTGAAGTAGAATCAAGCCTTGATTTACACAAAGTCTAAAACCGATTTTTCATGGGGTTTACATTGACTTAAATGATTGGAATTGTAATGATCAAAAGGCACAAACCGATCAGATCCATTTGAACGCGGAAGATAATGTCCACATTCATAACGTTTGAGGTGAGGAAGAATCATTTTACAATCTTAAGCGGGGATAAATAAAAAACGAGACTAAATTGTAATAATTAGGTAGATTTCAGGTTTATTTTATCAAAATTTTTAATTCAACAAGTTGAGCACCCAATCTTCATCGATCAGAGAGGTTTTCAATTACACAAATGGGTTCAGTTATTATGTCCCTAAAGTTTATCAGGTCTCAACTCTTGACTCGAAAGTCAGAGTTTTTGCCCTTGTTAATCATTCAACAATAAACCATAAGATCATCAAACTGAAAAAATACATTTTACCCTTTCACAGTGCTTTAGATCATGAATTCTGTTTTCCTCCACCCTGTCAGAACATTATTTTTTCAGGAAGCCGAATTCCCAGAAAACTCAATCTATTTTATGTAAATGCAGTCCAAACACGCTTATTTGGTCGTGTAATTATCATTCTGACACAAAAATATCGTATTTTTCACCAAGTAGATGAATCAATCAGAAGACACCAAAAAGGATGCTAATTTTTGATGAAATAACCATCGTCAGAATAAGAAATCCAAAATTTGAAATATTTAGCTTTTCATTTGATAATAAGCATTATCCATTTTTGGATGAAAAGCATTTTTAAGCGCGAATTGTTTGCTGGAGTTGAAAGTTGATATTGGGCACAATCTTCCTGCGTAAATTTATTGTTTTGACTTTTATTATTGTATGGATTATTAATAATTGTCAGTGGTCCATGTGCAGTTCGATAATAAAATTTGATCTTATTTAATATCATAACACTCAAAATTTTCTCAGTTCCCATTTTAAAATGAGGTTGGGCATACAATGTATCAGTAATGCAAACGGCGCCAGCTTAAAATAAAATCTAATGATTGGTCAAAGGATGATGCTTGTAGGTGCTAACATTCTCAAAATATGGGACTCAAAGTTTTAAGACTAATGGCCAAACTCAAGAGAACTGTCGGTAGATTGAAAAAAGTGTTCGTTCTTTGATGTTTAGCAACTATTTTTATCAACGAAAGATAAGTTTCAGCTCTCATACTTTTACGATCACAAAAAGCGGTCTGTTTAATTGAAAATTGAAATGATCTTTTGTAAAGAAACAGAAAATTAATTTTCCAAAATAAGTGTATTTTCTGGTTGACCATTAAAATTAGCACCAGAAAAATGAGTTTGAAGAAAGTATCTGTTTCCATAGTTGAACAAAAGTCGATCGAAGTTTCAACTTTGACCTCGATTTTCTCGAAAACTGTCGATCAGAGAAATTTTGAATGTCACTAATGGACTCAGTTATTATGTCCTACAAATCAATAAAGTCATAACTCAACACAAAATTCAAAGTTTTTGGTCATAGTCCTTTAATGTGAAAAATTACACCGCTTACTTTGCACGTTGACTGTATGAGACTGAGATCAAATTTTATTATCGAACTGTACATAGACCTTTGTCAATTATTAATAATTGAATTAAAACTAAATCTTATAAATAAACCTAAAAATGTCCTAATCGTTAAAATTCAAATTTAGTTCTATTTTTCATTCATCATCTCTTACCATTTTACACAGTCTTACTTCAATGTAACCTACACTTATTAATGGTTTACAATCTGATCTTGCAGAGCCTACGCTAACCAAAGAGTATACTCTACTCTTTGACGCTAACCTTGTTAGGTTTTCAAATTACAAATTATGAGATAGTAATAGCAATAACCAGTTATTGTTGATTATTATTGGTAGACATTTCGGTTAATCGGATTTGTAAATGTATTTTTTTATAGACTAATTAAGCAGAGTATGTGAGAAAAAACTAATAAACCTCTCTGAAATTAAGGGACCAAATTTATAGCTTTTATTTTTATGCAGTTAACGGTTATGAGGTTGTATTATTATAATAAATGAAAGTACTCGTATGCAAATGAAAGATTTTTTATTATTTGAATTTACTGTAAACACTATTTTATATCATTTAACAATTAATGTGTATTGTTTACTGCTGTAAATAGACAGTATTTTAGGTTTAACCAAAAATTGAGAGGGCATCAGCAACTGCATCAGCACTGCTGTTGAAAATATTACCAGCGGTATCAAATCCAATATCGGTCAAGTTACCGATGACTTTGGTTTGGTTGGCAATCAATTCATTCTTGAAGTCAGCAACATTGCTTAAACCGTCTCCAATAGATTCAGCAACAGTTCCAGTTCCATTGATTATGGTGGCTCCTAAACCGAATCCGGTGGCAGAAGCACCAGCAACATCTTCTAATCCTGATTCAATTAAGTTTCCAGTACCGTTGAAAACAGTACCAACAGCTTTTCCTCCTTGACTTGCAAGATTACCAAATCCATTGAAAGTGTTGTTAGCCAAAGAACCAGCCCCTGAAGCGAAACCAGAAACCAAGTTTGCACCAGAAGTAGCAAGACCACTAAAAGCACCTAAACCAAGTCCTTTGAGGATTGAGCTAGCGATTGAACCACCAGCATTGGCAGCGCTTCCGAACATGTTAGCTCCAGTTGCAGCAAGGTTACCCATAGTACCAGCTACATTGGCTCCAATGTCACCTCCATTTTGTGCAAGAGCTGAACCGATTTTAGAACCAGTTGAAGCTAGCTTACCAGCTCCTTTAATTCCAGAACTGACTGCATTACCAACATTTGAAGTAGCGCTTGCACCAATGGAAGCTCCAGTTGCGGCGAGCTTACCGGCACCCTTGATTGCTGCGGTTTCCATTGAACCGAGAGATTTGATTCCACTTGAGGCAGCATTAGCTACAGAGTTGGCTACTGAACCCAAACCATCAGATACTTGAGCACCAACGTTACCAACAGCTCTGGTGGCTTGCGAGGCTATGTTAAATGGATTGAAAAAGAATCGACCGTGAACTTTGCTGTTCAAAGAAAGTTCAGGTTGTTGTTCATCACAGATTACTACTGATGCAACAAGCAATAAGCAGAAGGCTGATACACCGAATGATTTCATTGTTTCGTTGGATGTATTATATTAAACTCAAGATCAAATACAAGTAAACTGCTTGAGAAAGTCTTAACTTAATAAATAATTTCGAGCAAATTTGCGAATATTTATATGATTTTGTTCATCATTTTATTTCAAAACACATTTTCATTTAACGTCATTTCATCCCATTTCATTTGCCATTGTAAATTGTTTTTTGAGTCTTCAAATTCAGGCGGCTTTCTATCAAAATCATCTAAAATCAACTTGTCATTTCAATTGAATTGATTATAATTCATCTCTATTAATTAGAAAACTCTATCACAGATCGGATTAGTACTAATAATTCACACTGAGAATAAAAAAATTCCGTTTAAAGTTATTCAAAAACCTCAAGATGGACAAACTTGAGCATTTTAATAACATAAAATAATATATCGTATTAACTTTAAAAATATTTGCATTTATTATTATTATTTATCTATTTGAGATTTATGCAAATGTTTTAACTCTAATCATATTGATAGATCGATGGATTAATATTGTGAGTTCAAAAATTCAATTCAAATGTTTGCTTCTCATAAGCGACAATGAAGCAAATTAAAAAATTACATTGAAAAGTATCTGTTTAAGTACTTGTTTTTATGCCTATATGGTTACACTTTGTTACACTTTGTTACAATCGATACAGTCATACCTCTCATAATGCACACTTTCGATAATGAACAGGCTGAAGAGCCATGTATTGTCAAAATTATCGGAAATGCCCAAAGCAATTTACTAATTCTTTGCACGCTGTCAAAATGCCAAGAGTAAATTTAACAATTAATTAGAAACTTTAATTAATTAGTGATTTCGAGCGAGAAGAGCTCGAAAAAGCTATTTCGACCAAATCGCCAACACTTAAAAGGTAATATTTCAAAAGAAACACTCTGTTTAGCTATTTAGAAACGCCGATTTCATATTTTTCTTCGCGTTCAATGTTCGATGCTTTCAATGAAACAACGATAATTTCAGGTGAACACCAATAAGTGACTATGAGTAAGCTGTGCATTATGAGAGGTATGACTGTACACTCAGGTGGTGGATATGAATATGAATAAAACGTGAGATTTTGATCAGTGAATTGACAGTTCAATTGAAATAGCTATCGTTTGTCGAATTATGATGTCGGATGATTTGAAATGAGAATCTTGAAAATAGCAGAAAATGAGCTCTTTTAATGATTATGTGGATTAAACGTGAACAATACAGCTTTATTTTCCAAAACTCATTTCTATTGACGATATTCCAGGTTGCAAGTTTAACGTGATCGACTACCGAAGGTTATTATAACACAAACACGTGTATAACTCATGATAAGATTTGAACAAGTCGTTCGCGAAGTTAACGATTTAATCTTTGAATGACGATGAAAATTCTGTGTGCCTTCTGAAATTAAACTCATGATACACCTTTAATAAAACTGCGATAATTTGAATCAGACGAAATAATAAAAAAACATAATAAAATTACCGAATGTTTCATATTTTAGTGTGAATTTCAGTTTCAAACCGTGTAAAATTATGGAATCTTTTTGAATTAAAAAGACCAAAAAGCTAATGTAAATCCAAAGCGACCAACAAAAACCGAAATTCCCAATTCATGATAAAAGAAGATGCTGAATGTTGTATAAGAAAAAATAATATCATCTTAGTTTTCAACTAGATTAATCAGTGGCAGAAAATTACTGTCAAATACCTGTGTTTCATTCAATTCTTCCACAGCTTGGGTCGTACCGTAAAACCTCTCGAAGTTTCTACTTTTAAATTCACCATCGGAACTAAATTTTATGGACATTTGAAAAGAAAACGATTTTTCAAGAATTTAAAAAAAAAATTTTCAAAAAGGAGTTTTCAGAAAAAAATTTCGAGTTTTTCAAGATATTAAATCGAAATAAAACAATCAGGACACTTTGCTACCGTTCACTAATTACTGATCTTTTATTTCTATTTAAATTCTTGAAAAAATAGTTTTCTTTTCAAATGTCCATAAAATTTAGTTCCGATGGTGACCTAAACCTTTCAATCGAACTTTGCTGAGTTATATTAGGCGAATTACATTTTTTTAACAACCTTGAGGTCAAATGCCACCTTTTTTAGACTCATCAAAACCCTGGTATGAAGTTGAAAATATATGGTTTTTGACGAAAGGCAAAATCAGATTTTGACGTTTTTGTTCATTTGTGGCCATAACTTGACAATTTTTAATCAAATTTTTTTTATTTTTACACAACGTAATCTTGAGAAGTGTACCTTTATTTTAACGATTGAATGGTGTCTGTAAGTCTAGTCTAACTGTCGCAATTCAATTTTTAAAAATTAGTCCAAAACATTAACCGTCATACAGTCATTTTAAAAAGAAAACGAATGAAGTCTAAAAACTAGAAAATGTTTCTTAAAAACAATGAAATGGGGATCAACAGATTAGCTCTTTGCTAATCTTTTTCTTACCTTGGGTGAAATGGTTCTTATTTACTATGAAATGGTCTTTATTTTCAATGAAATTTTCCAGCAACTTTACAATTAATTCAAGATAATTTCTTCGTTCAAACATTTTGGCAAATAAGAAAGCATATGAGTGTAATAATTTTTACAATTATCTTCAGATATAACTTGTGATGCTAGTTCGACACCAGCAAATACTTCATCTGGTGTTTTTGGTTTGTACAACCGAACATAATGTTTTAATTGATTAAACATTTCCTCGATCGGATTCAAAAAAGGTGAATAAGCTGGAAGAAAGAGCAATTTATGACCGGCATTTTCAATTGTAGACTGAACATCCTGGGCATGGTGGAACCTTACATTATCCATGATAATGGTAGCACCAGAAATATTTTCATTGTTTAATTGAGTTATTAACTGACCGATAAAATCAACAAATGTATTGGTATTATAACCTTTCTCTTTTGCTTCGTAAAAAAACAATGACCGATAGCAAATTGCAGCACAAATCGAGTAATTTTTTCCTCGCACAGCTTTGACAGTTAATCGAGCGCGTTTGCCTTTCTCGGACCAACCTCTACTAAGTCTAGCATGAACTTGGATGCCTGTTTCATCAACAAAGATAACCTTTTCTCGATCCTGATCAACTCTCAAAAACTCAATTGCATAAAGTTTTCTTGCTGCAATGACATCAGGATTGTTCCTTCTTTCTGGTACCACTGTTATCTTCTTGATGCTGAAGTTGATACCTTTCAGATAATTATACACAGTAGCAGTACAAACCTCGATGTTAAACTTCTTCATAATTTTATCTTTAGCAGCTTCGAGAGAAAGCGTACAATCCTCTTGGTACCATGAACGTAATTCATCAGCAATAGATTGCGGTAATTTTTTCGGTCTATGACCATGAGGTCGTTGAAGAACACCAAACTTTTTGTATCGATGTATTATTGTTCGCACCGTATTCACGTTAACACCAAAAGATAGAGCAATATCTTTATGAAATTTGCCTTTTTTGTCGGCCTCTATAATCAATTTTTTCACTGTTTCACTGATCATGATTGAACTAGTTAAAAGTCTAAATACTGAATAAACTTTCTCTGGTCAATCTCTTCAAAATATACCAAAAATTTCATACAAAATAACGAACATTTCACAGTAAATAAGAACCATTTCACCCAAGGTAAGAAAAAGATTAGCAAAGAGCTAATCTGTTGATCCCCATTTCATTGTTTTTAAGAAACATTTTCTAGTTTTTAGACTTCATTCGTTTTCTTTTTAAAATGACTGTACCTTATAAGATACAATCTTATAATTGTAAAATCACAGCTATTAAATTTTGGTTAATAAGAGTTGAATCTTTTTAAATTCTTATTCCAATCAAATGTATCCAATGAAATGTAATACTGATTTGAAGACGAAATACTTTTACGCACTCTTCCTTTCAGGCATTTTCTTCCTCTCTCTCTTTCTAACTTCATCGAAATCTCAATCAACTTTAATTTTCTCTTTTTTGCTCAAAGTAACTCTCAATTAATCTCATTCACTTCAAATTTTCAAATATTTCAATTTAACCATTTATCTTTTTCTCTCTGATTGTTTTGTAGTTTGTTCAGCTTATATGATTGAATTAACAATTTGGTAAATCAAAAAACAAAAAGAAACAAATAACTTAAATCGTGATAACACGCTATTAAAAATCAGCCAAATTTATGATTTTGAAGAGCCGTAAAAAAATCTCTACATTAAACTCTTAATTTCTTTATATTTCTTATTGTTCCTTTAATTTGTGTTAAATTCATCATTATCATCAATTGATACTAAATATCGTTGGACAATCACTTGTAAGCCTACTAAAAGTAATCTGAGTGATGATCAAGTGAAAATGAGAATTTAGAAGGAAATCAAAATTAATTCCTTTAAATCACGAATATTATCCATCTGGTGTTGGTTCAAAGTTCACTGATAGTCTATTAATTCGCCTCATTTTATGGCAACTTTTTAGACCTAATATGATAAGTTGATTAATAACTCAAACCCATTCAAATGGCCTCTTCATTTTGAGCGTTTTGCCTTTCAAATTACTTTTGATTGCCTGAAGGCAATCAAATTGAAATTCATGTACGAGCTAAAGCCAAATCAACGTGAATCCCTGGATATCCGTTAAAGGTTTGGTTTTAAAAAATTTCGGAACAAGAAATTCAGTTCATCTCCATCATCGTAATATCCCACTTTGAGGTTGAATTAATAATAAAAATCGCCAAATCTTATAAAAAAGAGAAAATTTAATAGAGATTAGTTTTAATGGATAAATTTTGGTTACTTGATTACCTTTTCTTATTTCACCCTTTTTGTACTCTATGCAAAAGAGATTAGAGTTAGATCTTTATCGTCATCTTCATCATCATTAACATCAACAGCAATTGCCGTCTTCTTCACCTTTAGGCATCATAATATAGTAAAATGAATCACAAAATGCTACATTCATCAAGTAAAGGATAATCAATCATTTAGTGATATAAATTACTTACGGATATCCACTGGACACTAACATATTTAATGTCTTCATCGTGTGCTGTTGTTTTCATCTTACTTTTGACATCTTCTAGATTATTAAGAGCAAGAGACTATTAATTTTCATTTCATCATCCGATTCGTGATACAATTTAGAGTAGCTCAAGTTTGCCCTCCAGTGATGAAATGAGCAGATGATCATGAGGTTGGTTTAAAAGTCAACAACATTGATCATTTCCAATGAATTTAACACTTTAAAATCTCTTCTCTTTTCCTTTCTCGATCATTTGGTTGATTATTTGTTTACTGGTTCTTCTTGCATTTTTTGGAAGCTTCTTGGATTCTTGATGATGCTTGACTTAGCTCATGATCCCCCAACTTGAGGTACTTTTTTCTTTCCCTTGACAAACATTCATCATTTTTCAGGTAAATAGTACAAGAGTTTCAACTTGGTTAGAGACTGTCTTGTTTACAAAGAAATGTTTTGTTCAATTGCTCCTTTTGATGGGAAGTTGATGGTGATGGTGGAAAAAAGATCAACTAAAAGCAGGGAAAAAACTCAAATATTTTGACAGTTTTTCTGTCAATTGAAGACAATTTACAAAAAAAGCCAATGATTTAGAGTTGATCTTGTTTCTCTTATCCACTTCTACACCTTCTTTAAGCGATATTGGTGATCATCAGTGATGCTTGATTGAATTCTGGGTTGAATAAGTCTTCTTTGAGTGACTAAATTTTCTGCTTAGGAAAAACTAGATTGTTTGGTGTTTTGTGTAGGTTAATATTGACCTTGATCAACTGTCAAACGCTAAAACGGCTTTTAAAATTGATTGCTGTTACCTTATCAAGGCATTTGGTGTCACGAGTAGTTGGAGTAAGAAAGTCACAATATTCAGTCGATTGATGATTATTATGATGATGATGTTCATGATAACCTTTCCTGTTGTTCACCCTCAATTAAGTAAACACCAAACAGCAATGATCATGTAACCGCGACATTTATTTCAATTCAACATCTTCAAATTCACCAATACATCTTTCTCGATCATGTTATCCTTCATCTGAATGACGTTTTTAGGCTGTAACCACCATCATGATTCCTCCTTGATTAACGATTGAAATTATTAAACAGTATAATCTTCATAGCTGTTGGAAAGATCAGTGGTAAGATTAAGCTGAGGGTTCATTGTTTTAAATCACATCATAAATAATTGTAATTTGTATTAATCCTTCATTACTACAATTTTACAGTATGAAAAAAATAAAACTATATTACATAACAAAACTTGCAACAAGTAAAATTAAAAGGTAAGGTTAACAATAATTGAAATATTGAGGAAGACAACTTGTCGATTGTTCAAGATGATTGCGGTGTTATAAAAGTTGAAGTTGATTTTGATTAATAAACAAAAAACAGTAAATAATGAGACGTGATTTTCAAAATATTGGTTAAAACATATTGTTCAAGGCTTCAAGCCAGCTGAAAGAGCCGAAAAAAGGGGCAAATTGTAATTACGACTTGTTTATTGATCTCCTTCAGTTTTGTTTTTTCTTGTTGTTTGAACAAGCTTTGTTTATTATCCAAACTCTTGCAATTTGTACTTGACACTTGATTTTCTGAAACGAACAATCAAGAAAAAAAGACAAAATTAGTAAATTTGATTAGCTTCAAGAAATATAAATTATATCGTTGAATGGCTGATTGTTTGGTGATGTTATGCTTGATCAAATATGACAAAATGACGACCATGACAAATTTTAATACAATAATTAACGTCTGATAATAATAGCAATCAAAAGACTTGTGTTTAACTCAATTACAGCACAATACCTGATTAACGCAACAAGTTTTTAAAAGTCGCCATCTATGAATAATTACAATGTGTCGTTTTGAAACTACAAATGAAGTAGGACTTCCCAGTCAACCCAAACTTGTGCTGCATATAAGCTAGAATGAGCGTTCACCAGCAGATGAAATGAAAACCAAAATCGTTTTCCTCTTTCGTTTTTTGCGTATAACGCAATATTTTTCATTTGTGCAAGAGTATCGATACCTGCCTCAACAATAATCTTTAAAAACAATTTGAACCATTATTATAATTAACAGCTGTGGTTAAATTGAGGTAAAGTTGAACGATTGAGACCTGTTAAGGTATTATTCATTCTGTCATTTACAGAATCTACATTTAAATACGAAAGTGTGCAAATATTCACAGAATGCTGATATTGGTCTATTATTTGTCAGTTACCTCAACCGCGTGCATTTCTGTTTGTTAGTTGCTAGTTGACTGGTCTTTACTGGTACTGGACTAGAAAAATCAGTGAAAATTGAGTCAAGCTGGTATTGTACTGTAATTAAAACGCTCATTTTAATCAGACTACCAAATGAGTAGTTGATAATGAAGTTTCACATAAACTAACATATGTTGACAATCACTTGTTTCAATTTGTTTTTATTAAATCCTAAAAACTTGAAAAGGAGTAAGTATCTTCAACTTGAACGACGATATCAAAAAATGTTCTTCTTCTACCAATCGATCAAAATTTACCTAATTTTCATTCATATGGAAATCTCTATTCTCTAAATTGTTTGGAAAATTGGTTGATTATTTTCATGTGAGACGCTCAAATTAGACGAATCAGTTAATAGTCGGCAATAAACGAGCTGTAAATCTACAAGTGTTTCTCTTGTATATTTATTCTCTGTCACTTTACTGTAATTATTTCAGAAATTTTTGAGTTCAAAATTATTAATTAATATTATATAATTTCCAACAATCTGTTAGCTAAACCTTTAAAAACAGATGTTTGAAAAGTTTATAAAAAAATCAAGTGTTCTTATACCTGTTTGTAGCGCTCAAAGTAAATTATTAGGAAAGTAAATCAAAATTTGCTTTCCATTTACAATATTTCACTGTTTGCGATTGCCATTAATTCAATGAAACTTTGTATCCTTAAATAATAAGCATAATTTGATGAGGAAATGATGTTTACCAAAAAAACATTCACTATTTGATTCAAGGATAGACAATGAGAAGAAATTGAATTAGATTAAGGAGAAAGGTAGAAGCACAATATTTCCTTTAACTGTCACCAAAAAATCGCGTTAATGGTGACAGTGGAGTTGAATTATGAAGTACAATTTTCTCATTTACCTTCTTTATTACACTTGGTTGATCAAAACAAATTTTGACAACTAATTACCAACACAATAGGAACTGTAAACACCTTGGCCTGATAATTCAAGAACTGTTGGTCATTTTCCCAGCAATCTTTGCCAAGACCGTTGATTCAACTAGAGAGCAACTTGCCATTGTTTTCATTATCAGTTTTGGTTGCTCAACTAACTTTGATCTTTCCTTGGAATATTCTTTTCTTCATCATCTTCTTCAATCATCATAATTACTGGCATTAAAATTTTAATAGACTAAAAGGCTGAACAAAAGAAGATATCCTTGAAGGTAGATAGTAACTAGAGAAAGTAAAATCAACTTCACTGTGAAAATGATGAACTTCATTATCAAAATTCAAGATACATTGAATAAATTGAGGAATGTTTTCTTTTCTATTTTGTATTGTGAACTCAGAAAAGTCTGTGATAGTCTGATCAAATGAATAGTTAGGAACATTATAAAAGAAAAATATTGATATTTGATTTACCTTGATTAAATATTTGACTACATATTGTATTTACAATAACAAATGAGTCTGAATGTTCACTAAACTCGTCCATTAACTTGTAACTATGAGAGAGCGAGGTTGGCGATTATAATGAAGATGTTGTCAATGTTGATGAGCATGACGGTAATCAATAGGTAATTTTGATGTGAAAATCATCATTGATTTGAGAAGAATTTGATGAAGCAAAAAATAAATAAAATTTAAAATAACGTTCAAAGAGTACATTGACAAATTGAATGAAAGCTCGGAAAATTTGAACAAAAAATGTCCAAGGTTCTTCATTGATTGTTGTTGGGTTTCACTTGATGCAAAAAAGTTGTTTTGTGCTTGTTACTATTACTTTGATTGTAAAATAATAATCAAAACGAGAATAGCTGTTGAAACTGTAATAATCACAACGTATAAGCCAAGCATAAATTGTCTAAAGCCTTCACCAACTCGAGATGCTGGACTAGGAGACGATGTTGAGGTGACGGCATATGATTTGAGAGATTCATGAGCCTCTTCGATAACTCGTTTTTTAGATGAAATAATTGCAGAGTGACATTGCATGATTAGATGAATAGCAACATAAATAACAATATGAGATGCTAATATCCAATAAAATGGATCAGGCAGTTTAACTGATTTCAATGTTAAAACTGAAAAAATGGTTCCCATTGCCGCAAGATGAGCGATGTTACCGGATGCCCAATGGATCCAGTTGAAATAACTACGCTTTGGATGGTCAGGTGAACAACGAAATAATGCACCAAACGGTTGAAAGATCATACAAACAGATGAAATAAGGCCTAGATATTGATGTAAACTGTTTCCACGCCACTGACCAACGTGAACAAATATCGAAATAATCCCGAGAATAGCAAAAATTATCGCTAAAATCATTAAACTTCGATGAAGAATGAACCATATTTTCACACCACACATAGTTTTTTCATCCCACGATTCCTTGTAATGACGGGCAATGATAATAGCCAAACTCACTATTCCAACCCAAGTAATGGTCATAAGAGAACCATGCAAACGAATTAAAGTTGGAGTTGTTGTGTCAGCTACAACTATACCAACACTTTGTAAGCTAACAGGATTAGGAGATGAGGAACGTTCATCGTGATATGCAATAGATCCATCATCATTGAGAGGTCCATTGGCTAGTAAAATATGATAACGATTGTCTAAAATACTGAAACTTCGAGAATGCACAAAAGCGCTAACCTTTTGAATCCACCGACAAACAAGATAACCCTCTGCTAGTGAAGGATCACCAGAGGTAACCGTTAGATTACGAGCAATAGTTCCTCTTGTTAATATAGTAACACCACTGTGACCTCTGGTAATACCTTCACCAGCACTTAATTTACCACTTCTACTGATGTCACAATGTACAAAGATATCATCACCCATGCGACCATCAGTAGATAAACCAACGGCATACCAATGTCCAAGATCACTGTTAGAACCAAACATTTCAAACAACATTCCATCTTTTGGATTGGTCATTGATATCATCCTCACTAGTTGTTTACATGGTACTGTTGGGTCAGTAGTGCACTGAGAAGGTAATCCAAAACAAAGTTTCTCCTTACCAATACATGGTTCAATAAGATCACTGTTACAGTTGATTTGCATTGGCAATAAGGGAAGAACACAAATTAATAAAGAGTAAATCAAACGATGATACAGATCTATCATCATTCCTACAGTTGGTAAATTAAGACCTATTAATTAAACAAAGGTGATTTCTATTAAACAAAATAGATCCAGTGAAGAGAAATACTGACTTGATAGAGAAACAACTACATTTAACTTTCATCCGCTTCCAAACAAGTAGTTTCAAAACAAGTCATCAAGGAAAAGATTGAAAAAAGTACAAGTTGAGCGCCTTCTATCAACAGTCAATTGTAATCACTTTTAATTAAAATTTTGACTTTTTAAAAACAAACTTAGACATTTATATTCACAGGTGTATCAATGATAAATTAAAAGACTCAATCGTGTTCAGCTACATTATTTAAATGTAAATCAATGATTTGTTTCACCGTATTAAAGTTTGTGTTTGCTTTCAAAATGGCTATTAAATTGAGTTTTTTCAAAGCTATTGCTTCGTATCAAATACCAATTGCTTTGAAAAAAAACTTCTATTATCCATGAAAAAGGTAATATTTCAATTTCAATTTTTATGCGATTAATTTTTTCCGATTGAATCACCAACATTCAATAATCTCATAACGATAACTTTTAAGATAATCTTTCGAATCATATTTTTCCAGGCATGGAACATTTGATTTAAAAATGATTGTCTACCGACCAACAGTTGTTCATTTTTTTGAATCATGATAGTAAACTTGGAACGGTAGAACATTTGTAAAGCTAATCATTCAATTTAAACTGAAAGTTTACGGGTACAATTATCCTACCAAACATCTTATTAAAACATAACTTATACTTATAACTTAGGTACTACTTCACTATTATAAATTAACAAATCTATACATAACATTTCATATGTTTTTGAACCAATTTATGATATAACATCAAATGAGATCAATGATAGAAGAATGATCAACTAACAATTAATTCAAAAGGAAGACATTTCAATTGGATGTCCACTTGAGAGTCACCGGGATTTCTTTTCTATTCGTTGACCATCTAAAATAACAGTTGGTCTGATGAAGCCTACGCAAGGTGAATAACGGCATTCTATTTGAAATGGAATCAGAATGATCTTACGGATATTTTGATTAGCAAAATAGATGATTTGAGCGAGTTGCTCAAAATCAAAGTAAATATTGTAACGTAATTTCCGATCATTGATTTTATTATTTAGCCAAAAGACTTATGAGATCTTTTCCTACCGATTGATGATGTTAATTAAATTTTAATTGTTTAAAATAATGTATCGTGCATATTTTAATCACACTGTTTTCTAATGATGTTAAACAAGAACTATTCATAAACTTTGAGACTTTCTCAAGAACATCTGAAATATTTTGTAGTTCATATCACTTGATTTCTGTGTGATTAAAAATAAAGTGAATTTTAGAGTTGCTTTGAGTTATTTTTATCAAAATTGTATAAGTTATATGTGTAATTATTACCTAATCAAATAAAATAAAGAAACAATAGACTGGAAAAATACAGAAACAATTGAGAGTAAAAACAAACTACTAGAAAACTTCACAAAAACAAAACCACGATACAAAGACAAGCCATCAAACGTTAAAGGATACCTAAAAGAAGAGGAAATTATAAAAATGAAAAAAATGAATTTTAAAAAAGAAAGTCTAGCAGCTGATAATTACATGATCAGAACATGGAACAAATTCTTTGAAAAAAATCAAGAAATCATAATTGAAACTTTCAAAAAATTTTCGATACTCACATGTACCGCATACAATATCAACACTAGGATGTCTATTTTTTTTAATTTTTAATGATTTCTTCGTTAATAACCATCTCATAAAATATCATTAACTACATTAATATCAACATAATAATATCAAAAATTCTGGCGATTTTAATGTCTTTGGAATCTGATTCAATAAACTTTTTGTTCATTAGAGGAACTTATCGAATCATTTTCACTGAAAATAGCCAAAGAAAAATCACATTTTCGGCTATTTAGAAAACATTGCATGCTTTTTGGAGTTTATCCTATTAGAACCGAATTGTTAAAAGTAACATTTCATGCTTATTAAAACTGGCTCAGCCCAAGTGGAATGATTAAATCAGAAATAAGTACAGTAAAACCTCTCAAAGGTTGTGAGAAACTGAACTCTTCCATCTAGCGGATTTGATCATTGATTACAATTTTCTCTTTCTTTTTTCACTTATTTTCGTTAGTTAAATCAGGATTCCTCTAGGCGGCGAGACCGCTCACAACCTTTGAGAGTACAACCTTTGAGAGGTTTTACTGTACAGTAGGTACCAGTAATTGCGACTAAATTTATACACGACCCCTTTCATAAGTTGATATTTTTTGTTTACATTGAAGTTTTTCAATAAATGTGTTCACCATCATCATGTCGCGACGTTTTTTAACCTCAAATGAAAAAGAAAATCTTATTCGTGATCACCAAGAGGGTGCAAAAACCCTAGACCTTTGGTCTAAATATAAAATTGTAGTAACTAACCTTTGGAAACAAAACTCATAACAAAGCTAGCCAAGCGTCGTATGGCAACCAAGGGGATGGTCACCAAGCCACTCAGCCATAACACGACTTAACACACAGCTATAACAATTGTAATTGCTTGTTGTCAATAAATTTAGTGCGACCCAACAATGAATTTAGTGCGAAATTTCTTTAACAAATTAAAAAATCGACCTTATGACGAAACCTCAGCAACCTTTAGGATGACCTTGCGATTAAAAAAATATTTTACACCAAGCATGAGGAGAATTTTAGCCATCGTTGGAATCATATTAAGGAAGTGTTGGCGAAATATACTTCTGTTGTCTTGCATTTTCTTTTGCATAATGATTTTACTGGGATTCTGGTACATCATTTTCTTCACGCCTTTAGCATTAATTTATTTCCTTTGGAAATTGAGTGATGATTTAATTTATCACCCAGACAGTCCGCCAGATGCCAGAAAGCATGTGACGTCTCCTTCAACCATGAAACTTCCCTTCACCGATCTCTATCTGACAACAGAAGATAATATTAAAATTCATTGTATATTCATCCAACAAGTTGAACAAAGATCGGAAAGCCCAGCAACATTTATTTATTTACATGGTAATGCAGGAAACATTGGTCATAGATTAATCAATGTCAGCGAGTTATTCCACGTTCTTAAGGTGAATATTCTTTTGGTAGAGTATCGTGGTTATGGCTACAGTCAGGGAAGACCAAGTGAAAAAGGTCTTTACAAAGATGCCCAATCAGCCTTAGAATATCTTCATAAAAGATCGGATATCGATAAAGACAAAATTGTAATATTTGGTAGATCCCTTGGTGCTGCTGTGGCCATAAATTTAGCGACTGTTGAGCGATATCGTAATGCATTTTCGTGTCTCATTATTGAAAATACTTTCACCAGTTTAGCTGACATTGCAAGAATCGTTGTAGATAATTTTTTCGTTAAGTGTCTTCCAAATTGGGTTTTTGGCAACCGTTACGATTCAATAACCAAAATTTCCTCCATAAAGGTGCCAATTTTGTTTCTTTCTGGTTTAGCCGATGAAATTATCCCATCAAGTATGATGAACTCACTTTATCTAGCTGCGACCAGCCAGTTGAAGTTAATTTACACCTTTCCAAATGGAAACCATAATTTTACATGGAGATGTGATGGTTATTATCCAGTTATAGACCTTTTTTTGACGAAAGTATTTACAGAATATTCGCACAATAAAGCTTATCTGTCAACTAGTGACCAGCAAGACACAAGCGACGATGAAAATGAACAAGAAGAATTAGTGACATCCGTTGGTGTTTATCATAGACTTCCTGTGTAAAAACAAAGTTGAAACTTTACTCGTTTTTTATCGAAAAGACACTTTTTAATTTCAAAGCAATTTTCATTTAAAATTTGGTGACAAAAATTATTTTCTCTATGAAAAATGAATCCAGATTTTACAATTGTTATTCATATTTTTTGCACTGTTTGAAAATTCATTATACATTCTCATCATTTCTCACAGATCGAATGCAAATTGAGGTTTAATGGTCTCATTACCATCTGCAATCAAATAAAGAAAACTATATTTCAAAGTAAATTTCCATTAACTATGATATTTTCATATACAATACAGTCTAAGATTATTCTAATTTTCGGTTAACTTTTAATCAAATAAAATCAAATCAAATAAACTGATGGCTTTAATTTCAAAATAAACTAAATCAGCAGTCAGATTTTCATAATACAGATTACTGATTAGTTCTGAAAAACGCAATTAATAGCATCCAGACTTTTAAAACTAGAAATTAGCGCGCTGTTTGTTAATAACACCATCTTTTGTTGTAAAATGTAATCAATAAGTAATTGGCGCCATCTTGCGCAGTTTGATATTCTCTCAGTTATTGATATTGCTTATCGAGCATCAAATTAACTGATGTATTGATCATTAATTGTGCTGTGAAAATCATCTACTTTTATCGTTTAGGTTTAAAAAACTTCGTCAAGTTTATTGAATTCTTAGCTAGATTCATCGTCTATTAAATCATGTCATTGATTTGTGCTTTAAGTAATGAGCTACCTGAGACTCCAGTTGTCTCACCGGTTTCTGGTTCAATTTTTGAAAAACGTCTTATTGTTAAATATATCAAAGAGCATGGAAAAGATCCAATTAATGGAATTGAGCTTAATGAGGATATGTTGATTGAAATTAAAGTTCCACCTATAGTTAGACCTAAAGCACCGTCAGCTACTAGTGTCCCAGCTTTACTGAAAACCCTTCAAGACGAATGGGATGCAACTGCTCTCCATGCTTTTCATCTTCGTAAACAATTGCAAGCCGCTAGACAAGAGTTAACTCATGTTTTGTATCAACATGATTCTGCATGTCGTGTTGTTGGTCGCTTAACAACTGAAGTAACAGCAGCTAGAGAAGCTTTGGCTACTTTAAAACCTAAAACTGATCCAAATATTTCATTACAAAATGTTTCCAACAATAGTTTCAATAATGGTGATCATTCAATGGAAGGTAAGATACAAATTTTTGTTATCTCGCACTATTCTCTCATGCATATCGTATATTTATTTGTGTTATTTTTTTATATCTTAAGAATTGCGACCCGAGGTTGGTATTACTCCTGATATCTTGGAAAAACTGGAAAGCAAAGCAGCAGTGTTGACAGCGGAAAGAAAGAAACGAGGTAAAAGTGTACCAGAAGGTTTAGCTGATATTGATACTATTAGAGAAATGAAAACCGTTGCTTCACATACGAGTCTCCACTCAGCTAGTACAGCTGGAATTGTTTCACTCGATATTTGTCCAAATGACGATTCCAAGCTTCTTACTGGCGGTAATGATAAAATCGCCATAGTTTTCGACAAAAATGCCGGACAAGTAGTCACTACACTTAAGGGTCATACCAAAAAGGTTACATCAGTTATTTATCATCCCAATCAAACAACTGCTATCACTGCTTCTCCTGATGCATCCATTCGAGTTTGGAACTTAGCAAATAGTAATACAACTCATGTTGTTTCGGCTCACGAAGGACCTATCACAGCGATTAGCTTACACGCCACGGGTGACTATCTTTTAAGTACTTCGACGGATGAATTTTGGGCTTTCTCTGATCTCAATGCAGGTGTTATGTTATGTCGTGTCGGTGACCCAAGTTCAGCTCATGCTTTGACCACTGCTCAATTTCACCCCGATGGTCTCATATTTGGTACTGGCACTACTGACTCTTTAATGAAAATTTGGGATCTTAAAGAAAAAAGTAACGTAGCAAACTTTCCTGGACACAGTGGATCGATTTCAGCTATGGCTTTCTCTGAAAATGGTTACTACTTGGCTACAGCTGCAGAAGATTCAACTGTCAAACTTTGGGATCTAAGAAAATTGCGAAACTTCAAAACAATCATGCTTCAAGATGGTTATCAAGTTAAAGATCTTTACTTTGATAATAGTGGTACCTATTTAGCTGTTGCTGGAACTGATGTAAGGATATATCATACCAAACAATGGGATAATCTTGTTACCTTTGAAGATCACACAGGACTAGCCACTGGAGTAAGATTTGGTGAAAATTCTAAATTCTTAGTCTCCACATCTTTGGATCGTTCATTAAAAATTTATTCATCCTCCTAAAATTCACTTTTCATCTAAGCGTATATTCGAAAAAATTAAACTATTTCGAATCACTTTTAGATTAATGAGGTGTGTACCAAGAAACTTCGAAAACAGACACTGCGAGATTGATCCTTTCCATTCATGATTTTGTTATATTTGTAATATATTTATTGGTAAAATGCATCCATTCGCGCGAGTATAAACAACAGTGCGGTATATGTAAGACTCATCCTTCAAAATTGGAACCTTCAAGTATTTCTCATCTCTTCTCAAATTGCCTGTTTTTTGTTATAAAATAATGGTGAATTACAACAGTTTATGTTTAATCAAACAATTTCATTAATGTGTCCCTCAATGAACATCTTATTACAATAGAAACAAACTTGGCTCATGATTAATCAATTAAATAGGCAGTTTTGTCGACGAAATCTGATAACAATTTTTGAATGAAATTGGCTTCGAGTTATTTCGGAACTGAACGAATGTCTTTACAAGATCAGGTTTTATTCCGAGCTAAGTAGCCATGAGAAACTAGGTTCAACATGTAATACATTCATAAATGTGACCAAACAATCCAATAAAGCAGAATAAGATAAATTAACACTGTGAAATTAAATGTGTGTTTTGATGAATATTTCCACGCTGAATGTCAAATTACAATCCATACTGAACTTTCCTATTGAGATAATATTGGTGAAGAGAAAGGGCCAATGTTATGATATATAGACAAACAGCAATCCAACAATTGTGAGCCTTCAAACAAAAGTAAATTGGATGTAAGTTTTTGATCACTACTTTGTAAACAAATAATGATTAAAAATAAATTACTTACCGCATTTTCATATTTACTATAAGCTTCTGATATTAATATTTTGCGATCCGTAATTTTACTTGATCTTGGCTCAATTTCAAGATCCTCTGCGAAAGCAAGTGCATGAGAATAAAGAAGGATTCCCATTAAAGTTAACATTATAATGGCCCAGATGCTGAGAAAAGAACAACAAATCGACAATCTTTTTCCACATACAATCATTTTCAATTTAAGATGATATTTAGTTTAAATTCACAATATAATAAATTCTAGATTTAAGTTGATTTAATTCATATCATGTTATTCCTAGCATTTAATTCCATATCAATAGTATGAGTAGCATTTTGGAGTTTGCCTGTAAGACCAAAGAAGGAAGACTCGTAAGATCAATAAAAGGCTTAAGAAGTGGAGCCTCAGATGTCAGGATTTCGAAGTGGAGGTTTGTTACTTCAGATTTTCTTGTATCATTTTTTTGTAGATTCGACTAATTGATAATTTAGAAGGATATTTAGTGTAGTTAATTTAATAAAAAAATGCAGTGATGAATTTCTTGAAAACTAACTTAAAGATGGTAATCATTGAGTTCGATATTTGATACTTGCTGTTAAATTGAACTATAGAAATACAATGTAAGCAAGTATAGAAGTTTGGAGCAATAGTTCACTATCAATTTGTCGAAAATCAGTTTCTTGATAATTTAAAACATGAATTTGTAAAATGAACAAAGTTGAGTGGTTTAATAACAATTATGATAATATTCAATTTTATTTTGATAGGCATTGAAAGTACGACATGTTAGTAATTTGTGAACAAATTTGACGATTTGGTGGGTAAAGAATGTGATGATAAAATGAGAGATTTAAAAAAAATAGGTGATAAACAAAAGAAATAGTGGTGCAGAGTTTGACTAAAACCAGCTCGAGTTTGCTAAATAACTATTATTGACTATGGTAGGTATATAATGCAGCGACGCCCAGTAAATGTTCGACATATAAATTTTTAAATTATTTTTTGTTAGCGTGATATGCAGTGATACAAAGTTTACAGCTCCAGGATCCCTCCGGTGGTTCATTGATAGGTGGGTCAAGGCAATACATGTGATAACCACGATCACAGTCGTCACAAAAAAGTAGTTGTTCCTGAAATACAGAAAATTTTGCATTATTGTAAACGGTTCCTTAGATATTGAAAAAATATTTAGATGGAGCAAACAAATCTTACATCATTATCAGAGGTACCACAAACTGCACAAGACTTGCACTCGATACATTGCCACCGATATTTTTTGATAGATGTCACCATTCTTGGAGTGAATTGAAGACATGTTGGATGGGCTGATCGACCGCAATCTGAACAAGAAATCATCTTTTCAGCTGATGCAGTTTTCTTGTTTTCATCTGAATCACCCAAACAAAAGTCGCAATATTTGCTAGGCGAGGCTTTGTCTTTGTTGATTGGTTTGTTATCTAGAGACATGACAAGAATGTTGTTTAATAAATACGAGAAAACGAGAAAATATCTCAATTCATTAATGACAGTTACCCTCATTGGTTTCAGTTATCAAGTTGTTTCTTGAAGAGGTCGGTTGAGAAGAAGCTGAGCTTGTTGGGACGGAATGCTGAGGTTGGTTTTGACTGGAGTTAGGGTGTGTAGATTGATTTTGTGAATGGTGAGAATTTTGATTCTAAAGGAGAGAAAAATATAAAATTATTACCATTAATATTGAGTGACAATATGGTTTTTCTGACTTACTCTGCGTCTTTTGATAGGCTCTCGTTTTTTTCGTCGTTTTCTAGGTGTATATTCACCTGACGAATCTGAACTGTTAATTTCGTCAATCTCACCAGCATCTGGAGGACTACTTTCATCCTCAAAATCATGTAACCAATTATCCTTAGATAAGTCATATTTATCCAGAGATGATTCGTTTATTTCATTTTTAACAATTTTTTCAACATTGACAATGTTAGAATCTCGGTTTGATCCTTCACATTCTTTATTACTGGCATTTCCTTCGGCAGGATCAATAAGGTAACTTCGCTTTTTTCTTAACCACTTTCTAGAAGGATAAGAATAGATTACACCGTGACTAAAGCCAGGCATTCTCTCCCAACGATGCATCCATAAGAAGCAATCTCTTTGAGCTACCCTTGTCTGATGATCAATGAATGGTAACCGAGTTTGTCTCTCTTTAACCAACTGATTATTGTATTTAGATGAATTTTCAATTGCATCACGGTATGCAGATGCATTTAAAGCACTAAATGAAACGAAGAAAAAAATAAACTAAAATCATTAAAGAGATCAAAAACCAATACAAAAAAGTATCAGGACATAAATAGGAGACATCAGCTGGAGTTAAGCAGTAAAAATACAAGTGCATTATTATGGGTGAGCAAGACCATAGAGATGTTATATTTTGATGATTGTAGGATTAATATTTCTGGCCAATTTATTTTAAAATTATAATTTAAGAGGAATAAAGAAACATGGTTTACCTTTCAATCCTTTTGAGAAGCTGTGGTTTTATTTCAATAAACTGTCCAAATGACATAACTGTTTAAAGGCTTATTCAAAACGTAACATAATAAGAAAAACAAGTACAAGGTGAGAGCACAAGTGAAAGAAGAAAAAGATAAAAAAGATGAATAAAAAAAGATAAGAAGGAAAATGTCGAGATGGAAAAATATTGCTCAGTAGAGCTTTTCTTTAAACAGTTAACAAAGATTATCAAAAAGATGATAAAGTTGAGTGTAAAATAGTTTAAGGAAAACAAACATGTCAAAACAAATTAACATAAGTTCCACTTCTTGATGTTATTAGACTAGGACAATTTACAGGTTTGATTGAATTTACTCAGTTTTGAGAAAGTCAGATGATATAGTAACACATGTAAGCTACTTAAGTCTATAGAAGGTGAAATTAATGTCTAAAGAAGTGACTAAATGATACAAGACCATTACTTATAATAAAATACAGTATTCGTAAAGCGAGTAAAAATAATATTTCAGCGCCATCTTATTAATAATAACAAGCGAAAGGGTTATCTTATAATTTCACTTTCCAATGTAATAAGCCTCCGTAGATATTTTTAATTTTATTATTGCTAGTAACTAATTCTATATTCATCTATTTAATTTTTTATGGTCATCAATGTATTTCTTTCTTATTTCAAGCAATAAAAGGGAAAAGAGTTGAAATTTTGGCTGCCAGTAGTTGTTTGACTTTTTTATTTATCAAAGAACGAGGTGGCTACAGTGGACTATTTACTGTAAAATTGTCCTACCAATGAAAATAGGCAGCTCTTTAAGGTTTTTTAACCCGTTTCATGATTTTAACGATTTAAATTTTTTTTGTATTCAATAAGTGTATTAGCAATGTTAGCACAGTTGTCAAAAGGCCTTAAATAAGAGTATCCAATCAGAACGATGATGATTGAACTTGAGCGACTTTTTTGGTTGGACTTACAATTTCATTGAAAATTTTGGACTAAAATTATTGATGAAATTAGATTAGTATAGTCATGATCCAGAAAAGCTTAGAGTTAAACCAAATTAATATAGCTGTGAGACTTTAATTTAATGAGCACTTAAGATATCCTTGTTAGATCATTATGGTTACTGAATTATTTTTCTCGATGGTAAACAATTTAATGATCTCTAAGCTTAAAAATCGATCCACTAACAGATTTTATTAATCCTTTGAAGCACATTGTTGAAAATTTGTTGAGTATCATCAGTTCCATTTATGTAGACTGTAAAATAAAAATAAATCCATATTAGATAGGATGACTCGTGTCAAAAATGGATAATTAGGTAACCAACTTATATCATGCACCGAATTTTCCATTTCTTCTTTATTTTTAAGATACATAGGCCAAACGATTTCATCAAAATAACCAGATGGATCGGCTGGAATATAATTACGATCCAATCTGCGACGAAAGCATTCATCTTTTGGTAATGTGAAGAAAAATTTTAGGTCAAAAGTGAAAGGAAAATCTCTGAAATAAAGCATCAAAGGAAAAAGATATTAACATATATGACAACAGATCATTAAATAGATTTGGTAATTTGCCGATAAAAACATTAAAACTGTCTCACCCATAGTTGAAGATAAGATGTCCTTCGATTATAAGAAGGGGATTGCTGGTGTTAGATAATTCATTCAAAGTCAAATCAACCTGAGATTTTAATTTGTCCCAATTCACACTGTTGAGTAATTCCCAATTTTGATGTTTTCTTCCACTTTTTAAGCTAATCCATTTATGATTAGGGTCATCCTCTTCCTAAGTAAATAAATATGTTTACATAAAATCATGTTTAATCAAATATTAATGTGTTATGTGAAAGAAAATGAGAAATAAAACTTACCCGAAAATAATCATCTTGTCTTATTAATATTGAGTTTGGAAATTTTTCGATAATCTTATTGGACAAAGTGGTTTTACCACCGTTAGTTACTCTGTAGCACACGTAGGTAAGTTGAAAAGTTGATTAATATGCGAGGGAGAATAATTAAATAAAGCAATCTTACCCAGAAATACCGACTATGGTAACTTTAGTCATTTCAAAAAGATTCTATTGGTCAAAAACAATGGCTCACATATGATTTGTTGATATCTTTACAAAACTAAAAAGCCGCTCTAAGCTGACTATTTTTAATGTGATTTGCTTCAAATTGATTCACTAAATATTAACAAAACAATGATTAAATATTCAAATGTCACCTGGAGAAGATTGAATTACAGTTAACACGATTTATCAGTAAAAATTAACAGTTGGTTGCGAGAAAATACGAGCAAAAAGATTGAAACATGTGAGTGAAACTATAAATTGTTGGATCATAAAATTGTCAGTGCATTATAACTAGCAAACTATAAAAATGCTCTTCAAATTGATTCACCGAATGTTAACAAAACAATGATTAAATGTTCAAATGTCACCTGGAGAAGATTAAATTACAGTTAACATGGTTTATCAGTAAAAATTAACAGTTGGATGCCAGAAAATGCTCTTCAAATTGATTTGACTAGATAATTGACTTGTGTCTTGTGAATCTTCAATCGCTGATTATAATCAAGAAGAAGAAAATAAATACATGTATTTCTTAAAACCTTTTTTAATATTATTATCTAATTGAATGGCATTACTCAATCAATGTGCCTTTCATCTATTTCGTTGAACATATGATCAAAAATTGTGAAAATCTTGCGGTTTGTAGTGTGAAAACTCCGCAAATGAGGCTTGGTAATAAATAAGTTTAGCAAAATTTTTTATACGAAATAACAAAGTTCTTGCATTAAAGGATTGCTAAATGAATTGACACTGAAATTCAAAATTATGTGTTAGTTGATGATGTGAAAACAAATTGCTAAGAAATTAATCATTTGATTGTAATATGATTTGAAGAATTGTGCTATTCCTTATTATAAATAAACTGTACATCTTATTTACAGTCTGTATATTGTTCAAAGATTAATATTGTATTGAGTCATTTTGATATCTAAAAAGTGAAATGGATATTTTTTACCAGAATTTTTATTAGAAAACTTAATTAAGGTTTAAAGTTGATTTATTCAAGATTAAACAGCTAAATCGATTAGATTAATCTCAATCTATGATTCGAAGAGTTTATTAAAAATATTTTCAATCTTAATTGCTCATTTATTGTTTCTGATCCCAATGAAGATTAATTAGTCAACTTATTTGTATTATTGACGATCTCTTAGGGGTCAATTGAATTTAGGTAATTGAAAACTGTGAAAATTTAGAAGCAATAAAAAAAGTTACGATCGACGGAAGACGTGAGCGTTGGTAGTTGAATTGAGTAGGCAAAGAGGCAAAACTGGTTTCCGTTTAAAATTTTTGGTCTTGTAGGCAGTTTAAGTTTGATTGCAGTTATCTAAGTATATTGCGAGGTTAGTTAAATTATCGTTGAATGCGCACACCAGAGTTTAATCCAAACAACACCATAAATGGTGTTGCCGCGTTGAGAGGAAGATTTTTAACTGGCACAAACTCACAAAAAACACTGAAGGTTTTTTGCTTTTCTCCTCTTCATCATTCATTCAGTATAACTTTCTTTCATTGGGTGTTGTCATCTTGCCTTCTCTTTTCTATTTCTCCTCTTTCTTGAGTCTATCTTGGATAAACCATCTTTTCTATCATCTCCATTATATTATTAAAGCCATATTTTCATCAAAAAGATTCATCTGTTTAAAAATTTGACAATCTTTTTCTCCATCATCCATTAACAATAACATAAACAACAAGAATAGTTCATTGACAACATTGGTTCAACTATCGTTTTCACCTAACCATGTCTTCTCCAAGCGCAATGTTTTGTAGCCGGTGTGGCTCTGGATTCGAGGAGAACGAAAAAATTGTCAACTCTGGTATGTTAATAAATCTACAGTTGTGACAATAAATCGACTTGTGGCAATGAGCGTTGGTTATAACTCCATCGGTTAATATTTGGATTGAGTTTACCTTCTATTCATCTCCACATATGATTTCACTGTGTATACTTTCTATATTTACATTGATCTCCAAACTACTGTTCATTCATTGTTTACTTTTTTAGTTGTTTCTGATGACCAATTAATTTTGATTTTCTGAATTCTTTGTCCATCACAGGAGGTGAAGTTTGGCATCAGTCATGTTTTGTGTGTGCTCAATGCTTCCGCCCATTCAGTAAAGATGCCATCTTTTATGAATTTGAAGGTCGAAAATATTGTGAACATGATTTCCATGTTCTCTATGCTCCTTGTTGTGGTAAATGTGGACATTTTATCATCGGTAAGATTTACATTATCATTTATTTGTTGTTGTTACTTATTAAAAATTTGTTTTTTCAATTAGGACGAGTTATCAAAGCCTTAAATAATAATTGGCATCCAGATTGTTTCAACTGTCAAATATGTCAGATTCCATTAGCTGACCAAGGTTTTATCAAAAATGCTGGTAAGTTTTCACGCATACTCTCGTTGTTTGTTTATTAATTTATTTACTTTTAACTATTCCAGGCCGTGCTTTGTGCCATGAGTGTAATGCCAGGGAAAAGGCTGCAGCTATCGGAAAATATATATGCCACAAATGTCATGCAATAATTGATGAAGGAGCTCCTCTAAAGTATAAGGTTTGTTTTCATGAACTAATAAGTTTACATTCGAAATGACACCAGTTTAGGAAGCTGTTTCAATTCGTGATACTCATCATTTCACTAATCAACATTACATTTTGACCATCACCGCCAACCATGTTTATGTTGAAAATATAAAGAAGCTTGGCTGGTTTTGATTGTTCATTCATTTTGGCAAAGAGTCATTGCCACCTACGTGATTCCGTCCTCTCTTAAGGTTAAAAATATAAACTGAATTCTTTTTGGTTCGTTAATGGGAGGTGGAAAGTAATTTTACATCAAATTTAATGATCCATTGGATCGACGAATTACGAGAATTAATAGTGTAAAATGAGAAGTAGTTTTTCCTAAATTTGAAAATCTCTCTATGTTTTAATTTTATAATGCTTCAAAATAATAATTAACCCAAAATGTTAGGCGAAATTCAAATTATTTCACTTCTTTCTCTTCGTAGAGTGAACCTTACCACCCTTATCATTTCAATTGTTACTCTTGTGGTGTTGAACTTGACTCAAATGCACGTGAAGTGAAAGGTGAATTATATTGTTTAAGATGTCACGATAAAATGGGTATACCTATTTGTGGATCTTGTCATCGACCAATCGAAGAGAGGATTGTTACAGCATTGGGAAAAAATTGGCATGTGGAACATTTCGTTTGTGCAAAATGTGAAAAGCCCTTCCTTGGTCATAGACATTATGAGAAAAAGGTAAATTTTGCTCAACTTTTAAAGTATTTTTCATTTTATTCATCGCTTTTTCTTCTCACTTATTAGGGACTAGCATACTGCGAAACTCATTATCATCAATTATTTGGCAATTTATGTTTCGTCTGCAATCATGTAATTAGTGGTGATGTTTTTACAGCTTTAAATAAGGCTTGGTGCGTTGATCATTTTAGCTGCTCCTTTTGTGATATGAAATTAACACAAAAGAGCAAATTCTATGATGTTGACCTTAAACCCTGTTGTAAACGATGCTTTGAAAAGTTTCCCTCCGAATTAAGGAAAAGATTGAAGAAACATTACTCCGAAAAAGCTACTGGCAATAAAAGCATTCTGTGAAATCTCTCCATAATATTTTGTCATCAATTCACAAACTGCCTTTTTATGTGATCAAAACTTTATCCTGTTATGAGTCCATCCAAAAATTTATTAACTGGCAATTTAAGATGACCTGGAATTCAATTATTATAATAGAATAATGAAACATTCATGCATTTATTATTTGCATTTTGAAAAAATGTATGAATTCTACACATTCTTGCCTTTCTATTAGTGCCAATAGTAATTTATCTGGGATGAATTACTGTGGAAATTAATGCAGATAATTAAAATTACAAAAGTGAAGCTATCGAATTGGAATTTTGTTGATTTTATAATTTAATTTTCATCAAAGCTTCTCAACTTTTGGATAATATTTTATCCAGTTTTCCTCATCATAATTGATTTTATTTGAGCGTTTGTTGACTACAATACACATGTTGCATGTATAACTCAAACAATTATTCACTCATCGAAAGCAAGATAAAAAAAAATTATTTTAATCTATTTACCTAATTTTACCTCTCGGTCAACTGCATATTTTTGCAATGAACTGCAATCAAATAAAACTTAATTGATGCTAAATAAAAAATGAAAAATAAATTTTTTACCGTGCAGATGACAGTTTATATTTGAAAATACTATCTGGATTTATTTGATTTGATTAGAGTCGATTCTCTTATAAATACAGTCAAGGTTATAACTTTACAAAAATTAACACAGATTATAACCAGGAAAGAAACTAGAGCAAAAGTTAGGTTTCTGGAGCAAATCCAAGCAACTTTTCTCACCTAAATCAACTCGGATGCCTGTCTCATAAACAAAGATAACCTTTTCTCGGTCCTGATAAACTCTCAAAAACTCAATTGCATCAAGTTTTCTAGCTGCAATCACATCAGGACGGTTTCTTCTTTCTGGTACCATTGTTATCTTTTTGATGCCGGATAATTATAAACAGTAGAAGTACAAAAACCAATATTAAACTTTCCCATAATTTATCTTTAGCTACTTCGAGAGAAATTGTACAATCCTTCTGGTGCCATAAACGTAGTTCATCAACAATAGATTGAGGTAATTTTTTGGTCTATGACCATTAGGTCGTTGAAGAACTCCAAACTTTTTGTATAATTGTTAGAACTGTATTCACAATTACACCAAAAGAAAGCGCGATATCTTTATGGTTTATCAGTAAAAATTAACAGTTGGATGCCAGAAAATGCTCTTCAAATTGATTTGACTAGATAATTGACTTGTGTCTTGTGAATCTTCAATCGCTGATTATAATCAAGAAGAAGAAAATAAATACATGTATTTCTTAGAACCTTTTTTAATATTATTATCTAATTGAATGGCATTACTCAATCAATGTGCCTTTCATCTATTTCGTTGAACGTATGATCAAAAATTGTGAAAATCTTGCGGTTTGTAGTGTGAAAACTTTGCAAATGAGGCTTCATAAAAAAATAAGTTTATTAAAATTTTTTAAAAAACAATAAATAATTCATAAATTAAGTGTATTCAATACATTGAGAATGTTTTGTCAACAAAAATACAATTGCTTTTTAACTTAACGTGAATATTGTAAAAGTATTGTGATTTATGAACTAAAAATGAACGGTTCGAGCTTAATGATTCAAATATAGGCTAATAAATAAATAAAATAAATAAAATGAAAGTCTGAATATAACCGTTAATAAACAAATTCAGTAATAACACATTAACTCAGCCTTTTCCAAAGATTGAAATAATTTAAATTGTATCATTGAAAAAATATTCAATATTGGCACTTGTTACTCAGACTTTAAAAACAATTTTGAGAGCAAATAACTTATCTTTGTAAGAATTTCTTAAGAATTAACAATTACAATGATAAAATCTGATGTTGCATTGAATATGCAAAGTATCGAAGATTTTGAAAATTACCACCCCTCTTGTTGACCGTTATTTGAATGACTCGATGAAGCAGATTGGCCACCGTCGTTACCAGAACTGCCTGAAGGAGCAGAGTCAGATGAACTATGGTGATTATCTGAATTAGCTTGAGATGAATAAGCACCATGCTCATTTTGAGAACCTCCGTTGTAAGAACTTAAAGTTTGATCATTGGAAGATCCATTTTCAGGTATTGCAGAACCGGTGTTAGTTCCTTGATTGTTCAAGTTACTCTTGTCACTGTCAGCTGAACCATGAAAAGGGGTCAATTCTTTGTCATGAGAAGCTCCATTGTTTTGGGTCTGTGAAGGTTCATTTGAGGAATCATGTTGATTAGAGACAGATTCGTGAGAGTTTGGACTGTTGTTAGCATCAGAGGGCTCATGGAAGGAATTGAGACCTTGGTCATTAGGATGATTATGATCGGGTGCAGAGTCCGAGTACCCATTATTAGTCTTTTCATTGTTACTCGGACCTTGGAATGATGCCAATCCTTGGTCATGTGATGGTCCATTGTCCTGAAATCCTGTATTAACATTTGAAGAATCGTGTTGATCGTTTGAATTTTGCCCATTTTGAACATTGGTTGCCCCATTAAATGGCAACAGTCCTTCATCTTGATGAGAAGCACCAGGATCACTATGAGAATTTTGATTTTCGGAAGAACCAAGAAGACCAGAAGAATCGTGATCTGAAGGTATACTTTGCTGACTGGAATCTCCGTGATGATTTGATTCACCAGGATCCTGATTATTTTGGAAATTATGATCACCATTATTAGAGCCATGGAATGGCGAGAAATCTTGACTAGAAGCACCATTATCAGATGAGCCATGGTCGTTGGGGAAACCAGCATCTGGTGCTATTTCAGAAGAATCTCCATGTGCTGAAGAAAAGTGGTCAGAGTTGCCCTGATCGGGAGATAATTCAGAGTAATTTGAGCCATCTTCATGTCCACTGAGATCAAATCCATTATCACCATCAGCATAACCGCCATGCATTGATTCACCATGGGCTTCATCAGCTTTCTTCTTCTTCTCTTTTTTGGCCATTTTCTTAGCTTTTTTCATCATCTTCTTCATCTTTTTATGTTTTTCCTTTTCTTTTTCTTTGTGCTCGTCATCTTTATCCTTATGTTTTTTCTTAGCTACTAAAGCTCCAGTGAGTCCACCAGCTAACCCTCCGGTTAATCCACCTACAATTCCACTAGCAAGTCCACCGACAAGAGCAGCACCAACAGCCCCAACAGCACCAACTGCTCCAGGGATCGGAACAGGTACTGGTAAGGGTAAAGGCAATGGCAAGGGCAATGGCAAGGGCAACGGGAGGGGAACGGGTAACGGGACGGGAACTGGAATACTTTGACTAAGAATTATGATCATTGAGAAGAATAAAAGGAAAAAGATAAACATTAACTGAAACGAGAAGAGAAAATTAATTAATATCATAAATTAATAGACCAATCACTTTACATGAGAAAAAAATTGGTATCAAAAAAAGTTGTAAACGGTTTTTTCACATCGAGAGGCAAAACAAAGCTTTATCCATTGATGGTAGTTAATCATCGGCTAACAAACATAGCAAATGCAATTTTTGCAACACCAGAGAGAAACAAATCACTGGAAAACTTGAAACTTCAGATGAATACAATTAATTGAAAGGAAATCATGTAATTTTGACTTAGATTTTGGTTTGTTCTGGTTTACAAAAAAGTCTATTGTTTAAATTTTGTAGTTTCTACTTACACTAAGCTTCATTTTGACTTGTATAACCAGCTGGTTAAAAACTGTTTTAAAATAAGAATACAATAAATAATTCAATAAACAAAATTAAATTAAATAACTCAATTTACTTTATTACTGCATTGGTTGTTGCTGAGTTGTAAATGTGTCCAATTGTTGATTTGTCGAGGCAATTTATAGTTTTTTACATTTTTGGTAACACATCAAGGGAGTGTTTAATCACATTAGCAAATTAGATAATTTATTAAGATTTTTGTTTAAGGGTGGCGAGATTTGTTGGTTAATTATTGATTGAGTAGCGAAGGAGGTATTTCAGGCTTAATAAAACAATAATAAAAAATAAATGATCTGAAAATTGAAACAAACAAATTAACTCCGCAAGAAATCATTACTCCTGTATATTATTTATAATGATCCGAGCCAATTTCGGAAACAATAAACTTTCCCTGTTATCAAAGTTTAAAATACCTTCTCATTATAACCTAAACAGGTATCAAAAATTAGTTTTAAAATTAACTAATGAATTGTGCAGAAGTAAACTTTATAAACTCTTTTAAACTTTGTAAATTTCAGAATTAACCAAAAACAAATGTTTTTTGGTTGAAACAATTGATTGGCCTTTCATTAATAAACTATCTTTAATACAATTGATAACTATCTATATCTTTTTAATATTAATTATATATCAATATTATTATACACCAAATGTCAGATGTTTGTAGTCAATGTAATAGTAATAACGCTGGTAAATGGCGATTTGAGTAGGACAAGATGAAATTTGATCAATTATTCAACAATTGGCCATCCATACTCAGTCTTTACTTAGTATTTACTATAGCTTTGTTTAATCAAATCGATTAAATCGTGTTGGAAGCGAAATAATTATCCATAATAGTCATAAGGTAATGAAATATTGAAAGAAATAAGTAATTGTCTTCAGTTGTATAGCAATGTTTGATCTTTACTAATCATCTTCTAATTGATTGAATGTTAATTTACCATTGTGTTATCTCTTTTTGAACTTTTTCAAATGGATTTTTTTAGCTCGAAATAAAACGGTGAAACAAAGCGGGTTGAAAATCAAAACAAAAACATTAAAATTAAAATCAAAATTGAAATATTTCTAACTCTCTTTGCCTCATTAATCTTACAAGGTCAATCAAATAACGATCATTAGGAAAATTAAAGTTTGAAAACAAAATTAAATCCATTTAAAGAAGTAAATAATGAAAACAATGACACAGTTTTCTTTTTAACATCAAAGTCATTAACTTTAATCACAGTAGTTATTTTTTTCGCCGATTAATTTGTTATTCTTTGATAAAACCAATAAGAAATTTAAATGCGTATAAAACTTCAAATAAGTCAAGTCAAAAAATTGAATGATTAGTTTAATTTGAAACCATAAAATAATCTGTTACTAGACAAAGTCTTTGACAATATTGAGTTTAGATTTCTTATTTCTCAAGTTATAACATCGATAAGAATACTATCGATGAAAATTTGCAGATCTTTTTATGTTAGGCCAAAAACTTTAAGAGCATTGAAGCTTGTTTTTAAGGCAACATCTTCCGGTTTGGCTCCGAGAAAGGCTGAAACCATTTCGACGGTCACAGGTAAAGAACAGGGTTCATTACGCTGAAATGTACAATATCGCTCAAGAAAGCTGAGGGATCGATCGGTGAGAGTTTTTTTAACTTTTTCGGGTAACTTATTGGCTCTTGTGTTTGGATACATAAAAGGTGCATCAGTTTCTACCATTAACCGATCCAAAGGTATTACTTTTTCTTCAAGTGTTTTACGAACTCCATTGTCCGATTTATCCTTCCAGAGAAAACCTGTAAATGAAAGAAATTGAATGAGATATTCAACGAAGGTTCAAGTTTTCAATTTACCAGTTAATCCAATATAATAGCCGAGTTCAATGTATTTTTTTGCTTCATCAATTGTTCCCGTAAAACAATGTATCACAGTTGGAGGAAGGCGGCTTGAATATTTGGTGAGGATTTTGACCATATCTTCATGAGCTTCTCGTTCATGGACAAATAATGGTTTTTTAAGATCACAAGCTATTTGAACTTGCTTTTCAAATACCTCAAGTTGAGTTTCTGGAGGAGAAAAGTTTCGGTTAAAATCTAATCCACATTCACCAATAGCAACAACTTCGGAATTATTAGAAGCTAAGTCACGAATAAATGTTTCCGTTTCATCAGTCCAGGTCTTAGCATCATGAGGATGGACTCCTAGATATAAAAAAATCAAAAATATTAGATTTTCTCAGTGATAAAGTTTTGTCTCAGTTACCAGACATTTACCAATGCTATACGATGCACTGTTTTTCCATAAAATACAACATTGAGATAAAAACGAAATTTACCTGCAGTTGAGTAAAGTGTTGTTGGGTATAAGCGAGTTAGTCTTAAACTATCCTGGCTCGATTGAACACAAGTCCCAGTAACCATTATTTTCTGAACACCTGATTATTTAAAGAGATAAACCACATATCAGTATATCATTAGTACTTTACTTGGATACTTCAAGTAACTAGATTAAGATTGTGAGAACTTACCAGAGTCTTTGGCTCTTTGAATGACCCCATCAAGATCCCGAGCATATTTTTTATTAGTTAAATTAGCACCAATATCAACGAGAAGATATGTTTCACTGTCAAGTCCAAGTTTCTTCATCAGTTCAGCTTCATCAGTTTCATTTTCAATAGGATTTGACACAGATGACATGTTGCGAGCTAATAGTTTTAAAGTTGATTTTAACGAGACAGGAAAAATTGATAATCTATAACTAAAAAGTAAATTATACTTAGAAATCATAAAAAAGATTACAAATCTAGTTTTCAAGTAACATTATGATAACAAGCAAATATCTGTAAATAAACATGCAAAGGCCAATAATCAAGCAAGCGCGTGATTTGATATTTTGAATTTTACAAATTAATAAAAATTGAATTTATTTACATTCAATGCCAATCATACCTTGTCAATAGTGAATAATCATCAGAAATTTAATTATAAACGCAAATTTTCACATTTCTGACTGAAATAAGCAATTTAAAACGCAATAAAATTGTCCAATGAGATTATACAATTCTTCTTGTTCACAAACTATCCAGGTTCAATTAGCTGACGCTCCATAAGACTAACGATACGTAAGATCAGTTATCATTATCAAATTAATTTATACAAATGAATTAAAAATATCTAATGAAGTTTGAGAGAGTGTAAAGTGTGTGAGAAAACGTAAGTAAAACAAAAACATTAGTATTCAATTTTAAAGCTAGGCAGAATAATATTATAACTTTAAGAATTTAAAGATAAATACCTTTGATCGATAAACGTGTAATAATTGGATTCAAGGATTTGCAAAGAGGACATCGAAATAACAATTGACGTGAACAAGTGTGGCCAGAAATCAAATGCAATTTGATTGCCAAACTAGCCGGTAAGGATGTGACCAGTTAAGAGCCTTCATTACTTTGATTACAGTAGCTCCTACTTCTGTCGGATAAGGATCTCCTCTATTTACAGCCCGTTAATAGTAAATGGTCGTTTTTTTAATACCGAATTTTTACCTTAAAATTCCATGAAATTGATTTGCAATATCTTTCATAGTCTAATATTCAATAGTCTAATTATGGTAGACAGTTTTAATAGATTTAAGTAACAATCGACAATCGATGCTAATTTTAAATTATTAATAATAATTCAAAACTTTAAGGAAATTAATTGACTTTACATATATCGATAATTTCACCGCAAGTCATTCATTGATTTTCATGAATTGAATAACATAGTTTCATAATCTGGCATGGTTGATTCTTGTTTATGTTATTCATAATTATCAGATCAATAGATACCAGTTCTTCCTAATGAAGACACAATAAACTCATTACAATCAGTTGTGCAGATCTCAATGCTTTTTCACAGTGGCTGGTCTTGATGCAGAATGCAATTTTGTTGAAACACAATCCAATCAATGCTGATTCAAAATAGGGAATGAAAATAAGGTTAAAAAGTGTAAAACTTGTCAAAAGCTAGATAATTATCTGTTTCATTATAATGTTATACGTCTTGGCAATCAATGAAAATTTGTGAAATAATAAAATAAAAATAACACCAAAATCGAAAAACATTGAATAATTTGACTTTATGGTCTGACTTTTTTACAATTGAACGTTCTTAGATTCAATCAAAGGAATGGTTATTTCCTTGTATCATTTGGCAGTGATTTCATTTGTCTGGATCGTTGCAATGGATGCTTTGAAATGTGTAACATAAGTATAATTTTGGTAGTTCCAGAAGGCAGATCACTTTGATATAACTCTAAATCAAGCTCCAATTTAGCTAATTGTTCACCTTTAAGAGGTTTAATCAATGAGATTATGGCTTCATTATAAGCTGATCTTAAATGAAAATCATCTCTCACAGCAGGCTCAGTTGAATTATCAGCTTCGAACGATGTTACATTCAATTTGAACAACACTTCTGACCCTGATATAACGGGTCCTCTAGCCGTGAATAAAGTCAGTTTACCAGAAGACGGAATCAAGACCTCAGAAGGAAGTGAAATATAGCTGTAAGAATAAGATAACGGTTTCGTGTTAATCTCGTAGCATTGATCGCCAACACATTGAACGGCTTTCCGTGGCTTCTTGCATCGACTGAATGGTAGGATAAAATAGTAATAAAAATAAATCTAATTAGTCTCATTGAAACAATTGAAATTGTAAAATTTATAAGCAAAGAGAGAATGGCAACATCGAGTTTTTTGATTAGCTAACATAATGATTAAAATAAATTATGATTTTATAACAATAAAGCCATTCGATTTTAGATGCTTTCCTTCAGGTTTGCTTAAAATTCATTTTTACAATGTAATACTCACTGAGTATGAGCTATATCTCTGATATAACCTTCTGGACAGTTTCGATTGAAACATTTGTAACCTCCAATTGTGTTTAAACAAATTGATTCCCCACAAGGCTTATTGCGTTCGCACTCGTTTATATCATCACAGAATCTATTATCTCTAACTTTAAATCCTTCTGAACATGAACATACGTATGAACCTTCAGTGTTGTTACATCGACCTTCACAGAAGAGTGCCAAATTGGTAATGTTTTCAGCACACTCATCAATATCAATGCATGTCTTTTCATCATCAGCTAATCTGTAACCTGCAATAAAAAAGGAGAGAAAATTATTAGTTAATTTTGAAAAAATGGACACAAAACTTAATTGAAAATCACTGTTGGACATACCAGGTGGACAAGAGCAAATATACGAGCCTTGAGTATTTATGCATTTATGTGGACAAACCCAAGGGCTCTCTTCACATTCATCAATATCGACACAGTCTTGTGAATATTTCGATTGACGGTAACCCTTTTGGCAGATACAATCAAATGAGCCTTGTTTGTTCACGCAAATTGAATTAACTGGGCAAACTTCATGACCGTATTTTGCGCATTCATCGATATCAATACATCGCTGATATTCATCTAATTGTTGTCCCATTGGACATGAACATGAAAATGATCTATATGTATTGGAACAGGTTTGACCCGAAAAACAATTGTGTTTTCCTTCTGAACATTCATCAATATCAAGACAATTATTACTGTTAGCATCATAACGAAGCCCACTTTCACAAACTGAGCGACATTGATAAGTACCAATCAAATTGACACACGAATGACCAGATGGACAGCGTTCTGGAATAAGGCATTCATCGATATCTTCACATTTACCTAAGCTGTTTCGCTCAAAGCCATTTGGGCATTGAATTGACTGACAAGTTCCATCAGGTTGGAGACTTTGACCCGGTGGACATGCTATTCGAGTGCATCGATAGGTTCCTGGTGTGTTGATACACTTAAACATGAACGATGAGCCACATATTGTTGGTGTTGACTCACATTCATCAATGTCATCACAATTATCTGATGTTAAATTATAAATATAACCAGTTCCACATTCATTTTTTCTTATGCACAAATATGATCCTGGCATGTTGAAACATCTATGCGTATCGGGACAAAGACTGAAATCAACGCATTCATCAATATCTTCACACAATCTCGTATCAATGTTACGATTATAACCTCGATCACAGTTCCCTAATTGTAAACGTTCAATTCGTGGACGACATTCATAGGAACCAGGAATATTGATACAATCTTCAACTGATGGTTTACACCTATGCATTCCGATTAAACACTCGTCGATATCAATGCACTGAGAATTGAGTGATTGATAACCAGCTGAGCACTGAGTGGGATCGACTTCGGGTAATTGTCGTTCACATCGGTATGAGCCAAGTATATTGACACAAGTCTCCAACGTTGAATGACAAACAGGAGGCTTAAGTACACATTCATCGATATCAATACATTGGCCTGAGTTACTTTTGGTTAATCCTGGTGGACAAAGAGCTTGAGATGATGATGAATACTGATTGAATCTTGATAGTTGATGAACTGGTTTGTTAGTACAATTGTACGAGCCAGGTTGATTGTTACAACTTTGCCATGGTGCACAAGCTCTGTTAAGCTCTACACACTCATTTATATCTATACATGATGACCCGGAAGGATTCAACTTATAACCTTGATCACATCTGCATCGTTCGTTCGAATCGTGATAACCATTTTCACAGAAGCTTTTTGTTTCAGGTGTATCTGTTTCACGTTCACGAGAATCATTCTTAGAGGATGATTCTGCTTGACAGCATTCAATAAACGATTTTATCCAATTGTTTGTAAAACTTAGACTTGCTGTTATCGAACATGGTCTTCCTTCTTCTCGAGCATTAGATCCCAATTTGCATGCTTGACAACATTCATAGACAGCCTTTGAATGTTCAGTGTAACGAGGGAAGCTAATGGATGGGATACACTTTTCGGTTGATGATTGAGCCAGTGATTTACCGAGGTCACAGTTGACTGATTGATGACGAGAAGAACAGCAGAGGCTAAAGGTTATCTCACAGTCTGTAAAATATCCACTTGTTACATTGAGTCTAGGTAAAAGAGCTGGGTCACTTGTTGAGCAGCCAATTGAAGGCCAACGATCTGCAAAATCTTGTCCTAGTTTACAGCAATCGATAATGGTCTTGTCATAATCTGCAAAGATATCAAATATCGGTTCACCGAAAAAAAAGGTTAAAATTAATCAATTCAACAACAGGAATAAATAGCTTAAAAATTATCAATAACAATTTGGGTTTACCTTGTGTTGAATAGCCTATTGATAATACGACTGTTGTCACCCATAGCTTGACAATCCAGATCATCTTTGGGTTTCAAGTAAATACTTTTGATCAAATTGATCAGTCAATACGCCATACTAATTACTTTTATTGTGAAGTGTAATTTAACTTTATCCCTGTTGATAGCTTATCATAAGTAAATAAAATGAATAAATTTAAATAAAACTAAAACAAAAAATAGACCGTGAATTGTGAAGGGCAACTAAAACCAAAGCACATGTAATCCTAAGCAATTCTTTCTCTTTTTACTCACCATATTTCTGGATTTACTTATACCAGGCCAATCAATTGAAATGTTGAAACTCTTTAACTATAAGATAACCATGTATTAATTAATTGCCAAGTAAACAGTTTGAAGATTGACACTTACACAACTAAATATTGATTAAAAAGAGTACAATTTATTAATTAGTCAAAATGGTTATAACTTATAGCCAATAATTATTATGTTATGATATGAAGTTTAACTGAAAGCGACTCTGTGGTTACTGTTTTATTCCGAAACAAGTCTAAAAAAGCACAGCGAATATCCAATCGTAATTAATTTGCTGAGTAAGGTTAAGAGTAATTCACCCGAATCAAGGCAGAACTTGATTAAATCCTAAGCAACATAATTTTCATTTAGACTTATTGAATAACCTAATAAATTAGTTATTTAACTTGCAAAAGATGTAGTTTTATAGTGCATACCTTTCATTTGTCCTTGTTTTCGGTGGCATTATGGGTCGATGGGCTGCAATAGAATAAAATTCTGTGTAAAAAGTTTTATATGAAGGAAGTTGGTTAGTTGAGAACCTCTAAAATTGAATATTTTGAGACAAGAACGATTTGAAATCTTAATGAGTGACATTTACAAAATACCCAAATAAACCAGACTAGATGAATAGCAGATGAAATGTTTTTATTTTAGTTTTCACAAAACTCATTGACGATAACAATCTTCGATTTAAATAACATCATTTTATTCAACTTATTTGTTTATAGATGAGAAGAGAAGTGAGCTATGCAAAGAACAGACTCACCTTTGCCACAGCTGATGGTAAATTCATTTGAATCCTGGTTATGATGAACTGATAATGTAGAAAGATTGAGTTTAACCATCGGTGGAGCTGATTTTAACGGCATTTCAAGAAGAGATCGGAGTGTTCCACGGACATAGGCCATTTTTAATTCCAAACAATGACTATTTTAGAAGGCTTTACTTCACAAGGAATTTTATGATATTATTTGTTTATCAATATAGATGAAAGATACTTTTTTTCAACAGGTATTTGTAGACTAAATGATTACCTAGTATTTAGAAAAACAAAAGTGAAAATAAAGTTAATTATAATATCTTGCGAATAATCAACTGAAATAAGTAAAGATAAATGAGAAAAATTATAAGACGCACTTGAAAAACAACTGATGGCAAATGGGAATAAAAATCATTCACTATGATGCATGGCATTAAGGACACCATCAATTTCATGAGAACTGCTAATTTTAATCCAATTTAAGTTAATTTTCTCATCTATTACTAATCTTTAACAATTCACCGACTTTTCATTAGCCTAATCTCCAGATTGACCATGATTACCATGTGTTGTCCGTACGGAACAGATACATGGGATTACGGACAAATGGATTTTGGGTATAAGTCTGAGCTCTAGAACTATTGAGGCAAAGAAAAGTTAGATATCGATTTATGGACATTGTTTTCAGTTACTGTAAAATTTTTGAGTGAATAATTAGTGCAAGATTGGATTACGTAATGGGTAGAGGTAAAGATATTACTGAACGAAGGTTGGGCTTCTACATATGTTTAATATTTCAAACTTTGTGGGCCAATGGCAATTAAATTGATCATTGGTTTAAATGAACAAAATATTTTTAGCTTGATGGACTGTATATTGCATTGAATAATTTTTTTAACTGTTAAATATCATAAAATAACTTAAATTTGTGCAAGAAAAGGATTTTCGAAGTAACAAGCAATCATTTCAATAATATTTAATTTGTAAATTTATTATTATATCTTCAGCATTTAAAGTGACAGTTATGGGATAATAATTTAAATGTCTTTGAAACAGGTGTAAAAACCTTTGTCCTCAGATCGAGACTGTTATCGTATCTTTTATAAGATGGATCAGATTTAGAAGATGAAAATCACCAGGTTTGAAGATTGATTGAGTAAAGGTGAAATTTCCTTGGCAATTTTGGATGTTTATCAATGATTGCTAAACCAATAAATTATATCAATTATGTAGATAAACCAGTTGATAGTCACCAGTTAGACAATATCACAAAACACAGAAACCAGAAATAATTCTGTAAATAATAGAGTATTAAATAATTTGGCTGTACTCCAGTAAACACTATCTTATTGGTAAGGTAGTTTGTTATGATGAGAGTGAAGGTGAATTGTACCAGATTTACAACAATACAATAAGACAACAGTCAGTGAAGTCTTGCTGGTGGTTAAAGCACTTATTAACTGCCCAACTTGAAACTCACGAATGAATTGAAAACCGCAATCAAGTCAAACCCATTAATACTCCAGTAGTCTTTAAATAAAGTTTAGTCTACTTGAAGTATGTTTAAATTGTCACGGTGAACTGGTTATCTCAATAATTGTAACCCAACATCAGAATGAATCCTCCCAATTCAATCATTGTAAACAGTGGGATATCAACAACAGTGTAAACAAAAAACAAATCACAACAAAAGTAATTAACAACAAGAATTTCAAGTTAAGTTAGTAAATAACACAATGAAAACCATTTAATTTTGTAAAAGTCAACCATTTTCCAATACAAATGAATGTAGAATGGAAATCCAATCATTCGACTGATTATTAACTATGAAAAGTATGAAACAAATACAGAACTTGATCAACATTTTCATATAATAAATACGAAAATGTCAAAAATAGTCAATAAAGGCAAGACAAGACTACTTTTAATTGCTTGATTACCTTTTCTTATAATCCAAGGGAACCGCATGAGAATGGAAAGCTTCTTTAGTTTAATGTCCCGATCAAGAAAGAGAGCCAATCCAAGACTTGGTTTGTGAACAAGCAGGATTGGTGCAAAGAGGACATCGCAATAACAATTGACGTGAACAAGTGTGGCCAGAAATCAAATGCGATTTGACTAAATCAGCCATTCCTTTTATAAACGCTGGATGGTCATTTGGAGCTGGGGCTCGACGAATATTTTCGACTTTGAGCTAGGAAAAGATAACAAAAACTGTTAATAACTGTCGTGTAAATGCAAATATAAGATATAAAAAAATTCATACTTTTGATCCTAATTCATGAGCATATTCAATGTCAAGTTCATGAAGAGTTTCTATATGCTCATTTACAAATGATATTGGGACAATTAAAAAGTTTTTCCGTCCTCTTTTTACAAATCCTTCCATAGCTTCATCAGTTTGAGGACTTAACCAAGCTGCTGGACCAACTTTAGATTGCCAAACTAGCCGGTAAGGATGTGACCAGTTAAGAGCCTCCATTACTTTGATTACAGTAGCTCCTACTTCTGTCGGATAAGGATCTCCTCTATTTACAGCCTTACGAGAAAAATATTAATTAAGACGAAGAAATTGTTAATACAATTTATAAATATTTCATATATGCGTAGAAGAAAAATGTTATCAATATACTCACAGACATTGGTAGAGCATGAGCTGAGAACAAAATTACAACATCGTCACGAACAGATTCTGGAAATTTTTGTAATTCCTTATTAGTTAAATCTCTGAAAGCTTCAATTAAGCCGCTATTTAAAGGCCAGCGATCAATAAAACTCCATTTTATAGAAGGTTTTTTGTCAGCAAAATATTTAGCAATAGCATTTAAACTACTACCCGATGTGCTGCAACTATATTGCGGATACTGAGAAAAGGCAACAACTCTTTTAACACCGTCACTAAAAAATAAATAAGAACATCACAAATAGCAAAAATTAGCAAGATTTATAATGATTGATGAAAAAATGAAATGAAATTCTATTACTTTTCCATTTGTTTTATAGTATCTTCAGTTAAAGGAGCAGTGTAACGAAATCCAATGTAATGCTTGTGAGGACCAGTTTCAGGACTGATTTTATCTAAAATTTCTGTCATAAGAGAGCCTTGCTTATCGGTCCAATCTTTAATCGGAGATCCACCACCTATTTGATTGTATTTTTCGGCCACTTTCGGCGCTCTTCTTTTAGCAATCCAAGGACCTAATTTACTAAATAAACATACCATTTTATAAATAAATGAATAGGTGTCAAATTAGGAAATAAAATTGACATTTGACAAAAAAGACATACTCTTGCATTGGAAGAGTCATTATATCACGATCAAGAAATAGTCTTGTCAAAAAAGGTTCAACTTCCTTGGAATCCTTTGGTCCACCCATATTTAACATAAATATAGCTGTTGATGGTGAACTAATATTATTTGACAATTGGTTGATACATAACCCTGAAAGATAAAACATTCAAGAAAATATCAAACACAGTTCGTAAATCAATCAAACAAACAAACAAAATCGAAATATAATTAAAAAAAAGCATTGCATACCTTTACTTTTAAAAACACTGTCGAATAGCCTTGATGATTGACCAAGCTCTTTAACTAAACCATTTAATTTAATGTTTCGTAACATGTTTTGAATTATTATGAATATTTAATAATTTCAGTAATATACAATGTAAAATATTAGAAAATGATGAATTAGAAACTTTTTAAACAAATTGTTATAAACAATCAAACATAACAAACAGCTGAATAATGATTGAACAAATAGTAAGATAAGGCGGTAAATATGAATTTTTTAACAACAAAAAATTACAAGTCGGCAAAGTTACTAGCCAGTAAATCGAAGTGACCTCTTGTACAGAAACAGAGAATTTTAATTCCCGAAATGAGTGCATTTTCTGATTGAGTGTTTCATCAGAAAATGAGTTTAATGAAAAAAATCTGGCTCCCCAATTATACAAAAAGCGTTCGAAGTTTCAACTTTGAACTCAATTTTATCGAAAACTAATGATATAATGTGAAGTATTTAAATTTCACTAATGGATCCAGTTTAAAAATATCATTTAGAAAACTCATGTAATCAATTAAACTAAAACTTATGAAACAGTATTGAAAATATGAAATAAGTTGCTAGACAAATAGTTAAAATAAGCTATTATAATATTATATTTTCAATGATGTGCAGTTTCTAAATGTTGACTGTAAACTAAAAACTTTGGCTTTGAATGAATTTTGATGTAAATATTTTGTTAGAATTAAGAATAAACTGGAAAAATTAACATCATATTAAGTGGCGAGAGTTGTTTGAATGAAGAATAGAAAAAGACTTTTGAATGCTCCAATCCAGTTTAGATACAAAGCTTAGGGTTACATAGTTGTATTACAATGTAACAGATCCAAAATTTATTATAATCCATTTAAATGATAAATCTAATGTTTTATCATAAAAATTTGATCTTTCTGTGAAACCGTCATGTTGCTTGATAGATGGTTGAAGAGATGATAGAGAGAGAGAGAGAGAGAGAGAGAGGAGCATTAAGTACATTCCATTCACATGTGGTTAAAGCATTGAATTCAGATTTAAGATACAACTTGTTTAAGAAATTCTCGATCAGGATTTTTGGATAGGAATCGTTGTAAATAAGTACAGGTAACTTTAGCTCTTAAATTATTATCAACAACGAATTTAAACGCAGCCTGTAAGAGACAAAAAAAAAGTAATGTTAGTAGTGTAAAAAAGAAGGAGCGAACCAAAGGTTCAAATCAGTGCAGCTGAATTGATGAACCTTATCGAGTATGTTATGAATCTGATCATGAAAAAGGAAAAAAATAGACAAGTTGATTTTAATTTGTTGAAAGCAAACAGTTGATGTGACAACAACGATCAAGATGATAAGTCAGCAACCCGGAAGCTACAGGCACTTATTATTCGTAATAGATAGAGACTATGAACAGAAAGCGATTGAATAAAAAGGTAGATGACCTTGATGCTGAAATCAGCTTTGAATTGGAATGGCCAAGATGATAGTTTATTTGGTTAATAGCGTTTTCTAACTGAATAATGTATTGAACAAAATTTGAATGCACAAAAGAGAGGGTAAAGGTGGAGGTGGACGAAGAGGATGATAATGAGAAAGTAAATGACTGAGTGGTTGACTGATATTCTGAATGAAGAGTTTGATGAAAAAAAAGAAGTAAAAGATGAAAAGGTGAGAGTGTTAAGCATGTTGTTATAGTATTGAAGGAGAAATTAAGAATTGAGAACAAGGTGAATGAACTAACTTGTGCCAATAATTTAGCGACTCCTTGGCCACGACATGTAACAGGTACCTCAGTGTGATACAATTCAACCAAATCATTGGCTAAATATTCATAATTTAGAACGGCTTTGTCACCTCCTTTATCGTGCAATTTGGAATTAGAAAAGAAAAGGAGGAAGAAATTAAGAAAAATTTAAAATAGTTGATTTAGGGACTTTTCCATCAATAAGTTTTGATAATAAAAAATAATCTAATCCAATAGAAGTTGGTGCATTTTAATTAAAAGTAATACAATGAAATGCGCGATAACTACCTCTTAATTAATTTACTAAACGGCTTACATAGCTTGCCGGCGTCGTCAAGCTAATATAAACAAACAAAGTTACTCTTCATTTTGTTCTAAAGAGTAAAGTACTGGGCGTTTTTTATCCTGTACGCCTGTTTGCAGTCATAAGTCGCAAACGGTTCATGCTACAGACCTGAGGCTCGAACTACAAGCTATCACATATTGCAGAACCTCAAGTTCGAACTCTCAAGGTTATTCAAGGTCACTCAGTGGTTTGACCTCTAACTGACATTTGAAGGTCATTTTCTTTAAGGGCAATCTTTTTATAACAGATCGGTGATTGTTACACATCCATAACATACACGGTTAGAAAGATCATTGGATTTCAATCATAAGCAATCCAATAGCTGAATTGTATGAATACGTTCATATCTCTTGTTCAGAATAAGTTATGGATGTGTAACAATCACATTATGGATTGCTTATGATTGAAATCCAATGATCTTTCTAACCGTGTATGTTATGAAAAACAAATGTCGGCCATTTTATGCCAAGTAAGGTACCAAATCTTTTTCCGCATAAAATGGCCGACCTACCAAATTTTCTCCAATCATGGGCTTTCCCTACCTATTTAGGGTAGGGAAAGGTAAGGATCACAAAAAACAGTTTCCCCGCATTATATTAGGCAAAAGTGGCCGAGTTTTACCTTACTGAAAATTATCAATTCGACCACAACAACTCTTAAGCCAAGCTTCAAAGTGAGTTTAGGCAACAAAATAGAGACGTAATATGTCAGTTGTTTATAAACGGTCGTTTTGAAATTATATTTCACTGCATTAACTTTATATTTTATATTATTATATTTAATTATTGTAATTATTTTTTTTATATTTTGCTATTTTTATTCTATTTATAATGCAAAATTGGTTTTTTTCTTTTCAGTTTTGGCTCTCATTTGGTTTTGGCTACCAATTTTCCATCTAATCGACGTTTTCAGTATCATCAACAAGGTAAGTCGCATTCACTTGCATCATATTGTTAATATTGTAATGTGCCATATTTGTTTTGGCTAAAACAAATAGAGAGGAGATCACTATCTCCCCTATTCAAACATGACATTTCGGTCAATGTGACCCTTGGCAGCGTAAAAGCAATCCAATTTATGATTGCAAAGAAATACAAAAAAGTTCTATGCAATTCAGAAAAATAAAGTCAGAGGTGAATAAAGAAAACAAGGGAGCGAGAGCAAATGAAATAAAAAGAACTGAAAAAAACTCATCGGGATCATCTTCTGATCACCCTGTCCCTATCCGTAGTTCATGCAAAAAATAAAATAAGTTGTACCGATACAAAACCTTTCCCATTTTATTCCCCTTCTACCCATCATTACAATATAAATAAACGATAGTTTAATGAATTTTGTTTTTTACTTTAAATTCACCGCTTTAAGCATCCATATTTGTTTTTGGTGGGTAAAATCGATTTGCAACTCATTGCATTGGGTTGTTTTTCAAACTTTTGTCCCGATTAATATTTTTATATAGATGGGAATATTCATGAAATGAAAAGAAGAAAAGAAGAAAAGAAGAAAAGAAGAAACATTTGAATGTTCTTATAAAGAGCCCGTTCAGTTTCTCACAGATAATGTAGTAGGTAAAATCCGTGGTAAATTCTCACTTTCACAAGAGAAGAGTGAAAAGCGGATAGACGCCCTCAAAATCAAACATTTTGCCTTTGAATTCACTATTCGTGATGTAGAAAAACAAAAAGTTACATCCAGTCGAGCGGTTTGCACCTCGTATGCAAAAGCAAAAACAAAAGCTGCTACTAAATTATTTGATATTTTACCAAATAAACCTCAAATGGTATGTTATCGTAATTAAAAACTTGTTATAAAGTTAAATTAAACAGCTATTTTTCTCACACCTAGCCAGAGCATCTAATTGGACTACCAAATTTCCGAGTCACTGCTATTTTATTCCAGTTTTTTTGCCATTATTCTGGAGTAAAATTTTTATTGAAACGCATTAAAAAGCAACAGATATTCTTCGAATAAGTCTGAGTTCAAATTTTTCTATTCGATCAAAGGTTTCGTTGAAGAATATAGGAATGCAAGTCGCGATCCGAATTTTGCAGGGATGAACAATCCTCTCGAAGTTGGAACTAGCAAGTCAACAGGAAAAAAATCTGATCTATGTATAGACAGATCCATATAAGAAATTTTTCTCTCATTCAGATTGGTTCATAACAAAATTGATTACGCTACATCAGGCATGCATTAATCAATGCATAACCAAGTATTCTAACATATTTTTGGATTTAACTTTGCCTATCCAGGTGGATACCACACTTCTTTGTACAAAGATGTGATGCGTGCATGAATTTAAAGATCAAAATCCATTTCATCATGTTCTTACTTATGACTTTACTGACATGTTGTAACACATGTTGTATTGAAACCAAAATGATGAAAATCTTTCAAACATTTCTCCCTTTGAAGAAAAAATATTCTGGTTTCAATTCGTTGAATGGTGCTATGCAAAGTCAGAAATCATTTTTAACACTTTTGAATGTTAGTTGTAAGTATGCACCTTATCACAAATATAAATAACAATATATTGCCTAATTGTTTACCTTTCTCTTTAAGGTGACAAATGCAAAGGCCCCTACCTTACAATCAATAAAAAATCGTATTAGCTGCCATCGATTCTTATATTTCTAAATGAAGAGTCAGTATCAGATGATCTTCCAAATGCTTTGAATTTAGAAATATAAGATAAGTTAAATATTTTCGGTACTTCTTATGAGAAGTACGCGTATGCATTCAGTTTTTTAACATATAAATTTGGAAATACGGAAATAGACAAACCTCACTGACATCACCGTGGTCAGCCAGGAGATAAAGCTTCTATCGGTCATTTTGTGCTCATGATGAAGCATGAAGGGACCTGGAAATAAATAAATAATGAGTCTTCTTTAGAGACTGTAGAGTACCTTTAGAAGATTTCGCTGATCATGTGGTTGAGTACCAGTGGTGACGCTGGTGCAGAAAATCCATGGAACACCCATTTGATGCCTTACTCAATGCCATCAGAGCGGCATACCTTCTTTAGCTCCAACCCCGGGGATCAAAACTTGCCCTGACTGAGCAGGAGCTACACAAGTTTGATCTGTTTCTTAAACCTAAAGAGGTCTTAGTGTATCTGTATACCTCAAAAATCTTTTTTACCCCCTTACATATGACTCCATTAACTAGCTGTATGAAATTTTTGATATCAAAAACACCATATACATCTTTTAACAATGATAGGTACGCGTTATCATGCATTTATGTCATGTTGTCGAATTTGGCATTTGATAACCCTGAATAACTTCTGAACCGTTTGTCCCAAGAATCTGAAAATCTGCATACTGAATGGGGGTCAAACAAAGACCCTTCACAAAAGGTATCAGATCAAAGGATCAAGTCGTTCGTTCACAGAAAAAACTTTTCAGTTTAACATGGGCGTCCATGGGGGGTTTCGCCCTTTTTAGCCCGATAACTAATGAACGAATAATTTCCGCATAGAAAGCGAGCGGCACTATAAAATTGGCATGAAAAACTATTTATTACATGATCCTGAACATGATCTGAGGTAGGACGTCAACTAAAGTCTTACCGAGAGAAGAGAGAGAAACAAATACACTTTTCCCTCGAGTTTTTTGCTTTTTTGGATTGCTGACATCTAGGTGAACTATAGGGCGAAACAATTAAATTTTATACTTTAAACAATTAGTTTACTCTAATGACTCCCCCTGAAGGGAAAAGGGCGGAAACTTTCCACTAGAAAGGCTAAAGGGGCATAACTGGACCGGATTAATTGTTTAAAGTATAAAATTTAATTGTTTCCCCCTATAGTTCACCTAGATGTCAGCACTCCAAAAAAGCAAAAAACTCGAGGGAAAAGTGTACAGTAAAATTAGCCTTATTCGATATTTTTGGAGATACGCCATCTACTGTTGTAAGTAATAGAATGCTCTGGTTTTGTTTATCAGCATGAAGTTGAAACGTTTAGCAAGATCATTTCTCTGAGTTTCTCAACATTAAATTGATAGCTTACATCGATATTTAACATTGAGAAGATAATAATGCCACTGATACTTTTGAAAAATTAACATATTTTATTTAATTGAGATGATTGATATTGTTTCCAAGGAGACTATTGTAAAATGTTGCTAAAAAAATGAGTTTGAATGAGTTGTAACGTTAGATGGCGTATCTTCAAAAATATCGAATAAGTGTAATTTTACTGTAGTTGAAGATAAAATAGAAGAGGGAAGCATTATTGAAAAAGAAGAAAAAGTTAGCATTTAGCTAAACAGATAGAGGGAGGAAAACTGTGAGAAGAAGTACATACAAGTAGAGGAGTGTGAAAAAGGAGAGGAAGAGAATGAGATAGTTGATAAACAAATTGTTAAGGGAATAATTATTGCTGGAGAAATGATAGTAGATGAAATAGAAAAGCAAGATAAGACAAAGAGGAGAAGAAGAGAGAAAAAGAGAAATAAGACTAGATTAGGTGAAATTTAGCTTACGCGAAATAAACCAGCCCCTTCATATATATTTAAATCAATATGCATTGCTCTCTATTGAGAAAACATTACTCAAGATAACAATTGGTTTAATCTAAAAATTAAGTCTAAATTTTGATAAACCATTTGTTATCTTGAGATACAATTTTTTTAATAGAGAGTAAGGCCGAGTGTTTTATTTTTTGTAAGCTTAATCAGACAATAGTAAATAATATAATACACTCAGCCACCATTCTGGGACTGGTGGAAAAAGAGAAAGAAGAAGAAAACACGCAATTTTTCCACACATATCACTCGCTCGGAATACAATTCAAAGTAACAAAAATTAATTCTTCAGAAATTGTGTCGGAATGTCAAGAGCGGGTTGTACTGGAAAGGTTCATTCAAAAACGACGCTTTAACAATGCAACACTCATGATATGTTCAGGTCAAAGCCAGAATTCATTGATCAACATGCTGCTTAAGTTATGGGTTGCGTCTGGTGGGATTGGTATGGGATTTTCATGATAAAATTTATGGAAAAAGGTCAAACAATGGACGGTAGGGAGTACAGAGCCCAGCTAGAAAGAGTAGACCAAGGTTTGAAAAAGAGTAGACCTGAAAGACCTAAACGCAATCCGTGCTTCCTGCAAGACAATGCTCGACCACATAAAGCAAAAGAAACCATGGAAAAAATCAAAGAACTGAAATCCTGAAATGCTTGTATAATCAATGATAATATTCGCTGCAGCCGTTATCCCGATTTACTGATTGAAAAAGAAAGTTGAAAGAGGAATTAATTTATCCCTAGTGCAATTTAAAATCTTCGCTACGTTTTGCTACGCTCCGATAATTATTTTTATAGCAGTATTTGCCGTTCTCTTACCTTTACAGTCTGTTTTTTGTTGATATATTATATTTACGTTGACTCAACATCTGTACAAAAACAGTAATTTTTGATGATTAAAAATATTGGAAAGAGAAAAGATAAAATAATTCAAATTTATTTTTAAAAGAATGTATTTTTGTCGTGAAAAAAGTTCAAGATGAAACACAATCATTTATCCTTTTATTATTAAATTTTGTTAATCTTGTCATCACAGTTCTGACAGTTCATCTTTACAGTTGATAATCAGCAGTCTAGGATTTACAATTAAAATCGACAATCGTTGATTCCTATTGAAGACAAAATTTGCTCCTCCTGTTCATTGATTTCCTGATTAAAGAAAAATTAGAAGAAATTAGTACATTGAGAACATCGACATGGAAAACTAGTTGCCGTTTCAATATTTCATTTTAAGTTTTAAATTTTAATATATCTAAAAAGGCAAACTATTGAAGTGCATGAGACAAAGAGACAGAAATTCACAATTGATTCAAGATTCGAGTTTATTATTGGGGCATATCTTTTCTTCGGAGCAGATAGCTTTAAAATTTAAGCATTAAAAATTGAAATGCATACCTGTGTAACATTTTCTTCCAGGATATTAAAACTGAGCAAGTGATTAATGGATTCTTCTCTAGTCATTGAATGCCTATTTTCCCCCTTATCGCAGCTTAATTCTGTCCCGAGAGTCTTCAGTTGTTTCTTAACAATCATTGGCTGTTCCATATTTTCCAGCAAAGCATAATCTTTTTTCAATGTAAACTCCAAATCAGACAACGGAATCGTATATTTGAAATTAGAATCACATGAACTGTTATTGGGAGATCCGCCAGAATCTTTACAAATTGTTAAAACTTTTCTTGGAGTACAATTAGCATGAGCTTTATGGGAAACAGAATAATCTGAAGTTTCCTCAGACAGAGAGAAAGTTTCAACCGAATTTTCAGCTGAGGTTTGAACTGTCTGTATGATATCAGCGGAGTCAAATTGTTTATGCTTTTTGTTTGAGCTAAGTCCTTTATTATCGAATGTGTTGAATCTGTCATACAAGTCAACTTGCAGTTTAACATTTCGCTTTCCAGTTGTCGAACTATGATGACAAGATTGACCCCCAGTACCTTCACCACAACAACCAACACCTAAATCGCCACCCGAGCCACCTGAGCCACCAAGAGCACTTGATCCACCAGATCCACCAACCCCTGAAGATTCACCAGTTGAACCGTGATAAATTGTCAACGGTGACGCAGTTAAATACATTATTGGAGCCATGAGTACATGGGGTTTACTAGATGTTTGTCTAGAATAGGAAAATGACCTGTGAAGTTCTGTTGGAGTTAAAGCTTGATTAAACACAACTGGAAAACCAAGAGGCCAAGTTGCGGGCATTGTTTCATGTCCAGATAAATTGATTCCTGAAAATGGGGTTGGGATAACTTTATGATGTGCCGATCTGCCATTTGAATTGAATTTACGTCTTGATTCGGTATGAAAACAGGCTTGCTTAGGTTTGGTATGCACAATAGATTCTCCTGAATTATATGCAGTTCTCTTAAATTTGGAAGTTTCCATTTTCTTCTGATTCTTTGTGCATCCTGATCCAGTGGATTTAATCATCCTTTTGGACGTAATTTTATTATGATGTGATAAAACCTCTTCTGTCAATGAAACGCAATTAGAGTTAACTGGTCCACTTGAGACAGGATTTTTCCAGTGTTCAGGCTTCTTTGGAGATTTGGAGGTCGGACCATTATTTTTGGCAGTTGGATCTGAAGTTCGGCTGTTTGGTTCATCAGGTACGGTTTTAACTACATTATTGGTTGCGTCAAAGGAAATAGATGAAGTTCCATTAATCCCTGAATCCATTGAGTTACAAGTTTTTCTTAAGTTTACTGAATCATCATTTGAATCTGATCCATAAGGTGAGTTGTTTTGTGTTGTTGTAGCTGAATGTCCCGATGATGAAGATGGAGCACAATTTGTTTTTGGTTGAGAAGCAAAAAATCTTTCTATATTATCCTGCAATCTCATTTGTTGGAGTGATACAGGTGTTTCAGAAGATAAATCAGAGTCATCTTGATGAGGAGAAATGGCTCCCATGACAACGGACTCTGGATCAGAACAGGAACATTCCTGACCGGAAACTGAGGCAACTTCAATACCATCAATAATATTTGATACAAAGGCTGCTAGATTGCGTTTACGTTTATTAGCTTTCATTTTACCATAAAAATGTTTAATTGGTTTGGAAAGCATATTACGAACTTCTTCTTGCAGATGTTGTTTCTCTGCAGGGTTTTCAACTGGAACTTTCTGATCAGATTCACAAAAAACATTCGGATTCGATGGTCCTTCGACTATTCGGTGGTGACCAATAACAAATTCCATTCGTCGAGACCATGGATTAATAAATGATGACCAGTCTGTTTCAAGTGTAATGTAATCGCCATTGAAAACACGAAACCGATAAGGCTTGGATCGAAATGATGAACCTTCTTCTCGGACAACTAGATAACATTAAAAAGGAAATGCATAAATTAAGTCGGTTCTAGTGCAGTTCTGTTTGGTTGTATAAGACGACTGTAAATTTTTCAGCGTCTTGTTTGATATTATAAACATGTCTTGAGTCAGGGTAAGGTTAATGGGTTATAGTTAATGCAATATTTTTACCGTTATGATAGGTTTAGTATAAACTTTCCATTATTAATTTCTCTGATTAATCCATTCACACCATTTGCTTGAAAATAGCTTGATTTACTCAAAAAATGGATCAATAATGTTAACGCTCAACTTAATCTGCTACAAATGATAGCTAATAACATCATGGTTTAGTCGACAAATTTTCTGTATTTGACATCATCTTATAAAACTACAAATAGTGAAAATAACGACAGATTAACTCACCTAATTCATATATATCACGTATCAAGTGTAAATCATCTTGATGGTAGAAATCAAAAACAGAATAACCAACAATGTCTTGTGGAAGGTAACCCAAATAAGGTATACTGCTTGTATCAATATGTGAATAATGACATGAGGATGTATGACGAGATGAGAAAGGAGTCATTGCTGGATTTTTTTCATTCGGAACTGCAAAATCAGATGAAATAAAACTAACATTAAGATCAACGATAAACTTAATTATTTTAGTAACAAACCTTTATGAGCTGGAAGAATAGGCGAAGCTGAAGCAACCAAACAAATTGTGCTGATTTCTTCATTAGCAGGCTTTGGATTATCTTGTTTACCAAGAATGATATCCTTAACCACACAAGTCAATTGAAAGGGTTTGTAAACACTTTTACGTTCAACAACACCAAATCCACCAGAAAGAGTCTTGTATTCTCGAATACGAACATAGAATACAATCTTCTCCTCGTTTTTTGGATCTTTTGCCGCAAATCGATATTGAAGTCTTTGTGAAAGATGGTTTGCAAAAGTCAAACGATCTCGAGGATATAAATAATTAAGTATACATTGACCTTTAAGCATATCTTTTGGATAACCAAGGATCATTGTGATCGGGTTTGTCACATGTAATGTTATTGCGTCGTGAAGAGAAACGGTGAAACAGAATCCATCCTAAATTAGATTTTAAATTGAACATCTTAAAAATTCATTCCATTTGATCGAAAATCCATTAAATCCAAATTAAAGAAAATCCACAAAACGAACAAGGAAAACCAACAACAGTAATAAGACACAAGGTAACATAAAGATGGCAAAACTGTTAATAATGGATGGGCTCATGTTAAACAAACAAGGAAACCCAATATGTTACCTTGAATGAGACAAATTTAATTAGATAGAGCAAGCTGAGCTACGAAAAATTTTCACAGTTCTCGTTTGTAAGGCGATCAGTTCCTCAAATTTTTAGGCTTCAAATTCAGGTATTTGGTACTTATTAAATACAAAATTCGCTGGTCAAAAGTTAACGCAATATAATTCAGTCAGAGATATAAGGATTTAGGTTAAAAACCCAAAATTTCAGGAATAATTCGTTATACAAATGAATAAGTTTCTCATAACTTTCGCTTGCAATTGAAATTTATCATTCAAACGGTTCTTGGTAACTCATCAGATTCCTCATAAGAGTGACAATCAAAAATAAAATACACAGTTGCCTAAAAACAAAACAACTTACATCATTTCTTGGAACAGAGTCGATTGTAAAATCAAAATCATCAGGTGTTTTGGTTTCTTTTTCATACAAATATAATGACGGTTCATTACCAGGTTCTCGAGCTAACTGTTCTGCTCCTAAAGCTAACAATTAAAACGAAGAAAGAAACGGCATCATGAGTGAAAAGCATAACACATTCAAACGCATTGAATTATTTTCACCCTTAACAAACAGAAAGTAAAACTATTTAAGATAAAAGTAAATAAATAATAATTACCTGATTCAATTCCTTTCCATATTGGAGCAGTAAAATCATCAATTGGATGTTCCTTATTCTCCAAGAAGAGACCGAGACCTTTCATTTTTAATAAATGTCTTGGTAATCGGTTAAATAATGGCCAAAAGAAGAGACACAAAATTGATTTCTACTTTGACACTTTTGGCTTCTTTGTTAATTTTCCCACCACAAGAAATTCACTGACACAGAGTTGAATTATTAATTATAACCTTACACTTAATTAATAATTATAATTGATAAAATCTGGTTTCTACCCTTTTTTAAGATTTCAACACTGATAAGAACTGATTAAAAACAACATTGAATTAGGGAAGAACCAAAATATACAAAAGTCAGTATTTGGTCAAAGTTACTGGTAACTAAAAAGGCAAAACCATATAATTTTCACTTTGATTCGACTCCATTATCAACAGTTTAAGCTTAACAAAACTCACTGGACAAATTGAATGTAAAGATTCTCACGCGTTCTCTCTCTCAAATTACTTTCAACTTGCAACAATTTTCAACGTGATTTCAATCAACACACACATACACAAATCAACAGACTAAACAGAACACACAAATCAGGTGAAATATTCACGAAATCACCCAAATATAAATGTGTTGTATCCATGCAAAATGGCCACTCTAATAATGGTTTAACCAGCAAAAATGACAAAAAGAGAAGCTGCCTTTTACCATTCATTTATGTACAAATCTTAACGCATTAAAAATGTCCATCTGGATTCTTCATTATTCACGTTGATTATAATAAAATGTCTGAACAGTTGATTCATTACACTTTCATGTGCTTCATTCAATTCACACAACCATTTATAAATGTACATTTGACTACCCAATTGAATAACCATTAGTTGGAGCCACATCCAAACCATATTCAAGGCACATTAAGTTAGGTTGCATTAAAAGCCACGAGTTTAATAAATGTGACTTATTTAATTGCTGCGGAAATCATAGAATTTTTTTCAACTTATTTCTTCTTTTCCTCTTTCTATTCTTAATAAAATTATATCATTTCACTCAAATTTAAATAAAAGAAAATAAAATTTGACAAAAATGACATACTCTTGCATTGGGAGACGTTATATTACGATCAAGAAATAGTCTTGTCAAAAAAGGTTCAACTTCCTTGGAATCCTTTGGTCCACCCATATTTAACATAAATATAGCTGTTGATGGTGAACTAATATTATTTGACAATTGGTTGATACATAACCCTGAAAGATAAAACATTTAAGAAAATATCAAACACAGTTCGTAAATCAATCAAACAAACAAACAAAATCGAAATATAATTAAAAAAAAGCATTGCATACCTTTACTTTTAAAAACACTGTCGAATAGCCTTGATGATTGACCAAGCTCTTTAACTAAACCATTTAATTTAATGTTTCGTATCATGTTTTGAATTATTATGAATATTTAATAATTTCAGTAATATACAATGTAAAATATTAGATAATGATGAATTAGAAACTTTTTAAACAAATTGTTATAAACAATCAAACATAACTTTTTATTAGCACAATACAAATTGGCCAAGTGAGCCATATGGCTGTAGCCTCGGTAATATGGCTCGGTAGCCATATTAAGCTTGGCGAGCATTACGTCATATGTTTTTTTCCAAAAAATGAGTATCATTTCAATAGTAAATTTTAAATGGTATGTATTCACGACACGTGGAGAGCACATTGTACCTGGTACTTACCTTATTTTAGTAATCAAACACACAAATAAATGAAAATAGTTGATAACACTGGATTCACAAAATAGTAATGCTCCGAGAGTTTAGATGTTGGATATGAAATTTGGTTCGCTCTAACGTTGATAATTAAAAAATTTCATCTTGAAGTTTTCGCTTACACTCAGAAAATTACATAATTTGGTATTTATTTCAAAATAGGTATGTTTTGCGCTACATATACAGCATTAAATATAGATACAGTCACCATTGAGAAACTGCGTTTAATTTTTTTAACGATCCTTTTGAGGAGAGGTTAATTTTTAATCAAATTTCAGTGAAATATCTCTATTAACTAACACAATTAAATTTATTTTAAATAAAAATATCATTTAGAAAACTCATGTAATCAATTAAACTAAAATTTATGAAACAGTATTGAAAATATGAAATAAGTTGCTAGACAAATAGTTAAAATAAGCTATTATAATATTATATTTTCAATGATGTGCAGTTTCTAAATGCTGACTGTAAACTAAAAACTTTGGCTTTGAATGAATTTTGATGTAAATATTTTGTTAGAATTAAGAATAAACTGGAAAAATTAACATCATATTAAGTGGCGAGAGTTGTTTGAATGAAGAATAGAAAAAGACTTTTGAATGCTCCAATCCAGTTTAGATACAAAGCTTAGGGTTACATAGTTGTATTACAATGTAACAGATCCAAAATTTATTATAATCCATTTAAATGATAAATCTAATGTTTTATCATAAAAATTTGATCTTTCTGTGAAACCGTCATGTTGCTTGATAGATGGTTGAAGAGATGATAGAGAGAGAGAGAGAGAGGAGCATTAAGTACATTCCATTCACATGTGGTTAAAGCATTGAATTCAGATTTAAGATACAACTTGTTTAAGAAATTCTCGATCAGGATTTTTGGATAGGAATCGTTGTAAATAAGTACAGGTAACTTTAGCTCTTAAATTATTATCAACAACGAATTTAAACGCAGCCTGTAAGAGACAAAAAAAAAGTAATGTTAGTAGTGTAAAAAAGAAGGAGCGAACCAAAGGTTCAAATCAGTGCAGCTGAATTGATGAACCTTATCGAGTATGTTATGAATCTGATCATGAAAAAGGAAAAAAATAGACAAGTTGATTTTAATTTGTTGAAAGCAAACAGTTGATGTGACAACAACGATCAAGATGATAAGTCAGCAACCCGGAAGCTACAGGCACTTATTATTCGTAATAGATAGAGACTATGAACAGAAAGCGATTGAATAAAAAGGTAGATGACCTTGATGCTGAAATCAGCTTTGAATTGGAATGGCCAAGATGATAGTTTATTTGGTTAATAGCGTTTTCTAACTGAATAATGTATTGAACAAAATTTGAATGCACAAAAGAGAGGGTAAAGGTGGAGGTGGACGAAGAGGATGATAATGAGAAAGTAAATGACTGAGTGGTTGACTGATATTCTGAATGAAGAGTTTGATGAAAAAAAAGAAGTAAAAGATGAAAAGGTGAGAGTGTTAAGCATGTTGTTATAGTATTGAAGGAGAAATTAAGAATTGAGAACAAGGTGAATGAACTAACTTGTGCCAATAATTTAGCGACTCCTTGGCCACGACATGTAACAGGTACCTCAGTGTGATACAATTCAACCAAATCATTGGCTAAATATTCATAATTTAGAACGGCTTTGTCACCTCCTTTATCGTGCAATTTGGAATTAGAAGAGAAAAGGAGGAAGAAATTAAGAAAAATTTAAAATAGTTGATTTAGATGATGAAAAGAAAAACAGAAAATAACATAGTGATTTCATGTATAATTGCAGTCACCTGTTTAAACAGACTAACCTTTGCCACAGCTGATGGTAAATTCATTTGAATCCTGGTTATGATGAACTGATAATGTAGAAAGATTGAGTTTAACCATCGGTGGAGCTGATTTTAACGGCATTTCAAGAAGAGATCGGAGTGTTCCACGGACATAGGCCATTTTTAATTTCAAACAATGACTATTTTAGAAGGCTTTACTTCACAAGGAATTTTATGATATTATTTATTTATCAATATAGATGAAAGATACTTTTTTCAACAGGTATTTGTAGACTAAATGATTACCTAGTATTTAGAAAAACAAAAGTGAAAATAAAGTTAATTATCTTGCGAATAATCAACTGAAATAACTAAAGATAAATGAGAAAAATTATAAGACGCACTTGAAAAACAACTGATGGCAAATGGGAATAAAAATCCTATCTTCTATGAATCTGTATCTTTTATGAGATGGATCAGATTTAGAAGATGAAAATCACCAGGTTTGAAGATTGATTGAGTAAAGGTGAAATTTCCTTGGCAATTTTGGATGTTTATCAATGATTGCTAAACCAATAAATTATATCAATTATGTAGATAAACCAGTTGATAATCACCAGTTAGACAATATCACAAAACACAGAAACCAGAAATAATTCTGCAAATAATAGAGTATTAAATAATTTGGCTGTACTCCAGTAAACACTATCTTATTGGTAAGGTAGTTTGTTATGATGAGAGTGAAGGTGAATTGTACCAGATTTACAACAATACAATAAGACAACAGTCAGTGAAGTCTTGCTGGTGGTTAAAGCACTTATTAACTGCCCAACTTAAAACTCACGAATGAATTGAAAACCGCAATCAAGTCAAACCCATTAATACTCCAGTAGTCTTTAAATAAAGTTTAGTCTACTTGAAGTATGTTTAAATTGTCACGGTGAACTGGTTATCTCAATAATTGTAACCCAACATCAGAATGAATCCTCCCAATTCATGGGATATCAACAACAGTGAAAACAAAAAACAAATCACAACAAAAGTCAACTGTTCTTTGATTCGTTTTTACTATCAATGACCCGCCTTAATTTTTTCACTCTCAATTCAAATCAACTCCATTATGATCTCAATTTTTGATTCATCTTAAGAACAAGAAAAGAAGAGGAGAAAAAAGGTCGATCAGGTCAATCAAAAATTGGTTTACGGTATAATTAAAAACACTTTCATTTATTAATTGAAAAATTATACATTTTTGTTACATGGGAAACACTTGTTTACACAGGGAATGTGACTGAATTTTTACAGTCGAATTCTGAAAATTTAATAAAAGAAAATATCGCGTATATACATTAGCAAAAATCGTTTCCAATACAACACACTATAATATGACTTGACTCGTTTTTTATTAACTCTACAGTTTTTCAATCATCGAGACAATATTCAATTTTGCTGAACCCAGTTTATTTGGTCATTATGTGCATCTTTTTTACACCTTGATTTTCTGACTGACATGAACAAATTCATAATCATCATTAACAGCACTTTTCAATTTTAATTTTTAGTTCTTTTATTCTTCTTCATAATTATCTTCAGGAAGTTTTTGTATAGTAGAGTTTCTTAAAATATGATTTACAATCAGGGACTAAAAAAGTAAATGGATCAATTTTTAAGGACAAATTTACCTTTTCACCACTTTCTAAATCTGGATCTTTTAGGTGAGTTCAACTTTTTTATTTTAAAAAGTCGTGTTTGAACTTTTGTAGAAAGATATCAGTCTAATAATCAAGGTCAATTGAGATTATGAATTTTAGAAAAAAATTAGAATGAAATACTCTTCGAAAAATAAATCAAATATTAATGGACAGTTTTTAGTATGCAAATATAAGATAAAAAAAAATTCATACTTTTGATCCTAATTCATGAGCATATTCAATGTCAAGTTCATGCAGAGTTTCTATATGCTCATTTACAAATGATATTGGGACAATTAAAAAGTTTTTCCGTCCTCTTTTTACAAATCCTTCCATAGCTTCATCAGTTTGAGGACTTAACCAAGCTGCTGGACCAACTTTAGATTGCCAAACTAGCCGGTAAGGATGTGACCAGTTAAGAGCCTCCATTACTTTGATTACAGTAGCTCCTACTTCTGTCGGATAAGGATCTCCTCTATTTACAGCCTTACGAGAAAAATATTAATTAAGACGAAGAAATTGTTAATACAATTTATTAATATTTCATATATTCGTAGAAGAAAAATGTTATCAATATACTCACAGACATTGGTAGAGCATGAGCTGAGAACAAAATTACAACATCGTCACGAACAGATTCTGGAAATTTTTGTAATTCCTTATTAGTTAAATCTCTGAAAGCTTCAATTAAGCCGCTATTTAAAGGCCAGCGATCAATAAAACTCCATTTTATAGAAGGTGTTTTGCCAGCAAAATATTTAGCAATAGCATTTAAACTACTACCCGATGTGCTGCAACTGTATCGCAGATACTAAGGCGACAACTCTTTTAACAAAATCACCAAAAGAATTTAAAAAATATCAAATACAGTTCGTAAATCAATCAAATAAACAAAATCGAAATATAATTAAAAAAAAGCATTACATACCTTTACTTTTAAAAACACTGTCAAATAGCCTTGATGCTTGACCAAGCTCTTTAACTAAACCATTTAATTTAATGTTTCGTATCATGTTTTGAATTATTATGAATATTTAATAATTTCAGTAATATACAATGTAAAATATTAGAAAATGATGAATTAAAAACTTTTTAAACAAATTGTTATAAACAATCAAACATAACAAACAGCTGAACAATGATTAAACCAATAGTAAGACAAGGCGGTAAATATGAATTTTTAGCAACAAAATTAAAATTGGAATGATGTTAAAGAATAATATTAATTAGAACTAAATGCGATTTTTGTCAACAGTTTTTTAGTACGCAAATATATCTAGGTTCGTAAGAAATTAATAATACTTGAGATTGTTAATAAAAATATGCAATCATAAAGAATAACTTAGTTTTATTGTTAATCGCAAAAGTGATAATATTCAAGACAATTTAAGAAGTGAAATGGAAACAATACATGGATCTTGAAATTTCACCTCATTATGTAGGATAGTTGGATGCTTCTGGATTCTTGATTAAAGAAAATCAAATAATTTCTTTTGTTATGCTCAAAAGTTTAACTTAACAATAAATTTTATGAAGATTTACAGTTGATTGTAAAAAGCTAGGAAAGTTGATGACATAGTTTTCATTTTTAGATTGTTAATGGAATTATGAGGCACATGAATTTAGAATAAGTTTTTTTCCTCTTCTGTAGCTAGAAAATTTACGTATTTTGTTGGATCTTAATTTTTTTCTAAGAGATAACTAAATTGTATATTATCAAATTTTGAATGTTTTAACGATATTTTTAGTAGAAAGATTTTAATTATGCTGGATTTTAATCTCATCCAAGATTTACTCATAACAAAATTTACTCGTTGTATATTAATTGAATACTTGTGTCGTCCAGTTGCTTGTTCGCTTAGTTTGATCAAAGTTATTAGTGAGATTCGTTGTTTTGTCTGTATTCTCAGTTTTCATCTATATCTTGAGCCGATTTACTTGTAGACCCATTTTCTAAGGCCATTGGTGACGAATCTACGATAGGTTTGATCGTTATTTTAGGTGAATAACGGGTTCTTTCAAATTGACGCAAATGAATAACAATGTGCATATTAACTTCATCGGGTCTACTTAAGTAGGGAAAATTTCCTCCCGTTTTGAGATGAGCTCTTTTGGCGTTAGGATACATCTTATACAATTCTTGTTTAACTCGTTCACTTATTGCACATTTGTCGAAGACCTGTTGATAAAAAACAATGGCATTTAGTCTTGAAAAACGTAAATTAAAAACAGATTCAAATCATACATCTAGTATCGTAACAGGAATCTTCTGTAGTTTGTGAGGCTCAACATAGCAGTTCAAGCAGTTAAGTGTGAGCCTCGAGGCTAGTTCTGGCTGAGAAAGACTTTCCAAACGTTCACTCATGAAGTCAATAGAATCCTGAATAGTTTTGTCTCGTGTTTGAATCACTGAGGAACGATTTCCCATGATTAATCTTTTCAATATAATGGGTGGCATCATCCAGAATCTGTAAAGAAAGATTAACATATTATTTCTTTTTCTTTTTCATTTTTCAAACCTGGCAGGAAATATTAACTACTGAAAATGAAAAATATCTAAACTGCTCAAGAGTGAAACCTGATGACTTGAATGGAATGGTTGGAAAGATATCTTTTTGATAGAGGATCACTCTACAATCTGAGATAAAATATCTAATAAAATACGAGGTTTGATACATTAAGGTTACCTCTAAATCCTGACCACTTACAGCGTCGCAGAGTCTGTACGATGAAAAATTGCGGTGTCAGCAAAACTGTTGCAAAGAATAATTGACTGGACACGCGGACATCGTGAAGTAAGCTCAACAAATTTTTGGATTAGGAAACCACCAAGAGATGCACCAAAGACATGTACTTTGTCCAACTGGAGATGATCAAGGAGCTTAATAAACCCATAGACAAATTCTGCTAATGACCAGTAAATTGGATATTCAAGAGATATCACCCGATAGCCCATTTTACTCAAATTGGTAATTTGAAGGAAAAAAATATCTGCTATACCAGATACCGGAGGAAGGAAAATAAGTGGAGATGTGATTTCTTTAGGACCGGCATCGTAAAGAGTCCATGATTTAGATGAGTCAGAATCTACAACAATTTTTCTCAATGGTATATTTGCCCTAAAAGATTGATAAGCTTCACTGTTAGACAAATCACTGGTCCAAACTCCACTGGTTCCAGAAACGATGTTGAAGCTAAATTATTGAAAGGAAAGAAAGATAAAATATCAGTTAAACTTATCTACTAAATATAAAATTTTAATTATAACAATTACAAAGTCAATAAATGATTAGTGAATAAAAACAAGATATTTTTGAAAACGAGTTGCTAATATCTATTTTATTCAGCTGTTCAAAAACAGACATTTATACGTACAAATTTGTCATATTCACTGAGCTGATTAACACAAAATCCCATGCATTTTAACAATTTAACAATTAGATGAACAAAATTGATAAAAAATTAAACTTCAAAAGACAAAATTATTTTCTTAAATTGCTTCGTATTTTTGTAAACAATAAATATTTTTCTTATGCAGTAAATCTTTTTAGGGTTTTTGCATGTAGAGAGCGCTCAATAAGGCGCTCTCCTTAAAAAGCTCAAAATAGAAAAAAAACATTAATTGACAATTTAAGATTATCTTATGAATAAATTTGATGCAATTAAGTCAAACCATATTTGTAATTTTTCCTACTCTAAATAAGATCAGAGAAATGAATTTTCTTGTTTTGATACCACAATTCATTTGCATTATTAGTTTATAATAGCCATTAAATTAAAGGTTCCCAATCGATCTTAATGCAGAATATTTTCTGATTATTCTCATATCAAAGAGATGTCAACATTATAATTGAAGACTTTGATCTACTCCAGTGGGCCAGTTGAAATCTGAAACATTTCCCCTCCAAGGATCCTCGATTTTTGTTGCCATTGTACTAAAATTTCAATTTATAAAATAATAACGATTGAGTCATGATTATAATTTGGATCGAATCAATGTTATGAATAATTATGAATCGATCAAAATACTTCAGATAATAAGTGTTAACACTCTGATAGCTAATTTCACAAGTTAATCAATGTATGGATTATCCTTCCACACTAAAAGGAAAACATACAAAACATATCTAACATAAATATAGCTGAAATATATGTTGAACAACTGTTATTTGCCAATCGGTTTGTATAAACCCTGAAAGATAAAAAATTCACGAAAATATCAAACACAGTTCGTAAATCAATCAAACAAACAAAATCGAAATATAATTAAAAAAAGCATTACATACCTTTACTTTTAAAAACGCTGTCAAATAGCCTTGATGATTGACCAAGCTCTTTAACTAAACCATTTAATTTAATGTTTCGTATCATGTTTTGAATTATTATGCATACTTAATAATTTCAAAACGTAAAATATTAGAAAATGATGAATTAGAAACTTTTTAAACAAATTGTTATTAACAATCAAAAATAACAGCTGAACAATGTTTAAACCAATAGTAAGATAAGGCGGTAAATCTGAATTTATTTTTTTACCAAGCAAACAATTAACGATAGAATGTTAATTATAGTCGAAATGATAAATATTAATGACTTTCAATCAAGCAAAGACAGAATGATATAAATAATTAACGTCATCTCAGTACTTTAATCATAATTGTTAATCAGTACAATCCGTACAAAAAAACTGAATTGTCCTGAATCTTCATTGCTCATTTTCAGTCTTTTAACAGCTAAATGTAGTTGATATCAATATTTACAATTGATACAATTATCAAATAGATATTTAATTATTAAATGATTATATTAATTTGTGTAATTATTATTATGTAAAATGAATTTACTGCAAT